>CM074718.1:205825018-207068768 GCA_037306005.1 Rhinophrynus dorsalis
GAACCTGCAGTGGGACGAGGGGTACATGGTGGGGATCACCATACACAGGCAGGGGCAGTGCAGGCAGGGCAGTCTGGTTCTGACTCCTCGCATGCTGGAGCTGAGGAGGAGAGGATCAGGGATCCCCGTTATACTGAGGAGGAGAATAGGGCCCTCGTGGAGGCTGTGCTGGAGAGGGAGACCATCCTCTTCCCGAGGGAGAAGGTCCCTGGCTTGTCTGCGAGGAGGAAGGCGGCATGGAACCAGATATGCAGCCGGGTGAATGCTGTGGCCACATACAGAAGGGACGTGGACTCTATAAAGAAAGGATGGGGCAACTGCAAGAGGGTGGTCAAAAAATAGTTGGCCGAAATCTCCAAGCACCCCCGAGGTACCGGAGGTGGTCCACCTGTCCCGATCACCTTCTGCATATGGGAGAAGATGGTGCGGCAGAACATGTCCACCACACTCATTGAGGGGGTCCCTGGAGGATCGGACACTGGGGAAGAGAGGAGCCTCCACACTACTGGTAAGTGCAGCATCACATAACCACACATCACATCAAACCACACAACCATTGCACACAAACACAGTCACATCCCAACATATGCCCATCATTCATCTACACAACTGCACCAACACAGCACCCTCGGGGTTAAAACAGGACGCAAGACAAGGACAAATGTCAGGGTTCAACAAAGCCCAAACCTGTCCAACTCCCTGGTTAACCCTCATGTTGCTGTGCTGATCATACACAATACACACAAACCATGCTCAGTGTTGTATGTTAAACATCAGAACTGCTCCAACACAATGTCACCCATGTACCAACAGGGAAACCAGAACATAACCCCTTGAGTGCTAGAGGGATTATCAATGCATCGCTGAACAATGCATTGGCAACCCCTCTGGTACTCAAAGGGTTATCCAGAAAAAAACACACGTCGATAGGCTAACGATTGCATGCTACACAGCGGACATTCACTAAGTGGTGAAAAAGAGATGGTGGATAGAAATGAACACCTACATATCCTCAATTCACCAATCCCAGTGTTAGTCTATGGAGAATATTCAATAACATGAATCAAGCTGCTAATGTCCCATTGTATAGACTCCATAGAAAACATTGCAAAGGGGGAAATTAGATCATTGCAGAAGTCATCATCATGTTCAGTTCGTCAAGTCTACTTCACTGCTTACTGAATCACAAAAAGGATGGATCAGGTCACACATCACAGTGCCACTGAGAATAACTGGTTGTATGCGCAACACACGCCTAAAACTATTCCACAGAATTAAAGGTGAAAAAGTAGGCCTTAGTGTTGTGTATGCAATCATTTACTCTAACTTGAAATTACATATCTCACATTTGATTCCCACATGGATCCTCAGGAGTGCTGATTCCATGGATGGATGGTACACCAGCCATTATTTGCAGGATACACATGGGAACCAAATATGAACCATTGTAGTTTGGCCAACAACAGGCCATAAATGATGGATATGTCTGACTTGAGTACGGTTGCCTCACTCAGAAGGATGGATGGGCTCATCCTGAAAAAAAACACAGGCCTCAATCAAAGATATCCTTCATTACTGGCTTGATTATTGCCCTTCAGGATTCAACTGGAACAGACCTCATGGACAGGATCCTGTCAAGTACATCAATCTCTGATTGCCAGGGTGGTATCCCATGTATCACAGTGTAATGCATAGAATACCATCATGACAACCAGAGAGTGACATGTAAAATAATACAAAATATTGCATTGTACGGGATAAACTGAAAACATAGAGATGAGTACCACTTGAATCCCACTGCAGATCTGTTAAAAAAGATATGTACACAAAGAAAAACATTCAGACATGTATGAGGATATGTACCTTTCAAATGGATACAAATATGTCCCAACAAGATGTGAACCCAGAGATCAGTTCAGTACGTGTGATTGCCTTACTGGCCATATATGTGCACCTGTCACAACCTAACTGTTATTGATATCATCAAAATACACATACCTAGTATATCCCACCTTACTTAGATGGGATATACGAAGTATGTTTTCATTTATGATATCAATAAAAGTTACTTTGTAATGGGTTCACATATATAGCCAGTAAGGCAATCACATGTACTGAACTGATCTCTGTGTTCATTTCTTGTAAGGATATGTTTGTACCCATATGAAATGTACATATCCACATATATATTAGACCATTTTTCTTTCTGTGTAAGGCTCTTCAGCACCATTTAGAGATAAATACTTTACTGGAATGGTCTAATAAGTGTGTCTGGTTTGCAAGCCCACTCTGTGGAACATCCCAATGAAGTATTAAGCTTTAAATGGTGCATTTTTGACGCAGCTGAAGAGCCTCCGTGTGGTCAAATGAGTGAAATCTCATTAGGATGAGCATTATGTTATATTCTAAGTTGTGTTGATGTTTTACCAAGGTTGTAACAGACATCACCAGTGATATCACTTGTCCATTTAGTCTGGTTGTTTGTTGATGTAGCCCATGTACTAATATATGTCAAATTAAAGCAATCTCAGAACACTGATTATATTGAGCAACACAGAAACCGAGGACATGAAATCACTGTGGAAGTATGTCCCCTGTATCACCTCTTTATCACTCCCAACACACATTAGTGTATCACTGCCATCATCTGTTTGCATGAATACATCACAGAGTCCACTCACTGGCAAACAAGTAGTGGACTCCTGTGATGTGGGTCATGCCTTCCCATGTATGGGGGATACTCCAGCCTTGAGTGTGGTTACGCATTCACACATTTGTAATTCAACATTTCTTCATACAGACACAAATTGAATAGTGATGGTTCTTCTTTATTGTGTCTCAAAGTACATTAGAACGTACATGTGTTTCTGGGTATATTACCTATATGCATTAGACACTTGTATGAGCACACTAAATGTACTTTGAAACTAAATCTTAATACTACTGTCCTGCTCATGTGTTATCCACAAGGTTTGACAACTCTGTATATGAGCATTCTAACTGTACAAGTTTGATACCTGGATGTTAGGTCACACATGAATTAGTGTTTTCTGTGTCCATATGAGAATGTTCCAGTAGAGGTTGACGTGAACATCAGGTCAAACATTGCATCATCAACACAAACACTTGAAACACCAAGGGGTGAGCTTCATAGAAGTGTTGTCAAGACATCAGTCCAGTCACATGGAAGATCTTCGGTCCAAGGATAGATCATGCTATGGATGCCTGTGGGACAAGAGGACAGGATTTGGAGCATCACCCTTGAACTGATCATCATGCAACAACTTCAACTTCCTAATCCCCTCAATCTTTTTTGTTACAGGTGAGTACACAAACCATTGCTTTGTAATATGTTGTGTACTCATCTGTAACCCATTATGTAGAGAAGTAAGGAAATGTGAAGCAGCCCTAGGAATATGTGCCCCTGACATGAATACACACATCAAAAGTATGTTCTGAGAGCTACATGAAACTAATGTATTTGGGCTGCCACTGTGAGAATGACAGTGGCAACCCAATTTTATTTGTTTCATGTAACTATTATGATATATTTGTTGATGTGTGTATTCATGTCAGGTCCACATATCACTACACACTCACAGGTCAGCATGGTGTCCCTGGAGATCTGATCCACGTTTCATGACCTCTATGTTGTGTAACAATACCACTGTAGATCCATCCCTCTGCTGCTCTTCTCAGCTCTAGCAAACTGCAGGTCCCATGTCGACTCTAATAGCCCTTTAACCTGTGATGTGACAGAGTGTTATTCAATGCATTGCACTGGATAACACTCTTTCGCTACAAGGCTACCATGGTTGCTTTGGCTATGATCATGAGCCTGTCTCTGATCAGTGCCCCTCTCAGGGTTTCTTCAACATGGCCGATGTCCATTGGCACTTCAGGTATGAGGGGGCCTGGATATCATCCGCCAGCCTGGTGTCCACTGCGATGTTGTGCAGTATTGCACATGCCATCATGATGTCACACACCTTTCCAGGTGCATACTGCAGTGCTCCCCACAAATGGTCCAGACATCAGAATCGAGACTTCAGAAGGGCAAAGCTCCGCTCAGTGGCATTCCTCGTTCTGCCATGAGCCTGGTTGTATCTTTCCTGGGCATCTGTATGGGGATTGGTGCCCGGGGTCAGTAGCCAGGATTTGCATCCATAGCCAGCATCACCTGTGTAATATGAGTGACATGGTGAGACAGGGAGCACATGTTGTGTTAATGATGTTTTGTGTGGTGGACATACTATCTGTGGGTCAGGAGCATGGTGAACAGTGTTGTGTGTGCACCTGTGGATGTGGTGTGATGTAGTATTATGAACTCACCCAGAAGCCATCCCCCTGTTTAAGTTCCATTCTCAAAGTCTCTGTGTACTGAGGAGTTTTGGAGAATGTATGAATCATGAAAGCTGCCAGGATACTTTGCACAGACATTCATCCTCATGTTGCTGTCACACACCATCTGACCATTCATGGAGTGGAAGTTCTTCCTGTTGATGAATAGCTGTTCCATTGCAGTAGATAACTTGATTAAGTTACCTACTTCAAAATAATATGTGATAATTGATGTAGATGTTGCTGTAGACTGATGAAAAAAAATTTGATGGCATAAAATGAAACAGGGAATGTTCGTGATTTTCAGGTATGTCAATCTAAAAAAAAATTGACAAGATTTGTATAAAATTTACAAGGTTAATGGCAATATGATCTTACATCTGAATGAATATGTTTATTTATATAGTGCCACAAGTGTACACAGCACTTAACAATTTAAGGCTTCAGACAATACAGGGTTACAAATGCTTTGTAGAGTGAAGCACTGGGTGTTAGCAAAATGTGTTAGCAAAATATGTTAATCCATTCAAAGAGTATAGGCATTTCAAAAATAGGCATTTACCATAGAAGTCCTGTTCGAAACGTAGATATCTAAAACATTATAACATCTTGAATAATGCATCCAGTCATTGCACTGCACTATTATGGGATCAGAGGAACAAAAAAAAAAAAAACTGAATTAAACTTTTTTCTGTTATCAACATTTACATGCATAACATAGTGCACTTCACTAGATACTTGTGGTGCAATGCAAGAAACGTTCTAATCGAATAAAGGCACTTTTGTGCACAGATAGATTTTGCACATATTCTAATCCAGGAAGCTAAATACCGAACGCATCTTGAACTGCGCATGAAAAATTCCATTTTACGACATTTGACTTTTCATGCGCAATTCAACAAAATCATGCGCAAACCTATTCCTTAGTGGTTTTCACACGGGAAATAGCAATTGCGCATGTTTCCTGCGTCACGCCATTAGACCCAATAAACCCACCCATAAGGTGTGTGCTTGTTTTTAAACAGATGTGAATTATTTTATTATATATATATAAGATATAGTCTTATTTTCTAAATATGTTGTTATCTTATTATTCTGGAAACAGATTTAAGGAACAATTACATAATTCGGGCCAGACTTTTTTTTTCTTACTTAAACATGGTTTTGAATCTAGAGGAAAATAAATAATTCTTTATGAACTGAGCAGAATAAAAAGGAAAAAAGCAAGTATTTTAAATAAGACAATGAAGAAAATTAAGTTTCTGAAATATATATAAAAATTGTGTTGCAGCCGTATTCTATAACCTCACTTTCAGGGAGCTGTATTTTTATATTATTAGTTTTTGTCTCTATTTCCAGAATTAATTGTTCTCTATAAATACGCTTTGTCATTTTATGTTTTATGTTGTTTTTTGATAAGTTATTTCCTTCCTTTGGCATATGTTTCCTAGGAAAAAAATAAGGGGTTTGTGATTCCAAGCAGTTGTTGTTGGCAGTTTTCGATATACTTGAACTTGGAGAGGACCTTCTCCAACCAAGTCACTACAACTCAAAACCATAATGTAATTCCCTATAAAATAACAAGATTTAAGGCCACATGACCAAATTAACATTAACAAACAGCTGGATGTATCAAATGAATAACCGTAGGGACAGCTATTATAATCCACTTGTTTATTTTTACATTTTTTGGTTTTCTTTATTTTCTCTTATTATATTTTGTTTTTGATTTATTTCTTTTTAATGCATATGCTTACATAATAATAACAACCAGGCCTTTAAGTGTTAAAATGTTAAAACAAAGTTTGCTCTGTTTTAGCATTATAAAAAATAAAATAAATAATAAGGGAGGGTGGGAGCAAATAACTGCTCACAATACCCATGGTTGGACATGAAAGAGAACACAGGGGGGAAAACAATACATTATATACTAGGCACATCAAACATGAGGCCCACCGGCAACACTGGGACTCACTGTGAGAAACTTTTTAAATGCTTGTAGGCCAACATCTTCCCCATCCTCCATACCTCATCCAAGGGTGCTTTTATGGTGCAAACTAAGTGTACTATATAGGATAAAAGCCCCATATAAATCAATGGGAAGTTGGGGAACTTTTATTTATCCTGAATGTTGCAGTTAATTTGCCACAGAATTGCTTCTCAACCTTTGTCTTAAGTTACAGTATTCAGTTTAACCACAATTTTTCCTGGCTTGTATTCTTGTGGAGCACATGTTTGTATGGGTATAGTCTCTTTTTTATGTATATAAATGTAAACATACATGAATTGGCATGCATTCATTACATGATATGTCACTGTTTAGGAGATACTGTGCATTTACCCACACAGAAATCAGGTTCTAAGATCTAGCACCATGTAGTAAAACTTGCCTTGACATGCTCACACTTCTAACTCAGCCTTATATATAAGTTGATGCTTCTACTGATTAGTCCAGGGGTAAGCAACCTTTGGTTTTCCATCTGTTAGAGACTATAACTCCCATTATCCTCAGCCAGCAAGGGCTGGTTGGAGTGATCGGAGTTATAGTCCCCAGCTTCCAAAGAGTAAAGATTGCCTACCCCTGGCGTAGACTCTCTAGGAACTCATAACCATTTCCTGTCGTCATGTCCAGTCTGTAGGAAAAGCAGAGAGG
Organism: Rhinophrynus dorsalis; assembly: GCA_037306005.1. NCBI lineage: Eukaryota > Metazoa > Chordata > Amphibia > Anura > Rhinophrynidae > Rhinophrynus > Rhinophrynus dorsalis. The sequence continues at coordinate 205,832,013 of CM074718.1, forward strand.
AAATTACCATCTGCAATTTTTATAGCACAGGGAGTGAGGTTATGAGTGAAGGGGAATTATATACTCTTATCTGGGGGGAAGACTAATTTCTCTGGAGAAGTGTTGAAGGTAAAAATTAAACCACAGCATATTAAAGGTAGCACCTTTAAGCCTTTCAATGCCAGAGATGTCTCTAATGCATTACAGAGCAGAGCAAGTTGTTTAAAAGCTTATTAACCCCTTTGAACCATGATAAAATATACAATTTTAATCAACTGCACGTAAGTATGGTGAAAAAAATCACTAGTCTACAATATAAAGTTCTCTTTCTAAAAATATCTCCATTTGAAAATTGTAATTCATTTAACCCTTTAGCAAAACGTTTCCTCTTCTCCTCACTCTGGTGCAGGTTAATCTTTGTCTGATCTGTCCATCAGACTTTGTTCCAGAAGTATCCTGGTTTTCAATGTAGTTTTCAGTAAATTGTAACCACGTCTTTCTGTTCTTGTGGTATACCCTCTGTGGTCATTCTGGTGTAGGGTTCTCTTCTCTGATACTTTTATACCTACATCTTGGAAAATATTATTGATCTTTTCTACAGTTGAAAAGGGGGTTTCATTCACAATTGCAAGCATTCTTTTGTCATCCGGTCTCCTGTGATCTACCAAGTCGTTTTCTACTGCTAAACTCATCTATGCAATCTTGCTGCTTAAAAATTTATCACATGAGTAATTTTAACAAACCTAATGTTTTGCTATGTCTCTGATCGATTTATTCTGATTTTCAGCCTTATGATGGTCTGCTTTATTGGCATTAACACTTCTTAGTGGCTCATTTTGAGAGCAACAGACTCCAAATGCAAATGCTGTGGTAGAATCACCTCTAGACCTTTAATTATCTCTCTTGTGCATGAACTAATGATGCAATGACACGTACCTTGCCAAGAAACAGTCAGCAAGCAATTGTCCAATTACTTTTGATCCCTTAAAATGGAAGCCCTATGCATAAAAAGGGCTATATTTCCTAGATGATTAATTGATTATGGATGTAAATACACTCAAATTAAATGTGATTGTCTATATCTTCTTAGCCTTGCTTAATTTTAAATTCGATGTGCTGGAGAAAAGAACCAAAACAAAAAACTTGTGTCACTGTTGAAATAATTGTACACTGCACTGTACAGAACACACACACACACACACACTTACACACACACACACATATATATATATATATATATATATATATATATATATATAATGACCGTAACTCACACCTAAATGTACTCTTTTAGTCTATGAGACAGAAAGGCTACAAATCTAGAATTATTACCAAACAAATCCACTCTGCTCCAAAAATCACAAAGAAGGATCCTACTGCACCCCGTGGGACACCATTTTACCTAGCCTGAACACTCATTTAAAAACCTAAAAATCAAAGTGCTCAAAGGGAACTTTAGAAATACCCAAGAAAGAAAAACTTTTGAAGCCAGAATGATTATATTTTTTAACAGCAAGAATAGAGGACTAAATGTTGATTTGGGTTTCCTATCCCACTATCAAAGTTTCACATGACCCCTCTATTATTATAATACGTTTCATATATATCCACATGTTAACATACATTCTAATGACAGGTTTCATATTATTAACATATTAAGTATACGTACTGACATATGCTTTCCCATACTCTTATACATGCAGGCGTATATATATATATATATATATATATATATATATATATATATATATATATGTATGTGGGTGGACTATTCTATATGTATATATGGGTTTATGTGCATATATGTACATGTAGGTATGCATGCATGTATGTGTTTATGTATGTATACGTATTATATATGTACTAGTACATATATATATATAGGTACTTGTGTATAGATATATGTTTTAGTATGAATTCCTACATATCTTGTGTACGTATTTCGGTATATGAATTTATGTATATGTGTCCATATGTATGTGTTTATATGTATATGTGTATATGCTATATACATGTATATTTGTGTGTGTGTGTGTGTATATAGATATATTGTATGGGTATGTGTATGTGTGTATATGTGTATATGCATGTATATGTGTGTGTGCATATGTACGTATGTGTGTGTGTGTGTGTATGTATATGTGTGTGCATGTACACATGTGTATGTATATGTATGTATGTATATATATATATATATATATATATATGTAATATATATATATGTATATATATATATATATATATATATATATGTTTATGTATGTGGGTGTATGTATGTATGTATGTGTGGATATCTACCTATATGGGCACAAGTTTTATATAGGCCTGCATGCCCATACTAGATTGTTGGCATTGTAGCATTCTTAATATGTGCAATCTTTTTTAACTCTCTCCCCTCCCATACCATCTCCTGTATTTTTCTTCTTTCTCACCCCCACACTCTGCCTTGCACAGGGTATTTACGACCCTCTGCAAAAAGAGTGTGGATTTTCTCTTGGTCCCTGTCTTATCAGCAGTCCCACTGTGTTAACCCCAGGAAACAACACAGCTTTGAATTCAATGGATTAACTGCATTAACTGTAAATTCTGTGACCTTGTGCTCAGAAATGCTTTAGACTTGAGAAAGGGAGTTTATCTCGAAAGCTTGTCAATACATAATTCTGTTAGTCCAATAAAAAAGGTATTACAAGATATTAATTTTATTTGTTATTTTACATCTACATCACTGGACTAATACGGCTACAATCTTAACTCTATATACATATGCAAATAGATAGAAAGAAAAAACAATATGATAAGTAACCTGAACTGATATGAAAAGTTGTATTTTTGCATGGTGTTTGTATTTTTCCATCCACTTTTGTTTCAAGGACATTTTATAATTATATAAAAATGTAAGCTTCTGTTAGAAGTGATAAGGACCAATAATTTAACAGAGGCATTTTGTTTGCATTGGAAGAAAGAGAGTGTATTAACTTTCTGAGATGGATCCAAAAACAGCACTTTGAAGTGGTTTGATATCTACAGTCTTTTGTTCTGATGGGTTAAAGTGCATGCAGATCTCAACTAGGAGGCCATTTCCTGTTAGAGCACATTATGTTTTAAAGTCTGCTTCAACAGAATAGCTTTACTTTGAAATGGTATTTATTGTTAAATATCATACTGCTTGGTCACAACCATCTAATCTCACCTACTCACATGTTCAAAAGTGTTTTATGGGAATCTGCTTTAAATGGATTTTGAATGTTATGTATCACACCTACTCTTTCACACTTTTGACATTTTCGTGCAGTTTTATTTTCAGATTTCTTGTGTTTCCCAGATGACTGTAACAACAGATTGAGTATATAACCTTGCTACACACGGTCTTTTACTACAACAATCAATTGAACCATAGGGCTTTATACAAACAAAGGGAAAAACAAGCCATCACAGGGGAAAATACAATTTACAAATAATTAAAAAAATAAACTTTTATTATTTAAGACTCATTAATAATTTAGCAAGTACAAAATTCTCATATGTCTTTAAAAATGCAAATATATTGATTTTCTCAGTCACAAAACCTATCATTTACGAAGAATATATGGCAAAGGAATCTCAATGGTGCTTTTACTTATTTTAGTGCTGATTGTTTTAAACTATATCTATCTATATTGCTACTGTTGCTGAATTATAATTTTATCATAGTTGCCAACTTCAGCATCAAATTAATTTGGGTCTGTCTTGATAAGCTCTTCAAAAGGAGAGTAATTGCATGTTTTCAGCACCCTTAGGAATAGTAGGTGTAATGCGCTGCTCACCCCTGCAACTAGTAATGGTAAGGTTCTATGACATCCATCCAAATGTAGCTCTTATAGCTGAACGGTAGCAATTTCATAAAAAATAATTCATGTTTTTCAGAGTGAAGGAGGTGAAAAAGTAAAAGTGCTCTGTTTTGTTCATTTTGGCCATCACAGTTTTCCCTTTCCTCCCAAACCTACAACAAAATCAGATATTTTCCATATCAGCGCATATTTTCTGATGGTCAATACTGGTCAAGGACCAGAATCTGATTGCTGAATTTGCTATTTAAATATCGAAAGAAAAGGCTGCACTGAAAAATACCCCAAAATGGTCCCAAAGCAAGGCTCAAGAAGTCCAAGAGAAGTGGCTAGACATTGTTTGTTTCACTTGAGCTGGATCAGGCAGGGAAAAACCATGGTGTGTGTGTGTGTGTGGGGGGGGCAATAGCCACCAAGTCTACTATCCAATCTCCAGTTTGCCAGACCACCATTTACACATTTGAACCACCTATGTTTAACCCATCCAACATCTAGCAGCACTGGTAATGGAGGGGTTAACCAGTATTTTAAATGACTTCCTTGGGAAGTAAATAAATCAGTATGGAGCTTTCAAATTTTGTTTTTTTATTTTCAAGAGTCATATGTTCTGTGTATTTGTACCCATATTAATGTGCAATGTTTTAAATTATTTAAAAAATGGAGTGAATGTATGCCAAATGCATTTGTTATTTCATTTAATTTGTGCCCTCACCACACACAATTTATAAGGCTATTTTGGCCTTAAATAAAACAAAATCCATCTCTTTTCTTACAAGTATAGCCCTTTTGTTGCTGAGGCAGCTAGTAGGGAGCTAGACCAGTTAATCCTTTCAGTGCAAAACAATGCATTGCATACGTCCCTGGCACTGAAAGCGTTAAATAAAGTAGATACTTTTGGTTTTGTTAAGTGTGCTAAAAGAATTAGGATACAAGAAAAATGTCAGCCTAAGTAAGGTTCTCACTCAGGGAAATTTGGGATTAAGGTTTGCAAACAGTGGCGTAACAATAGGGATCACAGGGCTTGCACTTGCGACCTGGCCCGTGCACTCCAGGGGCCCGGACGCCCCCTGCAACCTCTCCGCCTGGCTCCAGCAATCTTCCTCCGGCACTCTAGTAATGCAGAGTGCTGGGAGATGACATCACCTCTCAGCGCTCTCTATTACTTAGAGGACCATGCAGGAGCTCCAGGTAGGAGGCAGGAAATGGGGACATTGTGGAGATTGAGGGGCATTGTGGAGGGGGTCAATGTGGTTGAGGTGGGCCAATGTGTGTGGGGGGGCTGTGGCACTTCTTGCACCAGGGCCCGGAGGCTTCTAGTTACACCTCTGTTTGCAAACGTTAATGCTGTATACCACCCTGTATGTTGGACTGTCATTAGTGTAATTTCTTTAGTGATGTATGATGTCATGTATGACAGGAGTTTCCCAGGATTCATTTTCATGAAAACCTAACCCCAAATTCGCCATCTTTTGTTAGTCTGAGTGAGAACCTTAAAGGGATAGTAATACTTGCATAAAAGTTGAAGTCCGAGTCTTCTTTTTTATTTTTTTAACACATATCACTATATTTCAATTCTTTCAGTTTTGTAGTTTAAGAGCTATTCAGTCCCCTCCTCCTGTCCCTTCTGGCCCCCTCCGATCAGATCTGGAATCCAGTTGTGGGACCAGACGGATGCAGCGAGGGACAATCTCCATTCAGGAGGAAGAAGGAGGGCAGGATTTTCCTTTTGATTACTGAAGATTGTCACTTGCTGTGCTCCATCCAGACAAGACCGAGAGGCAGTGTGACTTAAGGAAAGGCATGTAAGGGGGATCCTTTCAGATTGAATAGCTCTTGAACTACAAAACTGTAAGTATTCAAATATAGTGCTACGTGTTAAAACAATAAAAAAAAAAGAAAGAAGACTTGGACCTCAACTTTAATGCAAGTATTACTATCCCTTTAATACCTTTAACTAAAGTTTTTTACTTTTTATTAAGGAGGTTTTGATTTCAGCAGATTTGCATGATTACCTTTCAATGTCATTTGATCAGCCATTTCTGCTCCAAATACCAGCAATCCATATTACTTTGTTTGTATGGGTTATCCTGACTTATGTTAGAGAGGTCTCCAATACATTGCACAGCAACATGTTGGAGACCTCTAGCATCCGCTGGGTGAAACATGAGTGCACACCAAAATTAATAGGTGCTTTTTTCCTATGTCATAGGCGACAAAAACAACATACCTTTCTGTAGCAAGCAAATTAGTTTCTGTGCGTTAATTCTGTTTTTCTTGTGTTATTCAGCTATTAAGCACTTTCTGAGTAGATTTTAATATACATGTTGCAATCAGTCCAGGTCATTTGAGAACAATGTAAACAAAAATATTTACCTCTCATTTAAACAAAGCAAAATGTTTTTTTCGTCTTTCCTTTACAAAGGAACATTTTCTGTTTAGTCTGTACTTAAAGAAAGTCAATTTCAAAATGCTGAGTAAGTAAAGCTTTGATTACAGCCGTTTTAAGGTCAGAAAGTTAAGATTTATGACTAGAAGATTTGGTGGCATCAGCATGAAAATGTGATATGGCTCAACATGAAAGGGACATATAATTTTCTGTAAGACAAAAGAGTAATGGCCCAAGTGAGAGAAAACAGAAGCACCACAAAAACAACATATAAAACAGACCTAGATGGATAAAAATGATCACATTTTCCACTGTAAATATGGTTTTGTTTTTTATCATTATGCTGAAACCTATGTATATATTACTTTATGTCTGACTCATGTTGAGGAACCAGTATTAGGGAGGATAGTCTTCTTTATTTAATTAAAAGAACATTTGGGATGGTCACATGATGTGTCTGGAGTGATAAAACATGTGTTTGATGAACCCCAGTGCATCTGTTATTAGTGCAAATATCCTGACCTAACAGGATTTCTAGCAACTTGTCTACAGCTCTCCAGTGTGGAGAATGCCCTGGGCACTTAAGAGGGTTTAGATTGGTCATAAAGCCTCATGCAATACAAGGAGAAAGAGGTGGGAGATGTCATGAAAGACGGAAGGTCCCCTGCAAATGCCAGTGGCGGTATGTACATGACCAGAGCTGCAAGCATCACTTGAACTAAGCACCTTGGAGATACTAAAGACAATCTATCTCTGCCAAGTCAAACTATCACCTCCAAAATAGGGAAGGTGCATATTGATGTCTCCCTTCCTTGGCAGAATTTGTAATCACTACAGAAAAGAACCAGAGAGGCAGAGGATCGCATAAGCAGTCTGGAAGACAACACCAGTGGCCTTACGATGTAAGTTACCAAAGCCACCATGGCTGTTCCTGTAAAACCAAGGTCAATGGTATCAAAAACTGAATGCACAGAAACAATATTTCTATTGTAGTGAAGCTGGAATGGACTGAACGAAAGTGTCCAGAGGATTGTGTTGGAAAATTCTTGCCAGTGATGCTGGATGGACAACTTAGAAGTAGGGAGGACCCATTGTCACAGGATCCCTGCCAAGGGTGCTCATCATCCAAATTCTCAGCTATTGAGATAAGAACCAGATACCTGGATGTCTCGGGAAAAGGGTGAGCTAGTTCATGAGATTCCCAAAATACAGATTGTTTTTTTCTACTTTTTCTCTTGAAATTTATAAACAAAAAGCAAAGTACTTGGAGGTTAAAAGAGGCTGAGAGCCATGCACCCTCTCTATGCTATGCAATACCCCCTAAAATATGCATTACTGCTAACAAAAAAACTCATTTTGATGTCTCCTATTGATGCTAATACCTGGCTAAACAACAAGGAGAAATTGGACTTTGATCTCTCTGGTATACAGAAAGAGGTCATGAGTATGGAATTCATTTGAGTTGTGCCTTTAATATCCCATCTGCCCAGCAATGATATGGAGGAAGTAATACTGTACAATTTTGGATTTCTGTTTAGTTAATCCACCCAACCACAGAAATATATTAACATAGAATTTGACAGCAGATAAGAACCATTCGGCCCATCAAGTCTGCCCATTTTCCTACTGTAAAAACCTCAAACCTTTTTTGGTCCTTGGTCTTTTCTTATGTTAAGGACAACCTTATGCCTGTCTCATGCATGCTTAAATTCTGTCACTGTATTAACTTCTACCACTTCTGCTGATAGGTTATTCCTCTTATCTACTACCCTCTCAGTGAAGTAAAACTTTCTTACATTACCTCTAAACCTGTATCCCTCTAGTTTTAGACTATGGCCTCTTGTCCTAACATTTTTACTACTTTGAAATGTACTTCCATCCTGCACTTTGTTGAATCCCTTCATGTATTTGAATGTTTCTATCATATCCCCTCTCTCTTCTCTCCTCCAAATTATACATGTTCAGATCCTTTAGTCTATCCTGATATTTCTTTTCCTGTAGACCAGTCACCATTTTAGTAGCCCTTCTCTGAATTTTCTGTAGAGTATCTATATCCATCTGAAGATGGGGGTCCCCAGTACTGTACACAATACTCCAGGCGAGGTCTAACTAGAAACCTGTAGAGTGGCATGACCACTTCCCTTTTTCTGCTACTAATGCCCCTAGCTATACAACCCAGTACCCTGCTTGCATTCCCCACCTCTTTATTACATTGCCTGCCTTCCTTTAAGTCATTAGTAATAATTACTCCCACATCCATTTCCTTTGTTGTCTCTGACAGCACAGTACCCTTAATAGTATATATTTCCTTCTGATTTTTATGTCCCACGTGCATTAGTTTACATTTATCAACATTAAACTGCAGCTTCCACACTCTTGTCCATTCTTCTAATTTACCTAAATCATTTGTCATGTGGCTTATTCCCCCTGGAATGTCTACCCTAATGCAGATCTTTGTATCATCTGCAAAAAGACATACCTTACCTTGAAGATCTTTTGCAATATCACTAATAAAAATATTAAAAATAATGTGCCCCAGTACAGATCCCTGAAGAACCCCACTAGTAACACTCCTTTCATCTGAATATTCTCCAGACTACCAACCTCTGTCTCCTGTCACTCAGCCATTGCCTTATCCATTTAACTATTTTTACATCCAGACCCAAACACTGCAATATATTACTGAGTCTTCTATGAGGGACAGTGTCAAATGCTTTACTGAAATCTAGATAAGCTATATCTGCGGCTCCCCCTTGGTCTATTATTTTACTTATGCAGTCAAAAAATATCTATGAGGTTGGTTTGACAAGATCTCCCTGCTGTAAACCATGCTGTTTAGCATCTCGCAAGCCATTCAAATTCAGATATTCAACAATTCTTTCCTTTAACACAGTCTCCATTAATTTTCCCACTACTGGGAAAATGTTGTTCATATGATTCACAGTACTGTGATTTCCCTATAATGTGCATGCATGACTTTAATATAGTCTGGAATGACACTTTAGATACATTTAGGGCATTCTCATACACGTCTAGATCCATGCAAAACATATTCAGAGACCTTGAGCCACAGAGATTGTGGGAGGCACTCAAATCCAATAGATAATGTGTTTTTATATTATTATGAAACACATAGGATGATCTGTAGGACAAATATGTTTTTCTCAGACTATGTTATTCCACTGGTAAGTCAGTGCCAATATTTACCAAGAGTTTTGTCCGATTACTCACCTGTGTTTCTGGATCTGGTACTGCCACAAATGAAACCTGTGCAAAATCAGGCATTCTCAATCTGACAATGCTGGCACACATTATTGCCATTTAGAGAACAGAACACTTACCCTGTATAAATGCAATATTTTTGTGGGGATTACTTGTTCTCTATATACCTTTTATTATAAGGTTTGCGCATTGTTTAGTCTATATCATTTCTTTTATAGTTCTTTGCTTTTAAATAAATCCTATTCAAGAATGAAAGTTCAAATTATTATTTTTTGAATACACATTAGATTAGGAGCTCCCTGCTGGTGGAGTGAGGTAAAAGTCTGCTGGTACATTCATATGAATTTCCTATCCTACTATTTCTCTTTATATGACGCATCTTTTCTTCTCACTTTGAGACTACTTTAAATGTTTTACTTTAAAGGACAATTTATTTAGGACCCCACTATATTATTATGAAAACTTTTACTGTGATTCAAACTCTTTACACTATTGTGACTTAGCCAAGCAGTTTTAACTTACGCAAAATCTGCACCTTATGATGTATTAAAGGCATAGTAATGCTGTATAATGTAAAAATAAATATCTTGTAGGGTGCATACCCCTGAGTAAAACAAGGGTACTTCCATTGCTGAAATGTGTTTTATTCCAAAGTTATTGCAGCTCAAACTTGTATTGTTTAGGTGCATTATCACAGTGGCCTGAAATTGCACAGTGGCACTGTTGCTACACCATCCTATGGACAGCTCTGGTCAGTAGACCATGAATCTCTATAGGATGGTGTAGCAGCAGTGCCACTGTACAATTCCAGGCCACTGTAATGCTGTAGATTGAACTTCAATAACATCTGAATAAAACACCTTTCAGCAGTAGGAGTACCCTTGTTTTATTCAGGAGGATAAACCCTACAACTTTTTTTTTTACATTTTAAGTATTACTAACCCTTTAAGCTTTTTGTGACCCACCGCTCCTTTGGTAGCTTATATAAATGATCAGACAGCTAACTCTGTGTGTTCTCTTTTTAACACACATTACATTAGTAGTTCCCTACCTTCAGATTGAGGCACAAATCTGTTGGAACATGTATATGAATTTTCCATTCTATTTTATTACTTACCTTTATATACTTAATATATAACACTTGTTTCTTTTAATAGAATATTACTTTCAGTGTTGTAGTTTAAGGATTATTTGTTCAGGATCTTGCTATATATTTTGCTGGGAGTACCCTGAGCTGTTATGATATATTAATTGTCTGGGTATGATGTGTATTTTTAATTCTTTACTTTTATTTTAAATAATAAACTTTAGTTTTTAATATTTCTTCTGCACTGTGACACTTCAGAAACTATTTTGTTGAAACTACAGTCATTATGTGTCCTCAGTAATATCTACTTAAATTTTGCAAATTCTTCATTGTACATTTGTGTTTGAGACAGAGGAACACAGCTGCATGAACTGTTTTATATTCATGAATGAGCAGCTGAAATGACTTAACTATGTGCCCTAGTTCTATAAGTTTTTTGTTAATTTGTATCCTTATACTTTAAGGAACAGAATACATGCACTCCTACATTAGTGTGGGAAACAGTCAAAGCACAAAAAAGACATACGAAGGAAAGGGAATAATTGGAAGAGATTTACCCTGGTGGAGGTTAAGTTTGTTCTTAATCCTACTCCTGGAAATAGACATGATTAGATACATACTCAAAGAGCCCTATCACTACTAATTGATTTGGCAGATAAATACTCATACCATATGTCTCTACTAACCAGAATGTTTGAAGATGGAAACTTGATAATTCTATTATCTCTGCATCTCACAGAGAAGTTATACTTTCTACTCAAATCAGAAAAAGACCCATCCAGATGGAATGTGAGTAGATACAAAAATTCAGACCAAGATACTAACAAATCTATTTAATGTAGTAATCAACCAGTTGGTTTGTAGGATTCAATCAGGATCCTTTCTTGGTTGTTCCACTACTACTAGCCTGTGAAGGCTTCAGACACTCCTTCAAATTACTCATGTTAACTGGGGCTCAAGGGATGTATAAAATATAAATATATGCAAAACCAAATATATATGCATAAAACATGTGCAGAAATATTTAACTATAGACACAAATTGTTAAAAAAATATATGTTAATATTCAAAGCTACAAAAAATGAAAGAGATATAAAAACTCATCCTACTAATTATCACCATGTGCTTTATATCCTTCAATATATTAAAATCTACATTTTAAAATTGATACATATCATAAAGTACCCAAAAATTGATTAAATATATTCAAATAGAATTATCATTATAAACAAGGATTCTAAACTACCTACTATATTCATACAAGTGCATCCACCTTTTTTTCAGTCCTCCATAAAACATGAAAAGTCCCATCGTGATTTTTTCCACATGGAATTCTTGTAGCCAAGTAAAAGATTTAGGTTTTTTTAGACGATACCATCTATAAGTCTCAAACTGACTTGCTTAATCTCTTGAAAAGAAAAAAGCTTAATGATCCATTTTCGGCAGGGATGTGCTGCCAAATTTGAAGCTTCGTTTATCAAGTTAAAAGCAATGGAATTCAATTGGTTCATGCACCGGCCACAGAATCTGTTCCAATTTCAGGGTCGCACATTCTAGTCCCAGCAAGGTAACCTCACTTTTTAATCCTTCTTAGTTAGGTAAAATGAGTAACCAGGACATACTAGAAAATGAGAGACAGTCTTAAAGGGGAACATTCACATCCCCAAAGATTTTCACTACTGCTTTTAAAATATAAAGCAATATCAGTGCTGGCATTATTTATTTTCTGCACTGCCTAAGAGTGGAGATATTTATAGTTGAAATGTGGCATTTCTGCATTCTGGGGAACCGTGTATGAGCGGAATGGAGCTGCAGGACTTCCCACCTCCCTCCCAGCAGCCCCTGGGGCACGCGTTCGCACTTCTCTTCGGAGCTTCATTTTTCTGGGCTAACGTGACAGTGAGCTCCGTTTACCATGCTATTGAGGTTGCCGGCTCTCACAGCAAGCCATTCTGTGTTTGTGAGAAGCTAAAGCAGCGTGTTTTTGAGCTAGAGAAGAGTATTTTATGTAGGACATTTGTTCTCTGTATTAGGAGAGTCTGGAGGCACTCTGGTGGAGAAGAAGGGAGGAAGGAGGTTGACGCCAAATACCCCAAAATTTGGTGTGACTAACTGGTAAGATACAGACAGCTGGGGTCCAAATTTCTTTGCTTTTATTGTCTATGTGCTGGGGAAGTCTGAGGAAAGAAGTTGTTGATTTTGTTTTTAAGTTATATTTTTTTTGGACTGACTGTGATAAGATAGGGTGGACAACTTAAAAAAAAATAATGCAGAATTAATTAAACAAATAAATATATTAGGTAACAGACAGCTGATTGGGTGTCTGATGTGAGCTATGTGAATGACGCAGCCTTGATAGACAGCAGATGACATTGAGAATTTTGTTGAGGGCTAAGGCAAGACATCACACTCCATCAGTTATGTACTGTAGAGAGTAAAAACACACACACAGTAGTTGAGTAATGTCCAGCAAACGCAAAAGAAGGATGGAGAGGGGTGGAGCAGTGCAGGGACGTGGGAGTAAAGTGGCAGCTCAAAAATTGACTACAGTAATGGTTGCTGCAGAGTGTGTAATAAATGATGATGATCCCTCTCCTCCCTGGGTGGATGCAGTTTTACAAGGTCCCACAAATCACGTCACACCAGTCCCCCACCACCACTACCATACATATCTGCCACATTGTAGGTTGTACTTTATTTTATCACTTGACATCATCATGAGTATGTTAATGTTGTGGGCAAAGGACAAATGCACACTGCATGCTAACACATTTTTGCAGGTAAATATTGCTATAAGACTCACAAATTGTACTTCCAGCTACTTATTTCTCCACTACAGCCCTCAGAAGAAGTAATATTGTGTTGGGAAATGCTGCACTATAGGCAAACATAGGCAAAAAATGTATTGAATAGGAGAAAAATGTGCTGGAACAGGCAAATAGGAGGAAAATTTTGCACTGGAGAAAACTAGAAAACTTGAGAAAAATCTGCCATTTTTGAGAAAAGTCATGTAGGAAATTATTTTCACTTTTCTCCCACCCCTTGTTGTTAGGTGGGTGAATTTGAAAAAGGTGAATATATATTTTTTTAATGTTGGGAGTAGAGAGTTTGAGTGTGTATTGGTTCGCCACTGAAGAGGCTAGTGAATAGTGTAGTTATAGGGGATACGATGAGAAGGTCAGTTAATTGAGTTAATTATTTTATGTACCATATGTATAGTTGATTACATTGTTTAGGTGACGACAAGGCATTGAAAGGGCATTGAGAATGGAACTTGCTGTTATTCCTTGCAGAGATTTTGACAGCAGTGTGCAGGGGCCGAATCACGCATTATGTGTAAGATCAGGGAGATGTGTAAAGTTAATGGTTGTTGAATTTGTAAGGAGGTGTGACTCCTTGTAGAGATTTCAAAAGGAGTGGCCAAAGGGCCTTTGGTCCCCTGGTCATTCCTGCCAAAATCACTCCCTGCTATATGTCGTGCTCAGGCTGAATGGAGGAGATATGCATATCTCCCCCTTGTGCCCACCTCGGGTTGGGTCAGGCACATCCATAGAATTTGCGGTCATGTGACCACTTTTAGGGATCTGTCATACACTGTCTGACACTCACACTTGTTCTCTACACCTCTCAAGGTCTCTGTCTCCTTCAGTCAGGTATGACCCTCATGTCTCCTCTAATAACCCTCCCCCCGTCCCAGCTGTCACAAACCAACAACAGACAAAAATCTTTCTAAACTTCTGCAGGTTTCCCCTGTCCCCACACCCACCACAAACAGATTCTCATCCTCTCAACACAGCCCACAGACTCACATTACATAGAGACAAAGGGAAAAAAACAAAGGGTCAGCACATAGTGCACTAAGGAAAAATAGATCAATTATGTTGCAAGATGTATCATAGGTAATAAATGAAAATAGCCATTGGTTTAAATGGGGCTTTTAACCTTAATGCTTCACAATGCCTTGTAGACCACACTAGCACGTAGGGGATTAAAAGTAGGGGTGGATGAAAAGTCAATAACATTTCCTACATGACTTTCACGAAAAACCGATGATTTTTCTCTTTTTCATGAACATTTTCTCCTTTCTGCTACTGCAAAAGTTTTCTCCTTTTTTTGCCACTGCCAATAAATGTTTTGACAATGTTTTCTATGACTGCAGCATTTCCCACCACAATATTACTTCTTCTGAGGGCTGAAGTAGAGGGATAAATTATGAGCCCTACAACAACAACATATTCCTTGAAAAGGCTGTTAGCAGGCTGAGTGCCTTTGTCCTTTACCCACAATACTAACGTTGCCACAACCATCCTTGAAAAATAAACATGCTCTTTACAATTCCAAGAAGACTAACAGTTAAAAATCGATTGTAAAACAGACTCCTATGAAAAGGGCATGGATCTTGCTGGGGAACAGAGACTTACTTAACATTGCTGAAAGTAGTATAGGAACACAGAATATGCCCAAGCAGGTTCTATAACATTTAGTCTAGATGGTTGGAATATCCTATGACATGAACCTCTGATGCACCCATTAATAAAGTATTTTATTTCACTTATAATGCATCTCAGATTATACCCTGGGGGAGACGGATGCTCCCATCTTATTCCTCTTCCTATTGTTGTTTTCCTTAGTTTTATTTATTTATTTTTCTTTTCTTTCCTTTCTTCTTTATTATTCCTATTTTGTTTTTTCCTTGTATGTATTTGTTGTAATTCTTAATTAAAACTCAATAAAGAAAGACCAAAATACCACAGTAACAAATACTTGTTATGTAGGACCCAATTGAAAGAGTATTCTTGAAATCAGTGATAAAAAAAAGTGGACAATGAGCATACGAGAGGGTATTTATTATGTATTATAGATCAGGGCTGAACAACATTGGAATTCATGACTCATTGGGGGAAATTCACTAAGCGGTGATAAAGAGGTGATAAAGTGGAGATGACTTGTCCAGTTTATCAGTTCTCCTAAGATTTCTTCTACTTTGGAAATTTTAGTGCATAGGCTCCATAGAATAACATAGGAATTGGAGTACTGATAAACTGGAGAAGTCATCTCCACTTTATCACCTCTTTATCACTGCTTAGTGAATCCCTCCCCCTTCTCTTGTAGATTAGAAGTCCTGTTGTCCAGTTTCCATGAAGATTGCAAGTTCTGTTGGTTACTGATTTTGTGTGGGTCAGTTCTTATTAAATCTGTAGATAATTCTTGCACAGATTGAACGCTGTATGACTTACATTACAAGGACTGTACAGAGCATAGGTTGATTCTTTTTTAAAAGATTAGAATATAAAGATGAGCTGTAGCGTGGATATCAAAGGAGTAGAGTATTGAGCAAAAATATTAAAAACATATGTCTCATGCTACATTTTCAGTAGCTGAAGAGATGCAAATATGAATGTGTTCTCAGAGTATTTTTTTCATGGAAATGAATCCAGTAGCCTTCACTGAAGATCTTCACCTATGCCACAGACACTTGCACAGGAACATTTGAAGGAAGCAGGTAGCATAAAGCAGGCATAGTCAAACTTAGCAGAGGTCTCATTGTCAGGGAGCAATCTGGTTCTGACAATGGGTAGTATACATCATGCAAAATAAATCAGTCAGTAGAGCTGTTGCTTTGCATGATACCAGGGCCAGGTTTGAATCCTGAAATCTGTATATAAATGACTTCTTGAATTTAGAATTGAGAATTACACTTTTAAATCCAAGGCAGAGAATATCTGAACTAGATGCTAAAAAGATGTTATTTGTTGAATTCTACCAATGTTGTGCAGTCTGAAGCGCCAATTCTCATACTTACTTGCCAACTTTTATTCTTTTTATGTCAGACCAGGATTCAGGGGCCAAACTACAACTTGTGCAATAGGTCCAAAGCTCAGGAGGTCAGCCAACTTTAGGAGCCCATGTTGAATGCAGGCAACAGAAAATATTTAGGATTCTTTTTAGCAGTTGACATTGAATTGGGGGCCCAAAACATGCTTTGCACCAGGCCACTCAATTTCTAGGTCTGACACTGCAAGGATTCAGTACACAATCACAGATTACATGATTTTCTAGACAGTGCTACTTTTAATATGCTACAATATTTAACATATTTACTTTTAAAATCAACTTGGAGGAGGTTGGCTCTTTCTTCCTTTCACAATTATATTCTTGTCTGGTTGGTATGCCAGTGTAATATCAAAAATATAATTTGATACAAAATGTATAATAGATACTCTTGCTTTCACCTCTTACAGGTTTTGAATTGAGCCTTTTCAGATATCGATCTTCTTGACTTTATAACAGAGCCATTCATTGGATTGTTTCCTAACAGTGGAAGGAATCTTCACATTACATGATTTATATAGTCCTACCTCTTTACTCAGTGAAGATGATGGATTTTTTATGTAGTATGCTGCTATGAGATGGAATAAAGTCATGGACAGATTTCACAATTACAGTTTTAGGAACCTGGGCTTTAAGGCTTCATTCCTGGGAAACAGCAGCCAGAAGGTTGACAAATAAACCTGGACCAACTCTCTTCATACACCCTTTGCTATACGAGAATATTTGTACACTGAGATGCCAGGTTTTGTTGATCTGCATATGTTACATACTTGGATGTTAGAGATATCATACACATATCCCTATATCAAGAGGTTAAGCTTGCTAGTTGACTCGCTGTTTCTGTTTGAACAGGACTTGCCATAATTCAAGTTCATAAACCTGTGGCCCAGACGGGTTTACCACATAGTATATCATGAACTTACTGAAAACCAAGCAAGCCACTGATTACTTATTTCATTGCTTGGAAAAAAATAGACTGCAGTTCTTATTAAATGTTACCTAACTCAGTGAAAAGTTGAATTTTGTTTAGCATTCTCAGTTTCTTACCAAATTAAAGTGGACCTGTCACCTGAAAAATGTTTCAAAATGTTTGATCTACATTAATAATCTACATTATATATTTAATGTTTTGTTTGGTTAATGTCATTTCACTTATATGCAAGGTACTACTTTGGAGCTTTCCATATGGAAACAGGGAGAGAGTGGAAGTGGCATAGCAACAATCAGATGGTGCATAAAAACATTTAACCCTTTGAGTGCCAGAGGGGTGCGCAAAGCATTGCTTTGCAATGCATTGTGAACCATTCTAGCAGTCAATGGGTTAAGGGCCTGATGCATAAAGAAAAAGGGATATGCCATCTGCACCATATGGAAGAGGTGAAATTCCCCAGTGCCTTAGATGATCTTTTAACCCACTGGTTGCTCGAGAGGTCTTTGATACAATGCCTAGCAATGCACTGGAAACCTCTGTAGTATTCATGGGATTAAGATTTTCATTTATCCCCTTGAGAATCAGAGGATTGTGCAGTGCATTATGAAACAATGTGTTGCAAACCTCCCTGATTATCAAGAAATGAAAGAAATAGAATTCAGGAAACTTTTATTTTTCTCCTATGAGGCAGTTGGTTTCCTCTTCCTCTTGTACGCTCTGCATGTGGCCTTTAGGTTAGGTTCACACCACAACTTTGCAGAGCTGCATTGTAGCATTGGGCAAGTTGCCAGTGCATACTCACCACCAATGCTCCTGCTTTCCCTCAGTAATCCAGGGGCTGTGGGTGGAGTGTTCTGGAGATGTGACTGGTATGTGCAGCAAACATAAGTCTCTACTGAGCATCACAACAATTAAATCACCCATGTGGTGCATCTATATTACAGACAAACACTGTAAATAAAGGCAGCATGCATTCTGATACAGTACAATACAGGTGTTCCACTAATGGCGCGGATGAGGTGCATTCCTTCCTACCACAATAGAGTCATACAGTGCTTATGGTGGCGAGATGTGTCAGATTGTGCAGGAAGCCTTTCAAGACATTGGGCTTGCCAGAAGTTTCTGAACATGGTGCCGAAGAAACTATAGAAGCCCTATGTGTACAGTACATTTTTCAGCCACAACAGAAAAAAACACTTTGATAATAATTTTGTTGAATAAGGACTGTGCATCAGAAATCAGGGTTATATGCTTAGACGTGTAACAGGGTTGCAAATGCATAGTGATTTAGGAAAATTGCAGTAAAGGAGTATGTGATCTAAAGTTTAGGGTTAGCAATGTTCCCCTTGACACGCAGCTCAGATCATTCATCATAGTTAATAGCACTGCTATCTGATGATCTTACTGTTCAAAAGTGTCTAGTTACACTGTAATTATATCCTGAAGTTCACCCCTCCACCACTTTTACTGATATAAGCATTTCTATCTCAGATTCGACAGCAGATCACAACAAGGGACATCTTCAGTCAGTGTTAGGAAAAGGAGGGCAGGGTTTTCCTTATACTGACAGAGGGAAGATTGTCCCTTCTTGTGATCTGTCTGGTCCAATTGCCGGTTTTCAGATCTATAGGGAGGTGGCTTAGGACTGGCAAAAGGGACATTAGGGATAAACTACAGCATATATTTACAGTGTAACTAGACAGTTTTGAGCAGTAAGAGTAGCAGACAGCAGTACTATTAATTATGATGAACGATCTGAGCTGCATGTAAAGGAAAACATTGCTAACCCTTTAATCCTGCAAAGTACAAGGTAATGCATTATGGCATAAAAACCTAGAGGTAGAATACAGGATTCATTGTAATTTCTGAAAAAAAGAAATTTTGAGTTATTATTTCAGATTACTTGAAGACAGGCAAGCAGTATTAAAGTAAACAAAGAGGTATTAACATAGGAAGAAAGTGGTATTAATGCCATTTTATAGATTACTGGTAGTAGTGGGTGAAAAGTGAGAAAAATTTCCCACATGCCATTATGCAAAAAACAGAGGACTTTTTGCTTTTTTCCTGAAAGTTTTCTGCTTTTCGCCAATGCAAAATTGTTCTACTTTTTACCAACTCCAACAAATTTCTTGCCTTTGTTTCCTATGGTGCAACATTTCCCAGCACAATATTACTTCTTCTGAGGACTGTAGTGGAGAAACAAGTAGCTGAAAGTCAAAGTTGTAAGCCCTACAGCAACATATACCTTGAAAAATATGTTAGCATGCACAAAACTAACTTCCTGCTTAAGTGACACTGGCACATATTCATGATGATGTCAAGTGATAAAAAAAAATAATAAAGTACAAACTACAATGTGGCAGATGTGTATGGTAGTGGTGTGATTGATGTGTGTCTGTGCAGTTTTTACCATTATCATGTTTGTCTCAAATGTAAGCTATTATTACTGATAAATATTACTTATTGGTCATGGCAGTGGTACCACTCCCAAGCTTGGTAGATGGTAGCAACCCTTCTTCACATCTTTCCTCCTCCTCCTCATCTGTGCTGCTGCTAATACATTTGTCCTGTCTTTCTGCTTGTACAATTCAGGCACATCCATCCTGGAAAAATAACTGTGGCTTTGGATATGCCAACATGGAGCTACACATGACATCAATTCTCTGAAACCTTGCAATTCCTCAGTGAGCTTTGGGATTGTTTTTGTGAAGTTTTCCTAGGAACTCAGTAAGTGTGGGTTTACAGTGCATGGCAGAAGAACCATGTAAGTGTATTGCTTTAACAACATGACTAGAGGAGGTGGTGGAGGTAGAGGCAGTATGTGAGGGCAGTCAATGACTCTTGACTTCTCCTACAGAAAACCCAGAGTCATTATAATTCTCTGACACAGGAGCCATAGGGCATATGGTTAAATGTGAGAGTGTAAGGAAAAGGGAAACTTCATCCTCTGTCACAGGTAAAAAGGAGTTAAGTGTGTACATGGGAGAGGTGGCAGGGCTAATCTGACTGGGTGACGACATCTTGGGCAGAGAAGTTAGTAGAGGGAGTTTGTGTTGGTGGGAGTAGAAGAGATTTTAAGGTTGAGAAGAGGTGTTTGGAGTTATAGGAAAGAAATTAGGGAGGAAAAATATAACTGTTTGGCCATGGATACTGCAGAGCTATAATAACGGATAATTCATTTGTATTGTACAGAGTAAGCTGAGGAGTGCAATTTCCTCCAACGCCTTTTCTTAGCATGTGAGCACCTTTGGACGTATAGTGTTTGTGTTTGTGCCAAGGTTTTAATGGGGTTGTGCTGGGATGGCATAAGGTTTCAGATGGTTCAGCCCTGTCAAGAGCTGTTGTGAGAGTGCTGTTGTTTAGAGTAGTAGTTTTTTGTTCAAGACAAGTAAGTATAAAAATGAGGTAAATTAAATCATACATAGCCAGGGTCTCTATACCATTGTACCAGAACCTGACTCATAAATCAATGTGTCATTACAAAGTTATTAAAAGGTAGGCAGGTTTTTTTACATTAATGGTGCCATCTAGTGTCCATAGAGTAACCCACGGTTCAGCTGCTATCCTAACAGTTTGTTGCATTCAGTGGGATATGTGAGTCTCACAGAACTGACTTCAGTTCTCCATGGAATGTGATTGTAACAGCTCCATCCCTTCCTGACAGTTTTAATGATAACATTTTTAAATTAAATAACTGCCAGAACTGCAAGTGTCCTTGTTTTTTCAGCAGGAAAAGTGCTACAAAATATGATTTTTACATATTAAAATGTTAATAATCATTTAAACTCTGCCCGGTTAAACCATTAGTTTTGACTCAGCCATGCTATGCATATGAGTTTCTGATGGTTTACCTCGTTGTTTGGTATAATATACTATGACATCTAACCTTTTGGATGTTTACTAAATTGTCTCTCAACAATTCTATGGCCATGCTTCGGGGGGTATCAATAGGATTCCAGGTTATAATAGGACCTGGAAGTGATTTTTTTTAGGTGTTCCACATGTCAAATGACTAATACCTGTGATGTCAGTAATGAAAATGCTCCTCCTTATACCACTCACATAAACGGGAGTGAAGTGTTAAAGTATATGTTTGTTTCATGGTGTTTTGTTCTTCTCCACCATGTACTACAAGGTGGAAATTGCCATAAATTTAGACAATATTCTTGTGCATAATACTTGGGAGGTCTTCAGGACTTGCTTGCATTAAAGTCTGGTGGAGTGTGTGCACTAGTATGCACTAAAACAGGTTTCTAAACTTTTTCCTTGAGGGACAGGCTGACAAAAAACATAAATAAATAAAATAAGCTACTAAAAATGTAATGCTAGCATGACTCTAAATGTATGCACAATATGGGATTTTATATAATCTATGATATGTAATCAATAGCTAGACTAATAGCTATATTTCATATTGCTACATAAGTTTATATATTTTAAGCATTACATGTCTGCCTGTTTGAAAAGACTAGGTAAGAATGATTATGTTTTACAGCAGTATATTGAGAGTCAGAGACGCTCAACTAGGAACGAGCCTGTAATACAAATTTGCAGGCTCTCTAGGAATGGTATCCTACCCACAGTGCAGTCTCTTTTAACCCACTAGTGCCTTTTACAGAGAGGAAATATCCTAAAGCACATCATATTGGTCCTGCCATAACAGCAGTCCAACCACAAAATGCTAGGCAATTCCCCTCTGAACAAGAGAAGCAGCCAGCCCCAGATGTACATTTCAGCCTTGTTAGGCCTTGTCAGTGATGTGCAGCTGATCTCTCTAAGCACTGTGAGCAAGCGATCCAATGCTGGATTCCCCTATTACCCTTGGTGTGACTAATCCCAAGTGTAATTTGCATATGTATATTAAGAGTCGGAGATGTACTGACGAGGCCAAACAAGGCCGAAACGTACTTCTGGAGTTGGCTGTTTCTCTTGTTCAGAGAGGAATTGCCTGGCATTTTGTGGTTGACCTGCTGTAATGTCAGGACCAATATGATATGCTTTAGGATATTTCTTCTCTGTGAAAGGCACTAGTGGGCTAAAAGAGACTGCACCCTGGGTAGGATACCATTCCTATAGAGACTGCAAATATGTATTTCAGACTCGTTCCTAGTTGAGCGTCTCTGACTCCCAATCCACATATGCAAATTATCATTGGGATTAGTCACCCCAAGGGTAATAGGGGAATCCAGCCCTGGACCTCTTGCTCACAGTGCTTAGAGAGATCAGCTTCACCTTACTGACGAGGCCCAACAAGGCCAAAACTATAAGTCTGGGGTTGGCTGTTTCTCTTGTTCAGAGAGGAGTTGCCTGGCATTTCATGGCTGGACTGCTGCAATGGCAGAACCAATATGATATGCTTTAGGATATTTCCTCTCTGTGAAAGGCACTAGAAGGCTAAAAGAGTAGTATACCATTCCTATAGAGTCTGCAAATTTGTATTGCAGGCTCGTTCCTAGCTGAGCGTCTCTGACTCCAAATCTTCATATGTTTTGCACCAGGTCACATTTTATTATATAACAAAATTTGAACAAAGGTGTGGTTTGTCCAAGTTGGAGGGTCACAAATGGCTCCCGGGCCTTAGTTTGTACATCTCTGCACTAAAATAATAATATGTATATCATATGTATATACCCCAAAATGCACACACATGGTTTTTATGCCAATGTATAAGCATTAAAAAAGAAAGAATGAAAAATAATAATTTAATATGATTTATTTATTCTTGCATGGCAATTATAATGAAAAGAGAATGACCTTTCAGATTTAGACAGATGTATTAAGGACCTGGAGTAATCCTGGGGAAAACCAAATGCACCACAGTGGGCAAATGAAAATTCTAATTGGGTTCATTTTGCTTTTAACACTATGAATGCTTTGTAGACCTTTGTAGCATTCAACTGGTTAAGAGCACAATTTAAATCAATGGGAATTTAGGAGTATTTATGTCAACAATGCTGCAGTTAGTTTACTCCAGGATTGCCGGAGTTCTTGCTAGTATAACAACCTCTTTGTGTGGTGGAGTTTACCATCTTATATTTCATGTTTCAGACATGAGAAGATAAAGAGAGTAACATAAGTTACTGAGTACCCACTTAAAGATGTTTCACCAATCCAGGCTCTAAGATGCAAACAGCTGTAACCTACTTTTTACAAATTTTAACTCATTGCAAATGACAGTTTTCAGTAATTACAAGTTCAACCTTCTCCTCATACCTCATAACTGAGAATGTGATAGCTTTCCTGCTACAAATTAAATTAGTATTTATCAGACCTTCCTGATCAGTCTACTGATAAACAGTATAACTCTGTATGTTCCCTTTTGAAAGAAATGTATCTAATCTTCTCTTAAATGTATCCATTGAATCTGCCATAACAACCTCCCTGGGCAATGAATTCCACATTTTAACAGACCTTACCGTAAAAAAAACCTTCCTCTGCTGAAGTTTAAACCTCCTTTCCTCTAATCTCAAGGGGTGTCCCCTTACAACCACACACTGTTCCCTATCCTTCAGCCAGTTTTGTATCCAATTGCAAAGGTTATCTCCTATCCCCAATTTCCTTATTTTATACACCAGCCTTCTGTGTGGCACTGTATCAAATGCCTTTGCAAAGTCTAGATATACTACATCTACTGCCTTGCCATTGTCAAGGTTGCTGCTTACCTCCTCACAGAAGCTGAAAAGATTAGTTTGGCATGATCTATTCTTCATTAAACCATGTTGATTTGTGCCAATGATTTAATTTTTTTGTGTTGTAATACTGAATATAGTCCCTTATCCCTTCTAACAGTTTTCCCACTACAGAGGTCAAACTCACTGGTCTATAATTCCCAGGTTCTGTTTTAGTTCCCCTCTTAAATAGAGGCACTATGTTAGCTCTTCGCCAATCCTGTGGCACTGAGCCTGTGGTAATAGAACCTTTAAAGAGTAAATATAGGGGTTTTGCGAACACTGCACTAAGTTCCTGAAGAACCCTTGGATGCATACCATCAGGACCCGGTGCTTTGTTGGTCTTAATTTTGTTCAGTCTTCCAATGACATCTTCTTGAGTTAACCCAATATCTATTAAATTGTATTGTTATTTGCGGAGGCTCTTCTACCATTCCTTGCTCCCTTGTATATACTGATGCAAAGAAAGTGTTTAAAACATCGGCCTTTTCCTTATGCTCACTAACCAACTCACCCATCTCATTTTTGAATGGTCCAATGCAATCCCTCTTAAGTTTTTTGCTATTTATATATTTGAAAAACTTTTTTGGATTAGTCTTGCTTTCCCTTGTAGTTCGAGTTTCATTATCTATTTTTGCTACCCTAATTGCCTTTTTGCAATCTTTGTTGCACTCCCTGTATTTTAAGAAAGATTGTTCAGTTAGACTTAAATAATTTGAATGCGTTTTTTTCCTTGCCATTTCCTTCTTTACATGTTCATTTAACCACATTGGCTGTGACTTACTTCTTTTGCATTTGTTCCCCATTGGTATATACTGTTCGGTACATTTCTGCAACCTAAATTTGAATTCTGACCATTTTTCCTCAGGATTTTTGCCTTTAAATAAAATATCCCAGTCTATGTGTTGCATTGAAGACCTTAACAATTTGAAGTTAGCTTTTTTAAAATTAAGAGTTTTGGTTGAACCTATACATTTTTGCTTTGCCAGACTGATCTCAAATGTAACCATGTTGTGATCACTGTTTCCCAGATGTTCTCTTACCTTAATATTGGATACCATTTCTGTGTTATTAGTGAGCACTAGGTCCAATACATTGTTATTTCTTGTCGGCGCTTCCACCATTTGTGACATGTAGCTTTCACGAAGTGTGTTCAAAAACCTGCTACCCTTAGAAATGTGACAGGTCTCATTTTTCCAGTTAATATCTGGATAATTAAAATCTCCCATAATTATAGTATGCCCAAACTGGGCAGCTTTCCTCATTTGCAATAGCAGTTGGGCCACATCATTGTCATCGATATTTGGTGGTTTGTAGCATATGCCCACCAACAACTTTTTTTTACCTTTTACACCACATTTAGTCTCGATTTCTACCCACATGGACTCCACAATTTGGCCAGTTTCCTCACTAATATCACCTAGCAAAACTGGATTTAGCTCAGTTTTCAAATATAAGCACACACCTCCCCCTTTTCTATTAATTCTGTCTGTAAAGCTGTCAGCAGGAGATTCGTGTCGGTCGACGTGGAGGAGCTTGAGAAGTGCTGAGATCTCGTTACTTACAAGGAATCCCTTCATTGGAATGGTCTAAAACGTGTGCAACAGAAGTGCGACAACTTTGTCAACTGTGTTCCCCTGTTTATCTTGTCAGTCCAGTCTCCCTAAGGGTCAGTCAGGTCAACTCTGATCCTCTTGTGTTGCATCCCCCATGCAGAATGCCTAAGTGGCTCTTCCTCCTGATCAGGAGCCTGCATGGACTATGGCCCTGGCCTCTTTTCTGGCAGGTCTCCAGCCTCTTGCCAATTTGACTTCTTCCTTCAAGAGTATTTTTGATGAATTGAATCAGTGGTCCTCTGTTTCCTTCAGAAACAGGGCCTGATACCCTGTGGAGAGTCACTGTATTGCTCCTGGGGACAATTCCTCTTTAGAAATGCTTGAGACAGGGTACGAGGATGAGGATGATTCATACCTTACCCCTGGGGACTCCATGTAGGAAGACCCCAGAGGTTGTGTGGAAGGCTGGATTCTGTAAGGGACCACTGGATTGTTCACTCAGGACATATTCAAGAGGCAGAGAAGGTATTCTGTCCACTTTCCTTTGTATGAATCTGTAGATCAGATTATCTTGGAAGAATGGAATGGAATCCCTTATCACATTATCATTTGTGGGTAAACAGCTCTTTGGCTGCAAATTGGAGAAGTGCATTATCCAGACCACTGGGGGGGTTAAGAGTTCTCTAATATTCTCTGTAGGAATCTTGTTTTTTTTTTCATTTCCCCCACTAGTTCCTGGAGCCAATCCAATTTTCACCACGTCAAAGTCAGCCTGGGTGGCTTAGAAGCCCACCCAGAAGCCTCTCACTGATAAGGTTCCCTCAGCATGACTCTTTGTGCACAGGTCTTCCACAGGCAATAGGAGGGTGCCTGAGAAGGTTCCAAGATGCATAGGCCATCTTCATGGCAGATCTGTAGGGTTTGCATATAGTTTCAGAGGGCTATCAGAGGACCCACTTAATAACATGTTTTTATTGCAATGGTTCCTCAAGAACCCATGCTGACTTTCCAGTTCTGACCAAGCCTTGGTGGACATGGAGGTCTTGGTCCCCAACCACCTGTGGCAGAGGTTTCTGGGGTTTTACTCCAACCTCTTTATAGTTCCCAAAAAGGATGCGGGCTGTAACCTGGTGCTAGACCTGAAATGTCTCAATCATGGCAAGGTTCAAGATGGAATCCCTGCATTATGTCATTTAGGATGTGTGTCCAGGGGAGTTCTTGGTTTCTATGGACATAAAGGATGTGTATATTCATGTTCCCATTCACAAAAAGCATCAGAGGTCTCCCCTGATTTGTGTTTCAAGACCACCATTTCCAATTTACATCTCTTCCATTTGGTCTAGTGTCCACTCTACAGGTATTCACCAAACTTATTGTGGACTTATCCAGCCATATCAAGGCACAGAGCATAGCTCTTACTCCTTTGGGCAATCATCTTCTGAAGGTCTCTTCCACAGATTTACTTCATCTTTGGACATTTATGTCTATTCTGGACTTTGTGCTCAACTTCAAAAAGTCCTTCCAAATCCCCTCACAATCTCTAGTCTTCCTCGGCATGAGATTTGCAACTCTCCCCAGCAGGAGTCTTCTTACCAGAGGTCAGGATCTAGACTTTGTCCATGCGTGTCTCTCAGGACCTTGCTTGTCTGTCTGCACTGGTGTAGGACATAATGAAGATATTTGGAATGATGGCCTCAGAAATGGAAGAAATGCTTTACTTTCAGTTACACATTTGGGCCATTTAGCTGGACTTTCTGAGGAAGTAATCCAAGTGGTTTTATCTGTCCTTTGTAACGTCTGTCCCTCCAGACATAGCTGGATCTGCAGTGGTGGCATCAGGAGATCCACTTTGTAATAGGAAGACCATTCACTGTTGCAAAGTGGTCTGTAGCGAGGTCAGTTTGTCAGTCTGTCAGATTACGGATAGACTTTGATCAGGGGGTGGCTCAGAGTATTTCAGCTAGCCCTAAGACCAAGCTTTTCATGAAAGTGCTAGAAAAGGGGATTTTTGGGTACTTATCAGTAAATCATTTTCTCTTAGTCCTTGTGGAACACAGGGCATTCCTCCCGGAGAAAAATATTTGGTTTCCATCTCTGGCAAGGGTGTCCCCAATGTTCTTTTGGGACCGTCTTCCTGCCTGCTTCTTTCTATGTGTCTTGGCAATACATAAAATATATCTGTTTCTGCTGGGCAGGGGTTAAATATCCTAATCTAGATAGCTTTTTCTGCAAATGCCCTGCTTCCTAGTGGTAGCTACCTACCCTCATGGTTTATATATTCCACAAGGACTAAGAGAAAATTATTTATCTGTAGGTACACAACAATCCCCTTATTTGTATAGGTATAATTCCCTTTAAACTACTAACAATTGATTGCACAATCCGGAACATTATTGCAATTGCTACCATGAATAGGTTTGCCATATTACACCTTTAAAAGTGACGTACTTATAAAATGCATACTGCAGGACTGCAATAATTATTACTGGGCTATAGTGGTTTCCATGTAGCCATGAATCATGCATTTTTCACTTGTCAGTTTTAACCCCCTTAACTACCACGCATCCTGCAGTTAAGGACCACTGGATATATATATATATTTTTTGGTGGGGCTCAATGGATTCAGGGGTCCCCCAACTGTGTGCAGCCAAGTGGGGACCCCTGAATTCCAGGACATGCCAGAACTGTCATGGGTCTTTAATGCACGATTTCCCATGATGGTCCTGGCACATCATGGGTCCTTAAGGAATGATTTGGCAGCTCTAACCAAGAAATGTAATCTTCAATGTTAATACAAAAGAAAGGTGCAAGGAGAGCTATACTATTATCTTATAACAGCACAGCACAAGAATCAGGGTAAAGAAGACTATCAAATACTCATATAATGTGTTCAGCCGGCTACAATGATAAGTAACCGGTCTTTGAGCCAGCAGGGATATCGGATGCTGGTTCTCCCCGCAACGAAACCATGTAAACAGGCATCAAATGTTCCTTTAAATGTTCAGCAACGTATCCAACAAAACAGCAGACCAGATGAATTGAAAAATATAAAATGTTTTAAAATCCTCAACATGTTTAGTGGCAACAAGCCACTTCATCAGGAGATAATCAGTGTTGCAAAAATACAAACTCTGAGTATTTTTACAACATTGCATTCATCCTGATGAAGTGGCTTGTTGCCATGAAATATGTTGAGGATTTTTAAGTAGATTTTAATACATTTTATATTTTTTGATTCATCTGCTCTGCTGTTTTATTGGATACATTGCTGGACGTTTAAAGGAACATTTGGTGCCTGTCCATGTGGTTTTGTTGCAGGGAGAACCAGCATCAGAAATCCCTGCTGGCTCAAAGACCGGTTACTTATCATTGTACACGTTATGTAAGTATTTGACAGTCATCTTTACCCTGATTCTTGTGGTGATATAAGATAACAGTATAGCTCTCCTTGCACCTTTCTTTTGTGTTGTCTTTTCAAGACCTTCCAGGAGGTGGTGGTCCAGAAGGGATAGAACATATAAGAATCTGGATATCCGTGTGGAGGTAGTTTTAATATGCTTCACAAGCTTCTTTTGTCATTGGGATTTAATCCATGACAAAACCCAAATGTGAGTATATTTATGATCAATATATATTCCTGTGGATGGTTAAGAGTTCTACATTATGAGTCTCTCCCCCCTCTCTCTTGTGTTCTGGAATGTTCAATGTTGTTATTTTTCTGGTAATTCCCATATGTCCATGCAACCTCTTGGTAAAAGTTACAGGATGAATGCAACAATCTGCCAGCACATCCCCACCAGTGATTCAACATCAGGGTATTCACTACAGCAACTCTGCACTACATAGCAACAGATACATTCTGCCGTCCTTAAGACTTTAATGCCAGCAATCTCCTTATGCTTTCCCCATAGCATGCACAGCAAATGGCAGAAAGTTAAAAATTTCCTCTGCACTTTTTTAATACATGGTGTTACTCAATGTGTAAAAGAAATGAAAGTCCCCAGACTCCCAAAAGCCTTTCTCATTTCCCTCCCTTTGGCACAACAGGTGTTAAGGGGAGAATGTTTGGCTTAGTAAACCTGCGTTAGACAGGTATAGGGCTGTAAAAAAGATTCCAGATCCAAATTTGTACATTCCCCCTTAAGAAAGTGGTGCCATCTTGAAGCTCTCAAGATCTACCAATTTACAGGCAAGGACTTTCAAAATGTCTCCTGTTAACACCCAATTAACCAATTAAGCTATCTGAAATCACCACTGGAAAATTCTGCTTAACTTTTTTCTTTTTCTTTTTTTAATTTGAAAACTTGGCTTCTTCATAGATTGTGAGGACTGAAATTGTATTCCAGGGTTTCTAGAGACATATAATCCCTATATGTGTAATAAACAGCGTCATATTTCTGTCCTTGGCTTAAATTTATTGTTAGACGCAGTAATTTGGAGAATGCCAGCTGGGCCACCCACTATAACGTGTGGTGACCATTATGAGGAAACTATAGCTTTCATGTGTAAAATATTTACTCCAAAGGCTACAAGGAAAGTGTACCCAGACTGATGTTGTGCCAAGCATGCAGGATTAAGCTTTAGAGGAGGTTGCTAAACATATCGTGAATATTACTTTCAGCTGAGGAGGATAGAGTACTTGATCAAAAGAATGTTTAATAAGTGGGGGAGCAGTGGTTAAAACATCCAAGACTGCAGGATAAAATGTATTTAATCATTAGGAAGATATTTTATTTACATAATTTCTGAAATATCAAAGGCTTGGCAGACAAATCAAATGGTATAACCTGTTCCATTGAGTGACAAGGTACAGTGCACTAAACCATCTGAGTGTGCAGCAAAGAGAAAGCTAATTATCTGCTCATAAGGTTAAGTATAATTAACCACTAAAATGTTTAAATAACCAAGAGCTAATCATGAATGTTTCCTGTATTCTGTTTTTCTTATTAATGTTTGCATAATTGTAGACAGTTCAACTTTTGCGTGAGAGAAATTATTGGTTGTGTTGGTTTCCTTCAGATACTCAGACATTATTTCTCTAGGCAAATCAGGGTTGGGGGGAGGTAGAATACACATAGGATAGTCCAACTCCCGCTTGGCTTTGAAGGAAAACAATCATGAGATACTCCTTATTTGGTGGGTCTGCATCTAGCATCTAGCAAGTGTTGCATTGTGCAACATCTTTGTGATGAGGATCCAAAATATGTCTCCAGCAATTTATTTGGCTCTTTGCACACTGTAAGAGAAGCCAAGACTTTTAAGTCACAGTCTTTATTTGCAGAGTTTTTGTACCAAGAATCCACACTGTAAAGAGCTGTCTCATATTTCAAGCATTACCTTCTATGGTGGAAGCATGGACCAAATGAAATCTGACATTGCAGTCATCAGCTTCACTTGTTTAGCCCAATTTCTTTTCCCATGGCAGGTGTCAACTTTCTGACCCCAAATAAGTAATATGCGATACTTTAGCACTGCACATTACAGGTCCAGTCTATTTAATGTACAGCCCAGTAATGGAAGACTCAGAAAACCATGTGAATTGTCTTAAGAGCTGTGTAGCTACAGGTGTATATACCTAAAGGGATCATTTTTAAAACTACAAACAGGGGATGTCCGGCACATTATATGGACAAACATTTCATGTCTCCATAGTAACTAGTAGTGATGAGCGAGCGTGCTCGGCCGATGCTCGGATCGGCTCGAGCATCGCTCTGCTCGGCACATGGCGGTACTCGTCGAGTACCGCCATGTGCTCTCCCGCCATGTTCGGGTGGCGGGGATCTGTGCCGGAAGAGGCACAGATCCGAAGACGCTCCGCTGGACCACCAGGGACTGGAGGTACGGGGGCATTGCGGAGATGAAGGGGGCATTGCGGAGATGAAGGGGGACATTGTGGAAGAGTGGCATAGACTCTATGCCCCTCTTCCACAATGTCCCCCTTCATCTCCGCTATGCCCGTCTTCTACAATGTCCCCCTTCATCTCCGCTATGCCCCTCTTCCACAATGTGCCCCTTCATCTCCGCTATGCCCCTCTTCCACAATGTCCCCCTTCATCTCCTCTATGCCATAGAGGAGATGAAGGGGGACATTGTGGAAGAGGGGCATAGCGGAGATGAAGGGGCACATTGTGGAAGAGGGGCATAGCGGAGATGAAGGGGCACATTGTGGAAGAGGGGCATAGCGGAGATGAAGGGGGACATTGCGGAGATGAAGGGGGCATTCGGAGATGAAGGGGGCATTGACCAGGCACCCTCCCCTCATCAGAGCAGGGGGTGCCTGGTGTCGCCCCATTCATTTCAATGGGGCTCGGGTGCTCGGCCGAGCACTCGAGCCTCAGGGGGTGCTCGGTCAGAGCACCCGAGCACCCGAGCATCGGGGTGCTCGCTCAACACTAGTAACTAGCTGGGCACAAATCAAATAATGTTAACATCACATAAACATGTTACCAGTTGGCTGCACAAGGGTTAATTATTATTACATCTTCCTGAGTTTTTACATTTGTATTGCTTTAAACGGAATATTTGTGTAAAATGAAAATATTACGAGATGCATTAGCTTCAAACCTCTCCAGAGAGAGAAAACCATCTGAATGTTCTATTATATTCTGTGGAAATTCTTTATCAAAGTATATGAAAGCCATCTAGCTTGATAAATAGGTTTTATAGAATAGCATAGGAGAATGTTTTCTCACTGCATGGCATAAGTGGCAACCTGAGGCCCTCCAGCTGTTGATGACTGAATTCCCATGATCACCAGCCACTCAATGGCTGCCTAAGGATGGTGAATGTAATGGTCTTCACAGCTGGAGGGCCCCATGCTGCCACAAGCACTGTATAGTTTAAAGGGATAGTAATGTTTCTCAATAAACTCAGCTTCAATTAATCTTCATAGTATTTGGACCATTGTGAGTGTTATTTTAATACTGCCAAATTTGTAGTTCAAGATTAATTGAATGATAAAGTATCCCCTCCCATCCTTTTACTGCTGTAACATAGTAAACATAGTAACATAGTAAATTTGGTTGAATAAAGACACAAGTCCATCAAGTTCAAACTTTGCCTCATACCCTACTGACTGAGAATTATATAGCTTACCTGCTACCAAATAAGTTATTCTTTATCAAACCTTCCTGATTTACCTACTAATATACAGTATAACCCTGTATGTTCTCTTTTGAAAGAAATGTATCTAACCTTCTCTTAAATGTATCCATTGTATCTGCCATAACCACCTCCTTGGGCAAGGAATTCCACAATTTAACAGACCTAACTGTAAAAAAAACCTTCCTCTGCTGAAGTGTAAACCTCCTTTCCTCTAATCTCAAGGGGTTTCCCCTATTCACCTGATCAGGCCTTTGAATGAATAGCTCACTGCAGAGATCTTTGTATTGACCTCTCATATACTTGTACAATGAGAGTACTTGTACAATGTAAAAATTTTCACCTCAGAGCAGCAAGTCTCTCCGGATGGATCGCAGAGAGGTACAATCTTCAGTGAGCATAAGGAAAAACCTGTCAAGGGGGACAGGGTTTTACTTATGCTCACAGTAAGAAGATTGTCCCTTGCTGCGACCTGTCCAGTCAAGGGTCCAGATTCCACATCTGAGGGGAGGCGGCTTACGCTAGTTAAAAGGTGCAGGAGGGGGATGCTTTATCATTCAATTACTCTTGAACTACAACTCTGACAGTATTGAAATAACACTCTCCATGGCCCAAATACTATGAAGATTAATTGGAGCTGCCTTTTTTGTGAAACATTACTATAATTTTAACTTTAGCGTAGTACCTCCCGCCTGCTGACAAAAACACATATTCCAAACTGATATTATTTATTATATTTGTTGTGCACATCACATGTATAATAGGGATTGACTAGATTATTGTAGCATTATGATAATATTATTAATATTAAAATATGTATTAACTTAAAACATTGCTGCACTTTTTTATTTGAAACAATATTATGAGATAGCTGGTCCCTTTGCAGTTAGTCGGATGCAACTGACAGTCCAGATCTAACATCTCAACTTCAGTGTAAGTTCCTTCAAATTTTCTGCATATGGTTACACAGCACCACTTTTCCTCTTGTTGAAACTTATATTAATATCCTTTAGAATTTCCAAATCATCGTAGAAAAACATAACCACCAACTTAACAACACTTAACTTTATTTCTAAACTGTAACCACGGTTTCATAGCAATAACCCTTAAAAGTAATTCATAAAATACCCCAAACACAGACTCTTAGGTCTATCCATAGCTCATCTTTTTCATTAAAGGAATAGTAATGTTTCACAAAAAAAGCAGCTTCAATTAATCTTCATAGTATTTGGGCCATGGAGAATGTTATTTCAATACTGTCAGAGTTGTAGTTCAAGAGTAATTGAATGATAAAGTATCCCCCTCCCGCCCCTTTTACCTAGTGTGAGCTGCCTCCCCTCAGATGTGGAATCTGGTCTTAAGACCAGACAGCTCACAGCAAGGGACAATCTTCTTACTGTGAACATAGGGAAAACCCTGCCCCTCCTTGACAGGTTTTTCATTATGCTCACTGAATATTGTTCCTCTCTGAGATCCATGCGGACAGTCTTGCTGGTCTGAGGTGAGCAGTGTCAGTAAAAGGGGCGGGAGTGGGATACTTTATCATTCAATAACTCTTGAACTACAACTCAAACAGTATTGAAATAACATTCTCCATGGCCCAAATACTATGAAGATTAATCAGAGCTGCTTTTTTTTGTGAAACATTTTGGCAGTGAAGCCTGTAATAGATACTTTGCATCAATAAATGATTATAAAAACCAAGACAAAGCAATTTGGTTAAGTAAAATATAAGCCTTATAACCAAACCATTCTTTAAGAAAAGAGGAAGCTGTCAAGATGTTTTGTATCCCTTAGTATATAAATTTATAGAACCGTCCTCAGTATAAACAAGCAGAACATACTGGTATAACTTTACACTTGAAAATGACATGTACTTTATCTGCGTACAGAACATTTCTGACCTCAAGTAACTACATCTGCTAACCTAAATTGCTAATTCCTAGCAAAATCCACCAAAATAGAAATAAACTAAAAAAAAAAAAAATACACTGTTGTGGTTTGAACTCTTTAGTAGGTTGTTATTGTGGGTTAGAAAGCAGCAAGGAAGTCACCACAATACCCAGTCCACATGGAAGAGATGTCAAACTCAACTGTGGCCTAAAGAGTTTTATAGGAAAATCAGTTCCCTGCATTATATTTTCACTTGAGGTTTGTAAGATCTTTATAGTAGAACAAATGCTGTTTTCTGCTTTCTGTATAATACCTGAAAGAGAAAGTAAAGTAATTGAATCAATTTTCTACTGAAAGTATATTTTTGTCTTAACAAGTCATGCTACCTATTTTTAAAGGATTAAGGGCTCGATCCAAATGTTGGAGACTGCTGTTTTTTCTGCCGACGGCATTTTTTGAAGCATATTAAGCTATGCAAATGCCTGTCCTGTGAAAAAATACCGGTAAAAAAAAAGCTGTGGTGTGGTAAAGTTAAGAGGTGTTTTCATCCATAGAAAATGATGAAAACACAGTAAATATGAATTCAAATGTCTGCGGTAGCCAAGAAAACCCGATAAGGGAGTCAAGTTATCTCAAGAAAGTTAAAACCCACTTTTTTACAGCTAACTCAGAAACTTGAATGAAGAAAAAAGTAAAAAAAAAAAAAACCTTAAGTCCTCAGTCCTAAGTCCTCAGTGGATGTATTGATATGGGCTTCAATACATCCAAAGTATGAAAAATGTGTCAGATGTTAGTAGAATTAACTCTGTGAGTACCAGTGGGGTATAATTACCCTGCAGGCATTCATAGGGTTAACCCGACTATGTAAAAAAAAAAAAAAAAATTCCCATTAAAAGTAACACCATTAATCCTGATGTCCAGCTGAGTCTTCAGTTTCCTGTTCATCTTCTGTCCTTCTCTTCAGTCTCCTATCTTCTTTTCCTTCTTTCTTTTGGCTGTAAAAAAAAACATAAATATGAATACAAAGCATTAACAATGATATTGTTTAACCCTTTGAGTGGCAGAGGGGTACGCAACATATTGCAAAGCAATGATTTGCGTACCTCGTTGGCGCTCAAAGGGTTAAACATTATTGTGCCATGAATAAGTAAATGCCTCCATTTAATGCCCAAGTACTTAAAAACGCCATGAATAAATACTATAAATATAGGCCACGAAGAAATGTCATGAATAAATGCATATAAAATTAGCTTAAATCTTAATGTCTCTGCCGCTTGGTGCGGCCGCGGAAACACTGATGAGCCACATGGGTCCACTTCAGTCTTGCACGGGCCAATGCCCGTAGCTCACTGAGAAAATTGGAAGTGAGTCTACCTTTATATATGGGCAGTCTCACTTCCATTTCCCTCACAGCCATTGGCTGGGATGTTCTTATGCACATCCCAGTCAATCAGATTTGAGTGGCTGTTCTTTAAACTGATTGCCTGGGATGTGCATAAGAAATGGAGGTGAAACCAATTAGTCTTGTGAAGCCTTGTTTACATGAATCAGCTGATGGCTATTCCTCTAAACAGTTGATTCTGTAAGAAGAGAATGGCAGAAAAGCTCTGATATATATTTTTAGCACAGAAATGGTGCACTGTAGATTTATAATGCTCAATACAAAAGAACACTAAGCAGGTATGCTGTCTCCCAACACAGCAGTTAAGTTAACCTTTATTTTGTTGGGTACATTTGTTAATCAGTTCTGCGCTATGAAGTCTCATCACAAATTACATTTACATTGTATGTCAAAACTTTAACCTTTACTAGTACTTTGATTAAAAACACAGAACATGTGGTGTGTTTGAATTAAAAAATATTGACTGTGCTGAAAATCCCTATATCAACCCCTTTGGCAGTCAAAGGGTTAAAAGCATATCAGTATTCTGGGGTACAGAACATTGGGAGCCCATTTGTGAAAATGACTTCATCAAGGCAAATAGTGTATTAGAGATCACAGTTACCAGAGGAAATATTAGAGTATCTGCACGTTTGACTGCCATATGATACATTAGATTATATTGTTATATTGAAGTTTACATACATTCACACATGTGAATCTTCTCTATTCTATTTATTTAATTTGTATTTAGCTCATCCTTCTAGGGCTTATTATATATATAAATATATCAGTTTTGTATTTGCACCAGGGTGTGTGATACTATACTTAGATGCAGTTTGTCCCTATCTTTTTATTTATTTTTCTAATCTTCTTCTTAAACCTTTAAGTCCCACAAGGGTGTGCAATGAAAGGATTAAAGGAGCAGTGCTGTTAGTGGTGCTAAAGTCTGAGTATATCCTCCTCACTCCTCCACTAGGCAAATGAGGAAGCAGAGAGAATTGGCACAGGTGTCAGTGTTTTCGTAATGCCGGTATTGTATAAGGTAGGTTATCTTTACACACCACCAGCATCACAACAACCCTGCATGCTAATGATTAGCCCCCCCCCCCCGGCATACTTAATTCTAAGTACATATGGTGAAATGTGTCAAATTCTCCATGGCGATGTAATCGACACATTATCAGATACACTTTGCCATCGCATCACCCCTTAGTTCTTCTATCGCCAGGACGGACTGAAGATATTATATATCTTCAGCAAAGGCATAAGGGCAACATTCATAGGGGCCATGAGGATTTTCTGGCAAAAGTAAGGAAAGTGGAGGTTATTATTAAGCCATGTTAGTTCCACTTTACTTTTCAAGATAGCTTTTGGCATAGAGTCCAGAGGCTGACATAATAAAATGAAATTTTAATACAGAAAATTAGTGAGGAAATGTAAAGTTGCATTTAATTTAGATGCTGTTTAATGTTTACATGTGAATGTATATAATCCTGAATAGAGAACTGAGTGGAAGACTATAAATGCAGCGACCAGAGACTAATCAGTTTATTATGTAGCCAGTGTTTAAGTCAAGCGTTGTTTGCCTTAAAAGACTTACTTTAACAGCAGTGTATGCCTCGAAGACATCCATCATCCCTGGTTGCCAGATGTTGTCGTGACCTATTGCACATGCAAATAAAAATATGACTTAGATGTAGTATCCGGATTGAAACATATCAGTTGGGATGTAAGAAAAATGTGACCTGAAATCAAACACAAAGGTACTTCAATAAAAACTGATTTTAATTAAAGGTTTAATTAATGTTAACTCTTAGTATTGTCAACTCTAGTAGCCCATAAAGTGTTCCTAAATGTAGGTCTTTGATTTATAGTTTTTTTCCTTGTGCCAAAGTCATGCAGATTTCTGGAAATGTTTAACCCTTTGAGTGCCAGAAGGGTACAGAACGAATTTGCAATGCATTCCATAACCCTCTGGCACTCAAAGGGTTAGTATTTGGAGTTGTATTCACTAAGCTGAACATGAGTAATTCTGGGACAAAGCAACGAACGGCACTGTAGCAGGCAAATGAAAATGGTCATTGATTTAAATAGGGCTTTTAACTCATTGAAAGCTAGAGTGGTCTCAAACCCTGGAAGTTGGGGAATGTTTATTTTTTCCCCATGGTACAGTAGATTGGCTACAGAATTGCATCCCTTTATCTTACTGCATGGCACCTTTAGGGTCATTGCAAAAATCAAGAAGATGTGCAGTTCTGGGGCATGCCAACTTACTGAACCATAGGGGGCTTTACACGGCATTGAACTGACCTCTGGTCGTCAAGGGGTTAATACTGCAATTAGCTGTATATACATTAATTTTATCTGTATATTTTTGGAACATTTTCTGTACTTATTTTCAATATAGTCATGGTTAGTTTCCTACATAAAAAGTATATTCTTTCAACACTAACAAATAAAAATGTCTAATAAACGCTAAGATGTAGATATATGATACTGGACAATAAAGAAGCATTACTTTCAGTGGAACTCTAATGTTATTTAATGTATCTACAGATCAATATGTTACAAACTATCAATGCATTGGAAATTGTTGTAACATAATGCAATGTGTTGGGTACATCTCAAGCATTAAGGGAGTTAAATCTTTTAAGATCACTTTCATATCTTAAATCATAAGGGGAAAACAAAATGATAAGAATTCTATCACATCTACACATGCTGCTGACAGCTATAGATATAACGAAACGCATTGAAATTCTTCACAGTTTACAACTCATAATAAAGAGAGAAATCACTGGAACTGAACCACATTATGGGTGCCTGCTCAGAAACATGCACTGTACCAATGTGTGTCCTTAATCCTATACACACTGGGGCTGAATGGATAGAAATATATGTTTGAATAGTTGCACTGCATTGATGGTTCCTATACATGTACATTAGCATTTACCCAGTTAGTAGCACAGCATAAAGCCATCTGGTGAAACAGCACTGAGCATTGGAGCATTGAGAAGTGAGACTTCTTTTAAAGTGGCAGTATACCCTAATTACGAAAAAATAGGTTGTAGAGCTTTATCTATAGGGTAAAACAAGGGTAATCCCAATGCTTTGAGATGTTTCTGACAAATGTATTTAAAATTATATCAGTATTTTTACAATGGCTTGAGTTTAAGATGTTTTGCAGCAAGGTGGAGCTGTGCTACATCCGTCTATGGAAATATTGTGTCTGTGACGCTGAGCTTTTCACAAACTATTATAGCAACAGTGTCACCTGGTTGTAAAACATTGTAATACATTTTAAAGAGAGATCTTCAAGCACTGGGAGTACATTTGTTTAACTCTATAGGAAATGTTCTGCAAAATATATATTTCTCATAATTAAGATATACTGCTGCTTTAAGGACCAGAGGGGTGTACAATGTATTAAATGGATATTGTACAGTATTATAATGTGAATTTGTATGCGTTTTGGCATGACAAAGGCAAGATAATGCCTGCAACATCTATACTTGCAAAACTGCAAATATGCAACAGTAGATTCACTTTTGAAAGGAGTTCTAAGATTTTTAAATTGCTTTCTGCACGACTTAAGAATTTCATTGCAGTATTTCATCCTTTCTTTTACTTCACAAAGGGAAATAGATAAATATATGCATGCACATGTGTATATACTAACACATATACATGTGAATCAAGAGTTTTAAGTATGTCATTTTACCGGAAATTTAAATCTTATTCTTGTCTCCTCTTCTTCATTTCCTCTCTCTTTGAATTTCACAGCGTGTGAAATATTGGTTTGCTTTTTTTAATTTCCTTAGAGGTTAAAACCTGTTCCTTTCCTCCACTTTGAAGATTGCCCTTTACCAATGCCATTTCAGCATAGTCATTCTAGTGAAGTTTGGTTGGTCTAGAACTACCATAAATAATTTTACTAAAGTCCGGCAGATGAGAAAAGCAGCATGAGTTTCACTCTATCTATTGGATAGTTGCATGGAAGTGACAAGTTATACATCGGTTCATTTTTACTCCATATCCTGGAATACGTTTTTGGGAAAGCAATCACTTTCTAAGTAAAAACAGTATCTATTCTTATATCATGGTTTAACACACCTCACAGGAGAGAGGATGAAAATGTTATACCTTTTACATTCTCAAATTTAGATTTACAACTTGAAACATGATAATTATAGCATTCATTTTCAGTTTCAATGCTCAGATTAGCAATCTTACAATAAATCAATGAATCTTCTGTACTAAATATACACATTTAAAAGGAAACTGATGCTGATGTACTAAACAGAAATGGGATAACTGGAGCAAATCAACTTCATCATAGGGAACAAAAACAATGTTCCCAAATTAACACTGAGCCTTTTTTTTAATCTTTAAGGTATTTTATTAGTTTTAAAAAGTGTACAGGAAAGGACAAAGAACAGGAAGGGGTACATCAATACACAGTAAGCAATGACACTTATAGGTGTGGATCCCCAAGGAGCCACATCAGCTCCCCTTTACTTGCAGTAGAAAAAACATGGTATGACCCCACAACCAGAAAAGGAGCTGAATAAGCTGCATAATAATCAAGTAGGTGCATACCCAACGCGTAGGGATCTGATATCCTTCAGCAAACCATTTCCATGAAATGGGCATTGGGACAGGGGAAGAGGGAAGGCAAGACTTAGGAGAGAAGATTAAGTGGGACTTTTAACCCCTTAAATGCATTGGCTACCCCTCTGGCACCCAAATTGTTAAGGACTAGAGGAGGTGCACAATTTCAACCCAATGCACTGCACACCCCTCTGGTCCTTAAAGTGCTAAAGTGGAATTGTAACACCTCATAATAATAACCCCTCACTTAGCTTACTATTTCCAGAACATTCCAATAGCCTCAATGGATTTTGCCTTTGTGCCTTGAAGATAACGTCTTCAATCAGTCCTGGTTGTCATGTCAGTGACATGACAGTTGCTACAAGAACCACTGGATCTCAAATGTTGCTCACAGTACATGATAATCTTAAGGACCGGAGACGTTTACAGGGTACCACTCTAAACCTTGGGCTGGGAAGGCTCATGCACTCTGCTTGCTCAAGATTTAACCCGTTGTGTGCCAGAGGGGTATCCAATGCATTGCAAAGCAATGCATTGGTTACTGTACCAGCACACAAAGGGTTAAAAACTACCAGCTATGTGTTCCTCCTCAGACCTGACATCCAGAAGTGATGAAATACTGTGTGATGATTGTGTCTCTTGAATGGTGAACAGGAGCAAAATTCACAGGGGCCATTGAGATTTTCTGGTCTTAGGAAGGTAAGGGGTTTACTATTTGTAGATGTTAGTTAAATATGTAAAAACATGCCCTTCCTATGTATATATAGGCAACTGTGCATGTCATTTGACCTCCTGTTTGCTTTTCCAAGTG
Source organism: Rhinophrynus dorsalis (assembly GCA_037306005.1). Classification (NCBI taxonomy): domain Eukaryota; kingdom Metazoa; phylum Chordata; class Amphibia; order Anura; family Rhinophrynidae; genus Rhinophrynus; species Rhinophrynus dorsalis. The sequence goes on from CM074718.1 coordinate 205,873,298, forward strand.
CTATTGATTGATATTTGCATTTTATTACAAGCTGGAGAGATAGCTCATTTGGTTAAGGCAACAGCTGTAGAATCTGTTCATACCACAAAGTCACAGGTTCTAGTCCCAGCAGGGTTAACTCAGCCTTTTATCCTTCTGAGGTAGATAAAATAAGTACCATTAAATTGGGTAATAATATCTACACCTCCAGGATGTACTTGAAATCGAGACACAATCTCAATGTATCCTTCCTGGTAAAATGTTTTGATATTATTATTTTATGTGATTGAGATAAACTGACAAATAGGAGAAAGAGTCCTTGTAAAACAAAATCAGAATAGTTACAATCTCAGAGCCATTGTCTACTTTAGGTTTTATCAGTTACTTGACAAGCTTAACCACTTCGCTGCCATGGACATGGCTGTAGCCATTCTCTGCAGATACCCTAACACTTCTAACCAGGGGCGGACTGACCATATGGGCATTCGGTTACGTTCTAGTAATACAGAGCGCTGGGAGATGACATCATCTCCCAGCCTCTGCATTACTAGAGGCGCACAGGACTTCGCACAGCCACGCCGCTAGACCACCAGGGACTGGAGGTAGGGGCAGTGTAGAGATGAAGGGGGCATTGTGGAAGGGGCATTGTGGAGATGAAGGGGGGCATTGTGGAGATGAAGGAGGCATTGTGGAAGGGGCAATGTGGAGATGGGGGCATTGTGGAGATGAAGGGGGCATTGTGGAAGGGGCATTGTGGAGATGAAGGGGGCATTGTGGAGATAGGGGCATTATGGAGATGAAGGGGGCAATGTGGAGATGAAGGGGGCAATGTGGAGATGGGAGCATTGTGGAGATGAAGGGGGCATTGTGGAGATAGGGGCATTGTGGAGATGAATGGGGCATTGTGGAGATGAAGGGGGCAATGTGGAGATGGGGGCATTGTGGAGATGAAGGGGGCAATGTGGAGATAGGGGCATTGTGGAGATGAAGGGGGCAATGTGGAGATTTCTGCAGGGGGCCCAGACCACTTTTTGGACCAGTGGCCCTGGGTCCTGTCAGTCTGCCCCTGCTTCTAAGATCCTCTAAAGCAATATCCTCAGATATTCAGCTGTGAAGTCATTAATATAGGGAACTGAGACTTATCTTACCAGACATTTTTAGTCACTGGTAATAGTCCTGTGCAGGGTGACAAGTTGAATGTAATGATGTCATCAGCTTTGATATGTTTAACCACTTTTTGTGCTAAGGACATGACTGTAGATATACTAGGTAGGAACTCCTAAAACTATTAGGATGTCTACAGCCATGAGAGGTTAACACTTAATAGAAGTTTTCAGACCCCAGTAATAGTCCTCCACTGAGGTCCTTGTTGTATGTAATGACATTATTACACATGCAGCACCTGCACCACTCGACCACCAGGGAACATTGTCAAAGGAGCAGGTGAGGGAACATGATCTTGGTAGCCTAGCTCTCAGCCCCCACTTTCCCTGATTATCAGTAGTTTAAACAATGGTACAGATGAGGGTAGCAATGTCGGGTGATCTCGCAATCAACCCACATTATAAAGACACATAAAAAATCTTAAAGCAAGGGGTACCGGACCTTGAAAAGAACTCCTATCTCAAGTACCCCCTCTTTCAAACAAACCAGTAGAAGCCCATTTTCCACCTTCTCACGTTCTTCAAAATATATGGGTATCCTTTTATGAAAGAAGGGAGTCCTCTGTTTCTTTCAAGGTTACTGTTTACTCCATTGAGTGCCAGAAGGGTGGTCAACACATTGATTCACTATGCAGTGCTTCACGATTAATTGCTTACCCTAGCACTCAAAGGTTTGATGGTTTACATGTTGAGTGATCTAGTGATCAACTCCCATTCTGTAATAAGTTAAAATGAATAAGGGGGTGGTGTTCAAGATCCCAGATTTCACACACTCATTGACACACTCATAAATGCATGCCCCAACACACACACGTATGCCCACTCACCCATCAATATGGATGTATGTGGCTCCACTGACACAAAAATACATATACACTCATGCACACACATATGGAAACACGCATACTTGCACATATAGACATAAAATATACGGTCTGTTGTACCCGTATGGGAAAGAGGGAAGATTTTCAGATGATCAATTAATCACCCAGCAAAAGTAAATTATATTCATATGAAAATGTTTGTGGTGCTAAAAGAGCTGCTGTATAATGTATTAAAATAAAACACAAAATCTATATGAGTTGTAGTAGTGTGCTACTTACACCCCCTAATATATGTCAGCACATACTAATGGTGTACGTCTTCTTGAACTGGCAGAAGAAACTTAATTTGGTAGAAAATACCATGATTTTGAAATGTAACAGTATCTTTTGAAGTGGTAGAAATGTAAAAAAAATATGTATCTTTTCCAAATTCTGGAAGCATTTGTCCACAGTAGTCTAGGGTAGAAAGGCAAGCGACCTTTATGCAAGGGGTTGTCTTCTTTCTAAAATTCTGTGTCGTTACCTTTTCTTCATGCCTGTGTTTGTTTCAGCCACTTTAGTGCAGGTATGTCATAGCTGAAAAGAAATAAGAAATGTTACAGGTTGTGGTCTGCACATTTTTATACCACTGATATGCCTTACAGTATGTGAATTCATACTAATGGGGTATCATTTTTTTAGGCTGGCAATACATACAGAGTACAATAGGAAATTCCATGGTTTTCAAAGCTATCAGTATCTTTGAAGTCCTATTTCCCTGTATCGCCACATTTTAGAAACATGTGTGCACACCAGCTTAGGTGTAGAAAGGAAAGTTATGCCTCATTTGATATGGTAGGTTATCTTCTTCTTCCCAAAACTGAATGCCTCAAAACCTTTGTCTTCATATCTGTAGTTTTTACAGCCATTTTAGTACAAGTAAAAAAGCAAGAAAACCAGCAGATTTTAGGTGTGTCATTCCTCTCAGGAAAGGAGCTGCTAAGGAATACAGTAGGATATGCTATCCTTTTCAAAAATTGCAATACCTTTGAAGGGGTAGAAATGTAAGAAAATTAAAATATTTTCTTTTAGTGACACCTCCAGAAATATTCATGCATACCTGGCTAGGGTAGAATAGCAAATGACCACTGTTTTTGATGCAATGGTTTGTCCTCTTTCCAAAATAGCATGCCTGGAGTATATTTTCTTCTTGTCTGTGGTTGTTACAGACATTTAAGTGCAGATATGTCTATCGTATTTTTTAAAGCAAGAAAAGCATTTTTGTGGTACTGGCTATGGTATATCAGCTCATACCAATGAGGTACCATTTTACTCAGGAGGCTTCTAACTACTTAACACAATATGGAATTTCATAGTTTTCAGCATTTTCAGTATATTTGAAAGAGTCAAAATATGAAAAAGCATTTTTTTCAACAGTCCCTGCACTTTCGAAATATACCACTGGTTTGTGGATAACTCGTAAACATGGAATTCAAAACAATTGTTTTTTTAAATTGAAATTCCAAAGTGAATGACAAACTATTCTAAAATGTATTTTTTATATGTTCTACTAACAGATGTTTTTTCAAAACACAAATGTTGTGATTTTAATTGTAGGTCTTCCTATAAAAGATAAGAAATTTAAAAAAATGCAAAATTGTATTTTTCTTCCCCATTTTACACCACTCTGCATTTGAGGCACAAAATAACAAGCAATAAGCCATGTAACCTCCATGTATTTTTATAAGTTCACAAAATTCCAGTTTCAGGACTGGTCATTTGCATTGCTTTCCCAAAGGTACAGGGCTTCTGAGTAAAATATTACCCCATTGGTATGAGGTGCCAAGACCACAAAATGGCACAGACCATAATCTGTCAGCTTTCTTGATTTTTTTATACAACATACCTTCACTTAAATGTCTGTAACCACTACAAACAAGAAAAAGTAAACACAACTTCCCAGTTTGTAAAGAAGAAAACCATCTGCATGGAATAAGGAGTTAATTACCTTAATACCCCTAGCGGTATGTACACAAATGTTTCAATAAATTGTAATTAAAGCAAAATTATGAATTTTTTTAACATTTCTACCCATTCATAGCTACTGAAGTACCTACTGCAAGCTGGAGACAAACTGTACCACCTTGGTATGGTTTGATGTATCATAGGCATGCCAGAGGCAGTGACTATACCTATAATTTTTATTTTCTAAGCTTACCTGCCTACACAAATATGATCATAACAATTACAGACATGGTAAAAATATAGACAAGGCATGGTAATTTGAAAAGTAGGTAACTAGCCACATCAAATAAGGGGTTACTTGCTTTTTACTCTAGGTAGCTGAGCACAAATGTTTCCAGTAGGTGGCACTATAGGAAAATGTAAATTTGTTAACATTTTCACAGTTTCAAAGATAGTAAAATCACATAACATTTCCTACTGTAGTCAGTATTTTCGTCAAGCCCAAGAAAAGTCTGTACTATGTTGGTATATTTGGACATACCGTAGAGGGATTCAGGAGCGCTAAATGAACCCTATTATTTTTTTTATTATTGATTGCCTGCATTAAAAGGTCGTAATAATTACAGACATTGGTAAAAGGTAGACAAGGCATACTATTTTCAAACATAGACAAAAAAACATAACAAAAGGTGTCACTTGCTTTTTTACCCCTATCTGATTGAGCATAGATATTTCACAAAGGTGGCACTAGAAGGGAAAAATGTATACTGAAATCTTTGAAACCCACGGGATTTCATACTGTAGTCAGTATGTACTGCAACTTCAAGAAAAACTGTCCCACATTGGTCTAATTTGTACACAGTAGGGGAGCCAGGTGCACTAAACTACACCTCACATTTTTATTACCTGCCTGTACTAAAATGGTCATAACAATTACAGATTTAATAAAAGGTATACAAATCTTATTATTTTGGAAAATAGGCAAACAGTTACATCAAATGAAGGATCACTTGTCTTTTGGGGAGCACAAATGTTTCCCATTATAGGAAAAAGAGCTGACATAACATATGCAATGCTAGGAACAAAAACTAACCTTACCAAAATCTGTTATCTTTCTTACATTTAAATACGACCTGCCTGTACCAAACCCCTTGAGTACTGCAAGGAACCCTTGGGGCCACAGAACATAGTTTGAGTAATAACAATGCTTTAGATTGTAATGTCATCATGAAAGCAGGGCCCTCATTTCCTTCTGTGTCATAGGTTGAGTTTAAAAGTTAATTAATTTAAGCTTTTTCATGTCAGGGAATGTTACCCACCCAAATCGGGCTCAAAGAGGTAAGAACTCAGGATTGATGTAAAGTTCTTCTAAAGGATTTAATAAGTCTGATCTTTTTTATTTGGATAGGGAAGTGGGTAAACTAGATCAGTGTTTGGCAAGCTAAGGCCCTCCAGTTGTTCATTATGGGAACTATGAGAGTTGTAGTACTCAACAGCTGAAGGGCCTCAGATTAACCACTCCTGGACTAAATGGTTCAGGTTGTTCTTTCCTATCTATCTATCTATCTATCTATCTATCTATCTATCTATCTATCTATCTATCTATCTCTGGATTATTATAACCCTTTGACATATTTACACTCTGCAAAATGTCTTAGCACTTTATAATAAAGTAATAATAAAAATAGTAATAATAATATTATGCTGTCTAACCTTTGGAATGTAGCTGGCAGTGTCAATAAAATGTAAATGCATTTGATAATTAAAGTATATGAATCTAATGCATTTGATAATTAAGGTATATGAATCTAATGAGTGTCTGAAGGGTACAGTGTGGCACTTTATGCTACTTATAGTATGTACTGTGCCAGTCGAACCATCCACTGTACAATGAAGGAGTCTAGACAGAGCCCACACACTGGGTTCATTTCTAATAGTGCAAGTGGTAAGTTTAGCTAACAGGGCAGGGAGAATATTTTACAGGGAATTGGCTAGTATGCAGATTCTAATACTCTGTAAAACAAATGAACAAACCTTTTCTTAGGGTGACAGTTCAGCTTTAACCCCTTAAGGAGCAATTACATACCAGGAAAGTGATGTTCCTGGCACATCATAGAATTCAGGGGTCCCCGCATGGCTGCATGTCGCTCAGAGACCCCTGAATATGATACAATCCTCCAAAAAAAAAATGCCCCTTGGTCCTTACTTATAATTGGAGACTTATCAGAGAGGGTGTCCTGTATTTGTTGGGACTTATCCCTAGGCTCCTGTTTTGCTGAAAAGTGTATATTTGTAAACACTTTTTTCGTTATTACCTTTAACTCTCAGGTAGAAAATGCTTTTTAATGTTATAAGTGTCTTTTGCAGTGAGCATGAAAGCTGCTAGGGTCATTTTGGAGTCTAGGGATGATAACTTTGTACCTCTCAATAAAATACAAGGACCTGCAGTTCAGATGTAATTCATCTCTGACTGCAAGTCTGTCCACAGATTTTTTTAACAGATATGCACATAGCCAGGGTAGAAATATATGTCACAAAACACCCCCCTAATTATTGGAAATATGGCACCAATACTCCCCAGATTCCCACAAAAACTGCTGAAATACTAATAGAGATAAATTTGCTATAATCCTAATGAAACAATAGTATACAGGAATAAAATATGAAATTAACAAATACACAAAAAAGGAGAGCGCTTTTTATTCTATAGAAAAATCTTTATTGAGCTGTATTATATAAATGTAATAATAATCAAACATTTATAGAATTACAACAAACATGGGAATAAAACATGATACATAATGAGTCACAAATAATGCAAGAAAAGCCTTAATAAATATTGAGCGCTATAAAAATTGTGACCTATTGGGATTTTCCAATTTTTTGGTGACATCACTATTATTATAGCTCTCAGTATTTATTAAGGCATTTTTTGCAATATTTATGTATCATGTTTTATTCCCATGTTTGTTGTAATTCTATATAAATGCTTGATTATTATTACATTTATATGATACAGCTCAATATAGATTTTTCTATAGAGTATAAAAACGCTCTCCTTATGTTTTGGTTTTTGAGATATCATAAATAATAAAATGCTAGAATGTTTGTCCGATGCAGTCATGCGCAGTAGAGACTGCCCAAAAGCACAGAATGCTGGGAGCATTCTGTGCATTCGGGGCAGTCTCTACAGCGCAGGATTGCATCGTGTCTGCCACCAATGAGGAGGTGGCAATGCGCAGAGCAGGACCGGTCTCTTAACCCTTTGAGTGCCAGAGGGGCACGCAATGCATTGCGTACCCCTCTGGCACTCAAAGGGTTAACATCACCCGGACCTTTGCCCGTGTACATGGGCTTTTACAATAATATATATATATATATATATATATATATATATATATATATATATATATATATATATATATATATATATAAAATATACAAAGTATTGGTGCACATCCAAATTTTCATCACCATTAACCCCCATTACTCTGCGGCACTGTGCCTGCATATCACTACTATATTAAAGATGAGGATTTAGTTACATTCTATGGCCATAGAATGCTAAGCTTGCATCCAACACCAAGGTACCTCATTTTGGCAAGTACCTAACCTTAATATGCTTTGTCTTATGAGCTGAATCTCTCCTACAGTTACTAACCTTAATTTACTTTATCCTGAGAGCTGAGTCTTGGTCAGCTTTACTCATTAACGGAGAGAGACTCTCTGACAGGCATTATATAGTGTCCTAGAGACAATGAGCATTGCACCTGGGGGTGGGAGGGGTGCTTAAACCAATAGAAGCCGGTCAAAACTTCCAAAAGTACAATTCCAGTCGAGGTTTTGGTAAACACACCCAAAGAAAAAAAACACATTTAAAATTGCTGGAGTGCAACCAATTTTGACCAAAATAGCTCAAAGCAAATATACAAAGTATTGGGCCTTATACTGAGCCTTATTCATCAAGCTAAATAGGTGCAATTCTGGGTCAAACCAACTAAATCATAGGAGACAAAGGCAAAAGTACAATTTCCTATTGATTTAAACAGGGCTTTTAACCCAGTGAGTGCTGGAGAAGTCTTCAACACATTATTCCACAATGCATTGGATACCTCTCCAGCATTCAGGGGGTTAGAAGTCCCAATTACTTCAATGGAAAGATGGGAATTTTGAATTCGCCCTCAGTACATATACACTGCTAGACAGAAAACTATTACTTATCCTTTTTTCTGCAAAAGAAGAGTTGTATATTTTATCACTGAGCACAACACTGACACAATGTATCAGTCTTTCAGAGAGAGCTAGAATTGATACTTTTACTATTCAACAATGACTGTTTCAATTCACAAAATCTCTGATCAGACAGACAGACGTAACTGTTTTTTTCACTCACATCTCTCCCTCTTTTTAACACACATCTCACTCCGTTTGTAGAAGAACAGCACTCATAGGTCATCCATCAAGGTTAATCCTTTGAGTACCAGAGGGGTAGCCAATACACTGCAGATCAATTAACTGGACACCCCTCTGGCACTTAAAGGGTGCAGCTTTAATGGCCAATGTTTCAGTCCCTTGTCAGTGTGTTTTCAGTCAAAACCACAAAGAATGTGCACCTTGGCCAAGATCCCTGAAACCCAGGGAGCATCTGCAGTCATTTATTTTACTCTCTCTCTTTTACTCCCTCACATATTTCTATATTAGCTATTATTTATTTTGTAAACACAAAGCTACCTATACTCAAACAATCTGTTTGTCACTGTGTGACTGCATAATGCCTGTACTTTGGCCTTGAGCAATGATGGAGGGTTTCCCTCCAGCTATATTTGGATGCAACCCCTGTCATCTTTAACAAGCTTCTGACTTACTGAGGATGACCAGATGTATAGTCTAATAATAAAAATCGCATCAGTCTGAGAATTCATGTAACATATTAACCATTTGAGTGCCAGAGGGTGTCTTAACCCTCTGTCGCTCCAAAGTTTAAGACAATAATAGGAAAGACAAATAAGAAAATAAATATTTTATTTAATTAATCTGTGTTTGCTTTAGATTAGAGATGGAATATAAATTCAACATGGGACATAGCTGATTGTTTTGTTTCCACAGAAGATGGGATTTTGTGGAGTTTGGTTCTAGGGCAAAATCATCTCCATGAAGAGGAAACTGCTTTTAATTTGGAATTGTTTACATATAATTATTACAGTAAAAATGCATAAGGTTTACAAAGCATTCTGTTGAGTTTGAGATTGGTTATGCCACATTATAAGGCAATGTTCTTCATATGACTATAATAATGAGGCTGGTGCACTAAGCGGAATTGGAGCAATTTTGGAACAAACCAGATAAATCAAAGGGAATAACTACTGTAAACACTTCCACAATTTACATTGTTTTAAATGGGGATTGTTATTCCATTGAATGCTTGTTATTTCCATTGCATTGATCTGCAATTCATCGGAGACTATTCTAGCATCCAAGGGGGTAAAATCACCATTAAAATCAATGGGAATTGCTATTTCGTTGGTTATTTAGTTGGTTTATGTTCGAATTGCTTCAGCTCTCTATAGTACACCATAGTACAGCTTCAGTGAGCCTTCTGGGATTTGTATTTTGAGTATACAATGGGTGCTTAATAATTAAACAGGAGCTTAATAATTAAAAAGGTTACAGGAAGGAATTTAGGTAGTTTACAATAGCAGCTAAAATTCAAAATATATTTGTTGCTATCTATTAATGTAATAGATTCGTATCTATAACAATCATAGCCCTTGTGAAAAACTGTATGTAAAAACTAGTTTTGAACAAGGATTATTCAAATCATGTATTCATGTATTTGCTGGGGTGAGACCATCCAAAATTATACCATTTGGGTCATAACAGGGGGTGGATATTAAAGGACAGTAAACCTTTTTTAATGAAGAAATATAAATATATATGTATAATATAAATATTATATAGCTTTCCCTGTTCAGCAAACCAAGGGCAATCCCACTGCTGAGAGGTGTATAATTCCAGAGGAATTACAGTTTAAACTCTTGTTTTTACATTAACAGCACCCTCTAGTGGTCAGATTCAACTTAGTTATTCTGTTGCATTTTCTGGGAGAGGTGAGTCACTGACAAACAGTTCTCCACAGAATGTAATAGAAAAACTGAGTCATGCTGTCAGTTTGAACTTTAGTAATCACACTGTAATTCACCCGATGTCAATTTGAACTGTTGTTACATTTGAATAAACTGGTGGGAGTACCCTTGTTTTACTCAGTAGGAAAAGCACTATAACAAAAAGTTTTTCAAAAATAATGTACTGCTCCTTTAAGTAGCATAGGTAGGATAAAGGAAGGAGGTACAGCAGGTGGGATTTGTAGTGAAAGGGGGAGGAATGGGAGCAAGTCTGGAAAGTGCCCAGGTATAGCAAGGTCGAAGTTAATGTGAGGGCATTCTACTTTGATTTTATAAAAAGTGTTCTGGGTTTGTGAAAAAGACTGACAGCAAAGATAGTTCATGTTATTAGAATAAGCCTGAGATAAACATAAAGCTGTCCAATTTGACAAGTTTAGTCCAAACTTATCAATCATACAGAAATAGCTCACTTAAGGGACTGCTGCTGTTTATATCTTGGGAAAAGTAAATGAAATATAATGCCTTATGTGCAAACTAATGTGAAATAATTCTGGGGAAATCTAACTGCTCCATATGTAACAATAAAAATCCCAATTGTTTTAACTGGGGCATTTAATCCCATGAATGATAAAGGTGTCTCCCTCCACTACATTGCCTTGAGGGGGTTTAAACAAGGAGGCTGATGTACTATAAAGTACTGGAGGAATTTTAGGGCAACCAATAACACCACACTGGAAAAATCTAAATTCCAAGTGTTATAAATGGTGTTTGTAACCCCTTGAATGCTAGTGATGTCTCCAGCTCATTGTTTTGCAATACAATGAGGAGCTCTCAGCATTCATTTAAATGGATGGAGAATTTGCTAAAGTTTATTTGTCCCCTATGATGAAGCTGGTTTGCTCCAGACTTACTCCAGGGGAGATGTACTAAGGTGTGATAAAGAGGTGATAAAGTGGAGTTGACTTCTCCAGTGATATCACTTATCCAGTTATTATGTTATTCTATAGAGTCAATGCACTAAGATTTCTCAGGCGGGAGAGATCTTAATGCATTAGCTCCATAGAATAGACTTGTGCACGGCAAACATTTTCAGTAAAATTTGATTTCGGACAATTTTTTTTTTTTTAAATTCAGAGGATCCAAGTTTCGGACCAGACCTGTTCGACTGGGACGAAATTCGTCAATAGTCCGAATTATTCGGCCGAATTAAAAAAAAATGGAAATATTCAATAAAAAATTAAAATTAAATAAAAATAAAAAATACATTAAACTACATTAATAATAATATTAAATCTCTAGTGAGACAGGAAGGGGTATTTTATAAACCGCTACACACTTATGTATGTATATGACACATCAAATTAAAGCTCTTTCTGCCCTTTAAAAAATGGTATATAATATGTGTTTGTGCAATAAATGAGAAAGATAGGAATTATGGTTGAACGCACACATAGCAAAAATGCCAAAATTGCTTGTGTCCTTATGTGGTTAATATCTGTACTTTGCATGAACTGTAAAGTGCCTGTTTTACCAGATGTATTTTTAGCAGCATGTAGCAACATTGTAATAGTTTCAGGCTGGAAAGTGCCGACCAAATTTCCGAAATGTACAACGAAATTTCGGACTAGGTCCGTTTCGGATTCTGATTTTTTTGTGTGGGAGGGCCTTGGCTTTCGGAAGGTCCGAATGATGCCGAATATTCCTTATTCGTCCGAATTCCGAAATTAGCCGAACCGAATCCCACAAGTCTACCATAAAATAACAAAGAATTTGGAGAAGGGATATCACTGGGGAGTTCATCCCCACTTTATCACTCCTTAGTGCATCCCCCCCACCAGTTCTTCATAGTCCAGGCTCCAGCCAATGGTAATGCCCTGTGAGGGTCTCAAGGTCCTCACAGGGCAATACTATGGGCAGAAGGTCCTGACAGCCCATTGAAGGAAGCGGGCAACAAATGCAAGCATGCCGCCCACAGGGAAGATGGGACAGAGGGAGCTTTTTCACATGTTGTAATTGAATGGGTTAAGCTGTATCGGCAAGTAAGTCTTATTTTCACATATTATACACAGGTGCGTATTATACCTGAGATTTTACGGTAAGTCTTTTAACCCCTTGAATACAACACACTGCTTTGCTTTAGGGCCCTCTCTAGCATCCAAGAAGTCAAAAGCCCCTTTAAATCAGCATGAATATATTTGTCCCCTATGGTGCACACTCACTAAAGGGTATGATAAAGAGGTGATAAAGTGGAGATATCTTCCCCAGTGATATCTCTTCTCCAGTTCCTATGTTATTCTATAGAGTCTATGCACTAAGATCTCCAAAGGTGAAGAAAGATTTTTTTAGTGCATAGGCTCCATAGAATGACATAGCAACTGGAGAAGTAATAAACTGGAGAAGTCATCTCCACTTTATCACCATTTTATCACCTCTTTATAACCTCTTAATGAACCTCCCTACCCAGTTCTTCTTAGTAAATCAGCCTATCAGCTTATCGGTTGTTCTTAAATCAATAGTCATCTTTTTATTTGATTGGTGGTTATGCACAATAGATCTGTAGGGATCCAAGTCTTTACTATAACAAGACTTTTTTGACTATCTACCAACTCTCAGTATACATGTAATTACTTACATACATTCTCTGGTACTGGCTCAGGGATGTGACCCCACAAGATATTCAAGAAAATGTGTAAGCCACACTAAAGGAAATGTTCGAGACTGTGGTGTTCCTTTAAATCAAATCACGCGTTTCTCCTCAATGACTAAGCACATGTTAGGAGTGCAGTGTGTCTGATGTAGGGCAGCAACTAGTGATTTTGATACTGTTTGTTATTTTAATTGAATTTTGAATAAACTCATGCTTTTATTGAATGTAAGACTGAAGTCATAAATATCTTCTTACACATTTTCTGGCAAAAGAGCTGTTTTGGCTGAAATGGCTTTTCTACATAAAATAGTTGCTTTTCAGGAGAAAAAGTTGAGGGAAATATTTTGAAAATCCAGAGCAAAACCATTGCACTCTGTGTGCCAAATAACAAGTACAAATGAAATAAATCTTAATAAATCTGTTTAGCTCCAAATTTACTAAAAATGTTGTCTTGGCGGATGTGACAGAATCTGATACAAATTAGCTTATTACTAGTATTGGTGGGCCTGTGGCCATTTGTCACCTGTGATGTTGTTGGTTTTGTCTCATTTATTTTGTGCATAAGACCCTGTATTGTTTATGACACTGTGAGGTAACTGTATGGAAGTATACAGAGAGACCATAGTATACCAATCTGACATCACTAGCATACGATCATACCATAATTCTCTCAGAATAGTGAATGCTAGAGAATTCTGAGAGACATCTGATTATATGCATACCTACAACTGAGATGTGAGGCTTCATAGAATGGGTCAGTCAATGTTTTTTTGGCAATACATTAGAAATTAGTGTTCCTATTTACCATGGACATTGATCTCTATGAATGTCAGTGACAGCAGATTGTGCAGCCTGTCATCTGATTTGTACAGTTACCTTCATGATCTCCCCCTGAATAACCCTTTTCTCCTTTTGTGTAAACAAATGTAGGATCTCCAGCTGAAAACCTGTTAAGTATTATGCTTTTAATGTGGATGCCATATCAACAGAAAGAGAGAGGCTAATGCTTCATTTATAGTTGATTTTTTCTTTTTTTTGCTTTAATTGTTTTCAAATGGTTTTGGGATATTTTCTTTTTATTAGGTATCTGCAAACATGTTACATATTTTGTGGATTTTATATAGTTTTCACTTCTATTAAGTGCATTTCCACAAGACTAGCCAATGATATATGTAATCTACTAGAATGAGACCTCAGAAAGGCCCAGATAAGTATTTTTATTCTTTGGCACACTAACCTTTAGACATATTTCTTCTTGAAAAACAATAAACAAAGTTATTTTTGTATACTGCAACCAAAGCACTAATAGGAAAAATCAGTAGCCAAATACTACCTGATAACTGAATTTAAAATCTGAAAACAAAGAGAATTAATTATTTAAAGGTGATCTATCAACCCTAAGCAAGTGAGTCTTAATATGTAGGCTATATAGCGAATATGTGTTATATTGTCTCCTTTTTTTCCACATCGTTATCTGGCCGAAATGTAAAGAATAACTACAGCCCTGCACATACTTCTGGACAGACTGTGGTTACCAGCTCTGTACCTCAGTCTGTCACTCTGCCTCTGCTCCCCTCCCTCTATCCATCCTCCTCCGATGACAGAGGCTTTCTGCCTGTAAGCTGGAGCGCACTCATTGGCTAGCTATCACTCCATCTTACAGACAGAAAGCCAACGTCATTGGAGGAGGCTGGATAGATGGAGGGCAGCAGAGGCAGAGTGACAGGGCTGTAGTTATTCTTTAGATTTCAGCCAAATAATGATGTAAAAAAAAAAAAGAAGACAATATAACACATATTCACTACATAGCCTACTATTAAGTCTAACTTGTTCAGGGGTGATATATCACCTTTAACTGCTTGGATGCTAGAGGTGTCTCCAATGCATTGTGAAGCATCCAATTGGTTTTTATTGAAAGGTTTACCCTTTAACCCCTTAACGAACGTCATAGTTAGTCATGGGTCTATCTGAGTTAATGACCCATGACGTACTATGACTGTCATCGAATTCCAGGCTCCCCTCGCAGGTGCACACCGTTCAGGTAGTCCGGAACCGGAATTTGAAAAAAAAAATGCTCCGTGGTCCTTGACTGACTACACCGCGCCAGTCGGACGGTTGTTAAGGGATTAAGTGCAAGGGAAGTGCAGACACAGTTCTGGCATAAAATGGTGAAAGGGCATCTAACACAAATAAAATCAACAAGCCATATGTTAAAGCTCAGTTAATCAATACTATGTTCTTGTTTAATAGTGGCGTGAACAGTGTTAGCTTGAATTCTATTGGTTGTGCAGAGGTGTGTGATGTCACAGCAGTCAACATGATTTATTTTAAGTTTTTTTGTTTTGTTTTATGAAATAAGTTGAAACTTGGAGCAACAGCTTTGGGTAGGAGAAGCTCTCAGGAGGATCCTCTATACCAGTGGTTCTCAACTCCAGTCCTCGGGACCCACTAACAGGTCAGGACTTAGGAATTTCTCTGCTAGAGCACAGGTGTGGCGATCAGAGGCTCATTCACATTGATTAACTCACCTGTGCTCTAACAAGGAAATCATCAAATCCTGGCCTGTTAGTGGGTCCCAAGGACCACAGCTGAGAACCACTGATATATACTAAAAGATTTACATTTATAATGCTGCTAGGGATGGGTGAAAAGATCATTTTTCTTTTCACTCTAATTTCAGAGACATTGAAGACGTTTCTACTTTGCTCAGAAGTTGCTAGGGATCGGTAAAAAGATCATTTTTCTTTTCACTCTAATTTCTGAGAAATTGAAGACGTTTCTACTTTGCTCAGCAGTTCCCATGGAAAGGAAAATCAATTACATCCTATTCAGTCAATTGTTGCAAGATTTTCAATGGGCTTAACCTTCCAATACATGCACATACACATGTAAAGTCAGTAAGTTTATCCTTTCTCAGACCCCATTGATCCAGTAGCTGACCAACCAGAAGAAGAGAACCAACACTGCATGAACTGGTGTGGGATTGGATGAGTGACTCAGTATGTATAATCCCCCTGAGCTACTGTGGAAGGATAGCAGTAGTCAGAAACACAGATTTTCTTTTCAGTAAGTTTAAATTCAGGGTTTGCTGTTCCTTTAAATGATGATCTGTGCTTAGAAATTCTAAGGAATACACCTAGTTAGCCTTATACTCAAAGAAAAAAGGGGAACAATTCTGAAGCTAAGAACTTGTAACACATGATAGAATTTAAAATTCCTCTAACTTCTATTGATATAAATTGGGCTTTTAACCTCTGAAATGCTAGAGAGTTCTCCAACACATAGCTTTTCTAGCATTTAAGGGGTTAAAAGTCATTTTTAAGTCAAATGAAATGTTTATTTGTTCCCTTTGGGACAGTTGGTTTTCTCCAGAATCATTCTTCTTTTCTTTTGTGCAGAAGGCCTTATCTCATTGGCCAGATTCAAGTGTGTTAGCCCCATTAGTCCAGCTGTAACACTGCAACATATGAGTATTTCAGTACTCTGGGATACCGTTTTTATTTGCACAAACCATTCATATTTCAGCAAACAGGTGCAAACTCCATTCCTTTAGGGCTGCTAACAGACCAGGTGCATTTCCCTCTGGCACTCCAAGATCATAATTTCTCTAGTTCTCACAAGACCACACAATAACTGCTCAAATGCTTGTTTTCCTGGGGAAAGTTTACAAACTCTCCTATGTTTCCTATGGTGAAAATGTTACCAGTATTTAACCCCTTGGATGCTAGACACATCTCCAAAAAATGTAGGCTCCATTTTAATGTTTGCCTTGTTAATTACTAAAAATATATGACAATGTGAAAGGCTTGAGTGTGTCTGTGTATCTGTGTATGTAAGGGGGGGGGGTCTTCAGATTCAGAGAACACTCTATTGTACATGTTTTGCACTTGACAAATTGGCAAACTCCTTCCAAAATTTTGCTGATTGAAGCTGCAAACAAATTCTATTGTTACTATAAAATCAATGAGTGCTGTATTCATCCTACATTGTGAGGGGAATGTAAGAATTCATCAGAGCAATGCAGTGTATACACAGGCTTGTAAGTCCACAAATTAGTACATACTGGTGCACACAATTCTTCCGGGGCAATTACTTTAATGTGGCCAAGCTCTTAAAGAGTAATCAACACTTTCCTAACTTTGCTCCTATGTAAGCAGACTTAGTATTTAGCCTGGGTTTGTGCGTTACAGTACAAAAACAGCTCCTACCAGCCATTCAACTAAGATGTATGTGGCTCTTAACCAGAAACTCCTGGGTTGCGTCTGCTATATTGTCAGATAGTGTGCCCTATATCTGTGCAGCACATGGTTAAAATGTTCTGTAGAAGCCATGTTAGGTTGCTGTTATATAATTTTAAGCCTGTGTGTTTAAGAATCAATGATGCCCAAATACAGGACAAACTCTATGTCTACAGAACACTGTGTCAGGCTATAAAACCCTATGCAGAGGATCTATAGGGACCTACACTACACAGAACAAAAGATAGAACTGTAAGATTTCAGTATCTCAGTTCAGCTTCTCACTGTTGGACTATACCATCATTGTGCTTCCATTTTGGTGTGCCAGGGCTCACAATACAGCCCAGGTTATATCCACAGGTATGTTTCCAGGGGTGCAGGTATGCCAGTAGGACACTATCAAAGAGATATTTGCCCTTTAACACCAACGCTAAGTTAGATGTAAGAAAACTGAATACTTTTATGCTGATTTTCTGTGCACACGTGGCATTAACAGGGTGCAGAGAAAAGGCAAATCCTGAAATGCCCATACAATCCCAAACCACCAAGTGAAGTAAAACAATCACTTTATGTGTAAACATCTTTGTATCTTGGTATCAGGCAGGCACAGTTCAGAAAGTAGTATTTTGCACTTATTTTAATGTGGTTCTTGATTTGTACTTTCCTGTCTCTGAGTTTTGCTGTGTGCAACTCTGTGGGAAGAATGAGTAGCACTGTGAGCTCCATCTATACATGTGTGCAGAGATTTAACCCTTTGAGTGCCAGCAGGAAATGCAACATATTTCTCTGCAATGAGTTAACCTCTTTGCTATAACAAGGTTTTACCTTGGTCTTCTGTATTGCCAGTCTTAATTACTCTGCAAATTTGGAATGAGTTTGGAGATTCAATTATTATTGTGCTGCAAAATCTTTAGGTACCAAAAAAAGAAATAATCTATAATATCTAGTAAATATATCAACTGATTGTAAATCATTGAGTGGAGTTGCTTGCTCTTTCCCAGATGATTTACCCACTGCTCACTGGAAGCTCAGTACAGTAGGGTATATGAACTCCACTTAAACTCTGGGCTGTTAGAAAATGTTACCTTTTGTGCTCAGGTTGTAGCCAGGTTGATTGAGCACATTAATAAGATGTATGTCAACATTCAAAACCATTAAGCACACTCTTTTATACCAAGACCAAAGTGGCCATATTGCAAGGGAAAACCGAGGGCAGATGCCCAAAACACACACCTTCTGACACTCTTTTGCCCCTATCAGATCAAATATATGCTAAGGGGATGTATTAATATGATTTCCTAATGCTGAACCCCACTAATGTCTATTTACTAACCTGTTAATTCTCCTCTTAACACCACTTGTGCCTGCAGGAGGATAGCACGAGCGTGTGTGGGCACATAGGGGCTTTCTGTTCATCTGTACCTTGCTTAACCTTTACAGGGCCAGGTATGTCCAGAATATGTATGAAGCCTGGTGTTCCCTCAGGCCACACATACACACCACATAACATACGTACATGTCATCACTCCAGGGATTCCTTTCCTCCCAACTTACTTGTAAAAAATCAGACCTCAATGGTAGGACATCAGGACTTTCCTAATTTCCCCAGCTATTGACCATCCAGCCGCTAGGGACCCTCCATTCATGGGGAGCAATGACGGTTGTCTACTTTCTTGAAATACATGATTTATATAGCTGTTGAACTGTTTTATGACAGCTTGATTATCTTTAATATGTATCCAATGGAAAGTGCATTTTGAGTTGATAAAATCAAATATACCATTTGATCATCTTGTTAATTAGGGGTTTGTACATATTTGCTTTTAAAAAATAAGTAAACTTTCACAACAAACATAAATATGTTACATAGTGTGTAATATTAGCAGTTTAAGTCATTAAAAATGTTTTTCATAGTTACGATAACATCATATATTTTCACTTCATCATGAAAAAACTGAATTATTCTGAAAAAAAACAGTTTTCCATTTGTAACTAGAAAATTATAGACAGGAATGTTATCTAAATAGATGGATAGCAAAAATGCTAAAAGTATATCTGGCCTTCAGGGTATAAATAAATTCCCCAGGCCCAATTTAATTTGAACAAAAGAAACGCTTGAGTCATCCTATTATTATTATTAATAATAATAATAAACATCCTAGGATGTTTGTCACTATGCAGTCATGTGCAGTACAGACTGCCTGTGTTTGGGCAGTCTCTACTGTGCATGGCGTGAGTGAGGCAACGTAAGACTGCATTGCATGGAGCAGTAAGGTAGCGGCCTCTTGACCCTTTAAGTGCCAGAGGGGTATGCAACGCATTGCTTCTGGCACTCAAAGGGTTAACATTACCCAGACCTTGGCCCATGTACACAGGCTTTTACACTAGTTCTACAAATAATACGCTTTCTTCTTGGCCTTCGACATACTTTATATAAGTATTCTAAATGTACATATTTTTCTATCAATCGTGAATTTCTAAACTGGATCTGAGCTAAATTATTCAACATGTGGCTCTCCATCTATGGTTTGACTCAAACTCCCATTGCTAAATTATGGGAATTTTAGTCCAGCCCCAGCTACAGGGCCAACTGGATGCCTACAGCTTATTTATATAATAACTTTTTTAAACAATATTTAGTATAGTCATTTTGGAGAATAAATAAAATAAAAATATTTTTCGCTTTCTGTTCTATGTAGAATACCATATTCTTGTTTTACAGATATAAATGATGCACTGTTTACCAAATATGAAATCTTTTAACACCTTCGATGCTAGAGAGGTTTCCAGTGGTTTGCATAGTAATCATACCTGGGGAGGTTATACACTAAATGGTGATAAAGAGGAGATAACTTCTTCAATTATATAATTTCTCCAATTCTTTTGTTATTCTATGGAGACTATGCATTAAGATCTACCACTTAAATTCTTACTTCATAGTCTATATAATAACAGAGGAAATGAAGAGTTTATCACACTGAAGTATGTATCTACTCCTTATTACTGCTTTATCAAACCTTAGTGTGTTTCCCCCTGGAAGGCTTCAAGTTCAAGCCCTCCGAGAGTATTAAGAAGGGATACAGATGGGATTTCCAGATGGCACAAATGATGTCATAATGTGGTACAGGGATTAAATCAGGGTGGGCAGGATAAGAAGGCAGAAAGGTGTCATTTGCACTTAAGTGGTTGAGGAAGTGGGTGGAACTGGGCTGGGAGTGGGCAAAGGTACCTACAAGCCAGAGAATCTCTCTCTCTCTCTGGAGACATGATAATTAAAGGTACAGTAATGTTTCATAATAAAATCAGCTGTAATTAATCATCATATTATTTGGACTTTGGAGAGTGTTATTTCAATTCTGTCAGAGTTGTAGTTCAAGAGGAATTCAATGACAAAGTATCCCCCTCCCGCCCCTTTTACTGATGTAACACTGTTCAGCCAGATCAGAAGGGAGGTGCCCCGGTAGATTGCAGAGAGGGACAATCTTCAATTAAGATAAGGGAAAAAGCTGAAAAACTTTTCAAGGGGGGCAGGGTTTTCATAGTTCTCATAGGAAGAAGATTGTCCCCTTCTGTTATCTGTCTAGTCTTACAACCAGATTCCACATCGGAGAAGAGATGGCTTATACTAGGTAAAAGGGGCGGGAGGGGAAACGTTGCTTGTGAATATCTTTTAAACCATAAAGGTTTGAGAGATAAGACTTATATCGTTCTTCATGTTTTTTAATGCCTACAAAATGAAATAAAGATAAAACGAAGTATTACTATCCCTGTAAGTGAGAAAACCAGTGTCGGAGAGTTACCAGGGGTGCAATGAATGAATGAATGAATCCTTTGAGTGCCAGAGTGGTATCCAATACATTGTAAAGCAATGTGCTGGAAATTCCTGTGGCACTCAAAGAGTTAAATACATTCATACTGTATGGTTAATTTGTACATAAATAATGCCCATATTGCAATTAAAGCAGCAGTAAACATTTTATGAATTCAAAAGTTATTACATCTCAGACTTGTATTTCTAAATCAACTTCATCCAAAAGGCCAACTTCTTTATGTAATGTATTCTATGTGAAAGAAAGTCTTAGGATAATGTAAAAAACAAGTATGAACCATAAATGTGTGAAGTGCAGTGTCCCAGCAACAAGAATCCCCTTGTTGTGCCCTGTAAAGGAGATGTAATCCCTCTTAAAATCCCACCACTAACTATACTATGGCATAATGGCCTCTATGAATTATGCCCTTTCACCTCTTTTCATTGCCCTTGCACAACCCTTTGTTCCTTAACCCCTTAAGGACCATTGCCGTTACAGGACCGTCACGGCGGTCCGGTACTTAAGGACCAATGACTGTCCTGGCATGGCATGGAGTTCAGGGCTCCATGAACCGTAAGCAATAATAAAAAAAAAATGCCCCGTGCTCCGCAAACTCCTGCCGTGCATGCGTGTGTGGGTCCTTAAGGGGTTAAAGTGTTAATATTGCCACATGTAGTGAGTGGCATTTGTGTCCTGTGGTCCTGCTAGTCAGTGCCATGTCCGCTTCCATGATGTGACATTCAGAACTGATTGAAGATGTTATCTCTCGAATAAAGGCACAAGGTCAACATTTATAGGGGCCATTAGGATTTTTTGGCCATATTAATGCAAGTGGGGGATATTATTTGGAGGAGTTACTTCATTTGTAATACTTGATAATACATGCACGATAAGTAATAGGGTGATAACGAGCTGATTATGTTTTATTTTTACAGACATATCCTTGTGTTAGTGATAAAGAATGTGAAGTGGGGAGATATTGCTACAGTCCTCACCAGGCTCCATCCTCCTGCATGTTGTGCAGAAGAAAGAAGAAACGTTGTCATAGAGATGGCATGTGTTGTCCGGGGAATCGCTGCAACAATGGTAAGCAATGTGATCCAGTGCTGATTTTGGCCTTTTCTGATAAGAGGTTAATACCATATGAAGATGATAGAAATACACATAAATAATGTGCTATATTTTTAGTACTTTGAATTCTAGAGATAGATTGAACATATCTGGGACTGAGGGGAGGTACTAATATGATTTCACGCTGTAATTGGCATTGAAATATATTTTTTGTACACATCTGCCTAATGCTAATTTACTTTTCTAGCTCAAAGTGGGAAAGAGTACGAGCATTTTGAGTCATTCCATTCCTCTGCACCTTGTTTCTCACTATACAATAAAAAGACACAGAGGAAATCTAAATAAAATGACACCTTTTTCCTGTGCATGATATTGGGGAAGTGTTCAGGGCTTTTTGTTATTAAAGAACCTACTGGGCCCTGAGGTAAAACCTGAGGCTGCCTCCCTACCCTAACACATGGTTTGGGTTAAGTTTGAATAACATACAATGACAAGTATCTTATTTAAACTTCCAGAACAAGTTTGCATCAAGTGTCAACACAGACCCAAGATGCAATTCTCCACTGTTGGATATGAGAAGGCCTTGACATGATGCAAGAGGAAAAGCAATTCATTTGCATTACCAGGGAGCTGCTGTATCATGATTCATGGCTCACATGCAGACTGTTAACTGTATTTGTATCAGAGAGGCAGACAAGCAACGTGCATTGAAATGCATTGGACACTTTTCTGGTGCTCAGTTGTTTAATGAGTAAAAGGAAAGACGCTCACCAAAACAGTTCTTATTTTACTAGGTGGCAGTGGCCATGATTAATGATGTTGCAACCTCCAGGTGAAATAGGAAATTGGTCTGATTTTAAGGGGATGTGGTATAATACAAAGATAATGGGCCATCTTGAGTACCGGGCCTCATCACAACCACAACTGCCCACTCTGTACCCTCAGCACTTATGCCCCTGATTCAAATGCTTTGCAGTGCATTATCATGCTCTCTAGTATTCTAGAGTTTAAAATACCAATTTAACTAGAATGGGAATTTGGAACATTTTTATTTGTACCCATTTGGTTTACCCCAATTCTTCTTAGGATATCAGTTAGAACCATATATTAAACACTTGAGTTCCAGAGTGATGTGCACGTATTGCTCTGCAATGAGGTACACACTACTCTTACATTGAAAGGGTTAAATAAGCACAGTGCATGTTCCATAACACAGGCCGTGTGCTAGCTTTGTATCTATAGACAGCATTTTAAACACTGAAATGGTCACTTCTCACCTTGTGCAGCAATGGATTGATAATGTGGGAGTCTGTGGGGTTATCTGGATGTTCTGTTCCTCTCGTTTGAGGCACCAGCTATGTACAGCTTTGGAGTACTGGAAATAAGTGTACCTTCATCTGCTGAGTGTGACAAAAACAAGACGGGGCAACAAATGTGTGTGTTTCTGAGGCTTTATGAGCCTGTATGTGCTAATGCTCTCAAACAGGTGCACTGCATATAGTTCTTGCAATTATGTGACTCCTCCATTTCGTTCATCAGTGAGGCTGATGTTCTTTGACTAATTAGAGCAATTCTTGGGCACGGCATCTGCACACTAGGGAACATATAAACATTTCTCTTGTATCACTGAGAGATGCAGAGACCTTGGGTATAAAGCTTCCTCCCACCAGGAGGCAGGGCACATGAAGCTCAAATTTATCCCACTCATCAGCTCTATATCCCCATCGATGTGGGCAGAAGTAAATTTTTCAAGTGATCTCAGGAGGCCTGGGCCATTTCCTAAAGCGAATGTTTAAATTCTATTTTCTTTTATTTTTATTATTGTTTTCCTATCTTACCTATGTTTGGGAGCGTTCCCATTGGATCAATAGTCAATTTCTTCAAGATAGAGTAATATTATGGCCGGTGCCACCAGTGATTGATACAACAATTTCTAGACTCTGCAAACATGCTACTATCCTTATTGGAACAGTTGCTCTTAAGGATCCCACTGATAAAACAATTGACTCATTCAGTAGATTATTGTTCTCTGCAAAGGGATAGTAGAGGAGCCTTTGCATCCGCATGGGCATGCAGAGCAATGGAAGCATGGTAGGACCAGCTTCTAAAGCAGTACAGGAGGATATTTTGACTATTATTATTCTTCTCAAGATGTTACAAATATATAGTGGAGAAGCAGCCTTAAAAATAGCTAACATGACAACAAAGTGCTCAGCCAACATATTAACATCAAGAAGAACCTATTGATTAAAGATTTGGAATGTTGTCGCAGCATCTAAGAAATCTTTCATAGCATTACCTTTCAAAGGTGCTGACTTTTTGGTTTAGAACTTGATAAGACAGTCAAGCTAATGTCAAGAAAAGTACACTAATACCGCTGAGTAATTTAATTTTAAGAGAAAAGTGTCACAGTTTTGTAATATCAGAGATTATAGATCTTTTCAGTGTAGAGTTGGAAATTCTATTCCTGAGTCTTCCTTTCTTTTTTGCAGGGAACTCAAAGTCTTCTTTGTCTCAAAAGAAAGCAACATCCAAAACCTAAGAAAACAAATCATCTTTCAGATGAAGGTGGGGAATTGGATACTCCCACCAGCAGTTCACTGGGGAGAGACTCCCAAATTTTGTACAGTGGAAAAAAATCCATTTTGGACAATTGGGTACTACAAATTATTCTGATAGGATATAAGATGTTGTTCAAAAGCCTACCACCAACACAATTCTTTATGTCCAGAGTTCCTACAGACAGAGAACAACTAAAATAATTCTGTCTAGCAATAGGAAATATGCTATCAGAGTAATAACTTTAGTCCCAGTAAATTAGTGTTTCAAAAGCTTTTATTTCATTTTTTTATAATCTCTAGAATAAATGGAAGCTTTCTTTTGTAAAGAGGTAGGAAAAAATCCCAGCAGGCAGACTATAGATCAGGGGGGAAAAGAGCAGAGACAGTATATATTTCTTTAAATAGTGGATTGATGGGGGTTGCCAGATATAGATCTGATGGCCTCTCACTTGTACACAAAACTCCCAATGTTCTGGGGGAGGATAAGAGACCCAAAAGCAGTAGCAGTGGATGCACTGACAGTTCCATTGACATAAAACTTAGTATATGTAATTCCCCATATATGCATGATTCCCAAAGTAATTGCCATTAATGCCAGACATTGTTCATAGCTCAGTCCTGCCCAAGAAAAGCTTGTTTTTATTATCTGCTGGACATAATAACAGAGCCATGGCATATCCCTATGATACAGTATATACTTTCAAAGGGACAAATACTTCAACCCAGTTTAACCAATCCAGCCTTAAGGGCATGGAAGTTGAAAACAAAATTCTGAAAAACAGAATGTTTACTGAGTTGGTCATACAAACAAAGTTATGAGCCCACAAATCTGAATCTGCCAAGATTTAGTGTCAGATCTGGTATATCTACTTTGAATATTGTAATCAAAGGTATTTGAATACTGCTTACCTACCCTATATTCTAGATTTTCTACAAAAGGTAGTTGAGAAAGGTCTAAGTATCAGAACTCTAAAAGTCCAGATTCCGGCTCTGTCTCTTCTTTTCCAGAGGAAAATCGCTAATATTCTGGAAATCCAAAGTTTCTTCAAGGAGTAAATCATATTGTTCCTTCACATAGAAAACTTACAGTCCATTGGGACCTAAATTTAGGAACAGAGGTTCTTCAGACATCTACTTTTGAACCTCTCTCATCCATTTCTATCAAGTTTATAACATAGAAATATATTTTCCTCTCAGCTATAACTTCAGTGAGAAGCAGATGAGTGTCTGAGCTAGATGCTCTATCCTGTTCTTCTCCACATTTAGTCTTCCATCAAGACATGGTAGTATTAAGAATGGTTCCTGAGTTTCAAACCAAAGTAGTTTTAGCATTCCTCATTATTCAAGAAATAGAATTAGACTTGTACTTTTTGTCAAAAGGACAGGTTGTTCATAATTCCAGAGGGAGCTAGAAAATGCAGATCAGTTCCTAAAGATATTATTGATTCATGGCTAAAATGGACAGTTAGACAAGCAGATTATATATTCTCTAATCTCATTCACTATCATTCAGAATTAAAGCCCATACTACACATTCTCTGAGTACATCTTGGGCTTTGAAGAATCAAGAATCTGTTGGCCAGATATGCAAAGCAGTAACTTGGTATTCTGTTCACATATTCACATATTCATACAGTTAATAATACTTTCACATCTCAGGATGTAAGGTTTGACCACAGTGTTTTGCATGCAGCTATTCTTTAGTTTTCTTCCCATCCCTAATTGGGACTGATTTTGAATGTCTGCAAGGTCCCTGCAGCCCTCAGTGATGCAAGATGTATTGAGGAATGGAGGGCATCCCATTGAGTAAATGGAAAGGGTCTGGGTGTCCAGAAAAAAAAATGATAAAGTTTGTTTATATTTTGGTTTCTATACCTTCAATGGCTTTGCTAGCTGTAAACTGCCTTGCAATGTTTGTGGTATAGAGCACAGGAGTGGGAGGAGTTTGAGTGCCCTACCTCCCGGTAAGAGGCGCTCTATACCCAAGGTCTGTGCATCCCTCAATGGACTAAAAACTCCCTTTTCCATTGATTTAATTGGATATGTATCCTCCTGAATGCTAGAGAAGTGTAAAGTTCTACTTATTTTGGGGACTTTTTATTTGTTCCTAATAGTGCAGTTAGTTTACTCCAGTTTCTCCATCTCTTCTTGATATAATAAAAATCATAGTGTTCAGCAGAAAAATCCACCTTAGTACTTTAAATCTTACTGATCAGCTTCTTCCTTCTTTTGTCCCAACATTACTATCATTCCCATATGCTTTACATCAAAACATTGAACCAAGGTAAAAGACTTGAAAAATGTGTAGTCAGCATTAGCGTAACAATAAGGGTCGCAGGGGTCGCACCTGCGACCGGGCCCATCACTCCAGGGGCCCGGCCGCCCCCTGCACTTAGCTGATCTCCCACTCGGCTCGCCTCTCTAGTAATACAGAGCACTGGGAGATGACATCATCTCCCAGCCTCTGCATGACTAGAGCAGCGCGCGGGAGCTTCAGTTCTAGAGATCTGTGCTGAAGGAGGCACAGATCTGTCAAGCCATGCCGCTAGACCACCAGGGACTGGAGGTAGGGCCAGGGGTATTGTGGAAGGGGCAATATGGAGATGAAGGAGCAATGTGAAGATGGGGGCATTTTGGAAGGGGAAATGTGGAGATGAATTGGAGATGGGGGCATTGTGGAGATGAAGGGGGCATTGTGGAAGGGGCAATGTGGAGATGAAGTGGAGATGGGGGCATTGTGGAAGGGGCATTGTGGAGGTGAAGGGGGCATTGTGGAAGGGGCAATGTGGAGATTAAAGGGGGGCATTGTGGAGATGAAGGGGGAGCATTGTGGAGATGAAGGGGCAATGTGGAGATTGAGGGGCAATGTGGAGGTGGCCAATGTGGATGAGGGGGCCAATGTGGTCGGTGGGTCCATGGCAATTCTTGCACCAGGGCCCGGTGGCTTCTAGTTACGCCTCTGGTAGTTGGAATGTTTTTTGATGCATTTCTTATTTTGCAAATGGTAACTATTAGTGATGAGCGAGCACCCCAATGCTCGGGTGTTCGGGTGCTCTGACCGAGCGCCCCCGGAGGCTCGAGTGCTCGGCCGAGCACCCGAGCCCCATTGAAGTCAATGGGAGGACTCGAGCATTACACCAGGCACCCCCTGCTCTGATGAGGGGAGGGTGCCTGGTCCATAGGAAAAGGGCAGAAAATGATGGAAACACCACAGAAATGGTTCAGGCACAGCATAGGGAGGATGTCTGGATGCATCTTGGACTCCAACATCGCTGCTGGGAACGATCTTTCGCCCGTAGTACGCCATTTTTACAGACTGACCGTAAAACACACAAAAAGGAAGATAAAAACGACTTTAGGCGAAAAATTGTTACCAAACAGTATTTGCTGTATATTTACTTGTATATCATCTGCAAATTCTGCAAAAAATTTCATCGATTTTTCGGAACTGGGGCCATGATTAAGAGGGAAACGTGCGCAGAGGCAAATTCTCCCAAAAATGTCCTTGATTTTTCTGAACTGAGGCCATGATTAAGAGGGAAACGTGCGCAGAGGCAAATTCTCCCAAAAATTTCCTTGATTTTTCTGAACTGAGGCCATGATTAAGAGGGAAACGTGCGCAGAGGCAAATTCTCCCAAAAATTTCCTTGATTTTTCTGAACTGAGGCCATGATTAAGAGGGAAACGTGCGCAGAGGCAAATTCTCCCAAAAATTTCCTCGATTTTTCTGAACTGGGGCCATGATTAAGAGGGAAACGTGCGCTGAGCCGACCATCTAAAACATTATGGGTTATGGTCTGCTGCGGAGCTGACCATCCTAAACATTATATGCAAAGGCCCGCTAGTGAGCTGACGCTATAAAACATTATATGAGAGGGCCCGCTAGAGAGCTGACCCAATAAAACATTATATGAGAAGGCCCGCTGGTGAGCTGACCTATACAAAAATTGTCAAACAGGGCCCGCTGGTGAGCTGGCCCTATATAAAAATTATATCACAGGGCCCGCTGGTGAGCTGGCCCTATATAAAAATTATATCCCAGGGTATATGGAAGAGAGTCAACCATATACCCGTTTTTTGGGTGGAAGGGGTGAATGGGAATACAGAGTATTCCCATCATTGTAAATAACATATATAAAGTCACTTTATGTTCCTCCGGGGCTTTCCTCCAGTGGAGTGGAGAAGTCAGGGAAATCCAGGCCTTGTTCATTTTTATAAGTGTCAACCTATCAGCATTTTCGGTGGAAAGGCGGATACGCTTATCTGTTATGATGCCACCAGCAGCACTAAATACCCGCTCAGACAGAACGCTGGCGGCAGGGCAGGCCAGCACCTCCAAGGCGTAGAGTGCCAGTTCATACCACGTGTCCAGCTTGGACACCCAGTAGTTTTAAGGCACAGAGGGATCATTGAGGACGCTGACACGGTCTGCTACGTACTCCTTCACCATCTTCCAAAACTTTTCCCTCCTTGTGACACTAGGCTGCGCATCAGGGTGAAGGTGCTGGCGGGGTGTCATGAAGGTGTCCCACGCCTTGGAGAGTGTTGACCTGCCTTTGTCGGAACTGCTGTGTGCTCCCCTTTTCTCCCCTTCTCGGTTGGCCAAGGTAGCACGTACTCTGCCGCCAGCGTTGTCAGATGGAAAATTTTGGAGCAATTTTTCAACAAGAACCTTCTGGTATTGCACCATTTTGCTTGTCCTCTCCACCGGAGGAATGAGAGATGAGAAATTCTCTTTGTAGCGGGGGTCCAGAAGGGTGAACACCCAGTAATCCGTGTTGTCTAAAATGCGTATAACGCGTGGGTCACGGGAAAGGCAGCCTAACATAAAGTCAGCCATGTGTGCCAGAGTACCAACAGGCAAGATTTCGCTGTCCTCACCAGGAGGATGACTCTCAATCTCCTCATCCTCTTCCTCCTCTTCTGCCCACCCACGCTGAAGAGATGGAACTAAAGTTCCATGGCTACCCTCTGTAGCGGAGGCAACCGTGTCTTTCTCCTCCTCCTCCTCCGCCTCCTCCAATTGTCGCTGAGAAGACGAAGTGAGGGTGCTCTGGCTATCACCTTGTGTAAGCTCTTCCTCCCGCATTTCCACCTCTTCCACATGCAAAGCGTCAGTTTTAATTGTGAGCAGCGAGCGTTTCAGTAGACACAGAAGTGGGATGGTTACACTGATAATAGCGTTATCGCCGCTCACCATCTGTGTCGATTCCTCAAAATTGCGTAAAACCTCACAGAGGTCTGACATCCATTCCCACTCCTCACTTCTGATTACAGGAAGTTGAACGGAGAGGCGACGACCGTGTAACAGCTGGTACTCCACTACTGCCCTCTGCTGCTCACAAAGCCGGGCCAACATGTGGAAGGTGGAGTTCCAGCGCGTGCTCACGTCACACAGCAGCCGGTGAGCTGGCAATTGTAAGCGCTGCTGCAGCTTCAACAGGCCGGCTGAAGCTGTAGATGACTTACGGAAATGTGCACACACGCGGCGCACCTTTGTCAAGAGATCATGCAAATTGGGGTAGGTTTTTAGAAATCGCTGAACCACTAAATTAAATACATGCGCTAGGCATGGTACGTGTGTGAGCTTGCCGAGCTCCAAAGCCGCCACCAAGTTACGCCCATTATCACACACAACCATGCCTGGTTGCAGGTTGAGTGGCGAGAGCCATTGCTCGGTCTGGTGACTAATCCCCTGCATCAGCTCTGAGGCCGTGTGCTGTTTGTCCCCAAGGCAGATCAGCTTCAGCACGGCCTGTTGACGCTTCCCCACTGCAGTGCTACACTGCTTCCAGCTACCGGCTGATGGGTGAGTGGCGCTGCGCGCAGAGAATTCGGAGGTGGAAACGGAGGAGGAAGAGCCAATAACGTAGGTGCTGGCGGAAACCCTGATGGAGGTAGGGCCCGCAATCCTCGGCGTGGGTAGCACCTGTGCCATCCCAGGGTCCGAGTCGCTCCCAGCCTCCACGACATTCACCCAGTGTGCCGTCAGGGAAATGTAGCATCCCTGGCCACAAGCACTTGTCCATGTGTCAGTCGTTAAGTGGACCTTCCCAGTAACTGCGTTGGTCAGGGCACGGGTGATGTTACGGGACACATGGTGGTGTAATGCGGGGATGGCACACCGGGAAAAGTAGTGGCGGCTGGGGACCGCGTACCGAGGGACAGCTGCTGCCATCAGGCTGCGGAAGGACTCAGTGTCCACAAGCCTAAATGGCAGCATTTCGATGGCCAGTAATTTGGAAAGGTGTGAGGTTAGTGCTATGGCCTGTGGGTGGGTGGCTGGGTACTTTCTCTTGCGCTCAAATGCCTGGGGTAACGACATTTGGACGCTGTGCTGGGACAGGGAAGTGGATGTGGTCGCTGATGGTGCTTCAGATGGTACAGGTGCAGGGCGGGAGGTATGCGGGCCTGCGCCTTCGACAGGCGATTGGCCGGCACCGAAAACAGGGGAAGAGGAGGCAGTGGTGTGGCCTGCAGACACAGATTGGCGATCCGGGCGTTCCTCCCACTTATTACGGTGCTTGGATGCCATGTGTCAGATCATGCTGGTGGTGGTGAGGTTTCTAGTGTTCATGCCTCGGCTCATTCTGGTGTTGCACAGGTTGCAATCTACAATTCTTTTGTTGTCCGCACTTTCCTTAAAAAAACGCCATACCGCGGAACACCTACCCCTTGGCAAGGGAGATTTACGCAAGGGGGTGCTCCGTGGAACATTTGCGGGCCGGTTTGGTGCGGTCCGCCTTCTTTCTGTAGCCACACCACTGCCTCTTCCAGCCTGTTGCGGTGCTGCAGATGGCTCACCCTCAGGACTGCTGTCATCGCTCGGCTCTACACCTTCCCAGGTGGGGTCAGTCACCTCATCGTCCACCAAGTCCTCCTCCACTTCCTCACTCTGATCATCCTCCTCATGTCTTGATCCCACCACATACTCAGTCATTGACAACTGTATATCATCCTCCTCATCAAGGTCTTGAGACAGTAATAGTGGTTGATTTAATGGCAACTGTGTCTCATCATCATCATCATCCACTTCCTTTGACCTTAAATGCCGTTCACCTCTGTCATCTTCTTGTGATTGGGTACCCTCTAGAGGTTGTGAATCAGGGCACAAGATGTCATGTTCCTCTGCAAGCGTGCTTGGAGAGAGGTTCAAATTAAGGATTGGTGATGAGACGAGCTCCTCACTATATCCCAGTGTGGGATCACTTCTTTGACCAGATCCTCTATGGTGGGAGGAAGGATGATCAGGGTGAGGATTATGTTGACCAGACTCTTGGCTACTGAGAGTGGACTTGGTGGAAGACAGGGTGGTGCTTAACCGACTGGAAGCAGTATCAGCTGACATCCAACCGACCACCTGTTCGCAGTGGTCGGACCTCGAGAGTGATGTCCTGCGACGCCCTGTAAACTGAGACATGAAGCTAGGTATGGTGGATGTCTTTCTGTCTTGTGCTCTGGCACCAGGCACAGTTTCTACGCGTCCTGACCCGCGCCCTGAACTATCAGGATCACGTCCACTTCCCCGTCCCTTTTTACCCGCCTTCTTCATATTACACGGAATATGTGCTGCAAATCTGCAACTTTGCACAGTAAACAGAATGTTCTTCTTAACTGCGGCTACGCACAGTGAATGGAATATGTGACTTTGATATTTTACAGTTTGAACACTTAACAGAATGTTCTCCTAATCTGAAACTTTGCACAGTAAACAGAATGTGCTTCTTAACTGCGGCTACGCACAGTGAATGGAATATGTGACTTTGATATTTTACAGTTTGAACACTTAACAGAATGTTCTCCTAATCTGAAACTTTGCACAGTAAACAGAATGTGCTTCTTAACTGCGGCTACGCACAGTGAATGGAATATGTGACTTTAATATTTTACAGTTTGAACACTTAACAGAATGTTCTCCTAATCTGAAACTTTGCACAGTAAACAGAATGTGCTTCTTAACTGCGGCTACGCACAGTGAATGGAAT
Source organism: Rhinophrynus dorsalis (assembly GCA_037306005.1). Lineage (NCBI taxonomy): Eukaryota > Metazoa > Chordata > Amphibia > Anura > Rhinophrynidae > Rhinophrynus > Rhinophrynus dorsalis. The sequence continues at coordinate 205,905,641 of CM074718.1, forward strand.
ATGTGACTTTGATATTTTACAGTTTGAACACTTAACAGAATGTTCTCCTAATCTGAAACTTTGCACAGTAAACAGAATGTGCTTCTTAACTGCGGCTACGCACAGTGAATGGAATATGTGACTTTGATATTTTACAGTTTGAACACTTAACAGAATGTTCTCCTAATCTGAAACTTTGCACAGTAAACAGAATGTGCTTCTTAACTGCGGCTACGCACAGTGAATGGAATATGTGACTTTGATATTTTACAGTTTGAACACTTAACAGAATGTTCTCCTAATCTGAAACTTTGCACACTAAAAAGAATGTGCTGCTAATCTGCAACTTTGCACACTGAACAGAATGTGCTCTAATCTGCAACTTTGCACACTAAAAAGAATGTGCTGCTAATCTGCAACTTTGCACACTGAACAGAATGTGCTCTAATCTGCAACTTTGCACACTAAACAGAATGTGCTGCTAATCTGCGGCTAGGCACAGTGAACAGAATATATGAAGATTTTTTTTTTTATATCTCTGCCCCCCCAAACAAAATAAACTGCTGCCCCCACACACAGTAGTCCTAAAAAGGACTTTTGGGTCTTTTTTTTTTTTAAATAGCTTTTCTTCTCCCTACACTGACTTTCCCTTCCTATCCTCATCTCTCCCTGGCTAAGACTGAGCCGAACTCGCTGGTCAGGTGCTATACAGCACCCGATCACGGGTTCTGGCCAGCCAATCAGTGTAATGCCAGCAGCCAACATGGCTGCTGGCATTACACTGATGTCAGAGTCTCCCTGCATGTTTATTGGCTGCGCAGCAGCCGCGAAACGTGCGGGGAGGAGACCCGAACATGGCGGGCGAGCACATGCGGTACTCGTACGAGTACCGCCATGTGCCGAGCAGAGCGATGCTCGAGCCGAACCGAGCTTCGGCCGAGCATGCTCGCTCAACACTAGTAACTATGCCATTTTTAACTGATAAGTGAGTTATTTGTAAGATTTTTCCTTAATTAAAGTTTGGCTCTTTTAAGATGAGTTATAGCTTTTAAAACACTTAATTTACTGACAATTTTGTTGTCCCCAAAATTAAAATTATTGCTGTTGAAAGGTACCAAGAAAGCAGGCACAAACTTAGATATTTCAGTAAACTTTACTACATTTTTAAGGATGTTTTGGCAATGTCCAAACCAACTTAAATGATGAAATACTCCTTGGTCATATATACAGTAGCTTTCTCCACTGATTATAAATATGCGTGGAATAGTATTAACCCATTGCATACTGGATGTAACATCCAAGGGGTAAAAATGGTTTGAAGGATCACATCCTAATAATAAATGCCCACTAACCATAAAGGAGCAGTCACATTTTGTATGACAACATACATAGAGCTTTCATTCTGAGTGAAATAAGGGTATTCCCCCTTCTGGCAGATGTTTTATTAAAACATTATAATGGTTCAAAACTTTTTCTGAAACCAGAAATCCTCACAGGAAGTTATTCAGCAGTTAATCTCATATTATGTGGAGAACTGTTATTAGTGACTAACCTCTCCCATAGAATGCAATAGACTATCTGCAATCTGGCTGCTAGAGGCCAATTTTAATGTTAAAAAACAGCTTTCAAAACTGTGTAGTATAGGAATTCATGTTCATGTGATACTTTGCTGCTGGATAACAGGATCCCAAACTCCTCTCCTCCTTCTTTCTTTCTTCCTTCCTAAAAAGTCTTCAGTGCGAGGTACAAATAATCATGTTCAGAACTAATTAATGATTAATTCAGATTAAGACAAGTTAGGGGTTATTGTCAAGAAGTACTTGTGTTGCTTTAATGATGAATTGCTACAAATGTTTCTGGCAGTGAAAGGGTTGTTCCAAATCTTGCACGCTCTCTGCTCTCAAGGACAGAAATATGTTCTGTACAAGTGCAAAAACTAAAGCATAAACTAATGCATTGGCTAAAAAAGGCATTCAGAGATTCCAAAACATCCCCACATGTTTTTCCAAATTAAGAAATATGTCAAAACATAATTTAATGTTTCACAGGATGGAATAAAACAACTTCCCTGGGTGGTAACTGAACCTTATGTATTAAGAACTTGAGCTAAACAGCTGCAATATAAAGGACAAATAAAGAATACTTAAATCCCAATTGATTTAACCATTCAAATGCCAGCAGGATATGCGGTACAATGTATTTTGCACCCCACTGGCACTCAATGGTTAAACTGGTTTTTGAATGCCATGTTGTGCAATGTAACGTGTTGGAGGTCATGTTAGCATTCAAGCAGTTAAAGCCCCATTTAATCCAGAGGGGTGAACATTGCATTGCAAAGGAATGCGATGCGTACCCCTTTGGCACTCAGAGGGTTAAAAATATGGAACTGTTTATTTATCCCCTTTGAAGCCATTGGTTTGTCCCAGAATTCTTCATCCTTTTTGAAGTGCATATTACCTACTGTATATACTGTCCAGCTATGTTACATTACACATTTGCTTACATCAATATCAGAGAATTATGATGTGTAAATAGAAATGATTGCAGAGAACTGGTCATGTTTTCTATGAACAATACACTGGCAAAAAAAGAGAGATTAAAAATTGTATTGTAATTTAGTTGCAACATAAGGTTACCTTATGTTATGTCATATGATTCCTACGATGCCACATAAACTTCAACATTTGTTTCCCATAGTATTGTATTATAAACCTTGACTTCCAGAACTCTTTGCTTACATTTTTATATCATTGTTTGCAATACAAAGGTCCTGAGGACTAGATTTATGAGAAAGCTTACTTATCAAGTATAGGCTCTAACAATATAGAAAAATGTTCCATTACGCAAAAGAAAAACATGTTTTTTTCAAAGTAGATTTTATTATGAATCAACAGCATCATGATTTGGTCAAATTAGGGTGAACCAATACTTCAGTGGCCAAGTACTACAATATAACCATTCACATTCAAAAGAGATCTAAACTATCATAAACTCTTAAAGGGATAGTAATACTTCATTTTATCTTTATTTTATTTTGTAGGCATTAAAAAAACATGAAAAACGATATAAGTCTTATCTCTCAAACCTTTATGGTTTGAGAGATATTCACAAGCAAAGTTCCCCCCCCGCCCGTTTTACCTAGTGTAAGCCATCTCTTCTCAGATGTGGAATGCAGTCCATAGACCAGACAGATAACAGCAGGGGGCAATCTTCTTCCTATGAGAACAATGAAAACCCTGCCCCCCTTGACAAGTCTTTCAGGTTTTTCCCTTATCTTAATTGAAGATTGTCCCTATCTGCAGTCTACCTGGGCACCTCCCTTCTGATCTGGCTGATCAGTGTTACATAAGTAAAAGGGGGCGGGAGGGGGACACTTTGTCATTGAATTACTCTTGAACTATTGAAATAACACTCTCCAAAGTCCAAATACTATGATGATTAATTAGAGCTGATTTTATTATGAAACATTACTATCCCTTTAAGGACCAGAGGAGTGTGCAACAATTTGCTTTTGCAATATGTTGTTCACCCCTCTGTTCCATAACGGGTTAAGATCACAGAAAGGTTTCCACAACTTACTTTACAACATTTTGGAGAATTCTCTACCTTTATGCCATAATTAATTGAATATGAATGGCTGAATGCACAGCAGTCATCAGTCGCAAATTCATTAATAGGGATGGAGGAACTTATTTGCCTCAAAAGTAAAATGGGCAAAAAATGGCATTTCCAGCCAAGCATGACATTTCCTGCAAAAAGTGCTGACTTTCCACTTTTTTCTGCCACACCACACTTAAATGTAGTATTAAAAAGTTACCTCAGCTCACCACTTCATTAAATAATTCTGGTGCTGGAGAACCCGATGGGTCAATGCCTCAATTTGACCCGTTGTCAATACATATAGATAAAAGATGATTCTCGCACACAGGATTCAGTTGATCAAAAGTGTTAATATATTCTTTTATTTTTGTTCATCACCATTGCACAACGTTTCGGGGAAACATCCCTTCGTCAGGTGCTAGTAAACCATACACACCATTACCGTTTAAATACAAAAAAAAGCGCCAAAATTCAAACATAATTACCTATCTAATTGAAGAATACAATTAGACCGTTACAATTAACCCTATAGTATCTAATACATCTAAAGTGTTAGATGAGTATAATCTATCAACAGAAAATATAAATCATAAAGTCAATATAACTCAAAATAAACTGAAAATAACTCATATTACACATATAAAAATAAATCATATTACACACATTATTAAATAAAACAATTGTCACATTGTAACCTGTTCAACACTGGTTGCAGTCGTATATTCCTATTTATATCCAACAAGTATTGAAATCGTAACCGCAATATACTGAACATTTACAGCAATCATCATGATGGTCTACTCAAACGCATCATATTTAATACTTAAACATAATAAAAATTATAAGTATAATAATAACGTAGACATCTCTGTACTCGCTGCAAACGAAAACAGTACGGGTTAACTTTTACTTCCCTTTACATAGAGATGCACCGCGTCTCTGCGTGCGATAACATACATTGTATATAGTATTCAGATAGTTTCATGTGCAACATTGTAATGGATATCAAGACTGCAACCGATAAGTTACCTGACAACATAATCTAAAGAATCTTAATTCAGGTCTATCGAATAAATCAGACAGAAAACATACCAAAATCACGTAATATATTTCCTCATCTGAACAATCCAGACTTATATTTACACAACTTGAGCAATAACTTGAGAAATTATTTAAAACAAATTCAGAAAGATGATGACCTATCAAATTCACAAGCTAATACTCCTGTAGAGTAGAAATGGAATTAAACGTGATGGTAAGTATTTTTACAAAAAGAAAGGAATCATAGCACTAGTAATTCACCAGACCGATTCATAAAAAACATTGTAGATTGTACTCCTCATTTAACCCTTTGGGTGCCCTAGTATTTAGCCTGTCTATCCATTTAATTTCCTGCTGGAGAAGTAAGCGTTCCAAATTGCCCCCTCTTTTTGGCAGTTTAACAATATCCAGCACACACCATGTTAGTTGTGAATTATTATGTCTATATTCTTTAAAATGTTTACTAATTGGTGTAACATAAAGATTCTTTGAATTTGAAATAGATCTTTTGTGTTCTCCTATTCTCGTTCTTACAGTGCGTGTGGTTTTACCTACATAGGCTAAACCACAAGGACATTTCAACATGTAAATTACATTCTTAGTGTTACAAGTAGCATAGTTATTAAGTTTAATCTTATGACCCTTACTGGGGTGACAGATGAAATCTCCTTTTATAATACTATTGCAACACATGCAATTAAGGCAAGGAAATGTGCCAAATGCTGGCTTCCCTAAAAACATTTGTTTTGATTTAATTTCTGGATTTATGTCTGCTTGTATAAGTTGACTACCAATATTTCTCGATCTTTTATAAGAAAACAGTGGTTTCTCCTTAAAAAGTTTACCAAAAGTTGGATCCTTTTCAATGATATACCAATATTTTTTAATAATCTTTTGAATGTTCAATGAATGAGTATTATATGTACTAACAAATGGTATACGATTAACTTTCTTTTTTGTCTTAATGTTGTCCTCAATCAACTGTTTTCTATCTAGCAAAAGAACTTTATTTATTTCAAAACTCAACTCCTTCTCTGAGTAACCCCTATTAACAAATTTCTGTTTCATTTCATTTAATCTCTTTTTACACTGATCATCATCAGACACAATGCGTCGTACTCTTAAAAATTGACTATAAGGTAAACCTTTAAGTGTAGATTGTGGATGGAAACTATTAGCTAATAATAAATTATTACGATCTGTTGGTTTACAAAATAAATCTGTATCCACCTTATCTAAGTTTTTACATATTGTCACATCAAGGAAATTCACCATTTCTTTATTATATTCTAAGGTGAATTTCAATGTAGGGTGGAGTATGTTAATCAAAGCATTAAATTCTAACAATCTATCACTAGTGTCATGCCATGTAAAGAAAATATCATCCACGAAACGAAAGTAATTATGGATACAATCACCATAACCCGTATCGAAAAAAATCTGTTGTTCCATAAATGACACATAAATATTTGCATACGTAGGTGCCACATTGGAACCCATTGAGGTACCTTGAGTTTGTAGATAAAAAGTATTATCAAATCTGAAATAATTTCTAGTAAGAACAAACCTCAAAAGTTGCATATAAAAAATGACATTTTCTGTCTTATACCCATGTTGATATAATGCTTCCTCTATGCATTCCATTCCTTCTTTATGGGGAATGGAAGTGTATAGAGATTGTATATCACAAATGCACATAAATGTACATGTATCCATATTGTCTAAATTTTCAAGTTTCCGCAGAAAATCCGTAGTATCACGCAAGCAGACTTTTATTTCTTTGACTAGACTTTGCAATATATTATCAAGATATATACTGAGAGGTTGTAGTACCGAACCTGTACCCGCCACTATAGGTCGCCCTGGGGGCTTAGTAGGGTGTTTATGAATTTTCGGTAGAAGGTACAGTACCGGTACTACAGGATAATCAGTAATCAAGAAATCTCTGATATTTTTATCAATTAAACCACTCTCAAAAGCATCATTTACATAATCATCAATTTCTTTCTTGAGACTATAGGTGGGATCACTCGGTAGTTCTTTATAGTTCGTGGTGACATGTAGTTGGGATAGAGCTTCTTGTATATAAAATTCTCTATCCATTACAACGATAGCTCCCCCTTTATCTGCCTTTTTTATAATGATGTCTTTATTTTTCTTCAAGTTACATAACGCCATAAATTCTTTATGTGTGAGATTTCGTTTTTTCACATTTTTATCCTCCCATCTCAGTTTATTGACATCTGTCAATACCAAATTAGTAAATGTATCCAACGAGGAATTACACAGTGTTGGAGTAAATGTAGATTTTTTTCTTAAAACATATTTAGATGGATTATATTCTGTATCGTCTTTAAATTGCATTTTTAACTTAACCCTTCTCGTAAATTTGAAGAGATCAATTTTAAAATCAAAAAAGTTACCTTTGTAAACGGGAACAAAACCCAAACCTTTATTAATCAAGATCTTCTCATTCTTCGAAAGAGACACTTTAGAGATATTAATAACCAAATCCGATTTTTCATCTAAACTTGAGCATTTTCTTGTGCTCCTGAATTCTTTTGTTTCACCTGTTGTCGAGTGACTGGAGCATCTCCGATTACCCCTCCTCGTTTTCCTCGCCCTCCTCGACCCCTCTGCGGGTATGGGCTGTGTGGGGGTTGTTGTAAAAAAGATTGCTCCTCATTCTGGTGATCCTGGTTCCTATTATTTTGGTTCCTATTTGGATGACCAGTTTCTTGTCCTGAGTCACTCTCTGTAGATGTGGAATCATTTTCTGTATATGCTTGTTTAGATCTGGATGATTTGGTATATCTCTTTCTTGATCTTATTTGACTCCAATTGTAACCTTGTTTCAATTCATAATCCTTGGTGTCTCTTTTGAATTTTTTCAATTTTTTCTGCAACAATTCATTACGTAATCCATCAATCTTTAAATTTAATTCACAATCAAATCATTGTATGTAGTATCATCTAACATTTCCTTCAAACTCCGTGTTAATTCCGAAATTTCTTGTGTAGTTTTCTTAATGGCTGGTTGTAAGTACTGGATAGTTAGATAGATTAAATCCAAACTGCATTTATTCAAAATCTGTTGCCACTTCTCTAAAAATTCAGCGTTATCCTTACATAAAATTGGATAGTTCTTAATCCTCAAGCCCCTAGGAATACGTTCAGCTTTAGCATACTCCAACAATGTAGTGCTATGTAATGTCAGGGTTAATTCTCTTCTAGACAGCATGTCCAATTGTTTGCAAAGTTCTTTTTGATCCAATTGTATTTTGAACTCGGTACTAATACCTGTTTCAAGGATTTTTTTACGTTCCGTATCTGTGATCGATAGTGTATGAGCCCTTTCCTCAGTAGTTCTGGTGATATCGTCAAATGACATTATGTTATTTATAAAAATAATAATCTATCAAAGTAGGAGTTATAGGTATTGTGGCATCCTTAAATGTAGTATTAAAAAGTTACCTCAGCTCACCACTTCATTAAATAATTCTGGTGCTGGAGAACCCGATGGGTCAATGCCTCAATTTGACCCGTTGTCAATACATATAGATAAAAGATGATTCTCGCACACAGGATTCAGTTGATCAAAAGTGTTAATATATTCTTTTATTTTTGTTCATCACCATTGCACAACGTTTCGGGGAAACATCCCTTCGTCAGGTGCTAGTAAACCATACACACCATTACCGTTTAAATACAAAAAAAAGCGCCAAAATTCAAACATAATTACCTATCTAATTGAAGAATACAATTAGACCGTTACAATTAACCCTATAGTATCTAATACATCTAAAGTGTTAGATGAGTATAATCTATCAACAGAAAATATAAATCATAAAGTCAATATAACTCAAAATAAACTGAAAATAACTCATATTACACATATAAAAATAAATCATATTACACACATTATTAAATAAAACAATTGTCACATTGTAACCTGTTCAACACTGGTTGCAGTCGTATATTCCTATTTATATCCAACAAGTATTGAAATCGTAACCGCAATATACTGAACATTTACAGCAATCATCATGATGGTCTACTCAAACGCATCATATTTAATACTTAAACATAATAAAAATTATAAGTATAATAATAACGTAGACATCTCTGTACTCGCTGCAAACGAAAACAGTACGGGTTAACTTTTACTTCCCTTTACATAGAGATGCACCGCGTCTCTGCGTGCGATAACATACATTGTATATAGTATTCAGATAGTTTCATGTGCAACATTGTAATGGATATCAAGACTGCAACCGATAAGTTACCTGACAACATAATCTAAAGAATCTAAAAAGAGGGGGCAATTTGGAACGCTTGCTTCTCCAGCAGGAAATTAAATGGATAGACAGGCTAAATACTAGGGCACCCAAAGGGTTAAATGAGGAGTACAATCTACAATGTTTTTTATGAATCGGTCTGGTGAATTACTAGTGCTATGATTCCTTTCTTTTTGTAAAAATACTTACCATCACGTTTAATTCCATTTCTACTCTACAGGAGTATTAGCTTGTGAATTTGATAGGTCATCATCTTTCTGAATTTGTTTTAAATAATTTCTCAAGTTATTGCTCAAGTTGTGTAAATATAAGTCTGGATTGTTCAGATGAGGAAATATATTACGTGATTTTGGTATGTTTTCTGTCTGATTTATTCGATAGATCTGAATTAAGATTCTTTAGATTATGTTGTCAGGTAACTTATCGGTTGCAGTCTTGATATCCATTACAATGTTGCACATGAAACTATCTGAATACTATATACAATGTATGTTATCGCACGCAGAGACGCGGTGCATCTCTATGTAAAGGGAAGTAAAAGTTAACCCGTACTGTTTTCGTTTGCAGCGAGTACAGAGATGTCTACGTTATTATTATACTTATAATTTTTATTATGTTTAAGTATTAAATATGATGCGTTTGAGTAGACCATCATGATGATTGCTGTAAATGTTCAGTATATTGCGGTTACGATTTCAATACTTGTTGGATATAAATAGGAATATACGACTGCAACCAGTGTTGAACAGGTTACAATGTGACAATTGTTTTATTTAATAATGTGTGTAATATGATTTATTTTTATATGTGTAATATGAGTTATTTTCAGTTTATTTTGAGTTATATTGACTTTATGATTTATATTTTCTGTTGATAGATTATACTCATCTAACACTTTAGATGTATTAGATACTATAGGGTTAATTGTAACGGTCTAATTGTATTCTTCAATTAGATAGGTAATTATGTTTGAATTTTGGCGCTTTTTTTTGTATTTAAACGGTAATGGTGTGTATGGTTTACTAGCACCTGACGAAGGGATGTTTCCCCGAAACGTTGTGCAATGGTGATGAACAAAAATAAAAGAATATATTAACACTTTTGATCAACTGAATCCTGTGTGCGAGAATCATCTTTTATCTATATGTACACACCACACTTAATCCAGAAAACATTGCAACTGAATACTGTCCGTGTTCTGGGTGGAACATCTGTTGCCTGTGGGCTATGTAACACAATTTTATGCAAACATTTTTTTGTGTTTTGTCAATTTGTTTGCACTCCACCAGTGAGGTGTATATACTAAGAAAACTGGGGCAAACCATCTGTGTCATAGAGATAGATAAAAATTCCTATTGATTTAAAAAGGGCTTTTAACCTATTGAATACTAAAGAGCACTCCAATGCATTGCTTCACATTGCAATGGAGACATATCTAACATTTAGGTGGTTAAAAGTCCCATATGGTGTAGCTTGTTTGCTCTACAATTACTCCACTTAGCTTAGTGCATCAGCCTCAGTGTTTTAACTGTTTTTACTAAAGAAGATATTTGTGATGTGTTGTTGCATTATATTTTTGAGGTACCAAAGTGGACTTCCCACCCTACCATCTTCCAGATGAGTTTAGATATGACCCATGTTATTGCGTGGAATATTCCCAATAACAACACATGGGTCACAATAAACAAAATTCTGCAATGAAAGCACAGATACTCCAAAATATAAATACGTTAGGGGGGGATATTACAGATGCCTCTGCAATGTGTTGAATAACTCTCTGGCACTCAAAGGGTTAAAAACCCTGTTTAAATAAATGGGACTTTGGAGAATTTTTACTCTCCTACAATGCAGCTGTTTTAAGTCATCTTAGTAATCAGCTCCTCTGGGGCTTATATACTTAGAGGAGCTGGGATCATTTGGGGCAAAGCAACTCCACCATAGGGAACAATACAATGTATCACAACCCACATTTCTATGAATGATACTTTTATCTGCTTGAATGCTTTTCTCTAGCATTCAGGGAGGGGGTTAAAAGGCCCATTTAATAAAATGGGAATTTTTATTTGCCACCCATGCTTCAATTGGTTTGCTTCAGTTCATTGAATACATTAGCCTCACCGTGTAACAATTCGCACTTCAGTGTTAAATATATCTGATAAAACTTCCAGTCACAGACAGACCAGCAGATGAAAGGGGACGCTTCATAACTGACTCACTTGTGGCTGAAAGAGTCAGAAATTACTCTGACGACTCCAACAACCACTTAATAAGTGAACCCCTATATTTGAAGAACCAGGGTGCTGGATTACTGTAATGATTTGAAATCTGTCCCACATCAAAATTTACATTACTAGAGTAAGCACACAAAGCATAAAGTGGTGAATAATTTAGCTATGTTTTATTGTGTTTTGTTATATATATCATAAATTTGTTCACTGCTCAGCAGTGTAATACAGAAATTCATGTTCAGAGCTCATTGCAAGTAAATCCATCTAAAGTATTATACAGTCCACTGCCAAGGAACTGATTGGACATAACTATGATGAAAATGTAATGTAAAGCAACCATGATGCAGAAAAAACACAATCTCAAATGTCAGTGTTGTATATACAGTTTTAAGGGCAATCCTCTGTTTTAAACATTACTGTAATTATGATTATTATTACTGATGACAGAATAGCAAGATGCCACATACTTTCAGAAAATTCATTGTACATTTATAAAGATATATACAGTATGGTCCCAGTATAATAAAATTAATATTTGTTAAATTGCTGTGTATTTGTATGTGAATGCTTTGGATGCAATGCAAGTTTTTTATGCAATGCTGCTTTCTGAGTGCATTAACAATAATGCAGTTGACATTAAGTACATTAATAAATTAAGCACATTACCTATTTGCAAATCCATTTTAGGTGCACTTTTTAAATTGGGTCCTATGTTCATATTCACTATGGATAAGTTATAAAATGTGATAAGCGGAATACACCTTTCTTTACTGCTTTCATATTTTCAACCTTGTATGATTTACTGCGACCTTGGGGTGAATGTACAAATCCACCAGTGCAGCCATCCTGGAGTTAGTCTCTAACGCCACTAGCTGCACTTAAGGACACGATCACTGTAGTACATTCCAACAGACACACTCTGTCAACAAGCCTCACACATCAACCCTGTACCATGCATTGGGAAATGGCAGATGCTAACATCCTTTCTTTTACACCTTGTTTAGTAGATTGTCCTAAGCAAGGTGTAGAGGAAAGGACTTCCCCAAAATGCCCACAGACTGTCTCCTTTTTATCCCTTTGGTTCAAGGGGTATTAAGGGGAGCATTTTGTGAACTTAGCTTAGTAAATTGAAGCTAGGCAGGATTAGAGACACAAAATCATCTCACTCTCTCTCTCTCACACACACACACTCATCCTATCTCCCTCTCCCCCTCTCTTTCACACTTTATCTTTCTTTCACTTAAGCGCTCTCTCCCTTTACAACTCTCTCTCACCATCCCCATCTCTTGCTCAATCCCTCCTCCTCTTCCTCTCTCCCTGACATGAACCAGAATTAGTTTGGTTCATGATTGTTTAGAAGTAAAGGAATTACAATGGTCACAGATGTCCATCTGAACATCAGCATGTATTAACGCAGTGCAAAAAAAGTTGCAAGATGACATTTTTATACTGTATATGTTGTTATGGGTCAATGTAATAAGTTTTAGTCAATTGTTTGACATCCAGCTGCTTGGGCCTACAACTCCCATTATCCCGGTTTGATGGATTAGTTTTTAGATTAGAGACAAACACAGAACTAGTAAATAAATTCCTGCTCCTGTTTTAGCATGATAGCATTAATATATTCCCTGAAAAGTCCAGTTACATGTATTTGCTATTTTCAATGGAACCTAAAAGCATTTTGCATGTGAAACAGGGTGAGATAGAAAATGAGCAGTTGTTTCCTGCTCTGCACTATTTACTGTATAAATTAGGAGCCTGATAAACCTTTGTCTTTTTTCTTGCATCACAGGCTTTATTGCTTTATTATATTTGCTTATCAATAAAAATGTTTTGTAGGCCAGCTTCAATGGAGGCAAAGAGGCTGATGAGTTAATAAAGTACTGTAATACAGGTTCAAACCAATTGATCCATATGGAATAAATAATTTGAAAATTCACATTTGTTTTAATGGTGATTTTAACCCCTAAAATGCTAGAGAGATCTGCAACATATTGTGAAGAAATGCTCTGGAGACCTCTCTACCATTCAGTGGGTTAAAAGTCTGATTTAAATCAGTGGAAATTGTGTTTGTTTTCGATGGTGCTGTTGGTTTGCTCCAGAATATACATTTGCCCCAATACATAAGAGAAAAACTTATTCCTCTTCCTTACACCTGATATGGTGGTGGTTTGAACCCTTTGCATGCCAGAGAGTTACCTACCAGATTGCATTGCAGAGTTGTAGACAACTGATTTGAGCTTGTAGATTTGTAAATATTACATAGACTCTAAAAAAAAGTTTTCCAGTTCAGTCCTCAAAGGCTGTTAACCCAGCATTGTGTAGCTTTTGCTAGTTAATGGGACATTAATCAATAAAGTTGTGTGCAAATTATGTCAGTGTGGTTACCTGAAACTCTTATGAGTTATGAGTTGGAAAGCTTTGATCTCGTTCATAAATGCAATTTCTGCGTAAAAGTTATAGTCATGTGCACAGATCCTTTGCATATATGGAGGATGTACTGTACATTTGTATTTATTTCCAAAGTAAGTTTTGAGGCATGAAAAGTGGTCTGAAAAGTAATCTTTCTGTTTGATAAGTTTCCATAGATCACCTGGGCAAATCGGTATGAAACTTAGGGATACTTCATTGCAACTCATTTTCTTTCCTATAATAACAAAGTGACTGCTCCATAGGGTATGTGCAATTGTTATAAAGCATTCTGTCTCACACACTCTACCAGCTTTTAGCATACCTGGTCCTATGAACTCTGAGGGTTTGACTCTGAGACTCAAAGTTTTGAACTAGATTTCGGAGTCTCAGGGTCACTGGCCTAATTCTCAGAGTGGCAGAGTCCCATGTTTCCTACTATATGATTTACACCAATTTCTTGCTTATTTAAAGGGATAGTAATACTTAAAATGTAAAAAAAATATGTTGTAGGGTTTATACTGCTGAGTAAAACAAGAGTGCTCCCATTGCTGAAAGGTGTTTCATTCAAAAGTTTAATTTTTTAGATGCAGTATCACAGTGGCCTGAAATTGTACAGCGGCGCTGTTGCTACAAGATCCTATGGACAGCTCTGGTCCCGGGACCATAAATCTCCATAGGATGGTGTAGCAACAGCGCAACTGTACAATTTCAGGCCACTGTGATATTGCATCTAAAAAATTCAACTTTGAAAATTAATAACTTTTGAATGAAATACCTTTCAGCAGTGGGAGTACTCTTGTTGTACTCAGGGGGATAAACCCTACAACATACTGTTTTTTACATTTTAAGTATTACTATCCCTTGAATGTCCAAAGTAGTGACATTTCTACCAGAAAGGCAGATGGAGAAGTTCTGCTTGTTATGGAAGTGTTTAAGAAGTGATATTCCAGAACTATAGCATGTTAATGGTTTCTTGTGGACTGTTTGGATCATCTGAGTGTCAGAGCAGTTTGACATAACATCTAGAATCTACTTTCTTGGGAGCACTAAGGGTTAATATTTCAAAGATCTCAGGGTTAGCTCATTTCAAAAAGTTCCCAGGCATGGATTTAAGACTTTAAAGGGATAGTAATACTTCTAAATTACTAATCCCCATATTGTAGCTATGCTAAAAATAAATGTATTGCTCCCAGTGTCATCTCTCAAACCCTTATGGTTTGAGAGATAATAGCACGAACAGTTCCCCCCTCCCTCCCCTTTCCCTGAAGTCAGCATTCTAGATGACTGCAAGGGAAGCTGTCATATGACTGGCTTATGTGCATCAGGTGGCTGTGCAGTAGAGCTGAGATCACGTTTATAAAAAAAAATTCTTTCACTGAAACGGTCTTCTATGCGTGCTTGGTTTGCAAGCAAACGTAGAAGACCGTTTCAGTGAAATATTTCTTTTTTTTAAATGCAATCTCGGCTCTGCTGCAGAGCCGCCTGATGAACATAAAACCGGATATCCCTGCTGTCAGCTAGAATGCTTACTTCAGGGAAAGGGGAGCGAGGGGGAACTTTGCGCTCTATTATCGCTCAAACCATAAGGGTTTGAGAGATGACACTGGGGGCAATAAATGTATTTTAGCATAGCTACAATATGGAGATTAGTAATTTGGAAGTATTACTATCCCCTTAATGCAAGTAAGCATTGAACACTGCCACCTATAGCATTTACAGAAATACTTGTTAGTGCATAGCAAGAAACAAAGAGCAAATGAAAGGAACACTCAATAAAACCCACACACTCCCACTGCCCTCCTCTTGGTGCAAACTGTCTAAAGAGGACAATATTCAGCATTGATAGCTGAGTACTTTATGTAGGAGCAGCACAGAAATTGGTTTTATTGACTATTTTAGTACATCATTGTATTAGTATCCACCAGGATTTTAAGACAGGGATTCCCAATATAAAATAATAATAATAATAATGTTTGCATTCAAAGCTATTACAGTTAGCTAGAGTAGGCAACATGCACCCATCTCTCTCAGCAGCCAGTGATGGGAGTTATCCAAAAACAGCTTGATGGGTTCCAGGTTCCCCAACATTTGCAAAGATGTATTCACCAAAACAGTAAAATATCTCATTTATGGGGTTTTAAAGTTTTGTCTCACTTTGATCTGATAGGGGCAATACATTTGTCTGGATGGGGGGTGGGGTGGGTCAGAGGTTTTCCTCTCTCTGTTTGCATGTACAGAATGTAACGTTTTCTCACTAAGGGTTGTTTTTTACTTATCTATCATTTTAAAAGCACTGATGTGATATAGAACTCATTCCAGAGATAATACAACAGGTATAATTCAACACAAATGCTTTTTTATGCAATAACTGATGATAATGTCGTCTTTCGAATTCTCTCCGATTTGCTGCCTTCTAACTATGACACATAAACTGATAAGAGAAAACCTATAATTTTTTTTTTTTTCCTGACAGGTATTTGTATTCCCGTTGCTGAAACGATCTTGACTGCTCATATACCAGCACTGGAAAGCCGTCCCAGAAAAAATGGGCACATATCTAACAAAGATCTAGGGTGGCAAAATCTTGGGAAGCATCATTCAAAGTTACCGCATATAAAAGGTAGAGTTGTTTTATAATATCTGTAATGTGTTATTGGGGGAACAAATACTGTAATAACAACATACAATTGGATAAAATAGCCATTTGTAAAGGTCATTTCCATCTTCAGACACTGAAGAGTGAAAAGATTAAAGGAGAGCTTCAGTCATCTTCGATGTCCATGGAGGTGGACATGACTGTCACAGAACTACTGAACCTTTCAGAAACTTCCTTTGTTTTCCAAACTGTAGCATGCAAAGTGCATGGGTCATGGAAGATTTCAATGTACAAATGAGGTCCAGTAGTCTTGCTAGCAACTTTCATTCTACCATGGACATGACATCCAGTATGGACTAAAGATACTGGGGTAAATGGACAAAACTGTTTCCATGCTAAATCAAGTACAGAAATTAATTCTGAGTCCATACAAATTCCTAATGTCAATTTACTATGCTACTTACACACAAAATCCTCTGGTTAAAGGGATAGTAATGGTAGCATAAAAAGTTACTTTAAGTTATTCAGTATTCTTTTTTTATAATGCTCTGTATCGTAGACAATGTGACAGGGGAGGGCTGACAACTTGTGGACTGGGGGAAGTGGAGCAGGGTTTTCCTCATTCTGACACAGTATTGTCCCTCATTGTGATCTGTCCAGACTGGCTGTCAGATCTGAGAAGACTATCAGTGATGTAGGAAAAATTTGTGGGAGGAGAAAATGTTCAACTAAAATTACAAGAAGACTACAAGGATATCGGCAATGACTATGGTACAGAGGATTGTAAAAAAGAATACTGAATAATCGAAAGTAACTTTATATGCTACCATTACTATCTCTTTAACACATCTTGATAAGAGCAACATTGCTTTAATTCACAATGTATTGGCAATTTTCTAAGCCTCTGTTTTTTAATGAAACATCCCCAATGTCAGTGAAATCAATAAACATTTTTAGACTTTGTTAAAATCAGTGCTATGCGAAATGCATTTTACAATGTCATTGATATTATTTGGCCTTATGTATAAGGTCATTCTGGGGCAATCCAACTGCACTTTATGGAACAAATAAAGATTCCCCAAATTCCCATTTGGTTGGGTTGTTGTACTGGGCACCCAAGAAAACATCACTCATCAGTGTGGGGCATGGACTTGGGCATTCAGATTTCCAGCACCCTTAGAAAGTTAGTGCTCAAGGCATATGCCTGCTTTTGGCAAATTCAACCCTGAGGCTATTGTGTTTTTATCCTGAGAGGTTTAACCTTTTCCATGTCAGAAAAGTGCTCAATGCATTGCTTGTTCATTGTATACCCCTATGGCATTCAAAGGGTTAAAGCACAAAGTGGAGCCCTGTAGCATGCAACCGTTTTACCATGTATTTAAAAATATATAGTATGAGTTATGCTTTATGAATCTATGTGTAAGATAAGCTATATATATATTTAACTGCACCATGAGGAACAACAAATGAACACACAAAATCCATGACACATGGTTGAGGTCTTACAATTTAACTCCACTCCCCCATGTGCTTTGCTGACATGACATCACATATGATATCTTCAATGGAATTCTGATTATATAACATGACATGAGAAATTATTTCTTCGGTGGCATCACTGGTGACAACACGCATATTGTCAACATCACGAACAATCACATTATTGACATTGATAGTTACAATATGTGACAGATATTTTATAGGTTTTAGGGACAGTGCTCAGGTGATGTCGTGCAGTTCTCTT
The DNA here is from genome assembly GCA_037306005.1 of Rhinophrynus dorsalis. Classification (NCBI taxonomy): domain Eukaryota; kingdom Metazoa; phylum Chordata; class Amphibia; order Anura; family Rhinophrynidae; genus Rhinophrynus; species Rhinophrynus dorsalis. The sequence continues at coordinate 205,923,539 of CM074718.1, forward strand.
ACTGGGTTAGGATTTACAGACATATTGTGGTGGTATTTTAGTATAGTTTTTCTATTGGGTGACAAGTTGAGTAAAGAAGTGGAGTGTTAAGGTGCCCATTCACAGGGTGATTTTGGCTGGATTGCTGACAGATTTCTGATCTGTCCTGCCCACACACAGACCAAATCTAGGCCATCTGAAATCGCATTGCCTATTTATCTGTGTGTATGTGTGAGTGAGCTGTGAGATCAGGTCTGAACGAACTAATCTCAGAACTCCATACCAGATCTCTGTGATTTGGTCTGTTGAGGCCACATACACAGCAATCTGATGGTCAGGATATCAATAGTTCAAGACACACACACACGTATGTCCAATCTAGTCGATTGTGTATGGGCACCATCACAGCAGCAATATAAGAGTCCTTTGGAGTAATTTTTAATGGTATTAGTGCAATAAAACTGTTAAAGGGATAGCTGTTGTAGCTTAAGTCTTTCTGTTTTAATTTTGGTGCAGTATTAGCACTTTGTAGCAATGTGCAATTTTAGTGGTATAAACAAAACTATTGGCATCCTAAAGGATAATACCATCCGGATTGTTATGCCATATTGCAGGTATGGCTGAGCACACAAATGGAGGATAATAAAATTCCCCCAAGCAGATAGAAGGTCAATAGATTCTAGGTATAAAACAAAGAGATCCAACAGGGAGCACTCTTATCCATAAGTATGATATGAAAATGTTGCACATTATGATTTCTTAGTAAAGCTTTGACTTGGCTGTTAAGCACCAACTGTGCTCCCATCATAAGTAGTATGCAGAGGGAAATACAATAAGAAGCTGAAGATGGTTTGATTTAAAACTAAGTATATTTAATAAATGAAAAAAACACTAAAAAAATGAATACAACAAAAATAAATGCCATGTTGATGCATTTGTGGACAGAAAATTCTTTACGTCAGCACTACCAGCATATAAAACAAGTGGCCCACCTTCCCCTGCTCCTTATACTCACATTCTCACCTTTCATCCAGTTGGAAAACGCCCTCATCGGAGGCACATCCATCGGCTGTTAAGAACTTAAGACTATGCAGAGGCTAGAAGGTATATGCAAAGACCAAGACAAGACCTTCTGACATTCACATTACAATATCAAACCATTAAATCACAACAGCTATAAACAAACGTGTGTGCAAAATGAAAATCTCTATTCAGACTATAAAACCCTTTAAGCAATCTACATAACTGTGTAATACAAAAGATCCATATTTGTTCTAATCCAGGTAGTGTATCCATTCTTACATATACCATATGTCCAAACATAATAAATAATATATAAAATAATGAATCATATTAATATAATTCAAAAGAGAGAAAGTGGGATGCACTACACAAGCATTATGGTGTTGATTTGGACATCTCTGATGCAACTCATAAAAAGGTGTAGTGGTAAAAATGCAGCTTAAATTGATTTAAATGCATTTTTTAACTTTTTGAGTGCTGTAGTGATCACCAATGCATTGCTTCACATTGTGTCAACACATTAGCATTCAAGGGGGAAGATGCACTAAATTATAATAAAGATGTGATAAAGTGGAGATGACTACTCCAGTGATATCACTTCTCCAATTCCTATGTTATTCTATGGAGACTATGCACTAAGATCACTTCCACTTGAGAAATCTTAGTGCATAGGCTCCATAGAATTACACGGGAATTGGAGGAGTGATATCACTGGAGAAGTAATCTCCACTTTATAACCTCTTTATCATGCCTTAGTGCATGGAAATGTTGCCATTTTTGTCCCCCATGGTGCTGCTGGGTTTTCTCCAATGTCGCCCATCTTTTCATTAGTTCATCAAACTCTTTATGTGTATGTGTGTACTGTGGGAGTTGCAGCATTTAACCCAGTTATTTATGTATGGCAGGGAAGTATGATTGATCATTGATAAATGCCCAAAGTTATTTGTCAATTATTGCGGGCAAAAGTAGTATGTTTTATACCCTGCTCTTACCGCTGTTTGGTGAATTCTGTCCATACTATATATTTTAGAAATTATTTCTCTGTTATGCTGTTGTTTATCATTTTGCTTTGTTGCTATGTTGCTTACTCCCTATGTATGTTATACTTTATATAAGAAAATAAAAGGATCAGTTATTTCCTATTTAATAGTAGCAGATTTGATTATACAGTGAAAAACTGAACTAAAATTTCAGTGCTATCGCTGTTTATATGGGCAAAACCATTCCACCAAATAACCCTGTAAATTCTTTTAACCCTTAGACTGCCAGCGTAGTGTACAAAACCAGTGTTGTCTCAGATGCTGGTGTGTCAAAATTAAATCCTCTGGTGCCACAAGGCCATAATTTAACTATTTGATTGCTACAAGGTTATCCAAATCATTGCTCCTATTAAAGTGGTCAGCCAAAATGAGTCTCTGATTAACTATCTTTAATATACTGGCCTCGTGGCCTGTTTGTAGCCTTGAGGGCTGAACTTTGGCACCATTGCTGTAATGTGATCAGTCCAGCACTGAAAGAGGTAAAAAGGGAACCATACCTGTAGTTGTATAGTTGGCTTCAAGTTGAAAGTTTGTTCCTCTTGCCTTTTCCACAACGTCAGTCATAGCTCCCTCAGATCTGAAATTAAGTCACTTGACTGGATGGATTGCGATAAAACAGCATATTCCCATCTTGAAAGGAGACTTAGATTTGAAGAACCTGGGAGTGGATAACTGTTGTTTTGTGGCAAGAAGAGCACCAACCTTAGGCTGTAAGCTATCTCCCAGCTTGTTGAAAAGTAGTCCCACCTCCAACCCCACATAGCTTTCCAATAAAGGAATGTATAAATGTGGGGCTAGGAGGTGTGTTACGTGTGTGTATCTGAAAGTGGGGGCTAAGGTGACCAGTACAAGTACAGAAAGTTATTGTGATATAAGACAGTATGTGAACTGTAGGACAAGCTTAGTGGTATATGTGATCACTTGCACTAAATGTCTAGAGCAGTATGTAGGTTGGACATCAAGGCCCTTAAAGGACAGAGTGAGGGAACACATTTTAGCCATTAAGAATGGTGATGTATCCAAACCGGTGGTGTGTCACTACTCTGAATGTAGTGGTTTCAACTTATCTTTCTTTGCAGTACAAGCGGTAGAAAGGATCATATATCCAGAAAGAGGAGGTGATGTGATAGCTTTATTAAATAAAGCGGAGGTGAAATGTATCTTGGCAATGGGTTCTAGGCAACCCCGTGGCCTGAATTCAGACCATGATTTATCACTATATATACATAATTTTTGAATAGATATTGGTTTAACAATGTTGACAATATAGAAGTATATAATATATAAGATGCTTTTATTTTACTATCTGGGAGCTATTATTTCAGTTAGTTTATACACTGTATTGTCACTATTGTATATGGTGTTTAAAAACACATATTTATTTAGCATGGAGACTAGGGACTGAATACTATTACAGGTGCTAATTTTATCTCTGCTTTTATCTCCAGTTTTTCCCATAGACTTCAATAGGAAAATATTTGATAAAACGGATGTTAACATTCAGCACCTGCAATAGAATCTGGCCCTAGAACGGCTAAAATATCATTTCTGATTCTGCTTTACTTGCCACTTTTGTTTATTTGAAAAAGGACTCTGTGACTCTGGTGTTGCAAGGTCGTTACTTCATGTCCGCAATTCATTGTGTTACTTCATGTCCGCAATTCATTGTGTGCGGGAATAGCGGAAGGTTAAATATAAATAATAATGAGGGCTATGTTTATGCCTTTAAGGTATGGCCTGCACACAATGATCGTGGATATGTATGTATTAAGGTCAACAGAGACTATGCGAAGTTTATGTTTGTAAGTATGTTTATTGTAATTGAATTGATTATATAGTGCTTATATATCTACACATTTAACACATTATGTTTACAATGATATACTTTAAATCTTAGCTGAAAGATGAAACCAGTTTAGGGTTAATAGACGAACAATGTTACCTTTCTTAATTATTGGTTGGAGTGTAATACAATGTATGGCTCATTGGTCAATTAGATTGTGATGTCATATCAGGTTGTCTATTTAAAAATTCTAACAGTTGTGAGATAATCAGCCTATGATTAAGTTTTAAATACGAAACACGTTAGGCGGATCATATCTCGTTGAACAATTTGCATCTATGTAAAGTTCCTGTTTTTACGGATCTCCATAAAGAATTCCATAAAGAACAGCCATTGTCCTTCTGTTTTAACACTTCTACCGTGTTTGTGTTTAGCTGTAATTTTCCTCTTATTCATTTAATGTACCCACATATATTATATAATTTTTTTTCTTCCCATAAGATGGGCTTTCTAAAGATACCATTATTTTCATCAAATTTCCTGTAAAGCAATTTTTAAAATATGATGAAACAAGTATAACAAATGCACTTTTTTTAACTTTGGCACCAAAAATCTTTTACACATCTACAAATGCTAAAAAAAACCCCTGCTAAATAGATTATAATATTTGTCTTGATTTTAGACATACCCAGTGTTGACATGTTTTTCTAATGTTTTTGTAAAGTTAGATGGCAATAACTAAAAGTAGCAAAAATTGAGGTGTCCCAAAACTTTTGGCCACAAGTGTAGTTGGTTTGTTCTAGAATTGCTCCAGAATTGCTCTATTATTTGCATATCAGCCCCACTGTTTAGCAGATGTACTTACCTGTCTAGGTAGGAGTTTATCATACAGCAGTCAGGTGTATCCATATAATTAGTGTGTGTAATAGAAGGACTTACCTAGGTAGAAGTCCATCATACAGCAGTTATGTGCATCTATGTAATTAATGTGCATAACAGAAGGACTTACTTAGGCAGCCATCCATTGCACAGCAGGCAGGCATATCTATATGATCACTGAGTGTAACAGAAGGACTTACCTATGTAGGAGTCCACCATACAGCAGCTGTCAGGAATATGTATATAATTACTGTGTGTAACAGAGGGCCTTACCTAGTAAGAGTCCATCATACAGCAGACAGGTATAGCTAAATAATCACTGTGTGTAAAAGAAAGACACACATAGGTAGGAGTTGGGTGTATCTATATAGTTACAGTGTGTAACAGATCGATTTACCTATGTAGTAGTCCACCATATAGCAGCCAGGAACATATATAATTACTGTGTGTAAGAGTAACACTTATCCATACATCAGTCAGGTATGTCTTACTCTGTGTACCAGAAGTAGTTACCTAGGTAGGAGTCAATCATACAGTAGTCAGGTATGCCTGCATTACTGTGTGTGAAACAGTTACTTAGGTAGGAGATCATCATACAGCAGTCAGATATATCTTACTGTGTATAACAGAAGCATTACAGGTAGGATATATATTTATATAATTGCTGTGTGTGACAGATGGCTTACCTAGTTACAACTGCATAACGTAGTAAACAGGTGTATCTAATCAATGTTGTAACAGAAAGACTAACCGAGGTAAGAGTTCATCATACTGCAGTCAAGATTTAACACAGCAGTCAGGTATAGCTATATAAATACTATACATAACAAAAAGATTTACATAGGTAGAGGTACATCTTATAGCAGTCAGCTATATCTATGTCATTGCTGTATTTAAGAGATGTACTTACCTAGGTAGGAGCCTGTTATATGTAGTCAGTTAAAACTATATAATTAATGTTTGTTACAGGACTTACCTAGGCAGGAATCCATAAAGCAGCTGTTAGGTATAACTATATAATTACTGTGTATAACAGAAGACGTTATCTAGGTAGGAGTCCTTCATACCACATTGATGTCCATTTATGTGATGACTTTGTATAACAGAAGGAGTTACTTAGGTATGGGTCCTTCATGCAGCAGTCATGCATATCTCTATAATTACTGTGTGTAACAGAAGAAGTTGTCCACCATACAAAAGTGATGTGTAGCTATGTGATTATTGTAAATAACAGAGGAAATTACCTAGGTATTTGTCCTTCATACTGTAGTCAGGTATATCTATATAATTAATGTGTATATATCTATATAATTACTGTGTATAACAAAAGAAGTTACCCAGGTCCTTCATACAGTCAAGTGTATATAACTACTCTAAATACTTCATACAGGTGTAAAATGTATATGTCAGTGCTAAAGCAGATTGACTGATACAACTGTAATATTATATATATAATTTTATTTTTTTGTTGTTAGGACATGAAGGAGACCCTTGCCTTAGGTCAACTGACTGCATTGAGGGATTTTGCTGTGCACGTCATTTCTGGACCAAAATTTGTAAACCTGTTTTGCACCAAGGGGAGGTATGCACCAAACTACGAAAGAAAGGCTCTCACGGCTTGGAGATATTTCAGAGGTGCGACTGTGCAAAAGGTTTATCCTGTAAAATATGGAAAGATGCTACATATTCCTCAAAATCCAGACTTCACATCTGCCAGAAAATCTGAGAACTTGCTAAGAACCCATTGCTATGACAGACTATGAGGTAGCAGAATGGTTCCTAAGGGGCAAGTACAAAAAGAACATTGGTACTGAAAACAAACACTGAACTGAAAGTGACTATATTTGAACTGGAGCTAATTAAGCCTATTTTTTTGTAAATAAACAGTTTGTGACAGTGACATTTCACAGAAATGACATTTACTATTTTAACAGTGCATGCACACTGATTTTACAAAATGTATGAGTATTAATAATGTATAAATAATCTATGTTTGAGTATTTGTCTAAGGGCTTTGTTCATGAAACTAAAGAGAAGCAATTATTGAGCCAACCAGCTTCACCATAGGGGAGAAATTAACATTTCCTTTGATTTAAATGATGCTTTTAACCCCTTGAATGCTACAGCAGTCTCCAACTCATTGAGGTTTATGCACTGAGGCATGAGGAGGCATAATTAGGTGATAAAGCAGAGATGTCGTTTCTCCAGTGATATGACTTCTCCAGTTCCTATGTTATTCTATAGAGCCTATGCACTTAGATCTCAAAACGTTGGTTGTCTCCATAGAATAACATAGGACTTGAAGAAGTGATATCACTGGAGAAGGAATCTCGGATTTATCACCACTGTATCCTGCCTTATTGCATCTCACCCCTTGCTTTACAATGCATTGGAGACCTTGCAGTCACAAGATTACAAGCCCAGTTTAAACTAATGGGAATCTGTTCAATTTTAATCATCCCGTTATGGTACAGTTGGTTTATTCCAGGATTGTACCACTTTAGAAAAATGAATAAGGCCCTAATTTCTTTATAAAAACATACACAGACATACATAAGCAATTACAAATACACATATTCACTCTTTCATGCAGAGACACATACAAACACGCACATACATACCTTCACACCAACATACACATGTACACGCAAAAACATTAGTGTTGGGTTCTTGACATAAAAAGTACAGCAGATCTTGTCAAGGGACCACATCTATAATATTTTATTACATCAATCAGAACAGATCACTATTATATCCTGTTCTTTGTCAAGAGGTTATTTTTTTAGAAAAAGAATTTTGGCTCAGACTATTGCTGACAAGTACCTTGTTCAGCTGAGAAATCAGTTATGAATAACAGAATCATACAACGTAAATATTTCACAAACTGTGTGGAACAGATCATTTATTGTTAACTTGTACCAATTAAGAAAAGAGCCTGTCAACATAATGCAGAGTTCATTGTAAAATTTAGAAATAGTTATTCGAACATTGTTTCTTGGGTAATATAAAGAAAAAAAGACAGAAAATCTGCAAAACAGTATGTTATAATGCATACAGAAAACTGTTAGTTGTAGTGGGAAGTACATATAACATAAGAACGAGTGTGTGCCACACCAGTTCTTATTGGTGACTCAAACTTTTCAACACTTTCTGATCTAGATTTTTCATGGATTAGAAAACATTCCTTTTTCTCCTTTTTTTTAATTCTGAATCAGTATGCAAATATACTGTTAGGTATAGAAACACAATTGCTATTTCTAATAGCACTTACCTGTTCAAGTCTTGTCTGTTGTCCTAGCTTTAAAAATAAAAATATTCATATTTGTAAAAGAACATGATGTATTTCCTTATTTTACATATTTGAATACTGTACTTAAAGGCACAATATAACCCATCTATAATGTGCAATTCACCCCATGAGGACAAACACCATTTCAGCATGAGATTAAGCTCATCTTGGATGATAGAGAGGTCTCTGTGGTGGAGAAATTTTGAGCACCCAATAAGTTTTAATGACAACTGTAACAGTAGTTGTCTGTAAAGCCACATGTGCCAAGATTCACTAAAGATCGATAGAGGCTCAGGATGGAGATTTTGTGTCGGATCTGTGTTGAAGGCACATTGGCAATATACACTAACATATCTTTGCTATCATATCCCCAACAACCCACCATCAATACCACATCATTGAAATTAATCCACCAAGCCTTTGTACTTAGCACATCAACAATGGCTCATTGCTGTATGGAAATGTAGGTTACTGACCCATTGTAATATTCATGTGGTTGTTTTTATATATTAATGTGGTAAAACATTCCATTTGCTGCCTATGCCTTCAGAGATCACAGTCCCAAAATCTCTCTACTGAGGATAGTGTTGTTGGGATCTCCCTGTAGGCTCTCTATAGAGCCAGAAGACAGTTTGATGTCTCTACTTAGTGAACTGCATACCCATGTGCACAGAAGGGGTTAAAGGGACAGTAATGACCCATAAAAAATGCTTACAGTTTTGTAATGTTTAAAAAAAATAAACAATATACCACAAATCCTATCTCTCAAACCATAGCGGTTTGAGAGATAGGATTTGTGGTATATTGTTTATTTTTTTACAGTTAAAGTTCCCCCCTCCTTCCCCTTCTCCTGATGTCAGCTGTAAGCTAACAGCAGGAGTTCTTGGTCCTGGGACCGACTAGCAGCTCTTCAGTAGAGCCAAAATAACACAATTTAAAAAGAAATACTTCTTTGGAATGGTCTACAAAGTGTGCCTGGCTTGCAAGCACACTTTTTAGGCCTTTCCAAAAAAGTATTTCTTTTTAAATCTCGATATTGCGGCTCTGCTGAAGAGCCTCCTTGTGTCAGCCAACACGGATCTCCTTCTCAGGAGAAGGAGAACTTTAGCAGAGGATATCTCTCAAACCATAACCGTTTGAGAGTTAGGATTTATGTCATATCGTTTATTTTTTTAACCTCTACAAAGCATTACTGTCCCTTTAAAAGCAGTACTATTAACAACAATAAAACATTTAGCTCATCTGTGTTCATGATCAAATATGGTGGAAGCATCCTGCCCCAGGCCCCACACATTTTCCTCTTAGCAAATAGGGAGAGATGGGAAATTAAGCTTCTCGCCTTGAACAAGGACATATCAGGTACCCAGTTTGGTGAAATATCCACTGCCATCCACTCAACCCGCCAGTTACTGGTGAGTTGAGAGGATGTTAGTGAATGGTAGCAGATAATTTCCAAGCTCAGTACCTGATATGTCCTTGTTCAAGGTGGAAAAACAAATCTCATAGAACTTTTGGCTTCACACATTAATGCAGTGCAGTACAAAAGCTGTAGCAATTAGATGTATTCTTTACAGCTAAAAATGGTAGTTTTAGCCAGTTGCTTTTCATCAGGAAAATGAGGAAACTTATTGTGTTTATGTAAATTTGGCAAAAGCAAAGGGGAGTATTGTTAGTAGTGCAATTTTTAAACCATTCAGAGCCACAATGGTCAGATATACATCACTGTGACACTGGAGGGGTTACAGTAGTGATCATATTTATGGTTCTGAAGTCTCAGAGGATACTTTCTGCTCCCCAAGTGAACCAACGGGGGAGCAGAAAGAATGCTCTCAGACTTCAGGGTTGTCGAACTGCTGGAGATTTGTATGGGAGGGAATCCCTTCCACATTGCCAGCAGTTTGACAAACCTGCATGCAAATGATTTAATTAGCCCCCCCCTCCCCTTGAATTTTACTTAGTGCATATGGCAATGTGTTTCTCCATTTCCAGGTTGATGTGCTCGTCATGCATTGTCAGACACACATCGCCATATAATTGCCCCGTAGTGCATCTCCCCCATAATAATGTACAATTTAAACTTATTTTGTTTTGCTTGACAGCTTCTACAATTTCACATTTATTTTCATAGTTCTTTTTGAACATCTATTTCAATGAAGAAAATATGTATGTGGTTTATGTGGAATCTGATAAGAAAGGAATGTGGGGACACATCTAGTTAATTGTCAACTGTATAAATCAATCATTGATATGCCAGGGAGTGAAGTAGTATTCACATTTAACTACTACTACTACTACAGCTAAATCAATGGTGGGCAGCAACACACATTTATGAGGAATATACTGCCTCTGCTCCAGAACAGTATGTTAGGAGGCTATGGGCACAACTGCTCTTTCTCAATAATGGTGACCAATAGCAAACAGGCATAGAGGGCACTCATATTACCATAAAAACTGCTCTGACAACATCAAACAGGAAACATTTCTGGATAACACACTGGGCCATGGTATAAGTATAAAATAAAGAAGGGAAGTGGAAGGTTCCAAAGTAAGAAACATAGATTAGGAAAATGCACTAAAGAGTTTAATTTGTATAAAGTAATAAAGGGTCTCTTTTTTTAACCAAAAGTGTTGTATTTTGCCCACTGCCAAACCAATTTTTTTTTATTTTTTTAGGTCTGAATATGTTTCTAAGTAAATAATCACTGAACAGCTATTTTAATGTGAGTGATGCTGTTACAAATGATGGTTTTATAGATGAAGCCAGTGGTAAAGAAATTGTTTCAGTTTAAGAGATACCGATTACATTTTTAAAAGGTGCCTTCCAAATTTTCTGAAACTGAAGTCTTTGTTTAATCCCATAAAGACAATTATGTTGAAACGGTTTACCTCTAGTTTGGGATGAATTTAAAGTAGGATGACTAATAATAACGATTACCAATTTGTAAACAATTTGACTATTTTTAGAGAAATTGGCACTGGATCCTCTGAGCGCAAATATATTGTACACAAAAAGACAAAATTTAATTCTAATGTTACTGGATATATATGGATCCATGCCATGATTTTATGTTGTGTTTTCTAGATTAACCTAATTCCATGTCATGTTTTTGATTGGACTAGTCAATTATAGAAATGAGATGATGTGATTTATGTATATACTAGTTGAAGAGCCTGTGTACACGGGCCACAGTGCCACCAAGTAAAGGCCTCGGTGCAGTCATGCACAGTAGAGACTGCCCACGCTTTGGCTGATACGGTAGCCAAATTCAGGCCATAGTCTACATTCTAAATTCGGAGAGCCCCACTCGGTATCAGCTGTGGTGCGAGCAGTCTGCATGACTGCAGTGCGCGCAGCCGTCTCTACTGAGCATGACAGCTTCTGACAAAGACACATTTAGCAAATTATTATATAGGATAAGAGAAGAGGTTAAATGCCACTCTCCCTATCCTGCTTATAAAAGTGACAGTATTGCGCTAAGAACCACATAGGATTTTAATTATATTTGTTATTTCATGTATTGTATTCTTATCCTGTGATCCTGGTATGTTATCTGTATCTGTGAATGTTCTCTAGTTGATGCTGTCAGAGAACATTTTATGGAACTATGGGTGCCTTATATATCTGTTTCATTTATATGTGTACTCTGCTTTACCTCTCAGCTACTGGTTCTCATATTTTGTACATAATCTGAAATGTCTATTTAAGTTTTTCTTTTCCTTCTACTTCAGTGTTGTGATGTCAGGTATCCATACACTGTAAAAAAAAAAAAGGGAGTGACTCAGCTTTATTTGAAAAAGATTGTAACAGCTATGGGGTTTTGTGTGTGTTATTATTCATTATTAATTCTATACACACTTGAATAGACATACATAGTCCAAGTTCACTAAAATGTAACAAAAATGTAAGAAACAATGAATGTTAAGAGTATGTATTTATACAAATTGCTTTATTTAGTTAATATAGCAATACTAATGAATAATTCTGCTGTAATATAACATAATATCTGATTGCCAGTGTAATTTATTAATAAGGGAAATACTCTGTATCAGAGTTCTCAAGTATTTCTTGAGGCAAGAAACTGTACCATTTTTAGCAATACACTTGCATTTTCACAGGTCCTAATCTTTGGCTTAGCCCTTTGAAGTGAACCAGTGGAGCCACATTTAGAATTTCTCTTTCATCCAATACAAAATACAGGAACCATAGTTTTCAGAGTATATGGGTCGTTAGTATGCTTCTGTCTGCTAGCAGTCACATTCAGAGGGTCCATGGTAGAATCATTAGTTCTGCACTCTGTTTTTCTTGTTTTGTCAGCACTGTTCCCCTTCCCTTCCTTTCCAGAGGTGGCCTTTTCTTTATTTGGTGAATTTTACCTAATTTTAGTCAGTATTTTTGTTGTGAACCAACAGTGCCTTTAACAAATGGGCACTCACAGTGGCTGTATTGGATGGGAAACTGGCAACAAAATTAAAATTTCTGCTGCACTGGGTAGATTCCAGTGGGTAAAAGGTGGCTTATTCCTTTAACCTTTCATACTAAAGCTAAATGAAAGACTTTGGTGACACCCCCAAGTGTTCTGTTATCTCAGGTTACCCCCAACTGTTACTTTTTTCCTTGGAAGATGAGTGGTTTTCATTACCCCTGCTACTATGGGTAAGCATCCAGTGTGTCTGTTCTTACAGTGGCAGTGAAACATAACCAGGCTTGAGCAATTAAGAAACCTACTCAGAAGCCCCCAGCTGACAAGTCTACCTCTGCATGACTTGCAGGGGACTAATCCACTTCTTTCAATCAGAAGTCAACAGCATCTTTTTTACAATAATAGGACTCTCTCTCCATGGTGGACCAGTGCGTTCTGCAGGTGATCATTGAAGAGTATAGTATAGATATATAGAAATATACATATACATTTTTTTGCACAGTATAGGGCTATGAACTTTAAAAGGCCCTTATCTTGAGACCTCTTAGGTACAGAGGCATGTGAATATAAAATGTTTAAAGGGGAAAACACAAAAGAGAGATCTCATGGGTGATCTTGTGGTCATCTGGCATTAATCACTTCACCACCACTGTGAAATTTGTTAGTAGTCAACGAGTTCAGTGTTCATTTGAGGGTGGGGAGTTAAACCTCAGACCTAAGCAAGTACTTCTTCTCATTAAAACCACATAACATACTTCAGGGAGGCATCACCTATGTTCTAAACCCAAAATTTGAAGAACCGTAATGGCCAAAACCTGGGAGCAATTTTGTCAAAAACACCAATTTTGTGCTTTTGGTTATGTTTCCTATCAGTTCTGTAAGGAAAAGGGTGACTCTTCAAAGGTTCACACGGAGGCATAATTTTCAAAAGAGATGTGTTGATTGCACTGGATAGAAAGATCACAGAGATATAATTATGACTCTTCAGCAGCTTGCAGGCAAGGCAGTCATTACTTATCTTTTCAAGACAGCTGTACCACTGGACAAATTCTGCAAATTGTGCATGGACAGAAAATTAGTTTTTACAAATCATACTTTTATATAAATACATCAATGGGCTCCTCCTCAAAAACTTTACCACCCATATTGGCCAAAACATTGCAACAAATATTGGGAATAATGACATTTTATGTTATTGTGTGCCAATATCTAGCCATCATGGGTGTAAAAAAAAAAATAGGTAGACATGTTTCAAAAATATATTCCTTGCCTATTTTAAGTTATCCGGGTTTTTACCTTCATTTAAATAATGCTATGAAATATTTTGAAAAAGTAACAAATTATGCCAAAAGCAATGTGTTAGGTGGAGTTTTATCCTCCTGGGATACCCTGTAATATGTAATCTGATGAGAACGGGGTGACACTTTTCTTGTGAGGTCTGTAGGTGTCCAGAAAGGTATGGTATTTTATGTTTTGAAAATATACCAGCATGTGCTAGAAGGTAAATGGATATACACATTTTATTTATTTATTTATTTATTTATTTATTTATTTATTTATTTTTGTTTGTTTGTTTTGGGTATTATATATATTTTATATTTCCACTGCAAAAGGATGCAAACTATAAAAATACATTGTTATAAGTAACCATATATGTAAAGCCTTGAATTTTCCAGCTTTGGAAAAGGAATTTGATTGACAAATACAAAACTATACTTTTTGATAGTGGCGTTTAGTTAGTTTATTTATATCACAGAAACGTATAATATTGTTGATTAGTCTGTAAACAGCAACAAAAACAGTTCTGGTACAGGGATTAATAAAGCTCAGCAATATGTAAAATAGTATGTATAGGTAAGCCTGTACATATCTGGTATTAACAGACTCTTGAAAAGTGGATTGTTATATTTTGCAGTTATCTCTGTGTGTGTTGAATTGGTATACATAAATGTTTGGCAACATTAAAAGGTAATATTTAGAAAATGTTCTTATAAATGTGCATTTATTTTCTAATTAATTGCAAGCCAGATTTTTTTCATGGACAAACATGTTACTTAACTTATTAGACAGTGTACGTTTTAGAAAATGCAGGATCTTTATTTGTGTATGCCAACAAGTCATTTTACTGTATAAATATATTATGATCTCTATTATTTCTGAAACATTATATTTGAATATACCAATACAAACAGTTTAAAGCACTTAAATATAAATATCTGATAAGGTAACACCCAGAAAAAAGTTGGAAATGGAATGGCAGCATAGTTAGTACTCCAGTAATCACATATAATACATGTATAAATACATCTGCAGTGGCAGGATTCTCAATATAAACAATGTACATGCTAAACATACACTTCTTCATATATTGGAGCAGCCGGTCACACACCGGGAGACACACTAATTGTTTTTCCAAGTCTGTGTCTGCAGCCCCACCACCAATAAATAAAACAGGAAGCTGTGAATTATCATATATAAAACGACCTCAATATGCAAAATAACATATATCAAAAAAGAAAAGAAACCTCTATTAAATAAAAAATAATAAATACCAACATATACAAGAACAATGAAACCCTAAAAATCCCAATGTCTATAATAAATCCTTGTGCCTGGGCACCATCAGCCATAAATATATATCCAGTAGTGAAAATAAACCTAAAATGGTCCACGGTGAATCGCTACTAAATGTCTTTCTGTGAATGAATGAATGAATGAATGAATGAATAATATATATGCTGTATATGCTGCCATTCCATATCCTATTTTTCTGGCTGTTACCTTAACACATATTTATATTTAGGTGCTTTAAACTGTTTGTACTTGGATATTCTAGTTTTGGAAACCCAAAGTTGAGGGTTTATAGTTTATTATAGCAGCCTGTGTGTTTTTATATTTGTATTCCTTTTCCATTTTAAATTAGGGAGCTCATTATAAGGGGCATCTGGTTTATTATCATTTATTAAAATATGGGTTATATAGGATACAGCCAGCATAACACATTACAATATTTAATTTTATTATATGCTATAGCTTGGACATAATTATGAAAACAGTTAAATTCCCATGTTCCCATGTATTAAAAATACAATAAAATTTGTAAAGGATCCTAAAATGTGTTAAAATGTTAACTCAGTTGAGAGCAAAATTATGACATCCTGACAGGTGGTAAGTGAAAAGATAACAGTGATAAAGTTTATTTTACATAACCTAGATTACCTTCAACATTATTGTTTTTAATAAATGATAGATTTTCTTGATAATTGCATGGATACATGTATCAGCTGATCACATTTTATATATTCCTCCCATACAAGGTAATAATTTATTAGTTGATGAAAGATGACTATGGTATGGTTTAAGGTCCTCTTTTACTGATGTTACAGAGAGCATGAAATACCACTGATTAATATGTGTTTCCGTTCATTAACAGAGACTACCAGCCACTTGGGGAAACATAATTCTTTATGACCTATTTTTCCATTTTGGGCCTCGTTTGACAAAGCAAAAACTGCCAGTTGGACCCAAGATGAGGTTGTTTTGCACTGGGAACTTTATTTCTCTGGGAATCAAGCCAAGACCACCGGATTCACTCCACTTAGAACTTTTTAACATCACCTCATCAGAATGATTTCCAGTCCCACTGGTTATGACTGGCTTGAAACCAGGGTGCTTCAGGTCATGGGTTACAGTACTTACAATGAATCTGACATCTTACTATATTTTTCACTTATGTGATGATAACTTATTTCGACTTGACTACCAGGAGACCACAGTAAGCATCTTCAAATTTATGGCAACACTATTTTTTTAATTATATGGTACATATTATTAGTAGTAATTTCTTTTTGTTCTTCAAAACATTTTACTTAACAGTGGAGCTTAATAAACACTGGAGTGGTTGCTTCAAAAGTCTCAAAATACAATAACAGTTTATTAACTCTGTGAGTGCTAGATAGGTCTAGATCTCAATATCTATTATATGCTTGTGGATATAATATAAAATTGGAAAGTATAAATTAACATCCAAATGAATACACCAATCAGAAAGCAGTATACTAAGCATGCTGGCCTGACCTGTACTTAAGTATGATAAACAACTTGTTAACTTGCTGGGCATCTCAAGCTATAGGTTAATGAACATTAGCACCTAAAAATTAATAGGATTCATAAAGATTTAGCCAGAATTTGTAAAAATTACTTTTAGGTCCATAAATCCCAAATGTCCTGGCCTGGGCCGTAGCTGAACTGGGGTCGACATATGGCTTGACGGCCAGCACGTTTATACGGCTTAGGTTGCAGCAAGGGTGTACTTGTGACTGGCTACGTTTCTGAGTGCTGCTCTCAAGCGCCGCTCTCTAGCATATTTCCTGACCATCATATTTGTGACACATAGTTCATGACGCTGGAAAAAAAAACATGTGTCCATCAAGTTCAGCCCATGCCAGATCACACCCATTGATCTACAGGAAGGCAAAAAAAATGAAGCCATTTCTAACCAAGCCCCAAGTGAACAAGGATTTACATAAAGGTAGAATTATATTTGCATCCTGTACACCTATACCCCTTATTTATACAGGACAGTACCCTGTTTGCTCTTGCAGCAGCTGAGTGACTCTGCACACTGCTGTGAAGTCTATCTTTTATCAGTACTCCTAAATCTTTCTCTAATGATGATTCCCCAAGTTTTTTTTCCATTTAGTGTATATGTAGCTTGCTTGTTTCTACAGCCTAAATACATAACCTGATAAGAGCTATGTACAATATATTTTGGGAAACAAATTTTTGTATCAATTATTTAACAGGCCTGATAAAAAGTGGCCAGAAGGGGCCACTTTTACCTTTTATTTTGAAAGATTGTATAACTCCTTGTCAAAGGCAAAAATTAAAAAAAAAGTCTTATGAATGTGCAGTTTTAATAGATTTGAGCCCTTTTAATTTTTCATGGGAAATATGCCTTTAAAGCAGACTTGTCACCTTAAAACAAGTTTAGTGTCTTTTACAGAGAATTAAAATCTGCTTCTATGTTGTACGAACCATTTTTGGTAAAATAAGCAGGTTTTTTTAATCTAACCTTTATGTTTTAGTTGCACAGGGTGGCACATTATGATAAATCCCAGTACAGTTTGCTAACTAGATCCATTTAAGGACAATCGTTCACTTTTGCTATTAGAAATAGCCCCATTGTGTGGCCTCTGTCTACATTCATTCATAGCACAGTGAGTGGTAATATTGGGCCAGCACTGAAACTGATTAGCACAAAGTGCCATACTCTGCCACCAACAAAGGTTCATTTTTGTCAAACTATTTACTGTACATTACAGTCAAATGGCTAGCACAAGATATGGGCAGTTTTTAAATCTAATTAAACTTATATAGGATGACAGACCCACTTAAAGAAATCAAGAATATTATAAGTGATAGTGGCAACACAAACCACACTCATATGCACACGTTCATACACACACATGCACACACACACACATTATTTTTTTTGAAATAGTGTTCTTTAATTCATAATAAGCATTAGTGATGAGCGAGCACCCCAATGCTCGGATGTTCGGGTGCTCTGACCGAGCACCCCCTGAGGCTCGAGTGCTCGGCCGAGCACCCGAGCCCCATTGAAGTCAATGGGAGGACTCGAGCATTACACCAGGCACCCCCTGCTCTGATGAGGGGAGGGTGCCTGGTCCATAGGAAAAGGGCAGAAAAAGATGGAAACACTACAGAAATGGTTCAGGGACAGCATAGGGAGGATGTCTGGATGCACCTTGGACTCCAACATCGCTGCTGGGAACGATCTTTCGCCCGTAGTACGCCATTTTTACAGACTGACCGTAAAACACACAAAAAGGAAAATAAAAACGACTTTAGGCGAAAAATTGTTACCAAACAGTATTTGCTGTATATTTACTTGTATATCATCTGCAAATTCTCCCAAAAATTTCATCGATTTTCTGAAGTGAGGCCATGATTAAGAGGGAAACGTGCGCAGAGGCAAATTATCCCAAAAATTTCCTTGATTTTCAGAACTGAGGCCATGATTAAGAGGGAAACGTGCGCAGAGGCAAATTCTCCCAAAAATTTCCTTGATTTTCAGAACTGAGGCCATGATTAAGAGGGAAACGTGCGCAGAGGCAAATTATCCCAAAAATTTCCTTGATTTTCAGAACTGAGGCCATGATTAAGAGGGAAACGTGCGCAGAGGCAAATTCTCCCAAAAATTTCCTTGATTTTCAGAACTGAGGCCATGATTAAGAGGGAAACGTGCGCAGAGGCAAATTCTCCCAAAAATTTCCTTGATTTTCAGAACTGAGGCCATGATTAAGAGGGAAACGTGCGCAGAGGCAAATTCTCCCAAAAATTTCCTTGATTTTCAGAACTGAGGCCATGATTAAGAGGGAAACGTGCGCAGAGGCAAATTCTCCCAAAAATTTCCTTGATTTTCAGAACTGAGGCCATGATTAAGAGGGAAACGTGCGCTGAGCTGACCATCTAAAACATTATGGGTGAGGGTCTGCTGCAGAGCTGACCATCCTAAACATTATATGCGAAGGCCCGCTAGTGAGCTGACGCTATAAAACATTATATGAGAGGGCCCGCTAGAGAGCTGACCCAATAAAACATTATATGAGAAGGCCCGCTGGTGAGCTGACCTATATAAAAATTGGCAAACAGGGCCCGCTGGTGAGCTGGCCCTATATAAAAATTATATCACAGGGCCCGCTGGTGAGCTGGCCCTATATAAAAATTATATCCCAGGGCACGCTGGTGAGCTGGCCCTATATAAAAATTATATCCCAGGGCATATGGAAGAGGAGGAGGAGGATGAGAACATTAAGAGTCAACCATATACCCGTTTTTGGGGTGGAAGGGGTGAATGGGAATACAGAGTATTCCCATCATTGTAAATAACATATATAAAGTGAGTTTATGTTCCCCCGGGGCTTTCCTCCAGTGGAGTGGAGAAGTCAGGGGAAATCCAGGCCTTGTTCATTTTTATAAGTGTCAACCTATCAGCATTGTCGGTGGAAAGGCGGATACGCTTATCTGTTATGATACCACCAGCAGCACTAAATACCCGCTCAGACAGAACGCTGGCGGCAGGGCAGGCCAGCACCTCCAAGGCGTAGAGTGCCAGTTCATACCACGTGTCCAGCTTGGACACCCAGTAGTTGTAAGGCACAGAGGGATCATTGAGGACGCTGACACGGTCTGCTACGTACTCCTTCACCATCTTCCAAAACTTTTCCCTCCTTGTGACACTAGGCTGCGCATCAGGGTGAGGGTGCTGGCGGGGTGTCATGAAGGTGTCCCACGCCTTGGAGAGTGTTGCCCTGCCTTTGTCGGAACTGCTGTGTGCTCCCCTTTTCTCCCCTTCTCGGTTGGCCAAGGTAGCACGTACTCTGCCGCCAGCGTTGTCAGATGGAAAATTTTGGAGCAATTTTTCAACAAGAACCTTCTGGTATTGCACCATTTTGCTTGTCCTCTCCACCGGAGGAATGAGAGATGAGAAATTCTCTTTGTAGCGGGGGTCCAGAAGGGTGAACACCCAGTAATCCGTGTTGTCTAAAATGCGTACAACGCGTGGGTCACGGGAAAGGCAGCCTAACATAAAGTCAGCCATGTGTGCCAGAGTACCAACAGTCAAGATTTCGCTGTCCTCACCAGGAGGATGACTCTCAATCTCCTCATCCTCTTCCTCCTCTTCTGCCCACCCACGCTGAAGAGATGGAACTAAAGTTCCATGGCTACCCTCTGTAGCGGAGGCAACCGTGTCTTCCTCCTCCTCCTCCTCCTCCTCCTCCTCCTCCGCCTCCTCCAATTGTCGCTGAGAAGACGAAGTGAGGGTGCTCTGGCTATCACCTTGTGTAAGCTCTTCCTCCCCCATTTCCACCTCTTCCACATGCAAAGCGTCGGTTTTAATTGTGAGCAGCGAGCGTTTCAGTAGACACAGAAGTGGGATGGTTACACTGATAATAGCGTTATCGCCGCTCACCATCTGTGTCGATTCCTCAAAATTGCGTAAAACCTCGCAGAGGTCTGACATCCATTCCCACTCCTCACTTCTGATTACAGGAAGTTGAACGGAGAGGCGACGACCGTGTAACAGCTGGTACTCCACTACTGCCCTCTGCTGCTCACAAAGCCGGGCCAACATGTGGAAGGTGGAGTTCCAGCGCGTGCTCACGTCACACAGCAGCCGGTGAGCTGGCAATTGTAAGCGCTGCTGCAGCTTCAACAGGCCGGCCGAAGCTGTAGATGACTTACGGAAATGTGCACACACGCGGCGCACCTTGGTCAAGAGATCATGCACATTGGGGTAGGTTTTTAGAAATCGCTGCACCACTAAATTAAATACATGCGCTAGGCATGGTACGTGTGTGAGCTTGCCGAGCTCCAAAGCCGCCACCAAGTTACGCCCATTATCACACACAACCATGCCTGGTTGCAGGTTGAGTGGCGAGAGCCACTGCTCGGTCTGGTGACTAATCCCCTGCAACAGCTCTGAGGCCGTGTGCTGTTTGTCCCCAAGGCAGATCAGCTTCAGCACGGCCTGTTGACGCTTCCCCACTGCAGTGCTACACTGCTTCCAGCTACTGGCTGATGGGGGAGTGGCGGTGTGTGTAGAGAATTCGGAGGTGGAAACGGAGGAGGAGCCAATAACGTAGGTGCTGGTGGAAACCCTGATGGAGGTAGGGCCCGCAATCCTCGGCGTGGGTAGCACCCGTGCCATCCCAGGGTCCGAGTCGCTCCCAGCCTCCACGACATTCACCCAGTGTGCCGTCAGGGAAATGTAGCGTCCCTGGCCACAAGCACTTGTCCATGTGTCAGTCGTTAAGTGGACCTTCCCAGTAACTGCGTTGGTCAGGGCACGGGTGATGTTACGGGACACATGGTGGTGTAATGCGGGGATGGCACACCGGGAAAAGTAGTGGCGGCTGGGGACCGCGTACCGAGGGACAGCTGCTGCCATCAGGCTGCGGAAGGACTCAGTGTCCACAAGCCTAAATGGCAGCATTTCGATGGCCAGTAATTTTGAAAGGTGTGAGGTTAGTGCTATGGCCTGTGGGTGGGTGGCTGGGTACTTTCTCTTGCGCTCAAATGCCTGGGGTAACGACATTTGGACGCTGTGCTGGGACAGGGAAGTGGATGTGGTCGCTGATGGTGCTTCAGATGGTACAGGTGCAGGGCGGGAGGTATGCGGGCCTGCGCCTTCGACAGGCGATTGGCCGGCACCGAAAACAGGGGAAGAGGAGGCAGTGGTGTGGCCTGCAGACACAGATGGGCGATCCAGGCGTTCCTCCCACTTACTACGGTGCTTGGATGCCATGTGTCGGATCATGCTGGTGGTGGTGAGGTTTCTAGTGTTCATGCCTCGGCTCATTCTGGTGTGGCACAGGTTGCAAACTACAATTCTTTTGTCGTCCGCACTTTCCTTAAAAAAACGCCATACCGCGGAACACCTACCCCTTGGCAAGGTAGATTTACGCAAGGGGGTGCTCCGTGGAACATTTGCGGGCCGGTTTGGTGCGGTCCGCCTTCTTTCTGTAGCCACACCACTGCCTCTTCCAGCCTGTTGCGGTGCTGCAGATGGCTCACCCTCAGGACTGCTGTCATCGCTCGGCTCTACACCTTCCCAGGTGGGGTCAGTCACCTCATCGTCCACCAAGTCCTCCTCCACTTCCTCACTCTGATCATCCTCCTCAAGTCTTGATCCCACCACATACTCAGTCATTGACAACTGTATAACATTCTCCTCAACAAGGTCTTGAGACGGAAATAGTGGTTGATTTAATGGCAACTGTGTCTCATCATCATCATCATCATCATCCACTACTTCCTTTGACCTTAAATGCCGTTCACATCTGTCATCTTCTTGTGATTGGGTAGCCTCTAGAGGTTGTGAATCAGGGCACAAGATGTCATGTTCCTCTGCAAGCGTGCTTGGAGAGAGGGTCAAATGAAGGATTGGTGATGAGACGAGCTCATCACTATATCCCAGTGTGGGATCACTTCTTTGACCAGACCGTGTATGGTGGGAGGAAGGATGATCAGAGTGAGGATTATGTTGACCAGACTCTTGGCTACTGAGAGTGGACTTGGTGGAAGACAGGGTGGTGCTTAACCGACTGGAAGCAGTATCAGCTGTCATCCAACCGACCACCTGTTCGCACTGGTCGGACCTCGAGAGTGATGTCCTGCGACGCCCTGTGAAATCAGACATGAAGCTAGGTATGGTGGATGTCTTTCTTTCTTGTGCTCTGGCACCAGGCACAGTTTCTCCGCGTCCTGACCCGCGCCCTGAACTTTCAGGATCACGTCCACTTCCCCGTCCCTTTTTACCCGCCTTCTTCATCTTACACGATATATATGACTTTAATATATATGAGTTTGAAAACTTAACAGTATTTCTTACTATTCTGCAACTCTGCAGAGTACACAGAATAGGCTGCTAAACTGCGGTGACACACACTGAATGGAATATGTGACTTTAATATTTGAGTTTGAAAACTTAACAGTATTTCTTCCTATTCTGCAACTGTGCAGAGTACACAGAATAGGCTGCTAAACTGCGGTGACACACACTGAATGGAATATGTGACTTTAATATTTGAGTTTGAAAACTTAACAGTATTTCTTCCTATTCTGCAACTGTGCAGAGTACACAGAATAGGCTGTTAAACGGCGTTGAAACACACTGAATGGAATATGTGACTTTAATATTTGAGTTTGAAAACTTAACAGTATTTCTTATAATTCTGCAACTGTACAGAGTACACAGAATAGGCTGTTAAACGGCGGTGAAAGACACTGAATGGAATATGTGACTTTAATATTTGAGTTTGAAAACTTAACAGTATTTCTTATAATTCTGGAACTGTACAGAGTACACAGAATAGGCTGTTAAACGGCGGTGAAAGACACTGAATGGAATATGTGACTTTGATATTTTAGTTTGAAAACTTAACAGTATTTCTTATAATTCTGCAACTGTACAGAGTACACAGAATAGGCTGTTAAACGGCGGTGAAAGACACTGAATGGAATATGTGACTTTAATATTTGAGTTTGAAAACTTAACAGTATTTCTTACTATTCTGCAACTCTGCAGAGTACACAGAATAGGCTGTTAAACGGCGTTGAAACACACTGAATGGAATATGTGACTTTAATATTTGAGTTTGAAAACTTAACAGTATTTCTTATAATTCTGGAACTGTACAGAGTACACAGAATAGGCTGTTAAACGGCGGTGAAAGACACTGAATGGAATATGTGACTTTAATATTTGAGTTTGAAAACTTAACAGTATTTCTTATAATTCTGCAACTCTGCAGAGTACACAGAATAGGCTGTTAAACGGCGTTGAAACACACTGAATGGAATATGTGACTTTAATATTTGAGTTTGAAAACTTAACAGTATTTCTTATAATTCTGGAACTGTACAGAGTACACAGAATAGGCTGTTAAACGGCGGTGAAAGACACTGAATGGAATATGTGACTTTAATATTTGAGTTTGAAAACTTAACAGTATTTCTTATAATTCTGCAACTGTACAGAGTACACAGAATAGGCTGTTAAACGGCGTTGAAACACACTGAATGGAATATGTGACTTTAATATTTGAGTTTGAAAACTTAACAGTATTTCTTATAATTCTGGAACTGTACAGAGTACACAGAATAGGCTGTTAAACGGCGGTGAAAGACACTGAATGGAATATGTGACTTTAATATTTGAGTTTGAAAACTTAACAGTATTTCTTATAATTCTGCAACTGTACAGAGTACACAGAATAGGCTGTTAAACGGCGGTGAAAGACACTGAATGGAATATGTGACTTTAATATTTGAGTTTGAAAACTTAACAGTATTTCTTATAATTCTGCAACTCTGCAGAGTACACAGAATAGGCTGTTAAACGGCGGTGAAAGACACTGAATGGAATATGTGACTTTGATATTTTAGTTTGAAGACTTAACAGTATTTCTTCCTATTCTGCAACTCTGCACAGTACACAGAATGTGCTGCTACACTGCGGCGAAGCACACTGAATGGAATATGTGACTTTGATATTTTAGTTTGAAGACTTAACAGTATTTCTTCCTATTCTGCAACTCTGCACAGTACACAGAATGTGCTGCTACACTGCGGCGAAGCACACTGAATGGAATATGTGACTTTGATATTTTAGTTTGAAGACTTAACAGTATTTCTTCCTATTCTGCAACTCTGCACAGTACACAGAATGTGCTGCTAAACTGCGGCGAAGCACACTGAATGGAATATGTGACTTTGATATTTGAGTTTGAAGACTTAACAGTATTTCTTCCTATTCTGCAACTCTGCACAGTACACAGAATGTGCTGCTAAACTGCGGCGAAGCACACTGAATGGAATATGTGACTTTGATATTTTAGTTTGAAGACTTAACAGTATTTCTTCCTATTCTGCAACTCTGCACAGTACTCAGAATGTGCTGCTAAACTGCGGCGACGCACACTGAATGGAATACGTGACTTTGATATTTTAGTTTGAAGACTTAACAGAATGTGCTCTAATCTGCAACTTTGCACACTAAACAGAATGTGCTCTAATCTGCAACTTTGCACACTAAACAGAATGTGCTCTAATCTGCAACTTTGCACACTAAACAGAATGTGCTCTAATCTGCAACTGTGCACACTAAACAGAATGTGCTCTAATCTGCAACTTTGCACACTAAACAGAATATATATATATTTTTTTTTTTTTTTTTTTTTTTTTCCCCCACACCAAATAACCTGCTGCCCCCACACACAGTAGTCCTAAAAAGGACTTTTGGTTCTTTTTTTTTCACAATTTTTGTTTTTTTCCTCCCTACACTGCCTTTCCCTTCCTATCCTCAGCTCTCCCTGGCTCAGACTGAGCCGAACTCGATGGTCATGTGCTATACAGCACCTGACCACGGGTTCTGGCCAGCCAATCAGTGTAATGCCAGCAGCCAACATGGCTGCTGGCATTACACCGATGTCAGAGCCTCCCTGCACGTTTATTGGCTGCGCAGCAGCCGCAAAACGTGCGGGGAGGAGACCCGAACATGGCGGGCGAGCACATGCGGTACTCGTACGAGTACCGCCATGTGCCGAGCAGAGCGATGCTCGAGCCGATCCGAGCATCGGCCGAGCATGCTCGCTCAACACTAATAAGCATGTTTTCATATGATTTATATTATGTATCAAATCAAGGTTGGTTCAGTGGCTATTCTGATTTTAAGTACCATTTTCATTATTTGCATCAACCAACAGAGATGTGCTAAATATTTTGCCAAAGAAAAAAGTGGGAAATACAGCTCTTTTCACCTTCAATGGAAATCCCCCCCAAAAAATGGCTTTCCACCCCACCCCCCCGACCTCACACTGTGCTGGTATCCATCACACATACTGACCCCCAGCTTTTTAATAATTTTTTCTGGATAATGATAGTGATAGTAATGTGCTGAAGAAAACTGGTCCAGCAATGAACATGTATATTTAATTTCATAAATTAGTGTCTCAAACTCCAGTCTAGATCGTGCTTATAATTCAAAAGTGAATCCATTACATACAATCTAGGCCTAGAGATCATGAGTAAGCATATTATATGTGAAACGCGTGGATCTAATATGTATGCTGTTTAACATCTAGCTGTATGCCTAACCTCATGTGAGCCTCTCCTCGATCCTGTATTCGGTCTCAAGATACAGGTTAATTTTACAAGTCCTAATAAAGTTTGTTGCTTTTACTTTTGAGCTGTTTGTGCTATTTGGATGGTAGTGTGTGAGCTCTATGTTCTACCAGCAATGAATATGCTCAATGCAAAATTGAGCCATTTGCAGCTCTTCTCTTTATTTTACATACTTCAAATGTCAAAATGGTACTTTGCATTTACTAAAAATGTTCCTTAATGATATATAGTATTTGGATTAGAAATGCTAGTCTCCAGGAGTGTAGCTTTGGCCATGTGTACCTGTGCACAAAGGGAAAACATGCTAATGTTATCAGACTGCAGTACTGTGCAGTGCAACCCAATGACAATCGAATGTGTCCTCACAGTTGCCAGGAAACCTCCCTCTTGTACTCTTTTGACCATATCAATTAAAATTAATTCTAGCTAACGGAATTTAAATTTATTTTTGAATTATATTTTGAAAGAGTTTTCGCAATAGTTATGTTAGCCACTTTTTCAAACAATAGTTTATGGGATATTCAGATGTATTTATTTGTCAGCAAATGCAAATGGGCTAATACTGACCTCCAGGTAGTTGTAGTTGGCATGTGGGAAACAAAAGATGTGACAACCTCACTCTGACACTGAACAAAATTAAGTGTTTTTTCAGAATGCTGCCCAAGTCATGTTTTTTGCTCCCATGTGCCATTGCAAAGAGAAAACGTTGATATCGATCTGGTCCTTCCTATAGACAGTCCAGCTCCAAAATGTTAGGCAAATCCTCTCTGCATGAGAGAAAAAGCATAACTCCAGATGAATGTTTCAGCTTAGGTGGGTCTCATCAGTGGGGTCAGCTGTTTCTTCTAGGTGCATGGAGAGAAATGGCCCATGCCTAGGATACCTTTCTACCTAAGGAGAATAGCTGTCATGTGGCTTATTAGTATCTGGCTGGCATGCCTTCCAAATCTGCATTAACTGACAAATAAATGGCACTGTATAACCTATTGTTTTAAATACAAATGGTTAACATAACCATAGGTGCTTTAAAAAACATCTTTTTAAAATCCCCTATCTTTTAATAAGTGACAGTTCCACTGGGCCATATTCACAACAGAGACTAAGAACAACTCACCGAAAGTACTGCAGGCCAAAAACATCCTGTTGATTTAAATTGTCCCTATGATAAAGCCTCTCAAAATAACATGTGGCTGCTGACCCCCATCAAATACCAGTTTGTCAAAATCAATCCGAACAAGGATGTGGCATCGCAGTAAAACATGATGCAAACTGCTTTAACCCTTTAAGTGCCAGAGGTGTATCCAGCACATTGTGTTGCAATGAGTTAGATAGCTCTTTGTCACTCCAAGGGTTAAAGAGCACCAGAGACCTTATTTATGAAGATACTGAGCTATTCTGCAGCAAATCAACTGTATGATAGGGTTGAAATGAAAATGTTTTAACTTCCCATTGTTTAAATGGGGTTTTTATATACATAATTGTCTCTAATGCCATGCTAAGCAAGGCATTGGAGACCTCTCAAACATCCAAAGTTTTAAAAAGCCCAATTTATATCAATAAGAATTTTAATTTACCCAAAGTGTACAACTAGTCTGATAAATAATTTCCAGGGAGATTATGTTCACAGCATGTCCACAACTATAGCTGATACAAAATGGAATGAACAATATGGACTCCTGCAGCATGCTCAGTTAGTGCACTGAATATCCAGGAAACTCACATATAGTAAAAGCCAATGATTGCACTGTTCAGTGGCTCTTATCGGTCTTTTGAAGTGTGTGTGTGTGTGTGTGTGGGGGGGGGTGATCATATTGAATGTAACCTAGGTTTCTGTTGGGCTTTCAAGCAAGGTGCAGAGGATAAATGGGAAATGTATGATGTAGGTCAAGATACTGACCTGGGAGACATCAGTCTTTTTACTTTCTTTTCTCTGGATTAACAAGTCAGTCCCTGGGGTCTCTTCATAGACTTTTCTACTCCCCCTTCGGTCAGCAAGTGCATACAGTACTTCCCCAGCTACATCAACAGGGCTTCTCACTGTGGAGAAGATCTGCCAACAGCACACTAGCTGAGTGTTGCTGCACTTTAAAAACACTGGTTTCCAGATATTCTCCTTTTCAACTGCCTTTTAAATAACACATACAACCGTAGATGTTGCGTCATAAAGTCAGCCACCTATTATATTGGGACTCATTGGACTATGTTTATAAAAGCACTGAAGTTATTCTGAAGTAAACCAACTGCACCATGGGGGACAAAAAAGTAATAAATTCCCATGCATTTTAATAGACCTTTTTAATCCCTAGAATGTCAGAGAGGTCTCCAAAATGTCCAATTTAATTTAACAGGGATTTGTATTTGTTCCTTATGGTTCAGTTGGTTTACTCCAGAATAACTATAGTTTGCTTTTATAAAAATGGTCCATTGGACCTTACCCAGAAAGCAAAAGATGTACAATTCCGGAGCAAACCAACCTCACTATGGAGGGAGATGAAACCTTCCTCAGTTGATTTAAATGAGGCTCATACTCACTTTAATGCAATAGAATGTTCCATTGCTGTATGGAGTAATGCATTTGAGACTTTACTAGCATTTGAGAGGTTAAAAGTCCCATTTGAATTAATAGTTGCTTTTTTTATCCCTCTCCCCATTGTGCAGTTGGTTTACTGTGGAATTCCTCCTCTTTTCTCTCTGCATGAACCCATAGTTTGTTTCCTTCAATGAGTTTCATTCTCTCTGAAGGCTGTCCCAAGAAGAACTATGAAGTGTAAATCCTATAGATTCCCATGGAATCAGGAGGCGAAAAGTGACTATGCAATCTAATGCACTGACAGAATAAATATATATCCACATGATATGACTGAAATGAATGCTAACAAACAGCAGCCATATGATTTTCACATTCAATACAGGTGAAAGTGTGACATTCAGTCAAGCCAACAGCCTGTTTGTAAAAATTACTTCTACTTTGAAATTTCCCATGCAAATTACAGTGGCGACACCCATGTGTACCATGGGAACTGGAGAGATTTACCAGATTACATTACCTTCTGCTATGAGTTATTGCATTCATTGGACATAACCTTAAAACTAATACACTTGGGCTTCTTAGACTGAGACACCTGGGTGACTTGGAAGCTATTTTATAAATCACACTTTTTAGACTAAAGAATGCTCTAGTTACATTTATGCATTTTGTAATTTATTATAAAATCTTTAGGATTTTGCAAAACCCTGTTGTGTCTGCTTTCACACAAAGTTTGTATTGCAATAAAAATAATATAAGCTTATGAATGAGGAGATTAACTTTTAAGTACTTACACAAAATCTGGTCCTCAACCTAAAATCCTACAGGCTAAGGTTGACTGGTTCAGCCATTTTGAGTCATGCAGGAGCACTGGTTTTTTTTAACTCCTTGGATATTAAAATAATGCATTGCAGACCTATATAACATCCAATGGGTTAATTGTTTGCTAATTTATTTTGGAAGATAGGAATATTAATATTTTAATTATGAGACCTATTTTTTTTCATCAAAAAGCTGTTTTTGTTGATAACAATTTGTCTGGTAGTATGCAACTGAATGTAGTCTTCAATCTTTATTTTAAATGTATACCTCTTTATGGGCAGCATCAACAAAATTATATAAATGAAAACAAAGGAAAAAAGCTCACAGCTTTAACTCACAATAATATATACTTGTAGTGATTAGAATTAAAAAATATATGTATATCAGATAACTGGCGTCTAGATAGCAGCAAGGAATGAGAGGTTTCCCCAGTATCTCCAAACATCGGGCCAAAACCCAAAGTGCGCAAACAAAACAAAAACAGACTTGAGCTCCTCCATACCAAAGTGTGAATGTGCCCTGCCTTGGGCATATATAATAACTTGGTTGATAAATATGAGGATTTAGTCCATAATTTGGCCAAAGAATGTTAAACTTACCACCTTGTCAAGGTATCTCAAATCTGGCAAGTACCTACTCCCTATCTAAATGAATCCCTATCTAAATTAAAATTATAAGCTTGAGAAAGCTGATGAAGATTTTATATGGAAACGCATACCTGATTGTTAAAAACTTTAATAAACAATACTAGATACAATACTACAATATATAAATGCATTCAAATCCTATTTACTCTAATCCATTTTGTGATCAAAATTAAAAATGACATTTGAGACTCATATACATTGTAAATACAAAAGAAATAAACATAATAAAATGCACAGAAATAAATAAATACAGTCATAATATAATAAAACATATATTAAAAACATAAACAATATGTATTATATATTCATATTTAGAAATATGTGCATTTTAGACAATGTCTTGTTCCATCCACGGTAAGCACAGGTGAGTAAGCCAGCATGTAACCAGTTAAAGAAAAGTAATTAAAACTGGGCAGGGTAGAGTGGTGAATCTGTTCTTCTAAAGAAGCTGTGCATAAACTGTCCTTTTTAACTCTTTCAGTGCTGGGTCACTCATGCTCACTTTAGAGAGAACTCTGGTAATAATCCAACAACAGCTGAAGATTGCCATAGTATCCACCTTTGATGAAAAACATATTTTAAAAAACAATGTGACTGCTTTCATTTCCTAGAAATTGCAAATTCTTAGATTCCAAGAAAAGTTCCTTTTGGCCTGGGTGGAACAATGTGTGACTCCTCAGTTGTTGTCAGGCTACAACATTATTGGAACGTTTTACCCAGCATGAGCTGGGAAACCACAGATTGTTCACATTAGTTGCTTTCTGGGCCCTGTTTAAAGGGATAGTAATACCTAAAATGTAAAAAAAAATATGTTGTAGGGTTTATCCCCCTGAGTAAAACAAGAGTACTCCCACTGCTGAAAGATGTTTCATTCAAAAGTTATTAATTTTCAAAGTTGAATTTTTTAGGTGCAATATCACAGTGGCCTGAAATTGTACAGTGGCGCTGTTGCTACACGATCCTATGGACAGCTCTGGTCTCAGGACCATAAATCTCCATAGGATGGTGTAGCAACAGCGCCACTGTACAATTTCAGGCCACTGTGATATTGCACCTAAAAAATTCAACTTTGAAAATTAATAACTTTTGAATGAAACATCTTTCAGCAGTGGGAGTACTCTTGTTTTACTCAGGGGGATAAACCCTACAACATATTTTTTTTTACATTTTAGGTATTACTATCCCTTTAAGATAAGTAAGAGAAGTTGGAAGTCTGATTCTGCTGAAGAGGAGAAATCAACAGTTGAAAATAAAAGCTTAAGCAGCACTAATAGTAGTAGTAGGTGCCCAGCACCACCAGATAGTACTTCTGCCACCTTATCCTCAGGGACCTGGGATATGTTTCTAAAAAGAAGAAGCTTTTTTTGCAGGAGGCTGGATACAGAGGAAACACCGAACTACACCTGTCTGAGCTTGATTTGTCTGTGAGTGTGACACCAGGTATATCACCTAGAGAGGAGGACAAGTCTGGTGGTGGTGGTGGTGCTGATGATGATGAGGGTCATGATGGAGATGACAGTGGAATAAGACATTTCTTAACTCAAACAAATAACAGAGATCTTTAGATCTGAAAGGGTATCACATCAAGGCACTTTATGGTGTTTGCAAATTTAATTACTAATGAGTCATCTGAGCATCCACCATGCCCATGGATAGTGCTAGTGATGGGGGAACTGGTGCTGAGATCATCATCCCCATAGACTATGATATGGGAAAAGTGTTGGTTCATATCAACCCTAGTGTTAAGACAGAGGCAGCAGCAGCACAACAAGCCACTAGACCTTAGGAGTGTCCAGGGCTAAAGTGTCCAGTCACTATAATGCTCCTTCTCCACTTCCATAAGTATGGGAATATTTTCCTTAGGGTATGGTCTGTTCACAGTGGTGGGGAAAGTTTGTGAAGTTGGGTAAGGAGGGATCATATTTTGGTACATCTGCTCTAATTAAGCATATCCAACATAACTACCCTAAGGTTTATGATGACAATCTTAAACTTCCAAGCAATCAGGTTCTGTCATTCTCATCTTCTGCTAGGGACCAAGACTGGGCTACCAATAATATCCCACGTGTCCCCTGTGCCCTCCGATTCCTCTCGAACACTGACATTGACTGTACCAGTACCAACAGCAGGCAGTAATTCTATAGATATGAGCCTATGGCAATATGTCTGTACACATTGCATAATATGTGGTGCAATGACTACACATGGAAATGTAGTGGGCACTAATAGAATGTCTCAGCTTGCTAAGAATTTTCACAATGCTAAAGTTTTTATAGTTTTGCTCTGTGCTAAGAATACCTTACCTTACATCTCAGCCTGCCAAAATGTTTTTCAAGGATAACCTTGTCATATGTCTGATAGCAATTTTTTTCAAGTCTTTCAGCGTCAGAGTAAGCTATATTAAAACTTTTGTTACCTTTAATAACTAATGTTTTATGCAGAAGGCCTTGTGGCTAAACCTTCTTTAAAACCCTTCCTGAACTTACAAGTTTTATAAAGGAGAATACAGTTGCTAAGAAAACCTGTTTTTTAAAAAAATATATAAAGGCTTACCTAAGCAAGTTATTGTTCTACTATCAGCACACCTCAGTATACCTGTCCTCTATCCACCGCACTTGTTACTAATTTTTGGAAAGGCACTCCTGCTGAGTTTGTCACATGAGTATCACTAGTTGCCACTGCTGTCTAATTAAAAAAAAACATACAATTATTACTCTTGATAATATAATTTAAAATTATCTTAATATACATGCACAGTGATGAGAAATTATAACGATAAATAAATAATGAAAAGTTGAGTTTAATGTTTTGGATCGGTGGTTAATACATGATGAATAGGATGGATTTATATGCAGTGTTTTAGATTCCAATATAAGCACATAATTTGTCAGTCATTCATCAATGTTCATAGCACTGGTCCCAACTGTCATAGACATGGGCAACTGTGCAAACTTCTACCCCCTCACTGCTGTTCCTATCCCCAAATGTGTTGTATGCTTCTCTTTCTTTTGTGCTTTTTTTCTACTTCTGCAACATACTCATATCATGATATTAGAAGCTGGTTCATTTTAAAAATCTAAGTCTACCAGCATTGCAGCTAGATAAACATGGTCATTAATTATAAAGCCAGTTGCACTGAAAAAACACTCTCATGGAACACTGGAGGTGACTTGCTGCATGCTGCTTCCTGATTGAAAAGATACAGAGTAAGCATTGACAGTCATATAGTCTGTACTCTGGCCACGTGTCCACTTATTGATCAGGTGATCTTTCTTGCTGCATTATGTTTTCAACCCTTTTTCTACTACAATAGTAACTCTGACACAGCCATTCTTGACAGATTACTATGGCTTTGAATATGCCAGTGGCTTGACACAGGACACAAGTTCTTTAAAACCTTTGCTTTCTACAAAAATAATAGTGGAGCATATAAATATCCAACATTTTATCAAGTCTGCCATTCCACATGCATAATTTTGTATTGTTTTTGTGCACTTTTTATCTATTTCTGAGAAATCAGTAAGTGGGGGTTGGCAGCAGAAGAACTGTGTACATTCATTTAACATGACTATTGGTGGTGGAAGTTGTATCAGTGGGTGTAGCACCTGTGTGGAATGGGGACTCAATATCTTTTGTTACTTCCAGCTAACTCAGAGTAATCCTCCTCCTCCATGCTTTGCATTTCCACAACAGCAGTAGGAAACATGTATGTTATTGTTATTATAAGGAACAAAATTGTCCCACTCCCTGAGACATCTAGAGCACAATTATTATGTCCCACGTCAGCTCCTAGCACTTTTAGGATTGCTGCTACTTCTATTGCTTCCAGTCTTTGCAACCCTGACATGCCACAGATGTGTCTATCAATTAGACATGTGGTTGTGTGTCAGGTGGGATTTCAATGAGGATAAGCCTATATGTCATCTTGCTCACACATTTATTTGCAGAGACAACAGATAGCAACATATTTAGCTTTTGGATAGTGAGTAAAGTTAAGTATATCCATACTGTAGATTTCATACATTGTGGGGCTCCTGGGGGACTACTTCTTATTACATCATCACTACTACTGTGGCTAAATATTGTAATAGTAATAGTAATTAACAGCAGTGGCAATGTACCTCGATCAGCACACATAGCTAGGGTTGTTGATCTTAAACTGTGTTGATGTTTATTCAATAACAGTGAGTGTGACTGGCTAGAGGTTGGACTTGTGATGATGACCTACATCACTGTGTATTTTAGATATGTTTACTTGTCCACACTTTCCAGGAATTCTCCCCAAGAGTTTTAAAATATGCACATTGCTCATTTTCAGTGCTTTCAGTGCGGGAAGACAGAGCATTTTCCTTTTACATACAGCTATTTTTTTCATATCACCAGTGCTCTCTACTTGATCTTTATCAGAAGAAGGGGCGGAGAGTGGAGGGATATAATCTAAATGAACATCATCAATAATCAGGTCAACAGCATCAGCAACAGCATCAGAAAGTACAACATTCTCTTCATCCCCACTACTTTCAAATTCTTGTAGCTTTTTTTAAATTCTCAAAAAGTTTCTTACTTTGATCACTAATTTATAGCAGGGCATCATTTCAATGTAAGCAGTTGGTCTCGCTACTTAGCTACTGCTAAGATCCCCTCCACTATTGAAACAGCACTAGAATTAGGTTTGTCATCAATATTGTTAAAAAGCTTAGAATTACTGTTTTTCATATCACTTTTACAACCTGCCTTCTCAGAAGAAGGAGTATCATCTGCATTTATTATGCAAGCTGCATCAACCATGGCCTCAGTCAGAATTTAGTAGCTACTACCACCAATAAGTTTATTCATTCCTCCTAGTCCTTTGCCTTGCCCTTTCATGTTTGGTGGACATAATTATGGTAGTGTTGACATACAGAGTAAAGTGCACAAGGGGCTGTAGCTTCAACACATCTGTACTATGCAATTAGTTGCACAGGACAACAGCACAGCAGCAAAATCAAAATATACTTTTATTTATCTAGTCTGAACATGAAGTGATGTCTTGCCTGTCTAAAATAATGTATGTTGACTATGTTTGTCTCTAGTATTTGTCATTGCCATTTTCAGTGTCAGTTCATTTAGGATCTCCTATCTGTCACACATAAGACAAAAGACTGTCAGTGTCACTGTTTACAAATCAAACCTATACTCCCTGATTCTGTCTAGAGGACTGGTTTGCAGTCCTTCAATCAGTCAACTCAATCTACCCCTTTTTGCCTGTCTGCTTCTACACTAGCTAGAATCAACATTTCAGAAGCTTTCTCTTTCACTCTCAAGCACTGCAATGTTATAGACCTGTCGGAAGAAAAGAAAGAGGGAGGGTACCCAACAGTGCCTTATCATTTAAACAATCCAAACATATACAATAATGTTGATACTCACGTGTATAAGTGGTTGATAAGTGTTTATACCGCTAATCAACAGTAATTGTAGGCAGAGAGATATAACCTGTCTCAGTTCAGGTACTATGTGGGTAAAAAGAAAACTGTTTCTCTGCTCCACCGCATAAATATTTTAGTAAAGTAATAAAATATCTGTTAAACTACAAGGACTGTTCAATGCATTTTGCAGTATCAACTGCTTTATCAAGAATCTGTGGCCAAAAAATCAAAGGAGAACCAGTGTCCAAATTGGTCTTTAAATACCATCTTCCTCAGGAAATCAAGGGTCCAAAAGCACAAAGCAATTAACCCTTTGTCACATATTAACAAAAATACATAAATGAAATCAAATTAATAAATAAATATATGTATTAATATCTGAGTGGTATATTAACCTTAAAACTATTGGTATTTCAAATAATTAATCCTTTCAATGTTAAGTTATAAGTAATCTCATCTGAGAAATCAGTGGACACAGAAGTTAGATGAAATGTCACAGTTCTTTCAGAGTGCATTCAAAAACAAACCCCATAAAAAGCTAATCTCTTAGATGGATATGTACATTCAACATTGCATGTTCAAAAACCCAACACATAAATACAGATATAGAATATCCCATAAATATAAATATAGCACATCCCGTTATAATAATAACTTAGATTTTGCATAAAAAAACGGAAAGCTTCAACAATTGCAGCACATCTTCACAAAAGAATAATTGGATACAGAGATGGGATGATGCACCACAACTATTCCAAAAACAACTGGTTGCACTGTTACATACAACTTAGATCAAAGCCACTACGGAATCCACTTAGATTGTTATGTCACACTCCTCTTAGATGGTCTAGTACATTGGTTGACATGGAATCTAAAAAACTTGAAGTTGGTACTAACAAATATATATTCTCATACCCATATTGTCTATATGAAATTACTGACTGTAATAAATCTCAATGAAGGAGGTTCTAATATATTCGGTAGGACTTCAAATTTAAATAATGATGAAGAAATACTCCAGTCTGGAAGAATTGGTTTAGATGTATATTTAAATTAACATTTAGACACAAATATATAATTTTACAGATCATTTACATACATTGAAATAAAGGTGAGGATATCCAAAGACACAAAAAGAGTATATCAATTTGCAAAACAAACAACACATATACATCAAATATAGATATATTTCAGAGATAAATAACAAAATTTGTGACAAGTTATTGAGAAGTGGAAAGGAGAGAAAACCCCTTGGCACAACCTCCCTGATAACACACATGAAACACAGACACCATGATATTTACTCCAAACATGTTAAAGCCAAACACCGTTACAGAAATCTAGCACCACTGTTACTCTACCCTCTGTTACCCTCTGTTCCTCTAGGGTAACAAGTACATCTCCTGCCAATCCACCTCATTCACCGTTGCCTCCCCCATCAAATGATGGACACTTTTTTGATGTTAGGATATGGCAGCTCATCTCTACCCATTGCACACTGTGTGTTGCACTGACAACACATGCCAGTATAGAGGAGGAGAATCGATATCAGGTCATCAGGTGGCATCTGAGGAGATTCCATCCCTCAGAATATGCTAGGATGCTGGCAGGGAGGGTTCATCATTACTATTGAACTGTCAACAAGTTGTGATGTGTCCGTACTGGGGTCTGGACAAGGGGTACAGTGACAGCAGCAGTGCTTGGTTTCAGGTGTCATGGTGTTTGGATACAGTTGTGCCCCCAGATGTTATTTACCGCACACACGCTGTGCACATTGCAGTTGCTGATGGAAGCCATCGTTCATGTTCTCAAGGGAAAAATATATATTCTAATAACAACGCACCCATGATTTTGGAGGAGGGGCAGGTGGAGAAGATTTAATTGCCAACTTCTTCTTTTCTCCACATATACTGGGGGCTACTTATTCTTCTGCTACTGCCTCAGGCGCATCACTGGAACCAGTCATGGCAAGCGGAACCTTCATTATCCATCTTCCATGTTACTGCTATTGTTGATCCCATTCACCTATCCCTAAAACTAGGTCTATTGTAAATAATCAATGTACTAGTTTTAATAACTTCACTTCACAAGAATATGCAGCACTTAAAAGCTTAGCTGAAGATAAGACAATCATTATTCGACAAGCTGGCAAGGGAGGTGGCATTATGGTATTGAACTGTAATGATTACAGAAAAGAGGTCCAGAGACAGTTAGGCAATGCCACTTGTTACAAAAAAGCTAGACCAAGATCCTACTTCCAAAGATAGAAATTGATGCAACAGATGGATTACTGAAGAAGTTAAGCAGTTTTTATCATAAAGTCATCCAAAAATACCAGTTTTGTACCGCATACCTAAAGTTCATAAATCACTTGAACAGGTCCCGGGACGACCCATAATCTCAGGTAGAGGTCTACTTTGTCAACCTTTGTCGCAATACGTAGATTTTTATATGCAAACATACTTGACTAAATGAAATACTTATTTTTGTCTATTACCACAAGAGGATTCTGATGATGTATAACTAGTGACTAGTGATGAGCGAGCACCCCAATGCTCGGGTGTTCGGGTGCTCTGACCGAGCACCCCCTGAGGCTCGAGTGCTCGGCCGAGCACCCGAGCCCCATTGAAGTCAATGGGAGGACTCGAGCATTACACCAGGCACCCCCTGCTCTGATGAGGGGAGGGTGCCTGGTCCATAGGAAAAGGGCAGAAAAGGATGGAAACACCACAGAAATGGTTCAGGGACAGCATAGGGAGGATGTCTGGATGCATCTTGGACTCCAACATCGCTGCTGGGAACGAACTTTCGCCCGTAGTACGCCATTTTTACAGACTGACCATAAAACACACAAAAAGGAAAATAAAAACGACTTTAGGCGAAAAATTGTTACCAAACAATATTTGCTGTATATTTACTTGTATATCATCTGCAAATTATCCCAAAAATTTCCTTGATTTTCTGAAGTGAGGCCATGATTAAGAGGGAAACGTGCGCAGAGGCAAATTATCCCAAAAATGTCCTTGATTTTCTGAAGTGAGGCCATGATTAAGAGGGAAACGTGCGCAGAGGCAAATTATCCCAAAAATTTCCTTGATTTTCTGAAGTGAGGCCATGATTAAGAGGGAAACGTGCGCAGAGGCAAATTATCCCAAAAATTTCCTTGATTTTATTGAACTGAGGCCATGATTAAGAGGGAAACGTGCGCTGAGCTGACCATCTAAAACATTATGGGTGAGGGTCTGCTGCAGAGCTGACCATCCTAAACATTATATGCGAAGGCCCGCTAGTGAGCTGACGCTATAAAACATTATATGAGAGGGCCCGCTAGAGAGCTGACCCAATAAAACATTATATGAGAAGGCCCGCTGGTGAGCTGACCTATACAAAAATTGTCAAACAGCGCCCGCTGGTGAGCTGGCCCTATATAAAAATTATATCACTGGGCCCGCTGGTGAGCTGGCCCTATATAAAAATTATATCACTGGGCATATGGAAGAGAGTCAACCATATACCCGTTTTTTGGGTGGAAGGGGTGAATGGGAATACAGAGTATTCCCATCATTGTAAATAACATATATAAAGTGAGTTTATGTTCCCCCAGGGCTTTCCTCCAGTGGAGTGGAGAAGTCAGGGGAAATCCAGGCCTTGTTCATTTTTATAAGTGTCAACCTATCAGCATTGTCGGTGGAAAGGCGGATACGCTTATCTGTTATGATGCCACCAGCAGCACTAAATACCCGCTCAGACAGAACGCTGGCGGCAGGGCAGGCCAGCACCTCCAAGGCGTAGAGTGCCAGTTCATACCACGTGTCCAGCTTGGACACCCAGTAGTTGTAAGGCACAGAGGGATCATTGAGGACGCTGACACGGTCTGCTATGTACTCCTTCACCATCTTCCAAAACTTTTCCCTCCTTGTGACACTAGGCTGCGCATCAGGGTGAGGGTGCTGGCGGGGTGTCATGAAGGTGTCCCACGCCTTGGAGAGTGTTGCCCTGCCTTTGTCGGAACTGCTGTGTGCTCCCCTTTTCTCCCCTTCTCGGTTGGCCAAGGTAGCACGTACTCTGCCGCCAGCGTTGTCAGATGGAAAATTGTGGAGCAATTTTTCAACAAGAACCTTCTGGTATTGCACCATTTTGCTTGTCCTCTCCACCGGAGGAATGAGAGATGAGAAATTCTCTTTGTAGCGGGGGTCCAGAAGGGTGAACACCCAGTAATCCGTGTTGTCTAAAATGCGTACAACGCGTGGGTCACGGGAAAGGCAGCCTAACATAAAGTCAGCCATGTGTGCCAGAGTACCAACAGTCAAGATTTCGCTGTCCTCACCAGGAGGATGACTCTCAATATCCTCATCCTCTTCCTCCTCTTCTGCCCACCCACGCTGAAGAGATGGAACTAAAGTTCCATGGCTACCCTCTGTAGCGGAGGCAACCGTGTCTTCCTCCTCCTCCTCCTCCTCCTCCGCCTCCTCCAATTGTCGCTGAGAAGACAAAGTGAGGGTGCTCTGGCTATCACCTTGTGTAAGCTCTTCCTCCCCCATTCCCACCTCTTCCACATGCAAAGCGTCGGTTTTAATTGTGAGCAGCGAGCGTTTCAGTAGACACAGAAGTGGGATGGTTACACTGATAATAGCGTTATCGCCGCTCACCATCTGTGTCGATTCCTCAAAATTGCGTAAAACCTCGCAGAGGTCTGACATCCATTCCCACTCCTCACTTCTGATTACAGGAAGTTGAACGGAGAGGCGACGACCGTGTAACAGCTGGTACTCCACTACTGCCCTCTGCTGCTCACAAAGCCGGGCCAACATGTGGAAGGTGGAGTTCCAGCGCGTGCTCACGTCACACAGCAGCCGGTGAGCTGGCAATTGTAAGCGCTGCTGCAGCTTCAACAGGCCGGCCGAAGCTGTAGATGACTTACGGAAATGTGCACACACGCGGCGCACCTTGGTCAAGAGATCATGCACATTGGGGTAGGTTTTTAGAAATCGCTGAACCACTAAATTAAATACATGCGCTAGGCATGGTACGTGTGTGAGCTTGCCGAGCTCCAAAGCCGCCACCAAGTTACGCCCATTATCACACACAACCATGCCTGGTTGCAGGTTGAGTGGCGAGAGCCACTGCTCGGTCTGGTGACTAATCCCCTGCAACAGCTCTGAGGCCGTGTGCTGTTTGTCCCCAAGGCAGATCAGCTTCAGCACGGCCTGTTGACGCTTCCCCACTGCAGTGCTACACTGCTTCCAGCTACTGGCTGATGGGGGAGTGGCGCTGCGTGTAGAGAATTCGGAGGTGGAAACGGAGGAGGAGGAGCCAATAACGTAGGTGCTGGCGGAAACCCTGATGGAGGTAGGGCCCGCAATCCTCGGCGTGGGTAGCACCCGTGCCATCCCAGGGTCCGAGTCGCTCCCAGCCTCCACGACATTCACCCAGTGTGCCGTCAGGGAAATGTAGCGTCCCTGGCCACAAGCACTTGTCCATGTGTCAGTCGTTAAGTGGACCTTCCCAGTAACTGCGTTGGTCAGGGCACGGGTGACGTTACGGGACACATGGTGGTGTAATGCGGGGATGGCACACCGGGAAAAGTAGTGGCGGCTGGGGACCGCGTACCGAGGGACAGCTGCTGCCATCAGGCTGCGGAAGGACTCAGTGTCCACAAGCCTAAATGGCAGCATTTCGATGGCCAGTAATTTGGAAAGGTGTGAGGTTAGTGCTATGGCCTGTGGGTGGGTGGCTGGGTATTTTCTCTTGCGCTCAAATGCCTGGGGTAACGACATTTGGACGCTGTGCTGGGACAGGGAAGTAGATGTGGTCGCTGATGGTGCTTCAGATGGTACAGGTGCAGGGCGGGAGGTATGCGGGCCTGCGCCTTCGACAGGCGATTGGCCGGCACCGAAAACAGGGGAAGAGGAGGCAGTGGTGTGGCCTGCAGACACAGATGGGCGATCCAGGCGTTCCTCCCACTTATTACGGTGCTTGGATGCCATGTGTCGGATCATGCTGGTGGTGGTGAGGTTTCTAGTGTTCATGCCTCGGCTCATTCTGGTGTGGCACAGGTTGCAAACTACAATTCTTTTGTCGTCCGCACTTTCCTTAAAAAAACGCCATACCGCGGAACACCTACCCTTTGGCAAGGTAGATTTACGCAAGGGGGTGCTCCGTGGAACATTTGCGGGCCGGTTTGGTGCGGTCCGCCTTCTTTCTGTAGCCACACCACTGCCTCTTCCAGCCTGTTGCGGTGCTGCAGATGGCTCACCCTCAGGACTGCTGTCATCGCTCGGCTCTACACCTTCCCAGGTGGGGTCAGTCACCTCATCGTCCACCAAGTCCTCCTCCACTTCCTCACTCTGATCATCCTCCTCATGTCTTGATCCCACCACATACTCAGTCATTGACAACTGTATAACATTCTCCTCAACAAGGTCTTGAGACGGAAATAGTGGTTGATTTAATGGCAACTGTGTCTCATCATCATCATCCACTACTTCCTTTGACCTTAAATGCCGTTCACATCTGTCATCTTCTTGTGATTGGGTACCCTCTAGAGGTTGTGAATCAGGGCACAAGATGTCATGTTCCTCTGCAAGCGTGCTTGGAGAGAGGGTCAAATGAAGGATTGGTGATGAGACGAGCTCCTCACTATATCCCAGTGTGGGATCACTTCTTTGACCAGACCGTGTATGGTGGGAGGAAGGATGATCAGAGTGAGGATTATGTTGACCAGACTCTTGGCTACTGAGAGTGGACTTGGTGGAAGACAGGGTGGTGCTTAACCGACTGGAAGCAGTATCAGCTGTCATCCAACCGACCACCTGTTCGCAGTGGTCGGACCTCGAGAGTGATGTCCTGCGACGCCCTGTAAAATTAGACATGAAGCTAGGTATGGTGGATGTCTTTCTTTCTTCTGCTCTGGCACCAGGCACAGTTTCTCCGCGTCCTGACCCGCGCCCTGAACTATCAGGATCACGTCCACTTCCCCGTCCCTTTTTACCCGCCTTCTTCATCTTACACGGAATATGTGACTTTAATATTTGAGTTTGAAAACTTAACAGTATTTCTTCCTATTCTGCAACTGTGCAGAGTACACAGAATAGGCTGCTAAACTGCGGTGACGAACACAGAATGGAATATGTGACTTTAATATTTGAGTTTGAAAACTTAACAGTATTTCTTCCTATTCTGCAACTGTGCAGAGTACACAGAATAGGCTGCTAAACTGCGGTGACACACACTGAATGGAATATGTGAATTTAATATTTGAGTTTGAAAACTTAACAGTATTTCTTCCTATTCTGCAACTGTGCAGAGTACACAGAATAGGCTGCTAAACTGCGGTGACACACACTGAATGGAATATGTGACTTTAATATTTGAGTTTGAAAACTTAACAGTATTTCTTCCTATTCTGCAACTGTGCAGAGTACACAGAATAGGCTGCTAAACTGCGGTGACGAACACAGAATGGAATATGTGACTTTAATATTTGAGTTTGAAAACTTAACAGTATTTCTTCCTATTCTGCAACTGTGCAGAGTACACAGAATAGGCTGCTAAACTGCGGTGACACACACTGAATGGAATATGTGACTTTAATATTTGAGTTTGAAAACTTAACAGTATTTCTTCCTATTCTGCAACTGTGCAGAGTACACAGAATAGGCTGCTAAACTGCGGTGACGAACACAGAATGGAATATGTGACTTTAATATTTGAGTTTGAAAACTTAACAGTATTTCTTCCTATTCTGCAACTGTGCAGAGTACACAGAATAGGCTGCTAAACTGCGG
This sequence comes from Rhinophrynus dorsalis, assembly GCA_037306005.1. NCBI lineage: Eukaryota > Metazoa > Chordata > Amphibia > Anura > Rhinophrynidae > Rhinophrynus > Rhinophrynus dorsalis. The sequence continues at coordinate 205,966,857 of CM074718.1, forward strand.
TGACACACACTGAATGGAATATGTGACTTTAATATTTGAGTCTGAAAACTTAACAGTATTTCTTCCTATTCTGCAACTGTGCAGAGTACACAGAATAGGCTGCTAAACTGCGGTGACGCACACAGAATGGAATATGTGACTTTAATATTTGAGTTTGAAAACTTAACAGTATTTCTTCCTATTCTGCAACTCTGCACAGTACACAGAATGTGCTGCTAAACTGCGGCGAAGCACACTGAATGGAATATGTGACTTTGATATTTTAGTTTGAAGACTTAACAGTATTTCTTCCTATTCTGCAACTCTGCACAGTACACAGAATGTGCTGCTAAACTGCGGCGAAGCACACTGAATGGAATATGTGACTTTGATATTTTAGTTTGAAGACTTAACAGTTTTTCTTCCTATTCTGCAACTCTGCACAGTACACAGAATGTGCTGCTAAACTGCGGCGACGCACACTGAATGGAATATGTGACTTTGATATTTTAGTTTGAAGACTTAACAGTATTTCTTCCTATTCTGCAACTGTGCAGAGTACACAGAATGTGCTGCTAAACTGCGGCGACGCAAACTGAATGGAATATGTGACTTTGATATTTTAGTTTGAAGACTTAACAGTATTTCTTCCTATTCTGCAACTGTGCAGAGTACACAGAATAGGCTGCTAAACTGCGGTGACACACACTGAATGGAATATGTGACTTTAATATTTGAGTTTGAAAACTTAACAGTATTTCTTCCTATTCTGCAACTGTGCAGAGTACACAGAATAGGCTGCTAAACTGCGGTGACGAACACAGAATGGAATATGTGACTTTAATATTTGAGTTTGAAAACTTAACAGTATTTCTTCCTATTCTGCAACTGTGCAGAGTACACAGAATAGGCTGCTAAACTGCGGTGACACACACTGAATGGAATATGTGACTTTAATATTTGAGTTTGAAAACTTAACAGTATTTCTTCCTATTCTGCAACTGTGCAGAGTACACAGAATAGGCTGCTAAACTGCGGTGACGAACACAGAATGGAATATGTGACTTTAATATTTGAGTTTGAAAACTTAACAGTATTTCTTCCTATTCTGCAACTCTGCACAGTACACAGAATGTGCTGCTAAACTGCGGCGAAGCACACTGAATGGAATATGTGACTTTGATATTTTAGTTTGAAGACTTAACAGTATTTCTTCCTATTCTGCAACTCTGCACAGTACACAGAATGTGCTGCTAAACTGCGGCGAAGCACACTGAATGGAATATGTGACTTTGATATTTTAGTTTGAAGACTTAACAGTTTTTCTTCCTATTCTGCAACTCTGCACAGTACACAGAATGTGCTGCTAAACTGCGGCGACGCACACTGAATGGAATATGTGACTTTGATATTTTAGTTTGAAGACTTAACAGTATTTCTTCCTATTCTGCAACTCTGCACAGTACACAGAATGTGCTGCTAAACTGCGGCGACGCACACTGAATGGAATATGTGACTTTGATATTTTAGTTTGAAGACTTAACAGAATGTGCTCTAATCTGCAACTTTGCACACTAAACAGAATGTGCTCTAATCTGCAACTTTGCACACTAAACAGAATGTGCTCTAATCTGCAACTTTGCACACTAAACAGAATGTGCTCTAATCTGCAACTGTGCACACTAAACAGAATGTGCTCTAATCTGCAACTTTGCACACTAAACAGAATATATGTTTTTTTGTTTTTTTTTCCCCCCACACAAAATAACCTGCTGCCCCCACACACAGTAGTCCTAAAAAGGACTTTTGGTTCTTTTTTTTTCACAATTTTGCTTTTTTTCCTCCCTACACTGACTTTCCCTTCCTATCCTCAGCTCTCCCTGGCTAAGACTGAGCCGAACTCGCTGGTCAGGTGCTATACAGCACCCGACCACGGGTTCTGGCCAGCCAATCAGTGTAATGCCAGCAGCCAACATGGCTGCTGGCATTACACTGATGTCAGAGCCTCCCTGCACGTTTATTGGCTGCGCAGCAGCCGCAAAACGTGCGGGGAGGAGACCCGAACATGGCAGGCGAGCACATGCGGTACTCGTACGAGTACCGCCATGTGCCGAGCAGAGCGATGCTCGATCCGATCCGAGCATCGGCCGAGCATGCTCGCTCAACACTACTAGTGACGTTAGATGTATTTAGTCTATACACCAGCATCCTGCATGATTTTGGTAAACACTTCATCAAAGCATTGATTGTCAATGATGAAACATATTCTGGCCCACTAGTCGAATTTATCTTGTTACTCGTAGATATTATCCTTAAGAAGAACTATTTTAAATTTGAAAATTAATTTTTCTTGCAACTACAGGGCACAGTGATGGGGGTTTAACAGGCCCTATCATATGCTTCATTATTCATGGTTTTCTATGAAAAATTACATAACTCTTCAGTAAATAAATGTTCTCCTCATATTGTCTTTTTTAAACAGTTCATTGATGACATCTTTCTATTATGGACTGGTGGATCAGATTCTTTGAAGGAATTTGTAGACTATCAAAACAACATATAATCCACAATTAGATTCGCCCTCACATATGACAATACAAGTGTCAGCTTTTTGGACATGTATGTGTACAAGGAATCTGGCACATTAAAAACTAATATTTTTTTTAAAAAGACCGATAGAAATACCATACTCAAGTCATCATTCAATGCCTTTGGAAAAAGGCCTCCCATTTTCTCAAATGATCAGGGTAGCTCATAACACCTCTGACATTACAGAATGTAAAAATGCTTTGTTAGCCTTGAACAAAAGAGTTTTTGAAAGAGGTTATGCCAAACAGGAATATGATGCTGCTATGGAAAAAGCCTTGAAATTAGATAGATCTAGTTTTTTATCACCCCAACCGATTGTTGATGGCAATGGTACTGGATTTTGTGCACAATCACAGTATACAACATCTTTACCTGCTATTAAACAAGCTGTCTTGAACAACTGGCACATACTAGAAGATCAGAAATCGGGGCATCTGTTCATTTCAAGACCTGTCTTTTGCTATAGAAGAAGGGAAAATATAGGGGATTGTAAAGAATGTTCCATTTGTGACCATATCATTACAGGCAAAAATTACATGCATCCCAAAACAGGCCAAACTGCGGCAATTCAAGATTTCATGAACTGTGAATGAAGACACGTGGTCTATATGATTATTTGCCCATGTGGACTACTACATTGGGAAGACTATAACGATGCTTAAGGATCGTATAAATAACCATAAATCAGCTATAAAGAAATCCCATGAGGGCTGCGTAGATGTCAAGGACACACTGAAATAACCAGTTGCAAGGTATTTTGAGTTACTTGTAACGCAACTAAACTAAAGTCAACTAAACTATCAGACTTTTTTTTATGCCAATATGGATTGCTCATACACCATAAAGAGAAGGTGATAGACATAAGCTGTTATTACAGAAAGAAGCATGCCTTATTTATGAATATGACACACTTGCCCCAAAAGGACTTAACCACGAATTGCAACTTTCATGTTATCTATGAACAGATGAGTATACTGGAATCAATATAATCCTTCAAAGATATTACTATGGAGAAACTTCTCAATAGGTGAAAATTATATGGGCATTCCTTGTAGAAGTCTATAGGAAAGGGCTCTAAATCCCCTATCATGAAGGACCACATCATCACAGTGATGTATTGCACACTGGTAACAGCATCTTGGACATTGTTTTTGCTATACTTAAGGACTCAGAAGATGATTTGATTCTGCAACCCATCCAAAGAGAGGAGTTCACTGGAACATAAAACCGTCCTACAAAGACATAAACACTAAACTGTTTTCTTAGTAGGTGAAAAATATGTGGACATTTCTTGTAGAAACACTACAGGAAAGGGTCTTATATCACCTATACTGAGTATTATATGATGTCAGTGATACATCGCACACTGGGATCTATCATCTTTTGTTGGGCATCCATGTTATGTTATTATACTTGTTTACATGAATTCTTATAAACTACCTTAATGTGAAGATCTCATATTGACTAATAAGCCTATCACTCAATTTGAGCAAATTCTGTGAACAGCAGCATTGTTTCATCTCTAGTTATAAGTAACCACAGCTATTTGGGATAACAACCTTTGGACAGAATATATTGCATTCACGCTTTTGCCAACACACAGATCAGCCACCCTGTGGCATATCCCTTCTATACTATATGGCTGATTCAGCAATACAGTGTTATGTACTCTTATGATGTTAACATCATGTATGAGCACCTGACTTATTTTTCCAGTATAATTTGCTGGTATTTGATTCTTTATTTTTTCTTGATCTTTCTGAATTTCATATTTATATATTTAGCTAAGCCATGCTGTGGTGTGTTCAGCACACACCACTTCATTGCATAAATCTAGCTAGATAATTATTATCTTTGGCAATGCTTATTTAAAATCTTAGGCAATACTTATGTAGATTGATTCTAGCAATATATTTGCTCCAGTTTAATAGTCACAGCTTAGTATTTACAGTTTTTGAATTTATATAGTTTTCTAATCCATGCTCTCGCTGTAGAGTTGTGATGCGGCTGTGTCCCCAGTTCACCCCACTGCATCGCGGCTCATCTAGTGTCTGTATTAGATTCTCTATACACTGGTGTTTTTTCACATACTGGTGTTTTCAACAAATGTATATATAATTTGCTCATGATTCTTAGTATTCGGGATTCGCTGTGCTGGTGTGTGCTGCAATGCGGTGGTGTTCTCTATTTACATCACTTCACCACTCCAGCAGTATGTGCATCACTTAGCCTTCATCTTTATATATTCTTATATATATATTACTTCTTTTATTTGTTTTGCCATTGTTTCATGTCTAGATTTAGGCATTCATATCTGATGCTTATGAGTGGTGGATGCTCTTATGAGTGCCGCCCCTCAATAGCATCTTTTGGGTTTCCCTGTGTGTGACATAATTTTAAATGGGGTCACTACGAGTACGCCAGTTTTGGCACAAGTCTTACGTGGAGCCACGTTTTGGATGAGGTCAAGTATTTTCTATCCCTATATATATCACTGATATGGTGTTTGGTCCCCTGTTTGCCCTGAGGAAGGTCTGTTTTTGACCAAAAACATTTGGCATGGATTGAATAAAAGTCTGCTCTTCACCTACTTTGCTGAGTGCTGTCTCCTTGGACTTTGGATATCCCCATGCTGTCTTAGTCAAGGATATCTTTGTCAAGTTAATGCTATGTATCATCATCAGCAGCAGCAGCCATTGTCGATCCATTGCAGGATGAAGGCCTCCTCAGCAAGCCTCCAACAACGTCAGTCCTGTGCTGCTTGTATCTGTGTATATTACTCAAAATACTGTATATTTGCATAACGTGAAAGACAATTGGGAATTAGAGTTATTACAGCATACTGATTTTGGTAATGGCAAATTACAACATTGTGCAAAGAAGTAAAGCATTCATCGAAGCCCCGATACATTTCTCATGATTCATTGGGGCATTTTATAATTTTTTTCAGTCTCTATGGAGATTAAAGGAAACAATACTAAACTGCCATTATTTATTTTACCATGCTAACAGTAGTTACACTACCATTAATGTTAATGACCTCATTTCTTGCTATTTCCCTACTCCCCAAAGCACCTGCAATTTTATTGTTTGAAATTATGTATTTTTTGCAATTAGATCATGCTCTAGCGCAGGTGTGAGAAGTGGGAACAGGTTTATGTTTCTAAAACTTAAAGCATTAGAAATTGTCTCCAATAGGAGATTGTCCTTCTTTGTTTCTTTGTTTCCTGTGACAACTAGAGTAACATTTTGTGCAATTCCATGGTAACCTAAACCTGTTAGAGCATGATGCAAAGTACACGACAACATGTCACTACTACAAGAAACATAATGTTTAAAAGATTATTGCATTATTGTTTGGCAAAAAACACTCTTACTGAAATTTCTTTTCTCATTTTGTCTGGTACTGTTTATCCAGATACTCCAGGGGTTTCAGTGATCATCAGTAGTAGGAGGTTAATTGCAGTTAAATTGAAGCTTCAGCGTTCCAGTGGCTATATTTTTCTTGAAGAATTTGCAGTTTGTGTGTGTGTATTTGGTGGTGGTGGGGGTAATTTTAAAACCAATGTGGTGGAAGCTTCTATGGTATCTAATGGTTATTTTATTAAATATTATATTGCTTAAAATGATGAGTTGTAGATGGTTATGTATCAAGTTATGTACATTGGTGTAAGGGAAGAAAGTAAACCAGTTCTGTGGGCCTTAGTCTTCTAAATACAGATACATTATTCTGGAGTAAACCATCTGCAATGTAGGGGGAAAATGAGAATTCGGAAAATGTCCTTTGATTTAAATAGGGCTTTTAACACCTTGAAAGCTATAAAGGTATCTGTTTAATTTGTGTTGTAGACCTCTCTAGCACTCAAGGGGGTTAAAAGCACTAGTTAAATAAATGGTAATATCTAGTGTTGAGCGAGCACCCCGATGCTCGGGTGCTCGGGTGCTCTGACCGAGCACCCCCTGAGGCTCGAGTGCTCGGCCGAGCACCCGAGCCCCATTGAAAAGCATGGGGCGACACGAGCATTTCACCAGGCACCCCCTGCTCTGATGAGGGGAGGGTGCCTGGTCAATGCCCCCCTTCATCTCCGCTATGCCCCCTTCATCTCTGAATGCCCCCTTCATCTCCGCAATGTCCCCCTTCATCTCCGCTATGCCCCTCTTCCACAATGTCCCCCTTCATCTCCGCTATGCCCCTCTTCCACAATGTCCCCCTTCATCTCCTCTATGCCATAGAGGAGATGAAGGGGGACATTGTGGAAGAGGGGCATAGCGGAGATGAAGGGGGACATTGTGGAAGAGGGGCATAGCGGAGATGAAGGGGGACATTGTGGAAGAGGGGCATAGAGTCTATGCCCCTCTTCCACAATGTCCCCCTTCATCTCCGCTATGCCCCCTTCATCTCTGAATGCCCCCTTCATCTCCGCAATGTCCCCCTTCATCTCCGCTATGCCCCTCTTCCACAATGTCCCCCTTCATCTCCGCTATGCCCCTCTTCCACAATGTCCCCCTTCATCTCCTCTATGCCATAGAGGAGATGAAGGGGGACATTGTGGAAGAGGGGCATAGCGGAGATGAAGGGGGACATTGTGGAAGAGGGGCATAGCGGAGATGAAGGGGGACATTGTGGAAGAGGGGCATAGAGTCTATGCCCCTCTTCCACAATGTCCCCCTTCATCTCCGCTATGCCCCCTTCATCTCCGCAATGCCCCCGTACCTCCAGTCCCTGGTGGTCCAGCGGAGCGTCTTCTGATCTGTGCCTCTTCCGGTACAGATCCCCGCCACCCGAACATGGCGGGAGAGCACATGGCGGTACTCGACGAGTACCGCCATGTGCCGAGCAGAGCGATGCTCGAGCCGATCCGAGCATCGGCCGAGCACGCTCGCTCAACACTAGTAATATCTATTCCAATTTCAAAAGTACCATGCAGTTTGCTTGCTCCAGAATTACATATCTTTATGTGATGTATAAGGCCATGTGTGTTTATTTTGTACATTACCATAGCAACATATAAAGCCTGGCAATTTCCTCTAAATTTCTTCTCTCTTGATATCAGCAGCTAAAATATCGCCCAACCCTCTCAACTCATTCTACTTCTTCAAATTTACTTCTATGGACTTGCCTTTGATCATCAGTGGGAGGTTTAAAGGGACAAGTGGAAAAAGAGTGAAGAGTCGCTGAATTTATCAGACCTGGAGAAAATCCGAGAAAGGGGAAAATATGAAAGACTAACTGCCAGAGATATGGTCCCTAATAATGGTTTTGTCAACAAAATAATTTTTTTTCATTAGGCAAAGTAAGGAGCTGCCTGGAGCACCAGGTGTGTCTGGCAGCTGGACGCCTTGCTCACTCATATCATATAATCTTTACGCACATATCTGAACTACTTTTGCAAGTAGATAGATCCCAGCAATCTTTTAAGGAGCAGAAGCAGTTTAACAATGTTCATGTACCTATCAAATGTCAGTTCTATGGCCAAAACAAGGCTATCCACACACAGGGGAGAGCTCTGCATCTCATGATTCTTGCCATCTTAATTGTAGAAGGGAAGGGTACTGTGAGCCCTCAACCTAATCCTTTTCCATAGAAGATAATAGAAGCCTTATATTTGATAGATACATCTTTTCTTTATGGAATGAGGGACCTGTGGTCACATCACACAGTCATTTATAGATGGTAAGAAGTGGTGTGGCCTTATGCATAAAACTGTATGGTGACCCACAGGAATTTTGACTTTTAGGTGGGTTGTTGGTCCACTGACAACAAATACGTTACATTTATATTAAAATAGATGTAAAATTTTCTTTTAGATGTCCTACCAAAATGTAATTTAGGTAATCTTATAGACTACTTATTATGTCACCTATACATTATAGTATCATTACATGTAGCACTATTACTAATAACCTGTACTTTCCTTAGTAGCCCTATAGCATATGTTCTGCTCTAGGAAGAAGTGGGTGGAAACTGTGGGTGGACTCATGTGATGGATGTATGGCCAGGGCCAGCCAATAACCAGCAAGAGGGACTTGCCAAGGGACACCTGATATGTAAATCTTGACTTGCATGCAACACATGTGCGTTAATGTATAACAAAAGTTAAGATTTTTTTTTTCACTTTTAAGAAAGTATCTCAATAAGAACTCTAACTTCCAATATAATGTGTGTATATTTTCAGCTAAGTGAACTAACCTTAATTAAAGAGAAACTATAATTTATTTTTATATGTTGTAATGTTCTAAGAAACCATAAACCATATAGATCTAAAATAAGTACTAAAATAAGTACTACTTTCTTAAAACTCATTAAAGCGGAACTATCACCCTAAATAAATTCCCCCCCAATAATTAGGCATATAGCGATACACTTATAAATAGTGCTATTAACGAGAATAAGTACTACGTTATCAAGAAATCCTTCTTCTTCTGAGACTGACAGACAGGCTTCTTTCTTTAGAGGCATCTGCGCGCCTGCACCGTCAGTCCCTTCCTGTTACCTTAAGGTACCATGAAGGAGACCAGGAAGGACAGCACAGGCGCGCAGATGTTTCTAAGCCAAGATGTCTGCACGTATGCCTGGCAGCCAGTCTCAGAAGAAGAAGGATTACTTAATAACGTGGTACTTATGTACGTTAATAGCATTATTTCTAAGCGTATCGCTATAAGCCTAATTATTGCAGTGGGTGGGACTTTATTTAGGTTATAGTTCCGCTTTAAGTGTACTTATTTTATTTCATTTTGACGAGTCTCATTTTGTTATCATTTGCTATCACAAACTGCATCCACCAAAATACTTATTTTTCCATAGCTTCCTTCTAAATCTCTGTTTCCTGTGACAAACCAAAAAAACTAAAACATTGATGGAATAAAAAAAGAGATGTAATGTGGGAAAAGAGGTCAGAGCTTTATAAATTACAATTATCTAATCAAAACCTTCACGTTTTCACCCAGTGCAGCCCTGCCTTGATAGATGTCTTACTGTGGATCTGAACATGCACCCAATTCTATCCACATACGGGAAGGGGCTTGTTCCAAGACAAAACCTGACATGCTTTCTTCCCATTGATGGTAGACAATTAGCCAAAAGGTATACAGGTTGTAAGCAGATCTACCATGACAATGGCACCATTGCCTCTAATATTTCATTGCCATAGTAGAAATACCCCCCTTGAAGATATGTAAACCTGACTTCAGAAGTCAGTGACTGTACTACATGGTTCCTTATCCAATGGTCTAAGCTGTACTGATTGACAGACCAGTGAGTCAGCATTACTGACTCTAATCTTATTAGCTTCTACTGGACTTGATCAATTGACCTAGGTATGATCACTCTGTAGCCATTACTATGGTTTCAGTCAGTATACATTGGAATGGGAATGTGAAGAACAAAAATACTAGGTTTTGAATGATGTACTAGACCCTGGGTTATACTTCTAAACAACTACTTTTTCCACGACTTTGAGGCTCTGACCCCAGATTTGCCACATCTGTGATTAGCTGTCCCATGTTTTGTCTTTTCAGGCAGAAAGTGCACCACAGTGCAGAGAAAAGAAAACCTAAAATACCCTGCATTTACTGGACTTCCCTTGCATTTTACTCAATCCACTGGAGACCAGTCCGACATTCTAAATTCCATGGGTTTAAATGCACTGTATTTGGTGGGTATGGGTCCCTTAAAATATATTTGTTATATAACAAACAAAGAAAGTGCAGTGGTAGTTGCTCCAACTTCATCAAGAGGCTTAGTTTGGGAATTCTCTGGAAACAACTAGCTTGCACAGACTCATTAATCAAATTCCCCAGATTCAATAAAATACCCATACTGATACATGAACTACTTGGCGCATGGGAGAAAAGGATTGCAAAGTTGCATTTTTGTCCCAAAATATCCATTTGCGCAACATATTTGTATGCTGCTCTTTAGTACCTTTCCCTTGTGTATATCTGTTCTACATTACAATTGTAAATTATGCAACATACATCTTTTTTACAGATTTACTGTACTTTATATTTTTTTCCTATCATAAATAATTTCTGAAGAAGCCAAATCTAAAGAAGCAATCATACATTTCTATTATACATTCAGCAAAAGTAATTTGTCCAAGATCAACATGCATCCCAATATAACAAACTCCTTAAAGGAGCAGTAAACTTTTTTTTATGAAAAAATATATATTGTAGGGATTTTCCTACTGAGTAAAATAAAGGTACTCCCACTGCCAAGAGATTCCTATTTCCAGAGTTATTACAGTTTAAACCCATGTTTTTACATTAGCAGTGCCCTCTAGTGGTCAAATTCTAATTAGGTTTTCCTGTTACATAGAAACATAGAAACATAGAAGATTGACGGCAGAAAAAGACCACCTGGTCCATCTAGTCTGCCCTTTAGTATTCCTTTATTGTTATCTTAGGATAGATACATGTTTATCCCAGGCATGTTTAAACTGTGTTACTGTGGATTTATCAACCACCTCTGCTGGAAGTTTGTTCCAAGTTTCTACTACTCTTTCAGTGAAATAATATTTTCTAATGTTTTTCTTGATTTTTCCTCCAACTATCCTCAGATTGTGCCCCCTTGTTCTTGTATTCAGATTCTTATTAATCACACTTCCCTCCTGAACCTTGTTCAGTCCTTTAACATATTTAAAGGTTTCAATCATGTCCCCCCTTTCTCTTCTTTCCTCCAGACTATACATATTTAGATCTCTGAGTCGTTCTTGATAAGTTCTATGCTTTAGACCTTCCACCATTTTTGTAGCTCTTCTTTGAACCCGCTCAATTTTAGTTATATCCCTTTGCAGATGAGGCCTCCAGAACTGTACACAGTATTCCAGATGTGGTCTCACTAGAGCTCTATACAGAGGGATCACAATCTCCCTCTTCCTGCTTGTTATACCTCTAGCTATGCAGCCAAGCATACGATTTGCTTTCCCCACCGCCTGGTTGCATTGGTTACTCATCTTGAGGCTGTCAGAGATGACCACCCCCAAATCCTTCTCTTCTGAAGTCTTTGCTACCACAGAACTGCCAATACGATAGTCAGATTGAGGGTTTCTTTTCCCCAAGTGCATTATTTTACATTTGGAAACATTGAACTGAAGTTTCCATTGTTTTGACCACTTATCTAATAGTGCCAAATCATTCTCCATATTACAGACACCTCCTGGAACATCAACCCTATTACATACTTTTGTGTCATCAGCAAACAAGCAAACCTTCCCTGCCAAGCCTTCCCTTATGTCACTTACAAACATGTTGAACAGAACAGGGCCCAGAACAGATCCTTGTGGCACTCCACTTGTAACCAGTCTCTGCTCAGAATACACTCCATTAACAACAACCCTCTGGTTTCTGTCCTTCAGCCAACTGCAGATCCACTGAACTATCCAGGGGTTAAGTCCAATTCTTGATAATTTATCTATCAGCTCTTTATGGGGAACTGTATCGAAAGCTTTACTGAAATCCAGGTAGGCGATATCCACAGCACCACCTTCATCCAGCACTTTAGTTACATAGTCAAAGAAATCAATGAGATTAGTCTGACAGGATCGGCCCTCAGTGAAGCCATGCTGGTTTGGGTCCATCAGGTTGTTTTTTGTTAGATGGTCAATTATCTTCTTCTTTAGAAGAGTCTCCATCATTTTTACCACTACAGATGTCAGGCTGACTGGCCTGTAGTTACTAGCTTCTTCTTTACTACCCTTCTTGTGAATGGGTACAACATTGGCCATTCTCCAATCATCAGGAACTTCTCCCGTAAGAAGGGACTGGTTATACAGATTAGTCAGGGGGCCAACTATGACAGATCGGAGTTCTTTAAGAACTCTAGGGTGGATTCCATCCGGACCCATTGCTTTATTTGACTTTAGCCGGACAAGTTCCTCTAGAACATCGGCCTCTGAAAACACTGGGGCTAAAATTATACAACTAGAGGCAATGCTGTGTTCAGCCATTTTCTGATTATGAGGGCCGCCGTCTGAAAAAACTGAGCAGAAGTAGTTATTCAGATGGTCAGCGACCGCCTTTTCCTCTTCTATAAACTGATTTTTTCCGTTGTTAATTTTTGTAATCCCGCAGTTTTTCTTCTTCCTGTCACTGATATATCTGAAGAAGGTTTTATTCCCCTTCTTAACAGATTTGGCCATTTCTTCCTCTTTTGAGGCTTTAGCAGCATTTATCATCTGTTTAGTCTTCTTCTGTATAGTTTTATACCCTTCTCTGTCCGCTTCACTTCCAGTCTCTTTATATCTCTTATAGGCAGACTTTTTATCTTTCACTATAGCTCTTACCTCTCTAGTAAACCATAGTGGATTTCTCTTTCTTTTCCTCTTGCTAATTTGTCTAACATGTAATCTTGTTGCCTTTAAGAGGACTTCTTTGAGTGTCTTCCACTGAGTACTCACTCTCGGTGTTTTATCCCACCCTTTTAATTCTTTCTTTACATATTCTCCCATATCCTCAAACTTCGTCTTCCTAAAGTCCAATACTTTGGTTGCAGAATGGGATTTCTCGTAGTCAGTCTGGATTCCGAACCACAAACATTGGTGGTCACTGGAACCTAGATTTTCTCCCACCTTCACCTCAGATACCAGGTCTCCATTTGTGAATACTAAGTCTAGGATATTGTCCCCTCTAGTTGGCGCCTTCACCAGCTGTTTTAGGGACATCCCCGTCAGGGCTTCTACGATGCTCCTACTTCTACATGTGGACGCACAAGGGATATTCCAATCAACATCAGGCATGTTGAAGTCTCCCATAACTACTATATCTCCCTTTACTGCCATTTGGGTAATCTCGTCCACTAGCATGTTGTCTTGCTCTTCAGATTGCCCCGGAGGCCTGTAGACTGCACCTATTCTTGTAACTGATCCCTTTTTATTCTGCAGACAGATCCAGAGAGTCTCCAACTCTTTACATGAATTCTGGATCGCTGTGGATTTTATGCTATCTTTAACATAAATGGCTACCCCACCCCCTCTTCTCTCAGCCCTATCTTTCCTATACAACGTGTATCCCGGAATGGCTATTTCCCAGTCATTACAGTCCCTGAACCATGTCTCTGTTATTACAATCAAGTCCAAGTCATCTCTACAAACTATTGATATTAGCTCGCTGAGCTTGTTGCCTAAGCTGCGAGCATTAGTACACATTACACGAAGAACATTACATTTATCACCAACAACAACTCTATCTACCGCACCATCATCTACCTCACCAACATCTGTATGTAAAGCACCAGCAACTTCCTGTGCACCAACATCTGTATCTATCACACTAACAAACTCAGAACCCTGGTTCACCAAAACTGTTCGGGGACAGAAATCAATCTTCTCAATGAAATTCCTGCCCCCTCCATCTAGTTTAAATGCCTCTCCAAGAAACACCTGAACTCTTCTCCAAGTACCTCAGTTCCTCTGTGTGACGGGTGCAGACCATCTCTCTTGAACATTTCTTTACAACTCCACCTTCTACCACTGTGACTGACAAATCCAAAACCTTCTTCTTTACACCACTGTCTTAGCCAACCATTGAACTCCAGGATACGAAGTCTCTTACTATTTTCAGAGCGGACTGGCAAAATCTCTGAAAAAGTGATAGAGTCTGTCATTCTGCTCAGCTCCAGGCTGAGACTTTGAAATTCCATTTTCACCTCTTCAACACTTTTCTGGGACAAATCGTTTGTACCGAGATGAATGATCAGATCAACTTCAGTCTCCTTTGTTGCAGCCTTGACAATATTTGAGATTTTTTATTATTTTTTTTTTTTTTTTTTTTTTTAAGTTTTTTGTCTACAATAGAAAAGAAGAGAGAAGTAAGAGTGAAGTAATAGTAATAGCCTGAGCTTACCTCAAGCTTGACTTAAGTACTGCAGTTTTTGAAACTACACACTTCTGTCTGTCTGCTGCACTTGTGTCTGGCTGCAAACTACTTACAGAGTAAACTCACAGAGTTGAAACCTCCTATAAATACACCTACTGCAGTTGATACGCTAACGAAGCGAGCCAAGCCTTTTCTTATGATAATCTAATGAAACCAGTTACCAGCTACACCCAAATAGACACCTATGCACACTATGCAGAAACCAAAACAAGCCAAATACAAACTTAAGCACTAATGATCCAAATTAACCAAAGTAAATAAACACACAATTCAAACTAAATACTAAATGCAACACAATTCCAAGTACTACAACATAAGCAGTATTAAAGAATGATAGTAAGATTTTTTTTATTTTTATTTATTTTTTTTTTTTTTTAAGTTTTTTGTCTACAATAGAAAAGAAGAGAGAAGTAAGAGTGAAGTAATAGTAATAGCCTGAGCTTACCTCAAGCTTGACTTAAGTACTGCAGTTTTTGAAACTACACACTTCTGTCTGTCTGCTGCACTTGTGTCTGGCTGCAAACTACTTACTTCTAATGGAGAGGAAATTCAAGAAAGTCAGAGACATACAGTTCTCCATAGAATGTGATAGAAACTGCCTGTCACTTCCTGTCAGTTAGAACTTTCATGACGTAAAAACAGTAAATTCACTTCATGATTATTTGAACTGTTTTAAATTTTGAATAGAACATCTGTCAGCATTGGGAGTGACCTTGTTTTATTCAGCAGGGAAAGATCTATAAAGTATGTGTTTTCATAAAAAAAAGTTTACTGCTCCTTTAAACTCATTTTGCATTTCATCAGTATAACAATTTTCACTGTGTTCATTTTTCATGGGAATTCTCACTTAAGAAACTGTAAACTTTCCACTCCAAATGTTCCCTTTTCTTAATTAATCTAAATAGGAAGCGTAGGGCAATAAATTTACATTAAAAATTATAATATAATATGCTATAGAAGAATGGACAGATTATGAGTGGAGTCAGAATATATAGTAACTGAACCTCATTACTAACGACATTTCTGTGGTATATAAAATGTACTTGGTACAGTCCTGATTGGCTGAATAATACTAATCTTAAGAAATTAGATACTGGTCCAAAAGTTTTTTTTTTATCAAATTGCTAGACGATCTAGGGTGTTAGGTATAGAAAAGAGAGTAATTAAAAAAAAAGAAGATCCAAAACACATTTACATTCTGAATCCATTTCAGTCTAAGTAACATAGTAACATAGTACATTAGGTTGAATAAAGACACAAGTCCATCAAGTTCAACCTTCTCCTCATACCCCAGTAACTGAGAATTGTATAGCTTTCCTGCTACCAATTAAATTAGTCTTTATCAGACCTTCCTGAGCAGCCTACTGATAAACAGTATAACTCTGTATGTTCCCTATTGAAAGAAACGTATCTAATCTTCTCTTAATTATATCCATTTTATCTGCCATAACCACTTCCCCTGGGCAATGAATTCCACAATTTAAAGGGATAGTAATACTTCGTTTTAACTTTATTTTATTTTGTAGGCATTAAAAAACCATGAAGAATGATATAAGTCTTATCCCTCAAACCTTTATGGTTTATGAGTATCACGGTGCCCGTGATTTGCTGCAGTTACTTGTCTGTCACCAGTAGGGGGCTTCCATTGGCTGTCTGCAGATAGCCCGCCTCTTATTGACTATTTAAACCTGGATTGGGCACCCTTTGAGTGCCCTTTCGTGTTGTTTCTGACCTTCTTGCTATCACTATGCTAGTGATAGCTGGGCCTCTGTTCCAGTGTTCCTGAGTTCCTGATCTCATGTGTTCCTGAGTTCCTGATCTCTACTGTTCCAGTGTTTCCTGCATGCTGAAGTACTTCCAGTCCTGGTTCCGGCCTAGTCTCTGGTGTTGCAGTTCCTGCTGAACTTCTCTGCTGTTTTCTGACCTGACTGATCGTTGCTGGTTCCTGTCATCTCATCACCTGTCTTCAGTATCCTGGCGACCTTCTGCCTGGTCGCGTTGGTGACATTGCTACAATTCCGTGTTGGTCCCAGCGTGCGGACGCTGGTTTGCTCCCAAGCCTTGCGGCTATACAAACTCGCTTGTTACACCAGTGTGCGGTCACTGGTTTGCTCCAAAGCCTATCAGCTATACAATTCTGTGTTGGTCCCAGCGTGCGGACGCTGGTTTGCTCCTAAGCCTTGCGGCTATACAAACTCACTTGTTACACCAGTGTGCGGTCACTGGTTTGCTCCAAAGCCTTTCAGCTATACAAATCTGTGTTGGTCCCAGCGTGCGGACGCTGGTTTGCTCCTAAGCCTTGCGGCTATACAAACTCGCTTGTTACACCAGTGTGCGGTCACTGGTTTGCTCCAAAGCCTATCAGCTATACAAATCTGTGTTGGTCCCAGCGTGCGGACGCTGGTTTGCTCCTAGCCTTGCGGCTATACAAACTCACTTGTTACACCAGTGTGCGGTCACTGGTTTGCTCCAAAGCCTTTCAGCTATACAAATCTGTGTTGGTCCCAGCGTGCGGACGCTGGTTTGCTCCTAAGCCTTGCGGCTATACAAACTCGCTTGTTACACCAGTGTGCGGTCACTGGTTTGCTCCTAAGCCTATCAGCTATACAAATCTGTGTTGGTCCCAGCGTGCGGACGCTGGTTTGCTCCTAAGCCTTGCGGCTATACAAACTCGCTTGTTACTCCAGTGTGCGGTCACTGGTTTGCTCGCTAAGCCTAACGGCTATACTATTCAGTGTTGTTTCCAGCGTGCGGACGCTGGTTTGCTCCAAAGCCTTGCTGCTTAACGATTCTGCTAATTTGCCAGTTCCATCTGACTGCTGCTATTATCTCTGGGCTGCCCTGCCCGGTATTGGTAAGGCCGGTAGAACCTTTTGCCACATTCCATCTGAGGTTGCCTTACCCGGTATTGGCAGGGCCGGTAGAGCCTACATTGTGTATCTATTGAGGCTGCCTTGCCCGGTAATTTGGTAAGGCCGGTAAAACCGTTATGCTATTCCATCTGCAGGTTGCCTTACCCGGTATTGGCAAGGCCGGTAGAGCCTAAAGACTGTCCTGTCCGGTATATTGACAGGACCGGTAGAGTCTGCCTTCTGTCTGTGCTATATTCTGTATATATATATATATGTATGTTATTGCCATCCTAAGTTATCATTTATTATTTAAATAAAATTGATTTTTTTTACCTAAAACTTGTGTCTGAGAGTCATAATAAACCGTGACAATGAGATATTCACAAGCAAAGTTTCCCCTCCCCGCCCCTTTTACCTAGTGTAAGCCATCTCTTCTCAGATGTGAATCTGGTTGTATGACCAGACAGATAACAGAAGGGGACAACTGTTCCCTATCCTTGTGTGTTGTAATCCTGAATATAGTCCCTTATTATCCATTCTAGCAGTTTTCCCACTACAGAGGTCAAACTCACTGGTCTATAATTCCCAGGTTCTGTTTTTGTTCCCTTCTTAAATAGAGGCACTATGTTAGCTCTTCACCAATCCTGTGGCACTGAGCCTGTGGTAATAGAATATTTAAAGAGTAAATATAGGGGTTTTGCTAACACTGCAATAAGTTCCTGAAAAGCCCTTGGATGTATACCATCAGGACCCGGTGCTTTGTCGGTCTTAATTTTGTTCAGTGTTCCCATTACATCTTCTTGAGTTAACCCAATATCTGTTATTTGTATTGTTTTATTTGTTACTTGCGGAGGCTCTTCTACCATTGCTTGCTCCCTTGTATATACTGATGCAAAGAAAGTGTTTAAAACATCGGCCTTTCCCTTATCCTCACTAACCAACTCACCCATCTCATTTTTGAATGGTCCAATGCACTCCCTCTTAAGTTTTTTGCTATTTATGTATTTGAAAAACTTTTTTGGATTAGTCTTGTTTTCCCTTGCAATTCGACTTTCATTATCTATTTTTGCTACCCTACTTGCCTTTTTGCAATCTTTGTTGCACTCCCTGTATTTTAAGAAAGATTGTTCAGTTCCTTCAGACTTAAATAATTTGAATAAATAATTGAATAAGTATCTGATGTTCTGATTTATGCATCTATATCCTTGGCATTGTAGCATTACATTAATTTGAAATTGACTCACGTTATTGTAGAAATCAATTAGCATCAATCAAAAATACATTAATGGGACTATATCAGTATAATGAAATAGTGGTGCACCTAAACATAAAAGATTTTATATATGACATATATTTTTAAAGATTTAGTCAAATGCTAAATTCTGCCAAAAAGGTTTAAGAGAATACTGAACCAAATCCAAAACCTAGTAACATATTATAAAAATCACCAATCACACATAGAAATACAATCAGCCATATTAGTAATAGAAATACAATGTGGTTAACATCACATTATTATTTAATATTTATTTTTATTTGGTTAATGTTACTCATAACTTAATTATCATGTTAAATTTTTACAGCCTTCAAAGCTGTTTGAAAAAGTATATTCACTGTCTTAGATTTATTGTTACAACGTATCTGCTGTCGATAGAAAACCACAGTTAATCAATATTTTCTTAGTTGTTAATACTAATTATTTGAGGAATATTATGAAAATAATTGCAAATCTTTAAACTGCAACTCAGGAAATTAAAGTATTGTTACGAAGAGGCAATTTTCTGTGATAAATATTAATAATTAAGATATCCATTAAGATATAAAGAATGTGGTATTTTGGAAGTATCAGCACAAGACATGGATTTTACTAGATGCATAATCTAAATGTATTGTTTAATGATCACCATTTCAGTACACACTCTGTAATTTAGTAAAGACAACCACCATATGTTCAAAACTTCCCATATATACCACAAATTATGCAATGTATTTGAAAACAAGAGATTGGTATGCGTACCTCTTAGTGGTGACATCACTATCATGAGGTATCTACCGAGTATAGAATAAGAAATGTGAAAAATTCTAATGAAATAACTTTCCACCACAGGGCATACAGAAAAACTATATTTACATATTTACAATCTAAAGAAACATAATTGTTAGACTTATTCTTCTTTCTAAGCATCTACCACTTTAAAACAAAATAACCATCTTCTTTTAAAGCACTGTTTGGTATTTTGTAATTGACTTAAAAATAAGATCATATCACCTTGACATGCAGATGTGTAAGCCATAAGATTTATTATAAGGTATCTGAGCTAATAGGTAATTCTTTATTAGTCAGGCAAGTATATTACTCAATTAATAAACATGCATGTCCACCTGATTCCTACCAAATATATTCAGTGGCTTCTGTAGGCAATGTCAAATAAATAGGCAATAGAGGGTTCAAATTGCAACAACCAGTCACCGTAGGAAAACCTTGTGTCCCGAGCATAATGTTGCAGGTGTCTTGCACTACAAGTGTTGCTATGATGTAAAAAATATTATCTCTGTAAGAGTCTATTGTGCTTTCAGAAAACTGTATCTAAAGTGGATTGTTCTTATCCATCTCTAGATGATGATAATAAAGGCACAGGATAATCTTGTCAGTTGTGCTGTTCATTAAATGCAACAGAGAATTTCTTATATATCACCAAAATGTAACGCAAGCCTAGCTCTAAAAATAATGGTTACGTCCTATTAATACTCAGCTAACAGAGATGGCAAATGTCCAGAAGGAAAAGTAAAAGGGGTAGATTTTATAGTCTATAAAGTGGTGTACATCAAACAATTTGTTGTCTGGAATGAATATGTATATATTATAAATGCCGGAGCACCACCTGCTTCAATACATCTAAAACATCTTATGTCCAGACAAAAATATAGTCGAGATGTGAAGCATATAGCTGTTTTATGTAAAAAGTTCTAAAGCTGGATTTGAATGCAATAGGGGGAATTTAACATTTCCAGTTCAAGTACCCCACAAGCTTTATTGACTGACCTTAATGATACCAGTGTGAAGAAATGCCAATCAGTAAACTCAATATTGCATTATTTTGTTAATCCATCACTTTAACACTCCAATTCAGCAACACATATCAGTGCTAGCCACTGTAAAGTTCCAAAAATAAAACATATGGTTGTAGTTCCTGGAAGTTCTAAACTTAGAAAAGAGGGCAATAGGGGGGCTCAGCATACACAGTTCAATTACCCCATTTTTAACTCTTAAATCTGTCAGAAATAATCCAGGCAAGAGGAAGTATTAACCAATGTCAGGATGTCATTAATTTTTGTTATTATTGAGAAACAACTCATGCATTGTTAACAGCTAAACAGTTCAAAACAAAGGTTTTGGAGGCATAGTGCCAAATATAAACATGGTACTACTCATAGTTCCCTGTCTGATTTTGGGACTTCAGCACACTCAACGTTAACAACAACCCGGATGGCACAATATGGCAGGATCAAGAACTGAGAATATTACCATGTTACCACTTGGTTAACACTTCCTCCTGCTTGGATTATTCGTACCAGACTTGACAGTTAATATTGTAGTGGTTGAACAGAGAATGTTGAGTAAATATTATAAATATGTTTTTCCTGTGTTCACTGGCATGGAAATGGTCCAGTACTGCATACCAATCACTTGTTTTCAAGCAGATTATGTCCTCTTCCTGTGTTCTTGTTATATATGGGTTATATATGGGGAGTATTAAGCATCCTGTGGTTGTTCTGATGAAAGTAGAGAGCGTGTACTGAATTTTTCATCAGAATATAAAAAAAAAATTAGATTTTCTTGGAACCATTTGAAAAGACCTGTGAGTGCAGTTTGTTCTATAAACTGTCTTCATAACATTAACTTGCACCTAAGGCCCAATATCCCAGTTTGTCATGAGCGCGGCAAATTACTGACATCTGAGAGAGATGGACTATTGGAGAAAAGAGTGAGAGATGGACCACAGGGTGTGAAAGAGAGAGAGAAAAAGAGAGATTTAGACTATGGGAGAGAGAGTGATGGACCATGAGTAAATGGGCAGGAGTGAGGAGATGGGCAGGAGTGTGGGAGATGGACAGGGGTTTAATTTGATATGAAGGGGGAAGGTGGACATGGAGGGGGGACATTGCCATAAAGTGGAGATAGGTGGACATAGAGGGAGAGATGACTTGTAGGAGGAGATGGAAATGGAGAGGGTGAGAGATGGACTTGAGGAGGGGAAGATTGATATGAAAAGGTATTTTTTAAAATGTCTCATGCAAAACACGTGCAACTACAGGGTGCATTCAGCATGTCACCCTGATTAAAAGGGCAACACAAGAATCTTACGCTCCAGGATAATACGAGATTCTCATGTCGTCAAATGATATGTCACCATCAATGTATTAAAGAACATTTGAGCCCTTCAAGTTTGCAAATACAATGATTCAATGAAATACCTTCTGCTCACTACCACCAAAATACCTTCTGTTCTCTGCCACAGCATTAATCACAGCAGTGATCGGTGATCTACCTCCTCCCACGAGCTGAACTGCACTCAGGAAGTCTTGTTCTTTATGCAGACCTCACATAAGGATGACTCTGTGGTGACCCTGAGGAGCACTGATGATGTCCCTGCATCTGCACCCAGTGGCCACTGAGGATGATGCGCACACAAGCCACTATCAGCAAGCGTGTAAAGTTGCAACAGAGTTATAGCGGAGGGGGCAGAACTGATCAGGAATCCCAAGCTTGGTGGCAGAATGCAGGGACATCATCAGTGAGCTTCAGGGATGCCACAGAGTCATCCTTATGTGAGGTCTGCATAAAGAGCGAGACTCCCTGAGTGCAGTTGGGCCCTTGGGAGGAGGTAGATCAGTGAACACTGATGTGATTATTGCTGTGGCATACAGCAGAAAGTATTTTGGTGGGAGCTAGTAGAAGGTATTTCAGTGAATCATTTTATTTGCAAACTTGATGAGCTCAAATGTTCTTTAATACATTGATGGTGACATTTCATTCGGCGACAGGAGAATCTGATGATATCCTGCAGTGCAAGATTCTCATGTTGCCCTTTTAATCAGGGCGACATGATGAATGCACCCTGTAGTTGCACACTCTTTTGCATGCAACATTTTAAATGTGAACCATATAAAAGGGGAGACAGAGAGACTTCATGAACATCATTCCCTCCTCTGCTCCCCCCAAGGTGAAATTGTGGATTCGCTTTTGTTGTCATTGTCTCCTAACTGCATTCTCCAGATACTCTGTGTGTTTGTCAATCTCCTCCACATTGGTCAGCTCCCTGCTCAGTGATACTGTGCCTGTACAGAATAGGGAGTCATTTTAATAGCTCTGATAGTAATAGTAACTGATGCCTGGTCTCTCTGCAGATTTAGTTTACTGTTAAAATCGGACACTATTACAAGGATTCCTCATATGGTACACACACAGTATCACCATGTGTGGATTCAAACAAAATGGTGAGCATTCTCAAACAGTTGGAAGGCATGTACAGTTATGGGAGACAACCCTACGAAATCTTCAATTTCATGTTGCAGCAACAGAGGAGGGAGAGTATTTTGTAAGGGTATTTGAGAATGGGGCTGGGGTGTGTTGGTGTCCTACACAAGATTAGGACATGTCACTACAGAGACAGCTAATGCTTTGACAAATGCAAGTGGGCATTGCATGCATACATTTGGAAAAGCATTCCCTGCAGTTACCTGTGTCATACCCTGTGTGTCTTCTGCAGGTACTTGTGTCTGTTCCCTCTCCCTCTCCCCTACTTTGCTTATCGCTTTATATTATCTAATCATCCCTCCATGTCCTACACTCATCCCTCGTACCCCACTTATCTCTCCATGTAACCTGTTCATTCTTCCATCTCTCCAGCTGAATCCATACATCTCCCTGCTCACCTGTTCCTCTCCCTGTTCCCTACCTTTACCTGTTGTCTTCCCAGAGCTACACCACCCACTTCAGACCGAGAAGCTGTTTCTGTGTGTTAAAAGGTAAACTTTTAATTCCATTGGAAGTAGCAGATTACCATCACACACATTACAACAGCCTCATCACATACAGTGGGTGTTGCAGCATTGGGTTGAGAGGCTCATAGGCCACATAAAAATCTTTAAGGAACGCGAGCACAACAGGTAGAGGGAGAAGATGGTGAGAGGATTGTGTATGTATGTGTGTGTGCTGTGTATGTGTGTGCGTGCATGTGAGTGTTGCGTATGTGTGTGTATGTGTGTTGTGTAGGTGTATGTGTGCATGTATGCATGTGAGAGAGAGAGAGAATATGTGTGATTGTGTGACTCTGTGTGTGGTTGTGAGTGTGTGTGTGTATTTCTTGTGTGTGTTTCCTGTATGTAACTGTTATGGGCAGCACTGCATCTTTCTGCTATATAAATGCTTTTTTTCACAGTAAATTTGCTCCTGTCACCTTAAGATTAATTTAGATAGATTTAAAGAGAATGAAAAACAGCCTATATCGTGCAGACAATTTTTAAGAAAAAGTAACATTAAAAAATGCAAACCTCAGCCCATATATATGCCGAGAAAAATGTTTGCTTCAAAGCATTTAACATAAGAATTTCAGTGGGGAAATAGATTTAAACAAAATGAAGGCACATGTAGAATCTCATTGTGAATAAGTATGTCTTATGTAATGAGGACTCAACAGCACTGCTATAATTTCCAGCTTTAGTTCAAAAGTCAACCTGAATAGATGTATAGATCCTTTCTGAGCTCTGTTTTTCTCTCCTGGGATAAGACATATTTTTAATTTTCTCTCTAGTTCGACAGAACTTTCACCATCTTGTTTATAAATGGAATACTCACAAATGAAATATCTTGCAATACAGTGAATGTCACCATATCCAGTTTCACTAAAACAGCATCATGTCACATTAAATGTGATTTGTTTACTCAGCTCCAGTAACTCTTTCCAGTAACTACATTTTGTACATACAGTATATGCAACAAAATGTGTCTAACATGTTTCTCTGTAAGAGTATAGTGGATGCATATAATAGACTGCATTCAAAAATAAGAAGGGCTAATAGAGTATGCTCATTAAAGAAATTTTGACAAAAATGCAAGGATATACCGAGCATGAAGTAAGGCCAAGTGCTGTAAATCTAAAGGATTAAGTAAACAGGGAATGGGCACAATAGATTGGCTAATTTAGGGGTAAGCAGATTAGAGATAGGCAATTTTTGGCCTTAGTCAAGCAAAGTTCATGTATATTAGCCCCTGTGACGGAATGGTTGTCACCCTGAGAATGAAATATGTCTGTTTTCAGTGATCTCTATTGTCTTAACGTGTTCCCATTCTTCAAAACATTAATGTCCCCCTGTGTGTGCATGCACTAGAGAGTGTTGGCCATTTACCATTATTGAATGGGTTGGTTAGTAGGGATGGGTGAAAATGTTCGCCTCAGAACTGAAATCGGTGAATAATGGCAGTTTCAGCTTGGCAAAAAATTTCCCAGGAAAAGTGCTGTTTTTCCACTTTTTTCCACCTTTTCAGCCCATTGAAATAAATAGGAATAAAAATATTTCTACACCACACAAAAGTTTTCTACATCCATATAAAAGGCTGTCAGGCTCTCACAGCAGCCATTCTGTGTTTGTGAGAGGAGAGAGCAGCATGTTTTTGAGCTAGAGAAGATAGGCAAATAAAGGGGAATTTAAAGGGATAGTAATACTTCATTATTACTATCCCCCATGTTGTAGCCCTTAAAATTGTGAATTCAACGATACCAGCGGCATCTCTCAAACCTTTATGGTTTGAGAGATATCCACTTTCAAAGTTTCCTCTTTTTGCCTTTCCCCTGATGTCAGTGTTCTGGCTGAGAGCCGGGGAATCCTCTCAGTGAGCAAGCGACAGCTCTGCAGGAGTCCTGAGATCGCGTTATAGAAACAGAAATCCTTCACTAAAATGGTCTTCTACGTGTGCTTGGTTTGCAAGCACATGTGGAAGACCATTTTAGTGAAGGATTTCTTTTTCTTTAACAAGATCTCAGTACTGCTGCAGAGCCGCCACCGGTCCCGGGACCGTATTCCCCTTCTCTCAGCTAGAACGCTGGTGTAGGGGAAAGACAAAAAGAGGGAACTTTGAAAGCGGATATCTCTCAAACCATAAAGGTTTGATAGATGCCACTGGTATAGTTGAATTCAGAATTTTAAGGGCTACAACATGGGGATAGTAATAATGAAGAAAGTTGACCCCCAAATACTCCAACATTCCATGTGACTGACTGGCAAAGCATAGGCAGCTAGGGACCTATTTGCTTTCTGATCTTGCTGTTATTATCTCTGTGCTGGGTGGGGAAGTCTGCGGAAAGACGTTGTTGATTTTGTTTTTTAGTTATAATTTTTTTTAGACAGACTGTGATAAGACATCATGGTGAACAACTTAAAAAAATAAAAAAGAATAAAAAATGAAATATCTTAGGTGACACTGACAGACAGTTCACTGGGCTTAGGCAAGGCATCATACAGCTCCATCAGTTGTGTTTTGTACAGTACAGTAAAAAAAACACAGTGTAGTTGCATAATGTCCAGCAAATGCACAAGGGGAATGGGGAGGTAGAGCAGTGCAGGGACGTGAGAGTAAAGTAGTAGTTCAAAAACTGACTGCAACAATGGTTGCTGCAGCATGTGCAATCAATGATGATGATCCCTCTACTCCAAGGGAGGATGCAGTTTGTCAAGGTCCCAACAAAACTAGTTCCAACACCACCAGTGCCAGTAGAAATAAAGAACCATATAAGAACACTGAAGACGACAACAAGTCACATTCAAGTGTTTATGATGCTGGCAGTAGCATAATAAAGGAAGGTGTAGCAGCTGAAGCGCCTGCTGCATCAGATAGTGAGACAAACAAGCACCAAAACACCCATCCTCAAAGTAGTAGGGAACTTTGTTACAGTAAAAGTAAAAAGAAATTGTTTGAGACCTCCAAAAACTTATATAAGGGTAGTAGTGGGCAAGAACTGCCAGGGGTTGCTGATGCTGCTGAGGATGACCCAATGATAACTGATGATGATGCAGAATATATCCCTCCAACATCCTTCTCTTGTTCAGATACAGATAAAGTTGAGAGTGAGGATGGTGACAGAGCTATAAGATTAGCAGAAAATCAAAGGCTGAATCTTCCACCACTTTTTAGGAGCACTGTGCCTGTCTATAATCTGTTTGAGAAAGCCATTGGAAAGTCTGACCCTGGACAAGCACAGATGTCAAAAAGCACACAGTCATCATATCAGTCACCATCAGCATCATCACCTCTTCAAAGTCCAAGTCCCACTCAGCCACACACACCTGTTTTGAGTACCCAGCAACAGCAACACAGGTTAACATCCACAGTGTTAGATATGACGAGTACCTCCGGTGCTACTGCTGCTGTAAGTGCTGCACCTTTGACACCTAGTAGTAGTGGCAGCAGAATTATATCAACATCAAACTCCAGTAGTAGTAGTAGCAGAAACCATACATGACAGACAAAGCCAGGACAAATTTATTAACAACAGCACAGATGAGGAGGTGCAGGACAGATGGGACCACTGCTATGACCGATGATTAATGTGTTTTAGTAATCTGAGGAGGAGGATAACAATGATAAAAATACATACACAAATCACACCATGCCAGTTCCCCACCACTACAATCCATATCTGCCACATTTTAGGTTGTGCTTTATTTTTTTTACTACTTGATATCATCATGAATTTGTGTCAGTGTCACTTAAGCAAGAAAGTGTTGTGGGCAAAGGACAAATGCATTCTGCATGCTAACACATTTTTCAAGCCATATTTTGTTGTAGGACTCACAACTTTGACTTTTAGCCACTTATTTCTAATTTTCAGCCCTCAGAAGAAGTACTATTACAGTGGGAAATGTAGAACCTATAGGAAATATAGGCAAAAAAATGTGTTAAAATAGGCAAAAAATGTGTTAACATAGGCGGAATATTTGTTAAAATAGGTGAAAAGGAGGAAATTTTTGCATAGGTGGAAAAGCAACATTTTTCATGGCAAAAGTGAAAAATCGGCACATTTTTGCTACATTTTTCGCAGGAAATTTTTCACACTTTTCGCCCACCCCTATTGGTTAGTGTGTATGATGTACGGAAGGATGGTGCCATCCAGTCTAGCTGACCAAAGAGATTATGTTATGAGATAGTTCAGTGTTGTTCAGATAGAGGAGGGTAGGGTAAATCTGAGAGTGGAATGTGTGTCCCTTCCCCCTTACATCAGGCTAAGCAAAAAGAGACCTTGTAAATGTTACCTGTGACATCAGATCCTGTAGGGGTGGGTAGAAAGAAGCCTAAGAGAAGAGAGAGAAAAATGAGATTGGAATGGAGTAGTAGGGGAGCAGGCCTTCCTAGAATGGAGGGAGGCCTGGGGCCAGTCTGGAGCTGGACTAGTCCATATGCTTCTAAAGGAGTACTGGGAAAGCTGGGACTGTTGCGTGCCCTCACCAAAAGAGTTAGAGTGAGTGGCACTGAAGTGGCCAGATGCCCCTTTCAGTTGTGGGCTATAAGTCAAGGTGGCTGCAGCCATAGAAAGTACCCTGATGTTCCCATAACAAGGGTGGTGGCCATGAAGTTAAACTGTGGTGGCTATGGCCCAAGAATAAGGAAAGTGGCTGTAGATAATCTCTTAGGATGTCTTATCCAAATCCTCTGTCAGGATTAAAAGATATAAAGAAACCTCATGCAATCCATCACCAGGCAAAGTGGGCGGGGTGCCCACTCTTGCCTCTAGTGGGACTAAATGTAAGCTCCAGTATAAAGCTAAAATGGACTGTGAGTATTATATGTAACCACTGGCAACTTTGCTGACACACCAAGAAGAGAACAGCAGATGTGTGTAGTTTTTATGATTTACCCCCGTTTGTTTCCCTGTAATTGTTGTCCTCTCTAATAAATGCAATTTATTATCTTGTTGTCCAGCTGGATAAATCGCTTAATCTTCAGTCTACCAAGCAGTAACCCCTGTACCCCGTCACAGCCCCCTGTACTGTTCTAAGCTCAAAGTTACTGTGGTGTGAATAAATTTGGATGTGGTGCACTGCTTTAATTAGGTGGTATAATATCTTTCACTCTGAGTGCAACCTCTATATGTTTACTAATTTAAACCCAAGGATGGGACTACTGGGTGAAACAAGCCCAGGAACTGTCTAGAGCCGGTATAAATTACCTGCAGCTGCCAGGGCCTTCCTGCCACTCACACCACATGCTCTAAGATTGCAGTTCTTCTGTGCTCCAAGCATGCGTGAGGTGGTTATATATTGACTCAAGCTCTTTGGTTGCATATTTGCTGCTGCCCCAGAACATGAACATAAGTAATGTGATCTGATCGATAAAAATAAACAATTATATTATAAACACCATGACTCTAAATATAGAGACATAGTTATATAAGAGCTTCTGGGGATGCAAGGGCAATTGTTTACCCTTACAATGGCAGTAGCTAGTTTATCAAGTGAGATTATTCTCCCAGAAAGCACATAATTTGTGGATGATTGGCCTCAAACCAATTTACAAACTGAGGTCCACTTAGTAGGAATGGCCAAAAAAGACCCATTTTGTTACCTAATGGGCAAATCAGGGTACATGTACCATAACAACTATGCTCAATGCAGCTATTATGTTGGAGCTATTATCAACAAATACAAACCCAGTTTTCAAAGAGAGGGGTACAAGCCATTATTCTATGATCTGCTCTAGTTTATTTAACACAGCTATGGCTTTGTGGGATTGTCTCTAAAAACTCTGCATGCACAAAATATCAGTCTTCCTCAGTCACAGCTCATGTCAGGGTCCCTCTGCCAGCTCTCATTCAAACTATTTAAAACAATAATTGACTTAAAGGGATAGTAATACTTAAAATGTAAAAAAAAATATGTTGTAGAGTTTATCTCCCTGAGTAAAACAAGAGTACTCCCACTGCTGAAAGGTGTTTCATTCAAAAGTTATTAATTTTCAAAGTTGAATTTTTCAGGTGCAATATCACAGTGGCCTGAAATTGTACAGTGGCGCTGTTGCTACACCATCCTATGGAGATTTATGGAAAACTGACCACAGCTGTCCATAGGATCGTGTAGCAACAGCACCACTGTACAATTTCAGGCCACTGTGATATTGCCCCTAAAAAACTCAACTTTGAAAATTAATAACTTTTGAATGAAACACCTTTCAGCAGTGGGAGTACCCTTGTTTTACTCATGGGGATAAACCCTACAACATATTTTTTTTTACATTTTAAGTATTACTATCCCTTTAATTTTTACTTTTTTTTAATTAACTGACTCTATCACCATTGACAAGTAAATAAATAAACACTCCCTGTGCAGTGCATCTTCCCCAAACTCCCCTAACACAGAGAGAACAGTCAGTTGTCCATTTTGTGTATTTAGTATGTATTTATTTCGAGTACTTAGCTCTCTCCTTGTATTTTGTTTTTCATATATATATATATATATATATATATATATATATATATATATATATATATCTCTCTCTATATATATATATATATATATCCCCATATCCAGTACATGCACAAGAACATGCTATAGCACATGGTCAGATGAAATATAAACATGCTAAAGTAAACTATAAATAGCTAAATTGAAACAAAATAAATACATCAGCCTAGTGGGATAGTATCTGTCCAGGTACCTGCAATGGCTCCAATTTGCAACTAAAAAGCTTTATGGACCAATGCACCTCCCAAACAGATAACCTGGCTGGGTCCCTCATAAGCACTCTATCCACACTATAAAAAGGGAAGAAGAGTGACATAAAAACCAATACAAGCACAATCCAAATGTAATGCTATCTGTAATTTAGATGATATGTAGGATGCTCACAATCCCTATAAATACCTACTATCCTATCAAGGAACTTACAGTGTGCAAAGAAAAAAAACACACTGTGACAGACTATAAAGAAAGAACATAAATAATACTTATCAGTCTCTCAGAACACTGTTCGCATAGCAGTGTTTTCTGTAGAGTGAGATGGATATGAAGATGAATGAAGGGAGATAAGGAAAATAGAGGGCACCTTTTAATAGGAGTTCCTGAACAAGTGGTAGGTGATTCCACGATACACGCAGTGTATTTAAGAATTTCCTGTGTAGCTCTTTCCCCCAGCCACACCCTTGAGAGGTTGCCCATGCTTGGTATAGTGAGGAATCTCTGTGTTGGCATTGCATGGACACATGTAGTTGATCTGTATTACAAGATCTGCCATAGTTAGTGCAGCTCACTTGTGATAGCTAGAGTTACTAGGGATAGACATTGTTATTCATGAGAAGAAATAGAAACTGTTTGAATCCAATATTGCAGAGATGACTGATGGACCACACACATCTGAACAGAGAGGCTGAGGCATGTATGGGGCTTCCAAGGGCTTGGGAGTGTGAAAATAGTTTGGGGGTAACCCTGTAAGTGAATATTTGTATGTCATCCTGATTGTAATAAAGATAAGTGCTTTTAGATGTCCCTTCTCTCGGTTCTTCTCTGTATATAGATACACACAATCAAACACCCTAATTGATAGAATGGTGATTCTGTATATTAATTTCTCATTGTCTCATTGTTAGAAAGCATAGAAGGATGGCTGGATAGGTTGAGAACAGCATATCCACTGAGGGACCATCCACAGGGCTCTTGAAATGATACATTCTTGACAATATAGTAACCACAAAACTGGGCATGTACAACAAAGGTTAAAATCAGCTTTATAAATGCTATACATATACATATGAAACTTCTTTTAAGACTTTACTAACCTTTCAAAATGGTCTAAGCAAGCTTTATGACATGATTCTGATTTCTAGGGAGTGAGATGTACCACTAATAGATATCTTCAGTGAGAGGAAACCCTTCAACTGTTATATCATTCCATGAAACCTGTTTTTCAAAGTGTCTGTAAACTGTCTCTCTTGATAAAAAAAGTTCTTGACAATATGTAATATGAAGTGTTTTCTCTCTCACCGGGGAGTTTTTCACTGATTATTGAATCACCCCAAGGAGTTGAAACAAGTACTTTATAAACTCATGTATAATACTCACAATTCTGCCCCTTTTCACCTTATATATACATACACACACGTCTGTTTACCTTCCTCCACCCACCTCAGTATGGTCCCACCATCCACTCCCGCCACTCAACCCCCTCCAGAGGTATCTGGGAGGTCTGCCAGCAGGCGGTGCTCTTACATTTGCAGCCCTCTTCCTGTATCAGCGTGCAAGGACCCATGTTAGTTCAAGATAATGGTAGTGCCCTTTGTGTACCTGTAGGTCCTAGCAGGGCATTACTGTAGTTTCCGTGAGCAGAGGTCTATGCATTGGATCTACTAATGTATTTTGGTGGGTAGAGGAAGGGAAAACAAGGGTGCGTTTTCCCCTTAAATCTTGGGTTTAATTTACACCTGCGTATTATACACAGGTGCATATTATGCCTGAGATTTTACAGTAAGTAAAAATGCATATAGGTATTGTCTTTACTGAAAAAATCAGCAAAACACCTATTCGCCATATTTTTCACTGTCACAGATTCAGTGTTATTTTTTTGTTAGTAATAAGAAGATATTGTAGCCTGACTGTTATTTAAAAGCACAGTTCTTTCAAATAAGTATTTCCACTGAAAGACAGTGCAATGAAGAAGGTGTCTCTACTGCACACATTCTTTATACTCATCAGAGCAAAAATATCTCAGGCAAGAAGGCAGACACGTTGCACAGGTGTAGTTGGATTTACCATTCTTTTTTTTTTTTGGGGTGGGGAGGTTTCAAAATTATTTTTCTGTTACTATATTGAGCCATTTGTAGATTTCCCAACAATAGTTCACAACATCAGTTCTAGAGTACTTACCATGACTGAATTATCTGTACTAAATAAAGGGCTGTCATTTGTACCCACTAAGTTTGACCCTTTTTCTTTACAAATCGACATACAAAGATTCCAACAAACATTGAAGTTAAAAGACCACTTTCAAAACAGTGACAGTATGACCACGGACACCCGACTTAAACAGAAAAGTACATTTGACCTTACCAATCCATCAATCAGAACATATATACGACAAATAACTGAAATCACCAAAGACGTAGTGCCACCTAAGAAACAAAGGTGTAATGTGACAAAAGCTGAAAGAGCAGCCATCAAGGCATTAGCCACTGATCATAATATAGTAATCCACCAGGCAGATAAAGGCGGTGCCATTGTGGTGATGGATTACACCAATTATAACAATGAACAACTCTTACAGCTTGATGACACTACAACCTATATGACACTTAAAGGTGATCCCACAAAACAATTTAAGAAAGAGATTGATGAAACTTTGGAAATAGCAAAGAACTGTGGTTGGATTGACAATAATTTATACAAATTTCTGTTGTGCCAATATCCAAGGATTCCAATAATAAATACCTTACCAAAAAATTCATAAAAATCCCACATTTCCTCCAGGCAGACCAATTGTCTCCAGGAGGCAATCAATTACACAGAATATATCCACGTATCTTGACAAAATACTACAACCAATAGTGTGTAAAATGCCCTCATACACCAGGGATACTACCGACTTGTTAAGAGCACTCAGGAATGTCAGATTCACCCATGGCAAAACCATACTTGTAACTATGGATGTTAATAGTCTATATATTATCATTCCCCACAACCAGGGTATAGAAGCTGTAAAAAAGGCATAAAATACTGGCACTGCTCCAATTAATTTGTGCCCTCTACATATCACACCGACCCATAACTATTTTCAGTATGACAAAAAATTTTATCTTCAACTGACTGGCTCCACAATGGGCTCGAATGTTGCACCCTTGTATGCTAATCTTTTTATGTACGTATATGAGCGGCAACACTTACAAAATGTGAATATTATATTCTACAGATGCTATATTGAAGACTTGCTCCTCCTGCGGGAGGCACGTGAAGAAGAGCACATTGCATGGCACAGTCAGTTGACTAATTTTGATGGTCCAGTGTGGTTGAAGCTAAATTACAGCATGGATAACATTGAATTTTTGGATGTGAAGCTATATATTAGCAACTCTCGAGTATGCTCCACACTATACAGTAAACCGACTGAAAGGAATTTGATACTATTGGCCAGTAGTGATCATCCTCCCTCTCAAATTAGAAGCATTCCATATTCCCAATTCCTCAGGGTGGTACGTAACAACTCAGAAAGAAAGAAAACCATCATTCAACTTGAGGAAATGAGGAATACATTTATGGAAAGAGGATATACAGCAGAGATAGTTGATTATCCACTCACTAGATGCGAAGGATTGACACAAGAGACATTATTGAATACAACAAATGGCAAAAAGAAGAAAGATTGCTTCGCATTTTTATGTGACCATTCCTCCTATGGACTCAAGATAAAACAATTAAGAAACTTTGGCCTATATTATCAACTGACAGCACTCTACCTTTCCTAAATAAAAAACCACCCTGTGTAGCTTTTAGAAGAGGAAAAAGGCTACGGGAGATGTTTATGAGAACAAATAGGAACAATGGAATAACCGACTCAAAAACTAAAGAAAAAAAGACTTAATTGTTATAGAGACCTAAAGCAGGGTGTTATAAGTGTCTGAACTGCACTACGTATAATACCATTCTAGCAGATGATACATTTAGACACCCATGCAGTAATAAGAAGATCAAAATTAGACACAGACTAACATGTACATCAAGTTTTGTAGTGTACATATTAACGTGCCAGTGTGGACTCTATTAAGTAGGAAATACAAGTACCACGTCCCGTGAAAGGATGGCCAATCATAGAACTACCATCCGACAAGCATTGGACAAAAAGTCAACTGACAAACCAGTTGCTCGACACTGTTTGGAAAAGGGACATTCATTAAAAACTATATTAATAGACCATGTACCACCCCTAGACAGAGGGGTAATAGGGATTTCATCTTACTACAAAGGGAGTCCTATTGGATTTACCATCTCAACACTGTTTCTCCACATGGTTTAAATGAACTTATACCATATTCATGCTTCTATTCAGATCATGTTCAGCCCTATCACACTGTAAATATGTGGTGAACCTATTAACATTGCATCTTTTGATGTTAGTACCTTAAGAAGTGATGGCAGCTAGTGGTGACTATGTGGTATTACATACAGAAGGGGAATGATACATTTACAGATTGATTACTTCCCATTGTTGTGTAATTGTTTCCCCTAGTGGTTTCTTGCTACATTGTATGCGATCCTTTCAATACGATTTCACTGGAGCAACCTGTATATAGATAGACCTATATTGGATGCCTGGCTTTACATTCCTGTTGGGGTTCTTGATGGGAAGTTCTGGTCAGACACCTAAGTTTATAGAAGCACGGTTATCTACACAGACCAGACAATATCTGAGTCCTTGGGTAATATAGCGACTTCTAAATGGGTTCCCTGTGGACATGGATGATTACTGGACAAATTCCAATTTTCAGTAAGTCTATACCCCTATATCTGGTCTAATCTAGTTCCATGGCACCAGTGATACGTATATTCTATACTATGGACCAGAAAACGTGTATCCTGTTATTTGGGTCTGGCACTGAATCTCGTTTGTAGCAGACCCAGTGGAGGTTTATGTTACAAAATGGGCATCGTGGCAGTTATGTTATTTTATGCTGTATATTGTATGTAACACAAAGAATACTGCTGACATACCATTCAGATAAATATAGGTAGAACAGGATGCTTTGCAATGTGATAGAGTCCCACGATGTCATTAGTGTTTGATGGACAGATGTGATCCTCATCAAGTGGCAGTGTCATTGACTGAGTGTGTGGTGTATGGGACACTAGACATGCAAGAACACCATGAGGAAGGGGAGGTATCCCCAATTAGGGTAAATATTGTAAATGTCTGGTGGCGGACACATCGTACCTCAGTTAAAACTGCAGATCCCCTCTGAACGTGTAGCTGTCTATGTACATAAAACACACTTTGGAGTCCACTATGTCTTTAGGTTAATTTATATGCATATTTATAAGTATAAACTAATTACTACTAAGGTGATGAAAAGAGGACACATGATGACTTCACTTATGACGTAGGACTAAGAGACTTGGCGGGTTTTTTGGTTGAAACTGTGTATATAGGAGGGGGATGGGGCCACTTCCCTTGTTCTGATGAAGATGTGGTATTCACATCGAAACGTTGACACGAAGTAAACACCATTTTGTTTGACAAGTCCCGAATGTGCCGGCTCGTTCTTACTGATATATTGTATGGACTCCCATGTTGACTTGGCACCCGGGCATTTTTTCACTGTAGCGAGAGTGCTTCCCAATCGGATATATATATATATATATATATATATATATATATATATATGAAGCAGCTATTGTTAAACCACTTCAAGAGGAAGGCTTTCAACTTCAGTCCTGTGCTTTTTTGTTGCCACGGTGTACCAACAAATTTGGTCATTTCATCTACCCATCTTGTCTTTGGTCTTCTTCTTGGGCATTTAGTATTGAATGGAATTCATTCCGAGATTTGTTTGGTCCATCTACTGTCAGGTCTTCTTGCTATGTGGCCAGATACACATAGATACATACATACATACATACATACATACTCAGAGCACATTTGAATAATTTGTGCCAGAAACAAACAGAAATTTAGCTTCAGATTCTATTTACCATGCAAAGACACGTGTGCTTTGTAACACAATTCTATTTTTGTTTGTGTCATACAGAAGGGAGTGGGTCCTAGCCTCAGATTTTGCAGTGGCACCAAACAGTGTCTACTTATGCTCCTGCATGTGAGTGCACACCCCACACAAAGTATTACTCTGTAAAGCATTGTACATTGCTTCAAGTAGTAACAGGGCTAAATACACTGTCCATATTTTCTGAAATTTCTTTCAGTTCTTTAAAAGCAATTACATATTTGTCAATCAAAGTGTATATAAATATTTTCTTGCTTGGACTGCTTGTTATAAAATGAATTTCAATCCTACCTTGTATACATTTTGGTTTGTTTGCAGTCTGTTTGTTATTTCTATAAGCATAAATATTTTGAACATTGGGCATCTTGCAACTCATCCATCTCCTTAATTTTGGAATTTTAAATACATCTGTTTGTGGTTCCCATTTCCCTACATGTAAACCATAGACTCTACACATTAATCTTGTCCACATTACTTTCTTTCCCAATATTAGCATCATTGTATTGCATGAAATCCATGGTGTTTCCCTTTCTCAACATACAATATAAAAAATAGCCTGAAGGCACCAATGGAGTGCACAGTATGTGTCTTATATCAATAAAAAAATTGCATGAAATATATCTTCATATTATTACAAAGCAAATATAATCTGGGTCATGTGAGACCTGTTGCCTTGGCTCCTTTGCAATCCAACCAATCCTTTGTAACCAATAGGAATATGCAAATATATGCGCTGACCCCTCACCAGTGAACACAACCTTAAACAAAATATATATAGGACCTGTAATCTGATAAAACAACAAACCTACAAGATAGTATAGTACTAAAAGTGTGGGATAATTTGTAAAAGAAATTTATTAAAACATGATCTTCTAGTATCTTCTATCTAATAATACAGACTTACAAGATGGTATAATACTAATAATACAGATTAATTTATTAATTACTATATATAAAAATCATTAGGCATTAAGTTAACCCTTTGAGTGCCAGAGGGGTACGGAATGCATTGCTTTGCAATGCATTCGGTACCCCTCTGGCACTCAAAGGGTTAAAGAAACAGAAATTAATATAGAGATTAATATAAAATATTAAAAAACACTTGCCTCAATGCATTCGGTACCCCTCTGGCACTCAAAGGGTTAAAGAAACAGAAATTAATATAGAGATTAATATAAAATATGAAAAACACTTGCCTAGACAAATCTACAATTCAGATATAACGAAAAGATCTGACACAACATATCAATTGGTATCTGAAGCAAAAGGTGAGACCAAGTAAACTTGATCGTATCATGGAAATCGCAACTCAGATATAGAATGTAAACAAAATATCAGAACGTTTATTACCAAGCAACTTCAAGCTTACATCAGCTCTAATAGATAAAAGGTAGAAAAGATATAGCTAAAAGCCAGAGACATCTAGAGTTAGTAGAACTGAATGATACAGTCGTTAATGAAATACAGAAATTAAAGTATTGTTCATTTAAAAAAATGATTACTCACATGAAAGCAAACACATAAAACTCCATTACTGTAATGTAAATCACCCAGCCAAGAAGAAGTAGCATCCAGCAATGAGTTTCACTCTAATCAAAATTGCTTTATCAAGCAATGAACATCGCTGGTAGTAATGGCTTTTTTAAAGCTTTCAGAGCAACTTCCGAATTAATGACATTTAGTATGGCATATTGCCTTTACAGATCATTTATACTCAGGCTACAATAAATTTATATTAATTCAAGCTTTAGATCACATACATTCAGTTAATCCAAAATTACTGTAAAAAAAACAAGACGCTATGATATAATAACAAAAAAGCGTAATACACTTGATAAACACAAAACAAACACCAATGTTTCCGCACTCACTAATGGTCACCCTATAGTGTTAAACATATATAAAAGAAAAAGCACATGAAAAAATATCAGCAAAATGACATAAAGATATATCTTAAAGGGCACTTAATCCTTTTAATATACGATAGTTCTTCTTTCAGAAAAATCTTCTTTCAACACGGACTTGAAATTTCCCAAAAACTCAGAGTCCAAGTATGCAGCTCGTAGTCAGGACATCGGATAGGTTCCAGGCAGCATATAAAAACAGAAAACAAAGAGAAAACAGCGCAAAACTTCTCTAAGTGTAGTATTTCCAATCCGCACTTACAGGATCACGTATAATCAAAGGAAATCCCTTTATCAGGGTACTCACACTTTCAAGAGGCCTAACCTCCTCTAGATAGAGCACATCGACCAGATCTGACCTCCAGTCACGGTCTACCTCTCGCAACTTCCAACCGTTGGATTCCATGTCTCCTTCTCCAACGGTTGGAAGTTGCGAGTTGATAAAGAGATTTCCTTTGATTATACGTGATCCTGTAAGTGCGGATTGGAAATACTACACTTAGAGAAGTTGTGCTCTGTTTTCTCTTTGTTTTCTGCTAATACACTTGATAAGTTTGAGTATATCTTTTGACATACATGCCCAACTGGAAATATATGTGCATCACATACATTAAACCTCTACTGGCACTCCAGAGAGTTTCTATCACAGAAAAAAGATCAATTCTATATTGTCATTTAATCCATTTAGATCTTCATTGTATCCACCATATCTGGACTGGTATTCTGGAATATTGATGCTTCTACATGGTATTGGGATTGGGAGTATTTCTAATGGTGTGATGCAGGAAACGTGCGCAATCGCTATTTCCAGTGTGAAAACCACTAGAGAATTGGTTTGTGCATGATTTTGTTGAATTGCGCATGAAAATTCAAGATTAGCAAACGGCTGCGGATATTTATTTTATTTGTGGGCGTGGCTAAGATTAACGAATCTGTGTGAGTGGAATAGCGAATGCGCCTAATGCAAGAACTGCTATTGCAAATGAATTTATACGTCTGTGTACTGTTGTTGTAAGATGGAATTTTTACGCGCAATTCAAGAAGCATTCAGTATTTAGCTTTCTGGATTAGAACACGCACAAAATCTATCTCTGCACAAAAATTCCTTTCTCCGATGTGAACGTTTCTTGCATCGCGCCACAGGTTCCCAAAAGGCCTGAGGCCAACCTAATGCATTAATAGTGCACTGCACAGCTGATTTTCACCTATATCATTAGGGAGATCAGCAGATTACTACACTTTTTATTGACCTGGCATACCAACACAATTCAAGGCTTTAAGAATGAGACCAAGGGCATGACTAAACTTTACTTCAATAGCTACAGTGTGAGAGGTGTTGAGACAAGAGTAAAAGGACCTTAAATACAAGTAACACCTCCTAATAATAACCTCTCGCCAACCTTACTATGACCATGAAATCATTATGGCACCCATGAATTTTGCCCTTATGCCTTTGTGTGAAAAATAACATATTCAATCCATCCATGAAGGCAGACATGACAGTTGCTAGGAGAACCACAGGGCACAGACTCCACCCACTTCACATGGTAATCTAAACTCTTTGAAGGTGCATTGTATGCTAAGTAAAACAAATGCTGATGGATGTGTCATTTCCCAACAGTGGAGTATCCTTATCTAATTAAGCAAGGAAAGCCCTATAAAATATAGGTTAATTAATTGTATGACCAGGAAAGTAGTTGTAGCTCAAAGGATAGTAACATAGTAAACTAGGTTGAATAAAGACACAGGTCCATCAAGTTCAACCTTCGCTTCCTACCCCAGCGACTGAGAATTTTATAGCTTTCCTGCTACCAAATAAGTTAGTCTTTATCAGGCCTTCCTGATCTGCCTACTAAAAAACAGTATAACTCTGTATGTTCCCTTTTGAAAGAAATGTATCTAATCTTCTCTTAAATGTATCCATTGTATCTGCCATAACCACCTCCTTGGGCACGGACTTCCACAATTTAACAGACCTTACTTTAAAAAATCCCTTCCTCTGCTGAAGTCTAAACCTCCTTTCCTCTAATCTCAAGGGGTTTCCCCTGGTCACCTGATCAGGCCTTCGAATAAATAGCTCCTTGTATTGACCTCTCATATATTTGTACAATGTGATAAGGTCTCCTCTTAGTCGTCTTTTCTCTACAGTAAATAAATCTAGTTTGTCTAGTCGTTCCTCATACGTCAAGTCCTCCATTCCCTTAATTAATTTTGTTGCTCTTCGCTGTACCCTCTCTAGTTCTAGTATATCCTTTTTCAGAACTGGTGGCCAAAAATGCACTACATACTCAAGGTGAGGTCTTACCAATGATTTGTATAATGGCAAAATAATATTATCCACTCTTGCTTCAATACCTCTTTTTATGCAAGACAGGATTTTGTTTGCCTTTGCTACTGCTGTTTGACACTGGCCACTGTTTCAAAGTTTGTAGTTGACAAGGATACGCAGGTCTTTCTCTAGCAATGAGTCCCTTAAAATGATTCCATTAAGTTCATAAGTCGCCTTGGGATTATTTCCTCCCAAATGCATGGCTTTACACTTCCCCACATTAAACTTCATAATCCATTTGTTTGCCCAATCTGACATTGTATGTAAATCCCTCTGTAGAGAGAAAATATCCTGTTCTGAATTAAATACCTTGCATAATTTAGTGTCATCTGCAAAGACTGATAGTTTGCTTTCTAAATCTATTTCCAGATCATTTATAAACATGTTAAAAAACAGTGGACCTAATACTGAACCCTGAGGTACTCCACTCTCCACTTTAACTGTATTGGAGAATTTCCATTTACAACCATTTCCCCTATCCTTTAACCAGTTTTGTATCCAATAGCAAAGGTTATCTCCTAGCCCCAATTTCCTTATATTATACCCCAGCCTTCTGTGTGGCACTGTATCAAATGCCTTTGCAAAGTCTAGATATACTACGTCAACTGCCTTGCCATTATCAAGGTTGCTGCTTACTTCCTCATAGAAGCTGAAAATATTAGTTTGGCATGATCTATTCTTCATAAAACCATGTTGATTCATGCTAATGATCTAATTTTTGTGTTGTAATCCTGAATATAGTCTCTTATTATCCCTTCTAGCAGTTTTCCCACTACAGAGGTCAAACTCACAGGTCTATAATTCCCAGGTTCTGTTTTAGTTCCCTTCTTAAATAGAGGCACTACGTTGGCTCTTCACCAATTCTTTCGCACTGAGCCTGTGGTGAGAGAATCTTTAAAGAGTAAATATAGGGATTTTGCTAACACTGCACTAAGTTCCTGAAGAACCCTTGGATGCATACCATCAGGACCCGGTGCTTTTGTCAGTCTTAATTTTGTACAGTCTTTCCATGACATCTTCTTGAGTTAACCCAATATCTGATAATTGTATTGTTTTATTTGTTACTTGTTTAGGCTCTTCTACCATTCCTTGCTCCCTTGTACATACTGATTCAATGAACGTGTTTAGAACATCAGCCTTTTCCATATCCTAACTAATTAACTCCCCCATTTCATTTTTGAAAGGTCCAATGCACCCCTCTTAAGTTTATTGGTATTTATATATTTGAAAAACTTTTTTGGATTAGTCTTGCTTTCCCTTGCATTCGAGTTTCATTATCTATTTTTGCTACCCTAATTGCCTTTGTGCAATCTTTGTTGCACTCCCTGTATTTTAAGACTGATTGTTCTGTTCCTTCAGACAAATAATTTGAATGCTTTTTTTTCCCTTGCTATTTCCTTCTTTACATGTACAGTTAACCACATTGGCTGTGACTTACTTCTTTTGCATTTGTTCTCCATTGGTATATACTGTTGGGTACATTTCTGCAACCTAATTTTGAATTCTGACCATTTTTCCTGAGTATTTTTGCCTTTAAATAAAGTATCCCAGTCTATGTGTTGCATTGAAGCCCTTAACAATTTGAAGTTAGCTTTTTAAAATTAAGAATTTTGGTTGAACCTACACAGTTTTGCTTTGCCAGATTAATCTCAAATGTAACCATGTTGTGATCACTGTTTCTCAAACGTTCTTTTACCTTAATATTGGATACCATTTCTTCGTTATTCATTATCACTAGGTCCAATACATTGTTATTTCTTGTTGGCACTTCCACCATTTGTGACATGTAGTTTTCTTGAAGCATGCTCACAAACCTACTTCCCCTAGCACTTTCACAAGTCTCATTTTTCCAGTTGGATAATTAAAATATCCCATAATGCACACTCTAAGGTAAGTAATCAACTTTAAATATGAATGAAATAAATCCTTTGAAATGATAGTCACCTCAGAGCTCTGCAGATTTCCAACTCCTGCTTCTTTTCTAACTCCAGATTCCTTCTAACTCTTCACTTGTAGGCAGTCACTTGAAAAGCAGTCTCAAAGAGACAGCTCCAGTGAGCTTGTGAACTGTACTTATAGTAACACTGCACCCAGGTAAATTCCCTTAGCAATCACCCCTAATCACACAGGCCATAGAAAAACCCAGTAAACAGTTTTTTAACTCTTGCAATACCCACACAAAATGAATTAAAAAAAAACCTTAATAAAACACCAATCAAACACCAAACACATTCTGTTGTGCTTAACCGGATTCCTTCTAACTCTTCACATGTATGCAGTCACTTGAAAAGCAGTCTCAAAGAAAAAAAAAATACATCTAGCATGTTTGCATATGTCATGTCATTCTTAATATGTTTTGTAAGGCTTACTGTCGAAGTGGGTTACAATTTGTGTTGGCAGGGTAGTAGAAGTGCTTTTTCAGATACTGCTTGTGTAAATAAGTATGAGAATCGCTGATGCTGGTTACTGCTTGTGTGAATGAGGTGGTAGAACTGCTAGTTTGGATTAGAATTCATGTGAACAAAGAGGACTGCTGGTGAAGGTTTCAGCTTGTGTAGACAAAGAAAAAATGGCTGAACTCTGTGTGTGTGTATGTGTGTTCATGTTATATGTGTGTATATTTGTGTGTGTGTATGTGTATGTGCATGTTTGTATGTGTGGGCGTGTTTGTGCATGTATGTGTATTTGTATGTGCATGTTTGTGTGTGTGTGTGTGTGTATGAAATCACAACATTTTAGCTTTTCTCTAATAATTAGTGCCACATTGGCAAATGGATCTATTGGTGTTGAAAAGGCCTGAGATACTTGGTAGGGAAGTATGATAAATTAGAACACTTGGCCTAAAGCAGAATTGATGGGAAGACTGCTACC
Source organism: Rhinophrynus dorsalis (assembly GCA_037306005.1). NCBI lineage: Eukaryota > Metazoa > Chordata > Amphibia > Anura > Rhinophrynidae > Rhinophrynus > Rhinophrynus dorsalis. Next base: position 206,010,010 of record CM074718.1, read on the forward strand.
ACTACTGTACACAGTGCAGTAAAAGAAGCAATTTAATAAGAGCTGAAGGTGTTCCAAAAATCCCTTGAGGAATACATACTGAAAATCTGTTTTACAGTGAAACAAGTGGGAAGGATGCATTTAACTATAAAATGATTAGTCTAAGGTATGCATTTTTAAAATTACTAGTATGCTAGAGAAAAAAAGCACTTTTGAGAATGATTTGCAGTCAGCAAAACTATGGTTTATTGTATGTATATCAGGCCTTATTTTAAGAAATATATATACAGTACTGTGCAAAACGCTTAGGCAGGTGTGCAAAAAGTGCTGTAAAGTAAGAATGTTTTCAAAAATAGACATATTAATAGTTTATTTTAATCAATTAACATAATGATAGTGAGTGAACAGAAGAAAAAAACTAAATCAAGTCAATATTTGGTGTGACCACCTTTTGCCTTCAAAACAGCATTGACTCTTCTAGGTACACTTGCAGACAGTTTGTTAAAGAACTTGGCAGGTAGGTTGTTCCAAACCGCTTGGAGAACTAACCACAGTTCCTCAGTTGCTTCTCTCTCTTCATTTAATCCCAGACAGACTCAATGATGTTGAGATCAGGGCTCTGTGGGGGCCATACCATCACTTCCAAGACTGCTTGTTCTTCTTTACTCTGAAGATAGTTCTGAAAATGACTTTGGTTGTATATTTGGGGTCATTGTCATACTGCAGAATTCATTTGGGGCCAATCAGATGCCACCCTGATGGAACTGCATGATGCATAAGTATCTGCCTGTACGTCTCAGCATTCAGGAGTCCATTAATGCTGACCAAATTCCCAACTCCATTTGCACAAATGCAGCCTCAAACTTGCATGGAACCTCCACCATGCTTCACTGTTGCCTGCAGACATTCACTCTTGTACCTCTCTCCAGCCTTTCGGCAAATAAACTGCCTTCTGCTCCAGCCAAATATTTAAAATTTTTACTCCTCAGTCCAGAGCACCTGCTGCCATTTTTCTGCACCCCAGTTCATGTGTTTTCGTGCATAGTTGAGTCGCTTGGCCTTGTTTCCATGTCAGATGTATGGCTTTTTGGCCGCAAGTCTTCCATGTAGACCACTTCTGACCAAACTTCTTGAGACAGTAGAGGGATGTACTAGGATCCCACTGTTTTCTGCCAATTTTGAGCTGATGGCACTGCTGGACATCCTCTGATTGCGAAGAAAGTAAGCATGATGAGTATTTCATCTGCTACACTAAATTTCCTTGGCCGACCACTGCATCTACGGTCCTCAATGTTGCTTGTTTCTTTGTGTTTCTTCAAAAGAGCTTAGACAACACATCTAGAAACCCCTGTCTGCCTTGAAATTTCTGCCTGGGAGAGACCTTGCTGATGCAGTATAACTACCTTGTATCTTATTACTGTGCTCAGTCCTGCCATGGTATATGTCTTTTGACATTAAACTGTCTTCAGCAACCTCACCTTGTTAGCTGATTTTGGCTGTTCCTCTCCCAGTGATTATGTTTAAACCCACATATTAAATTGATGATCATTAACATCTATTTGTTATAATTGTTTAATAATATACCTGACTATATGCCTACAAAATCCCTGACTTTGTGCAAATGTACCTAGAAGAACTGATGCTGTTTTGAAGGCAAAGAGTGGTCACACCAAATATTGAGTTGATTTAGATTTTTCTTCTGGTCAAGTCCTCTGAAGTCTTATGGAATGTGACCATTGCATTTTAAAAGCATTTGTCTGCCAGAGAGGTATCCAAAACATTGAAATGCAATGTGTTGGATGCCATCCTAGCAGTCAAAGGGTTGAAGCAAAACTTAACACTTTAAGGACCAAAAGGGTCTGCAACATATTGCTTTGTAATTCAGTATGCACCTCCCTGGTCCCTAAATGGTTCAAATGCAATGTGTATAAAATGCAGATGAAGCCATACCACCTGCTTACTAGTCCTTCTGGTCAGCTTGTTCTGGTCACCATCTCAGTTGTCTTTCCTTTTGTAGGTCTTCAGGACAATGAGTGATAATAATGATTCAATACAAGAGCTTTTACTCTTATCAAGCTGGCATGCACTGCTGGTGCATGGTATAGTTTCTTTTAAATCAATATGCAAAGGATAAATGTACAATTTTCATGTTCAGCTTCTTCCCTTTTCCAAGGTAATCAAATGTTGCAGGCTGTTTCAGATTTATGAACTGATGTAACAGACTAGATTAGAGATAATGCAAAATACCTCTTCCATTGCATGCAATATTCTTAATAAATATAAGTGTCTTGGACAAATATCTAAAATCCTAAATTGAAAAAACTGCTACACCACTTCTATATTGTAAACAATTTACAATCTCATTTTTTTTCATTTTCACACTTTTTTATTGCAGTGACTGAATATTCAGTCTGCATGAGAAATTAAATTTTAGGATATGGTCAGTGCAGGTTAAATAGTTTAAAATGTATATAGTCGTGAAAATAATCTTGGTTCACTGCACATGTTTCTTTGTTAAAATAATCTTTAAGCTTGTCTAAAATCTTGTGGTCTTTGGCTCACACCATATTAATAAAACCCAGGTGTATTAAAACCTGATTAAATGACACATGAAGAATTTGATACAAATGAAGTATCCGAATGATTGTGTGGTAAAAATATAGCCTCCTATGATTAAACACTAATCTTCAACAAAATCTAGAAACACTTTCTGGATCTTTCTCTTATAATGTCTGCAATAATTTTAGTATCATGAGACCTATACCCCAGCATCTGCAATAGTCCCAATGGGTTTTCCTTACTCTCTTTAAATCTGTCCAATGTACAATGCTAATGAGGAAGTATTCATTTCCATCTAAAAGGACTGGAACTATTTAACAAATAACATCAGTGCGACAATAACATGCATGATATAAGAGAGAAAATGTTAGCATTTTCAGGCGTCTCTGATTTTCCTTTTCGATCACATTTCAGTCCTTAAAGGGATAGTAATACTTTGTTTTAACTTTATTTTATTTTGTAGGCATTAAAAAAACATGAAGAATGATATAAGTCTTATCTCTCAAACCTTTATGGTTTATGAGATATTCACAAGCAAAGTTCCCCTCCCCGCCCCTTTTACCTAGTGTAAGCCATCTCTTCTCAGATGTGAATCTGGTTGTAAGACCAGACAGATAACAGAAGGGGACAATTTTCTTTGTATGAGAACAATGAAAGCCCTTCCCCCCTTGACAAGTTTTTCAGCTTTTTCCCTTATCTTAATTAAAGATTGTCCCTCTCTGCAGTCTGCCTGGGCACCTCCTTTCTGATCTGGTTGAACAGGGGGGGATACTTTGTTTGTGAATATCTCTTAAACCATAAAGGTTTGAGAGATAAGACTTATATCATTCTTCATGTTTTTTAATGCCTACAAAATAAAATAAAGTTAAAACGAAGTATTACTATCCCTTTAATAAATTCCTCTACAGGGCCACAGTCTCTAGAAATACAGGGGTTAATAGATGAATATCTTTGCCAGAGATGTTATTCCCAAGGTATGCTCTGTATGTAACAAAGTGTTGATATCACTGTGCAAACACATTAGCACAGGTACACATGCTTGTTCTCTCTTTAACCCCTCGAGTGCCACTGCATCAAAGCAATGCATTAGATACCTGTCTGGCACTCAAAGGGTTAAACTGTCAGGGCTGCTGCTTGCAGAGAGCTTGGTTAATGGCAAAAGAAGAGCACAGGCTGGGTAGGATAGAATAATAACTGTGTTGGTATGCTAATTATGTAACTAGTGGAAGTGGCCAGGTGTGAGAGGCAGATAGAGATATATATTAGTGCCCCCCCATTGGCCATCTCCACTGGACACCTCCACAATGCTCCTAATCTCCACATTGCCCCCATCATCTCCATATTGCCCTCGCATTGCCCCATCAGCTTCAACTTACCCCCCCATCATCTCCACATTGCCCCCATCATCTCCATATTGCCCTCACATTGCCTCCACCATCTCCAACTTGCCCCCATCAGCTCCACATTTCACCCACCATCTCCATATTGTCCTCACATTGCCCCCCATCAGCTCCACATTGCCCCCACCATCTCCAAATTGCCCCCATCAGCTGTACATTGCCCCCATCATCTCCATGTTGCCCTCACATTGCCCCCCCTTCAGCTCCAACTTGCCCCCACCATCTCCATGTTGCCCTCACATTGACTCCCCCATTGTCCATTTCCTACCTCCCTGGCAGGAGATCTGTCGTCTGTGCCTCCTTTGGCACAGTCCTGTAAGTGCTGGAGCTCCCAAGCGGTCTCCTATTCAGGAATGCAGAGCGCTGGGAGATGATGTCATCTCCAAGCGCTTTGAATTCCTAAAGAGCCGACGAGGGAGCTTAGCACTTACAGGATTGTGCCTAAGGAGACACAGACCTGTCCTGCCAGGGAGGTAGGAAATAGACAATGGGGGGGCAAGGTGAGGGTGACATGGAGCGGGCGCCGGCACAGCCAGCGAGGTGGCTAGTTTTTTGGGTTTTTTTAAAGAATAAAAAAAAAGAAGAAAAAAAAAGAATCTCAATGGCAGGCGCCCCTCAGTGGCGTGCACCTGTAGGCAGGTGCCTACTTTGCCTTATGGCAAATCCAGCCCTGGAAAGCCCTGAAAAGCCATTTCACTCCCCCAGGCACTTCCCTACTGCCCTCCCCTCAGAATGAGCAGCATTAAGGTGAGACTTTTTGGTGCAGGTAGTTAATTGGAATAAGGCAGGTATAGGACTAGTAGTTAATTTCCAGAGCCTGGTTTATTGTGGAATCATATTACATCCCTTTTTATTTGTCTTGTGGGTTCTTTAGACAATCTAATTAAAATTAAGTCAGTGGGGAGAAGAGAGGTATGCAACACATTGCTTCATAATGTACTGTGTACATCTGTTTCCCAAAAAATATTTTTTGTTTGAACAAAAAATACATTTTGCACATGAGCATTTTAACGTACAACATGAAGTAACTTTTACAGTCTTGTTTTACAAAAAGCTCACATTCTCAAAATTTTTGCGACTGTATGAAATTTGACTAATTTGCTAATTGTACATAACTTCACTGTGGTGAGAAAATGTACTTCATAGCTTCTCCATAATCACTGCATTTAATTAATAAAATAGTTATCAATACTTAACACATGGCATTTTGCCAAAGTTGGGCTCTGCAAAGGTCTACATTACTGTTTTCCAAAAATAAAGAATTTCGTATATATTAACGGTAGGAGAAAGAAATGTAAGAATATGTCTGTTATGTCTGAGTATGATGGTTGAACGCATGACGAGTGTACTGGTTTGTTCCAGTTTATACATATTACATAGCTCCATATCTCAATATTTGGTTTCGATATAGAATTTTAACAATGCATTTTATAATGTGAAATGTGATATACGTTCTATACAAATGTATAATGCTGGATGTCAGGGTCATCTGTTTATATATATGAAGGATTTTGAATAAACTGTTGGGTTGGAATCTGGAATGCATCAAAATCCATAGAGATAATGTATAAAAGTAAACAGGAGCAATTCTTGGGCAAACCAACTTCATCAGAAGGGAGGAATAAACATTGCCAATATTCTCATTTGTTTAAATGAGGCTTATAACCTTTTGAATGCCAGACAGGTCTCCAGACAATGCATTGGAGACCTATCTAACAATGCCAATTTTTATTTGTCCCTGTAACGGACCCTCTGCCATTACTTGGATGTTATTTGCGAAGCTATGGAAGACCGCCACTTAGAAAGACTTGTAACAGATTGTGAACCAATACTTGGCAGCGTAGTTGGGGTTACATGAAGAACAGCTCCTCCAAAAGATTGTATTCACTTGTATAATGGGCCGTAGGCTGTTACATGGAACTTGGTGGAGTTGTAGTGAACCAACTCTTTCCAAAAGACTGAGATCCACAAAGTATAAACGGGTGGTAGGCTGGCTGCCATGCAGGCAACATGTTTGAAAAGCCCCATACACTTTACATAGGAGAGTAGGCAGCTTCCTGATTGGCCAAATCCCTGGGTGACAAGTTTAAAGGTCCCCCATAGAGTTAACATAGGGGAAATTAGGCGGCCCAGGAATTGGTCAGTTAGCTGCCCGCCTATCAGTTCTGATTGGCTGAGATGGCCATGATGATCTTGGCCAGGACTGGCCATCAGACTCCTGGCTCCTGATTGGCCAGGGGTTGATGCGGAATATTCAAAGATGCTTCAACCCCCTGACCATTGTGTGAAATGTGTATTCGAGTCCCTCAGCCTTTTGTCCCAGTGTTTAACCTTACTCACTCCCTTTGTACAGATGATGTAATCATGTCTGGCCCTTTGTATTATGTTTACATCATATGCCACTGTCCTTTGTCTGGTATTGTATCTTGATGTGGCTCACTATGTATAAAAGAGCTGAGTTCAGTGAAATAAAGTGTGTTAGTTTGGAATCTGAACTGCGTCCTGTGTATCTTTCTCTGGATGGTATCAAGGGTCTCCTGTTGACCCCCATCCTAGGAAGGAATGCTGCATGAATGACCGGTGGGGCTGCCTGCTTGTAGCCAACCTCAAGAGGGAGAGACCCAGCACAACGGCCTATGTCAACCTGAGGACTTAGGGAGCCATTATAGTCCCCCATGCTTGATAGGGATTGACTCAGAATTTCTCCAGTGTTTGTTTTAAACTTAAGTCAATTTATCTCAGGATGCTGCCAAACTACAACTCCCGTCATTCAATGCCAAACTACAATTTCCAGCCAACTGCAAGGAATGATGGGAGTTTTAGTCTGCAATAGTTAGAGGGTCCCATGTTGCCCACCACTACCACAGAACCCCCAGTCTTCTCCTACTACACTGGAAATCATAGAAACATAGGTTTAGATGGCAAAAAAGAACCACCTGGCATATCCAGCCTGCCCAAGCCTCCAATCGTGTCCCACTGCTTTGGTAGACATAGAACTGCACTTACTGAGTGTGTCATACCCATTGCCCTTCAGTAGTGCTGCAGGAATTCTCAAACATAAGCAGGAAATGGCTAAATCCTTGATGGAAATTTATTTAGATTAATGAAAAGGCACACATTTTCTGATTGGAATGTCAGTGGGAAAAGCCACAAACTGTAGATATTTTGTGCAAATTCCAGTGGGAGAAGAGAAATCTGATCTTGCCCATCCCTATTGTAGCCATATGACTTAAAGAAGTATGCATATAGGAATAGGTCTTAATGTGTTTAGAAAAAGAGTGAATAGGCACCAACCCAAGGGTATTAGTTGTTTTATTATGGACTATAATAAAACAGCCAAGTGTCTGCTCACAGAATTGCATATAGCAGCTTAAAGCTGATGTATCACCTTATAAAAAGGTGTTACCATCCGCTTTGTGAATAAAAGTTATTATATGAAAGCTGAGTTTTTAAATTCTAAGTACCTATAAAGATACAAACTCTGTGCTGTGCACTTCTGCATTATGTGCACAGCACAGATCTTCAGCCCGTCCTATTTCTCATCTCACTCCCAGCTGCCCCAGGGTGCGCCTTCACGCTTCCCTTCGGTGTGATGTGAACGGCTCCTAGAATTACAGCAAGCTTCGATTATCATAGCTTGCTATAATGCCCTCCTATGGGAGGGAGGTGAGAGGAGAAATAGGAGGTGCAGAAGAGCTTTGCCGGTCAGAATAATGGGACACGTTATGCTGATTGGCAAAGCTCTTCTGCACTTCTAATATCTTTAAAAGTATTTTTTTTTGCTTTACTTTAATTATGTCACCCTTCTAACAATATGGTCCGAAATGTTTTAGGACTCCCAGTTCAGCGACAGTCAATTAAGGGACTAGACAATGTATACTTGTCCTCCTGACTCATATTAGTTTAGGAGTTACCTGCCTGCTGATAGTGAGGTATCGGTTCTTTCGGTATTACCATATTGGATTAAGATAGCAATTTTTTATATATATATATATATATATATATATATATATATATACTTTTTACTAATTTCTAATTCATTTAGCCCCTTTCTGGGACACTACAAAATCCTGGAATGAAGAATCCAAAGCACAGAGTTCTAATCGCTAAAAAAAGAACTGCCTATTACCTACTGTGACAGAAAGTGATGCCTCTACTGGGCTATAAAAATGGCCTCCAGACAGAGCTGGTCTAATCTAAGGCTTTGGGTGTGATGTACATTTTCTTGTATCCCACCACAGGCATCGATTCTGTGACAGCAGTCAGTGGGAAGTTTTCCCTCCAGTGTTTAGAACTCTGTGATGAAAAAGACCAGGTTGTGCACAAATGTCCAGTGATGTCTAGTTATGTCCTTGGCTTTAGTGCAGCTATGTCGGGGGCATGCACTCTGCTGTTCTCATTGCCACAATATTCCTGAAATGGCAGAATTGAAATGTGGTCATCCCATTGTGCACACACATTTGAGTATCATGGTACTCAGGAGATACGTGGCATTCAAATTACTTACTTTTATTTGTTACACTAGCGTGATGTTGTATAGTAAATTGTGACTTTAGTATAGATTTCTGAAAACTGTCTGAAAAACCCTATTTTTTAACAAATTTCCTTCCTTTATCAATTTGTGTAAGAAGAAACTTTAGCCATTTTTTTATTAGTAAGTTAATCTACTTTCAGTAAATATATACATTTATATATTTATTGAGCTGCTTTAGGGTACTTTTAGCATGTAACCAATGGAATGTGCATTTTTAGTTTATAAAGTTGAAAATACTCTTTTGTGCTCTTGTTAATTAAGGGTCTGTGCGGGCCATGTTTATAGGTAAAACTATACATATTTTGTGCTGGATTCAGAGTTTTTAAAAAATAATTAAAACCTTCACAACCAACATGCATTTTTATGTACAGTGTTATGATATTAGTCAAATATCTAATGTTTTTAAATTTTTTTGCACATAGCTTGTTGCATGATGTAGAATTACTTCACATGAGGCACCATGAAAATCCAAAAACAAAATATATAGGTTTCCATATATGAGTAGAAAGTTACCTATAGGAAACATACCTTAACAGTGCATAGAAAAAAATGCTGAAATGTGTCCAACCAGCATGGTACATAAAATGTTCTAATCCCCTGGCACTGTACGAATTAAACTGAAGGGAGAGGCTGACACATACTGAAACTGAGTATATTCTCAGAGTGGAGGGGCTGACATAGTAAGGGGAGGGTGGATTGACTTATAGGGCAGGGCAGTATGCACAGAATATGGGTCATTAGACAGTGAAGCAATACAGGCTGAAGTATCATTTACCTTAGCTTGAGTGCTGCTCCAGACCATGGCTCTGCTCAGAGTTAATAACCCTCAACTTTGTGTACCTGCAAATACATTTCTGAGGACACATACAAACAAACACACCTGCGCTTCTCTATATACTGTAAATAATGTGAGCCCTGTAATGGGCATATATAATAATTCATAATAAATCTTAGTGAAATAAGTGAGAGTTTAGTTCCACAAATTGGCCAATCCATGTGTAAGCTTACCACCATGCCAAGGTATCTCACCTGGGGCTCTGTCCACTGCGTACCCAGCATCCTTTCTGGTGCTGATCAGTAGCTCTGGCAGACTTCACCTTTGCTACCGTCCTATAACAGGTGCCTTCAGGTGCCGACCTGTGGCACAGTTAGTTCTGATTCTGGGAGCGTTGACTGTGCAGATGTGGACCTGTGATTGCCTATTTCCTCCCTATTGCCTATAGGGGTCCTGTACTATACCACAAGGAAGTAGCTCCTTGTACCAGAGTGGGTAGTCAGACAAGCTGGGTCATACACGGAACAGGTAGTCAACCAGAGCCATAGGTCTGCACCAGATTGGTTATTGGACTAGCCAGGGTCATACACGGAGCGGGTAGTCAGACAGAGCCACAGGTGAGCACCAGAACGGATAGTCAGCCAGGCCAGAGGTCATACACAGAGGAGGTAGTCTACCAGAGTCACAGGTCCACATCAGAATGGATATCAGACTAAGCCGGGGTCATACACAAAGTGAATAGTCAGACAGAGCCAGAGGTCGGCACCAGAACGGGTAGTCAGACAAACACGGTAATACACGACGCTAAAGCCTAACTGCACAGGACACCACAAAAGGGCGACTGAGCATTGTGTCCAGGCAGTATAAGAACCTTTGACCCAGGAAGAGGAGAAGCCATCTCTGTAGAACTGCCCCTTTAAATGTAGCGCACGTCCATGCCCTTGGACATGCGTCCATTATGACATCATCCAGCCGCCGTGGCAGAGGAGGAAGAGACTGGAACCCAGAACAAAGGAAGCGGCTGAGCCTCTACAAGCAGAATGCAGCTGGAGCCGCCAGACGAATTATGCGGCCGGAGCCGCCTGATAAAAGCTGTGGTCCGCTCAAGCAGCCGCCACAGAGGTACTGTGACAACAACTGATGGAGTGTGATGTCTTGCCTTGGCCCTCAACAAAATTCTCAGTGTCGCGTGCTTTCTATCAAGTCTGTCTCAGTCACAGAGCTCCCTTTTAATTAATTCTACCTCTTTGGAGGAAGGTATGGTCTGGCAATGCATTGCTTACCCCACTAGCCCTCAAAGGCTCAAGGAGGAGAGAAGTGATTACAAGACAGGTGAGTAATGGCTGTGCCATAAAAGAGAAAGAGCTGGTACTAATTCAAGTTTAATTTTGGATAACCAATCCACACAGAATTAATTTATTGCGCCCATTGGTATTTTCTGCCAGGATAAGGTTAAAGGACTAGTACATTTTTTTTATGAAAATCTATATGTTACAGAGCTTTTTCCTGCTGAGTAAAACAAGGGCCTCCTAGCTCTGTCAGTTGTTTTATTCAAAAGTTATGACAGTTCAAATAATCAGGAAGTGAATTTACTGTGTGTTTACTATCTGATAGATCTAACTGATAAGAAGAGTCTAAGCCAGGTGCACAAGATGAGGCCTGCAGCCTTCGTTATTGCACTGGAGGATGGTCGTGAACTTTCACAAGAGTCTCTTGTGCTAAGACGACTATCTCAGGGAAAGCTGAGTTGTTTAGGTCAGGTTTTTTGGCTGGCTTTCGAATGCAGTTTGTCCATTCTGATGTTGGCAAACTGAGAATTTATGGGTGATTATGGACAATTTGGGTGTAGCAAAGTAAAAGATTAAGAAGGAGATTGAGTTGTGCAGGGTGGCTGTTCTATTAGTGGATCTGCCTCTTACAAAGTTAAGAGTTTCCCCTTTGAATTTGGTTCTGAAGAAAGAGTGGATTGGTTAATGATGGCATTTCAAAAGACAAAAGTTGGGTAATGTACATGTCATTAGACAGGGCTCCGAATTTGATGTGGCAACTGATTAGAGATGTCTTCTTGGCAAAGATGGACATTGAGCCTGATTTTTGGCTGTTTCCTATACACCATTCGTGCTACCACCTGCTGATCTGTTGCCCGGATGGCACATATTATTTTAGTTTGTGTTTGCCTGTGGGTTGCACAATTTAATCTCTATTTTGAGATACTGAATATATTTTTTGGAATGGGTGGTTCAGGAGTTGAGCACTTTGGAGGTTATAGACCACCTGAATGTTCTTTTTGTTAGCTGAATCTGTTCAGTCTCTCAGCAACCCATATATTGGGTGTACTGAATACTCAAGAAGCTTTTCTAGATTCAGGAGAATGGACCCTCATAAGGGAGGTATCTGAAGACATAGCAGCCATCATGGGCAGGCCTATGATAGACCTGATGGCCTCATAAAGCAAAGCCAAATGTCAACGCTTAATTTTCAGAAGGAAGAACAGAAAATCAATAGGGTAGGATGCCCTCAAGATCCCATGGGATTTTCAAATGGCTTACATTTTTCCTCCCACACCTCTTCTACTAGAGGAGGTGAGGAAAATACTGAAAGTCAATCTAGTTGCTCCAGCCTGGCCCAGGGAAATCTGGTATGCGTATCTAGTGAGGATGTCCATTCAGCCTCCCATTCCTCTTCCTCAAATTCCAGACTTGCTAGTTCAGGGTATGATTCTCCATTCCAACCCAACATTCTTGAAGCTGATGGCCTGGAGTCTGAGTAGTGTTCACTCAGTCTAAGGTATATTTCGCAGGATGTTGCAAATGCCATAATCTTTGGAAGAAGATCTACCTCATCCAAGATATATTACAGAATTTGGTCTACTTTCCATAAATGGTTCCTTACGAAGAAATTGACAAGAAGAAGCATATTCCAGGTGTGATTCTGTAATTTCTTCAGGGAGGATTTCATAAGGGCCTAAACCCTCTTCTCTTAAGGTACAACTTTTAGCTCTATCCACAGTTTTAGCTACTCCTTTGCAGACAAATATATAGTTAAGAGATATATGACAGCTATCTGTAAGATTAAGCCTACAATCAGAGAGATTATCCCTGCCTGGGAACTAAACCTGGTATTAACTCAGATTGCTTCAGACAAACACTTTGAGCCACTGCAAAAAGTTTACTTGAAACATTTGACCTTCAAAGCTGTGTTCCTCACTGCTATCACCTCAGCTCGGCGAGTGAGTGAGCTTCAAGCCCTTTTCTGCTCATCCCCATATACAGTTTTCCATCAAGACAAGGAGGTTCTCAGGACTAGACCCCATTTACGCTTCAAACTGTACCCTATACGGATTGCAGAAGCTTATGTTTGCCATCCATTTCATCCTTCCAGTCCACAAAAGGATATGTGTCTGGCATGTCCCAGGCCACCTGCTCAAGGGTACTGGCTCAGGTGTTGGCAGCACTCAAGAGGAAGGCCAGGTGTCAAACAGGTCTTTTACGCTAGGGGAGTAATGCCCAGGGTCATGGGTGCCATAGATTGCACACATGTGCGAATATTAGCTCTAGGGCTAAAGGGACATATGTGGATCAACAGGAAGAACTTCCATTCTATCAATGTACAGATTGTGTGTGATGCCACAATGAGGTTAACCAATGTTTGTGCCAACATCTGTCCACAAGGACTTTGAGAATGGGACATATGGGGCTTTCAGGTGAGTCAACAAAACAAACAGCACACCACATCCACAGGTGCACTTACATGATTCATATACACATAGTTTATTATGGTCATGACACACAGTTAGTACATCATCCACATAATATCTCTTTCTTGTCTCACCATGTCACTCTCTGTCCACAGGTGATGCTGGCTATGACTGCAAGTCATGACTGATTACACCTCCAGCCAATCCTCACAACCCTGCACAGGAGCACTATAATGAGGCACACATCAGGATAAGGAATGCCATAGAGTGAATCTTTGGCCTGCTCAAAGCCAGATTTAGGTGCCTGGATCACTCAGGAGGGCTTTACAATATGCACCTGGAAAAGCATGTGGCATCATCCTGGCGTGGGCTATACTCTACAATATTGCTGTAGACATGTCTAGTCAAGGATGTGGTGCCACAACAGTCCCTGGAGGTCCCTGTTCCCATTGATGAGCATGAGGATACCCTGAAAGGGGCACAGATACAAAACAGGCTCATCAGTGACTACTTCCCCTGTGAGTGTAACTCATTTGTGACCATGGTAATGCCAGAGGATTGCGTGAAAACACATTCACAGAACACATAATCATCTGTTCTACTCCACAGGATGACCCATCAATACAGCCCTCCTCTCACCTGCTACAAACACATAGCTGCTACAGTTTCTGAGCTGTGCAGCATACATTCCATAGAAGTGTCATGTTGACTGTGTGTATTCAACTAGAATCTGCCATTCCTTGGGACATGATGACAATGGCACATCAAGGATATCATTCATCACTCTGGGAACAAAAGTACACCAAATTGGCCATGTTTTTCACATGCCTAAGTTGAACTGACAGAAAACTACTTTGACAGAGTTGAACATAGCCATAACACCACTAGAAACCTTGAAGTCATAGAGGGATATACAATGCAATGACAATCAATGCATAGGATACCACTCTGGCATTCCATGTGTTAAAGTGGTTTTAGAGTTAGCCTGATAGAAAAATCTGTTCAAAGCTCAATGGATCAGTATAATGATGGATATACTGTGTTAGCGTTGGCTACAGCATCGGAGTATGAATATGTGAGTCAGGTTGCAAGGCACACCATGCTGACCTGTTTGTGTGTGAGTGTGTGTGTGTGTAGCGCAGTGTCAATGCCACACCAACACCCTCTGTGTCACTAGGCTTGGTTCACACACTGATGATGTGTGTGCTCAGGGTCCCAGTCACACATACATATGTCTGCTTGGCATCCCTTTGCTCAAGACCTCATGTGTTCATGAGGGGTAGAAAACACATTGCCAAGCAATGGATAGTCTACTCCTTTTGAACACAAAAGGTTATTCCGTTGAGTGCCAGAGATGTACGCAACATATTGCTGAGCAAAGGGTCAATGGTATGATGGTACAGGGATAGCATGACTTGTTTCTAAAGTGCAGTTTCAAATCCTGTCATCACTTCCTACAGGCATCCATGGCATGACCCCTCATCCACATCTATGAATCTCACCTCTTGCTGTTCCCAAGTGTTGGAATTTATTCAATGTAAAATTTGAAGTTGTTTTAGCAAGCTCTGAAATAACTTGCACATATTAGCAAAATGCTTATGTATATGTGAAGCATTTCATAAGATCTAAGGGGAAAGAACTGCATAGCACTACTGCTCTTCTTCAGAGTTAAAATATGTTCATTGTAACCTATGAGCAGCTGTAATATGTTTCCTTAGTAGCCAGGTTTTATGTGAAACCGAAGAAGGGAGTAGGGGTGGACAGCGCAAAAAATCTCTAAGTGTAGTATAATTATATGGTTGAACAGAGCAAAATGTGAATATAAAATTATTTATTTAAAAGTAGTAAAACATATAGAAAGTGTAGTAAAGAAGTATTTCCTACAATCAAAGGAAATAACAATATGTGCAACATACATAAAGAAACAATCTGCAACTTTACTGCAACATAGTCTCAGTTGAAAATACTGAATGTGTTAGCCAGGGGAATCGCTATGTGGGGAGAATTGGCTGGTGAGGTGATTAAGCAGTCACACTGATAGAGTGCTGTTGATGGTATAAGCAAAGGTAATCGTAGTGTATAAAACCTCTACAAGCAATGATAGAGTAATGCTACATGAGTATAACTTCAATATAAAGATATTGCGGTTGCTACATGCACAACTCAGTGTAGCAATATACTTGAATGTCAGAATGGTGCATACACTATATACACAGCTCTGTGTATCAATCCTTAAAAAGAAAAGGTGTCTGCTTACTAGATGCCCAGACCGAGAGCGCTTGTCTGGGTATCACCGCACAGTCTCTCCAACCTCTTTGCGAGTCCCGGTGGTTGTCTGGAGTATCACTCGCTTCCACGTCTCCCCCAGTGAGTCTCTTCCTTTTTCGGGCACTGGTTCCTGGAATTCTGGTCGCATCTGCGTCTCCTCCTCTGGCTCTCTTTGAACTGTGCCGCTTTCGATGCTTCAACACTCGCACTGGCAATCTAGCAGGTGGTTAGGAGTTAGATGTGGTGTCGGCGTTTCGGCCTAACCATGTGGCTCAACGCGTTTCGGCGCAAAAACTGCACCTTCGTCTGGAGAAAGAGGGGCTCATACTGACTGTCCCTAATTTATGGAAATTTGGACCAATCGAATTTAAGCTCCATCGCAATAGAAAGTACATATTATAACAATGGTCATATGAACTAATATCATAACACATTGTGGTTTCATTCCATTTAATCTTCATTAAGATGGAAGAAAGCACAATATGAACTGATTCGTGTAATAAAAACAAAGTGCAAAAATTTGATGACATATAATTAGAGAAAGATCTTGTGTATATATTGATCAAAATAAAAAGAAATCTAAAAAATGAACGGGTCATTGATCTTATACCAAAATGAATGAATGCGACATTGGACTGAATGAGATAATGAAAATACTAGGGTGTATGCTAGGTGTTTGTGGCAACTATTTGGAAGGGAGAAAGCTATGCACATGCATATATACTCACATATATTCATGTGCCTACACGTACATGTGCACACACATCCACCCACATTTGTATTGGTGACTATCCTCCCTCAAATTCCCAAAGTGTGTGCTAATGAAAGCATATATTAATAGTACAGGTTGGTACTTTTTAATGGGATTAGACGTCCCTTTTTATTTTTATTTCATGACAAATGCACTCCACCTTTTGGGAGTAATCTCAATTATGAACAGGGAGTTGATTACTTCACAAATCCCATTTCATTCTTCTTGTACTTGGTTCTTGACATGGGCATTGTGTTTGGAATTATGGTCAAGAGATTTTATTACTTCATACACCACAGGTCTAATTCTTCATTCATTCCCATAGGGGCCATTGTTTGCAGGGTGAATATCCAATAAGATTCTCGCTGTGCGAGCTTCATAAATCTGTCCCCACCACGATCTTGTTGTGGAATTTGATCTATGATGTATAGAGATATATCTCTTGGGTCCTGTTGGTGATGTTTATAGAAGTGTCTAGCAACACTATGTTTCAGGTTTCCATTGCTGATGTGGTTCTTATGTTCCAGGAAACGTTCCTTCACAGGTCTGATGGTCCTTCCCACGTACTGAAGTTTACAGGGACATTCCAATAGATAGACTACATATTCTGATGTGCAGTTGAAAAACCCCTTAATGGGAAAGGTGTTACCAGTGGTATGACTGTTAAAGTTCTGAGTCTTGTGTTTTATGAACCGACAGGTGGTACAATGTGTATGTCCACATTTAAAAATACCCTGAATAGGTGTGCCATCTATTACACTTCTGAAGCCTTCTTTATGGTTGATGTTGTTTCTGATGTTTATATTACTGGGAGCTAGACTATTTTTCAAATTTTGGGATTTCCTGAAAATTATTTCAGGTTTACTGGGGAGAAGTTTGCGTAGGAATTTGTAGCCTTTAAGAATTTCCCAATGTTTGCGAAGGATATTCTCAATTTGTTTTCCTGTACTATTATACCTCATTATAAATGGAATCGCTGGTGCCTTTTTTCTTCTTTTGAGGCATTTATTTGCCGCGTTATTCTGAAGGATAATCTCCCGTGGTGTGTTCTCTACTCTTTTGAAAGCCAAATCAATATTTTCTTGTTTATAGCCTTTTTCAATAAATTTCTTTCTGAGATCTTCTGCTTGTTCATGGAAGGTGTGGTCTTCAGTGCAATTTCGGTGTATACAATAAAATTGGCTCAATGGCACGCTATTGAGCCAATTAGGATGATGAGCACTTGTAGCTTGGATAAAGCTGTTGCCATTCACTTCCTTGTAGTGCGTTTTGGTCACTATTTGGTTTTCTGAGTTAACGCTTAGTACTAGATCCAGAAACACCATTGATTGTCGGCTATATTGGGACGTGAATTTTATTCCTGAGGCGTTTTCATTTATTGTCTGTTGAAAAGACAGCAGTTCCTCCTCTCCTCCTTTCCATATAATTAGCAGGTCATTCTTGGATAAAAGTGTATGTATGTGTTGTGTGTGCTCATCCATGCTATAACAACTTAATACGACATTAATTGTGCATGAGTTGTGTTCACTGCATTGCTTTGCAATGCATTGGAGACCTTTCTGCCACTCCACCTGTTTGTAATACAAAACATACATGGACAGAATGGCATGATAAGTGCATATTTATTGGGGGAAAAATGCACATATTGGGATTTTTTTCTTTCTGGGTGGGCATCTGTAAGGGGCTGTAGAGGAGGAAGCCCAACTCCATCTGCTGGTTCTCCTGACAATTGGCCTCTCTTTGGTCCAACATGTCCAGCATCCCAGTTCGAAACTGGTGGAGCTCTGTTGTGAGGATTGCCTTTTATCCCTCAATGTCTCTGAGAGTAGCTGTGTTGCGTTGCACATCCCTCTTCAACCTCCTCAGGTACCTCGTGGATCTCCTGGTCCCCTGTAGTGGTTCCCTTTCAAAACATCACAAATAAAATATTGTGTGGCTATAAGCCTCATTAACCATGTCACCGTGTTCAAAATGGCAACATTAGAATCTTGCCATGCATAAAAGCCGTGAGGTTCTCATGTTGCTACCATCATTAAATATATACTCCAACTCCCATCATCCTTACCTTGCCTCTTGCCCTCCACATGTAAAAGTAATGTCTCACTTTCACCTTTGGCAGCATATGTCTTTGTCTTTGAAATGAAAACTTTTAAAGAAACAAAGACATTTTTTGGTCTTTGAAACAAAACTTTTCAAAGAAACACAGACATTTTTTTTGTCTTTGAAATGAAAAATTGCTTCTCGGTACTTTAATTTTTCTTCTCCAAGTTTAGACCTTTTTTATTATGTTGGGAAAAAATGACGTTAATCAGACAAAAAAATGACATTCAAATGAATATTTTTTTCTGAAAATACCTAACATTATGACGGAAGATTAAACCACACCCACTTTTAAGATGGCTTTTTCCCTTTGACGGAGATGGTGGAATTGGATGCAAAAAATGATGTAAACATGTCTGAGAACTGATGAACCATAGTGTAAGAACTTTTTTATTCTGATTACAGACAATTTCAGTTACCACTACTTTCTGAACATTTCGCCCTTAGAATTTTATATATAGACACATATTACATTTTGTAGGGCTTTCTTTGATGAGTAATACAAGGGTAATCCCACTGCTATGAGATGTTTTATTCAAAAGAAATTGCAGCTCAATTGTTAATTTTTGCTTGTAGTTCCATGACATGCCATTCTAGGGTGGTTCTGTTACGCCAGCAGTCTATGGAGAGCTATGTGAGTAACATAAGTTGGCTTGAGGGAGTAATAGCAACAGTGCCACCCTAAAATGTCAAGCCATGGGAGTACTCCACACAAAAAATGTGCAAGTTTGATCTGCAATTACTTTTGGAGTATGCATCTCCCAACAACTTAAACATTAATTTTCTGAGCAAGAAATTCATTATGGCTTACAGATTATATGATATTTTTCTTTAGTTTTCTTTAACTCATGGGATGCTAGCGTTTCATTAACCCCTGTGATCAACAGTCCAATGCATTGCAATTCATTGGAGATGTCTTTAGTATCTTGTGGGTTATAAGGAGTACATATTTGTAAGCAGTCAGAATTAACCCATTGAGTGCCAGAGGGGGTACACAACGCATTGCAGAGCAATGCGTTGTGTACCCCTCAGGCACTCAAAAGGTTAACTGTTCCATTTAATTTACCATCATTTTCCTCCAACAAATATAATCTTATTGGTACAATTGTTTTAGAAATTGGCCTTATTAAACCAAAAGCAACACCAATTTTTAATATTGGTAAACAGTAAAAATGTGGAATAAATGCCCTGCTGTATTTAAATGCGGAATGGAAACAATGACTACATACAGTAAAGGACATTGCAGCAGCTATGTGGAATGACCTATTTAAGTGATTTTTTTTAAACCTTGTTTCCAAGACTTTATTATGTGTTTGTGATCTGTAGAAGATTAAAGGATTGGCAAATTTGTGTGTTGCAAAGCTGTCCATTTCTTAGAGTCAAAGCACAAATAGACTTGCCAAAGATTCCACCTTTGGTTTAAGCTCTTCTTCAAGGTCGGGTTCCCTTAGTCTTATTGAAAAGATTCAAAATTAAAAGTAAGAAAATAAGCCTGATGATACACTTGTCCCAGAAGCCATCTAAAATACATTTCAGGCCCATGACCCTGGGAGTGAAATGCAGCTGCACAGATTCTTTTGAAAACTGATTATGTTTTCACTTAGCCACACTGACTTCAAACATATATATATTTTATAAAAGACAGCATGGGCCTTATGAAGAAGGCAAAATATGAGAAATTATGGATCAAACCAGCTGCATCATAAGGGACAACTAAAATATCCCATTGATTAATATGGAGGGTTTAACTATTTTAGTGCCAGAGGGGCACACAATGCATTGCTTTGCAATGTGTTGCATACCCATGGCACTCAAAGGGTTAAGTAACCATTTGAATGCTAGGTAAGGCCCTAATGCATTGCAAAGCAATATGTGGAAAACTCCTCTAGAGGTAAAAAGCCCAATTTAAATAAATGGGAATTTGTATTTGTCCCCTAAGTTGCAGCTGGTTTGCCCTAGATTTGTTGTCCATAATTAGCTTATTGAATACTGTCCCAAGTGTGTACCTACCTCTGTGAATATATAGTATTTACATTGTAGAATTTGTTAAAAATATAACCGTTTGTGTTAGAGACCTATGCACTGCATTGTGAAGCAATGAGTTGCCTACCCCTTTGGCACTCAAAATATTAAATCTCTATTTCTATGTCTTTATTTTTTAATCTAA
Source organism: Rhinophrynus dorsalis (assembly GCA_037306005.1). Lineage (NCBI taxonomy): Eukaryota > Metazoa > Chordata > Amphibia > Anura > Rhinophrynidae > Rhinophrynus > Rhinophrynus dorsalis. The sequence goes on from CM074718.1 coordinate 206,030,240, forward strand.
ATGTCTGTTCTTGTTTTGCTTTCCTGATCTTTATTCTCTTACTACTATAATTCAAATTGGGAAGTGAAATGTGGAGAGGCGCTAACAGTGCCATAAAAGTGTACAGATGTGTACACACACAACAACTCACATTTCTCTTTTGCTGGCTGTTGTTGTATGAGGTTAGGCAGGAGAATTATAACCCATCCAAACTTGGGTATTCACAGATCAGAATAGGAACTGGATCAAACTATGGTATACCACTTAGGGGATCAGAAACAGGATTTATTAAAGGGATAGTAATGCTTAATATGGAAAAATACATAGCAGGGTTTATTATGCTGAATAAAACAATGGTACTCCTACTGGTAAGAGATGCCAAAGTCAAAACCAGAGGAACAATCAGGAAACCAGTCTTCATCACTAAGGCTAACAACTAAGCACCAACAAAGGAAACTCACGCACTAAAATACGCACATAGACCCCCCATGAGCATAAAGCTATACAAGGCTAGAATTGCATGCATTGATGTATATATGCACACTCCAACACCAGTGATCAAGTCACACATCATAGGAACATGGGTTGTAAGGACCAGTAAGTTGTGTCCCCTACATTTTTGGGCATTACAGTAACATCTCTGTGGTTGGACTGAGCAGTCAGACATTCTGTCATGGACCAAGTACCTGCTACCAAGGGGACCCAGCGTACCATGGTGCAATTGGGGGACAAACTGAGAGCTTAATTGGGATATCCATCTAACTAATGGGTAGCCTGACAAAGCCTATGCATCTAGCGGGTGGTAATGTTTGCCACCTGCTTGATCTATTTGTATTCCGGACCTGCCAATTGTGCAACCAGATGTGGCAACCGGTTGTACAAGGGCTTGTGCATGTGCCCTTGGAGGTCCTGAAAGAACAGAAAGAGCAGGCAGCAAATTCAAGCATGCTACCTACTCCAGAGGGGTATCCATTTGTAGTTACGCATTTAAAGTTTCACATCATAAAATGCCGTATGTATTCGGGCGTGTCATTTAAAGTGTTGCAATTAAAGTTATGCGTCATTTAAAGTGTCGCAAATTCTACATTTCGCGTCGTTCCAAATGGCGCATTCACCATATCGTGCGTTAACTTGTCGCAGCATTAAGGACGCAATATTGGTGCATTAATGACGAAAATTGGGTGCAATATGGGTGCAATAATGGTGCAATATGAAAGCAAAATGGGTGCAATATTGGTGCAATAATGGTGCAATATGGATGTAATAAGGACACATTAGGGATGCAATATGGGTGCAATATGGGTGCAATAATGGTGCAATATGGGTGCAAAATGGATGCAATATTTTACTTGTGTAGCTCCATTTCAATTGTAAACTCTATGTTATTCACAGTATAGCTTTTTCAATTGTTAGCTATGGTTTCACTACTGTTGCTCCCTTTGAATTGTGAGCTCTGTGGTAGCTAAATTTTGGTAGTAAACTGTGGGGGGAGTCACTTGTGTAGTTCCATATCAACTGCAAGCTCTTGTATCACTACTGTAGCACCCTTTTCCGCTGTAGCTCCATTTCAGTTCTAACCTGTATGGCATTACTAAGGTAGCTATATTTCAATTGTAAGCTCCTGGGGTGTGACTAGTGTAGCTCCATTTCATTTCTAAGTTCTATAGTATCATCAATGTTGCTCTATTTTAACTGTAAGCTCTATGGTATCACTTGTGTTCCTCAATTTCAGTTGTAAGCTCTCTTACGTATATTTGTGTTGTTCCATTTTAATTGTAAGCTCTGTGGTGTTACAAGGGTAGCTCAATTTCAGTAGTAGCTAGGGAGGTATCACTATTGCATCTGTGTTTCAATTGAAAGTTCTGTGGCATTATGAGATTAGCTACATTTCGGTTGTAATTTCTGTGGTACTACTAGGGAAGCTTAATTTAAATTTTAAGCTCTATGGTATCACTAATGTTGCTCTATTTCAAATGTAAGCTGTGTGGTATTACTAGGGTAGCTAAATGTCACTTGCTCTGGGGTGTCACTACTGTATCTCAATTTAAATTGAAAGCCCTATGGTATCACTAGTGCACCGCAGTTTCAATTGAAAGCTCTGGGGTGTCACTAGAGTAGTTCCATTTAAATTGCAAGCTCTGTGGTATCACTAGTGTTGCTTCATTACAATTGTAAGCTCTTGGTCCTGTGGTGCACATAACACTTGGACCGCCAGTCCTTAAGGGTTTAAGGACAAGAGTATATGCAAATATGCTACCAGTTCAGTGGGTTCATTGTTGAAGCTTTTAATCCAAAATGCAGTTATAAATGTGGACATCATTCATGAATGATGTGGCCTTATAGTGAATACAGAAAGAAAATATTGTGTTCAATTTTACTGACAATTACTTTCCAATCTAACATTATTTTACATGTGATTCTACCTACCTTCAATATATAGGCATGACCGGGTCCTGATTTAGTTAGTATAGGAAAAACATTGAAAAGGGTTTCATAAACTACAGTGTCACAATGTTGATTTTTACACAGTAAGGCCCACCCTTTATTAGAATTACCTATATAGAATATATACAAGTGTTTAGAACAAAAAGTAGGTTTCAATCCTTGATTACTAGGGATCCATTTTGAATATATAAAGCAAAAGAATGACTCCATATGGTTTAAATTAAATGATTGAAATGACCTTCAAAGATTCTATTATTGCTGCATTTCTCAAATATTTCTTCAAGACACAGTATTTATCACTATGTAGTATGTATATGGAATGGTTTAGATAAATTTGGAGTTACATATATTTGTATTTGTTTCTCTTGATGGCATGCATCTGTTTAGAAATTGGAGGAATTGTTATTATATACATTGTGTGGCAATGATTTTATGGATTTACTATTGTATGTTTGCTGGATTTTACGTATCTTTGATGTATGTATATCATTTTATTGGTTATTTTGTTTTTGATTCGTCTTCACTACATTTTTTCCTCTGTGGGGGTGATTTTAGATCATATAAAATCCTTTAATCAGTTAACTATGATCCCCTTAAATTAAAATGCAGTGTTTTATTGATGTCATCTTGTCTTAAGTTTGCTTAAATCCAACCTGGTTTCACAGAGGTCACAGAGGATGCTGAGGTTGGACTTGCCTGTCTAATCTTTAGTATAAATGCCTTCTTGAATTAAATCAATGATGAATGGGAGCCAGAGATGCAGTTGGTGTATGCACCACCATCACCACCACCCCCAATTACATGGCATTTGCTGACACTGTAATTCATGCTCCTGACTCATGTAAGACAGAAGTGCATTTGTCACAGCAGCAGGATGATGATCAGGCTAGTGTGTCACTATTCACTGTGTCCATGGGTAGTAGCAGTGATATGAGTCATGCAGTTGTAGATGTGGTTCCACTTCCTACTCCTCCTCATAGTACTAGTGGTGCTGCTAAGACATTAACAGCAGCACCTCCAACAGATATTGTAGATGCATCTGGTGAAGAAAAAAATCTATCTACAAATCCCCTAAAATCATGGGTGAAAAATACATTTTAATCATCTTGGTTCTGTCTGGCGGGCCATATGTTAGCATGGAACATGCATTGCTTCACAGCTGATGGGGCTGACAAAAATGAATCCATCAGGTTCTTTTGCCAGATCTTTTTTGTTGATCCAGAGGAAGGCAAACAAAAAACGCCATCAAAGCCATCTTCCTTTATGCTCCAAATGGATAAAAATATCCTTCAAGACTCCAAAATACAATCAGATCTCTCTGGATCAACATCGTACATGCATTTAAAAAAAAAAAAAACAACTGTTGTAATTTTCTAAATTGCTCTTACCTGAAAAAAATTATCCAATACCTTTTTTGAAAGCATTTTCTTTATCGGCTGAGACATCCTACCATGGCAATTAATTCTTAATCCTTTGTTATAGTCGAAAGTACCTTACCTGGAGACTTATTTGCATTATTGGTGAAATATAAACAAAGTAAAAAATGGGTGATTCTAGAGCAAAACAAATGAACCATCCTATATAATAATTCTCTAGAATATTTGTCAGAAGTCGTCACGCTCAGCAGAGACTGCCCGAATGCACAGAATGCTGGAAGGTCTGTGCTGGGAGCATTCTGTGCGGGAATGCTGGGAGTTCTGTGTTGGGAGAATTCTGTGTGGAATGCTGGGAGTTCTGTGCTGGGAGTATTCTGTGCTGAATGCTGGGAGTTCTGTGCTGGGAGCATTCTGTGCTTTTGGCGTCTCTACAGTGCATGACTGCGTCGGCAGCAGGACGCATTGCAGGACCAGCCTCTTAACATCACCCAGACCTTGGCCCGTGTAAATAAAATGATTTAATACAGTATACTGTTTCACAATATATTGAATGTCCCTCTGGCACTCAAAGGGTAAAATTAGGTTTTTAATCTTTGAAAAGCATTGGAGACCCCTCTAGCATGATTGGGTTAAAATCCAGATTTAAATCAATGGGTATTTTGGGAAATTATATTTATTCCCTGTGGTGCATTGGTCCACTCTCTGTGCGCATATGATTTAATGGGTTTTGTTTTTATTCAAGAACTGTTTGAGGTGAGAGCAACACATTCTGTACAATTCTAGGCTTGTATTTTTAATATGATAATACTTCAAATACTTCTGTAATATGCTTATTTTCTTTAGCATTTACAGTTAAGCAAATGAGGATCTGTGAAAATATGAACTATGTGCAAGGCAAATGTTATACAAACTAAAGAAAAATAAACCGACAACTAATAGTTGAATAATCTGTTAAAAATTAGACCACTTGTGTTTGCCTAGGCTTCCTGTGAAAGTGAGATTGCTTTCTAGAAAATACACATTTTATCTCATTCAGATTTTTTTTCTCACACCTGAAAAATGAGCTCCTATATCTATAATGCAGTTTTGTACTCATTCATTAATCAAGTCTTTATAGAGGCAAATGTAAGCATGGATATTGGGAGTAGCCTAATGAATTATACTGATCTCGAATGTATAGGATGGGAATGGATGGATTTAAAGAAATGCAGTAATACCAGCAATGACCCAGCTAATAATTAATAAGGTCTAATGTCACCAGAAAGGAGGATTAATCACAAAATACTTAAATATCACTTAATCTACACATTACAGAGAAAACTGAACAAAACAAGGTATATGCAAAATGAAAAGCTATTCTCAATGATATAAAGTTTATTTTACATGACATGTTATCTTTAAACATGAGACCCAGGCTTGAACTCCTTCAGCATTACCTAGCAATCTCCCTGAATAGTGCTTCTCCTTCTGGGAAGATAGTCGTCTTGCTGACTCCTATCCCCTGCCAATTAAAGTTCAATTGTCACTGTGTAAGAAACAGGTGATTTTGAAATATGTTTAAAATAAATAAACATACATGTTGGTCATTTTGTTATTTAACCCTTTGAGTGCCAGAGGGGTACGGAACACATTGTTTTGCAATGCGTTCCGTATCCCTCTGGCACTCAAAGGGTTAAAAAATTGTGTTGCACTCTCATCTAGGGCTAGATTGTATTGCAGGTGATAAAAGTTAACACCCATTTTATCAGACATTTTACTATTGAACTCTATGGGGAAACCTGGAGATAAAAGCTGAGATAAAATTAGTCCCTGCAACAGAATCCAGTCCCAAATTGTCAAGAGGTGATAAAACTGGTACTATAACATCCTATGGGGGACTGTTATCAGTGACTCACCTCTCCCATAAAATGCAGCAGAATAACTGCCTGTTATCTGGTCACTAGAGGGCATTGAAACTGTGCAAAAGTCTTAGGCAGGTAAATGCGGTAAAGTAAGAATACATTAAAAAATAGACATTGAAAGTTTATTTTTGTCAATTAACAAAATGCATAGTGAGTGAACAGAAAACAAATCTAAATCAAATCAATATTTGGTGTGACCACCCTTTGCCTTCAAAACAGCATACATTTTTCTAGGTACACTTGCACATAGTTTCCTGGGTCTCCCATATGCACTCTCATTGACTTGGGTCCCTCCCATGCTCCCTGTGAGAAACCACCTCCATCTCCCGGTCAACATTCCATCATCCCGCCAACAGCGTCAGCCTATACACGTGCACCTCAGTGCCATTGGTCCTCCTTAACTTTACAACCTATCTGGAGATTTTCATATCTCTACTGAACTGAGGGCTGTGTTTCAGCACCCAGAAAAGGACTACATCATTATGGCACAGTGTTTTTCCAGCACTGGTGGCAACAGGAGAACGGACACAGCACGTTGGCTATAAGGGTTAGGACCCCTTACAAACATAAAGCCCAAGATGGGCACCATGTGAGTGCATTACTAAGATTGTTTTTACTTTTCTTTCTTGCATAAATTTGCTACACAATTCTTCTGTGGATTTAGGCAGACTCAGTTGATTCTCAATGACGTTGAGATCAGGGCTCTGTGGGGGATAATACCATCATTTCTAAGACTCCTTGTTCTTCTGTAAGCTGAAGCTAGTTTTTAATGACTTTCGCTGTATGTTTGGGATCAGTTTGGGGCCAATCAGATGCCTCCCTGATGGAATTGCATGATGGATAAATATCTGCCTGTACTTTTCAGCACAACTTAATTTGCAGAAATGCAGCCTCAAACTTTCAAGGAACCTCCACCATGCTTCACTGTTGCCTACAGACACTCACTCCAGTACCCTTCGGTGAACAAACTGCCTTCTGCTACAGCCAAATATTTCAAAGTTTGACTCATCAGTCCAGAGCACCTGCTGCCATTTTTCTGCACCCCAGTTCCTGTGTTTTTGTGCATAGTTGAGTCACTTGGCTTTGTTTCCAATTCGGAGGTATGGCTTTTTAGCCACAAGTCTTCCATGAAGACCACTTCTGACTAGACTTCTTCAATTGTGAGCTGATGGCACTGCTGGACATATTCCAATTGTGAAGGGAAGTAAGCATGATGTGCACTAAGTTTGCACTAAGTTTCCTTGGCTGACCACTGCATCTACGGTCCTCAACATTGCCTGTTTCTTTGTGCTTCTTCAAAACAGCATGGACAGCACATCTGGAAACCCCTGTCTTCCTGGGAGAGACCTTGATGATGCAGTATAACAACATTGTGTCCTGTTGCTGAGATCAGTCTTGCTATAGTGTATGACTTTTGACATTAAACTGTCTTCAGCAACCTTACCTTGTTAGCAGAGTTTGGCTATTCCTCACCCAGTTGTATTCCTCCCACACAGCTGTTTCTGTTTCAGTTAATGATTGTGCTTCAACCTATATATTAAATTGATGATCATTAGCACCTGTTTGGTATAGTTGTTTTATCATACACCTGACAAAACCTCTTTATGCAAGCGTACCTAGAAGAATTTAAGCTGTTTTGAAGGCAACGGGTGGTCACACTAAATATTAATTTGATTAAGATTTTTCTTCTGTTCACTCACTATGCATTTTGTTAAATGATGAATAGAAACTATTAACATGTCTATTTTTGAAAGTGTTAATACTTTACAGCATTTTTTCACACCTTCATAAAACTTTTGCACATATATATCAGGTGCAGGATGATTCAAATGTACAAAATTCCAACAATGAGGGACCTCCGTTGGGGTTTGGGCAAAAAGAGGCTTTAACCCCTTGGTTGCTAGTGAGATCTCCAACACATTGAACGGAGATCTCTATAGCATCCAAGACGTTAAATAATAGGTTGTAAAGGAGTATACAACTGGTGAAAGGACACTGAAATTGTTCTGGACACAACCACAATTCAGAATGTGGGTGTGGCCAGCACAGTTGAAGATCCCCACAAAATTTGAATCTCTAGGCAGTTATCTACTCTGCCTGTTGGGAAATCCAGCCCTGCTAGTACAGCAGGTGCAATGCACCATTGACCTAGCATGTATAACTGAGAAAGTAAATAAATACATTTGTATAGTACCAATAATCTCTATATTACATACCTGAATGGGCCGATGAACTAGAAAACAAAACCAGGGAACAGAAGCACAAATAAGATAATCCATTTATAATAACAACTTGAGTTTAAGAATACTGCTGGGGGATACCCTCACCTCAAACAAAACACATGTGCAAAATTTCTAGATAAACCACCCTAAATGTCCACTGTGGATCAGGCGCCTACAGCATTTGCAGTAAAACAAAGAATAATTGCCAAAGTGATATCTGATAAAAATACTGTCTGCTGTCTTTTTTAAAATGCATCTTGATATCAAACTGTGGACTCTGATTGGTAAATGTGTCCATATGAAATTAGATGATAAGAAGCCTCACTGTAACAATGAGATGATAATGAATCTCAATGGAGAGGATAAAATGATGACATAATGAATAATTGTTGTGTTCTGTATAACATACAAATTGAGCAATATATCAGTCCTTTGATAATCTCAAAGTGTTCCATTAATTAGCTCAGTTTTAAATTTCAGTCATCACTTGATGCACAATTTCAAGAAAGTATAGTATGATGTTGCTATAACTGGTATATAAGTTTAAACTTGCATGGCTGTCAGTTACCAACTGTTGTCATACTATAACTAGTGTAATGTTTGTGCGGTGGCAGAGGGTTACAGTGATGTGGAGGGGTTTATTTATTTATTTATTATGAAGCTATTATGTATTTGAACTGTGATGGGACATATATTCACACAATGTTCATACTTCAGTTAACTCATCACATATACCAGTCCTCCCCCACACTGTCCCTTGATTCCTTTATTGTGCATTCAGCTTTCATTCTTATTATTCCTGAAGAATAGCCTAGGCCTTGATTCAACTGGCATGTTAGCACAAAGTTCTAGAGGAGCAATTAAATTGCTTTACCAGCCAAACCAGCCAAATGTCTGTTTTGTGAGTTAAGTTACCAAAACGCACGCTAAATAGCATGAATAATTGGAACATCAAAGGCAAAGAGCTAACGATCTGTGCTTGACACACTTTCAAGCACCGATCATACGCTCAAACACATAGTCACCCTCCCAAGCACTAACCCTACACTACCCCTAACAGTAATGTGCAACAATACTACCCCTAACACTAGCCTAAAACCCAGATCTGTGTAACACCTGTCATCCACTGTCTGTCTTCTTCAGTCTTCTGTGTCCTTTTTTCTGTAATCTTCTGTATTCTTACTTCTTATCTTCTTTCAAATCTGCAGTCTGGCATATCTCTGAAAACAATATGCTGCCATTCTGGTTTAAAAAAGAAGTTATTCCTCTGTGTAATAAAGAAAAGCCTTCCAATGGTTAAATATGTCTCTGCTGCTGCAGCCTTTACTGGCTTCACTGGTGGAGGCAGGAATGCATAGTGAAACAGACCCACCCCCCCTTCCATATCTTTTGCCCTAGAGAATTGAACAGAGACTGGCATTTTTATATGGCCAGTCTCTGCTGAAAATGGATTCCAACCGACAATTGGCTAGGATGTATTGTATTGTATATTTTATTTATATAGCGCCAACCAGTGTACATGGCAATTTACAGTTTACATTTGATATAGAAGGGGTACAATAAGTGCAGTGATTAAGTGTTTATAAAGATAATCTTAAAGGGAACAACAGGTGAGTATACATGAGGATGAAAGGTCCCTGCCCGTAGAGCTTACAATCTAAGTATAGGATGGGTGACATACAGATACGATCTGGTAGAGGAGGAAGTGCAATTTTTGACATATGAGATGCTGTTTTCATATTACACTGTTGCTATATTTAAAAGGTGCTCTTTTAGTTTAGATTTAAAGTTGTTGAGGGTTGATGCTTGGTGAATACCGGGTGGTAGGGCATTCTAGAGGTAGGGAGCAGCAAGGGGCGGGATATCAAAGATGAAATATAAGGCGGGGACAAGTGATGGAGAGCCTTCAAGGTAATGAGGAGGATTTTGAATGTGATACGCTGCTTTATGGGAAGCCATGACAGTGATTTTAAAAGTGGTGGGGAGAGTACTGTTCTGGAGGAGAGGAAGAGTATTCTGGTAGCTGAATTAAGAATTGATTGAAGAGGAGTGAAGTGGTTAGTAGAAAGACCAATAAGTAAAGAGTTGCAGTAGTCCAGGCGAGAAAGGACAAGAGCATGCATGAGGGTTTCTGTTGTAGAGTGAGAGAGGAATGGCTGGATTTTTGCTATATTCCGAAGAAAGAAGCGTTGGGTTTTGGTTATGTCATTAAATGGTTGGAGAAGGAAAGAGAAGCGTCCAAAGTTATCCCGAGGCAGCGGGCCTTGTCAACATGGTATATTGTGGAGCTTTCAACAGTTAGAAAATGGAGTGCAGGATTTAGGAGGGAAGATAAGGAGCTCAGTCTTGGACATGTTAAGTTTTAAGCGACAATGAGCCATCCAGGAAGAGACAGCAGTAAGGCACTCTGAGACCTGCTGCTGTATTTCAGGTGATATTGAGGGTGCGGAGCGATATATTTGCATATCATCTGCATAGAGATGGTAGTTAAAGCCAAAGGATTTTATCAGTTTCCCCAGGTAGAGTGTATACAGATAAAAGAGAAGATGTCCCAGAACAGAGCCTTGGGGTACACCTACTGAGAGGGGGATCAGAGGTGAGGAGGTGTTAGCGTATATTACAGAGAAAGACCGGTGAGAAAGATAGGATAGAAGCCAGGAATGTGCCAGGCCACAGATGCCACACACATGTGTGCTTAAGCACCTCCCAGCCAATCAGCTTCTAAGGGGGGATGACGAAACCCACCAGAAGCTGATTGGCTGGGAGGTGCATAAGCACACATCCCAGCCAATTGTAGGGTGGAATTCATTTTTAACTTAGTTAGATTAACCCTCTGAGTGCCAGTGGGGTAAACATCCCCCACTGACACTCATAGAGTTAATTCTACTAACATTTCACACATTTTGGGAGTGCTTTTGACATATTGATATGTGGCTTAGGGCTCCATATCAATGCATCCACTGGTGTCTTAGATATTTTTTTTCAGGTTCAATTCCTGCATCACCACATCCATTAGGGGACTCCAAGCCCAAAAAAACTGGGTGCAGATTTTCACATGTTAAATAAATTCAGTCCCTTAAAGCATTTTAGTGCCTAATGAATTTAACTGAATGGCATATTTCAGTGTTTTTCTGTGTGTCAATGGGTGAAAACACCCACAAAATTGCCACCTGAGGTAAGTTTTTTAGTTGGTATTTCTTCATAGCACATGTAAATTAATTGCTTACAGTGCTTGAAGAAATACTATCAGATTTTTTTTTATGATAGAGGGAATTGAATCGAGCCCCTAGTTGTCTTGAATGCCTGCATCCATAGCTATTCAGTTAGCCAATAAAGATATAACTTTTACTCTGCTAGTCTCCTGCTTAAATTGGGAATCTTTATGAGTTAATCTGCCACTGCTGTCAAATAGTATCACTTAAACTGTTAGCCTCCACTGGACTTAGCTCATCTTGGATAATGGTATGTCTCCTTCCACTGGGGCTAAAACAAGGAGTCCATCTCTTTTATAGCTTTTATAAACCATTGTTAATCCTCTGATGACCAACATAAAATAAACAACCAGATTACTAAAATATCACCCCTATAGTCACAAAAAGATGTTATTAATAATCTTTATATATCACTATTTTGGCATCTTCACTATCTTCTCTGGCACACAATTGTTCATAAATAGCTACTCTCTGTAATCATGGGTGAAGGGATTTATAAAATTCCAGCATGTAATTTAGAATTTATTGGAACTATATAACTTGATTTGTTTACTTATTTTAACCTGTGTTACGAGTGTTCGTATGTATTAGCAACATAATCATTTCACACTAGTTCTCTTTTAATTTTTGAAATTCTTTACACAGGAGCACTCATTTATTTTATATTGTTAGAACTGAGAAAGCAAAACAACATTTATTTTGTTAGTAAATTTACACAAATCCTTCTGAAAAAAAATACAGACACCACGGTTTCTTAAATCACAAATGTTTTCACCACAAAACATCTCATCTCTGTGTTACTGTCCAAACACAGGATGCAAAGAATTGTTCTTCATCTCTTTGGGTGGTAAATTTGTCAATGGAAAATTAAACGTTACACATGCTGTATGTAGCAGAGAAATTATATAAACGACTGTTCTGGAATGTTATGAGGTTATGCATCATGAAGGTCATTTAGCAAAGTCATTCAGCTCCACACTGGTGTCAGTACAGTTTGACAGAATTAATGTGGAATGTTTCAGTGGATTAACCCATTTAAAAAATGGACTTCTCACCGCACACCTGTATTCTGTTGCAAATTATTTATTAATTCAAAATTATAATTGTCCTACTCTTGGAGTAACCACTGTTTGCCTGGATCAAGGTATTAATACTATTTGTATTAAATGGGAAGAAACACCTAATAATAAACATATAAATACCTTGCAATCACAAGAAAACCCTAATGACCCTTATGAAATTGTGCCCTTTTTCCTTTTGTTCAAGAGACAACGGGGGAGATGCACTAAGGCATGATAAAAAGATGATAAAGCAGAGATGACTTCTCCAGTGATATCACTTTTCCACTTCATATGTTATTCTATGGAGCCAATGCACTAAGATTTTTCAAACTTCGGAGATCTTAGTGCATTGGCTCCATAGACTAACATGGGAACTGGAGAATTGATATAATTGGAGAAGTAATCTCTGCTTTGTTACCTCTTTACCACATCTTAGTGCATAACCACCAACATCTTCAGTCAGACCTGAATCTCATGTCCATGGAGGTGGACATGATAGCTATTAAAACAACCAAAGGACCTCAAACTCTACTCACTGCACATGGTACTATTAAAGCTTTAGGAACCAGAGAGGAGAGCAATGAATTGCTTTAAATTTAAAAAATGGCAGTCACTGTCAATGCATTGCACTCCTCTTCAACTCAATGGGTTAACCACTCATGGGATTAGAAAAACTCCGGAAAGTTAGATAAGTTTGCATCAGAATCTTAAAATTGATTCTGCAAGTAAATTTTACATTTAATTGGGGAATGTTCTAATTTTACTAAATGCTAAATAGGAGCTGGAATCAGTTTCAGTGCACTATGTCAGCCTGTCGCTTATGTACAAAGCTATCTGTGCTGGAAATAATCCCATTTCTGGTGTATGCACCAAAGGGAGGGCACTGGGAGGATTCCTCTCCTCTGTATCTTGTTTAACACTAAGGGTCATTACTTATAAGAAAAGTGCCGGAATTCCAGGGCAAATCATTTGCACTTTAGGGGAGATCTAAAAATTCCCATGAATTTAAAGGGGGGGGTTAATTTCTTGAATGCTAGAGAGGTACCCAGTGCATTTCAAAACAATGCACTGAAGGCCTCTCTAGTGTTCAAGGCATCAAGATCCCTATTTAAATCAATGTGAATTTTTGGAATGTTTAGTTCTCCCTATAATGCGGTGGTTTCCCCCAGTATTCCTCCACTTTTCTTTTGAACATACGGCCCATATCCCAACAAGGCAAAGTGGAAACTGGCATAAACGTACTCCATTTCCCATGCATGCTATAGGGGAGGAGTCCAGTAACTAATGCCTACCACATTGATCTCTCCACAAAAAATCCTAATAGCTGCTATGAAGTATGCCCTTGCCTTGGTTCAAGTGATAACATCTTCAATTCACACTGGGTGCCATGTCCACTGAGAAAATAGGACAGTTGCTGGCAGTTTTTTGTTTTTTTTAACTGAAACAGGCAGTGTGCATGAGTCTGCATATGATATATAAATAAAGGATTATTATTATCATGTGCAGTGAGCAGAGTTTGATGTTCTCCTAGTACCAGTCATGGACACGACATATAGAACTGAATATTCTTAGAAATTTTGGACATAGTAAAGTAAATGGGGGGGACGTATTATTAGGAGGTGTTAGTTTCACGGTAATGTATTAATGAAAGCAGAATGTGCACGCTGGAATGCACCAAAGCTTTCATTTGCTCTCATACATACCCCAAAGTGCAACCACGTGATTTTATGATCAACCCCTTAGCTCAGAAGTTAACTTTTATGGTGGATTAATGCTTAACACCCAATGAAGTACAATGAGTACAAACAAACCAATTTGCATATCAATTGCTTCTCATAAAATGGATTTATGTATGGAAAGTAAAGATCGAGTAACACCCTTTCAGCACACAGCACACAGGGTTATTTTTACAATAGGGCGAACTGGACAGCTAGCTGCCTATGGCTCACTGGTGGCAAGCCTCCCACTGTCATTCTGCTCATAATACAACACTATTTGGAGTCCTTCAGAGCTCCCTCTTCCTGATTATCTAGAGACTACAATACAGTCTGCTCAATGTGTCAAGCTAGGTGTGAAAAATCAGAATTGTGTGAATCTGTGACCATTCAATATTTTTTCAAGCTGCTCAAGGTGTCATTGTTTAGCACTGTGGAAAACTAAGACCCCTTTCATACATGTGTCACCTTTCACATGGGTGATACTGTCAAAGGTCCAAAGTCCAGAAAACATCTATTCTTCATTAATAAAAGAAAGCAGTAAAACGGCTGAAGGACAGATCACACAGCAAACTATGTGGCTGCTTGCAGACCTTTCATGTGAGCGATGCAGAAGGTTGCAATGATTATAGCAACCTCTAATGAAGGACTGACCTATGTGGGCTTCAGCCAATAATATTTAGATGGCAATCACACGCGCCTGCCATTACCCACTCCCTCCCTTCCAACGAGTTTGGCGGGAACACAGATAGGGCCGGATTTACATCTCAGGAGCCTGTAGGCACAAAATCTGAAATGCCCCCCGTGGGCCATCTGCACTGGACACCTCCACAATGCTCCTAATCTCCACGTTGCCCCCCATCATCTCCAACTTGCCACCATCATCTCCATATTGCCCTCACATTGCCCCCATCATGTCAATATACCATATTGCCCCCATCAGCTCCATACTGCCCCCATCATCTCCATATACCATATTGCCTTCATATTGCCCTCACAATGCCCCCATCATATTGCGCCCATAAGCTCTATATTGCCCCCCATCAGCTCAGTATTATCCTGACATTGCCCCAGTGTCCGTTTCCTACCTCTTCCCTGGTGGTCCAGCGGCAAGACAGGTCTGTGCCTCCTCCTTGTGCACTGAGCTGTAGCTGTTGGAGCTCCCGCGTGGTCTTCAGTAATGCAGAGCGCTGGGAGATTATGTAATCTCCCAGCGCTCTGTATTACTAAAAACCTGACGGGGAAGCGCAGCAGCTACAGGTCTGTGCCAAAAAAGGAGGCACAGACCTGTCTTCATGGCGCCGGGCACACCACACAAATGATCCCAGTGACAGGCGCCCCTCTGTTGGGTGCACCTGTAGGCAGATGCCAACTCTGCCTAATTCTAAATCCGGCCCTGAACACAGAACAAAAGTGCAGTCAGAACACCAGCAAAAGAACTGTAACAGGTTGTTGCTACAGTTCTGTCCCTCCTGCAAAAGAGCCCAAAGTGTGGGAACAAAACATTTGACTAAGTTGATATAATGTAAGATCAACATAGTGTGAAGCTACTATAAGCTTGAATAATAACTTTTATATGGAGGGTAATAGACTGAGTGATAGAAAGGTTCATAGGGCTAAAAGGTGCATTGACTAGAAGAGCATGACTAATAAATCCAGCCCTGATAGCACTATTAATGACTTTATAGTAAATATCCCTTTTCTTTGCTGGTGATGAAATCTAACTTTATCTATTTTCAGTGAGGTATTATATCCAGTACAATGTATTAATAAAAGCCGACAGTGAAAATGTACAGTGACTAAAGTAGGCATGAAAATCATTTGGCTCTTCAGTGGTTTTTGACTACAGTTCTCAAAATACTCCTTAACTGACTGAGGATAATAGAAGTTATAGTACAAAAACAACTTTGTGCAAATTCACTAAGGCGTGATAAGGAAGTGATAATACATAGATAACTTCTGTGAAGAATGGCAATTTCCGCTTGGCAAAATATTTCCCACGAAAAGTGCCAATTTTGTTTCTTTTCCCATTTTTTTCACCTAGCTCATCCCATTGAAATTAATGGGATCATTCAAGTTACACACAGCACATAAAACATAGTATTTTATTTCCCAAAGGCATAGTATAAAAGGGGCATGTGGATGCCTGTGTTGGTGGGGTGTGGGGAAAGAATCAGTTGAACAGGGGATGATTTTGGGGGGTTGTTATTGGGATTGGGGGGCAGTTAATAAAAAATAAATCCTAAAAATAAAATTAAAAAAACATAAAACATGGTATAAAAGGGATCTGAGGAGGGTGCCTGTGTTGGTGAATTAATGAATCAGTTGAACAGGGAATTTATTTTGGGGGTTTCTTGACTGGTATCGGGGGGACAGTTAATAAAAAAGAAATCAATAAAATAAGACATTTGTATATAAAGTAGTGTTGAGCGAGCATGCTCGGCCGATGCTCGGATCGGCTCGAGCATCGCTCTGCTCGGCACATGGCGGTACTCGTACGAGTACCGCATGTGCTCGCCCGCCATGTTCGGGTCTCCTCCCCGCACGTTTTGCGGCTGCTGCGCAGCCAATAAACGTGCAGGGAGGCTCTGAAATCAGTGTAATGCCAGCAGCCATGTTGGCTGCTGGCATTACACTGATTGGCTGGCCAGAACCTGTGGTCTGGTGCTGTATAGCACCTGACCAGTGAGTTCGGCTCAGTCTTAGCCAGGGAGAGATGAGGATAGGAAGGGAAAGTCAGTGTAGGGAGAAGACAAGCAAATTTGTGAAAAAAAAGAACCAAAAGTCCTTTTTAGGACTACTGTGTGTGGGGGCAGCAGTTTATTTTGTGTGGGGGGAAAAAAACAAAAAAAAAAAAAATTTCATATATTCTGTTTAGTGTGCAAAGTTGCAGATTAGAGCACATTCTGTTTAGTGTGCAAAGTTGCAGATTAGAGCACATTCTGTTTAGTGTGCAAAGTTGCAGATTAGAGCACATTCTGTTTAGTGTGCAAAGTTGCAGATTAGAGCACATTCTGTTAAGTCTTCAAACTAAAATATCAAAGTCACATATTCCATTCACTGTGCGTCGCCGCAGTTAAGAAGCAAATTCTGTGTACTGTGCACAGTTTCAGAATAGGAAAAAATTCTGTTAAGTCTTCAAACTGTAAAATATCAAAGTCACATATTCCATTCAGTGTGCTTCGCCGCAGTTTAGCAGCATATTCTGTGTACTCTGCACAGTTGCAGAATAGGAAGAAATACTGTTAAGTCTTCAAACTCAAATATCAAAGTCACATATTCCATTCAGTGTGCGTCACCGCAGTTTAGCAGCACATTCTGTGTACTCTGCACAGTTGCAGAATAGGAAGAAATACTGTTAAGTCTTCAAACTAAAATATCAAAGTCACATATTCCATTCAGTGTGCTTCGCCGCAGTTTAGCAGCATATTCTGTGTACTCTGCACAGTTGCAGAATAGGAAGAAAAACTGTTAAGTCTTCAAACTCAAATATCAAAGTCACATATTCCATTCAGTGTGCGTCACCGCAGTTTAGCAGCACATTCTGTGTACTCTGCACAGTTGCAGAATAGGAAGAAATACTGTTAAGTCTTCAAACTAAAATATCAAAGTCACATATTCCATTCTGTGTGCTTCGCCGCAGTTTAGCAGCATATTCTGTGTACTCTGCACAGTTGCAGAATAGGAAGAAATACTGTTAAGTCTTCAAACTCAAATATCAAAGTCACATATTCCATTCAGTGTGCTTCGCCGCAGTTTAGCAGCATATTCTGTGTACTGTGCACAGTTGCAGAATAGGAAGAAATACTGTTAAGTCTTCAAACTCAAATATCAAAGTCACATATTCCATTCAGTGTGCTTCACCGCAGTTTAGCAGCATATTCTGTGTACTGTGCACAGTTGCAGAATAGGAAGAAATACTGTTAAGTCTTCAAAGTAAAATATCAAAGTCACATATTCCATTCAGTGTGCGTCACCGCAGTTTAGCAGCATATTCTGTGTACTGTGCACAGTTGCAGAATAGGAAGAAATACTGTTAAGTCTTCAAACTCAAATATCAAAGTCACATATTCCATTCAGTGTGCGTCACCGCAGTTTAGCAGCACATTCTGTGTACTCTGCACAGTTGCAGAATAGGAAGAAATACTGTTAAGTCTTCAAACTAAAATATCAAAGTCACATATTCCATTCAGTGTGCTTCGCCGCAGTTTAGCAGCATATTCTGTGTACTCTGCACAGTTGCAGAATAGGAAGAAATACTGTTAAGTCTTCAAACTCAAATATCAAAGTCACATATTCCATTCAGTGTGCTTCGCCGCAGTTTAGCAACATATTCTGTGTACTGTGCACAGTTGCAGAATAGGAAGAAATACTGTTAAGTCTTCAAACTCAAATATCAAAGTCACATATTGCATTCAGTGTGCGTCACCGCAGTTTAGCAGCATATTCTGTGTACTGTGCACAGTTGCAGAATAGGAAGAAATACTGTTAAGTCTTCAAAGTAAAATATCAAAGTCACATATTCCATTCAGTGTGCGTCACCGCAGTTTAGCAGCATATTCTGTGTACTGTGCACAGTTGCAGAATAGAAAGAAATACTGTTAAGTCTTCAAACTAAAATATCAAAGTCACATATTCCATTCAGTGTGCGTCACCGCAGTTTAGCAGCATATTCTGTGTACTCTGCACAGTTGCAGAATAGGAAGAAATACTGTTAAGTCTTCAAACTAAAATATCAAAGTCACATATTCCGTGTAAGATGAAGAAGGCGGGTAAAAAGGGACGGGGAAGTGGACGTGATCCTGATAGTTCAGGGCGCGGGTCAGGACGCGGAGAAACTGTGCCTGGTGCCAGAGCACAAGAAAGAAAGACATCCACCATACCTAGCTTCATGTCTCATTTTACAGGGCGTCGCAGGACATCACTCTCGAGGTCCGACCACTGCGAACAGGTGGTCGGTTGGATGTCAGCTGATACTGCTTCCAGTCGGTTAATCACCACCCTGTCTTCCACCAAGTCCACTCTCAGTAGCCAAGAGTCTGGTCAACATAATCCTCACCCTGATCATCCTTCCTCCCACCATAGAGGGTCTGGCCAAAGAAGTGATCTCACACTGGGATATAGTGAGGAGCTCGTCTCATCACCAATCCTTCATTTGAACCTCTCTCCAAGCACGCTTGCAGAGGAACATGACATCTTGTGCCCTGATTCACAACCTCTAGAGGGTACCCAATCACAAGAAGATGACAGAGGGGAACGGCATTTAAGGTCAAAGGAAGTGGATGATGATGATGAGACACAGTTGCCATCAAATCAACCACAATTACTGTCTCAAGACCTTGATGAGGAGGATGATACACAGTTGTCAATGACTGAGGATGTGGTGGGATCAAGAAATGAGGAGGATGATCAGAGTGAGGAAGTGGAGGAGGACTTGGTGGACGATGAAGTCAATGACCCCACCTGGGAAGGTGGAAAGCCGAGCGATGACAGCAGTCCTGAGGGTGAGCCATCTGCAGCACCGCAACAGGCTGGAAGAGGCAGTGGTGTGGCTAAAGAAAGAAGGCGGACCGCACCAAACCGGCCCGCAAATGTTCCACGGAGCACCCCCTTGCGTAAATCTCCCTTGCCAAGGGCTAGGTGTTCCGCGGTATGGCGTTTTTTTAAGGAAAGTGCGGACGACAAAAGAATTGTAGTTTGCAACCTGTGCCACACCAGAATGAGCCGAGGCATGAACACTAGCAACCTCACCACCACCAGCATGATCCGACACATGGCATCCAAGCACCGTAATAAGTGGGAGGAACGCCCGGATCGCCAATCTGTGTCTGCAGGCCACACCACTGCCTCCTCTTCCCCTGTTTTCGGTGCCGGCCAATCGCCTGTCGAAGGCGCAGGCCCGCATACCTCCCGCCCTGCACCTGTACCATCTGAAGCACCATCAGCGACCACATCCACTTCCCTGTCCCAGCGCAGCGTCCAAATGTCGTTACCCCAGGCATTTGAGCGCAAGCGAAAATACCCAGCCACCCACCCACAGGCCATAGCACTAACCTCACACCTTTCCAAATTACTGGCCATCGAAATG
Source organism: Rhinophrynus dorsalis (assembly GCA_037306005.1). Classification (NCBI taxonomy): domain Eukaryota; kingdom Metazoa; phylum Chordata; class Amphibia; order Anura; family Rhinophrynidae; genus Rhinophrynus; species Rhinophrynus dorsalis. The sequence continues at coordinate 206,050,239 of CM074718.1, forward strand.
CTGCCATTTAGGCTTGTGGACACTGAGTCCTTCCGCAGCCTGATGGCAGCAGCTGACCCTCGGTACGCAGTCCCCAGCCGCCACTACTTTTCCCGGTGTGCCGTTCCCGCCTTACACCACCATGTGTCCCTTAACATCACCCGTGCCCTGACCAACGCAGTTACTGGGAAGGTCCACTTAACGACTGACACATGGACAAGTGCTTGTGGCCAGGGACGCTACATTTCCCTGACGGCACACTGGGTGAATGTCGTGGAGGCTGGGAGCGACTCGGACCCTGGGATGGCACAGGTGCTACCCACGCCGAGGATTGCGGGCCCTACCTCCATCAGGGTTTCCGCCAGCACCTACGTTATTGGCTCCTCCTCCTCCTCCTCCGTTTCCACCTCCGAATTCTCTGCGCGCAGCGCCACTCACCCATCAGCCGGTAGCTGGAAGCAGTGTAGCACTGCAGTGGGGAAGCATCAACAGGCCGTGCTGAAGCTGATCTGCCTTGGGGACAAACAGCACACGGCCTCAGAGCTGTTGCAGGGGATTAGTCACCAGACCGAGCAGTGGCTCTCGCCACTCAACCTGCAACCAGGCATGGTTGTGTGTGATAATGGGCGTAACTTGGTGGCGGCTTTGGAGCTCGGCAAGCTCACACACGTACCATGCCTAGCGCATGTATTTCATTTAGTGGTTCAGCGATTTCTAAAAACCTACCCCAATTTGCATAATCTCTTGACGAAGGTGCGCCGCGTGTGTGCACATTTCCGTATGTCATCTACAGCTTCAGCCGGCCTGTTGACGCTGCAGCAGCGCTTACAATTGCCAGCTCACCGGCTGCTGTGTGACGTGAGCACGCGCTGGAACTCCACCTTCCACATATTGGCCTGGCTTTGTGAGCAGCAGAGGGCAGTAGTGGAGTACCAGCTGTTACACGGTCGTCGCCTCTCCGTTCAACTTCTTCTAATCAGAAGTGAGGAGTGGGAATGGATGTCAGAACTCTGTGAGGTTTTACGCAATTTTGAGGAATCGACACAGATGGTGAGCGGCGATAACGCTATTATCAGTGTAACCATCCCACTTCTGTGTCTACTGAAACGCTCGCTGCTCACAATTAAAACCGACGCTTTGCATGTGGAAGAGGTGGAAATGGGGGAGGAAGAGCTTACACAAGGTGATAGCCAGAGCACCCTCACTTCGTCTTCTCAGCGACAATTGGAGGAGGCGGAGGAGGAGGAGGAGGAAGACACGGTTGCCTCCGCTACAGAGGGTAGCCATGGAACTTTATTTCCATCTCTTCAGCATGGGTGGGCAGAAGAGGAGGAAGAGGATGAGGAGATTGAGAGTCATCCTCCTGGTGAGGACAGCGAAATCTTGACTGTTGGTACTCTGGCACACATGGCTGACTTTATGTTAGGCTGCCTTTCCCGTGACCCACACGATATACGCATTTTAGACAACACGGATTACTGGGTGTTCACCCTTCTGGACCCCCGCTACAAAGAGAATTTCTCATCTCTCATTCCTCCGGTGGAGAGGACAAGCAAAATGGTGCAATACCAGAAGGTTCTTGTTGAAAAATTGCTCCAAAATTTTCCATCTGACAACGCTGGCGGCAGAGTACGTGCTACCTTGGCCAACCGAGAAGGGGAGAAAAGGGGAGCACACAGCAGTTCCGACAAAGGCAGGGCAACACTCTCCAAGGCGTGGGACACCTTCATGACACCCCGCCAGCACCCTGATGCGCGGCCTAGTGTCACAAGGAGGGAAAACTTTTGGAAGATGGTGAAGGAGTACGTAGCAGACCGTGTCAGCGTCCTCAATGATCCCTCTGTGCCTTACAACTACTGGGTGTCCAAGCTGGACACGTGGTATGAACTGGCACTCTACGCCTTGGAGGTGCTGGCCTGCCCTGCCGCCAGCGTTCTGTCTGAGCGGGTATTTAGTGCTGCTGGTGGCATCATAACAGATAAGCGTATCCGCCTTTCCACCAAAAATGCTGATAGGTTGACACTTATAAAAATGAACAAGGCCTGGATTTCCCCTGACTTCTCCACTCCACTGGAGGAAAGCCCCGGGTGAACATAAAGTCACTTTAGATATGTTATTTACAATGATGGGAATACTCTGTATTCCCATTCACCCCTTCCACCCAAAAAACGGGTATATGGTTGACTCTTAATCTTCTCATCCTCCTCCTCCTCTTCCATATGCCCTGTGATATAATTTTTATATAGGGCCAGCTCACCAGCGGGCCCTGTTTGACAATTTTTGTATAGGTCAGCTCACCAGCGGGCCTTCTCATATAGTGTTTTATTGGGTCAGCTCTCTAGCGGGCCCTCTCATATAATGTTTTATAGCGTCAGCTCACTAGCGGGCCTTCGCATATAATGTTTAGGATGGTCAGCTCCGCAGCAGACCCTCACCCATAATGTTTTAGATGGTCGGCTCAGCAGCAGACCCTCATTCCTAATGTTTTAGATGGTCAGCTTAGCGGCATGCCCTCGCCCCTAATGTTTTAGAGGGTCACCAGCAGGCCATTAATCCTAATTTTTCAAGGGTGTGTATGATGCCCTCCTTTATGTGTAATAAAGGGTGTATTGGAGTGACATTTCAGTCTAATTTTTGGCAGCCCTTTCACTTAGTGCATAGGCTTTATGAGTGTTGGACCACTACCTGAACTATTGTACCACAATGTGAATGAGGCCCTCCATTTTGTGATATACAGGTTGTATCGGAGTGCCTCAGGGGCTTCCATTGAATTAAATAGGGCTGGGGTGTTCGACAGAGCAGAAGGTAGTTCTTGGCTTCATCCACTAAGCCACTTCGTCACTTTTACTCAATGGATCAGACCCCACTGTTCCGACTATAAATTTTGGACTTAACAAGGGCAAACGGACATGTTGTAAAACCTGTGGTAGCTGCGGCCTCCGTTCCTGAATGCTGTACCTTACCCGGGCCATAACCACGTTGAACACCTGCTTTACGCTGCGCATGTTTCCCTCTTAATCATGGCCCCAGTTCCGAAAAATCGATGAAATTTTTTGCAGAATTTGCAGATGATATACAAGTAAATATACAGCAAATACTGTTTGGTAACAATTTTTCGCCTAAAATCGTTTTTATCTTCCTTTTTGTGTGTTTTACGGTCAGTCTGTAAAAATGGCGTACTACGGGCGAAACATCGTTCCCAGCAGCGACGTTGGAGTCCAAGATGCATCCAGACATCCTCCCTATGCTGTCCCTGAACCATTTCTGTGGTGTTTCCATCATTTTCTGACCTTTTCCTATGAACCAGGCACCCTCCCCTCATCAGAGCAGGGGGTGCCTGGTGTAATGCTCGAGTCCTCCCATTGACTTCAATGGGGCTCGGGTGCTCGGCCGAGCACTCGAGCCTCCGGGGGCGCTCGGCCAGAGCACCCGAACACCCGAGCATCGGGGTGCTCGATCATCACTAGTAGAGACGAACTGCCACATCCTAACATCAACAGAGTGGCTATCATTTGGCGAGGGAGGTAACAATGAATAAGGTGGACTGGCAGAAGATGCAGTTGTTACCGTAGAGGAAGAAGGTAATGGTGATGGTGAGCTAGTTGTTTCTCTCATCATGGAACTTCCAGTGTCTATCTGGGTTTTTCTGTTCTTCCTCCTCGTTGATCTCCACCTCGCCCCTTGTTGCCTTTCTGGAGAGTCAGGGGGTACAGTAACAGAGGTGCTAGATTTTTGTAATGGGTATTTGGCTTTAACATGTTTGACATAAATGTCATGGTGTCTGTGTGTTATCAGGTAGGTTGTGCCAAGGTGTGTTCCCTCCTTTCCCCTTCTCACTGACTTGTCACAAATTGTGCACAGTTCCATTGGTGATGACTGCACTGTGCCTGCCACAAGAGAAAAATAGTCCCAAACCCATGACTTCAGTGGGGAGGGGTAAGGTGGAGAAGAATGGCCTCTTTCTTCTTGTCCTCCACATTCCCCTTCACTGTCTGTGCTGGCAGCGGATGATGTTGCTGCTACTGCCTCAAAATCAGCACTACAACTAGGACCAGGAGTATTTCTGCTGCTGGTAAGTGGAACCTGTCCTAGTCCCGCATCATTTGTTGACCCCATTCCCACTGTGGCCATGGTTGTCTGTGGCACACTAGCCTGCTCCTCAGCATCATGCTGCCTTTGCATCTCAATAGCAGTAGGACTGTTACGGTTAGCAAACAAGACAAGGAGTCAGACGGTATAGTAAAACCACCTTTATTAGAATAATAAATAGCAATGCCAAAATAATATAATACAAGCAGAGGGTGACTGGAGAGGCTAAGACTCTATCAGAAATAGGAGCCTGCCGATAGGTCAACCTGCTGGTTGACTAGGCTGAAGTCAACTGGAATCTCAAGGAATAGAAGGAACGCAGAACAGAATCTACAGCCTTTCGCCAGGTAGCAACAAGGGAGACTACTGACTCACACCTACAGTCAGTAAGGCCGGAGTCTGCCAGAGCCCCAGGTCTACACCAGTATGGATGTCTGTAGGAAGCAGAGCGACACAGCGAAGTGAACAGACAGCTACAGGTAAGCACCAGCTAGGATAGTCAGACAAGCCAGGTTCATACACGGAGCGGATAGTCAGCCAGAGCCACAGGTCTGCACCAGATAGGATATCCACAGGTAATAGGCAACAATTGGCGGATAGTAGGACAGTGCCCCAGGTCAGCACAAGAATGGATAGTCAGACAAGCTGGGTCATACACAGAATACAGGAACAACTGGAACTAGGACTGCACTAAAAAACAATGTAAGGGTAACTGAATAAAGATCCAGGTCCCCTTAAAAAGGCAGCCAGGAAGTAGATAGGTGGAGCTATCAGCCCCAACTAGTATAAGACAGAGTCCTGCGACTATTGCAACCTCGCGCCCAAAGTGACGCATGAGATCGAGATGCGCCGAAACTCTCATGAACAGCCACTGAAGATGCCCAGTGCGCCTAGGCCCAGTCCCCGGAGTGACGCTTGGGATGACGCCGCTGTGACATTTCAGGCCATGTACTACCTGCATCAACCCTCACCATGGACCAGTTTGGAGGGTAAAATATAGACTTTTTTATTGCACAACTCTTTGGGCTTATATACCCAGTTACTCACAATGTACACAAAAGACTGAAACATACGGTAAATACATGATACAAAAGAGCAGACATGATTACGTTTTTTAGACAAAGGATGTAACAATGGGTAAACACTGGGACAAAAGGTTGATGGGCTTGAATACACATTTCTACAACAATGGCCAGGGGTGTTGAAGCATCTTTGAATATTCCGCTTCAACCCCTGGCCAATCCAGTGTCTAGAATTGGTTGCCCAATCCTGGCCAGGCTCATCATGGCTGTCTCGGCCAATCAGAACCTTTGGGCGAGCAGCTGACTGACCAATCCCTGGGTGGCCTACCTTCCCCCATGTTAACTCTGTGGGGGACCTTTAAACCTGTCACCCAGGGCTTCGGCCAATCCGGAAGCTGCCTACTTTCCCATGTTGTGTCAATTGCAGCTCAGCATACTTTTGCCGGCAGTCCTAGGCCCCGTTAATTTCACTCCTTAGCGGGGAAAAAGTATCTCTCCAGGGCCACTGCACAAGGCAGAGTCCAGAGCTCTGTGACGGTTCCGTCACCCCCCCCTCTAAGAACCCCTCCTCCGAGGATCCAACCCGGGTTTGCCAGGAAAACGAGTATGAAATCTGTGCACCAATACAGGAGCATGCACAACATTGGCAGGTATCCAGGAGCACTCCTCTGGACCATAACCTTTCCAGCGAACCAAATGCTGGAGTCCAGAATGCTCTGTACCACAAATTCTTCATGACTGCCAACCTTGACCGGGGCTGGCCAAACTGTACTGGTAGTATAGCGGTTACAAACCAGAGGTTTAAGAAAGGAGATGGAACACATTGTGAATGCGCATGGAAGCGGGGAGCTCCAGAGCATACACCACAGGGTTAATTTTGAGTAACAGATGGAATGGACCAACAAATCGAGGAGCCAGCTTAGTACAAGGCACCTGGAAGTTAAGATTTCGAGATGACAGCCACACCCTCTCCCCCACCTGGAAAGTCGGTGTCGGCTACCACATACAATCAGCCTGCCTCTTATGCCGTTGCATAGAACCAAGAGGAGCAGAGTGCCCTCAAATGCTCATCAAGAGCCAGAATCTCCTGTGCCTGAAAGACCTCGAGAAGGACAGAGGGTTGAATCCCATAATTGATCAGGAACGGAGAACTCTTTGAGGAAGAGTTCATGGCACAATTACAGGCAAACTCCGCCCAAGGTAACAGGGTAGGCCAATTATCGTGGTGGTCAGAGATTTAGCAATGGAGAAATTGTTCTAGGGCCTGGTTAGACCATTCAGCCGTACCGTTAGACTGTGGGTGGTAGGCACAAGAGAATGCTAGCTGGATCTCCATCTGGGCACAAAAGCATCTCCAGAACCTAGACAAGAAATTGGCTACCCCTCTCCAAGACAATCACCCTGGGTATGCCATGGAGTCGAAAGACCTCTTTAACGAACACCAAAGCCAATTCCTGTGCAGATGGTAGGCCTTTGAGTGGTACAAAGTGAGCCATCTTAGAAAACTTGTCTATGATCATCAGGATGACCATAAAGCCAGGGGATGCTTGTAGATTAGTGATGATCGAGCACCCCAATGCTCGGGTGTTCGGGTGCTCTGGCCGAGCACCCCCGGAGGCTCGAGTGCTCGGCCGAGCACCCGAGCCCCATTGAAGTCAATGGGAGGACTCGAGCATTACACCAGGCACCCCCTGCTCTGATGAGGGGAGGGTGCCTGGTCCATAGGAAAAGGGCAGAAAATGATGGAAACACCACAGAAATGGTTCAGGGACAGCATAGGGAGGATGTCTGGATGCATCTTGGACTCCAACGTTGCTGCTGGGAACGATGTTTCGCCCGTAGTACGCCATTTTTACAGACTGACCGTAAAACACACAAAAAGGAAGATAAAAACGACTTTAGGCGAAAAATTGTTACCAAACAGTATTTGCTGTATAAATTTCATCGATTTTTCTGAACTGGGGCCATGATTAAGAGGGAAACGTGCGCAGAGGCAAATTCTGCAAAAAATTTCATCGATTTTTCAGAACTGGACCCATGATTAAGAGGGAAACGTGCGCAGAGGCAAATTCTGCAAAAAATTTCCTCGATTTTTCTGAACTGGGGCCATGATTAAGAGGGAAACGTGCGCAGAGGCAAATTCTGCAAAAAATTTCCTCGATTTTTCTGAACTGGGGCCATGATTAAGAGGGAAACGTGCGCAGAGGCAAATTCTGCAAAAAATTTCCTCGATTTTTCTGAACTGGGGCCATGATTAAGAGGGAAACGTGCGCTGAGCCGACCATCTAAAACAATATGGGTGAGGGTCTGCTGCGGAGCTGACCATCCTAAACATTATATGCGAAGGCCCGCTAGTGAGCTGACGCTATAAAACATTATATGAGAGGGCCCGCTAGAGAGCTGACCCAATAAAACATTATATAAGAAGGCCCGCTGGTGAGCTGACCTATACAAAAAGTTGTCAAACAGGGCCCGCTGGTGAGCTGGCCCTATATAAAAATTATATCACAGGGCCCGCTGGTGAGCTGGCCCTATATAAAAATTATATCACAGGGTATATGGAAGAGAGTCAACCATATACCCGTTGTTTGGGTGGAAGGGGTGAATGGGAATACAGAGTATTCCCATCATTGTAAATAACATATATAAAGTCACTTTATGTTCACCCGGGGCTTTCCTCCAGTGGAGTGGAGAAGTCAGGGGAAATCCAGGCCTTGTTCATTTTTATAAGTGTCAACCTATCAGCATTTTCGGTGGAAAGGCGGATACGCTTATCTGTTATGATGCCACCAGCAGCACTAAATACCCGCTCAGACAGAACGCTGGCGGCAGGGCAGGCCAGCACCTCCAAGGCGTAGAGTGCCAGTTCATACCACGTGTCCAGCTTGGACACCCAGTAGTTGTAAGGCACAGAGGGATCATTGAGGACGCTGACACGGTCTGCTACGTACTCCTTCACCATCTTCCAAAAGTTTTCCCTCCTTGTGACACTAGGCTGCGCATCAGGGTGAGGGTGCTGGCGGGGTGTCATGAAGGTGTCCCACGCCTTGGAGAGTGTTGCCCTGCCTTTGTCGGAACTGCTGTGTGCTCCCCTTTTCTCCCCTTCTCGGTTGGCCAAGGTAGCACGTACTCTGCCGCCAGCGTTGTCAGATGGAAAATTTTGGAGCAATTTTTCAACAAGAACCTTCTGGTATTGCACCATTTTGCTTGTCCTCTCCACCGGAGGAATGAGAGATGAGAAATTCTCTTTGTAGCGGGGGTCCAGAAGGGTGAACACCCAGTAATCCGTGTTGTCTAAAATGCGTATAACGCGTGGGTCACGGGAAAGGCAGCCTAACATAAAGTCAGTCATGTGTGCCAGAGTACCAACAGGCAAGATTTCGCTGTCCTCACCAGGATGATGACTCTCAATCTCCTCATCCTCTTCCTCCTCTTCTGCCCACCCACGCTGAAGAGATGGAAATAAAGTTCCATGGCTACCCTCTGTAGCGGAGGCAACCGTGTCTTCCTCCTCCTCCTCCTCCGCCTCCTCCAATTGTCGCTGAGAAGACGAAGTGAGGGTGCTCTGGCTATCACCTTGTGTAAGCTCTTCCTCCCGCATTTCCACCTCTTCCACATGCAAAGCGTCGGTTTTAATTGTGAGCAGCGAGCGTTTCAGTAGACACAGAAGTGGGATGGTTACATTGATAATAGCGTTATCGCCGCTCACCATCTGTGTCGATTCCTCAAAATTGCGTAAAACCTCACAGAGGTCTGACATCCATTCCCACTCCTCACTTCTGATTAGAGGATGTTGAACGGAGAGGCGACGACCGTGTAACAGCTGGTACTCCACAACTGCCCTCTGCTGCTCACAAAGCCGGGCCAACATGTGGAAGGTGGAGTTCCAGCGCGTGCTCACGTCACACAGCAGCCGGTGAGCTGGCAATTGTAAGCGCTGCTGCAGCTTCAACAGGCCGGCTGAAGCTGTTGATGACTTACGGAAATGTGCACACACGCGGCGCACCTTGGTCAAGAGATCATGCAAATTGGGGTAGGTTTTTAGAAATCGCTGAACCACTAAATTAAATACATGCGCTAGGCATGGTACGTGTGTGAGCTTGCCGAGCTCCAAAGCCGCCACCAAGTTACGCCCATTATCACACACAACCATGCCTGGTTGCAGGTTGAGTGGCGAGAGCCACTGCTCGGTCTGGTGACTAATCCCCTGCAACAGCTCTGAGGCCGTGTGCTGTTTGTCCCCAAGGCAGATCAGCTTCAGCACGGCCTGTTGACGCTTCCCCACTGCAGTGCTACACTGCTTCCAGCTACCGGCTGATGGGTGAGTGGCGCTGCGCGCAGAGAATTCGGAGGTGGAAACGGAGGAGGAGGAGGAGGAGCCAATAACGTAGGTGCTGGCGGAAACCCTGATGGAGGTAGGGCCCGCAATCCTCGGCGTGGGTAGCACCTGTGCCATCCCAGGGTCCAAGTCGCTCCCAGCCTCCACGACATTCACCCAGTGTGCCGTCAGGGAAATGTAGCGTCCCTGGCCACAAGCACTTGTCCATGTGTCAGTCGTTAAGTGGACCTTCCCAGTAACTGCGTTGGTCAGGGCACGGGTGATGTTACGGGACACATGGTGGTGTAAGGCGGGGACAGCACACCGGGAAAAGTAGTGGCGGCTGGGGACTGCGTACCGAGGGACAGCTGCTGCCATCAGGCTGCGGAAGGACTCAGTGTCCACAAGCCTAAATGGCAGCATTTCGATGGACAGTAATTTGGAAAGGTGTGAGGTTAGTGCTATGGCCTGTGGGTGGGTGGCTGGGTATTTTCGCTTGCGCTCAAATGCCTGGGGTAACGACATTTGGACGCTGTGCTGGGACAGGGAAGTGGATGTGGTCGCTGATGGTGCTTCAGATGGTACAGGTGCAGGGCAGGAGGTATGCGGGCCTGCGCCTTCGACAGGCGATTGGCCGGCACTGAAAACAGGGGAAGAGGAGGCAGTGGTGTGGCCTGCAGACACAGATTGGCGATCCGGGCGTTCCTCCCACTTATTACGGTGTTTGGATGCCATGTGTCGGATCATGCTGGTGGTGGTGAGGTTGCTAGTGTTCATGCTTCGGCTCATTCTGGTGTGGCACAGGTTGCAAACTACAATTCTTTTGTCGTCCGCACTTTCCTTAAAAAAACGCCATACCGCGGAACACCTAGCCCTTGGCAAGGGAGATTTACGCAAGGGGGTGCTCCGTGGAACATTTGCTGGCCGGTTTGGTGCGGTCCGCCTTCTTTCTTTAGCCACACCACTGCCTCTTCCAGCCTGTTGTGGTGCTGCAGATGGCTCACCCTCAGGACTGCTGTCATCGCTCGGCTCTCCACCTTCCCAGGTGGGGTCAGTCACCTCATCGTCCACCAAGTCCTCCTCCACTTCCTCACTCTGATCATCCTCCTCATTTCTTGATCCCACCACATACTCAGTCATTGACAACTGTGTATCATCCTCCTCATCAAGGTCTTGAGACAGTAATAGTGGTTGATTTGATGGCAACTGTGTCTCATCATCATCATCCACTTCATTTGACCTTAAATGCCGTTCCCCTCTGTCATCTTCTTGTGATTGGGTACCCTCTAGAGGTTGTGAATCAGGGCACAAGATGTCATGTTCCTCTGCAAGCGTGCTTGGAGAGAGGTTCAAATGAAGGATTGGTGATGAGACGAGCTCCTCACTATATCCCAGTGTGGGATCACTTCTTTGGCCAGACCCTCTATGGTGGGAGGAAGGATGATCAGGGTGAGGATTATGTTGACCAGACTCTTGGCTACTGAGAGTGGACTTGGTGGAAGACAGGGTGGTGCTTAACCGACTGGAAGCAGTATCACCTGAAATCCAACCGACCACCTGTTCGCAGTGGTCTGACCTCGAGAGTGATGTCCTGCGACGCCCCGTAAACTGAGACATGAAGCTAGGTATGGTGGATGTCTTTCTTTCTTCTGCTCTGGCACCAGGCACAGTTTCTACGCGTCCTGACCCGCGCCCTGAACTATCAGGATCACGTCCACTTCCCCGTCCCTTTTACCCGCCTTCTTCATATTACACGGAATATGTGCTGCTAATCTGCAACTTTGCACACTAAACAGAATGTGCTGCTAATCTGCAACTTTGCACACTAAACAGAATGTGCTGCTAATCTGCGGCTAGGCACAGTGAAAGGAATATGTGACGTTTATTTTTTACACTTTGCACACTAAACAGAATGTGCTGCTAATCTGCGGCTAGGCACAGTGAAAGGAATACGTGACGTTTATTTTTTACACTTTGCACACTAAACAGAATGTGCTGCTAATCTGCGGCTAGGCACAGTGAAAGGAATATGTGACGTTTATTTTTTACACTTTCCACACTAAACAGAATGTGCTGCTAATCTGCAACTTTGCACACTAAACAGAATGTGCTGCTTATCTGCGGCTAGGCACAGTGAACGGAATATGTGACGTTTATTTTTTACACTTTGCACACTAAACAGAATGTGCTGCTAATCTGCAACTTTGCACACTAAACAGAATGTGCTGCTTATCTGCGGCTAGGCACAGTGAACGGAATATGTGACGTTTATTTTTTACACTTTGCACACTAAACAGAATGTGCTGATAATCTGCAACTTTGCACACTAAACAGAATGTGCTGCTTATCTGCGGCTAGGCACAGTGAACAGAATATGTGACGTTTATTTTTTACACTTTGCACACTAAACAGAATGTGCTGCTAATCTGCAACTTTGCACACTAAACAGAATGTGCTGCTTATCTGCGGCTAGGCACAGTGAACGGAATATGTGACGTTTATTTTTTACACTTTCCACACTAAACAGAATGTGCTGCTAATCTGCAACTTTGCACACTAAACAGAATGTGCTGCTTATCTGCGGCTAGGCACAGTGAACGGAATATGTGACGTTTATTTTTTACACTTTGCACACTAAACAGAATGTGCTGCTAATCTGCAACTTTGTACACTAAACAGAATGTGCTGCTAATCTGCGGCTAGGCACAGTGAAAGGAATATGTGACATTTATTTTTTACACTTTCCACACTAAACAGAATGTGCTGCTAATCTGCAACTTTGCACACTAAACAGAATGTGCTGCTAATCTGCAACTTTGCACACTAAACAGAATGTGCTGCTAATCTGCGGCTAGGCACAGTGAAAGGAATATGTGATGTTTATTTTTTACACTTTCCACACTAAACAGAATGTGCTGCTAATCTGCAACTTTGCACACTAAACAGAATGTGCTGCTAATCTGCGGCTAGGCACAGTGAACGGAATATGTGACGTTTATTTTTTACACTTTCCACACTAAACAGAATGTGCTGCTAATCTGCAACTTTGCACACTAAACAGAATGTGCTGCTAATCTGCGGCTAGGCACAGTGAACGGAATATGTGACGTTTATTTTTTACACTTTCCACACTAAACAGAATGTGCTGCTAATCTGCAACTTTGCACACTAAACAGAATGTGCTGCTAATCTGCAACTTTCCACACTAAACAGAATGTGCTGCTAATCTGCGGCTAGGCACAGTGAAAGGAATATGTGACGTTTATTTTTTACACTTTCCACACTAAACAGAATGTGCTGCTAATCTGCAACTTTGCACACTAAACAGAATGTGCTGCTAATCTGCGGCTAGGCACAGTGAAAGGAATATGTGACGTTTATTTTTTACACTTTCCACACTAAACAGAATGTGCTGCTAATCTGCAACTTTGCACACTAAACAGAATGTGCTGCTAATCTGCGGCTAGGCACAGTGAACGGAATATGTGACGTTTATTTTTTACACTTTCCACACTAAACAGAATGTGCTGCTAATCTGCAACTTTGCACACTAAACAGAATGTGCTGCTAATCTGCGGCTAGGCACAGTGAACGGAATATGTGACGTTTATTTTTTACACTTTCCACACTAAACAGAATGTGCTGCTAATCTGCAACTTTGCACACTAAACAGAATGTGCTGCTAATCTGCAACTTTGCACACTAAACAGAATGTGCTGCTAATCTGCGGCTAGGCACAGTGAAAGGAATATGTGACGTTTATTTTTTACACTTTCCACACTAAACAGAATGTGCTGCTAATCTGCAACTTTGCACACTAAACAGAATGTGCTGCTAATCTGCGGCTAGGCACAGTGAACGGAATATGTGACTTTTATTTTTTACACTTTCCACACTAAACAGAATGTGCTGCTAATCTGCAACTTTGCACACTAAACAGAATGTGCTGCTTATCTGCGGCTAGGCACAGTGAACGGAATATGTGACGTTTATTTTTTACACTTTCCACACTAAACAGAATGTGCTGCTAATCTGCAACTTTGCACACTAAACAGAATGTGCTGCTAATCTGCGGCTAGGCACAGTGAAAGGAATATGTGACATTTATTTTTTACACTTTCCACACTAAACAGAATGTGCTGCTAATCTGCAACTTTGCACACTAAACAGAATGTGCTGCTAATCTGCAACTTTGCACTCTAAACAGAATGTGCTGCTAATCTGCGGCTAGGCACAGTGAAAGGAATATGTGACGTTTATTTTTTACACTTTCCACACTAAACAGAATGTGCTGCTAATCTGCAACTTTGCACACTAAACAGAATGTGCTGCTAATCTGCGGCTAGGCACAGTGAACGGAATATGTGACGTTTATTTTTTACACTTTCCACACTAAACAGAATGTGCTGCTAATCTGCAACTTTGCACACTAAACAGAGTGTGCTGCTAATCTGCGGCTAGGCACAGTGAACGGAATATGTGACGTTTATTTTTTACACTTTCCACACTAAACAGAATGTGCTGCTAATCTGCAACTTTGCACACTAAACAGAATGTGCTGCTAATCTGCAACTTTGCACACTAAACAGAATGTGCTGCTAATCTGCGGCTAGGCACAGTGAAAGGAATATGTGACGTTTATTTTTTACACTTTCCACACTAAACAGAATGTGCTGCTAATCTGCAACTTTGCACACTAAACAGAATGTGCTGCTAATCTGCGGCTAGGCACAGTGAACGGAATATGTGACGTTTATTTTTTACACTTTCCACACTAAACAGAATGTGCTGCTAATCTGCAACTTTGCACACTAAACAGAATGTGCTGCTAATCTGCAACTTTGCACACTAAAAAGAATGTGCTGCTAATCTGCAACTTTGCACACTAAACAGAATGTGCTGCTAATCTGCAACTTTGCACACTAAACAGAATGTGCTGCTAATCTGCAACTTTGCACACTAAAAAGAATGTGCTGCTAATCTGCAACTTTGCACACTAAACAGAATGTGCTGCTAATCTGCAACTTTGCACACTAAACAGAATGTGCTGCTAATCTGCGGCTAGGCACAGTGAACGGAATATGTGACTTTTTTTTTTTAATCTGTGCCCCCCCAAACAAAATATAACTGCTGCCCCCACACACAACAGTCCTAAAAAGGACTTTTGGGTCTTTATATGTTGTTCAAACACACTTTTCTTCTCCCTACACTGACTTTCCCTTCCTATCCTCATCTCTCCCTGGCTAAGACTGAGCCGAACTCGCTGGTCAGGTGCTATACAGCACCCGATCACGGGTTCTGGCCAGCCAATCAGTGTAATGCCAGCAGCCAACATGGCTGCTGGCATTACACTGATGTCAGAGCCTCCCCGCACGTTTATTGGCTGCGCAGCAGCCGCGAAACGTGCGGGGAGGAGACCCGAACATGGCGGGCGAGCACATGCGGTACTCGTACGAGTACCGCCATGTGCCGAGCAGAGCAATGCTCGAGCCGAACCGAGCTTCGGCCGAGCATGCTCGCTCATCACTATTGTAGATCATCCATAAAATCTATGGACAGATGGGACCATGGACATTCTCCGTTGGCCACAGGTTGAAGGAGACCGACAGGCAAATGTCCAGGCGATTTATTTTGGGCACAAGTAGTGCATGCTGCAGTAAAAGCAGTGCAATCGGATCAAAGGCTCTGCCACCAGAACAGTCTAGACAAGGACCAACTCAATTGATTTGCCCAATGTGGCTAGCAATTTTGGAGACATGGTAAGTCTCCAGCAGTTTAATGCATAACTGAGCAGGGACAAAGCATTTCCCGCTAGGCCTCTCCGCCGGATCAGATTTCTGAGCGGCCAATATTTGCTCTCCCAGGGTAGACATAATACATACGTAGAGTGGCCAGAATATGATCAGCCAGAATAATCTGTGTGGGAGGAACCTCCTCCTTGGATAACTTGCAAAATTGGCATGATAGGGCATCAGCCTTCACATTCTTAGAGCAAGGGAGATACGAAACCCCGTAATTGAAGCTTGATAGGAACAATGCTATGGGTCCATTATTCTAAGTGACATCCTTATCCTCTAGTTTTGAGTCTCAAAAAGAAGTGATATGAGACTCTTCCACAATTTGAGAAGGGGGTACCAAATCTTTTATGTTTGGAGAAAAGGAGGAATGATCACAGGGAGGATTTGTTGTATTCTGTTAATGGGGTAGAAGAGACAAGAAGAAACAGTGGAGGGCTCTCTGAGAGGGTAGTCTGGACTATGAACCTAGACTGATCAGTGTTTTTTTTCCATAGGATGAACTATATCAGGGACAGAGGACAAAGAAGGACCTGATGCTGCTAGATCATTATCAAAATGAGCCAGTAGTCCAGTTTCCAGATTTCTATAGGAATGTCCTAGGTTGCCATAGAAATTACATCTAACCTCCCTACACTGTGAGCTCTGATGCCCAATCCCACCACACAGAAAATATTTTAACACATCACAGACAATACTTAATCATTTTAGGGAGCCACACTTATGGCAGGCATGGGGTCGTGTTGGATAAAGGCATTGAAATATATCCCTGCCAACAAAAAGGAATTTTGCAGGTGCTGAATGATGTATTTACAATTCCTGTTCACCGTCCAATTTTCTTCTTCATTTGTGATCCTGCTTTTAGGATTTTTGACTTCCCTGTATCTGCTAAGCCAGACCAAAATGTCAGAATGCAGTACTGATTCATTCCTTGATAACAAATTCACATTCTAAATATCTGGTCTTGACTAGGGGTGGGCGAAAAGTGGGAATATTTTCCTGCATGACTTTTTGTGAAAACAGGCCGATTTTTCGCTTTTTTTGCAAAATTTTTCTCCTGTTCGCCAATGCAAAATTTTCCTCCTTTTCGCCTATTTTAACACATTTTTCACTTATATTTCCTATGGTTACTACATTTCTCACTGTAGTATTACTTTTTCTGAGGGCTGTAGCTTAGAAATAAGTGGCTAAAAGTCCTACAGGAACAAATGCCATGAAAAATGTTTTAGCTTGCAGAGGGCATATGTCCTTTGCCTACAACATTCACTTTCTGCTTAAGTAACACTGGCACATATTCATGATGAGAGTTGTTGCTGATCATCATGACTTCTTGTGACAAACTGCTGATGGCCCTTTGGCAGAAATTCTGAAATTTTGTGTTTGAAGCGTGGGTCCAGCAAAGTGGCAAGAATGTATTCCTCATTGCTTTTACTAGACACTATGCAAGGATCTTGATCAAAGCATACTAACATGTCATTTATCAGGTGGTGAATGCCTGTGTTGTCATTATGGTAAGAATCCTCAGCCATGCTCCTCATTTCTGCAATAAAAATATCAGTGGTAGAATTTCACTAATTCCTGCCCCAATGTGACTCACCAGCATGGTTGCCTCTTCAAAGGGTTTTAGCAGCTCACATACATTGCACATTAGTTGCCATTGGCCATGTGACAAAGAGGCTTCCTCCAAAGCCTTCCGGTTTTGCATGGTATACTCGCTAATGGACTTATTCTGCTCGTACAAACACTCTTGCATGTACAGTGGGTAATTCCACCTGGCAGGAACCTCCATTTCATCTGGTGATGGGGCAGTTTTTGCACTCCTGTATGGAATATAGAGTGTTGCATGCACTGTAGGAGCGACTAAAATGGGCACAGATTTTGCAGGCAATAGTAAGCATCTCTCTGAGGGTTTCGGATTCTGCCAAGAATCTGGTCACAAGTAAATTTAGCACATGGGAAAAGCAGGGCACATGCACCATACCACCTATTCTCAAAGCAGCAATTACGTTGGAGCCATTATCAGCAGACACAAAACCAGCTTTTAAGGAGCGTGCTCTAGCTTACTTAAAATATCTATGACTTTGTAGGACTGTTTCTCAAAACTCTACGTGCACAAGGTGGCCTATGGTATGGGCTATCCTGCTGCTGATGCCTTTTAATCACACTGCCACAACCAGAAGCATGATTACTGGCTGTCACCTGATGTTGTAAGCTAGTGTTGTCCACTTTTGATACTGGGAGGGAAACCCCGTGAGCAATCACAGTCATACAGTCTGTGCTCTGCCCACTTGTCCACAAATCTGTTGTCTGGTGGATTTTCTTGCCAAACGCACTTTTCAGCCCTTTGACCACCACACTAACCAGCTGTTTGTACAATTCAGGCACAGCCATCCTGGAAAAATTAGAGTGGTTTGGGATATTTCAGTGTGGAGCTACACATGACATCAGTTCTCTGAAACCTCAGTTTTCTACAAAATAATATGGCAGCATGTCCACTGTCAACATCTTGACAACCTTGCCATTCCACAGGCATACTTTGGGATTGTTTTTGTGAAGTTTTTGACTCCTTCCCAGGAACTCAGTCAATGAGGGTTGGCAGGAAATGGTAGAAGAAGCCTGGAATTTGATTGCTTTAACAACATGGCTAGAGGAGGTGGTGGTAGTAGAGGCACCATATGTGGGCAGTCTATGACTCTTGCCATCTCCTACAGCAAATCCATAGACATCATATTCCACTGCAACATGATCCACTGTTGGCAGTAGCACTCTCTCTGACACATAAATAACTTCACTACTCCTTTTTCTGCCCTAGAGCCCTAGGAACTTTTTAGAGTGCTTCTGCCTCTGCTAGGTGTGGCACTTTTGATCTGCTGATAGTGTGTCTCCCAGTCAGACCTGTGGTTGTGCTTCAGGTGGGATCTCATACAGGAGGTGCCTAGGTATAAGCCTGCTTTCCCCCTGCTCATTTGCTTTTTGCACAAACAACAGATAGCAATATGCTTAGCTTGAGGATCCTGAGTGAAGTATTTCCATACTGTGGACTTCATGGACTGAGGGGTTCATGAAGTGCTGCTGCTGCTACTACTAATGGGGCTAGATGTCGATGCAATTCTGCTGCCACTACTACTAGGTGTCAAAGGTGCAGCACTTACAGCAGCAGCAGTGGCACTCGTCATATCTAACTTTGTGGATGTTAATAATATGTGGTGCTGTTATTGTTGCTGCTGCATGGTATTCAACACAGGTGTGTGAGCCTGAGTGGGACTTGGACTTTGATGAGGCGATGATGCAGGTGATGACTGATAGGGTGACTGTGTACCTTTTGACATCTGTGCTTGTCCAGGGTCAGACTTTCCAATGGTTTTCTCAGTTTATAGACAGGTACAGTGCTCCTTTTCAGTGGTGGAAGATTCAGCCTTTGCCTTTCTGCTAACGTTATAGCCATGTCATCATCCTCACTCTCAACTTCATCTGTATCTGAACAAGAGAAGGCTGCTGGGGGGATATATTCTAGATCTGTATCATCATCAGTCATCATTAGGTCATCTTCAGCAGCATCAGCATCACCTGCCATGATATCTCTCTAAGCTTTTTGTTTGTCTCACTATCTGGTGCAGCAGGCAGTTCAGCTGTTACACCTTCCTTCATTATGCTATTGCCATCATCAACACTTGAATGTGCCTTGTCATCTTCAGTGTTCTTCTAATATGGTTCTTTATTTGTACTGGTACTGGTGGTGCTGGAGGTTTTTTGTGACCTTGATAAACTGCATCTTCCCTTGGAAAAGGGGTATCATCATCATTTATTGCACATGCTGCAACAACCATTGCTGTAGTCAGTTTTTGAACTACAACTTTACTCTCACATGCCTGCAATGCTCTACTCTTCCCCCTGTCCCTTGTGCATTTGCTGGACATTACTCAACTACTCTGTGTGTTTATACTCTACAGTACGCAACACAACTGATGGAGTTTGATGTCTTGCCTTAGCCAAGTCAGCTGTCTATAACCTAATATATTTAGTGCTTTGTTTATTTCTTCTTCTTCTTTTTTTTTTTTTTTAAATTGTCCACCCTGTCTTATCACAGTCTGTCCAAAAAATCAACAACTTCTTTCCCCAGACTTCCCCAGCACAGAGACAATAACAGCAAGATCAGCAAGCAAACAGGTCCCCAGCTGCCTGTGTCTTGCCATTCAATCATGTGGAATTTTAGGGTATTTGGGGTCAACCTCCTTCCTCCCTTCTTCTCTCCATAGTACCACGCTGATTCTCCTAATACAGAGAACAAATGTCCTACCCAAACTAAACTTCAATTCCCCTATCTTCTCTAGCTCAACAATCGTACTGGCTCACCTCTCACAAACACATAATGGCATGCTGTGAAAGCCTGACACCCTTTTACGTGGCTGAAGAAAAGTCGCAAAAACTTTCGCGTGGTGGAGAAAAAAATTTCTTCCCATTGATTTCAATGCACAATGAGCTAAGGCTAAAAAAGCAGGAAAAAGCAGAAAAACTGCACTTTTCATGGGAAATTATCTGCCAAGAAGGAAGTGCCATTATTCACCGATTTCGCCCATTCCTAGTCTTGACATCAAGATCCTGGCTAAGTCTTTTCTACTTCCAGCTTACTCCAAAGAAATATCAAGAAATTGAGGTCCCATGAAACTAATAACAAAGATAATAGCTCCTGCATGTATCAGAGCATAAAAGTCCATATTTTCAAAGCTAATTGTTCCCCTCAGAAGGCTAGTGATTACCTTTCTTTCAGGTAACAGTTCTCTGATTTGTATCTTATGTGGGAAAAAAATTTCTTCTCTTAGGTACTTCAACCTGCTGGAATTGTCCCTGTACTCCAAGCATTAGATTTTGGCCCTACTAACAACAGGAGGCTGCAATCTTGTTAGCTGGGCTCGAGTTACAGTTCCTGGCAAAATGCCAGACTGGGTCTGATCAGTAAACCAGGACAAGTCCAAGAAGGAACACCTCAGGAGACCCACAGAGCAGCATGCAACAGAGAATGGGAACCACTAGGCCCTGGTAAGAGAGGATGAGCATGAGCCTGTGGGGAGGCCTTAAAGAGATAGTAATAGCTTAAAAAAATAAAAAGTAATTTTGTAGATAGTGCAAAAAGAAATTGTTCGGTGCAAGTCCTATATCTCAAACCTTTATGGTTTGAGAGATAGAATGTTTTAAAGTTCCCCTCTCCCTGCTGTCAGCTGTAAAGCTGACAGCAGGAGTTCAAGTCGACCTACTCAAATCGTCTCTTCAGTAGAGCAGAGATACCGTAACCTAAAAAGAAACACTTCATTGAAACGGTCTACAAAGTGTGCCTGGCTTGCAAGCACACTTTGTAGACCGTTCCAATGAAGTAGTTCTTTTTAGATTTCGGTACCTCTGCTCTGCTGAAGAGCAGCCAGGATATCCTGCTGTCAGTTAGACACTAAAGTCAGGGAAAGGGGAGGGAGAGGAGAACTTTAAAACGTTCTCTCTCTCAAACCATAAGGGTTTGAGAGATAGGACTTGCACTGATCGATTTCTTTTTACATTATCTACAATATTACTTTTTATTCTTTTAAGCCATTACTAACCCTTTAATCAAGTAAGTGACATATCAGTGGAAAAGGTGGGGTTTGCCCATAAAATGGATGGGTAGAACAGCAAGGGAAGTTGGATGTGCTACCAGGGAACTCATAATACAGATAAATATCTTCTGTCCCAAGAGGCTTGATGATTAACATTGAAAAACCAAGTTTTTGGCACAGATTCAGAGAGTCCTTGAATATGTTTGAAATGCATTGAAGCCCTCTCCTGCAATCAAGGCCCCATTTAGAATATAGAAAACATCTAATTGTCCTCTATGGTGTAATTGGTTTGCTTCAGAATTGCTCCAATTGTTCTTAGTAGCTTCATTAGTACATCAGCCTCGTTGTAGACACAGGAATCCTGCTTTTAAAACAAATGGTTTATGGACACACCAGTTTTTAGTGTATAAGTAGTTAATATGTTTTCATCTGTGAATTTTGTTAGCAAGATGTTAGTCTGATAATACTGTAATTGCTGGCAAAACTCTAATTGAATAATCAGTAGACAGGAACCACAGAGCCTCACCCATCAGCACAAGGATTTGCATCTGTTATGGAAGAGCTTTCTCAGAGAAACAGAAGGAATCTGAATCCATATGAACAAAAATAAAGATGAATGAGTGTACTGTAAATACATCAATCTCATGGCCATCATGATGCATTGGGTCTTAAGTATAAAGTCAGTTTGAGAGCAAATCAGTTGCATCGTTGGAGACAAATACAAATTCCCCAAATTCCCACTGATTTAAATGAGGCATTTAAACCCTTAGATTCAGTGGGGCAATTACAATTTTCTGGCCATAGTAAGGTAAGCGGGGGTTTAATATTATTAAGTGTTTGTTCTCCTTTAAAGGGATAGTAATGTTTCATAATAAAAGCAGCTCTAATTAATCATGATAGTATTTGGACTTTGGAGAGTGTTATTTGTAGTTCAGGAGTAATTCAATGACAAAGTGTCCCCCTCCCTCCCCTTTTACTGATGTAACATTGCTCAGCCAAAGCAGAAGGGAGGTGCCCAGGTAGATTGCACAGAGGGACGATCTTCAATTAAGATAAGGGAAAAACCTGAAAAGCTTGTCAAAGGGGGCAGAGCTTTCATTGTTTTCATATAAAGAAGATTGTCCCCTGCTGTTATCTATCTGGTCTATGGACTGCATTCCACATCTGAGAAGAGATGGCTTACGCTAGGTAAAAGGGGCGGGAGGGGAAACTTTTGCTTGTGAATATTAGTGTTGAGCGAGCGTGCTCGGCTGATGCTCGGATCGGCTCGAGCATCGCTCTGCTCGGCACATGGCGGCACATGGCTCGGCACATGCTCGCCCGCCATGTTCGGGTGGCGGGGATCTGTGCCGAAGGAGGCACAGATCTGAAGACGCTCCGCTGGACCACCAGGGACTGGAGGTACGGGGGCATTGCAGAGATGAAGGGGGCATTGCGGAGATGAAGGGGGACAGTGTGGAGATGAAGGGGGACAGTGTGGAGATGAAGGGGGACATTGCGGAGATGAAGGGGGCATTGCGGAGATGAAGGGGGACAGTGTGGAGATGAAGGGGGACAGTGTGGAGATGAAGGGGGACATTGTGGAAGGGGGACATTGCGGAGATGAAGGGGGCATTGCGGAGATGAAGGGGGACAGTGTGGAGATGAAGGGGGACAGTGTGGAGATGAAGGGGGACATTGCGGAGATGAAGGGGGCATTGCGGAGATGAAGGGGGACAGTGTGGAGATGAAGGGGGACATTGTGGAAGGGGGACATTGCGGAGATGAAGGGGGCATTGCGGAGATGAAGGGGGACATTGCGGAGATGAAGGGGGACATTGTGGAGATGAAGGGGGCATTGACAAGGCACCCTCCCCTCATCAGAGCAGGGGGTGCCTGGTGTAATGCTCGTGTCGCCCCATTGAAGTCAATGGGGCTCGGGTGCTCAGCCGAGCACTCGAGCCTCTGGCGGTGCTCGGTCAGAGCACCCGAGCACCCGAGCATCGGGGTGCTCGCTCAACACTAGTGAATATCTATTAAACCATAAAGGTTTGAGAGATAAGACTTATATCATTCTTTATGTTTTTTTAATGCCTACAAAATAAAATAAAGTTAAAACGAAGTATTACTATTAGTGTTGAGCGAGCACCCCGATGCTCGGGTGCTCTGACCGAGCACCCCCTGAGGCTCGAGTGCTCGGCCGAGCACCCGAGCCCCATTGGAATGAATGGGGCGACACCAGGCACCCCCTGCTCTGATGAGGGGAGGGTGCCTGGTCAATGCCCCCTTCATCTCCGCTATGCCCCCTTCATCTCCGAATGCCCCCTTCAGCTCCGCAATGTCCCCCTTCAGCTCCGCTATGCCCGTCTTCCACAATGTGCCCCTTCATCTCCGCTATGCCCCTCTTCCACAATGTGCCCCTTCATCTCCGCTATGCCCCTCTTCCACAATGTCCCCCTTCATCTCCTCTATAGAGGAGATGAAGGGGGACATTGTGGAAGAGGGGCATAGCGGAGATGAAGGGGCACATTGTGGAAGAGGGGCATAGCGGAGATGAAGGGGCACATTGTGGAAGACGGGCATAGCGGAGATGAAGGGGGACATTGTGGAAGAGGGGCATAGAGTCTATGCCCCTCTTCCACAATGTCCCCCTTCATCTCCGCAATGCCCCCTTCATCTCCGCAATGCCCCCGTACCTCCAGTCCCTGGTGGTCCAGCGGAGCGTCTTGTGATCTGTGCCTCTTCCGGCACAGATCCCCGCCACCCGAACATGGCGGGAGAGCACATGGCGGTACTCGACGAGTACCGCCATGTGCCGAGCAGAGCGATGCTCGAGCCGATCCGAGCATCGGCCGAGCACGCTCGCTCATCACTAATTACTATCCCTTTAATAAGTGTTTAACAAACCTCTGCTTCAACCACATCTTAAAGGAATAGTAATGTTTCACAAACCCCCCCCAACTCTGATTGATCTTCATAGTATTTGGACCATGGAGAACATTATTTCAGTAGTGACTGAGTTGTAGTTCAAGAGTAATTGAATGATAAAGTATCCCCCTCCCAGATGTATCGCAGCGAGGGACAATCTTCAGTGAGTATAAGGAAAAATCTTCCCTCCTTTGTCAAGGAGAGCAGGGTTTTCCTTGTGATCACTGTAAGAAGATTGTCCCTCACTGAGAGCTGTCTGGACAAGAGACCAGATTCCACATCTGAGGGGAGGTGGCTCACGCTAGGTAAAAGGGGAGGGAGGGATATACTTTATCATTCGATTACTCTTGAAATACAACTCTGACAGTAATGAAATAACACTCTCCATGGCCCAAATACTATGAAGATTAATCAGAGCAGCTTTTCTTGTGAAACATTACTATCCCTTTAAGAATTCCTCTCAAAGTTTTCCTTCTGTCTTCTTCCACATGGCCACCTACTCCTACCTTTATCCCTTTGTATGCTAAATACAGCTTCAATGCATTAAGAAATTAAACAATACAATGTATGTAGCAGAGAAAAATTCCCACTGTAATTTATTGGATTTCTTTCGACAAATATGGTGCAATTGTTTTGCTGGGCTATTACCATGTAACGTTTCCCTGTTGGCAGACCTGGTCCCTTGGGTGCAGACCTGTGATTAATTGATTAAGATGGGGTTGCGTTGTGAGCTCTGGCACATCAGCAGTGGAACATATTGGAGTTTTTAAAGATGACCCCAGTTAATCTGCTCTTGGAGCACACAGGGCAGTTTCCTATATTACATACTTCAATTCCTTATAAACCCAATACATGGGCAATGTGTATGCAAGCCAGGAGTTTGTGGCTGAGAGCCACAGCCATCTATATTGTGTTCCAGACAAGTTTTATGACCCCCTCCCCTCCAAAAAAAAAACAGCTGGTAGTAGCAGTTTTGGGACTTTTGCCTTAAGGCCAAGAGTTACTTGTATACGTATGAACCAATAGAGCTTAAAAGGTTACAGCAATAGAACTAATAATATCCCCCTCCTTCACCAAAATGCCTTTCATCAGATATCTTACTATCAACTACATTACAAGTACCCCAACTTCCAAAGCTCTCTGGCCGTTGGTCACCTTTTGATTCCCACATTTGGTCAATGTCCAGTTCATGCCACATCTATCTTTGCAATATGTCTCAAATTGAACCTTTTTCACAAATGACACTAGCAAGACTGTAAGCCAAATACACGTTATGCATTAGCTATTGTAACAACCTCCTAATTGGCCTTCCTCTCACCAGTCTAACCCAAGTACAGTTCAGTCAATAAAGAACTTTGCTGCTAGTCTCATCTATCATACATGTCACTCTTTTTATGTTACTTCTCTCTGCCACTCCTGTCAATGTCTTACCTTAGCTTTTAGCTTTCAGGGTTAAATTAAAAATAAAATTTCTGACTCAGAGAGCTATAACAAATACTGCTTTCTACAGTACATCTCATCTTTTGTTTCTAAAAATACATACACTTGCTATCATAACTCTACACATGATCTCCTTCCTATGTACCGTAAAATCTCGTGAACAGAGATGTTTGATCCTTTTATATTGTAAGTTCCAATTGTACTGTTTTAAGGCTCAGTCTGTTTATTCCTGATTGTAGGTTGTGGAGAATAGGTTGGCTCTTTGTAAATAAAGTATAGTAAAATTAGTATTAATAATAGTCTCTGAGAAATTTCTATATGAGCATATCTTTGAAATATTTACACAAACTTTCTTGTAATATAGATTCTGTCATGAAATGAAATTAACAGTTGTACAGTAGGTTAACAATTATATTGAAAGTTAACAAATGGGGACACTGTGAAGATTATCCCTGCAATTTCTTCTTTTTATTGCTTCTCCTTGCTCTATCTTCAATAAAATTGATTATTACTCAATAAAGATTATAAAATTAAAAAAAACAAAAACAAATGGGGTCATTTATTCCACAAGCCAGGCAATATTTTATTTTTAATTGAACTTTATGAAGCTTTACAAGTCTTTTGATGCTTGTTCTACCCCAGCACCAATTAGTCCTCACTGATACTATAACATTACAGATCTTAAATATATTCCTCTTTCAACACGCAGAACATTCATTTTTGCCTTATCAGTAGAAAGGGCACCAATCTGGTGGTTTCAGAAGAACCAAACACTGTAAGTTAGATGGCCATAAACTGGCTATTTAGCACTTCACTGAAATGTAGACATAAATCCTGAATGTTAGATCACATCCTGAGTGTTCCCAGCCACTTTTAATTATGTGTATATTTTCAAACAAGTTTACTTTCATGCTTTTCCGGCAACACAGGGTGAATTCCATCAATTTCCAGAACTGATGTCCTGATATCCTGATTAAAAAAGGGAAACTAAAATGGAATGATATCATCATTTACAAAAAAACACTTTTTTCTGTTTGAATGACTAATTTTTACCTGTAATCACACATTGTATGTATATATTTTGTCCTAACTCTATAAATTTGTTATGTTCAGTTAAGGTAAAACTTTTTTTTTAATACTGGTAGTTTTCTTATATATTTGGATTTTCTTAAATCAAGTTTGTGTCATCCCTTAGAAACCTCCGATGGTGGCGACAGTGGGGTAAATGTACAAATGTGCCAGTGTACCCATACTGGCATTAGTCTCTTACTCTAGTGACTGAACCTCAGGGAATGGACTACTGGGTATGAACACTGGTCTGCATACTAGCAGGCACATTCCACCATAGTAGGACTTTAATGCCAGTAAGCCCCACATGCCATCCCTATAGTAATGCATTGAGAAAAGGAATGCCCCAAAATGCCCACCGACTGCCCCATTGTCCCCCAGCCACAGCACAAGAGGTGTTAACAGGAGGATTTTGTGCATACATAGCTTAGTAAATTGATGTTAGGCAGGCATAGGGACAGAACCCCGATTCCAGAATCTGTTATTGCACAGAATGGGCCTAATACATTGCCTAATTGGGCTTAATGTGCAAAAAATGAGTCATTCTGAAGTAACTACACCATAATGTGAAAATAAAAGTTTCCAATGAGTTAAATGGCCCTTTTAAATCCTTGAATGCAAGAGATATTTCTAGACATCTCTATCATTCAAGGCTTTAAAAGCTCTATTGAAAACTATGAGTACTGATTCAATTGATTTGCTCCAGAATAGCACAATTTTTCTTAGTACATCAACCTCTGTGTGTGTCTTGTGAGAGTTAGTGAGTTGCTTTCCCTGTGTGGAAGGCGAGATGCATTCTGAATCTTTAGACTTGGACTAATTCATTGTAAACACATACAAGTCACATGTGCCTGAGAGTGAGCAGTAAGACCTAACCTCCTAGTAATAACTAGGGGTGGGTGAAAGTTGTCGCCATGTTCCCATGGGGAATTTCGCAAAAACCACGTTGTTATCCGCTTTTTCACTGGAAAATCCACTATAAAACTAGCAGTTAAAATGTTCTCATTTTTCACCCATTGGCCAAAATTTTTAGCCATGTTTTCAATGGCTAGAAAGTTTCTGCCCATTGATTTACATTGTTTTCGCACTTCCACTATAAAAATGTGACGTTTTCGCTGAAGGCAGACACAGTAGAAGCAGCTACAGAACGAGACAGATGTGCTGTGCTGTTCTCTTGTGATATTTTGCAAAAAGCGAAGCAGGAGAGGCTCATAGTGACTCCTATCACTATAAGCAGGGTAAAAAATAATCAGTGGAGGAGCTAGAAGGACCCTTATGTGTCCACTGAGTCTGAGGAGGAAGGGACCACTACTGTACCAATGCTGTCCAGTACCCCTAAATCACCCCAAGGGATCTATGGGAATTTAATGGGAAGGGAGGGAGAAAAGGGAAGGAAGGGAGAAAAGGGAATGAGAAGGGAGAAAGAAAAGGGTAGTTCTAGTGAGAGCAGGACAGGTCAGCTGCCTGTGCCTGCTGCAAGACTTGCTGCCCTGCTGTCAGTGCCACCATTGCTGTACCTGCAGCCACTAATGTTGTACCTGCTGTCAGATGTGCTGCCACTAGTGTTGAACCTGCTGCCAGTGCTGAACCTTCTGCCAGTGCTAAACCTGCTGCTAGTGCTGAACCTGCTGCCAGTGCTGAACCTGCTGCCACCAATACTTTGCCTGATGCTAGTGTTTCTTGTAGTACTTATTGGGGGGGAGGAGAAAATTATGCCATGTGTGACAGCAGGGGACCCTCTGTCACATTGCTCTTCACCTCCTCCAAGCAGCAGTGAGATGTCTGGAATAGAGCAGCAGCACGTAGGGACTAGCGGTG
The DNA here is from genome assembly GCA_037306005.1 of Rhinophrynus dorsalis. Classification (NCBI taxonomy): domain Eukaryota; kingdom Metazoa; phylum Chordata; class Amphibia; order Anura; family Rhinophrynidae; genus Rhinophrynus; species Rhinophrynus dorsalis. The sequence goes on from CM074718.1 coordinate 206,078,257, forward strand.
ATGGTGGTGTTGGAGAAGCCAGGGTAGAAGAGACATTGATGGCCTTTTTAGCAGAAAGTGAGAAGGAATGGAAGACAGGGATGAGGATGGGCATCACCACCACCACTAGCAGTCAGCTTTTGAAATTAGCAGAAATTGCAACTGCTCTAACTTCTGCTGCTGCTGAGATGAAATGGCAGCAGGGTGCTGAGTAGCAGGCTAGTGTGCCACAGACCACCGCGGAATTAGGACAGGTTCCACTTGCCAGCAGTAGCAATACTCCTCCTGATCCTAGTTGCAGTGCTAAATCTGAGGCAGTAGCAGCAACAGCAGCAACATTATCTGCTGCCACAGAAAGCAAAGGGGAATGTGGAGGACAAGAGAAAAGAGGCCATTCTTCTCCACCTGTTCCTTATCCCTCCCCCCAGAAGTCATGAGTGTGGGACTATTATTCTCTTCAGACAGGCACAGTGAAGTCATCATCAACAATGGTACAGTGCAAAACTTGTGACAAGTTACTGAGAAGGGGAAAGGAGGGAACACACCTTGGCACAACCACCCTGATAACACACATGAAACAGAGACACCATGACATTTACTCCAAACATGTTAAAGCCAAATACCAATTACAGAAATCTAGCACCGCTGTTACTGTACCCCATGACTCTCCAGAAAGGTGGAGATCAAAGAAGAGGAAGAATAAAGAAACCGAGGCAGACACTGGGAATTCCATGGCGAGCGAAACAACTAGCTCGCCATCAACATCACCTTCTTCCTCTAGGGTAAAAAGTACATCTCCTGCCAATCCACCTCATTCATTGTTGTCTCCCCAAATGATAGCCACTCTGTTAATGTTAGGATCTGGCAGTTCATCTCTACCCATTGCACACTGTGTGGTGCACTGACCAAACATGCCAGTGTGGCGGAGGAGAATCGAAAACAAATTCCCTGTTCAAATGATTAATTCATTCACCAACACAGGCATCCTCCTCAGACCCCTTTATACCATGTCTTATGGTTTTTCTTTTATTTTATTTAGGATTTCTTTTTTATTAAGTGCCCCCAATCCCAGTAAACAACCCCCAAAAACATTCCCTGTTCAACTGATTCTTTCCCCACACCCCACCAACACAGGCACCCTCATGCCCCTTTTATCCAATGCCTCTGGGAAATAAAATATTATTTATAATGTGTTGTGTGTAACTTCTATGTTCCCATTGATTTCAATGGGAGAAAGAAGCGGAAAATCTGCACTTTTCACTGGAAATTTTTCACCAAGCGGAAAGTGCCATTTTTCGCCGATTTCAGTTTGAAGTGGAAAGATTCGCCCATCCCTAGTAATAACCCAACACTTTACTTCCCTTGGCCAGAAAATCTTAATGGTCTTTTTGAATATTGAACTTGTGCTTTTGTTAGAGATATAACATCTTTTATCCGTCTGGATGTTATGGCAGACATGACAGCCGCTGGTTTCATTTTATCAAACTGAAGAAGGCAGAGCTCATAAGATGACTTCACCCTTTAAGGATTATATGGGTGCACAACAAATTGCAAAGCAATTCATTTCCCTCCCATCTGGTCATTGAGGACTTATGGTGCTACAGGGAACTGCCATATCTACCTCCATGTACCTGACATCCAGGACTGACTGAGAATGTTATCTCTCAAATCAAGGATCAAGGGAAGAATTCACTGGCACCATTTATTTTTTTGGGAAATTTTAAGGTAAGTGTGGGATTATTATTAAGTGGTGTTAGTTCTCCATTCATTTATGACATTTATAGTCATTTGCTTGTCAAAATGTTCATACCTTGAGAGGATGTATACATTTGTCTGTGAATTTTCATCAGGTAGGATGAATCAGTTTACTTTTTACTGCTCAACTCCTGGTGTGATGTACAAAAGAGCAGAAATGATTAGTGCAATGTAAAATTGCTTCCCCAAACTGCTGAAAAACTGTATATGAAATATCTTATTTCTTGGAGAAAATAAATAAATAAGATACTTAAAAAGAAATAATTAAAAAAGATAAAATGTTTATATATATATATATATATATATATATATATATATATATATATATATATATATGGACAGAGAGATGCAATAATCAGCACTCCTAGGAACTTTTAAGTATGGCAAAATACATTTATTTACTTTAAATTTCCCTCGAGTGCTGATTATTGCATCTCTTTACAACTTTGGATATATGGCACCCAGGCTGTACCTTAACTTTGTCATGAGCGCATCCTTCAAACAATATATATATATATATATATATATATATATATATATATATATGTATTATAATCAACATTCCATTCACTGCTTTGTACTTCTTCACCTGGAAATCACATTATCATTGCATTATAATTTATCATTTTCCTACAGTTCATCCTGTTCATCCTTGTCACCTGCTGACAGCTCATTTCCTTTACCTGCTTGTCATGGTCAGGAGGTCAGTACCATTTTTCAGGGAATGTGTCACTTCTTTTCACTGACTTTACAGTTTGGATGCCAGGGAAGTTCTTAGACCATTATTTGTCAATACGTTTGAAACCTCCTGGCACTCAGAGATTTAACCCTTTGAGTGCCAGAGAGGTTTCCAACGTATTGTGACACAATGAGTTAGATACCTCTTTGTCACTCAAAGTGTTATTTTCACATTGATAAAGTGCAGACATATTATTATTATTAATCATTATTTATATAGCTCCAACAAATTCTGCAGCACTTTACAGTAGGGAATAAACATACAGAGGTATTGAATAGTACAATCAAATGTGGAGAACAGAAGGATCAGAGGACCCTGCTCGTGAGAGCTTACAGTCTAGAGGAAGGTAGGTTTGACACAGAAGGAGTAAGTGCTATTGGGTTTAAGTGCCACATGAACTGCCAGTCAGTGGGTGGGAGTGAGAAGTGCTGTTGTAAAGAGCAGTAGTTTTGTCAGGCCAAGTAAGCGTGAGGATGGGGTTGAGAAAAGGTTGCAGATCAAGAGTATGTAGATTTCTCCATATGCTCTTGGTCACGGTGGGGAGGATGGGTTTGCATGGTATGATGAGACATAAACAAATGTAGAGTTGTACTATTATTTCTGTAGCTCTCCTTCCTCTGTTACATATTAATTTTCAATACTGGATTTGCAAAATGAAGAACTGGTCAGCTTTCCAAATCTCCCTCAGTAGGAGCCCCCATTTTGAAAGGATTTGTATGATTATACCTCCCCATTAATTTATTTATTTTTCCACCACTTTTGGGGAAACTGATACGTTTAAACTTAAAGAGATTTGGTGCACAGGTGGGTGATTTCTATAGATACAAGTAATTAAACTTAAATGCAAACTTTATCAGGCAGGTCAAGAACAAAGTTCTAGTGAGACTGGATTCTCCAACAACTAAACCTAAATTCTCTAACACTTACACTGCTGTAAGCTGTTTTATTCAAAAGCTATACAAGTTCAAATAATCAGGAAGTGAATTTACTGTGCGTTTACGTCCTAAAAATTCTAACTGTCAGGAAGTGACAGGCAGTTTCTATCACATTCTATGGAGAACTGTATGTAATTGAAAAACTAAATTGAATCTGACCACTAGAGGGCACTACTAATGTAAAAAAACATGGGTTTAAACTGTAATAACTCTGGAAATATGCATCTCGCAACAGTGGGAGTACACTTATTAAACTCAACAGGAAATGTCCTATAATATATATATATATTTTCATTAAAAATGTTTTGCTCCTTTAAATATATTTTAGGGTAAAACAAAGTGTGTAGTGTGAGATCATAGAAGACAGTATTGAAGTATTGCAGTGCATCATAGACCTTACTAGAATTCAAGGGCATAAAAGTCCCATTTAAATCAATGGTGATTTCTATTTGTCCCTTTTGGGGTAGTTGGTTTTCCCTACAATTACTCCAATTCCTCTTAGTACATCAGTCTCACTGTTTGTTAATTTAAACATCATAAACTTTTACTTTCACATAAATTCACCTTACACTTATGACTATTGTTAAATTTTTGATATGCTTTAAAACTGTTCATATGCTCTTCCAAAGAAATGCTTGGCTCATATTTGTAACTAAGGTTTTCTATATGAATAATACCAGATGCTGTTGGATTCTTCCAAACTCCTGGGTATTTCTGTCTTTCAGCAACCTCCAATTCTTTACTATCCAAATAAGATTGAAACTGGAACTGTGTCAAGATAGTGCGTTACCATAAACAGCGTACTCTGATTGACAGTGGCAGGTTATTTGTGTTCAGTTGATTACTAATGGAGATTAACCTGTGAAAGTCTAATACATGGATAAATATATTTTGCTGTATTATGTAAACAAAAAACCTCATATGATAACATCCCTTCTCATTGGCTGCACTTCTTCACCCTATGCACCAAATATTTTATGTTGTTATACACATGATGCCAGCTGGCTGTTATTTATTTTCAAGTTCCAGAACTGTATTTGAGTGGAGACTTCAGTGGTTTGAATATAGAAGTTAACTTTACCCTTAACAAATGTTTGCTTTATATATTTGATCAGTAGATGGAGAAGTGAGCTATGTGTCTGCTTTCACTATAATTAGCAAGTTACACAACAGGATGGCTAAAGTATGAGATAGGAAAACTATACTGTATTTCAATATTTATTGTGGCAAATGTTATGCATTTAATCTGCTCCGTAGCAAAAGTGTTACATCTCAATCTTTTTCTTTTTTTTGCTTTTTTCTCAAGGCTTCTATCACAAAGTATGGAATTTTTAGGCCACCTCCAGCATTTTATAAGTAACTAGTTGAAGAGCCTGTGTACACAGGCCACAGTGCCACCCAGCAACGGCCGCGGTGCAGTCATGCACAGTAGAGACTGCCCACGCCACAGCTGATACGAAGCGGGCCACTCCAAATTCAGACCGTAGTCCTCTCTGCACATCTTCAGTGTGCAGAGAGGACTATGGTCTGAATTCGGAGCCCCGCTCCCTTATCAGCCGCTGCGTGGGCAGTCTATAGTGTGCATGACTGCAGCACTTTCAGCCATCTCTACTGCGCATGACTGCTTCTGACAAACACATTTAGCAAATTATTATATAGGATTTGCCAAATATAATGAAAGATACAAATGTATAAATATAAAAATATTTATTAGAAAATCAAATATTACAACTTTTTGTTCTGGTGTTTATACAAAAAAATTTCACTCTAAAATTATATCCATGGCACCCCAAAGTGTCACGACACCCTGGTTAACTGAAAAAGTATAAGGTGTTCCAAGGAACATATTTCAGTAAGGCAGTACAGGAGAACAAGGCTTTGGTGGAAGAGAGTTCTGTGTCATTCTGTGATTAACATTAAACTAGTGGAAGACTGAAACATTTCACACAGTGCATCTTTATTTTTTTGTTATTTTACTTGTTATAATCAATATAACCTAGCTTACTATAACCGAAATATTAGGTACAATCATATAGTTACCTGATAGATCTTTCCTTAATGGTATAGCCTTTAAGGAGAGATAAACCTATATATTATGGGCTAGATTTAAAGGCAGCCGACAAAAAAAAAAAAAAAAACAGGTGACGGCATTTTTTCAAGCACAGTAAGCAATTTAAAGACCAGTGCTATGAAAAAATGCCTGTAAAAAAACGCTGCTGCCACTAAATTTAGATGAGTTTTGGCCCATTAAAAAAAAAAATGCCACAAGTTGCCTTTTAATAAACTGCGTTAGACCTAAAGTTACGATAAGGCACTCACTTTAGCGCATTAAATTTAAGACTCAGTTTTTTTTTTTTACTAAAGTCCCTTATCAGACCTTTAGTCAGCCGTCACAGCTATTAAGAGAGAAAAAAAAAAAAAAAAACGCCAATCATATTAGAGCAGCTGTGCTTTAAACTAATTTGCTGGGATGTGCTTAAGCACACCTCAGCCAGTGGCTGTGAGGGAATTTGAACAGAGACTGCCCATATATAAAGGCAGTCTCTGTTGAAATTCCCTCAGTGTGGAACAGGCTTCAGCCTGTGAGGGACAGGACAGGGTGGGGGGCTGTGGCACACAGTACTGTCTCTGCTGCCGCCACCTCTGCGGCCGCACACAGTGACGGAGACAGCTAAAATCAAGCTAAGTGTATTATTATTACATTTTGGGACATATTATAATGACTTAACTATGACCTACTATTATGGCTTATTTGGACATAATATAAATGCGGCATATTTCTATTGAACCGTGCACTAATACTTAGTTTAACCCTTTGAGCCCTAGGGAGGTCAGCAATGCATTTCTTTGCAATGTGTTGGTACCCCTCTGACACTCAAGGGGTGAAACAATGTATAATTGTCTGTGATATTTCAGCAAACTTTTATTAATTTTATTATGTTTTTTTACAGCTAGAAGAAAGAAGGATGAAGAGAAGAAAGAAGATACAAGATAGAAGAAAGAAGTGAATACAGAAGGAGACAGACAGTGAATGTCAGGTAAGTGTAACACATATAAGTTAATGATCGGTGTTGGCAGCATGTCAGGCACCGATCGTTAGCTTTTTTACTTGAAGTTACCAATATTGCTGTTATTTTGCGGCCTTTTGGGAACTTAATACACAAAACGGATGTTTGGCCATTAGACCATTTCTGTGGCCTAACGTCTGTTGTGCTTATAGCTGGTAGGGCCTTCAAATACCGACTTAGACATTTTATTATGTCGGTTGGTACTTAATTTGGCCCTTTAAATCGAGCCCTATGTATTGAAAGACATCCATGTAGCAGCTTTGCACCGCTTTCCACAAAAGCTTTAAAACATTGTTAGCAGGCTGGTAGGGCCCTGCAATTTATGCTGTGAAGGTGGAGATGCTCTTGTATTTAATATAATGCATTGTTAGCAGCAGTGGTGGCACTACTATGTAAGAAGAATAAGAGGCTACTTAGGGCTCCATTTGGTCAGAGGGCCCAACAATGCTTATACAGTACCAACTCTACATGTAAACAAAATCAGATGGCAATACTGATACAGGAGTAAAAGGGGGCCCCATGTGAATGTTTCGCTTAAGACCCCCAAAAAACATATAACAACCCCTGGTTCACAGGTTGTGGTCTATGAAAACGTAAGCCCTGAAAAATTGTTTGTGGGTTGAGGGGTACAGAAACATAAGCCCTGCAAATTTTTTAGCAGACTGATACTTGGGACATAGGAGGAACACAGTGACAGTAAGAACACCTAGGGGGAGATTCAGTAAGTGGTGATAAAGAGGTGATAAAGTGGAGAGGACTTCTTGAGGGAGATTCACTATGCGGTGATAAAGTGGAGATAACTTCTCCAGTTTATCACTTCTCCAATTCCTGTGTTATTCTGTGAAGTCTGTTCACTAAGATTTCTTCAACTTTGGTGATCTTAGTGAATAGGCTCTATAGAATAACAGGAACTGAAGAAATGATAAACTGGAGAAGTCATCTCCACTTTATCACCTCTTTATCACCGCCAAGTGAATCTCCCCCCGGATATCTATCTATGGTTTAAAATTGATAACAAACTTTGCTGTATGATGTTTCCAGTCCAATGACAGTAACCACCTGCTTGTATACGTTTTGCACAGCCGGTCTTGAAAAATAACCGCAGCTTGGGATATGCTAGCAGGATGTAACATTACACATCAGATCTCAACAAAACATATGGAAGCATGTGAACTGCAAACATTTTGGCAAGTTTGCTACTCAAATATATACTTTCAAATTAATTTGTATGCATTTTACTACTTCTTCCTAGAACCCAGTAAGTTCACATAGAAGAAGAACTATTTAACTTAATTGTTTTAACAACAAAACTAGTGGTGGTGATGGAGGTGCTGTGGCAGCAGGTGTAGGAACTTCTTGACTCTTGTCACCTCCAACTAAGTCATCCTCCTTTGTGCTTTGCATTTGCAAAGCAACATTAGCAGACATGAGTGTTACTGTTATAGTGGAAAATGCTGTAATACTCCATTAGACATCTGCAACACTACAGTTATGTTCCCCTTAGCCTTTTCACTTTTACTTCTATTGCTGCTATTTGTCATTCCTCATACATGATGCTGGCGTGCCTGTTGTGTATGTCACTTATTCCATTTCAATAGTGTCTCAGGCTCAGCCAGCTGAGGAAGAACTTGGATCACCTGCCTGTGTGTCAATCATTTTGTTTATTTTTAAACTCACCTTTCACCCACATCTGTAGAACAACTGGTAGTAGCTTTCATCTATACAGTATACCAATAAAACAAAACTCCAGCTCCCACTCTTTGCCTTTCTGCCTACACTAGCTAGCATCAACATTTCAGCAGCAGTACACACTGTCAACATATGGTAAACTGACACCCCCAGCCCTTTTACTATACTTTAGAGTTCCAGAAAAAGGGGAAACTCTGCACATGTGGAGGGGGGGTTACATTATTATCATAGATTTCAATGCAATGAAAACAGTGGGAAAGAGTTTTCTGTTCATCTCTGCTCTCTTGCATATGATAAATTTCCTATTTGTATACACTCTCTCGAGTGTTCTTTCATGTTAACCCTTTGAGTGCCAGAGAGGTACACAACGCATTGCAAAGCAATGTTTTGCGTACCCCTCTGGCACTCAAAGGGTTAATTATCTCACGCTGACTCTTTTGAGTATTCACTTTGTCTCCCTTTCTCCCTGTCATATTCTCCTTTCTTTTTTGATTTCTCTCTCTTGTGCTCACCTCTTCATGCTCACTTTTGTGTGCTCCTTCTAGCATTCTTTCTCTTGCTGTCACTCTCTCATGTGCCCACTGTCTCTCTCTCTCGTGTCTTCTTTATGTTTCGCTCTCTCTCACACTCTCTTGTGCCTCTTTTGTGTACTCTTTCTCTTATGCACTCTTGTGCCTCTTTTGTGTACTCTTTCTCTTATGCACTCTTGTGCCTCTTTTGTGTACTCTTTCTCTTATGCACTCTTGTGCCTCTTTTGATATTCTCCTTCTCTCTCTTGCTCTTTCTTTCACTCTCTTGTATACTCCCTACCTTGCAATCTCTCCCTAGTGCTATATCTATCATATGGTCTCTCTCTCTCTTGCTTAAGGGAAATGTACACATACAATTCCACTATAAAATAAGCATGAGGACTAATCAGCTATGCCTATGTAATAAGCACATTATGCTGTTCTTATTGCTCTGAGTGGAGGGCACTATAGGACTGTGCGGTGTTTTGGTGTTTCGTTTCTTTACACCTTGTTTCTCACTCTGTGCTAACAATGTACATATTAAATCTCCATAAAATGTTCTCTTTTCCATATGCATGATAAAGGGGTAGCATTTGGGGGCTTGAAGTCTTAATGATGTGGCACATTATTGCCATTATATACAAAAGAGATCACATGCACAGGCACTTGATTTATATGCTAAAGTGTAAACTAAGAGAATGACCTGCTCTGACAGATTTGTATGTTCCCCCGTCTCTATTGTTGTCTTTTTCTATGTCTCTCTCCTTGTCTGTATTCATCTGTCTTCTTCACTCCTTCTATGCCTGTCCCTTTTCTGTGTCTATTGAAGCCTGAGGATGCTGGGAGATGAAAAGACAGTGTCCCATAGATCCCCTGATTTAGTCTGTTTAGGTTATAGTTGCAGGTTTTCTATTGATAGTTTGAGATATCTGCAACGTGAAACAAGTGTTTCTTCCAGTTCTGGGCATAGAGCCAAGTTTCAGAAATTCTCTCTCATTTTTACTTGTAGATTTGTAGTTTTCAGTTCTTAGAACAGATGCCAGGAAATATAACAGTGTTTGGTAAATCAGGACTTCAAATCCCAGAATGCATTAATTCTACCTCACATGTTTTCCTAAATTTTTTTTAGAAAACGGATATGCAGCTTAGGTAGGTTACATATACATAAAAACGATGTTATAATATAATCAATGTATACAATTAAATTTGTGCTTGCAATAGTTTTGTAATTGTGAAAGGTCTGTGTATATTAATGATTTTTTGCGGTATCATATAAGTGAAGTCTTAATAAAGTCTGAGAACTATTTTAAAAATGTTGCAGTTATAAAGTTAACCTGCACATTGCTGATGTTTTTTCCGAGGAGCGTTTTTACTTATATGTTTGTGCACAGTGATGGCTAAGCGGATATTTCCTTAGATCAGGGAGGAACTTTTGCTTTTGGACTAAAACTTTCAGGGGCCAGTTGAGGATTATGGGAGCTGTAATTCAACAACAGATGAACGAGCACAATTTGCCCTCCTCCTCCTTATATTTATCAAGTTATTGAGAAAATTATTCAGTCTGAGAAATCCAATTATTTCTTATATTATTCTATGAATCCTACTAATGTCATGTATTCCATTGTAGGTAATAATTTAAACACTTATCTCCAAATTTCCCCTTAGACTTCAACAGAAAAATGTTAAATAAAACCAGTGATAGCATTTATTGCATGCAAGAATCCAAACTAGGCTTCATAGAAAATACAGGTAATAGGAAGTGACTCTTGGCCAGACAGTTGTCTCGCTGCCTTCTGATCTAGTAAAATGAACTGGAAGAGTTCTGGAATAAATCATCTGTACCATAGGGACTAGTACATTTTCTCAAAATTAAAATTGGTATAAATGGGATCTTTTAACCCCATGAATGCCAGAGAGTCTTCTAATACACCACAACATATTCTAGGGTTGAAAGACCATTTAAATCAATGGAAGTTTAAAAAATAAAAAAACAATGCATTGGACACGATTGTGTATAGATACTTAGCCATTTTATTAATTATATTTACCAAATGGTACAAAGCACGTGTTCATATTATCCATGGAGAACAAAATCCAAATTACCCCATTGACCAGCTGTCCGGAGACAAAGGAGTAACCACAACTTTAGTTGAAGGCCACACTTCCAAAAGGCTTTCCACTCATGGAATCAACACATAACCTTTTAAACTTTATAACGTTTAATCAACTTATCACAACGGACAAGGACTACCCCACCCAAAGTTGTAATGTACACTATATATTCCAAATTTCAACCCTTCTATCAGACCCCAACAACAAACCCCTAGCCCTTTAAACCCTCTCCATTTCACATGCTTCTCCTCCATTTATACTGATTTTCTCCTCCGACGAAGTCTTGCTTTATAAAAAACTGTTTAGCATGTGTTTTTTTTAACTCAGAAATGTTTACTCATATTTACATTTCAAACAGGAGATAATAACTGTTGCCCATCTGTACAATTAAAATATTCTTTCTATTTCTGTCCACATTCAAATGTAGAACAGTCACATTACAGATTTCAGTACACATTGGTCTACCATAGTAGTTAGCAACATGAGGCCCTCCAGCTGCTTCCAAACTACAGCTCCCATTATTCCCCTGCCAACTGTTGTAGTCTGGCATCAGTTGGCGGGCCTCATGTTGTCCTTGCCTGGTCTACAGAAATGGCAAATAAATACATCAAGCACATTGTTAGCACTTTAAATACCTTTTTAAATACTTCTCCAGGAAATACAAAGGTGAGCGTATCCAGGTTAAAAGAAAACGTATTTTCATACTGAATCAAGCTAACTCTTTTTTTATTTAATGGCATTTTATTTTTATGGCTTTTTATAATATAAAACACAGACAAAATCACAAAGGACTAACAACAAAACACAGACTTAAAACTGTATAAAGTATATGAAAGCAAGCCAGCCAATACATAAAATACACATTATCCAGAAATATATGGAGACCCAGGACTGTAACAGTGATTTAAACAATGCCATTAACTCAGAGGTCTGCTGTTAAAACCAACAAAATGACTTCTTGGCAGACAGGTGTTGGTTTATGTCTGTCCTGTATATTTCCTTCATCTTGTTTCTTTGCCGTCCTTTCCTTCCTACTGAAACAGAAGAAAAAAGAGGGTGTGGGTCATAGAGCCTTATACAGAAAACAATAGTACTAAATCTGGAGTAAATCAACTGCCCCATAGGGGAGAAGATAAAAATTCTCATTGATCTGAAAGAGATAGCAAAGCTTTCTTAACAGTTAGAAAAGTCTACCTTTGCCAACTTATTCTATGTTTATTAGCCCCCTTCTTCCCCATATTGTGACACCAGCCCCTTCTATTTGGAATGTGCTGTCCTGTTTCCCAACTGATGGAGCTGCAGTTTCCAATGGCAACCCTACACCTTAACCTGCCAGATGAAACACTTCAGAGTGTCTACATATTTTAAAGCAGTCATGAGCACTTGCTTTATTGTCGCAACGAAATAAAAGTTCAAGGTACCTTTATTCTTCATGGATAACTTGCCAAACAATGTACATAGGCTCTTATAAAAGGTATTATGTCACCATCACAAGGTACAGAGTCAATGACCTGGTATGACCTAGCTATACATCAGCTCTGACAAGTAGATCACCATGCAGGGTAGCCACTAGCAACCCCACCCTGTCAATCATACTTTCAGATCAACTCCTTCAAATTGCCAGATCTGCAACTCTGGCCACACACAGGTAAGCTCTGCCCCTGAGTAGAAAAAAATGAGAGATTCAGTTCTTGAAGTGACTAGCTGAATAGTGGGCTGTGCCAGATTTACATATTTGGTAGCCCCAGGTAAGGAATGTAGTGTTCACTTATCAACCTATGACTACACACCAGTGCTTCACTGGACTTCACCAGAAAACCTGTCACTTCCTTACAGCATAGCTACTAGCCTATAACGAAGAAGAAGCTCACTCTCCCACACCATCGGGAAATACCACTCAAGAAAATCAGAACAAGTATGTGTTTATTAATTATATAGCAAAAAAAACAGGAAACACTGTAAATAATTTTGACCTCATCTCTTGTTCACCCCTTTATCTAATGAATGTTTTGTTAAACATCTGTAACGACTTGTTGCACACACTCTGCATTCACTTTCTATATGGTTTTTTACCTGTTGGCACTCTCAAGAGAGCTTGCTTTAACTGAGAACAGTACACACACAGTAAGGCTTGTCTGGTAAAAAAACAACTGCAATGCATTTTGAACACTAAAAACAGTACATTCAGCAATAATGGCAGTACTCCCACAACAACAATACTCTAAATACTTAAAACAGCTCCAAATCCTCTCCTCAGGAGCACATAACAGAGCATGTATTTTAGATGTTCCTGCTTGTGCACTGGTGAGTTAATCCAAGTCTTATTCATTTAATTAACTTACCTATGAAGAAGCTGGAAAATCCTATAGACATTACCTGTTAGACACCCCTGAGGAGATGGTTGGCAACCACTGACTGATATTATCCACTGGGAGCATACCTGCCAGTGGAGCTAGGTCTGCATTATGAGCCATGGTGGACCAGCAGGGAAGCAGAACCAAGGTCTGAAATGTGACTACCAGTGCTCTCTTGGTGGTCCCACTAGAGACAGGTAGTCATGTTGGGATGCACACACCATATACTCACGTGAAGGAATTATAAGTCAAACACTAAGGATTTACGCACAAGTCGCAAACTTCTGGGTTGCCTTCCAGCCTGTTGTCAGCCAAGGAGATCATTTTTTTCACCATAAGACTGTTAGGAACTCTATTGGAGCTGCAGAGTGATGCTTTAGTAAGTCTGATCCCAAAGCAGCTATAGAATTGCACTGTTTTACCTTATAGAACAGGCCCCTATGTGACTGCTTTCCCTAAAAAATAAATAGCTAAAATACTATACAAAATGCTACACAAAAAAACTGTTTCGAAATATGTGTTTTGGCCTATAGTTTTGTTCAAATACCAAACTTACACAATCATTCCACTTATCCCTTCCAAGTAACCCCAGATCAAGATCTGATGAAGTGATATAGGAAAATATCCTTAGCAGGATGGTGCAATGCAGATGATGAAGACTAAACATATTACACTCAGTCCTTGAAAATAGTGGGAATAATTGTCAAGTATTACAAATAGTGCAAGTGCAGGTAAAATAGAAAAAAATAGAAAACAGTAGGCAGTGCAGCTCTATTCTCCAGTCTCTCCTGTCTGTGTTATGGAGGTGGGGAGGGCAGATCACATATGGTCTGATGGTTGGAGACATTGTGGGGTACACTGCATGGAGGCTCAGATTCATTTTAATTTCTTGAAGGGATTTGATGCCTGTGTAGGTTTGGCAGTGGGCTAATATTGTGTCTCTCTGTGTTTTTGTCTCTGAATAAATATCTGCTGAAGTAGATGAACCATAATCGGTGTTATACATAAAAATGCTAAAAAGAGAATAGCAGTGAGAACCACTGCTAAGTGTTCACATCCCAGATTTCATGGACATGGACTTTTCCTCTTCTCTTGCTAGTAGTGCAGTGTGTCCATTTGTTGCCCTAGTTATCTGGGGAAGTCACTCACAGAGTCATGTTGCACTAGTGTTTAATGTGAACTTACTATATATCAAATGTTTTTATTGGCACAAAGTGGTACCGTCGAGTCTGCTATGACTTTCAGTGTCTGTTCCTCTCCATTTTGTCTGTTACTTACCCTACTATTATCTTTAGCAGCGTCTCTCTTTACCACTACTCCATATACTATTCAACGTTCTTTGTATCTCTACATATATTCTCCCTCTCTATATTCTGTCTTCTCACTTCCCTCATCCATTAACACTTATAACTTCCTTCTCTCTCTTCCCCTCTTTCTCCCTTATCCACTGTAACTCTCCCTTCTCTCACTATGCTCACTGACTCTTCTCTATCACATGTACCATCTCTGCTCTCTCTTCTCTTCTCTTCTCAACTCTCTCATCTACCACCACCTCTCCCCTGCCTTTATTCTCCCTCCATTTTCACTTTCTCTACTCCTTCATCAACTTCCACCACAACCTCTCCCCATATTTCTACCATTTTCCTCTTTCTCTGTCTTTTCTTTCTCTCTTCCCCCTCATCCACCTACCCTCTCTCTTCACTTTGTCTTTCTCTAATCTCTAATCCTTGATCTCTCTGCTTTATACATAAGAAGTCAGAAGAATTCCGGCAGCCCAGACAGGAAGACACTACAGGTAGGGGGGAACATCTTGGGGCCCTCCATCTATTGTTTGGTACAAATCTGTAGTCTCTCTAGGGCAATCAGATATGACTTCTCTGACTACTCTGTCAAGTGACTGGAAGGGGTGAGGTCAAAGCGATAAATATTAACTATTAAAATTTACATTGATTAAAATTCAGCTTTTAACCTTTTTGAATGCTAGAGATGTTTCCAAGAGAGACCACACTAGCATTCAAGGGGTTAAAAGTCCATTTAACTCAGTGGGAGTTTTAATTTTTCTCCCATAGTTCAGCTGGTTTGTTCTAGAATTGCTCTTCTTTTCTTTTGTGTATTTTTTTTAAGAAAAGGTGGCAACCCTAGGCATGCAAGATCAGATCTTGGCTTCTGTTGTGAAATCTGTTTTTAGTGAGCTAATCTTGCAGTGCCCAACATGCATTGGGTCACTGACCTGACTATTTTAGGACATGTAACCATGGCCCTCTAACACTCTGACTTCACCATTCTTGAACAAAGCTGATGACCCATTGGAGAGTCAGTAACACTGTTTGATCCAGAATTCCCCCCTTCCCAAGGTAACTTCTAGACCAGAGGTGCAGAGGAGGAGAAAATCACCAACACAGTTTAATGGAGCAGTAAACTTTTTTTTATGAAAACACATATTTTATAGAGCTTTTCCTGCTGAATAAAACAAGGGTACTCCCATCTCTGTCAGATGTTTTATTAAAAAATTATAGCAGTTTAAATAACCAGGAAATGAATTTACTGTTTTTACTTCCTGATAGTTCTAACTGACAGGAAGTGACAGGCAGTTTCTATCACATTCTATGGAGAACTGTGTGTCTCTGACTTTTCTGACTTTCCTCTCCATTAGAATCTAACAGGAAATCTAATTAGAATTTGACCACTAGAGGGCGCATGGGTTTAAACTGTAATAACTCTGGAAATATAAATCTCTCAGCAGTGGGAGTACCCTTATTTTACTCAATAGGAAAATCCCTACAATATATATTTTTCATAAAAAAAGTTTACTGCTCCTTTAAGGACCCTGGCGAGTAGGTGGGATGCATCTGTTAGTCTCTGGTGGATGGGGGAGAAATACTTATCAATTTAAAATGTACATTTAACCCACTGAATGCTAAAAGGGGTACTAACAAATTGCAAAGCAATGCTGTGGAGACCTCTCTGGCATTCAAAGGATTAAAAGCCCAATTTCAATTAATGGAAATATGGGAAGTTTTTATTTTCCCTATAGTGCAGTTGGTTTCATTCAGCATTACTTTCTTTTGAAAATAAGGTCCCTTTAAGAAAGGGATGTTGAAAGAATAGAAGGAGTAGGATGTCAGACCCCCAAAAATGGAATATCCCACATAAATTTTGATAACTATGCGTTAAAAAAATTTAAAAACAAAGAGAAAACATCTCAGCTGTCTTCAATGCACTCTACTGGTGTATTATAAGTTGCTCCTACACAAAGCAATGATATTATGTAAATGTACACAACCATGCTGAGGGTTGAAGGCTAATAATAACACTCCATTCTATAGCCAGGAAATTCTAATAAACCCTAGGTGCTTTGTCCATGTACCCTTTGTTCAAGACTTACCAACTTAAATCAATTCTGGATGTCATGTCCATGGAGGCGGACATGATGGTTCCTTTTAGTTTTTCAAACTAAACTAAAGAGCAGAGTGGGTGCTCAACATTGAGAAGCAATGCGTTTCACATCCCTCTGGCCCTTAACTGGTTAAGATTAGCATTTGCAATGAACAGAGTTTGAGGTCCTGTGGTCCAGCTACTATATACCTCAAAGCACACAACATCCAGGATTGACTGATTAAAGATGCTACCTCTTGAACAAAGTCATATGGGCAAAATTCATAGGGGCCATTAGGATTTTCTGGCCAACGTAAGGTAAGGGTTATTATTAGGCAGTATGTTTTTTTAATGTGTGATTTTGCATGTGTAGTTTACAGGATGGAGGAAGCATTTCTCCTTTACACACCTCACATTCTGCAGGAAATGAGCAGTGCAAAAGATAATTAGCTCCCCTGCCTGTTAAAAAAGCCTCTTCAGATATTTAACTCTTTGTGTAGCAGAGGAGTGTGTAATGCTTTGTTTCACGATGCATTGCACATCCTTTTAGTCTTCAAAGGATTAAAGCAGTTTTGTCAATAGCCATAAATGCCATAAATGTCATGTCATAGCATATGTGCCTTTAAGGGGCAGCTGGTTTGTCTCAGAATTGCTCCTAGTTTGCCTTTATAGATATGCATCATTGTCTGTTATTTAACCAATTGAATGCCAGAGGGGTGCTCAACACATTTGCTTCTTAATGCATTGTGAACCCCTCTAACACTCAAAGAGTTAAATATACTTATTACTAATCCAATTCAATATATAAATAAATAACTATAACTACATTTTTAATGATATTTATTCATGTCTATTTATAATGGTATACGAAACTGATTTATTAAAGAAACTGTGCATTCCCTATCAATTTCAATCATTTCAAGCAAAAATATCTAGAACACATATTGTAAACATGTTAAACAAAATGGCAAAGGACCAATTCAGATGCAGATATTTGCGAAGTGAGTCACAGTTCGGTACTAAAAGCTTATACAAATGGAGAAAGCAGCAGGTGCGGTTTGGTGAACTTTCAAGCTAAACTAGATTTGGGGAAATAAAACTGAATGATATACCATTTTCAGTTTCCGTTTATACATTTAAATAGCAGAGGACTTCTCAAAAATGCATTTTGCATGTAGACAATTGAGGCTCATGTACTAAGACATGGGCAGTCAACTCTAGACTCTACTGCTGTTGGGGACTGCAGGTCCCATGATCCCTAACCACCCAACAGCTAGGGAATGAAAGCTCACCTCTACTAAGAAGAAGTATAGCAATTCTGGGGCATGCCAACTGCACCATGGAGAATGAATACAAATTCTCATTCATTAAATGGGAACGATTAACCTCTTGAATGCTAGAAAACTCTCCATTGACCTCTCTAGAATTCAAAGGGTTAAAACACCCATTTAAATCTATGGACATTTGTGGAATTTTTCTTTGATCCCTATGATCCAAATGGTTTCCTACCTGTGATTTACTAACAAAATCAAGACATAAAATATTAACATGCACATACATACATAAACCCAGAACAATGCTGATTGCTACCTTCCACAAATTATGAATGGAAATACACAATGGGTGACAGAAAAACGTATCTAAATTAATATCTCTAGTGTAAATCATGGGTGGCCCAGAATGCTTGAGATCACACATGTCACGGTGGTTCTTGATGGGACAGGAAAGTGTGTGAATTTTTTTGTCAGCATGTTAACACTTAAAAGTGGAAAAAACCCAGAGTGATGATTAATTTTTTCCCTTTGACTTGATTGTACACCAAACAAGCAGGAAGGAAAAATAAACTAATTGTACTGGTTCATGTGCAATTAATTTGTGGGTTTTCTTTTTTTATTTTTTATAGTGATGTGTTTTCTGCATGTTAATTCCTGTGGAAATGTATATCAGGAAATGACAATACCAACCCCTTGGATGTAAGAAGCATTCATGGAGTTTAACTAAGAAGTATTATGTCCCAATTGGGTGAATGTATGAATATGATTAGACACTATACCAGATGCTGAAATCGATTTTCTAGCGCTACTCCTGCTTAAAGCCTACATACTAAGCTTCTTATGCTGAAAATTATCCCATTAATGCCACTTTGGCCAAGGAGGACAGTGAGAAACAATACTGGGACTTTGGGACATTCCTCTCCTCTATGCCTTGTTTAATACCTGGTATTAACCCTTTGAATTCTAGACTCCCACATTTCGTCTGGATCCCTGCAGCATGTATTTTTTTATAAACATATCAATCTAAAGGCATGATCTGGCAACATTATTGCTAGAGAGGATGTGTAAGGAGCTTCCTGAATTTAAAGAAGCAGTAACCTGTTTTTTTAATGAAAAATCTATATTATAGGGCCTTTCTTACTGAGTAAAACTAATATGCACCCTTTTCTGTCATTTATTTTATTCACGTGTTATAACAATTCAAATTATCGTCAAGGCAGGACTGAAGGGAAGAGGACAGGTATACTGTTGAAAAGTAACTTTCTAGATAAGCTTTTGAATTGAATTTGAATTTTCTTGTAAGCAAGCTTATGTCCCATGTAACTTAAGAACAGTGTTTACAGAACAGTTAGCTAGCACAGCAGGCATTTCAAAACATGATTTTATTCACAGTTGGTTTACATTCCACATATTATAACAGTGACATACATTGGTTAGCGTTTTCAAAAATAACTATAAATACAAGTAAAACTGTCAGAGAACTTGGTAGTGCAGCCTTATACATCAAGGTACAGTAAGCCTATAAAAAATGTTAGTGGGCCTATATCAAGACAAGCCTTGAAAAAATTGTTTGCAGGCTTGCAGCCAGGTAAACCACAACCAGAAACATTATAATTAGCCCACCAGTGACATGGTGTTTGCTAACTTAGGGCTCAATCCAAATATTGGAGTTAAAACCAACGTGAAGAAAAAAACTGCCTTCGCGAGTTAACCAAGACTGGGTAACGTGAGATTCAAATCTTCCTTACCCATAAAGGCTAACGAGCGATGACCAACAAAATACACGTTCTCCTGAAACCTGTGTCGCATAGAAAATCTTACCTAAAAACACACGATAAAAATGTTATCTAGCTCCACAGCCAATCACAGCACTCCAAAGTATCAAGTTCAGCCAGAAAACCCAAAATCTCCAATGACAGTCTGAACGGTGTTCTCTGTGCTTCCCTACCCAGCCAGTAGGGGAATACAGAGAAGGCTTTCAGCACCACGGACAGCACTGAATGCCATAGGGATGTGCACTGCTCACTCCTGTGGCATTCGCAGGTTTAAACAGAAATAGTACACCAAGCACTACACAATGCCCCCCCCCCTTCGACACCCCCCCTTAGTATGTCAACATATATTGCATATATTCGACATACTAACTCCATCCGACATTCACCTTATTAGCTCACATATAGTAGTGGAACTTGTCTTTTATTCGGCAATTAATCTTTTGAGTACCAGAGAGGTAGGAAAGCATTGCTTAGCATGTTTCCTACCCCTCTGGTACCCAAAGGGTTAATATGCAAGGTATGGACTACATACCTTGCCTGTATATGTGTGTGTGTGTTTTAAACATTTTTTTTATTAAAAGACTATTATTAAACATATCTTTAGTTAGATCTCATTCATTTTAATGCCCTACCTCCTGTGTCCCATTGCTATTAGTACTTTTGCTCCACTCTCCTTCAAACTGAGAGTGGAGCAAAAGTAGTAATAGCAATGGGACACAGGAGGTAGAACATTATAAATGAATGTGATCTAAGTAAAAATACAATTGAGGAAGCAGCCCTGCACTCTGACTGCAGCGCTTCCCTCATCTTTCTTCATTAATGTGCTGGTGCTGCAGGTGGCTGTAAAGCCCTCAGCATAAAGAAGGCTGGGGACAAGAGAGGCATTGGAGGAAGCAGGTGGAGGGGAGAGAGCATTGGAGGAAGCGGGTTGCAAGCTTGTATTTACTGCCCGCTTCCTCCGATACCTCTCTCCACTCTTCACTCGTCGACATGAAGTCGCACACTGAACGACTTTGTGCATGCAGGGGACAATGTTGACACTAGGAGTCAGACAATTCAGCTGCTGGAACTTCAGAAACTACAAATATAATACCATTACACAACATCATGTCAGTGGTTAAGATGAGAACCATTCCTACCATGTCTCTCATCCACTCCTGACTTATATAAATCAGAAAATATCTCATGATGTTGCCACTGGTACCACCACCTTCATCCGCAGCAGAATCAGCACCGCCACAACATTTTTCCTCCTCTGGTAGTTGTGGTAACTGTGAGTGTAGGTGATATACATTCACAGACACAGAAGCAGAAGGCTCAGAGATAGGCAGCAACTCTGTGCTGCTACTGCTACACACAGCCTCTTGGGGAAAAAAATTCCATTTAAGAAATTGACCCCAGGGCACTTGGGATGTGGTGGCAGTACTACCTACAGGAGTGGTTCTGATTTACAGGGGATTTGGTTTTGGTGATGGTGTGCTCTGGTGTATCCAAGTAACAGCAGGGGAAATGGTAGGTTTCATGGTAATACTATCTGCTGCTGATGGGGTCTAGAGTCTCTGAGATACATGGGGATGTGGTAGGGGTGGTGGCAGTACTATCTGCTGCTTGAAGGCTCTGGAGTTTCCAATGCTGCTATCACCCCTCTACATCCCCTGTTACTCAGAGTCTCCAGATCCCACCAGAAGCATAAATTGCTGCTACCATCCCCTGCCACAAGCATCAAAACCACATAATCTGTCACTATCTGCTGTTGATGAGC
Source organism: Rhinophrynus dorsalis (assembly GCA_037306005.1). Lineage (NCBI taxonomy): Eukaryota > Metazoa > Chordata > Amphibia > Anura > Rhinophrynidae > Rhinophrynus > Rhinophrynus dorsalis. The sequence continues at coordinate 206,099,583 of CM074718.1, forward strand.
TCTGGCGTCTCAGAGTCACAGGGGATGTATTGGGGGTGGTAGAAGCATTATCTGCTGCTGGTGGTATATCATTCAAAGGGGATGTGGTGGGAGGTGTAGCAGCATTATCTGGTGGGCTCTGCTGATGATTAGGAATGCTTCTGTTACTTGCATTTTCTGCATCATCATTATCAGCATTCCTTCAACTTCTCTTGCATATGTTTACCTACTCATACACACAATGCAGCCTGCAATATCATCAACAAGGTTTACTGGTGGTGACGGCTACCTCTCTCTCACAACATAACTACTCCACAAAGTATTTTTGTTTTTCTTCTTTCACTATATGCTGTTGATGGACTCTGGAGTCTCAGAATCACAGAGGATGTATTGGGGGTGGTAGGAGCATTATCTGCTGCTGGCAATATCTCATTCAAAGGGGATGTGGTGGGAGGTGAAGCAACATTATCTGGTGGGCTCTGTTGATGATTAGGAATGCTTCTTTTACTTGCTTTTTCTGCATCATTATTATCAGCATTCCTTCAACTTCTCTTACACATGTTTGCCTACTCATACACACAATGCAGCCTGCAATAGCATCAAAAAGGTTTACTGGTGGTAATGGCTAGCTCTTTCACAACATAACTACTCCACAAACTATTTTTGTTTCTCTTCCTAGCCCCCTGCTTGTGTAGCTTCTACAGCTCTTTCTGTCTGGGGTGGGAAGTATGTTGGCCATAGGCAGGAAATTGCAAAGTTCTCATGAGAATGTCAATGGCGTTAGCAGAAAGGCTGAGATGTTATGAAATTTCAATGTAATGTAATTTTTGAGAGACAGATTGACAAACTGTGAATTTTCCATTAAACTTACAGTGAGCATTGTTTCACTAATCTCCATGAAGAAATACATTGGAGACTTCTCAAGCATTAAGTTAAAACCCTCATTAAAATAAATGCAATTTTGCGAACTATTATTTTTCCTCTGTGGTACAATTGGTTTATACCAGAATTGCTCCACTTCTTCTTGTGACATCAGACCCAAACAGTTTGAGACTTACTGATCATTAAACCCCCTTGAATGCTAGAGACATTTCCAATGATTACATTCTCAGGATGTTGGAGTCATCTGTAGCAACCATGTAGTTAATTTTAATTAGTATCATTCACTGAAAGTGTGATGGGGAGGTATGAATCTACCAAGGCCCTAACACATGGGCTACCAAATCCATATATATACCTTTGCTAATGCACAGAATATTTACTACATACCTGGACACAACTTCAATGTGAATATGCTCTTAACACCAGCCCTATAGCAGTCATAAGAAAATTAGGAATTTTGCATTGATTTCCACTGCAACCTATTAGTATATGGCATGAAACAATGTGTAGAGAAACAACATGCCTTCAAATGCCCATACACTGCTATACTGTCCATTAGTGACAAATTAAATGCTTTGTGCTTATGTATTAAGCAGATGAGAGTTGACACTGTGTTAGATGTAGAAATACAGGAAGCAAATATAGTTGTTGATACCTTTATTGGCTAACTAAGTAGATTTAGAATGCAAGCTTTCAAGGCCTTAGGTCTCCTATGTATTAAGCAAGCACAGTGCAAAAAAACAAGCAGTCCCTGGCACTGATTTTAGAACAACTTTCCATTCATACATACCTATTCACTACATGGTAGTGAGAAAAAAAAAATAACATTAATACATCCTGCTAAAACTGCATACGTAAAAGACCAGCAATTGGCAGGTATCATCCTATTTTTCCAAAACAACTTCACAGTTTCAGAAACAGAAGTCTGTGAAAAAGATTTACTTGAAGATTGACAGACTAGACAAGACCTCACATTCCTAGTCTGAACTTAATGCCCCAACTGTCTTTTTAAATAATGTGCAGGGATTGACTGTGACTAACATTTAGCCTTATGTGTATCAAGAGATCAGGAAATAAGATTCCACAAATCTCTCCAAATTATCAAGAAGGGGAGAGGACTCCAAAAGGCACTGCAAAACTGTTATTGTATGGACTTTACTTTTAAAGAAGAATTCTATTTATAGGGTGATTTGTAGGTTGTTTTTTTGTTTTTGTTTTTTAACTATATGATAATTAAAAGCGAAAATGGTTTGAGTGCCCCCTTCTGTTAAATTAACAGCTATTGCTAGTCAAAAAAGGTAACTGCACAGCCACACTCAAAGGGTATTCTTTGTGTCTTAAGTGAAGATTTATTAACCAGTATCTCAGGCCTTCCTTGGGTCTTTGTCAAGGTTACAGAAAAAGTATAATTATTACCATTAAATAACCTAGAAGTGAAAAGGCACCACATGACATTATGCAGTAGATAGAAGAAGAGAAATAAGTAGTGGTAAAGGTAAAGAGCTGTGCTCAGAACAGTAGTAGAAAAAGTAGGAGACTAGTAGAGTAAAATGATACCTTTATTGGCTACCTGAGTTGGCTTTGGATGTAAGATTACAAGAAAACTAGGTCTCTTCTTCAGGTATAATAAGAATGAAGGCTGAATGCACAATACATGACTTTAAACACATGCAAATTATTTTAACATTTACATTTTACTGGCAATGCATCTTCTAATCTTTGGACCATAATTAACTACCTGGACTCTAGTAAACCCTCTTTGAAGTAGACTAGAAAATGCAAATACATGCAATTATCTTTTTGATGTGGTAGAAATGCAGACCACCACAAGTAAATCACAGAAAGGACAACATACAATAAATATTAGATGTTACTTCCCCAGGCTGGGGCATCCACCAGACTCCTATCACTTGGACCCTCTCTTTAACTAGTTGTTGCCTTGCCTTAACCCTGTGCCAGTGCATTGCACAGCAGGTTCTTGCCCCCTTCCTAAGGAAGCAATGTTCAAAATCTACTCAATGTTATCTTGTCTGGGCTCTCTTTGTAGCATTCTGCTTACCTTCTACTTCTCTGTGTGCGGCACCTTGCCTCTCTCAATACTTGTATCCTTTCCCCATCTCAATGCTGGTGCATTTCACAGAAACAATCACTTAGAGATTCTGCAGGAGACTTCTGATGCTGATACTTTTTCCCTGTGGCATTGGTTCTTTTTTTTTTTTTTTTGAAGATATGGAAATGTGGATAGCCCCTAATATCCAAAGTAAATACAAGCTAGCACTTACTTGACATTCTCAAGCTTATGAATAAGCTTTCACCTCCCGATTCTCTCGAGTTCCAATCACACCGGTCAACCACCTATACGTGTGCTACCTGGGAGATTCTTCCAAAAGCTCCTCTGAAATCTGAATAAACATGTAAAATGGTACACCATGTATACACATCGAGGATCCTTCAGCGTGTTCTTTTAAAACCATCAATTCTTTATTAATTCCAGATTTCAAACATGTAAACAGTACCTTGTTGTCGACGATAGGTATAGAGGAAAACTAGTGGCCACCCCTCTGCAGATCTTTCTATTAGGCTCTGATCAACGCATTTCACGTGTGTACACACTTACTCATGATCACCAAAAGCCGGTAGTCCAAACATCAGTATATCTGAATTAATTTGCAGCCAATCCCGATATTACGTTCAGCTGTCAATCATCCAGTCAAAAATGACCAGGCATGGTGTCCGAATCATTTCAAAAGTGCAGTGAAACAATCGGATATAATGACCTCTTAAAGGGAAATAATAATAAACACTCCCTCTACATCAGGATATATCCCCTCACAGGGTTAAAAGGAGATTTAGAAATCCTAGATCAACAGCACCTTGAATGATACCTCTCACAGATAAGCATCGACTGATGATACAGACAGCTGACTTGGAGTCCACTCTATCTTCAAGGACTACAAACCGAATTCCACTTTACAATATCTAAGTCTCACTAAATGAATATTTAAAACCAACATAAAGACTTTAAAAATTGTTGTGGCACAAACAATTCATCAATCTAAAAGTAAAATTAAGCCTAAATAAATAAATTAAACCTAAATAAATAAATAAATATTAACAAAAATGATGCTACAAAAGATATTACCAAATCCAGGAGGATTAAAACAAATTGGAGAGTATTCTTCTATGTAGCATCAATTCGGATATTTCATCAATGTTTCAATAATCAAATATTTATATATATATATATATATATATATATATATATATATATATGTATACGCTCAGGCGCTTCACAGAGAACATCTCCCTTCTCTTGAACAAAAGACAGATGCCGTTTCTAAGTCATTCTTCAACCACTGTCTACTATACATCTTATTAAAAAAAACAGAAGTATCTACAGTATAATTATACAGTATCATTGAAATAACAAAAATTCCTTTCTTAAAGGAATCAAAACCTCAATAATATAGTTGAACAATAATGTCATAGGGCACAATATCTCTTAAAGGGATAAAAATCCCAAATATACAAGTGCCAAGATGATTCTACCCCTGGCCAGAGTCGTATGAATGTGTACCCCTACCATATTTTTATATCCAGAAATTTTCCTGGGATATTTTCCACACACTGAAAATTTTAATGGTAGGATAGCGTGCTGATTATATTATGCAGTAAATCATAATTCTATATACTAATTAATCTTCATCAGAATTTGATTTTAGCAATGATGTAAGCAACCTGCAGCATTAGGAAGTGCCAGGAAAATGTACAGAGTGATTATTGCTTTTTTGTAGATGCCTATATAACTCTGGAAAGCTTTTGTATTGTTTGTTAATGTTATTGTATTGTGTTGATTGACATTCACATCATAACAGACTGTGTATTTTCTCCTGTGATGTTATGTTAGAGACACTTGAATCAACTGTGTACATTCTAGGGTCTTGTAACAAATCTCATTTTTACATACACTATAAAAAATTTAGTGTTTCTAAAAATGAATTCAAAGAAAGGTGAAACTCAATTAAAGGGCCTTTGTTAAAACCTAAAAAAATACCATAGACCCTGTGTGCCAAATTGCAGTAAACCTTTCAGCAGTAAGAAGGGAGCGCTCTGATTTTTAGGGCATTATAGATCCTTTATGGTGCAGAGTGAAAATTTAAACAAACCACTATTTTGTGTTGTTCAATGTCGCCTCCCTGACAAAAGAGGTATTGAGCCTATCAAAAGCTTGTGTTTTTCATTTTGCACAATAAAGAGGATAAAATGCACTTCTACAAAACCTGAATGAGTCCTTCTTATTATGGTAAAGTGTATACTTCAGACTGGAGATAGCCAGGTTCCTGAGTAGGTCTACTGCACCAATTTGGCGATTGAGAACCTCAGAGAGTGCCCATCAAAAAGGCTTATGATACTGAGGCAAAAAACAATTGCACCAATTGTGTCAAGGTAAAGTGGAGAAATCTGGAGCAAAAAATTGCACCTATCAAATAAAATCCCATTGAGTTAAGGTGGGATTTTTTTATTAAAGTTGCATTTCTGCCATGAAAATTGTTCCCTTTTGACTTTATTATTATTATTATTTATTTTGATTTTGACCATAATTTTTTAATGTATCTCAAGTACCTCTGTTGCCATGTACCCAATGATTTTTGTTGGCGACAAGCACTCATATGGTCCCAGGGTCTTCCTTTAACATTTGAAACCAATTAATTTGAGGTGAATTTTTTTTATTACTGAGCCTCAGACCCCACTCTTTGATCCTCCTTACTACGGGATTAATAGCTGTTGAGTAGCTCTGTACTAAAGAGAGTAGAAGGATTATGTTAGGACTCCAGTATCTATGGGGTTAATTTATTCCTTTCCAGTCTTACTAATTAGTTACACAGGTGTTGATTGTGGATATAATGGAATTGAGTTCATTACTCAGTCACTAGATTACATTCAGTTCACCTCTGTTGTTATTTTGACTCAGACTCTTTATACTACACCTATATCAACAAAGTCTCAGTAACATCATACCATGTGGTTAATGAATACTACATAATCGGGCTGTTTGATATCAGCTCCTCTCCACAAAGTACAGTGGATGCAATCACCATATACATCAACTGTAGCTCTGTGTGGCACTCACTGATATTAATTACTTAAGCAGCAAACTTTTGCTACAGTGTTTTTCTTACTATTGCTGTGGCATACACTCTATAAGAACCATGTAATTATCCTCTATATCCTGAAGACTCTGAGCACAATTTATGCAATCACCAGATGTACCAATTGTAGCTTTATGTAGCACTCTGTGATTTCAGTTACTTAAGTATGCGTGCTACAGTATTTCTTATTATTGCTATGGCATAGATTCTATAAGAACTACGGCATTGTCCTCTAAGTTCTGATGATTCTTTTAGTGCTCAGTTATTATTTACTTCTTGTTTTAGTTTTTACCAATAAAAATCAAGTTTTACTATTACTTCATACTGTGGTTTTCTCCTAATAGCTGCTTGATAACTTGGGGTGGGTTTGGTGCTGCTTTACTGACCCTCTTTTCTATGAGTACTGATCTTACATCCTCACTGACTGTCAGTGCTGTGTCGCCTACCTGCAGCGGTGGAGAGCCGGGCGCTTCTGTTCTCCTTCCTGGGCAGTCGGTTCCATGGGCTGACAGCTCTCTTCGTGGCTGTCATGCCTCGTCTTCGATGCTGGCTCTTCCGCATACAGCCAGCATCAGAGCAGGTGTGCATCATGATGGAATTCCTCCAGTGACGTTGTACTCCACTCTTAAAGCTATAGTACTTATTGTGTTCTCCACCTCCTTGCTCTGATGTATATAAACTGCCTGGACACCACTTTAATTACCCTTACATGGTGTTCCAGTGCAGTCATTTGCACCTGTGATTCCTTGTATGACCCGTGGCTTGGCCTCTGTTGCTCCCAGTGTACCAGTTGTGTGGCTTGTCTGACTACCGGCTTGGTTGTGACCTGTGGCTCTGGCTGACTACCCACTCTGGTGTTGACCCCTGGCTTGTCTGACTACCCACTTGGTTTTGACCTTTGGCTCAGGCTAGCTACCTGCTCTGATATTGACCCCTGGCTTGTTTGACTACCCACTTAGTTTTGACCTGTGGCTCTGGCTGACTACCCGCCTGACGTTACCTGTGGCTCCCGCCCATTACCCTCTCTGAGATTGACCGTAGGCCTCGTCGGTCTAATCTCCATCTGTGGTGACCTATTCCTATACAGGAACTTGGCTGGGTCCTAACCCTAGTTCTGGTGCTAATCTCCCTCTGTTGTGACCTGTTCCAGTTACAGAACTTGGCTGGGTCCTAACCCTGGTTCTGGTGCTATTGCATGGCTTCCTCCTTATCAAGACATCTCCTGAGCAGCCTCCTATTCCTGGTAGGAACAGCTTGCTCCAGGATAGGATCTCCTCATCTCTCTGAGGGTATTTCCCGGCATTGTTCTTTGATTAAGTGTATCTCATTTAATAAAGGTGGTGTCTCATTATTGTACTGGCTCCTTGTTCATTCTTGGGTATCCGTGACACTGACGTCCCACCTGAAACACAAGCACAGGTCTGATTGAGAGATACACCATCAACATGTCAGAGATGCCACAACTAGCAGCAGTAGAAGCACTCCTAAAAGTTCTTGGGATCTGGGTTATACAATACTAGTACTGTAGATGTGTCAGAGAGTGTGCCAAGATTTCAATAATTTACACTAACATTTTGAAAATGCAGAACATGGAGGAGTATGAGTTTGTTGGAAGAGATTAAAAGAGTCATAGAATGTGCGCACCTACTGCCGCCACCACCACATAGGTCATATTGTTAAAGCAATAAAGTTACTCAGTTATTCCATTATATACTGCCATACCACATACACTGAGATCATAGAAAGTAGTCAAAACCTGCACAAAAATAATCCAAAAGTATTCCATAGTAAACTTGTTGAAATGTTGGTGGTTGACATGATGCTCTTTTCTTTTGTTGAAAACAGAAATTTTAAAGAACTGATGTCTTGAGTTGCACCCTGCTGGTATATCCCAAGCTGCAATTATTTTTCAGTGATGCCTGTTTTACAAGGAGGAGTTCAGTGGGCAAAGGACAAGGGACTCAGCCTGCTTACATTTTTAAAGCATATGTTGCTGTAGGGCTCTGCCTGCTCACAACTTTACTTCCAGCTGTTGATTTCTCCACGTCGTCACCCAGCAGCAGTAGTGCTGAAGAGGAGTGAATTTTGCAGCCATAGAAGGCACAGCCAAAAAATGGCAGAGTTCTCACAGGAAATGTATTGGCTTTCACAAAAAGTTATACATTTTATGTATTTTCTTTGGGCGGGACATTTTGTGGAAATTGCTTATTTTCTGAGAAAATTCCCACTGAAATATTTTAAAATTTTCTCCCATCCCTACTAAGACCCAAACATAAACATATGTTTATTTACAAACCTTCACAAAAGAATCAACAAAACAAATATTACTTTGTTCAGCCTTGACACAGGGCAAGATATTCACAATTTAAAAATAATGTGTTGGACTATTTTTTTATTTATTACGATTTTACTTGACACTATGCATAGTACACTGAGTTAAGATGAAAGTTTGTAAAGATTGCAAGATGGGCCCCAAAGAAAGTAATCTGTCTGGGAAAGCTAAACAGTGACAAGTTAATGGTCATGCAAGAAAAATTCTTCATACTAGAGAAATCTCTAACCATTTTATAAAAATTGCACTTTATTACTTTTAGTAATCATTATCAATGAACACCTACTGTATTTTGATAAAGCCCTTCTTTAAAAAGCTGCATACTGAATCTCTCTTGGCTTTCATAAGCACCTGTATCAGAAATACTTCCATTGATTTAACCCTTTGAGTGCCTGGGGTTTGGGATATTTGTATTTGGGTAGGCCAGACAAATTTTCAAGTTTTCATTTAAGTATGATTCCTGTTGCTAATGTTCTATATATGTGTAAAATATTGTTACTGTTTTAAAGCACAAGTTCACCTTTTGAATAGTGCCTCACTTGAAGTAGTTTTTGCATGGTGTGGCAATATATTGGGCTCGATTTAATAGACCCTAGTAAAACTGTCAGCATGGAAAAAATGGATACCGAACGTCACACACACAGTGTTACCTTAGGAATCCAATTGACCTAACAGGAACCCCAACAGATGTTGGGACACAGAACCTCACTTGTGGCCCAATGTTCTTTGTGTATGTTTTGTTCCCAAAATGCACACTAAATAGCGTGAGAAATGGGAAAATCAAAGGAAAGCAGCTAACACTCAAAACAGTCACCCTCCCAAACACTAACCCTACATTACTCCTAACAATAAAGTGAAACAATAATGTCCCTAACACTATCCTAGAGCTGTAACACTTACCTGTCATCCACTGTAATTCTTCATCTTTACTCTCCTATCTTCCGACATTTTACCTTCTTTCTTCTCATCTTATTTCTTCATATCTTCCAAAAACTAATGCCTTTTATATTGCCAGTCTCTGTTCAAAATGGTTTCCATGCTACAACTGGCTGGGGTGTGTGTTTATGCACCTCCCAGCCAATCAGCTTCTATCGGGAGAGATGATGAACCACACATCCCAGCCAGTTGTAGCATATGAACCACTTTGAACAGAGACTGGCCATATAAAAGCCAGTTTCTGTTCAAATTTCCCTCAGTCTGGCCTGGGAGGTATCTTTGGTGTGGGGGGGGGGGGTTGCTGTTTACCTGCAATTGCCACAGCATTGGCAGTGGGGCAGGGCATAGAAAGATATGGCAATTCTTATTTAAACATGTTTTTTTTTATTTATAGTGGCATTAGTTTTCAGGAGATAAGAAGAAAGAAGATAAGAAGATAATGGAAGATATAAGATTAGAGAAGAAGAATTATAGTGGATGACCAGGGTGCTGAAGATCCAGCTGGACAGCAGATTTATAGGTACTTATTTTCAGGGGTTGTTGTTAGCTTTAGTGGGATTAACCCTGTGAGTGCCGGTGTGGTATGCAATGTTCTGCAATGCATTGCGTCCCTCACTGGCACTCACAGAGTTAATAGATGTTACATTACACACATTTTTTCAGTCCTTTGGATGAATTGATATGGAGCTTAGGGCCCATAGCAATACAACCACTGGCCATTCAGCTTTTTTATTTTTACACTTCAATTCCAGCGTCAGTAATTTTAAACATGCTTTAAGGGACTCAGCACCTACTTTTTGTAGGCATAGATTTTTGGTGATAAAGTAGAGTTCTTTAACGCAAGTTATCACCCAGCACATGCAATTGAATAAGAAATGAAACATCTTTATTATTGCTTTCTATGGGAGCAAATTTAGTGCCCAACTTGTTTTTTTTTTCTTCGGTAGTTTGTCACATTGCAGGTATTTGGATGGATAACTGTGCTTGAAAAACTTAGATTGTCTGTTGTTGTTTTTTTTCTGATGGGTGTTGAATTGAGTCCATGATCTCATAAATCCCTACATTTTCAGTGAATACCAAAATTAACATAATCATAAAATTAGATTTTAAACTTTATGAGCTCAAAATACACATTACATTGGTTAGAACGTAAAATAACACTAAGGCTTAACTGCCTCATAGTACTACAATAAACATATCAAAGCATTAATTTTCTAAAAGTAGAACATCCAGATAATTCAAAACTGTCTGACCTTTCATCCTATATAGTCAAGCAAGGATATTTCATTGAAAAGAATGGTATTCATATTTTTCCAGACATATACAAAAGTTACTGTTTATAGCACAGCATCTCACACATCATGTTATCTCCTAAATACCTGAAATGAATGCGTGCATGTATTATTTCCATTGGCCCCAAATTAATAATATAGTATACCAGAATTCACTATTATTGTTTTCTTATAGACCCAAATTCATGGATACATAAGCAAATGCACATAGACATGCATACAGACAGACGTGCATGTAAATGCAGTCTTGCACATGCGCATACATGCAGCACACATCACATTGTGCACATGCACACATGTGCTTTCATTAACAAGCACATGCACTTGCATACACATACACATGTATTTCTCCACAGTTACACAAACACACACTTACGCACATGTACCACACGAGCACACAGATGCAAACATAAACAAATAAACATCAAAATATACACTAATACAAATGGACACATTTATGTACCGTAAAATCTTGCATATAATAAGCACAATTTTGCACAATGCACTCTTGTAGTACATCTGATTGCCTCAGCCTGACAGGGTCCCAGCGGATGGCATGTGCATTGGATCTATGGTACTGCCCTGGGAGGACCTTGAGGTCCTTTCAAGAATTACCCATTGGCTACAAAGAAGAGGTCCTGACAGGGCCAAGCTGGAAGCGGGTGGCAGTTGCAAGCATGCCTCCCGCTGGGACCCTGTCAGGCTTACAGGGGAAAACAAGGGTGCATATTATACATAGGCACTCTTGTTTTTCTCCATAAATCTTGGGTATAATGTACACCTGCATATTATACACAGGTGTGTATTATACCTGAGATTTTACAGTATACACACACATGCTTGGATGCTGACAACCAAATGTACACATACAACACAAGTGTATAAACACATATATATACATCAGCTTTGAGTGACATAAGCAATTGCAACAATTGTAGAACTGGCCAGGGTGATGGTTAAATTACAATGTAGACAAACTGTAAACAGCACTCAATGGACTTATAGATATATATATACAGAGAGAGACAGAGAGAGTGAGAGAGAGAGAGAGAGATAATCAGGATTATTGTGTAGTTTTAGGCATCATTACTTGTCTAGAGAGGCTCTTTCAAAAAGTGTATAAATAGGCATAGTGCTCCTTTTCACTGAAGATTAAGCATTTTCCTTTCAGATATTTTAATGGCCATGCCATCATTACTTTCACTCTCAACTTCCTCTGTATCAGAAGAATGGGGCGAATGTTAAGGGATATATTCTAGATTAATGTCATCCCCCAATAACTTTGTCATAATCAGAGTCACCCGCCTCTTTTTGCCCACTACTTTCTTATTCCTCTATGCTGTTTTACTTTTCAGAATGTTAGCTACTACTTTTGTGACAATTAGGTGTTATACTTGTTACTCTTACTGTCAGATGCAGTTGTTTGAACTGCTACACCTTCCTTTGCTATGCCATCAACACTAGAATGTGATTGTCATCTTCAGTGTTCTTAAATTGTTTATTAATATTTCTGATGGTGGGAAAACTTTTTATGTCACTTTCACAAATAGCCTCCTCAGCAGGAAAAGGATCATCGACATATATTGCACATGCTGCAAAAACAATAGCTACAGTAAATGTTTGGACTACCACTTTACTAACACATCCTTGCACTGGTCCTACTCCTTTTCCTCTACACCTACCCAGGATATTTGGAGTCAGCCAGAAACTTTTTTAATGGCTTAATTGGAAATTACTTCAGTGCTTTGATTTTTTTGCCTTCCTCTGGATCAACATGGGTGGTATTGGCTGAATTAATGAATGCATGTCTTTGTTTCAGCCTCGTCAACATTGTTACAATGTTATATATTAAAGGGATAGTAATGTTTCACAAAAACAGTAGCTCCAGTTAATTTTTATAGTGTTTGGGCCATGGAGAGTGTTATTTCAATACTGTCAGAGTTGTAGTTCAAGAGTAGGTTGGGGATTCATTTTTCCAATGATTTGAATGAATTTCTGCACTTCCCGTCAAGCAGGAAATGTTCCCTAGTTTTGTTTTGAGATGAACATTTTCAAACATACCCTAATCTTGATTGGTAGAACTTTTGTATGCTATGTGATGTGATCACATATGTTCTAAAAAGTCTGTTTCTGGGTCTAGCATTCTGGTTAAAAGTGACACCAATCATACTGTTTCACTTTTAATCAAAGTGTTGGACCCAAAAGTAGATAAAAAAAAACTTGTGGACATATCAGACAGTACACAACACTTCTAGAAGTCAAGGGAGTGGGGATAATTACTTTAATGGTGATTATAAAGTCCCCCAGCCCAGAAAAGGTAAGAGAAGGCTAAGGGAAGCACCAGAATATTTTGTGTGTATATCTGGTTTGTAGTGTGGGATCAATACACATCCAGATTACAATCACACCTTATATGAAATGCTGATCCAACTAAATTTATGGCACAGGTGATAGAAATTATTCTCTAATGCTTTGAAAATTTTTCTAGGTATAAGCAGGAAGAAATATAGTATTTGTGCTTTCAGGTTAACAAAACGAGGTAATGGCGAAAAAGTTCAACAAGGAAATTTGCTGGAAATTAGTATCATATCTGGAAGTTGCATAAATATTGATGACTTTTTAGATAAAGAGAAAGAGATAAGACAAAAATAAGAGAAAGTAAAGACAAAAAATAGTTGTTTAATTAACTTTAAAATGTTTTTGATGTGCACAGTCACAATCTTGTGATTTTTATAAGCAAAATTTACAAATATAAAGGGATTATGCATTATGCTTTTGCTTAAATTAAGTGATTTATTCTTGCTTAGGTTATTACAAAGTAGTCAAGTAATTATTAGGCAAACCACAAGTAAAAATGATTACTTACACCCAAATATGGGGTTTTGTCCACTTAAATAGCTAGTAACTTTTAAAAATTCTCAGTTTGATACCTAAGGCCTAAAATATAATCTTAAATATGACCTATGGGGGAAAATATATGGTTGGTTTAGGACTGATGGATGCCATTAGCATGGAAATGTTAATAGGTGTCTCAGAAGCGATAGATCGATATAAAGGACACCAACACAAAAAAAAAAACAGTTGTTTTATAAGCACGGTAATCAACTGAAAAAGCCATCTTATGAACAGCTGATGGCAGTTTTAAAATCACAACAGATGACAATATTACATCAATTGAGAACTATGGAACTGCCATCCCCAGGGCCATTCAAAGGTTTGTGGTATTGCTAACTGACAATAAATTGATAAATTTTACAGATGACATATCCCGGGAGCTGTCATGTCTCGTACATCCTCCAGCACTCATCTGTACACAGATACTTTGAAAATGGACCATATACAGGGAGGTTGCTTTTGGGTGAGTTAACAATATGAAATTACGCCACATCCACAGGTGTACTCACAATACTGCTCAATATGCAGTATGGTAGTACATCACCCTCACACAACATCATCCACACAACATGTGTCTCACCATGTCACTCACTTACCACAGGTGATGCAGGCTATGGGTATAAACTGTGGCTCCTCACACTACTAGCAAATCCACAAACACCTGGCCAGGAGTGCTATAATGAGGTTCATGTGAGAATGAGGAATGCCATTCAGTGCACCTTTGGCCTGCTAAAAACAAGGTTTCCATGCCTGGATCACTCAGGGGGAGCACTACAATATACACCACGCAAGGTTTGTGACATAATCCTGGCATGTGTAATCCTAATATCGCTGTGGGCACACGACTAGTGGATGATATGCAGCCCCCACCCATTGTTGATGTACCTGTGGAAATTGCACAGGATGGGGAGACCCAAAGAGGGGTGCAGATATGAGACAGGTTCATCAGGGATCACTTCAGCTGTGAGTATAACACAGAAACTAACACAATCCCTGTATGTCCATGATGATCAGCCTCTAGGAATATGTGTAAACAAACTAACCACATCACACATGTTCTGTTTCACCTCACAAGATGAATAACAGTCACAGTCCTGAGATTATAGAACCCATGCATCATATATTCCATGTACATGCCCTCTTGTGGGTGTGTAGTCAACTGACACTGCCACTTCAAGGATATCATGCATTCCCATGCGAACAAAGGTACAACACATTACCTATGTTCATCATATTTATGGGTTCAGCTGACAGCAAATAACATAGATTGCCTTGACCAAAGTCATAGCAACATGGAAACCTTGGAGCAAAAGAGCTATATCCATTGCAATGCACGCCACTGTCACATCAGGGGTTAAAGGGCTATTGGAGTAAACATGGGAGCTTCAGTTGGGTAAAGCCTAAAGGGGCACACAGTGTTAGTGTGTTCCACAGCATCTGAGTAACATATGTGCGTGTGACAAAATGCCCAAATATTTGTGTTGCCTAACATCTGGGCGTCAATCCTGTACAGTAAGAATGCTTATCCTCAGAGCTACAATAACTTTTGGACAAGTGTGTTTCTTCAGTACCCAGTTTTCATGTACCTTTTGGGTTCTCCTCCAAGGTTTCAATGCATTTTGGTAATATACAAACGTATGTATGTAACAAAGTACTGTTAGGCATATTAAAGGAGACCCATCCATATCCAATATGTGTCTGTTAATGCATGGCCTTAATCACAGGAGTCCCTTTGCAATCTCCTGAGGTACCGGTTTGTTCTCTGGGATTCCCTTAGCTGTCTCCTCTGGTTGACTATGCACTCCCTCTCCATCCCCATTCTGTATCCACTGGTGGAGGGGGATATGGCAGAAGTTGTTGGATGGTGGTGAGGCTGGTGGTGGTAGTGAGGATAGTTGATCCCTTGGCTGTGTCCCAGCATGTGTGGTGCCAGATGATGCCTGTGTCCCCACCACTTCTAGTGAATCTGAACTGGCCACTGATGGCTGACCCTCTTGTTGGAGATGTGGTGGGGGTATGAACTCCTCCTTTTGTAGAGGGTGCTGGGGCTCCCCAGTCAGACCCAAATGCTCATAATCCAGTGGCCACAGGTCATAGCATGGCCACTGGTAGCTGCTTCTCTCCCACCTGGGTGTGAGGTCATACCTGCAACCATGCCGGAGATCCAGGTGGTTGCCTGCTGTTGTGTAGTGTATGACCCATATTGTGGGGTGGGCACTGTCCCAGGTATGCCTTCTGGGTGGTGGTGGTGCAATAAAATAATGTCCTGGCTTGGACAGAGGCATAAACCTACCTGGAGGCATCCAGTCAGTGTCTGGAGTGGGAGGCCGCCTGAAGTCTGATGCTTGTTTAGCTGGTGGAGTTGGTGGTGCTGGTGGTGATGGAAGAGGTGATGGTGATGGTGACCACCTGCTGTTCCTCATCCTGCTCCACAGGATCATACACCTCCTCCTCCTCACTGTCCGCCTGCTGTGCCACAGGCCTGTATGCTGTTTGGAGAAATGTCATGGTGTGATTATTAATGTAAGCAAAGACAGGATGGATGCAAGACGATGATATTGACATGTGAATCCTTGAGTTTCAAGATGGTATCCAATGTATTGTGTTGTGATGAATTTTATACCACCCTTGCAATCAATGTTTGATGAACTTGACAGGATCATGTATATCAGGCCTGTCCAAGTTCAATACTCAGGGCCACCCACAGGTCAGAAGTGAAGGATTTCCATGATTAACCATTGGTGGGTTGATCAGCAGCTTCCTCATTTTGTCTGACCCACCTGTGCTCAATCAGGGATATCCTTCAAGCATGCACTGTTGCTGGGCCTTGAGGGCTAAACTTAGACAGACCTGCAATTCACTAATATAAGCAACCTGCAGTAGTTTATGTCTGTTTTCCATATGTATCCTGACAAGAGTGGATGGCCTGACATCCCTCCTTGCCATCCCCACTCCTCAGGGTAAATGTGACAACCAAATAGTAACGCCTTTGTGACCGACCACACAGGTCCACTTTCAAATCCGTCTACCTGCCTCCAAAGTATTCACCTCTCTCTCTCTCTCCTCTGCTCCTGGGTCCTGTGCTCTAGCTCACCAAAACTTGAAACACAAACAAGGAATGTCAGTTATTTTGGGGTATATATATATATATATATATATATATATATATATATATATATATATGTGTGTGTATTTGAATGTATGTGATACTTTAGTGTTTTATTATTGGCCGTTTGAACATGTCTTGACAACAATCAGGGTCGCTAGATAACATTGACCATTATGTTTTTCATTGGCTTTAGACATATCTTTAGACATATCGTACGGTAATTATCTGTTGATTGGGACTCACAGTGATACGAAAAAGGTGAGATGCAGTTTGTGTTACGTGGATTTGTTGAGCCTACGCTCTTTAGCAATTCTTGTAGATTACGTCTTGAATTCAACGTAAGCCATGTATTGTTAACACATTTTGGCCTTTTTTACCTTAACAGAGGTTTTACCGGCTTTTTTTAAATCGACCCTATAGTGTTGTATTGTTTGTAATTTGGCAGAGAAGAGAAGGGTGGGTACTAATTTAAATAAATGAACTGCAATAAATCTTTTTGGTCATTCAAGACGCTGCTTTCTACGCAAACATTATAAAAGCAAATTTAGAATTATGTATTTAGAATACTAGCACTTAATTAGAATTTGTTTTACAGATGTTAGCCTTAGAGAACATTAATTTATATGTATTAACCCAATTTAATTTCACAGTGTTAGTGTTCCTTCAAAAAACAATATATATAAAATAATTCCTCATCATTTAGAACATTATAAGCAATTGATTCACAAAAGATAAAGGTATGCTTTACACAATTCTGACATCATTCCTGTGATCATCCCTCCTCTTTGCATCAGTGATGTGTTAGATTGTCCTCAGAAGGTCACTTAAAAAATGATCATTGTACTTCTTAAGAAAAAAATGTATTACTATACAAAAGGCTACAAATTCATTTAAGTTCTAAAAGTATAACATATTTTTTGGGGGCTGCTTTCCTTTACAAATTACTCACTTAGCAAGCATCAGAATAAATGTAAAATTAAAAATAAAAGCTCACTTCATAAAGATAAGTAGTAACACACAGTAAATCTATTGTAACTGTATTATTTCAAAAATAATTTACAGCTGGTAGTCTTAGAAATTCTGTCATTATTATTAACCAGTCTATTTGTTATTTAGTAGAACAATTTTTATTCAAAATAATATCTGACTTGGGATTTGCAATGGCACTTGCTTTATTTGGTAGTACAAAAGAACATCCTATCTTGTCTATACTTGGCAAAACTGGGAGTCCAAACTGTCAGGAAGCTGCCAACAGCTTGTAAATATGTAGCTACCAGAGGGCTGTTCATTCAGTAGATGAAAAAGATAATTTCACTGTCTGTGAAAACCATCAGCCTTGCTTGCTCTTTTCATGGTGGTGGAATATGTTCAGTGGTTAAGTTTCCTGGGACTTATATATCCTATTCCACAGAAAAAAAACATTTCAGCATTTAAGCAATGAACAACCTAATTTCTTTTGACATCTTGGTCCATTGAGCCATTCTTGGCAGTACATGTTATTATACTTCTTTAGTACTTTTCCAGCACAGGTACATAATCTTACCCAAATATTTTGTGTTAATTGATTAAACAGGATCCGTGAAAAAAAGTGAGTTGTTTTCAGAAATACCAGGTGTGCACGGTCTGTATTTTGGCAGAGCAGAACTCTCAGTTTAAAAAGTTATTTGCTTAGAAATGGTTGATTAGCGCTGTCCTTCAAATTGGAATTTTACATAGGAATATTGACAAAACTCAGAATTTACAGAAAAAGTGCAACTATAGCTGGTGAACCACATGTTGTCTGTCACTAAAGTAGCCAAATACTTAATTTCTACCATACAAATGCAGAACATTCTTGGGGAGTCGCATATGCTTTATAAAAAGTACAGTGCTAGTATATTTAAATCTTGAGATACGTGGAAGGTCCATTTTTCAATCTGTAGACATTTCCACTAAAAGGAAGTGGTTTCTCCATTCTGAAGAATTTCCCACATGGAGGAAAACCAAGTGAAACCTTCCTGTGGAAGGTTAAGCCCATTGGTTTCGATGGGTGAAACCTTCCAGTGATGTGTTCGTGTACAGCATTCTGCCATTCCTCACCATATTTCCAGTGTTTTTACACACATACCATCACTCAGGCATGCATACATCATCATGAATGTATTCATGTTCAGCTTTTCTGAACAGCATAAGGTCAGACCTTGATGGAGGTTTCCAGTAGACCAAAAACATCCCTTGAGCCATTACCAGTATCATATTAAAGAGAGACACAAAGCTTAAGTACTCCAATAAAATTTTTATGTTGTTGTTCGTATGACTTTGCCCTGGTTAGAAAACCTGCAGTCTTCTGGCTGTTGTTGCACTACAACTCCCAAAATCCTCAGACGGCCATTGACTGGCTGAGAAAGATGGCAACTGTTGTTCAGCAATGGCTGGAGGACAGCCACAGGCTCGCCACTTGAGAGCTATACTCATGTAGCAGTAATGGCTTTTAGATGGAAAATCACTCATAATTAATTCAGGTACAGTTAGGGATGGGTAAAAGTTTTTGTCACAAAACAAAACATGCAATAAATGGCACTTCCTACCTTCTATGGGAAGTCCTGGGAAAAGTGCAATTTTTCAGCTGTTAACCACTTTTTTCATTGCATTGAAATCAATGATAATATTGTATTAGCCACAAAGACATATAGGGCTCGATTTCAAGCAGTATGACACCAAAAAAAAATCCAACGGAGGTTTTCCAAGCACAGAAAGCAATTCAAAGAACTGTGCTATGAAGAACTACCTGCAGAAAAAGAAGCATATCAGCTGTTAAACTTAGGGTCATTTCACCCCATAAAACATAGAACAAATGGCCTACACTGCAATTCAAAAAACTGCGTTAGGCATAAGATGCGATAAGGGACCCACTTTATGGTGGGTGTACTGACATGGGGCTCTAAGTACACCCAAAATGTGTCCAAAGTTAGTAGATTTAACCCTCTGAGTGCCAGTGGGGTATAATTACAGCCCATTAAAAAGTAACACCATTATTCCTGATGCCCAGCAGAGTCTTCAGCACTCTGGTCAGCTGATGTCCATCTTCTTTCTTCTCTCTTTCCTTTTCTCTCTTCTTTCTTCCTCTGGTCCATCTTCTGTCTTCCATCTTCTCGTTATGTACCTGCAAACAAATGAAGAGATATCAATAAATGTTCCATAAAAAAGAACCTGCACATCTATGCATAGTTTAACCCCTTCGATGCCAGAGAGGTACACAAGCATTGCAGAGCAATGTGTTGCGTACTTCTCTGGGACTCAAAGGGTTGAACAATGCTTCAATGTGCAGGTCAGTAGTTTATAAAATGGCCAAAGCCAATAAAAATGTATCCCCATGAATTATAAAATAGCAAAAACATTTTGAATAAAAATATTATGCCTTATTTTCATTTGTTCAATGATGTGTGTGGTGGCGGTGGTAGTGGCAGCGGCAGAGAAAGTATGTAACAGTACCCACCCTTCCTTTTTACCTTACGTGCTGATGCTCGTTCCACTGTGAGGGAACTTGAACAGAGACTGCCTTTGTATATGGGCAATCTCTGTTCAAAAGCACTCACAGCCGTTGGTTGGGATGTGTGCTATCAGTTTTGAGTGGAGTTGCTTGAAGTTGATTGGCTGGGAGGTGCGTAAGCACACATCCCAAACAATGGCTGTGAGTCCTTTTGAACAGAGACTGTCCATATATAAAGGCAGTCTCTGTTCAAATTCCCTCACAGTGGAACAGGCATCGGCCCATAAGGTACAAGAGGGGGTGCTGTTACTTACTTTCTCCACCGCCACTGCTACCACCACCACAATGAAAATGAAAATGAAATGAAAATAAGGCATAATATTTAATGTTATCGACTTTGGGCATTTTATAAACTATTGACCAGCACATCTAAGTATTGTTTAACCCTTTGGGTCCCAGAGAGGTACACAACACATTTCTCTGCAATCCATTGAGTACCCTTCTGGCACTCAAGGGGTTAAACTATGCATAGATTTGGAGGTTCTTTTTTATAGAACATTTATTGATATCTCTTAATATTTTTTACAAGTACATGATGAGAAGATGGAAGACAGAAGAAGGACCAGAGGAAGAACGAAGAGAGAAGAAGAGAGAAGAAAGACGGAAGATGGGAAACGGACAGTGAGAGACAGTCAAGTATAACACAGATAAGCTAACAATCATTTCTTGACCGTGTGTCAGGCACCAATTCTTCACTTTTTTTCCTTTGATGTTCCCATTATGGCTGCTATTTAGTGGTGTTTTGGAAACTTAATGCAGAAAATGTAAGTTTGGCCAAAAGACCTTTTCTGTGGCCCAACATCCGTTGTGCTTTCAGCTGGTAGGGCCTTTGAATACCAACTTGGACATTTTATTCTGTCAGTTGGTAAACTATTTGTCCCTACTGGCTGTTTCACTGGCCCTCTAAGTGAAGCCCAAGGAGCTTCCCTCCCATAAATTTTTGGCGTGATAAGTCTCAATTATCAAAGGGGATGTCAGTTTACTGCATGTTGTTAGTCTGTCCCTTTGACCAAATGTGACCCCTTAAAACTGAAGACTCAGCAGTCTCAAGAATGTATTTCACACAACCCCTGCTTAAGCATATGGAATAAATTTGGGGTACATAAGACCCCATTAATATATTGATTGCCCCCTCTCTCCCTCCAGCCAAGGTGTAAGAGATAAATGCAGACATAAATGACCCTTCCTTTTACTTTAATTCTGCCTCTACCTTATTTGGAAGTGGTGGAGAGAAATCGTGGGGGCTAAGGGCTCCCACAATTAATATTTATTATTACTCGCTACACTGGTCATATGGAGGGGAGAAATGGGAGAAAAACCAGATCCCAAACATTCTATGATCCCCTACCCAGAAGCCACACAAGAATGGCTAGTTGTTCACAAGAGTACTACTCAAAGGATTAATAATTCAACACAGCCTATACAGGTCACAGGGAAGACTTACTTACATTATGGGACAACCTCCAAATATATGGGGCCTCTGACTGCTGCAAATTTTGAAATGTGAAATGCACCTTTGATAAAGATGGGGGCTGATACACACTGACAAGAAAGAAATATCCCATTCTGTTGATATACAGAAATACAAATAGTAGTAAAGAAAACCCTCAATAGTAATTCAAATGCGTACATAATGCTCAATGTCAACTGTATTTAAATTGTTTTTCAAAAATAATAATAGCGTAAGAGGAAACTGAAGAAAAGCTTACCAAGTGCTTCCACTACATTACATTGCTGAAAAAATGGGACTTGTCATAGAATCAGGTTACTGTACATTCAGGGTTTTAGAAATTAAGATGTCTTGGATTAAATATCTTTTAGGTAATGCAAGAATTTCAGTGGATTCAAATGGTGTGTATTTGCTTTTGTGTGATGGATTTCCAGCAGTAGAAAATACTCCAAATTCCTGCTACTATGGGATATGTTCTTTTATTAAAATTTTGGTAGCTCCTGATGTGACATCAGACAAGGAATCTTTTGTTGTGTGTTATTTTCCTTATCTGTGTGTCTATTCCTTATGATCTACCACTGTAGCATCACCATGACATCAGTATATGAGTAAGACATAGGACCATAAAAAGGTAGAGGAATTCTGGGGCAAATTATCTGCTTCAGAATGAATTGGTAAAACTTCCCATTGATTTAAATGAGGCTTGGATGTCTATCTAAGAATCCATGGATTAAAAGCCCTACTTAAATTAGTTGGAATTCTGGGAATTCTACAGCTTGGTTTATATGCCACTGAATTGCTCCACTTTATTTTTGTACACATGACCCCTTGTTTTTTTTGACCTATCAGTGATCTATGTCAGAGACAGAGAGCTATATTTATTTTACCATCTTAACTTCAGCTCAGTTTGTGTTGACCATTATTCCATTGACTGATTTTATCTGTGCTGTAGCACTGCCATATTCGAATTAAGGTTCTGTGTTGAATGCTGATTTGTTAAAGCATTTAACGTTTTCTGATAGGTGACACAGACAGAAACAAGTAGGGTATTCTTCACCTGAGCTGTGACTGAGAGTAACAGTGACAGATAAAAACACACAGTTCATACATTATTTTCACAGATAAAACATCATTCCACATGCTAAGATTTTTGTCATGCATTTTACAGTAACAATCAAAAACATTATCATCCACTAAATGTTCTAGTGGCACCAGGCAGTGACAGCTTACTGTAAACTAGTGGTCAATCTTCTATAAATTCCTCTAAGGGGAAATTTGAAAACAAAGTGTATCAGACTCTAAACAATTCTAAAAGAATATGAAAGTAGTGAAATGCGGAGGAAGCAGATAATGGTGATAATAATGATGTTACTGATAACCTAATTATTAATGAGGATTTTGATTTAAAATATGTCCTTCCATGTTCCACCCCTATTTCTTCACATAAAGACAAAGCAGAGAGTGAGAGTGATATTCATCTGGCCCAAAATTAGTTAAAAGAAAAGGCTCAGTCTTCCACTATGAGAAAGGATAACATTTATTTGAGAAACTATCTAACTGGAAAGTCTGGACAGGTAAATATGCCTACAAATACACAATCATCTCAGCATTTCTGCTGCTGTTCAAAGTGCAGATTCAATAACCCTACTGCTAGTACTATTGTATTGTATTAGTGTGGGCTGGTAAGACAGTAAAGCTGCAGAAGGGGAGTGGGTTACATTGACTGGATCTGACAAGGAGCCGAGTATGGATAGGGACACATGGGAAGGAAGACCAGCTACATAGTAGTTGGAAGAGAGTTAAGAGATTGTAAGTAAAAGGGAGACATATTGGTAGATAAAGAAGTGTGAATGCAGTATCTGGGAAGTTTGAGTACTAAGTTAGGAGGGAGTCAGCCCCTGTGAATTAGAGAGCTACAAAATCTTAGGCATGCTCACCCCCACAAGAGCTGGTGTGACACAACACCTTAGCCAATGTATATTAATATTTTAATTGCTCATTCAAATATATCAGTGATTCTCAACCTTAGTCCTCGGGGCACACCAACAGTGCAGGGTTTCTGGTTATTCCGGCTTAATCACAGGTGAGTGTGAGTCATTTTGATTGATTCATCTGTGATTAATTAGGGATATCTTGAAAACAGGACCTTTTGGTGTGCCCCGAGGAATGGAGCTGAGAAACACTGAAATATATTGCGTCATAGATTGATCAAGCCTGAGTGATTGATCAGACTAATCTGTAAAAAATAGTTGAGAATTAAACATTTGCTGTGACACAAAAAGGTTGTGAATGATTAAAAAGATGGATCATGAACGCAAGGTGCGAGCAATCAAACAAAAACATTAAACTAACAGAAATAATTACATTTGTGCTTTGAAAATGCATTAAATCGAAAAACCTCTATAGGCTAAAAAAGGTGGATTATGTGTGCAAAGAATGCTCAATCAAACAAACACAATCAAGCTTATGAATCACACTTCACCGAACAAAACATGATAACATAAAATTTGATGGGGATAAGAACCGTTCAGCCCATCTAGTCTGCCCATTTTTCTTTATATATACCTCAAGCCTTATTTGGTCCTTGGTCTTGATTTATGTTCAGGGAGGGCAGCCTTATGCCTATCGAATGCATGCTTAAAATCTCTCATTGGATTAATCTCTGCAACTTTTGATGGTATTCTATTCCACATATATGATTGTATGAGTGAAGTGCTTTCAATCAAACAGAATAAAAATCAATCATTCAAAGTTCTTTTGAATAGACAAACCTCACACAAAAAAGGTCAATAATGTGTGCAAAGGACCCTTGATCAAGCAAAACATAATTGCTTAAAAGAAAAATTGGTTGACCATAAGCAATAAGAATGTTGATAAAAAAAAAAGACATTCAAAAATGATCATTATTATAAGGTCAAAAACTCATAAAAGCAGTGTTGCAATTCTCATTAAATGATCAATTATTAAATGTTTTTGTAATCTGAATTTTTTGCCTTATTATTAATATTTAACTGATTTTATTTTTAACCATGGACATATTCTGTTGCTTTTGAATGCATTTCATGTGCTATAAGTGGTACAAATGTTATTACATGTCATAGTCCTATATTCTAGTGTTGAGCGAGCATGCTCGGCCGATGCTCGGATCGGCTCGAGCATCGATCTGCTCGGCACATGACGGTACTCGTACGAGTACCGCATGTGCTCGCCCGCCATGTTCGGGTCTCCTCCCCGCACGTTTTGCGGCTGCTGCGCAGCCAATAAACGTGCAGGGAGGCTCTGACATCGGTGTAATGCCAGCAGCCATGTTGGCTGCTGGCATTACACTGATTGGCTGGCCAGAACCCGTGGTCGGGTGCTGTATAGCACCTGACCAGCGAGTTCGGCTCAGTCTTAGCCAGGGAGAGATGAGGATAGGAAGGGAAAGTCAGTGAAGGGAGAAAAAAAGCAAAATTGTGAAAAAAAAAGAACCAAAAGACCTTTTTAGGACTACTGTGTGTGGGGGCAGGAGGTTATTTTGTGTGGGGGGAAAAAAACAAAAAAAAAAAATTTTTATATATTCTGTTTAGTGTTCAAAGTTGCAGATTAGAGCACATTCTGTTTAGTGTGCAAAGTTGCAGATTAGAGCACATTCTGTTTAGTGTGCAAAGTTGCAGATTAGAGCACATTCTGTTTAGTGTGCAAAGTTGCAGATTAGAGCACATTCTGTTTAGTGTGCAAAGTTGCAGATTAGAGCACATTCTGTTAAGTCTTCAAACTAAAATATCAAAGTCACATATTCCATTCAGTGTGCGTCGCCGCAGTTTAGCAGCACATTCTGTGTACTGTGCAGAGTTGCAGAATAGGAAGAAATACTGTTAAGTCTTCAAACTAAAATATCAAAGTCACATATTCCATTCAGTGTGCTTCGCCGCAGTTTAGCAGCACATTCTGTGGACTGTGCAGAGTTGCAGAATAGGAAGAAATACTGTTAAGTCTTCAAACTGTAAAATATCAAAGTCACATATTCCATTCAGTGTGCTTCGCCGCAGTTTAGCAGCACATTCTGTGTACTGTGCAGAGTTGCAGAATAGGAAGAAATACTGTTAAGTCTTCAAACTAAATTATCAAAGTCACATATTCCATTCAGTTTGCTTCGCCGCAGTTTAGCAGCACATTCTGTGTACTGTGCAGAGTTGCAGAATAGGAAGAAATACTGTTAAGTCTTCAAACTAAAATTTCAAAGTCACATATTCCATTCAGTGTGCGTTGCCGCAGTTTAGCAGCACATTCTGTGTACTGTGCAGAGTTGCAGAATAGGAAGAAATACTGTTAAGTCTTCAAAGTAAAATATCAAAGTCACATATTCCATTCAGTGTGCGTCACCGCAATTTAGCAGCACATTCTGTGTACTGTGCACAGTTGCAGAATAGGAAGAAATACTGTTAAGTTTTCAAACTCAAATATTAAAGTCACATATTCCATTCAGTGTGCGTCACCGCAGTTTAGCAACCTATTCTGTGTACTCTGCACAGTTGCAGAATAGGAAGAAATACTGTTAAGTTTTCAAACTCAAATATTAAAGTCACATATTCCATTCAGTGTGTGTCACCGCAGTTTAGCAGCCTATTCTGTGTACTCTGCACAGTTGCAGAATAGGAAGAAATACTGTTAAGTTTTCAAACTCAAATATTAAAGTCACATATTCCATTGAGTGTGCGTCACCGCAGTTTAGCAGCCTATTCTGTGTACTCTGCACAGTTGCAGAATAGGAAGAAATACTGTTAAGTTTTCAAACTCAAATATTAAAGTCACATATTCCATTGAGTGTGCGTCACCGCAGTTTAGCAGCCTATTCTGTGTACTCTGCACAGTTGCAGAATAGGAAGTAATACTGTTAAGTTTTCAAACTCAAATATTAAAGTCACATATTCCATTGAGTGTGCGTCACCGCAGTTTAGCAGCCTATTCTGTGTACTCTGCACAGTTGCGGAATAGGAAGAAATACTGTTAAGTTTTCAAACTCAAATATTAAAGTCACATATTCCATTGAGTGTGCGTCACCGCAGTTTAGCAGCCTATTCTGTGTACTCTGCACAGTTGCAGAATAGGAAGAAATACTGTTAAGTCTTCAAACTCAAATATTAAAGTCACATATTCCATTCAGTGTGTGTCACCGCAGTTTAGCAGCCTATTCTGTGTACTCTGCACAGTTGCGGAATAGGAAGAAATACTGTTAAGTTTTCAAACTCAAATATTAAAGTCACATATTCCATTCAGTGTGCGTCACCGCAGTTTAGCAGCCTATTCTGTGTACTCTGCACAGTTGCAGAATAGGAAGAAATACTGTTAAGTTTTCAAACTCAAATATTAAAGTCACATATTCCATTCAGTGTGCGTCACCGCAGTTTAGCAGCCTATTCTGTGTACTCTGCACAGTTGCGGAATAGGAAGAAATACTGTTAAGTTTTCAAACTCAAATATTAAAGTCACATATTCCATTCAGTGTGCGTCACCGCAGTTTAGCAGCCTATTCTGTGTACTCTGCACAGTTGCGGAATAGGAAGAAATACTGTTAAGAATTCAAACTCAAATATTAAAGTCACATATTCCATTGAGTGTGCGTCACCGCAGTTTAGCAGCCTATTCTGTGTACTCTGCACAGTTGCAGAATAGGAAGAAATACTGTTAAGTTTTCAAACTCAAATATTAAAGTCACATATTCCATTCAGTGTGCGTCACCGCAGTTTAGCAGCCTATTCTGTGTACTCTGCACAGTTGCAGAATAGGAAGAAATACTGTTAAGTCTTCAAACTCAAATATTAAAGTCACATATTCCATTCAGTGTGCGTCACCGCAGTTTAGCAGCCTATTCTGTGTACTCTGCACAGTTGCAGAATAGGAAGAAATACTGTTAAGTTTTCAAACTCAAATATTAAAGTCACATATTCCATTCAGTGTGCGTCACCGCAGTTTAGCAGCCTATTCTGTGTACTCTGCACAGTTGCAGAATAGGAAGAAATACTGTTAAGTTTTCAAACTCAAATATTAAAGTCACATATTCCATTCAGTGTGTGTCACCGCAGTTTAGCAGCCTATTCTGTGTACTCTGCACAGTTGCGGAATAGGAAGAAATACTGTTAAGTTTTCAAACTCAAATATTAAAGTCACATATTCCATTCAGTGTGCGTCACCGCAGTTTAGCAGCCTATTCTGTGTACTCTGCACAGTTGCAGAATAGGAAGAAATACTGTTAAGTTTTCAAACTCAAATATTAAAGTCACATATTCCGTGTAAGATGAAGAAGGCGGGTAAAAAGGGACGGGGAAGTGGACGTGATCCTGATAGTTCAGGGCGCGGGTCAGGACGCGGAGAAACTGTGCCTGGTGCCAGAGCACAAGAAAGAAAGACATCCACCATACCTAGCTTCATGTCTAATTTTACAGGGCGTCGCAGGACATCACTCTCGAGGTCCGACCACTGCGAACAGGTGGTCGGTTGGATGACAGCTGATACTGCTTCCAGTCGGTTAAGCACCACCCTGTCTTCCACCAAGTCCACTCTCAGTCGCCAAGAGTCTGGTCAACATAATCCTCACTCTGATCATCCTTCCTCCCACCATAGACGGTCTGGTCAAAGAAGTGATCCCACACTGGGATATAGTGAGGAGCTCGTCTCATCACCAGTCCTTCATTTGACCCTCTCTCCAAGCACGCTTGCAGAGGAACATGACATCTTGTGCCCTGATTCACAACCTCTAGAGGGTACCCAATCACAAGAAGATGACAGATGTGAACGGCATTTAAGGTCAAAGGAAGTAGTGGATGATGATGATGATGATGAGACACAGTTGCCATTAAATCAACCACTATTACTGTCTCAAGACCTTGTTGAGGAGAATGTTATACAGTTGTCAATGACTGAGTATGTGGTGGGATCAAGACATGGGGAGGATGATCAGAGTGAGGAAGTGGAGGAGGACTTGGTGGACGATGAGGTGACTGACCCCACCTGGGAAGGTGTAGAGCCGAGCGATGACAGCAGTCCTGAGGGTGAGCCATCTGCAGCACCGCAACAGGCTGGAAGAGGCAGTGGTGTGGCTACAGAAAGAAGGCGGACCGCACCAAACCGGCCCGCAAATGTTCCACGGAGCACCCCCTTGCGTAAATCTCCCTTGCCACAGGGTAGGTGTTCTGCGGTATGGCGTTTTTTTAAGGAAAGTGCGGACGACAAAAGAATTGTAGTTTGCAACCTGTGCCACACCAGAATGAGCCGAGGCATGAACACTAGAAACCTCACCACCACCAGCATGATCCGACACATGGCATCCAAGCACCGTAGTAAGTGGGAGGAACGCCTGGATCGCCCATCTGTGTCTGCAGGCCACACCACTGCCTCCTCTTCCCCTGTTTTCGGTGCCGGCCAATCGCCTGTCGAAGGCGCAGGCCCGCATACCTCCCGCCCTGCACCTGTACCATCTGAAGCACCATCAGCGACCACATCCACTTCCCTGTCCCAGCGCAGCGTCCAAATGTCGTTACCCCAGGCATTTGAGCGCAAGCGAAAATACCCAGCCACCCACCCACAGGCCATAGCACTAACCTCACACCTTTCCAAATTACTGGCCATCGAAATGCTGCCATTTAGGCTTGTGGGCACTGAGTCCTTCCGCAGCCTGATGGCAGCAGCTGTCCCTCGGTACGCGGTCCCCAGCCGCCACTACTTTTCCCGGTGTGCCATCCCCGCATTACACCACCATGTGTCCCGTAACATCACCCGTGCCCTGACCAACGCAGTTACTGGGAAGGTCCACTTAACGACTGACACATGGACAAGTGCTTGTGGCCAGGGACGCTACATTTCCCTGACGGCACACTGGGTGAATGTCGTGGAGGCTGGGAGCGACTCGGACCCTGGGATGGCACGGGTGCTACCCACGCCGAGGATTGCGGGCCCTACCTCCATCAGGGTTTCCGCCAGCACCTACGTTATTGGCTCCTCCTCCTCCGTTTCCACCTCCGAATTCTCTACACGCAGCGCCACTCCCCCATCAGCCAGTAGCTGGAAGCAGTGTAGCACTGCAGTGGGGAAGCATCAACAGGCCGTGCTGAAGCTGATCTGCCTTGGGGACAAACAGCACACGGCCTCAGAGCTGTTGCAGGGGATTAGTCACCAGACCGAGCAGTGGCTCTCGCCACTCAACCTGCAACCAGGCATGGTTGTGTGTGATAATGGGCGTAACTTGGTGGCGGCTTTGGAGCTCGGCAAGCTCACACACGTACCATGCCTAGCGCATGTATTTAATTTAGTGGTTCAGCGATTTCTAAAAACCTACCCCAATGTGCATGATCTCTTGACCAAGGTGCGCCGCGTGTGTGCACATTTCCGTAAGTCATCTACAGCTTCGGCCGGCCTGTTGAAGCTGCAGCAGCGCTTACAATTACCAGCTCACCGGCTGCTGTGTGACGTGAGCACGCGCTGGAACTCCACCTTCCACATGTTGGCCCGGCTTTGTGAGCAGCAGAGGGCAGTAGTGGAGTACCAGCTGTTACACGGTCGTCGCCTCTCCGTTCAACTTCCTGTAATCAGAAGTGAGGAGTGGGAATGGATGTCAGACCTCTTCGAGGTTTTACGCAGTTTTGAGGAATCGACACAGATGGTGAGCGGCGATAACGCTATTATCAGTGTAACCATCCCACTTCTGTGTCTACTGAAACGCTCGCTGCTCACAATTAAAACCGACGCTTTGCATGTGGAAGAGGTGGAAATGGGGGAGGAAGAGCTTACACAAGGTGATAGCCAGAGCACCCTCACTTCGTCTTCTCAGCGACAATTGGAGGAGGCGGAGGAGGAGGAGGAGGAGGAAGACACGGTTGCCTCCGCTACAGAGGGTAGCCATGGAACTTTAGTTCCATCTCTTCAGCGTGGGTGGGCAGAAGAGGAGGAAGAGGATGAGGATATTGAGAGTCATCCTCCTGGTGAGGACAGCGAAATCTTGACTGTTGGTACTCTGGCACACATGGCTGACTTTATGTTAGGCTGCCTTTCCCGTGACCCACGCGTTGTACGCATTTTAGACAACACGGATTACTGGGTGTTCACCCTTCTGGACCCCCGCTACAAAGAGAATTTCTCATCTCTCATTCCTCCGGTGGAGAGGACAAGCAAAATGGTGCAATACCAGAAGGTTCTTGTTGAAAAATTGCTCCAAAATTTTCCATCTGACAACGCTGGCGGCAGAGTACGTGCTACCTTGGCCAACCGAGAAGGGGAGAAAAGGGGAGCACACAGCAGTTCCGAGAAAGGCAGGGCAACACTCTCCAAGGCGTGGGACACCTTCATGACACCCCGCCAGCACCCTCACCCTGATGCGCAGCCTAGTGTCACAAGGAGGGAAAAGTTTTGGAAGATGGTGAAGGAGTACGTAGCAGACCGTGTCAGCGTCCTCAATGATCCCTCTGTGCCTTACAACTACTGGGTGTCCAAGCTGGACACGTGGTATGAACTGGCACTCTACGCCTTGGAGGTGCTGGCCTGCCCTGCCGCCAGCGTTCTGTCTGAGCGGGTATTTAGTGCTGCTGGTGGCATCATAACAGATAAGCGTATCCGCCTTTCCACCGACAATGCTGATAGGTTGACACTTATAAAAATGAACAAGGCCTGGATTTCCCCTGACTTCTCCACTCCACTGGAGGAAAGCCCCGGGGGAACATAAACTCACTTTACATATATTATTTACAATGATGGGAATACTCTGTATTCCCATTCACCCCTTCCACCCAAAAAACGGGTATATGGTTGACTCTTAATCTTCTCATCCTCCTCCTCCTCTTCCATATGCCCTGTGCTATAATTTTTATATAGGGCCAGCTCACCAGCGGGCCCTGTGATATAATTTTTATATAGGGCCAGCTCACCAGCGGGCCCTGTTTGACAATTTTTATATAGGTCAGCTCACCAGCGGGCCTTCTCATATAATGTTTTATTGGGTCAGCTCTCTAGCGGGCCCTCTCATATAATGTTTTATAGCGTCAGCTCACTAGCGGGCCTTCGCATATAATGTTTTATAGCGTCAGCTCACTAGCGGGCCCTCTCATATAATGTTTTATAGCGTCAGCTCACTAGCGGGCCTTCGCATATAATGTTTTATAGCGTCAGCTCACTAGCGGGCCTTCGCATATAATGTTTTATAGCGTCAGCTCACTAGCGGGCCTTCGCATATAATGTTTAGGATGGTCAGCTCTGCAGCAGACCCTCACCCATAATGTTTTAGATGGTCAGCTCAGCGCACGTTTCCCTCTTAATCATGGCCTCAGTTCAATAAAATCAAGGAAATTTTTGGGATAATTTGCCTCTGCGCACGTTTCCCTCTTAATCATGGCCTCACTTCAGAAAATCAAGGAAATTTTTGGGAGAATTTGCCTCTGCGCACGTTTCCCTCTTAATCATGGCCTCACTTCAGAAAATCAAGGAAATTTTTGGGATAATTTGCCTCTGCGCACGTTTCCCTCTTAATCATGGCCTCACTTCAGAAAATCAAGGACATTTTTGGGAGAATTTGCCTCTGCGCACGTTTCCCTCTTAATCATGGCCTCACTTCAGAAAATCAAGGAAATTTTTGGGATAATTTGCCTCTGCGCACGTTTCCCTCTTAATCATGGCCTCACTTCAGAAAATCAAGGAAATTTTTGGGAGAATTTGCAGATGATATACAAGTAAATATACAGCAAATATTGTTTGGTAACAATTTTTCGCCTAAAGTCGTTTTTATTTTCCTTTTTGTGTGTTTTATGGTCAGTCTGTAAAAACGGGCGAAAGATCGTTCCCAGCAGCGATGTTGGAGTCCAAGATGCATCCAGACATCCTCCCTATGCTGTCCCTGAACCATTTCTGTGGTGTTTCCATCCTTTTCTGCCCTTTTCCTATGGACCAGGCACCCTCCCCTCATCAGAGCAGGGGGTGCCTGGTGTAGTGCTCGAGTCCTCCCATTGACTTCAATGGGGCTCGGGTGCTCGGCCGAGCACTCGAGCCTCCGGGGGTGCTCGGTCAGAGCACCCGAACACCCGAGCATTGGGGTGCTCGCTCATCACTACTATATTCCAGTACTTATATCTATCAGTGTCAATTTGACATGCTGATTCATTTATTATATATGCCATTTGAAGAAACTAAATGTATCACATATCCATTCTCATTTAATTTGAAAGATATAGTAAGGGGATATCCTCATGTTTAACTTTAGAAATATACTGTACCTTTTACAGGGTATTGATCTAGGTTGTACTGAAGATAATGATGATTTATCTTAACTGTTTACAGATATAGCTGTCCTAAACATCACTTTTTTTGATCATCTCCATCTCATAAGCATCTTTTATTGACTTGGTTTGGATCTTTGTTTCTTTAACACAGAAAATGTACAGATAGTGAGGGAAATTCTTTCCAGTCCATCTGTATATCAACATTGACTCTTTGATATATAGTAATAATAAGATAATAATAAATCAAAATGATGTAATTAAAGTAGAACTAATATCTGCTTATAATAACCCCCCAACTACCTTACTATGGTCAGAAAATACTAATGGTCCCTATGAATTTTACACTTGTGTTTTTATTCATGAGATATCATCTTCAATCAGTCACAGATGCCACGTTCATGGAGGTGGACATGACAGTTTCTAGCAGAATAAAAGAATCCAATCTCAACTCACTACACATGATAAACATAATCCTTTAAAGACCACAGTGGTGTGCAATGTGCTGTCAAAGCTATGTAAAAACTGGACACAGAGGAAATAGATGCAGAAATCTTTCTTTTCCTTATACCTGCTATAGGTGTGGTGTGGGGAGCTTGCTCTCTTAAATGGCGGGTATGGAAATGGTCTAAGGAGTCTCTAACACATGGACCCAGGTGCACACATAGCAAAACTATATATAGGTTCAGGTCATGCAATACACTGTCCAATCATACATTCTGCTCAGTGGCTTTGGAATACGTTAACCCTATAAGGGCGGCAGGGCGTGCAACACAATATTTTGAAATGCCTTGCATACCCCTCTGGTCCTTAAAGGGTTAAATAATTGAGCAGATATGTGATTTGATGTGATGTCCTTCTGTATCAGAGATACATTAGCACCAATATCTAAATGTGACTAATACATTTTTGTTAATATCTAATTTGATATTAAATGTTTGAAATTATAAATCACACAGAAAGAAAAAATAGGATGGGCTTTTACCTATCTAATAGATTCTGTACTAGAAGAATCAACTTCAAATATTGTATTATTTTACATCTTCTTTCATTTCTATAACCTGATTATTCATCTAGATATAGTATATACATTTATTAATGTCTTTATTTTTTGTGTTTTATTAAAATATCTGCTTTGGTTTATTTGTCACATAATACACATTCAAGGTCAATAAGTGCACACAAAAAGATTGAATTGCCAGGTACAAGCATTATGTATAGTATCTGTGATTTTTCTATCATAATATTAAATAGTGGTTTTTCCAGATAACAAATACTAAATTAATACTTTTTATGTATTGCAGCATATTTTTCTGTAAATGAACTGTTACTTTTCTTTATTCTTAAGACATGAACCTGTTTACTGTTTTATAGTTCTATCTGTTTTACTTCAAGTCGTTATGTATGTTTGATGTAATAAAATGTTTTTTATGTAATATGAACATTGAATGAACTGTGACTGCTGAGCCCTGACTTATCCTTGTCCAGCAATAAGATTTAACAATTCATAACATTTAATTTTATAGCGCTGAACATAGGATTTGGAGACGTTCCTTGCACATCACCTCTTAATACTTTTGGAGGACAGAAGCAAGACTATAAAAAATATAATAATATGCAATGCAAAGAAAATTGGAAAATAATTACAGTTTCCTGGATTTGGGTGCATTCGTATGATAAAAAAAACTTTCACACCTCTTCATTCCAATATTTTGTATGCTAAAGATTATATTTAAAGAGTTAGTAATGTTTTATACATTTGTTATCTAATGCATTTGTTCCCTAATGTCAGCCCCTTTTCCAGTGAAGGGGCTGCCTCCATCACTTGAACAGTGGAGCTTTGTTGTCTTGGCAACTCAATCTGGCCCTTGTTCACACTTTTGACACTTGTATCTTTGTTACCAGATACAATATTGCCTGTGCGCAGAATACATTAAAACTGCTCACAATGAGCCAAATGTTGCATTGAGAGTGAGTCGGACCATAATAGCCATTTGATTGACAGGGTCAGTCCCTTCACTGGAGAAGAAGCTGATATACGAGAAAGAGGTGGATATTAAAACTGTTACTTTTTAAAAGTGTAACTGACATCAGTCATGCTCTTTAATACTTTAGTATTAGTATCTTTAATAAATAATGTTTACACTTAAAGTGATAGTAATATTTCACAAAAACAGCAGCTCCAATTAATCTTCATAGTATTTGAGCCATAGAGAGTGTTATTTCAATACTGTGAGCATTGTAGTTCAAGAGTAATTGAATGATAAAGTTTCCCCCTCCCACCCCATTTACCTAGTGTAAGCCCCCACTCCTCAGATGCGGAATCCAGTCCATAGACCAGACAGTTCACATCAAGGGTCAAAATTTTTACTGTGAGAACAATGAAAACCCTGCCCCCCTTGACAGGTGTTTCAGTTTTTTCCCTTATCTTAATTGAAGATTGTCCCTCTCTGCAATCTACCTGAACACTCCCTGCTGCTCTAAGCTGAGCAGTGTTACATCAGTAGGAGGGGCGGGATGGGGATACTTTATCATTCAATTACTCTTGAACTACAACTCTGACAGAATTGAAATAAAGCTCTCCAAGGCCCAAATACTATGATGATTAATTAGAGCTCCTTTTATTATGAAACATTACTATCCCTTTAAGTGTCAATGTTGTCCTGATAATCTGTCATGATTTTCATTCATTATCCTTTCAAATTTCAGATGCTTCAAATTATATATCTCAAAACAAACAAAAAAAACACAATCTTTGACCTTATTGAAAACTTTGAACCAGACCCTTATTTACAATGAACTGGTCTATAAACTGAGAATTCCTAGTACAATAACACCCTATAAATCCATAACATGTTTACAAATGTTTATACAATTCTTTGTGTGAGAAACACTAAACAAACTGATCAACGGCAATTATTTTACAATCTTTATACTACTTTCTTTCTGTTATCTTACAAATAATTTGCTTTTTATAAAGGGACATTAACACCTAGGTTACACCTAGCACCTCATGTTGGCAAGCCTGGCATCTATAAAAATGATCTGTTTGCTTTCTGAGACCTACAATGTCTTGTGCAATGGGAGCTTGCATTGCTGCCATTTTCAAGGCTCACTGGATCTCATTAACAATAATTTTGATAACATTGCTGTTCTTTTACCAGCCCTTTTTAAAGCAAGTTCAGTGCATTCTTTTTCTTCTTTTTTTCTTGTTCTTTTTAAAGTGACTTGCACATTTGACAAAGTGGTTGTTCATAATGAAACGTGTAAGCGTAGAGTCAGCTGAACACACTTGTATGTTTTAATTAATTCAGTGCATTTTTTACAAAGATTTTAAAGTTCCTCTCTTATTTTATTTTGTTTTATTTCCACAATTATTATTTTTATCCAGATTGTGACAAAATACCAAGCCTACTGATCCCAAACGGAGAAGGGTTTATGATCTCTGAATGCTCATTTGTCAGACTTTGTATAAGCATAGATCTGACAGCAAGAGATTGTGAATTCCCTAACTGCTTGTTTTCTCAACAACATTGAAAATACAGTGCTCTCTCTTCTTTTCTGTTGTTTCTACATGTGTGCCGCTTGGGAGAGTGAGACTACAGAGAGAGAAGCCTCAGACTGACCACAAGGGAGATTGGAATAGAGTTTATAGGGGCAGATATTTACCCAGATGCATGTGTGTTGGTACTATCATAAGCTATTGACCAACCAATCCCTATGTGTGTATACATCTGAAGGGAAAGCTGAAGACATTTTATTGCAATGGCTCCATAGAATAACAAATGGAGAGGTGATAAAATGGAGAAATCATCTCCACTTAGTGAATCTCCCTCAGTGTGTTTATCTAATGAAGAGGACAGGTATATCCTATGCTAAACAGTACTATGGCAGATTCCTTGGTCACATATAAGTGTTTATTTTCTTGTAATTTTTTATGATTTTTAATGGTGTATAGGTAGAAATTAAGGCTTTTTGTTGTAAGATGTATTAAGATTGCTTATGCTGTGTTAAGGTGACAGATCTACTTTAACACCTTGGTTGCTAGATATAGATCTCCAACATGTTGCTCTCTGTTGATCTCTCTAGAATCCAAGGGATTAACCCTTTGAGTGCCAAATGGTTAAATACATTGGTGTGTCAGTGTTTCTCTGTGTCCTCAGGCAAGCCAACAATGCAGGTTTTCTAGATATCTCTGCTTGATCAGAGGTGGGTAATATTATATAAAAACATAGCGCACAGGTATTAGAGGATATATCAATAAATACCGACTAGTAAGTTCACTCGAATATTAATATAGAAGTATGACACACAAAAACTAGAAAGTACAAACATTTAACTGTATCTCCAGAAAGTAATCCTTTCTAACAAGGCACACTGATAACAATACAGTGTAGTAGGGAAAACAACATTTAGATGACAAGAAAATCAGACAAAACTGAACATGTGAAAACTAGCCAGGTATACAGATACAGAATATGCAAAATGGTAAGTCAGTCACAGGAAAAGTACACCATAAACATAAATACACAATGGTAAGTATAAATATTGCAACCGATGATAAGTTTCCAAAATAAAATAAACAAATCCCCACTTACACAAATAAATACACCATAAACGTAAAACAATGAGCAAAGTGCAAATTGAAAACAATGAAAAGGTGAACCCAAGAAGCAAGTGAAAGATGAGAAGTCAAAAATCCCTAAGACAATGTTAATAGGAAAAGGATAAAGGCAATATCCCTGAGTAAAATAAAGTGCTAAGTGTTAAAAGTGTAACCAATTTATAAGTAAAATAAACAGGTAGGGACTAGAGATAAATAGCCTGAATCCCACCCATCACGTAGATCCCATCTGATATTATAACATCAGTGGCTTCATCAGGGAAGATCTGCCAGGAGAACCAGATTCACTGTCTTTATCCATCCCCACACCTGTTTATTTTTTTGCATTACATTTAGATAGCAGTTTAAAACATTGAATTTGTGCCAACTTTATCCAAGCAGCATACAAGCGGATTTTGGGGTAGATTTGTTAATATGTTCATGTATTGTATAATGTAAAAGCAGATTTTGTTAGGGAAATGTGTGCCCAATTTAATATTGTGGGTTTTTGTATATGTATACAGTATTTAAAAGTATGTGTTTGGACTTATATTGGGTTCATGTTCTTAAATGCATGTCTGCACATATCCATAAAAAACATTTTTATTGGGTGTATGCCCACTGGTTTACAGAACAGACCTGAGGGGTTGCTGGGGGGAATTAATTGATCTATTGTATGCTCTGGAGATTGGCAACTTGTTTTCTATTGGTTTAATCCAGTCTGAAACTGAGCAGTGTCCTGAGTGGCTGAATTGTGTCTCCCAGGAAAGAAGAGCTTAAGGATTGTGGGGATAAATACTGGGGTCTGAGTTGTGCTTGTTGTACTTCCTGGGTGTTACTACAGCGTGTGTACATGATCAGGCTGAAATGAAATGTCCCATTCCTAATGAATTAGAGACCTCTCTAGCATTCAATGTGATAGAAATCTCATTTGAATCAATAGGAAGTTTAATTCCCTACCTCTGGTGAAAATGGTTTGCTCCAGACCTGTACCTTTTTATCTCAAATTTTCTTCCCATATCAGTGATGTATTCCCCCATATTCACAACTTATTAAAAGAGCACCTGTAGATCAAAGTCATATAACACTTGATGAGTTTGTAGAATACGTGCATTCTGCAATAAGGCTGGACAGCCTGAGGCCCTCCAGCTGTTGAGGAATATAATTTCCATCAACCCCAGCCAGGTAAGACTAGCTGAGGATGACTGGAGTTGTAGTCTTCTGCAGCTGGAGGCCCTCAGGATGTCAAAGCCCTGTTCCATTGGATAGTGCCAAAAGGACTTAGTTAGGATATATAAACACTAAACCAACAGACTTCGACTGAAATATAGCTGCACAAGCTATTACAAATCAATTGCATCTTCAGTATGGCAGTAATATAAAATGTGTGCATGTTACTGTAAAAAACCTTGCCTTTGTTTTAGCTAAAAGTACATTTCCACCAGGCTGAATGGATTTTTCTCAGCTCTTTGAATAAAGAGTTCCCCAGATGTTCCTTGGCTAGAACATTTTTGCAAACCTGTGATCTCAATGTAGTGATGGGAAATTTTAGGAAACAAACAGGCAGAAAGATCTGGAAGTATAAATTGATAACCAAGTTTAACACTCAGTACTGTGGCTTGAACTGTGACAAGGAGTTTATGTTGCATTATCCTACAAAATAAGTATATTGTGGTCCCTTTGGGTGCCAGAGGGTCACTCAGTTCATTGCAAGTGATGGGTTATGCACCATTCTGACACTTGGAGGGTTAACACATACATTCTATAGACTAGAATGTAGAATTTGCTGGAACCCACTTCAAATAGACTTTACTAGAGCCTAGGGAGTTAATTCTGGCCATATGATAAGAAGTAGAATTTACATGTTAAATGAGTCATGTATATAAAACCATGTATTGTGCATTTAGCTTCATTCTTATTATGCCTGAAGAAGAGACCTAGTTGTATCTTAGAGCCACTCAGTTAGCTAATAAAGGTATAATTTTTACACTACTAGTATCCTGCATTTTTTATGGCTAACATGGTACCATGCTCTAACCAGGCTAAAACAAAGGCACATCTTTTTTTACATAAAGGCATTAAAGTTGTGGAGTTCATTATCTCGGAATTTTGTGCTTGCACCTGCTATATTGCTTTCAAAAAAGTAATGGATAGCTTTGTAACGCAGAATATTGAGATTTATGACAGCTGGTTTCAAGGCAGATAGGATAATAATCCAGGGAAATATCCTACTACCCTTTGGAGTCAGGAAGGAATTTGTTTACCCACTTGAGGTTAATTGGAAATGGTTTCAATAGGGATTTATCTGATTTCTTCAGGATAAAACAGGGGTGATATGGCATGGGCTGAGCTTGATGGATGCATGTCCTTTTTTCAGCATCTTCAACTACTTACCTTCTTTATTCAGAGGTTACAGTTTGTAATCAAATTGTTCCCTTTATATGAATACAGTCATGTAAGTATTTCTTGCTTTTTAATTTGTTTTTACTTAATCTTTTCTTAAATATAACATTTTCAATCAAAACTGGCCTACTGTTAAAACAAGTATGCAA
The DNA here is from genome assembly GCA_037306005.1 of Rhinophrynus dorsalis. Taxonomy (NCBI): domain Eukaryota; kingdom Metazoa; phylum Chordata; class Amphibia; order Anura; family Rhinophrynidae; genus Rhinophrynus; species Rhinophrynus dorsalis. The sequence goes on from CM074718.1 coordinate 206,139,529, forward strand.
TCAAATACAAGAGAACATTGCAACACTTTATTATTGATTTAAAAAAAAATCTTAAAGTGGAGTACTTTATATCATTTGTATGATTCTGAAAGAGCTTTCAAAGTCATTAATATTTATGCTAGCCATTCTTTATTTAAAATGATAGGTTATGAGATATTAAGATATTAAGATTTATTTGTCAGTTTATGCAAATTAGGCAGGACAAGCTGGTGACATATACTATCATTCCACTCTCCCTTTCCACTGTAATTTCCAAAAAGGAAGTACCAGCTGACTTGTATACACTGACAAATAAATAAAGCAAACTATCTCAAATGGTTAGTAATGCCCAAAGGTAACTTTATGTTTTATTGTAGATTTTTTTAAAAAAAAGAAATTATGTGCGGCAAATCCCATCTCTCAAACCTTTGACAGATATTCTTAAAGTTCACCATTTCCCTCCCCTTCTCCTGACATCAGCGCGCTGCTGACAGCAGGAGATCCTGGTCCTGGGTTTGCAAGCACACTTTGTAGACCATGTAAATGAAGTAGTTCTTTTTGAAGATCGCTATTTTGGCTCCGCTGAAGAGCCCCTCATGTCGGCCGACACAGATCTTCTGCTGTCAGCTTTACAGCTGACATCAGGAGTGAGGGAACTTTAGCATCGAATATCTCTCACACCGTAAAGGTTTGAGAGATGGGATTTGCTGCACATAATTTCTTTTTTTTTTTAAATCTACAATAAAAAAAAAGCTATCTTTGAGCATTACTAACCCTATAAATATCTTGCATTATATTTTTAAATAAAGAATGGCTAGCATAAATATAGGTAATACTAGTAAAATTAACCCAAAAACATGGGTTAGAGATCGCACAAGCTCAAAATATAGGGGGATTATTGCAGAAATAGTCATTGCAAGATCGGGTGTAATGATAATAAAATGGTTAAACCACAAGGCAATTTCTCTTTCTAATAGGAAAGAAATAACGTATTCTCTTTTATGCACACCATTAAACCCCTTTAATATGGCAATGATTAATCTGCCATGCTGAATTTCTTCTGGTAAGTATGGATCATTGTGAAGATCTTTGTTTCTTTACTTTATTAAAACTTAACTTTTATTAAATTAAAAAGTAAAAGTAAAATTGTCATGAGATCACATCTAATATAATTGTAGCGTAAGGGAAAACCCCGTGTTTAGAGGCCAATATTGTTGGCATCTAATACAACTAGGTATGTACACTTTGCAACCAACTGATTGCTGGGGCCGTTTATATCGTACTTAAACGGCTAATTGACCCTTATGATATGGGTCTCCTCAATCTCATTTAGTAGTTAGGTTGTAAGCTTGGTATATACAATTGCAACCAACTGATTACTAGAGCCGTTTGTATCATAATTAAGTGGCTAATGAACCCTTATGATACGGGGATCCTTCACTCCTTTTGTAATTAGGTTGTATGAGTAAGTATCACTGCTTAGGTCACGTCTCTATGATCATACTAACTACCTCGCAAAGAACAGAGACGCAACCTAAGCAGTAATACTCGTACAACCTAATTAAAAAAGGGGTTAAGGAGACCCGTATCATAAGGGTGAATTAGCCGTTTAAGCACGATACAAATGGCTCTAGTAATCAGTTGGTTGCAATTGTATATACCAAGCTTACAACCTAACTACTAAATGAGATTGAGGACACCCATATCATAAGGGTTAATTAGCCATTTAAGTATGACACAAACAGCCCCAGCAATCAGTTGGCTGCAAATTGTATATACTTAGGACCCGTATCACAAGGGTTAATTTGCCTTTTAAGTACGATACAAAGGCCCTAGCAATCAGTTGGTTGCAAAGTGTATATACTTAGTTGTATTAGATGCCAGCAACATTGGCCTCTACACATGAGGTTTTCCCTTACACTACAATTAGATTAGATGTGATCGCACAACAATTTTGCTTTTACTTTTCAATTTAATAAAAGTTAAGTTTTAATAAAGTAAAGAAACAAAGATCTTCCCAATGATCCATACTTTCCAGAAGAAATTCAACATGGCAGATTAATCATTGCCATATTAAAGGGGTATAATGGAGTGTATAAAAGAGAATACTTTCTTTCTTTTCTCTTAGAAAGAAAAAATACCTTGTGTTATAAATATAGCAACCTGTAAGCCCTTTTAAAATCACTGAAGTCATTATAAAGTATTAGTTCCACTTTTTTCTGAAATAAAGATTTGTTTTGCATTTTTATTAAAATTCTTACTATATATTAAACTAAACATTACTTTATTACATAAAGTTATGGAAAAATTTAAAATAATGTTGTCTGTAAAATTCCACTTAACACAGAACACCTACTAGATTATTCACAATAAATGTGCAAGTCTATGAATACCATTTCCCTTGCTTCTTATAGGATCCAGACTAGCCATTACCTATTCCTAAGAGGATATATTAGGGCCTAGAGGCACTAAAATTTGAAGAGGGCTAAAAATGTCGATTTCCTGTCAGAGGCAGTGTCTTAAGCACATCAACATTATTCACTAGAGTGTCTATGACATTACATCTTCAGCCCTCTGACAAAAACATGCCCACATCGACAACAATCCGACAGGTTTACAAATTTTCATTCATCACATCGACAATGGCCTATTTCCATATGGAAATGAGGCATAATGAGACACTTTTGTATGCAATGGTGTGTGTTGATATGTTAATGTGACACTTCGATACATTCACTAAACTCCAATAGCAGCCTCTGCTGTCATACCTCAGGTTGTAAAAGCTGGGATCTCCCAGTATTTTCCTATGCAATAACAGCTGGGAGGGCTGTGACCTGTTTTCGGTGTGGAAGAGATTTCCTCCGTTCACTCATCACCAACACTACGACAATTCTGGTGTTGAACAGCATTCTCTCTGATTCCTTACTTGGCCAATGCACATCCCTATTGCACTCAGTGCTGTCCATGGTACTGAAAGCCTTCTATTTATTCCCCATCTGACCAAGTAGGGAAGCAGAAAGAGAATGCTGTTCAACACCAGAATTGTTGTAGTGTTGGAGTTGTGTGAAGAGAGGACATTAGTGATGAGCGAGCACCCCAATGCTCGGGTGTTCGGGTGCTCTGACCGAGCACCCCCTGAGGCTCGAGTGCTCGGCCGAGCACCCGAGCCCCATTGAAGTCAATGGGAGGACTCGAGCATTACACCAGGCACCCCCTGCTCTGATGAGGGGAGGGTGCCTGGTCCATAGGAAAAGGGCAGAAAATTATGGAAACACCACAGAAATGGTTCCGGGACAGCATAGGGAGGATGTCTGGATGCATCTTGGACTCCAACATCGCTGCTGGGAACGATCTTTCGCCCGTAGTACGCCATTTTTACAGACTGACCATAAAACACACAAAAAGGAAAATAAAAACGACTTTAGGCGAAAAATTGTTACCAAACAATATTTGCTGTATATTTACTTGTATATCATCTGCAAATTCTCCAAAAATTTCCTCGATTTTTCTGAACTGAGGCCATGATTAAGAGGGAAACGTGCGCAGAGGCAAATTCTCCCAAAAATTTCCTTGATTTTCAGAACTGAGGCCATGATTAAGAGGGAAACGTGCGCTGAGCTGACCATCTAAAACATTATGGGTGAGGGTCTGCTGCAGAGCTGACCATCCTAAACATTATATGCGAAGGCCCGCTAGTGAGCTGACGCTATAAAACATTATATGAGAGGGCCCGCTAGAGAGCTGACCCAATAAAACATTATATGAGAAGGCCCGCTGGTGAGCTGACCTATATAAAAATTGGCAAACAGGGCCCGCTGGTGAGCTGACCCTATATAAAAATTATATCACAGGGCCCGCTGGTGAGCTGGCCCTATATAAAAATTATAGCACAGGGCATATGGAAGAGGAGGAGGAGGATGAGAAGATTAAGAGTCAACCATATACCCGTTTTTTGGGTGGAAGGGGTGAATGGGAATACAGAGTATTCCCATCATTGTAAATAACATATATAAAGTGAGTTTATGTTCCCCCGGGGCTTTCCTCCAGTGGAGTGGAGAAGTCAGGGGAAATCCAGGCCTTGTTCATTTTTATAAGTGTCAACCTATCAGCATTGTCGGTGGAAAGGCGGATACGCTTATCTGTTATGATGCCACCAGCAGCACTAAATACCCGCTCAGACAGAACGCTGGCGGCAGGGCAGGCCAGCACCTCCAAGGCGTAGAGTGCCAGTTCATACCACGTGTCCAGCTTGGACACCCAGTAGTTGTAAGGCACAGAGGGATCATTGAGGACGCTGACACGGTCTGCTACGTACTCCTTCACCATCTTCCAAAACTTTTCCCTCCTTGTGACACTAGGCTGCGCATCAGGGTGAGGGTGCTGGCGGGGTGTCATGAAGGTGTCCCACGCCTTGGAGAGTGTTGCCCTGCCTTTCTCGGAACTGCTGTGTGCTCCCCTTTTCTCCCCTTCTCGGTTGGCCAAGGTAGCACGTACTCTGCCGCCAGCGTTGTCAGATGGAAAATTTTGGAGCAATTTTTCGACAAGAACCTTCTGGTATTGCAACATTTTGCTTGTCCTCTCCACCGGAGGAATGAGAGATGAGAAATTCTCTTTGTAGCGGGGGTCCAGAAGGGTGAACACCCAGTAATCCGTGTTGTCTAAAATGCGTACAACGCGTGGGTCACGGGAAAGGCAGCCTAACATAAAGTCAGCCATGTGTGCCAGAGTACCAACAGTCAAGATTTCGCTGTCCTCACCAGGAGGATGACTCTCAATATCCTCATCCTCTTCCTCCTCTTCTGCCCACCCACGCTGAAGAGATGGAACTAAAGTTCCATGGCTACCCTCTGTAGCGGAGGCAACCGTGTCTTCCTCCTCCTCCTCCTCCTCCTCCTCCGCCTCCTCCAATTGTCGCTGAGAAGACGAAGTGAGGGTGCTCTGGCTATCACCTTGTGTAAGCTCTTCCTCCCCCATTTCCACCTCTTCCACATGCAAAGCGTCGGTTTTAATTGTGAGCAGCGAGCGTTTCAGTAGACACAGAAGTGGGATGGTTACACTGATAATAGCGTTATCGCCGCTCACCATCTGTGTCGATTCCTCAAAATTGCGTAAAACCTCGCAGAGGTCTGACATCCATTCCCACTCCTCACTTCTGATTACAGGAAGTTGAACGGAGAGGCGACGACCGTGTAACAGCTGGTACTCCACTACTGCCCTCTGCTGCTCACAAAGCCGGGCCAACATGTGGAAGGTGGAGTTCCAGCGCGTGCTCACGTCACACAGCAGCCGGTGAGCTGGCAATTGTAAGCGCTGCTGCAGCTTCAACAGGCCGGCTGAAGCTGTTGATGACTTACGGAAATGTGCACACACGCGGCGCACCTTGGTCAAGAGATCATGCACATTGGGGTAGGTTTTTAGAAATCGCTGCACCACTAAATTAAATACATGCGCTAGGCATGGTACGTGTGTGAGCTTGCCGAGCTCCAAAGCCGCCACCAAGTTACGCCCATTATCACACACAACCATGCCTGGTTGCAGGTTGAGTGGCGAGAGCCACTGCTCGGTCTGGTGACTAATCCCCTGCAACAGCTCTGAGGCCGTGTGCTGTTTGTCCCCAAGGCAGATCAGCTTCAGCACGGCCTGTTGACGCTTCCCCACTGCAGTGCTACACTGCTTCCAGCTACTGGCTGATGGGGGAGTGGAGCTGTGTGTAGAGAATTCGGAGGTGGAAACGGAGGAGGAGGAGCCAATAACGTAGGTGCTGGTGGAAACCCTGATGGAGGTAGGGCCCGCAATCCTCGGCGTGGGTAGCACCCGTGCCATCCCAGGGTCCGAGTCGCTCCCAGCCTCCACGACATTCACCCAGTGTGCCGTCAGGGAAATGTAGCGTCCCTGGCCACAAGCACTTGTCCATGTGTCAGTCGTTAAGTGGACCTTCCCAGTAACTGCGTTGGTCAGGGCACGGGTGATGTTACGGGACACATGGTGGTGTAATGCGGGGATGGCACACCGGGAAAAGTAGTGGCGGCTGGGGACCGCGTACCGAGGGACAGCTGCTGCCATCAGGCTGCGGAAGGACTCAGTGTCCACAAGCCTAAATGGCAGCATTTCGATGGCCAGTAATTTTGAAAGGTGTGAGGTTAGTGCTATGGCCTGTGGGTGGGTGGCTGGGTACTTTCTCTTGCGCTCAAATGCCTGGGGTAACGACATTTGGACGCTGTGCTGGGACAGGGAAGTGGATGTGGTCGCTGATGGTGCTTCAGATGCTACAGGTGCAGGGCGGGAGGTATGCGGGCCTGCGCCTTCGACAGGCGATTGGCCGGCACCGAAAACAGGGGAAGAGGAGGCAGTGGTGTGGCCTGCAGACACAGATGGGCGATCCAGGCGTTCCTCCCACTTACTACGGTGCTTGGATGCCATGTGTCGGATCATGCTGGTGGTGGTGAGGTTTCTAGTGTTCATGCCTCGGCTCATTCTGGTGTGGCACAGGTTGCAAACTACAATTCTTTTGTCGTCCGCACTTTCCTTAAAAAAACGCCATACCGCGGAACACCTACCCCTTGGCAAGGTAGATTTACGCAAGGGGGTGCTCCGTGGAACATTTGCGGGCCGGTTTGGTGCGGTCCGCCTTCTTTCTGTAGCCACACCACTGCCTCTTCCAGCCTGTTGCGGTGCTGCAGATGGCTCACCCTCAGGACTGCTGTCATCGCTCGGCTCTACACCTTCCCAGGTGGGGTCAGTCACCTCATCGTCCACCAAGTCCTCCTCCACTTCCTCACTCTGATCATCCTCCTCAAGTCTTGATCCCACCACATACTCAGTCATTGACAACTGTATAACATTCTCCTCAACAAGGTCTTGAGACGGAAATAGTGGTTGATTTAATGGCAACTGTGTCTCATCATCATCATCATCATCCACTACTTCCTTTGACCTTAAATGCCGTTCACATCTGTCATCTTCTTGTGATTGGGTAGCCTCTAGAGGTTGTGAATCAGGGCACAAGATGTCATGTTCCTCTGCAAGCGTGCTTGGAGAGAGGGTCAAATGAAGGATTGGTGATGAGACGAGCTCCTCACTATATCCCAGTGTGGGATCACTTCTTTGACCAGACCGTGTATGGTGGGAGGAAGGATGATCAGAGTGAGGATTATGTTGACCAGACTCTTGGCTACTGAGAGTGGACTTGGTGGAAGACAGGGTGGTGCTTAACCGACTGGAAGCAGTATCAGCTGTCATCCAACCGACCACCTGTTCGCAGTGGTCGGACCTCGAGAGTGATGTCCTGCGACGCCCTGTAAAATTACACATGAAGCTAGGTATGGTGGATGTCTTTCTTTCTTGTGCTCTGGCACCAGGCACAGTTTCTCCGCGTCCTGACCCGCGCCCTGAACTTTCAGGATCACGTCCACTTCCCCGTCCCTTTTTACCCGCCTTCTTCATCTTACACAGAATATGTGACTTTAATATTTGAGTTTGAAAACTTAACAGTATTTCTTATTATTCTGCAACTCTGCAGAGTACACAGAATAGGCTGCTAAACGGCGGTGATACACACTGAATGGAATATGTGACTTTAATATTTGAGTTTGAAAACTTAACAGTATTTCTTATTATTCTGCAACTGTACAGAGTACACAGAATAGGCTGCTAAACGGCGGTGAAACACACTGAATGGAATATGTGACTTTAATATTTGAGTTTGAAAACTTAACAGTATTTCTTATTATTCTGCAACTGTACAGAGTACACAGAATAGGCTGCTAAACGGCGGTGATACACACTGAATGGAATATGTGACTTTAATATTTGAGTTTGAAAACTTAACAGTATTTCTTCCTATTCTGCAACTGTGCAGAGTACACAGAATAGGCTGCTAAACGGCGGTGATACACACTGAATGGAATATGTGACTTTAATATTTGAGTTTGAAAACTTAACAGTATTTCTTCCTATTCTGCAACTGTGCAGAGTACACAGAATAGGCTGCTAAACGGCGGTGAAACACACTGAATGGAATATGTGACTTTAATATTTGAGTTTGAAAACTTAACAGTATTTCTTCCTATTCTGCAACTGTGCAGAGTACACAGAATAGGCTGCTAAACGGCGGTGAAACACACTGAATGGAATATGTGACTTTAATATTTGAGTTTGAAAACTTAACAGTATTTCTTATTATTCTGCAACTGTACAGAGTACACAGAATAGGCTGCTAAACGGCGGTGAAACACACTGAATGGAATATGTGACTTTGATATTTTAGTTTGAAGACTTAACAGTATTTCTTCCTATTCTGCAACTCTGCACAGTACACAGAATAGGCTGCTAAACTGCGGCGAAGCACACTGAATGGAATATGTGACTTTAATATTTGAGTTTGAAAACTTAACAGTATTTCTTACTATTCTGCAACTGTGCAGAGTACACAGAATAGGCTGCTAAACGGCGGTGATACACACTGAATGGAATATGTGACTTTAATATTTGAGTTTGAAAACTTAACAGTATTTCTTCCTATTCTGCAACTGTGCAGAGTACACAGAATAGGCTGCTAAACGGCGGTGAAACACACTGAATGGAATATGTGACTTTAATATTTGAGTTTGAAAACTTAACAGTATTTCTTATTATTCTGCAACTGTACAGAGTACACAGAATAGGCTGCTAAACGGCGGTGAAACACACTGAATGGAATATGTGACTTTAATATTTGAGTTTGAAAACTTAACAGTATTTCTTATTATTCTGCAACTGTACAGAGTACACAGAATAGGCTGCTAAACGGCGGTGAAACACACTGAATGGAATATGTGACTTTAATATTTGAGTTTGAAAACTTAACAGTATTTCTTATTATTCTGCAACTGTACAGAGTACACAGAATAGGCTGCTAAACGGCGGTGATACACGCTGAATGGAATATGTGACTTTAATATTTGAGTTTGAAAACTTAACAGTATTTCTTCCTATTCTGCAACTGTGCAGAGTACACAGAATAGGCTGCTAAACGGCGGTGAAACACACTGAATGGAATATGTGACTTTAATATTTGAGTTTGAAAACTTAACAGTATTTCTTCCTATTCTGCAACTGTGCAGAGTACACAGAATAGGCTGCTAAACGGCGGTGAAACACACTGAATGGAATATGTGACTTTAATATTTGAGTTTGAAAACTTAACAGTATTTCTTATTATTCTGCAACTGTACAGAGTACACAGAATAGGCTGCTAAACGGCGGTGAAACACACTGAATGGAATATGTGACTTTGATATTTTAGTTTGAAGACTTAACAGTATTTCTTCCTATTCTGCAACTCTGCACAGTACACAGAATAGGCTGCTAAACTGCGGCGAAGCACACTGAATGGAATATGTGACTTTGATATTTTAGTTTGAAGACTTAACAGTATTTCTTCCTATTCTGCAACTGTGCAGAGTACACAGAATAGGCTGCTAAACTGCGGCGAAGCACACTGAATGGAATATGTGACTTTGATATTTTAGTTTGAAGACTTAACAGTATTTCTTCCTATTCTGCAACTCTGCACAGTACACAGAATGTGCTGCTAAACTGCGGCGACGCACACTGAATGGAATATGTGACTTTGATATTTTAGTTTGAAGACTTAACAGAATGTGCTCTAATCTGCAACTTTGCACACTAAACAGAATGTGCTCTAATCTGCAACTTTGCACACTAAACAGAATGTGCTCTAATCTGCAACTTTGCACACTAAACAGAATGTGCTCTAATCTGCAACTGTGCACACTAAACAGAATGTGCTCTAATCTGCAACTTTTCACACTAAACAGAATATTTTTTTTTTTTTTTTTTTTGTTTTTTTCCCCCCACACAAAATAACCTGCTGCCCCCACACACAGTAGTCCTAAAAAGGACTTTTGGTTCTTTTTTTTCACAATTTTTTTTTTCTTCCCTACACTGCCTTTCCCTTCCTATCCTCAGCTCTCCCTGGCTCAGACTGAGCCGAACTCGTTGGTCAGGTGCTATACAGCACCCGACCACGGGTTCTGGCCAGCCAATCAGTGTAATGCCAGCAGCCAACATGGCTGCTGGCATTACACCGATGTCAGAGCCTCCCTGCACGTTTATTGGCTGCGCAGCAGCCGCAAAACGTGCGGGGAGGAGACCCGAACATGGCGGGCGAGCACATGCGGTACTCGTACGAGTACCGCCATGTGCCGAGCAGAGCGATGCTCGAGCCGATCCGAGCATCGGCCGAGCATGCTCGCTCAACACTAGAGGACATCCCTTTTACATCGACAGCACTTCAATAATCTTGTATGCTAATAGGGACCTTCTCCACCTCTCCCCTTGCATCTGACAACTTTAGTGAATATGTCGATGTGTGTGTAGATCGAAATGTAGAAGTGATTGAAATACATCGACAAGATGATAACAATTAACAACACAGAATCAACCTTTAGTGAATCTAGGCCTAGGAGTGCTCATTGTACATCTCCCATTCATATATTTTCTTCTCTAACCCCAGCAGGGTCTGTAGCATCCTTAACGCTTTAAGGACCAGTGTGGTGTGCAACAAATTGCAAATCAATATGTTTCAATCCCCTCTGGCCCTTAATAAAGACTTATAAGCCATGTCTCCTCCTTTCAAAATGATATATTTATCTTCTTTAGCAAATATCATTATCTCCCACTGAATATGTCAATAAATAGTGATACTTAGTTGTCATTTCATTATTTATTATGGCCAGAATAATATAATTTTTAAAAAATATTTTTTACTTACAGCCTGCATTTTGAATATACTGTAAGTGGGCAGTAATTGTAAGTTCTATTCTATGATTGATTTTACAAAATAAAAGTAAAATAGAAAGGATTTTGAGCTGGTAGGCTATAAGCATCTGAACCACAAGCTCCATTCTACAAAAGAAAACTCCATCCTCCCTCGTAAAAAATGTGAACTCATAAGATAGATAAAAATACAATGCAATTTATTGGATGACTAAAAATTATTTATTGCAAAATTTGCTCATCATCAAAATGTTATCACAACTTATAATTCTAGTGCTAGTCCCACAAATGTAAATGTGGTATTCAGTGGGGTCAATCTATGACCCTTACAGCACAACTCTGTTGGTTGCCTCCACCCCAGTGACCAGGGCTGAATTTACATCCCAGCCACCCCTAGCCAAGGCAAGCTAGGCTCCCTTAGCTCTACCCATGACCACAGCCCCAGTCCTCATATGACCCCACTTCCCTGTCCCATCCACTATTTCTTGGCACAGAAACTACTCTTGGATTATAACAAGCAAGAACAAAAGAAAGCTTTAACCCTTGGTTGTTATAGAGATCTCCAATGCATTGACAGCTTTGGGAATCACACAAATAATGTTTAAAATTTGTGTGTGGTCAACAAGGAACTCACTTTCCCGAGGCTGATGTACCATTCTGGAGTAAACCATTAAACCACAGGTTAGAAAATAAATATTTCCTTTGATTTAAATGGGTATTTTACTCCATGAATGCTTTGTTATGCATTGGATACATTGCTAGTATTCAAGGAGGTAAAATACCTATTTAAATTGATGGGAATTTGAAGAATGTTAATTTGTCCCCATGTTGCACATGGCTTACTCCAGAATTATTCTGGGGTGGGTTGGGGGTGCAGTAAGATGCGATCAGAGGTGATGAAATAGAAATAACTTCTACAATGTGATAAGCTCTCCTGTTTCTCTGTTATTCTATAGAGACTATGCAGTAAGGTCCCTAAAGTCTGAGAGATCTTAGTTCATAGTCTCCATAGAATAATATAGGAATTGGAGGTGATATTACTGAAGAAGTTGTCTGTTTTAACACCACGTTATCACACCTGTGTATCTCCCCTAGTTCTTAGTACAACAGAGTCACTATGATTTATGATACTACTATTGTGAGATCAGTTATATAAAACAAAATGATTCCATTACATTACCAACTTAACTGTGATTCACTTTAAGTCCAAAAAATAAAACAGAACAAAAAAATAAGTTCTTTCAAGAAAAAAAACTGAAGGGGTTTGAAATATATGTACTGTGTCTATGAATAATTAGAATATAAATATCATCAACTACAAACAGCTTATTTTGAATCAAAAATATATTTTGCATGTTTTAGCAGTTGTTTTAGAACAGTATTATATTGTGTAAGTGTACATTTATAATGGCTGGCTAGGTCTACAAGGAAATTGGACCCACATGGCAAAGGAGGAAGTGTTGTAACGCCAATCTGTGGACCTGGGGAACAGATCCTGGCAAGTAGTTACGAGGAGCTGCTGTGCATGATAGGAGACTGATCTGGTTACTGTAGTAAAGACAGGGTCAAGAACAGGACTTGCAGTATGTAGTTAGCATAGGAGAAGGCTTTGACAATGCCAAACAGCTGACACAAGACTAACATATATTTGGAGGAAAAACAAGAAAAAACAATAGAAGAGAGCTCAAAATAAGTATACGTCAATAAAAATATCTCTATTGCATTCAATACACTAAGTTTATTCCCTGAGGAAGTGTTTATTGTAAACAAGAAATGCATTGGAGATTGCTGTATAATGTTATAGTTATGAGGCATTTACAGCTCCACGTTCCATCTGGGAATCAAAGTTGTATACGTACGCTGACTTATATTTGCAGACTGGAGGACTATATTATTGAGGACTGGGTAGCCGTTCCTACAACTACACCAGCATCCAACTTAATTATTTTGTCCCATAATTGAGTCCAACAGAAAACAGGCAAGTGTCTACATAGGTGCTGTAATTGAGAGATAGGGGGATGATTGTCCTGCCTGCTTTGCTTTAACAACTTTGTTTAGTTAGAGCAATATCCTAGTCACTGCATAAGCTGCGCCGCACTGGAGAACATAAGCAGAGGTTGCCGACGTCCATACTAAATAAAAGGGGGATAGATGAAATATACAACTCAGTCCTTCCTGCTTATACTCAAATGCTGTCGCTACTTATACATCAGCTAATCAGGCTATTGTTCTACCAATATTCACTGATCATTTGCAGCTGGATCATCATCTAAGCTAAAATAACATTCAGCATTTATTCAGAGACTGATTCCTCAGTAGACTGGAAAGATTATGCTATATCTTTTTACATTTGATACATTGTATTTTTTCACATCATTTGTTGCTGTTGAGTTTTTTTTAATTATAGGATGTTATGTATATACACATTTTGTCATTTTAATCTTACATAGGAGATATAAAGTGATATTAATTATATGTTTTAATATTGGCAATACATTTCTTGTCTACCATCACCTCATGCTTATTTTTATTGAAGGATATTTTTGGAGCGCTCTTCTATTGTTTTTTCTTTTTTTACTCCATATTTTCTGATATATCACATTTTGGTCAGCTAGCTCTCTTTTCTATAATATTTACATTATATTATCTAGTGTACTTGAGCACCAACATCAACACATTTGTGTTTATTGTTTGATGAACAGCAGTAGCAAATGCAAAAGTCAACCAGGAGAATGTGATATGTAGCTGAGGATGAGCAAGGCGCACTGTAAATGTTTATTGGTAACAGAAGAACTAAAACAAGTGAGACTTCTGGAGCAAAAGAGCGGAAGGTAACAAGACTGCACACTTGGAGAGTTACTTAGCAAAATATACTTGTCTTGCAGCAGACAGTGCACATCTTGAAAACTATACTGAAATTTGATTGAGCACTTGGAGGGTTAACTTGTCTTGAGTTATTTGCCTTGAAACATATATAGCAGAATTTGACAACTTTATTGTGCCTTTTGTCATGCATCAAACTGCAGTGGTCAATATTTTTACAGGGGTCACTAGGCAGTTAGCAGACAGCATATAGGTCAGTATCTTATTAGGAGTCATTTAAAGAGGCAGTAGAGAGTGGTGGTCAATAGTTGGCAGAGGTCACTTTAGCAGGAGCAGACAGAATGAAGGTTAATAACTTTGCAGGATACATAAGGCTATATACAGGAACAACACTGAAACTAGACTCAAAGAAATAGCTTGAACTCAGAAGCTGCAGGCTGTATGTCCAAGTGTGTGAGTTTAGGAACACATCTAATAGCAAAGACAGAGCTCTGGGACCGGGTTCTTACAATACTACCTGGTCATTTGTCAGTGATTTATTTAGCAGCTAATTCATTAAAAATCAAAAGTGCATTATTGTAATAGGTTACGCTACAAGGAAACCTTTCATTTTAATGTCAGTAAATGCAACTAACAAACTGAAAAGGTGTATGCCTCATGATTACAAAATGTAATAATTACTGTAATTACTGGAGCTTTAACTGATGGCTTTAATGATGTGTGTCATTCATATCACATAAGTTACCTTGTCATGTCTTTATGGTCAAGACTCGTCGGGTAGAAAGTTGTGTGATTTATTTGTTATCATTTTTTTGATAATGAAGAATGTAGCTTCTAGACTTGGTTTCTAAGCACTGTGGTAAATCACAGAGCTTCAGCATAGATATTTAATTACTGATTCATATTTAAAGAAAACATTTGTTATACGTTAATTGAGGGATCTGGAAGTTTTGCAACTTTCTACAGTGATGTCCAGAGAAAGCGATCTGGTTTGTGTGGTGTGTTAAAGAACATTATAACCATGCAAAACGTTCCTGGAATATTGATGAAAATGTCAAGGAGGACCTTACTCTTCAGGACACAAATGTATGTAGGAGGATAAATTCAGGATAATAGTGTTCAGGAAGAAGTGAGTATAAATCCTAGTCATAAACTTTTGTTGGCAGTTGAAATAACTGAGAACATGCACAATATTGATTCATATTTCATATAACTTTTTTCCTTCTAAAACTAGAACATGAATATTATAAAAATGGAAACAAATATAATCTGGTTATAACTTAATAAACATACAAAAAATAAAATAAAACATCTATCCATGCTAATTTAGATTAGTGTCTGCATCACTGCAGGTAATATACAAAAGTGAATCTGAAAGCCAAGATTCCTGACTATTTGCTTTAATATTTTTTTTAAATAGGCATGTACAGAGTTGATGTTTATTTTAATTATTCTGCTCATGGGAAATTCTTGCAGCTCCTCCACTGACAACCATAAATTAATTGATTGCAATTTGAAAAATTATAGATTTTCCACATTAGAAATTATTAGCATGCCTAATTGTTAACATACTTTATTTTCTTAAAGAATAACCCACAGCGCTAACACCTTAATATATACCTGTGTTAAATATAAGTATAAAGAAAATATAAAGAAAGAATTGAAGTGTGCCACAAGGAATGAGGGGGGGTCCCCCAACCCCCCAAGTATGAGATAGAAGCCCATAGTGCAAACAAACAACACAGAACAGACCTGCACTCCTCCATTCTATTAATTATGAGTGTGCCCTGTATCTGGCATTAGTAATATACTAAGTGAAAATATGGGGGTTTAGTCCCTAAAGTTTTTTGCTCCAAAAAAGAAAGGGTTATGCTTGCCACCTCGCCACAGTACTTTATTTTCTACATTATTTTGTATGCGTGTATGTTTTATGTTTATATATTTACTCGTTGAAGAGCCCGTTACACGGGACACAGTGCCACTGCCAGCTCTGTATCAGCCGTGGCAAGAGCAGTCTCTACTGTGCATGACTGCGTCGTTACACACGTTTTAGTGAATTATTATATAGGACTGTAGGAAGTAAATCTTAGTATGGAATCAACAGAGAAAATAGAACATACTTGAAAGGAGAAAACAAAATGCACTTATTATTTCCGGAAGATGCAAACTATGGCCTAGATTTCATT
This sequence comes from Rhinophrynus dorsalis, assembly GCA_037306005.1. Classification (NCBI taxonomy): domain Eukaryota; kingdom Metazoa; phylum Chordata; class Amphibia; order Anura; family Rhinophrynidae; genus Rhinophrynus; species Rhinophrynus dorsalis. The sequence continues at coordinate 206,155,296 of CM074718.1, forward strand.
CCATTAGAATAAAGCTTCATTCAGAAAAAAAAGGCTTTTTTTTTTTTTTTTTTTGCATTTTTAGTACTCGAGCCACACATTCTAGTCATTATTTACCCTTAATAAGAAATTTGTGATACACTGAAAACTTGACAAATGCCCAAACAAGCACCGAAAGTGACCTTTTTTCCAGAATGGCCTTTTCAATGCTCCCTTTTGCTTCTGGAGAGGCCTTTCCTGACTCAGCAGCTCAAGTCTGTTGAAAAAGGAAAAGGATCTAATCTTTTAAAAGGCCCATATAACCCAACCATTGTGTCCCTATGTCCCCCCATCTTCCAGACACTCACTCAAGTCTCCAATAACCTCCATAGTCACCTTCTTCTAGACTGAAAGCTCAAACGAGCAGGGCCTTCTGATCCTTTTGTTCTCCATATTTGATTTGTACTATTTAATATCTCTGTATGTCTATTCCCTATTGTACAGTGCTGCGAATTAATTGGCACTGTGTAAATAAAGAATAATAATATTAATACAATTTGCAATACATTGCAAATTTGATGGCATAGAGTAATTAAATGAAACTCTTTAAACTTACACTACCATTCACAAGTTTGGGGTCACTTAGAAATGTCCTTGTTTCCCATCAAATGAGTTGCAAAACGGAATAGGAAATACAGTCAATACTTTGACAAGGTTAGAAATAATGCTTTTTAATTTAAATAATAATTGTTTCCTTCAAACTTTGCTTTTGTCGAAGAATCCTCCATTTGCAGCAATTTCAGCCTTGCAGACCTTTGGCATTCTAGTTGTCAATTTGTTGAGGGAATGTGAAGAGAGTTCACCCCATGCTTCCTGAATCTAAGTTCCTTTTTGATCTGTCTGTTATCTCTGTGTCAGTGGAGTATGGGGGTGTGAGAAGGGAGCAAAGGAGGTTTACCATCAATACACCAAAATTCTGTGTGACTGACTGGGAACACACAGGCAGAGGTTATCACAGTTTCTTCCTGATCTGGCTATTATCCCTGTCCTAGGTGAATCTGGGGAAGAAGCAGTTGAACAGGGCCCTGAGGTTAACTGTGACTGAAGTAGACTGATACTAGACAAGATAGAGTATTTTGTAGACATGCAAGGCAAAACATCACACACAATCAGTCCTATCACGTACTTTACAGTAAAAACACACACAGTAGTTGAGTAATGTCCAGAAAACATACAAGGGGTCAAGGAAGGGTGAAAGTATTAGGAACAGTGCATGGACTTGTGAGTAAAGTGGTAGTCCAAAAACTGACTGCAGCCATGGTTGCTGCAGCATGCAATAAATAATGGTAATCCCTTTCCTCTCAAGAAAGATGTAGTTAGTCAACATCCCACCAAAATTCCACCACCACCAGTACTATTAATAAACCATCTAAAATCAATGAAGATGACAACGAGCCACACTTCAGTATTGATTGCATAGTGCAAGAAGATGTAGCAGCTCAACCAGTTGCTGCATCTAACAGTGTGACAAAAAAAGAACAAAAACACCTGTCCTGAAATTAGTAGTCAATATTGTAAAAATCCCTCAAAGGGGAAAACTTAAAAGAAATTGTGAGACCTCTAAAGGCCTAGAGAAATATAAAAGTAGTGGGGAAGAAGTGGTGGGTGATGCTGAAGTTGGCCTAATAACTGATGATATATAGATCTAGAATATATCCCTGCAGCATTCTTCTCTTCCTCAGATACAGATGAAGTTGAGAGTGAGAGAGATGATGACATGGCCAGAAAGTTAGCTGAGAGGCAAAGGTTCAGTCTTCCACCTCTGAGAAGGAGCACTGTGCCTGTCTATGAACTATTTCAGTAAGCAATTGGAAAGTCTGACCCTGGACAAACAAAGATGATAAAAAATACACCGGCATTCTGTCAGCCATCATCAGCATCATCACTAAGTCCAATCCCCACTCAGCCACACACATGCACAGACAAACACACACTAGTGTGGTGTAACCAGCAACAACACAGGTTAACAGCATCCACAGTCTTAGCTATGAACTTGGACATGCAGTACCTGTGACACCTAGTAGTATTACAATTTCAGCAACATCTAGCCCCAGTAGTAGTAGTAGAAGGCTCACATGAACCCCACATTCTATGAAGTTCACAGTATGGAGATACTTCACCCAGGATCAAAAAAGCTAAACATGTTGCTATCTGTTGTCTATGGCAGAAGCATGTGAGCGGGGAGAAATCAGGGTCACACTTAGGAACCTCCTCAATGAGTTCCCACCTGATGCACAACCACAGGTCTTACTGGGAGACAGACCATCAACAGGTCAGAGTGCCACAACTAGCAGCAGCAGAAGTACTCTTAAACATTCCACAGGTTCTGAGTTCATAATAGAAATGCTGTTGATGTGTCAAAGACTGTGCCAAGATTTTCTGTTCCTGTTTTTCTGACAAGAGTCATGTCATGTCGTTAAAGAAATAAAGTTACACAGTTCTTCTCCTAGGTGCTGCCATCCCATACTTACTAAGTTCTTAGGAAGAAATCAAAACCTGCACAAAATAATGTAAAAATACAGAGGCTTTAAAGAATTGATGTCATGAGTTGCACCCTGCTGGAATATACCAAGCCGCAGTTATTTTCCAAAGATGGTTGTGCCAATGTTACTTAAGCAGGAATTAGTTTTGTGGGCAAAGGACAAAGGCAAGTTGCCTGCTAACAATTTTTTTAAGGCATATGTTGCTGTAGAACTCACATCTTTTACTTTTAGTTATTTATTTCTCCACTTCAACCTTCAGAAGAAGTAATATTGTGGCAGGCAATCTTGTAGTCGTAGCAAATCTTGCAGGAAATTTACTGGAAGTGGAGAAAAGGAGAACATTTTATGTATTGTCAATGGAAGGGAAGTTTTGCAAAAAAAAAAGTGGGAAATCGTTTTCGAGAAAAGTCCTATAGGAAATTTCTCTGTCTTTTCACCCATCCTTAGTTATCACCATTACTCCTATAAGACAACTCCATCTCCCTCTTTTTGCCTTTCTGCCTACACTAGCTAGCATCAAAAATTCAGCTGTTGTTTCTCTGTCTCTCCTGAGCATAGACTGACAACATGAAGTAAGCGGACATCCCATTTTATACTTTAGCATGGCAAGAATATATGCGGAATCTCTCCATTTGAGGCTGGAAAATAAATTATCTTTGATTTCAATACAAAGAAAAACTGGGAAAACTTTTAATTGGAATTCCATATAAGGCAGGAAATGGTGTTTTTAGCATTTAACATTATGAGGGAAACATTTTACTCATCCCTATTTATCCTCCTATATCTACATCCTGATAGGATTAGAATTGATTTTAACTTTTTACTCCTTAAATGCTATGAGGATCCCCAGCATATTGAGAAATAATGTGTTGGAAACCTCTATGGCATTCAAGGGGTCAAAAGCTTTATTTAAATCAGTGATATTTTTATCTGTTCCCAATTGTGAAGTTAGTTTGTCCTGGGATCTCTCCATATGTATTACTTTGCAATTTAAGAGTATTTTATTATTTGTTTTTTTAATTTGCATTTGCAAATGTTTTAGTGTCTATTCCAGTGTTTCTCAATGTTAGTCCTCTGGGCACACCAACAGTACAGGTTTTCAGGTTGTTCCTGCTTAATCACAGGTGAGTAATTAGTGGCTCAGTCATTGATTGATTCACCTGTGATTAATTAGGAATATCTTGAAAACGTGACCCGAGGACTGGAGCTGAGAATCACTGGTCTATTCAGTACACATAAGTAAAAAGTAGAGTAAATGTGATACCATAACTGATTAACCGAGTAGCTTCTGAATATAGATCGATAGATAGATAGATCGATAGATAGATAGATAGATAGATAGATAGATAGATAGATAGATAGATATAATATTACTAGTTGAAGAGCCCACGTACACGGGCCACAGTGCCACCCAGCAACGGCCATGGTACAGTCATGCACAGTAGAGACTTCCCGTGCTGCAGCTGATATGGAGCGGGGCACTCCAAATTCAGACCATAGTTCTCTCTGTGCACTATAACCCGTTATTAGCCGTGGCACAGGTAGTCTGTACTGCGCATGACTGCAGCACTCACAGCTGAATCTACTGCGCATGACGGCTTTTGACAAACACACACTTAGCAAATTATTATATAGGATATATGTGAAGGCAACCAATTAAGCCCAGTGGTTTAAATATCCCCGACCTGGTTATATGGCTCTGACACACATACACATACATAGCGCTCAGATGTCAATGCTTCCCACAAACCAACAATCTCTTAAAATTATCTTACATATCAGTTGAAGGCTGCTACAATCTGTCACTGTGGGAACAGTGACAAAAAACTTACTGAAGACAAAAAATTATAGAGAGCGCCACAAATAGATATGCAAAACACATATTTATTAATAAACTCTCTGATATTCTCTTAAGAACAACTGTATCATTTTATATCTACATAAACATATCATTTATATCTACATAAACAAATCATGCAATGCGTTGTTCAATAAGATTCCCCCAAGTTCTTTTCCAATCTTTAAATGTTTCAGTCCCACTGATCGGTGTTTGATACAGACCTAAATATATATATATTTGTTTTATTATTGCCTGTTTTTGATGTTGTTAATTGTTATTTGATGTTACCTTTCCTGTTCTTTGTGGACATTTTGATGCAGTTGTCTTTACTTATCTCCCATCCTTCATGTAGATTGTCCTGCTTGATTTGAGGGCAGAGGTATGGACTTTTCCCTGGTTTTGGCACGCTGAGGTTTCTACATCTCTCCTGTCTTTGTGTGTACATTTTGTGGGCAGAGGTGCTTCCACACCGGTCATCCATACTGATATGAGTCCTTCTCTTCTGGCTCCTACTTTCTCTTCTTCCAAGCTGGTAAAGTTCTATATCTGGGACTGTTACGGGTGGATTTGAGCAAACAATTGCACACTGATCTCCAGCGCGTTTCATGCTTGCTTATCAGCGCTTCTTCAGGGAATGAATAATGATATATACAGTATCTCACATAAGTGAGTACACCTCTCACATTTTTGTAAATATTTTTATTTTATCTTTCTTGTGACAACACTGAAGAAATGACACTGCTACAATATAAATTAGTGAGTGTACAGCCTGTATAACAGTGTAAATTTGCTGTCGCCCTCAAAATAACTCAACACAGAGACATTAATGTCTAAACCTTGGCAACAAACGTGAGTACACCCCTAAGTGGAAATGTCCAAATGGGCCCAAAGTGTCAATATTTTGTGTGGCCACCATTATTTTCCAGCACTGCCTTAACCCTCTTGGGCATGGAGTTCACCAGAGCTTCACAGGTTGCCATTGGAGTCCTCTTCCACTCCTCCATGACGACATCATGGAGCTGGTGGATGTTAGAGACCTTGCACTCCCCCACCTTCTGTTTGAGGATGCCCCACAGATGCTCAATAGGGTTTAGGTCTGGAGACATGCTTGGCATGCTTGACACAAAGCCATTAATGTCTAAACCTTGGCAATAAAAGTGAGTACACCCCTAAGTGGAAATGTCCAAATTGGGCCCAATTAGCCATTTTCCCTCCCCGGTGTCATGTGACTCGTTAATGTTACAAGCTCTCAGGTGTGAATGGGGAGCAGGTATGTTAAATTTGGTGTTATCGCTCTCACACTCTCTCATACTGGTCACTGGAAGTTCAACACGGCACCTCATGGCAAAGAACTCTCTGAGGATCTGAAAAAAAGAATTGTTGCTCTGCATAAAGATGGCCTTAAACTGAGCTGCAGCATGGTGGGCAAGACCATACAGCAGTTTCACAGGACAGGTTCCACTCAGAACAGGCCTTGCCATGATCGACTAAATAAGTTGAGTGCACATGCTCAGCATCATATCCAGAGGTTGTCTTTGGGAAATAGACGTATGAGTGCTGCCAGCAGTGCTGCAGTACACGTGGCAGTAAGTACTTCCACCCTGTGTCACAACCTACCTTCCTCTAGACTACAAGCTCTCAAGATCAGGCCCTTTGATCCTTGGATTTTCTATGTGCACGCAGGTTTCACATCTCTTTTGTAGGCATAGAGATGTACTGTTTTCTGTTGTACTGTTTAATGAGCTGTTTACCAGTAACTATGTCACAACGACACTGAAATTCTAAGACAAACAAGAACAATTAATTCTGGGCAAACTAACTGGACCATAGTGGTCAAACAATAGTTCCAACTGACTTAAATGCTTTGCATTGAGTCAGGGACCTTTCTATAATACAAAGGGTTAAAATTAGACATTTTGAGACTTTCAGTTAATTTTCTCTGTGATTACTCCTATTCTTCTTAGTGCAATGGAGTCAATGGATTGAAGACATCTCTACCATTCAAAGTGATGAAACATAACTTTTGATGTACCTGTTTAATAGGTGTGTGATAATTCTTGAGTAAAAACATTGTTTAGAGCAGTGGTCCCCATCCTTTGAGGGAACATCTCCTGAAGGTGTCTATTGTGAATAAAGCAATGAATGATAGCATTGTGGAGGTCTGAATAGGAATAACAGATGCACCATGCAACCCTGCAGTTTTTAATTGATAGAAAACTTACTTTGGAAAATTGAGAATGTCAAAGTGCCTATGTATATTTTTTTCATCTTAACTTAACTTTTATTGGTACTTTCCTGTTATCAGGAACCATTTTCAAAACAACCATTTTCAAATGGTTACGGATAACAGGAAAGTACCCTTTTATTACTTATATGTTTCTAACAGTTAACTTTCTGGATATCACTTTCCAGAGAGCTCTATCAGGAACCATGAAAACAGGGATAGTGTCACAATATAACACTATCTCTGCTGAAGAAAATACTTGAGCAAGGGCATCCAACATGTGGCCCATTGGGCCAAAATCTTCCAGAATAACCCCAAGGTCTTGTCCTTCTGATTGTTTACCTAAATAACTAGCATATATGAACTTACAGGCCATCACTTCCAAAGTATAACTGACACCTTACAGAATAGTTTAGTCTGTTAAAGGGATAGTAATGTTTCATAATAAAAGCAACTCTAATTAATCATCATAGTATTTGGACTTCGGAGAGTGTTATTTCAATTCTGTCAGAGTTGTAGTTCAAGAGTAATTCAATGACAAAGTGTCCCCCTCCCTCCCCTTTTAGGAGGGAGGTGCCTAGGTAGATTGAAGAGTGGGACAATCTTCAATTAAGATAAGGGAAAAACCTGAAAAGCTTGTCAATTGGGGCAGGGGTTTCATTGTTTTCATAGGAATAAGAGTGTCCCCTGCTGTTATGTGTCTGGTCTATGGACTGCATTCTTCATCTGAGAAGAGATTGCTTACACTAGGTAAAAGGGGCGGGAGGGGGAAACTTTGCTTGTGAATATCTCATAAACCATAAAGGTTTGAGAGATAAGACTTATACCATTCTTCATGTTTTTTTTAATGCCTACAAAATAAAATAAAGTTAAAACGAAGTATTACTATCCCTTTAAATACCGGTATTCTCATTGACTTGATCAGTTTTTCAATAAATAGAAATACGCCTATAACTTTTGAATGAATAAAGCTGAATATAGTTTTATATTACTGCTAGAGAAGTTATTTTTAAAGATGTAAAAGTTTATAAAAACTGAACGCAGCCTCAGACATATACATTTCTGATCATGTGGTTTGTGTCTGAAAAAATGTGGATGGTCTGGACATGACAGAGGGAGCTATGAAGCTATTAAAAACAGCATACACAACTCTCAGTGTTCTGTGTACTGTACAGTTCTTGTCAATAGTGTCTCCCAAGCATTATTCCTGACATTTGGGGAACAACTTTCCAGAGGACTAATCTCAGTACTCCTCTGGGCAAAGTGCAGTGTGTAACATATTATCAATGGATGAAGGGATGGCTCAACTCCTGTATCTGTCTGATCTTGTCACAAGAATATATTCTTATGAAAATAGCTGGAGAATCTGGCTCCATTACTAAGAATACATACAAACCTGTTTGCCTCTATGTATCTTATGAATGGAGCTTTTCCCCAGCTCAAGTCATAGGAATAGCATAGAAATAGAAACGATGAGGAGGTGCTCACCAACCTTCATATTAAAAAGCAAATATTTATTAAATCATCTACATCACAATAAGTGCATAGTTACAGTACCAGCACACAAACAGCTGTTTTTTGCATTATGTTTCTCTTTCTTAAGACTGTGACTGTTACTTCTTGAACTATACCTAATGCAGTTAGGGCTTCATCAGATTGGTGTGTGTGATGTTTGTATTTCATGTTTTAGGTGGATGAGCACTGGGAATTTCAAGAATTGTTCCACTGAATTCTTTATAAGGAAGGGATAATAGGGCAAAGGTATTCCTTATACCCATCACAACACTTGCATACATCATTGGGTTAAAATGTTTAGCCTGGAGAGTGGTACCCTGTATGTATGTACAGTATGTATGCATAAGAATGCATAGATGAATATGCCAGTATTGGATGAATTGCAAAGTGGATATTGCAACTGTGCTTTTTCAGCTTTGAAATCAGTTAATCTTGAAAGACTATGCATATTTAACCCTTTGAGTGCCTAAAGCAACATATACCTTGAAAAATGTGTTAGCATGCAGAGTGCATTTGTCCTTTGCCCACTTACTTCCTGCTTAAGTGACACTGGAACATATTCATGATGATGCCAAGTGATTAAAAAAGTGCAACCTACAATGTTTGGTTGTGGTGGTGGGGGGACTGGCGTGGTGTGATTGGTGGAACCTTGACAAACTGCAGGAAAATGGCACTTTTCTTCTGAAATTTTTCACCAAACAGAAAGTGCCATTTTTAGCCAATTTTGGTTTTAGGCGAAAGTTTTTGCCCATCCCTAGAGGGGAGATGCTTTATTGTAATATAAGAATGCTTACGTTCCTCTGCTAATATGTTGTCTGAAGCTGATGTTACCTACTAAGAGATGTAAAACAGCAGTAAACCCTTCTTATGGAAATATGTTGTAGGGCTTTTCTTCTGAGTAAAGAATGGTAGTTGTACTTTTGGAAAATGCTTCAGTCAAAAGCTGTTACAGAACAGGCTTTTTTTGATAGTTTGAGCCAGGTGGCTTTTTCTTTTTTTAGCCAGGTGGAGCTACTGATATTTCTGCCTGTGAAAAGCTCAGTGCTGCACTCACAAGTTTTGCATAGACAAATGTAGCAACAGTACCTCCTATCTGCAACAATATTGTCTCTCTAATAACTTTTGTAAGTACCATCTCTAGCACTGGGAGTATTCTTGCTCTACTCCACAGAGAGAGCCCTGCTTTTTATATTTTTTCATTATTAGAGTTTACTGCCCCATCATGCATGTCAATTTTTTTAAATTAAAGATAAAGATAAATAACCTGTAATGCACACTTTATTGACTATTTCATCTTAGTGATATAAATATATATATATTTTTTTGAAAATGTATTTATTGACAAATGGACTGTAAAAAGGTTACACTGTACTTTCACATCGTTAGCATGTATACAAAAAGGATAATACAGAAAAGGACAGATCATATACATAGTAAGTTATATAATAGCAGCGTAATACAATCCATTTGCAGTTTTTCAATATAAAATAAACCAAATTCCCCAAACGGACCTCCCCCCAAGGCACTCTCCCCCCCCCCAAGAGACCCCCACCCTCCGCAAAAAGCAGAGCATATAATCCTAGGAAAAAGAAAATAGTGCAAACATGGAATGATATGTCCACCTCACCAATTGTAATTATCACACAGTCCTAAATTTTTGGAACCACTTGCTCCAGATTCGGACAAACCTAGATTCCAATCCTCTATGTATATGAACCAGTTTATAATGGGGGATATTGGACGTAACCAAATTAATCCAAGTACGCTGCTCAGGAACCCTAACAGTCATCCAACACATAGCCACCACCTTCCGAGCCATGACCAATAGCTCCCTAAGTAAAGTCTTATCGTCAGCCCTATGGATATCCTCGGGGAGCAACGAGAGGACACACAATCTTGGAGACGTGGGAAGGCTTCGCCCCAACACCTCTGAAAGGACTCCAGTCACTTCCACCCAAAATTTCCGCACCTGAGGGCAGTCCCACATAAGATGCATAAACGAACCCTCAACTCCAGCACAACTTAGACAATCTGATGATCCCAATCTACCCATTTTGAAAATTCTGATGGGGTGTAATATGATCTATGTAAAAATTTCAGTTGTATAAGTTGATGACGTGTATTCATAGCTACTTGTTTTGGGCCCATTTTTGCCATCTCCCACTCCCAATCCGTCAATTTCCCCACATCAACCTCCCAAGAGGTCCTAAGCGAGGCACCAGCACACCCAACTCCAGTCTGCATCCAAATATAAAGAAAAGACAGAGGTTTCACTGGCCTTTTGTCAGACAACAGTAGCTGTAGGGGAAACGAAGAAATCAAGACATTACGGCCACGCCAATACGCCTGTAGGGCGTGTCGGAGGCATAAGAGCGAATAAAATAAGGAGTTAGGAATATTAAACTCTAAGTGCAATTGTTCGAAAGATTTCAGTACATTGTTATCATAAAGGTGACCTATTGTTGTTATTCCATAGTTCGTCCATAATTGGCCAAAGTCTAGCGTGCACAGCTGAGCTAAGCCAGCCGGGCCCCATAACGGGGTATCCGGATCAAGGGCTTTATGATTGGAAATGGTCTTAATGGCATTCCAGGTATTATACATTAAAGTATATAATGGATTAGGACACCTGCTCACAGTCGGACCAGTAGTCAATAAATGTTTCAGTTCATAAGGAGGTAGTAGTAAAGATTTGTCAACATGAATAGACTGATGGGACATCAGGGGATCTAAATAAGCCAATGCGTACTGACCCTGGGCAGCTAAGTAGTATCTGTACATATGTGGAAGAGCTATGCCCCCCTGCCTGGAGTTCTGAGTAAGCATCGCCCTCTTAATCCTGGGACGGCCACCTCCCCATAAGAAAGTCGTTAAGATACTATCGATTTGTTTAAAATAAGAACTAGGAATGTGAGTCGGGGAATTCCGAAATACATAAAGAAAACTGGGAAGGAAGATCATTTTAAATAAATTAGATCTACCGATTACATTAAGAGGCAACGTCTGCCACGATGCGACTCTATCTCTCAGTCTGGCCACAAGAGGAACCAAGTTGTATTCAATAAATTTTCTAGGCTCCACCGTCACCTTTATAGTGATATAAATATTTACTTTTTTGGGGTTATTACCTTGTGTTAATTTTTACTGTGCAATGTATTTTGCACATTATGGTATCTAGATAAAGAACCTGGATGCACTAAATGGATGGGCTCCTACAATTCAGGGCTTATATCAATATTAATGTTGTGATTTGTTGAATTTGCACAATTAACACCTATCTACACAAGTGTATTACATTTTTAATCTTTTCAGTGCCAGAGTGGTACACACTACAATGTGAGCAATATGTTGCAAACCCCTCTGGCAATCAAACTGTTACATATTTTTGGGAACTTGTGAAATAATGTTTATGTCGTTGAGCGGTTAATCCCGGTTGAGTTGTGCCTTTTGTTTTTAAAAGGATTTTTAATGTAAAACATATTAATTAAATTGATTTGTTTACCTGGTTTAATTCTCTATGTGCCTGCTTTATCTGATAGTTTCCTAGATGTCTCTTTCTCCCTAACTTTGTTGAACACTTGATATCATAACCATAATTTTAAAGACTGTTGTCATAACATGTATGATAGAGATGATGGGTCTAACAGGAGGATGGCTTATCTATTTGTGTAATTCGAGGTATGATGAAGGAAAGGCACTACTGTACATTTCCTCTTGTCTGGTTTGTTCTCCATTATGGTGATCATTAAAGGGATAGTAATGTTTCATAATAAAAGCAGCTCTAATTAATCATCATAGTATCTGGACTTTGGAGAGTGTTATTTCAATTCTGTCAGAGTTATAGTTCAAGAGTAATTTAATAATAAAGTATCCCCCTCCTGCCCCTTTTACTGATGTAACACTGCTCAGCCAGATCAGAAGGGAGTTGCCCAGGTAGATTGCAGAGAGGGACAATCTTCAGTTAAGATAAGGGAAAAACCTGAAAAGCTTGTCAAGGGGGGCAGGGCTTTCATTGTTCTAATAGAAAGAAAATTATCCCCTGCTGTTATCTGTCTGGTCTTACAACTAAATTCCATATCTGAGAAGAGATGGCTTACACTAGGTAAAAGGGGCGGGAGGGGGAAACTTTGCTTGTGAATATCTTGAGAGATAAGACTTATATCGTTCTTCATGTTTTTTTTAATGCCTACAAAATAAAATAAAGGAAAAACGAAGTGTTACTATGCCTTTAACATTTTATTTTTCAAGCATTGTACATGTGTGTTTCTTTCTAATATGCATTTTTTTTCTTGTCTTACACTTCTATAATCTTCCAGTACTGACTGATAGTCATGCATTCTTTGTAAAATTAAAATGGATGAATGTGTATTTTTATGTATTTGACAGAGATAAACCATTCCGCAAAGGATTAAATGTGACAATAGTAATAAAATCAACATCTCACAAGGCTTTACCATAGCATGCCGTTGATATGAGACTTCTATGACATACTCTAATTCCTGTCATCATTAGTCACTCTTTTCTCAGGAAGTCCACAAAACTAATTGGCTTAAGTTTTATGTGGTCTTCAAAGTGTCAACATGTCACAAGGCAGTCATGGAAGGCCAAAGCATATCTGCAGAGGGGAAAAAAGATGACACCTTAACTGCAGGAGTTTGGCTACAGATTATGGAATTGTAGGAAATTGCTTTCATAAATCAAAGCATAAACAATAAGGTCATAAGTTTTCAAAAAATATTTAAAAAAAACAGCACATAATAAAGACTGGATATTAGATCTTCTCTCTATTTTTTTGTAATTTTTGCAATGACTGTTAAAACTGTAAAAACAATTAAAGCCATAAAATTAAAAAAAAAACACATTGGGTGCTATTTATTGTATTTTTTATATTAAAATTGTGTTTCCTTTTTAAATTGTACATTGTTTCTATTGTATTTTAATATTGGCTGTGTGTTTTATAGCAATTTTAAACTTTGAAGAATTTCACTGTATGACTTTTTAACTGTTTTCGTAAGTCAAACAATTATTTCAAGAATTATCAAAAATTATGCAAGGGATTGGACCACTGGTACAATATTTGCTTGCTTCATTTATTTAGTTTATCTTTAGTTATCTGAGAGGGGACCTGGAGTGCCACGTTAACATCTGTATATAGTTTGGGATGAAACATTTCTGACAGCCAGCTGTAACATACAATTTTTTTGGCTAAAGTCCTACCACAAATGACGCTTGACTTACCTCCCTTATGAAATCACACATATATGTTTTTTCCTTATAGATGTTCAGTTACAGTTATCAGACCTCTGTGGGAAGAGATTTTTTTTTTTAGTAATAAACACCACACTGCAACATCTGCAAAGAAAGAATTCTGTTGAAAAGCTTTGTGGAAATTCAAAGTGTATCCTTGGATTGATAGCTTAGTGCTCATATTGCTTCACCCCATAGGCTTTATGTATCTGTCAAGGCATTTTTGTACATTTTTTTTTAGTTAAAAATTTGGTATGATGGAAATGTCCAAAGCCAATTATCTACATAAAATGGATAATGTTACGGATAATTTAAGAAATAAAATTCTTTGAAGGAAAAGAAAATAATGATGCAAGGAAGGATAACATTTATCACTGTCATGCAATCACATGGACTATAATCACAGAAATAAGAACAGGGTAGTATTTGCATCAGTTTTTAGAATGCAATATTCTGATTTCATATATTTTGGTAAATGCTGTACTGGTTTGTTGTTAAAAACAATAAAAGAAAACCCATGATAACATTTTTGCCTTCATAAATATAAGATACATCTCTTTGTGCAACTCCAGAATGAGGCATTTAATACATAAAAATAACTATTCTATCTAAATAATAATGATAAAGCAATATCAAGTAAATTCCCTTTACATACTAAAAATTAATATCCGCGTGACAGTGAACTATAATCATATATTAGTTCAACAATATGTCACAATACAGTAATATAAAATCGTATCATTCTAATTCAAGTTGAATGTACCAATGTCAGTCTTTAGGATTTAAGACTGTAATTTATGCCTGATTTATTTAAAATAATTTTAAAAGTGCTAAATAAGTTTTGCACAGGCAATTATTCTTCAAAGTATGATGCATGTGTGAAAATGTCCCACTGGAGCTAGATTATTCTGGATTATGACAGAGGGTTTATGAGGCTATCTTGCTTGCTGTTAGCTTCAAAATTAAATAATAGCTTTATTAGCCTAATTGTAATAGTGGATAAAGATAAGTAATAAAGTATTAGGGGATAACATTTTTATTTATTTTCATTTTTGTCTTGATATTTCAAAAGATCAGACCAGTTTAGCATTACTGATTCACATGCATTTCTGAATAGAATAGAGATGTGCAAATAAAGAAAACACAAGTAAACTGCAGTAGCCAAATAAAGTACAATAGACAGAGAAATACATATTTTAGAACAGAGGTAAAACAATACGAGAACAGAGCCTGTATATAGTTAAAGGTGGGAACAAATAGGACTATACCTAGTTCTGTAAATGAGTTATAAATTCTGGAAGCATGTAGCAAGTATAAGTAGATAGATAGATAGATAGATAGATAGATAGATAGATAGATAGATAGATAGATAGATAGATCTGTAGATATATGTATATAGCAATAGAGATTTAATACAGATATATATAGCTGTAGAGATGTAGCTATAGGTATAGGAATAGGTATAAGTGCAGTATGTGTACCTCAGTCAACGTAGATTTTGCCTCTTGTAACAAAATTTGATGTCATAAATGCAAAAAACATCTAAAAAATTACTTATTCTGCTAATACACACTATGTATCAAACAGATTTATGATTTGGTGTGGAAATTCCAATTATTATTGGGTGGATTTAATCTCAACAATTTTAAACGTGCAGGATTAGCAGAAGATACTAGGGTAGAGTACATCAATAGGTCTCCGTGTCATCTGTCAGAGAACAGTGCATGTAGAGCCAAAGGCTCCTTCAACTAGAGAACTTTTATCCACGGCAATTTTGTGTAAACTATAAGTTCTGTTTGAATACCTCATGTTTATCCTTGTAGTTAGCATGGTTAATAGGACTCAGGGATGTCTGTAAAGACACAGTGCACACTGAGCTAAGGCCTGCTTCATAGTTAGGCTGGCTGTTTCATCTTCACATTGCTTGTCTGTGAAGTTTCAGATATATTAATATTTGAATAATATGCACTACAACATTTATATTACAAGATTCTTCATTATTTTTAATTGATTGTGAAGAAATCTGTTAAATAATAGATTCTTATCATTCGTGATTGAAATTAGCACTGTTCATGTGACTGAAATCTTTGATCTGCATAAGTATTAGGGATGGGCAAAATTTTTTGCCTCAAATCAAAATTGGTAAATAATGGTACTTCCCACTTGGCGAATAATTTCCAGTGAAAATGCCATTTTTCTACCTTTTTCGCCTTGCTCATTCCATTTAAATCAATGGGAACATTTAATTTACACAGAACACATGGCAAATGTTATTTTATTTACCAAAAGCATGGTATAAAAGGGGTCTGAGGATGCCTGTGTTGGTTGAGCATGGAGAAAGAATCAGTTGAGCAGGGAATGTTTTTTGGGAGGTTGTTTACAGGGATTGGGGGACAGTTAACAAATTAATAAACATTAATGCAATAAAAAAAACCATAAGACAAGGTATAAAGGGAGTCTGATGACAATGCCTGTGTTGGTGGGTGGAGTCTGGAGAAAGAATCAGTTGAACAGGAAATGTGTTTTTTGGGGAGGTTGTTGACTGGTATCGGGGGGACAGTTAATAAATAAATAAAATAAAATAAGAACTATTTACATAACATGACAGAGATAGCGGCCACCTGACATAAGCTGTGGGTAGACTGATACTTGATGTAATAAAGTATTTTGGAGAGGATGATTTGTAAGATTTGTTGTTAGAGGCCCAAGCCCTGAGGAAACATTGATTTGTAGGACTTAGACTTGTTTGGCACAAGCCCTAAGAAAACATTGATTTGTAGGACTTAGGCTTGTTAGAAACAAGCCCCCAAAAATGCCAAAAAATATTCCCTACTGGCCTAGTGCCATCAGGTTATGTTGTGTTGGCCATTGGCCACTGGCCATTGTCAAATGTCCTGATGTAGAAGCAGACTTTCCAACTGCTGTTCTTGCTTCTGCAGCTGAGTTGTTTAAGCAGCAGGATGATTAGGCAGCTCAAAGGGAATGGGATCAACAACAGCAGTAATATGGGAGATGGATGATGAAGGTTCCACTTGCCACGATTAGCTCCAGTGATGCATCTGAGGCAGTAGCTGCACCATAACTAGCCTCCACCACTTCAGCTGTATATGGCGAAAGAAGAAGGTGATTAATAATGTTTCCCCCCGCCCCTCCTCCAAAATCAATAGTTTGTTGAGGAGAATACAGATTTTTCAATTGTGAGCAGGAACTGTGCCTGTCGCATCATCAACTGAAATGTGCACAGTGTAAATAAAGGAAGGACTGGGAACAATGGTTACATCTGCACTCACATGAAACACCTGACCCAACCCTATCCAAACACCATGAAACTTAGAGTCCCCAATGTGAAATCCCCCCACCAGAAACAAAGAACTGCTGCTGTCACTCTGCCCCTTTTTCCACACCCCACTACATGATATCTTTCAGACAGTTTAATAGTAATGATGAAGGGAATTAGGCAGATGAAAACTCCGCAAGTTCCAAAAGCTCACTGCTGCTGGTGGTGGTGATGCCCATCCCCATCCCTGTCTCCCATTCCTTCTCAGTTTGATCTAAAAAGGCCATCAAAGGCTCTTCCACCCCAGTTTCTCCGCCATCATCATCACCACCACCACCACCAGTCCCTCCTTGCTGCTGCTCTATTACAGACATTTCACTGGTTGGAGGAGGTGATGAGAAATGTGACAGAGAGTCCCCTAATTTCTTGTTGACCTAAAAATAAAGGCAGACTGGCAGCACTAGCAGCAGCACAGAGAGCTGATCTGTGCTCCTGGGGGTAGTGGTATTATTGCTGTTAGGCATCAATTCTGCCTTCTTCAGGATCATGTTCAACCTGGGTAATGACATGGGGGGAGGGGGACTCCCAGGGTCACGGGAATGGTGTGGGTTCCCTTGACTGCTAGTCTGGATACTCTGCATTACTTCCCCTACCACTCCCCTAACGCTAGTCCCACCAGCTACATCACCATCACTGTTACTACTACTATTAACACCATCCACATCAATTTCAGTCCATGACCCTACTGAGTCTTCCTCCTCACTAGTAATATGATGATCACCCTGTCCCTCACTCCAATCTGCTGAACCTTATTAGTAGTAGTACAAGTGGTGCGACTGCTTGGGGATGGCAAGTGTGACTTATGGTCTCCTGCTGTCACATTTGGCATCATCTTCTCCTGCCCTTCCTCCTGAGAATTACAAGACACACTAGCAGTAGGTTCAGCACTGGAAGCAGACACAGCACTGGTGGCAGAAGGGGCAGCACTGGCAGTAGGCACAGGCAACTGACCTGTCCTGCTCACACTGCTACCCTCTTCTTCCTCCCATGAGATTAATTTCCCCTTGAACCCTAGGGGTGATTTAGGGGACTGGCCTGCATTGGGTCTGGGGAATCAGGGCATGCAGACCATTCAATGCTGGTAGTGGTCACTTCCTCCTCCTCCTCAGACTCACTGGAGACATAAGGGTCTTTCCAGCTCCTCCTTTAATTGTTAATAAACCTACTCATAGAGATAGCAGTCACTATGGGCTTCTCCTTCCTCAATTTTGCTAAAAATTTCACAGCCAACAGCCTAGCACCTCTCTCTCGCTCTGTAGCTGAATTGTGTTTCACTTCCTGGAAAATTGCATGATTTTATAGCGAAAAGGCAAAAAACACGTTAATAAAGGGGTGAAAACATTCTAGCCATTGAAAAATAGCAAAGAATTTTTGCCAATGGGCAAAAACGGCAACAATTTTAATCCCTTTATTTAAAGCGGATTTTCCTGTGAAAAAGTAGGCAACCATGTGGTTTTCACTGATTTTTTTTGCAGGAACATGACAGGACCTTTCACCCACCCCTAATAAGCATGAGTCATTGCCAGTTATGTTTTTCTAATTTAATAGCCTTCATATTTTGTTGCACTGTGAGGTTAATATTGTGATGTCTTCTGTTTTATCTTTTTCTTTTGTTAATTTGGGATACTACACTTACAACCATAAGACACATTTTACGTGTCTGTCATTTCTATTGTAAATATTTTTATAGGATGGGATGTTTGGTGTGATGTTTGGTTTTACTGCTTTTTATGTTTTCTGTAATAGGCATCAGCCTAATGTTCAGTATCTTTGTTCAAGGTAAGCAAAGAGTTAAAAACACTTTGTTTACTTCTGAGCCACTAACATTACAGTTCACCTGGTAACATCAGCATAATTATACTTGTGGCTTATTTGAGCCACAAGCAATACTGGCATGGCTTTGCCCATGTGGTTAACAAAATAAATTACCCCCTAGCCCCAAAAACAAAAAAAAGTTGTATGCATGGCTAAATAAACATAGAATGTGATACATGCCTGGTAGTAATAAGGTTAAAAAAATTAAGTGGCTTTATGTGTTGGCCTATTTTCCCCCTTGTTTGGAACTGTCAAGCAACGAGAGTTGGCTTTTTTCCTTTGATGTTCTCACAATTTACTGTATTTAGCAAGAGTTGTGAGAACAAAAACCAACAAAGAGCATTTGGCCAAAACATGAGTTCTGGCCACTACTGCTCATTGTGCCATGTACCTCACCAACAAAGGAATAGCTGAAATACATGTGTGAGTTATTTAGGCAGTAGTGTTTTTACTGTTACCGCCGGTTTTACCGGTTGTAATAGTATCCATCCCCAAAAGTCTATGGTCATGAAAACTGTGACTATAAAGTCAGAATTTCATGTAATCAGTATATCTATAAAATAATAATCTAAAAAAAATTGTGCATGGAAAGAAACATTTTTTTAATTAGTGAAGCCTATTTTGAGCACTACTAACCCTAACACTTAAAATAAGATAGCTTAATTAAATGAAAATAACTAAAACATCTATTTTTATTAAGCTTACTCCCATGATGGAGTTTAAGTTTATTAATGTAAATCTGCATCATCTTTTTGGAATATGACATTCCCCTTGTGAAATGTTGATATAACTAATCAGTGAAGAAATCTAAATTTGTTTTCTTGTCTATAACATTCTTCCCTTGAGTCAGAGGCAATGGTGTATAAAAGCAGTAGATTCTCTTTTATTGTGAACCAAAGTCAGTTGTGAAAAAAGAAAATTCTTAGTTGAAACTATACTTTTATAAATAAATCATATGCATCTGCAGTATCGCAGCAAATCTAGACCACCAACTCTCCTCTAAAATGCTTAGTTACAAGCGGTTTGAATTCTGCTGACCTGATAAAACTATTCCCTGTATACTTATTTAAATGTCCCAACTGAATAAAAAAATATAGTCAAGTATGCATAGAGATAGGGAAGCTGTTAATTTCAGTACCTCCAGCTTTGATATGAAACAGAACACTTACTTAATCTCAAAGGACAGTTAACAGGCCAATAAAGTAACTGACTAGGGCTAGTTTGCATTTTCTAAGACTCTAGATGGCTGTTGTAAAAATGTAAGCCTGCGGATGAACACTTCACAAGATTTTATGACTTGAACACTTTTCACAAAAAGGAATTGTGACTCATACTTCTTTTATAAGAGAATGTGTATTTTGAATAAAGTTGCAATAATGCTTTTGGCTTGTTCACCATTTCAATGCCAGAAGGAAGTCAGGCCACATTCCTGTCAGTGATAGTTAAAAATATAGGCTGAATATATTTTAATTCTGTCCAAGACTCCCATCCCATTGGTACTGACTATTGTGTTCTGAATTGTGCTAGAGAGGAGATTGATTTTAAGTAGGGCTTTGTATGAAACACAATAATCTATGTTAATTCCTGATTCAAGAAAGTATGAATAGATCCCTAAATTGTCTCTTTGAAATCTACAGAAATAGGAAAATTAATTTCTCTCTCCATAAATACAAATATTAAATTGTAAACCACATGACCTAAATAATCTGTTTGCCTTAATAGAATACTATATGCTGCACTACTTTATTGGGGAGTTATATGTTACTAATAATTTCATCATATTTTGATTGACAGAATGATTTACCCAGGTAAATATGAATTAGCATAATCTATAAATCTATGCATGCAAAAACTAGTTTTATAAATATAAAAATGTTTAATACAATATCTAAGTAATTTTGAATGTATTTCAGAATCAATAAAGTTGTTTTAATGTTATAGTATCCCTTTAGGAAACAATAAAGCGTTTTTTTAATATCATCCTTTCTTATTAATGTTTCATTAAATAGAAGGTACAAACAGAAAAACTGTTTCCAGAATATGTTCGCTATAGTTTAAGAGCTAACAAGGTGATGAGGGAGATGCACTAAAGGTTGATTCTGTGAACATATGATTTTGTCGATTTGCTCAAAGCACTTAAACTTTTCAGTGTAGACACACATTGCCATATGCACTAAAATTGGGAATGCAAGGGGAGGGGAGTAGAAAGTTGTTGAACTGCTACCAATATGGAAGGGATGCCCTCTCTTGCACATCACCAGAAGTATGATAATCCTGAAGTCAGAGAGCATTTTCTCTACTTCCCCACTTCCTCAGTAGTGAAAGTAGAGAATACTTTCAGCACCGCGAACAGCATCATTCCCTAAACTCTTTGAGTGCCATAGAGATGTGCATTGTGCACCCCTGTAGCATTCAAAGTACACTAAGTAGTACACAATCATCCCCTCAGCTCCATATCATATTCCATACTCAAACATGTTGTATACTCCATAGAGAATAGTGCTGGGGGTCAGACAGATACTAGTAGGCATGGGAACAAGGCTGGGGGGGGGCTACACAGTGAACATGGGGATCTGTGGCTATGAGTGGCAATGGAACAAGTCTGGGGGCAGCTGGTGAAGTTGCAACTGTGGACTCTGAAAGCAGAGGCTGCTATCAAGTTTAGTTCTTGTGGTGAAATGCCACATCAACATGTAAATACCACCCTTGAATACGATAATGACTCATTATCCTGCATTCCATGTGGAAATGACTCATTATGCTGCATTTCCATATGGAAATAGGCCACTGTTGATGTGATGAGTGAAAACTCATAAACTTGTCAAAGGCATGTCAGATGGATGTCAATGTGGGCAGAATTTTGACAGACTGATGTTGATGTGATATTGAAGACACTTTAGTTCATTATGTTGAAATGCCTTCAACACTGCTCCGATAGGACATCAACATTATGAGCCCTCTTCGACCTTTAGTGCATCTCCCCCAATATTGCTATGATTCTCACGAACATAGCATTTCCTTTTCTCTTACCTATTAATGTATTATGCTTGGAATAATATATTAACGTGAGATAGTGGAGGAAAAAAAAAAGGTGAAAGAGAGAAAGGGAAAAGGAAAGTATTTGGATGTCAGGGGCACATGTAGGGTACCCAAGCATCAGAAAAAAGACTATTGCTAAGTGATTAAGACTGATCATCCAAAAATTCAAGAACATCAAAGGAGAGATTTGCCTTCAATGTGGGGGGACATAAATCATCCAGAGGTTCCAGATTGATTCAAAGAAGAATGTATAAGGGAAATTGGAGAAAGGTAAGCTTTCCACAGTCATGATACCTTTTAATTATAAACTCCCACTTGCTTTAATCTGAGCAGAAACTTCCAGTGGCCACTGTGAATCAATTCTGGATGGATTGAATTCCAAAATGGATCAGTACTGGATAGCATATCAACTGATTAAAGGCTTATTTTAAAAGGAGGGATGAAAGGTTGTTATTTGAGGCCCTGGACTTATGTTTACAAAGAATTATGTCTGTCTCTGTTGACATGATGTCTGTACTAATTAAAAATTAATTACGAGAAACCAGTCCATAAAGACTTGATTCCTAATGGCCATTATAGTTTTCTGCACATATTAAGGTAAGTGAGAGATTATTATTATTATTATAGCTCTTAGTGTTCATCTAACCCTCTGTGTGCTAGGAGGTGAGAAAAACATTGATCCACAGTTGATTACTTATTCCTCTGACATTCTAAGGGTTAAATTAAAGCACACATTGGAAATGGGATTTATGGAATTGCATGCTACTAATGAAAAGTACACTAAAGACCTTATGTTTTTCATTTAATTCATTGTAAAGCAATACAGCACATTTTAAAATGTTCAACTTTACATAGAATTAATTTGTGTTTGTTAAAATTTTATGACAGGCGAGTATGATACCATGTTATAGACAGAGTTCAGTGATGAACAAAGAAATTAAAAATAAGAATGTAATCTTGCATAATAATAAATATATAATGTGAAATGAATACTATCTTACAGAAAACACAGCAAATCTTTTTATCATATGTCCCCCCCAAGAAGGAACAATGTCATCCTTTAAAGGGATAGTAATACTTAAAATGAAAAAAAAAAAAACATGCTGTAGTATTTATCTCCCCTAGAAAACAAGGATAGTCTCACTGTTGAAATGCGTTTTATTCAAAAGTTAGAGCAGCTCAAACTTGAACTTTTTAGGTGCAGTGTCACAATTGTACGATGGTGCTGTTGTTACACCATCCTTTGGACAGATCTGGTTCATTGACCATAAACTTCAATAGGATGGTGTATCAACAGCGTCACTGTACAATTTCAGGCCACTCTGATACTGCACCTAACAATTTAGCAAATTATTATATAGGATAAGAACTAAACAATGCTCATCTTAGCTTACAACAGGATCATTCCAACAAAAAAAAATGGCAAACAAGTGAGACACCTTGAAAGTACATTTTAGGTGCAATTTAATAAGCTGAGGGATGGTTCTAGAGCAAACCAACAGCAACAAAGTTTCCCTTATTTTAAATGGGGCTTTTAATCCCTTGATTACTAATTTGTAATTTATTTGATCCCTATCTAGAATCTACAGGGTAAAAATGTCCATTTAAATCAATGGGGAATTACATTTCTCCTCTGTGGTGCTGTTAATTTGCTCTTTACTTGTACCAGTTTAGCTTATTGAATTGAACTTTTTGTTGGAAGGCAACAAATAAGTATGATGGCCATATTCTCTGGGTGACTGTTTATGTTTATAGTCATAATGAAATAGGATGAGGAAGTTCATTTCAAGGGGCACAAGTGATAATAAACTTTTCCTGACTTAGTTATCATCATGGGGCTAATAATTACTACTGATGTTTTCACTTAGTGTTTCCCTGCTTTTTATATTTAATGTTTTTACTTATGTCACTGGTTACAGTTCACTGCTATTGAATTTCTTAACAGTCATTTCCTACCAGTGTTAGCAAATTATTATGTTTCTCTTGTGCTACATCTTCAAGGTGGTTTGTTTAATGTGTCATTCTTGGTCTGTTCAATGTTTCCATTAGAGATGAGAGAACCTGTTGCAGTTCAGTTTGTTACATCTGACAATTTTCATATTTTAACAAATAATCTCTGAATGAAATGTTGCTAACTGTGCAATTACACACTTTCAGCTTTGAATGATGTTTCATTATAAAACAGATTAACTGAATCATTTCAAATTAACATTGTTTTGTTGCGAAACCAAGCTTGAAATAAAACAGTACGTGAGGCATCTGGGGCTCAGTACTATTACATTGGTGAAAAAAAAAAACAAAGGTGGCAACAGTAGTTTGAAGTCACATTCAGGAAGTCTATGACCTGTGCTGTGACAAACTACCGACAATTAAAAATGCATAACGGGAGCTAAATTTGCATTCATTCATACACAATGTAAAAGTAGATAAATTTGGTATTCAGTGACATGTGATGGCTTGTAACACATTAAGGGACTCTCTATTATGGCATTAAAATAGCGCCTAGCAAACCTTGGAGTTGAGTACCTAATGTGCGTTGAAAAAACTATGTGTACTTGAAGAGTGGTTTCTAACACACATGCATAACGGGAGATGAATTTGCATTCATTCATACACAATGTAAAAGTAGATAAATTTGGTATTCAGTGACATGTGATGGCTTGTAACACGTTAAGGGACTCTCTATTTTGGCACTAAAATAGCACCTAGCAAACCTTGGAGTTGAGTACCTAATGTGCGTTGAAAAAACTATGTGTACTTGAAGAGTGGTTTCTAACACACATGCATAACGGGAGCTAAATTTGCATTAATTCATACACAATGTAAAAGTAGATAAATTTGGTATTCAGTGACATGTGATGGCTTGTAACACGTTAAGGGACTCTCCATTTTGGCACTAAAATAGCGCCTAGCAAACCTTGGAGTTGAGTACCTAATGTGCGTTGAAAAAACTATGTGTACTTGAAGAGTGGTTTCTAACACACATGCATAATGGGAGCTAAATTTGCATTAATTCATACACAATGTAAAAGTAGATAAATTTGGTATTCAGTGACATGTGATGGCTTGTAACACGTTAAGGGACTCTCCATTTTGGCACTAAAATAGCGCCTAGCAAACCTTTTGAGTTGAGTACCTAATGTGCGTTGAAAAAACTATGTGTACTTGAAGAGTGGTTTCTAACACGCATGCTTGTGCAACTAGTGATCCCTACACTAGTGACATGTGGATGTATTGATATAGGGCCCTAAGCCCCATATCAATAAATCCAAGGATCCAAAAACATGAGTGAAAAGAAAATTAACCCTATGAGTGCCAGTGAGGTATGCAACACATTGCTGAGACTTGCATACCCTACTGGCACTCACAGGTTTAATCCCACGAAAGCGAACACCGTTGCATTAAAATAAACACCTACCTTTAAGTTTTATGTCCAGTGGGGTCTTCAGCATCCTGGTCATCCACAGTAAATCTTCTGCTGTCATCTTTTATCTTTCTTCCTATCTCCATATCTTCACCTGAAAAAATGTCACTTAAAAAAAAATTAAATGTCCAAATTATCACATAGAAACATAGAATTTGCTGACAGATAAGAACCATTCAGCCCATCTAGTCTGCCCATTTTCCTACTGTAAAAACCTCAAACCTTATTTTGTCATTGGTCTTGTCTTATGTTCAGGACAGCCTTATGGCTATCTCATGCATACTTAAATTATGTCCTGTATTAATTTCTACCACTTCTGCTGGTAGGCTATTCCAATTATTTACTACCCTCTTAGTGAAGTAAAACTTTTTTACATTACATCTAAGACTGTGTCCCTCTTTAGACTATGGCCTCTTGTCCTAACATTTTTACTCCTTTGAAATGTACTTCCCTCCTGCACTTTGTTGAACCCCATTAAAGCAATTCATGATTATCTAGCTCAGCAAAATATTGAAAATGATGACAGATTCTTCAATGCAGATAGGTTATTGATACAGGGAACAATCTGACTGCAATTTGGAGTCAGGAAGGAATTTTCTTACCTACTTGGGGCCAAATTGGAAATGGCTTTAGAGTTTTTTTTGCCTTCCTCTGGATAAACAGGGGTGTTTTTGGCATGGGCTGGTCTTAATGGACGCATGTCTTTTTTCAGCCTCATCAGCTATGTTACTATGTTACTATATACTGGAATGTTTCTATCATATCCTCTTCTTGTGTCCTGTAAGCTATACAGGTTTAGATCCTTTAGTCTATCCTGATATGTTTTTTCCTGTAAACCAGTCACCGTTTTAGTAACCCTCTCTGAATTCTCTCTAGAGTATCTATATCCTTCTGGAGATGGGGTCTCCAGTACTGTACACAATACTCTAGGTGAGGTCTAACGAGAGATCTGTAGAGTGGCATGACCACTTCCCTTTTTGCTGCTAATTTTTCCTATGGCTTTTTACATCACAAGTCCATTATTTTACATTTATCAACATTAAACTGCAGCTGCCACACTCTTGTCCATTCTTCTAATTTACCTAAATCATTTGTCATTTGGCTTATTCCCCCAGGAATGTCTACCCTGTTTTAGATCTTTGTATCATCTGCAAAAAGGCATACCTTACCTTGAAGACCTTTTCATATATCATAGAAATATTAAAAAGAATTGGCCCCAGTACAGATGCCTGAGGTATCCCAATAGTAACACTCCCTTTGTCTGAATATTCTCCATTTACTACCACCCTCTGTCTGCTGTCACTCAGCCAGTGCCTTATCCAAACACTGCAATTTATTAATGAGTCTTCTATGAGGCACAGTGTCAGATGCTTTACTGAAATCTAGATAAGCTATATATACTGCTCCCCCTTGGTCTATTATTTTAGTTACCCAGTCAAAAAAATCTATGAGGTTAGTTTAACAAGATTTCCCTGCTGTAAACCCATGCTGTTTGGGATATTGTAAGCCATTTAAATTCAGATATTTAACAATTTTTTCCTTTAACATAGTTTCCATTAATGTTCCCACTAGTGACATAAGACCTACTAGTCTGTAGTTATGAGACACCTCACTGCTACCCTTTTTGTGAAGCGGTACTACATTTGCTACCTTCCAATCTTCTGGAACTACTCCTGTCGATAGTGACTAATTGAATAATTCTGTTAAATGTTTTGCCAGAACTCTCTTAAGTTCTTTTAATAACTTTGGGTGTACCCCATCTGGTCCCATCGATTTATCTGTTTTTACATTAGAGTTGAAGTAGAATTTCTTCCTCTGTAAACATGCATGCTTCTCATGTCTTGCTATTTCTTTTTCTAACAGAGGTCCCGTCATCTTCCTCTGTAAAACTGAACAGAAATATTCATTGAGACGGTCAGCTAGCCCTTTATTCTCATTTACATTATTGCACCCAAGGATGTGCTGGCCATTAATAAAGGTGGCAGTGGTAGCAGGAAAGCAGAACAAAAATTCCCCCCTCAGATAGCTCTCAGGCCATTGCCCAAGCCATAGTGAGAGAAAAAAAAAACAGTCTCTGTTCAAAATGGTTTCCAGCTTCCATTGGCTGGAATGTGGGATTACGCATCTCTTAGCCAATTAGCTTCTAGTGGGGTTCGTCATCTCTCCCACACAACACCATATTTTTGAGCTAGTTAGGATAGGCTAATAAAGAAAAGTTGGAGTTGAGTTTAGGGAGTCTGTGTTTGGGGAGATCAGGGGCACTCTGGGCGGAGACTGAGAATGGAGAAGGGAGGTTTAACAAAAATATGCCAAAATCTTGGAAACAGGCAGCTGTAATCCAAGTTCCCTCCTGATCTGGCTGTTGTCTCTGTGTTAAGGAAGTGTATGTGTATGTATTAGGGGGGTGAAGGGAGCAAAGGAGATTTACAGAAAATACCCCAAAATCTTTTGTGACACAAGAGAGAGTCCCACTGTCTGTGTGTCACACCTAGAATATTATTTCAGGTTAGACACACAGTGACACTCTTTCCATGGAGTGCAGGAAATGGGACAACACACTAACTATAACAATGAGCTCTGGAGCGTCCAGTGATTCCAGCCAATTCCTCTTTATGGTCTCATTGGTGGCCACACACTTAGGGAGAGATGATGAAAAATGGTGATAACTGAAATTGTCTGTAATCAGAATACAAAACTTCTTACACCACGGTCCCTCAATTCTCAGACACGTTACTGTCATTTTTTGCATACAATTCTGTCATCTCCGTCAAAGGGGAAAAATCAGTCAACGGGATACTGCTGCCTCAGAGCTTGAAGCCATCTTCTGCTTACTGTATGCAGTGTTTAAGGAGGTGACATGAGAACCTTGAGCTTATTTGCAGGGAGAGATTCTCATGTTGCCCTTTTCAACCAGAGACATGTTGAATGTGGTGTGCAGCCGCACAATCTTTAAAATGCGATCATTTAAAAGCGAACCAATGTTTGCCTTCTGCATTCATTAGTCAAGTAGAAGTGAGAGATATATCTCTTAAATGTCTCTATTTCTGTCCTCCTCCTCACTTTCCCCTTCATGTCTCATTACCACAGTTTTCATGTTTTTCTGACCCCCTCCTTGCCCATGTCTCTCACCACTTTACATGACCCCATCCCATTCATGTGTCTCTGCCTTCCCTCCTCCATATTTCTGCTTCTCATCTTCCATGTCATCTTCTAGCACGCATAATGCTGTGGATTTTTTTTCTAGTTTCTGTATAAAGATTATGAGCTCTTAAACTGACCCATTAAGTAGAGGGGTATGCAATGAATTGCTTTGACATACATTGCATATCCTGCTGGCCCTCAAAGGTTAACCCCCTGAGGACCAAAAGGTCATGCAATGTGTATAAATATATGAGATGATGATAGATAGAAATACCAATTGGTTAACATTCTGAGTGCCAGAGCATTGCATTGTGCAATGCATTGCATACCTCTCTGGGACTCAAAGGATTAATAAAATCCCCTCATTTTTTCCCTGTACACGTATTTTCTCTATTTAACAGTAAAAAATAATAAAAATATTACATTCCACGACTTATTGAAACTGATAAACCAGAAACACTGATGTACTGAGAAGAAAATGAATAATTCTGAAGCAAAGCAACTGAACCATAACTGACATAAACATTCCACAAATGTCCATTGATTTAAATGGATCTTTAACCCATTTAAATCACTGCCAGAAAATTCTTCATAATACTTTGCAGACTTGGTTTTCATTGAAGAGGCAAAGCCCCAATTAAATCATTGTGGTTGCTTTGCTCCAGAATTACTCGGGGAGGGGGAAGGAGGAGGAGATATATAGGAGATAACTTTTCCACTGTGATAAACTCAACAATTCCTGTGTTATTCTTTGCTGCCTATGTACTAACACCTCTCAAGCTGGACACATTGGCTCCATGGAATAAAGTAAAAGCTAGAAATGTTTCCTAGAAGCTAGAAACTGGAAATGTTACCTCCTTTTTATTGCATATTTATCATACCTGTGCATAACAGTGCTTGTTACTACATCAGCCACAGAGTGTACATCTCCAGTACTGCAATTACCCTAGTTATAGATAGAGAAGTTAGTAAAACACTTTCTAAACAATCTACTTCACTGAGAAAGAAAACAATCATATATATTATATTTGTTACAGAAGAATAAACATATTCATATTTCAGTTCTTTGGGGTGGTATACAAAGTAAGATTTAGAATCATTTACTATATCAATACAAAAACAGAGAATGTGAAAAACAAACTAGCAAAACATTGTACAATAGGTTACTCAATCATATTGTGTGAATATTTAACCCATTAACATTCTTCCAATCTGGGGGTGGGTGTCTGTAGAAGACTACGGCACGTTTTTTTCTTTGCACAATTAATTCTGGGATGGCAGAGCGGTGTGCAGATGTACTGCCTTCCCAAAATTCCATGACATGCCAGGACAGTCACCAACCCTGACACATCATGGGTAGTAAAGGGGTTGAAGGAATACTAACACCACAAATTATTATTTATTAAAGACCTTCCTGACTCCCAAAAGCAATCTTAATGGGATGTATCAGAAGTGATAGTCCTGTATTGTCTGTAAATTGCCTGATATACAGGAAAAGAGTTTTTGAATACAAGAGAGATATAATTCTCAATAAATGAATTGTCTTAGCTCTTAAATCTTTTTACAAAGAGAACAAACTCAATTTTATCTGAACAGTACAGTCTAACCAGGCATTAAAAAGGCACATTCAGTATAATATTTTAGGGTTCTAATAAACAAAATAAATAATTTTTACAGGTGCTAGTTGCAAGTACATGCTATATATGTATTTCTCCCAATTTCATTTTACCTATTAGTATTCATATAATAATTTTATTTATACCTGTATTTTCATGCAAAGATGTGTTCAACATTGTGTCAATAATTACGTTCTACAAAACATTTTGAAATATATAATATTGAATGCAATCCATAACATCTAGGGATGAACAGACTGTTCTTGATTCATTTTGTGATTTTATCTGGAGGACCATGAGAAAATTCCATGTTCAGCTGAATCAATTCAAAACAAATAGGGGGGGACAAGGAGGAAGAGGAACAGGGTAAAGTTGGGAGAGAGAGGGTAGGAGCAAATGAGTGCAGGAAAGACAGAAGCACAGGAACAGGAAGGGACAGGAAAGCTGAAGAGCTGAGTATGGGAGAGGGGAGATGGCTGGAGCATGGAAGTGGGGGCAGAATCATAAAACAGGCAGAGTAGAGGGAGAAAGTAACTGACAATGAGTCCAGGAGTAAGCAGAGAGCAGGAAGGGAAGAGAGACCTACCTTGTTTAGATAAGTGCACCAGACAAGATCATATGTTGATTGACATCTGAACGTAAGTGAACTTGATTTTTTGTTTTTTACATTACATAAATTATTTTCCAACTCTCTAATTCAATAAGAAAAACAAACTGTAGAAACCAAACACCTGTTTTACAATATCCAGATCTTGCAAAAATGCTTGTTTCCTATGAAAATTTAGATTACAGAATCATTTTGCTCATCTTTACAAGCTACCTTATAGTGTGCTACATAAGCAAACATTCTGTACACAGTATTAAATGACTCATTGCTGATGATCCTGCAAGTATTATTGTTATGCTTCACAGTCGGCCACATGTAATGATTTAACTGGTTATGCTTAGGAGGCAAAATTAACATAATCTTAAAAGCCTTAAATGGCTAAGCTAGCCTTACTCTGATAAAAAAAGAGCATTGCAAAAGCACCATACTATGAAACTAAATATAATTCTGAATGTAACTGAACATTTTTCTTGCCCCTTTCTGGTCTTATTGAGCCTTATACAGGAAGCTAGAGAAACATAGAAACATAGAATTTGACGGCAGATAAGAACCATTCGGCCCATCTAGTCTGCCCATTTTCCTACTGTAAAAAAAAAACAAAAAAAAACACACAACCTCAAACCTTTTTTGGTCCTTGCTCATTTCTTAGGTTAAGGACAGCCTTATGCCTATCCCATGCATGCTTAAATTCTGTCACTGTATTAACTTCTACCATTTCTGCTGGTAGGCTATTTCACTTATCTACTACCCTCTCAGTGAAGTAACTTTCTTACGTTACGTCTAAACCTGTGTTCCTCTAGTTTTAGACTATGGCCTCTTGTCCTAACATTTTTACTCCTTTGAAATGTACTTCCCTCCTGTACTTTGTTGAATCCCTTCATGTATTTGAATGTTTCTATCATATCCCCTCTCTCTCTTCTCTCCTCCAAGCTATACATATTCGGATCATTTAGTCTATCCTGATATTTCTTTTCCTGTAGACCAGTCACCATTTTAGTAGCCCTTCTCTGAATTTTCTCTAGAGTATCAATATCCTTCTGGAGATGGGGGTCTCCAGTACTGTACACAATACTCTAGGTGAGGTCTAACTAGAGATCTGTAGTGGCATGACTACTTCCCTTTTTCTGCTACTAATGCCCCTAGCTATACAACCCAGTGCCCTGCTTGCATTCCCCACCACTTTATTACATTGCCTGCCCACCTTTAAGTCATTAGAAATAATTACTCCTAAATCCCTTTCCTCTGTTGTCTCTGACAGCATAGTACCCTTAATAGTATATTTTCCTTTGGATTTTTATGTCATAAGTGTATTTTACATTTATCAGTGTTAAACT
Organism: Rhinophrynus dorsalis; assembly: GCA_037306005.1. NCBI lineage: Eukaryota > Metazoa > Chordata > Amphibia > Anura > Rhinophrynidae > Rhinophrynus > Rhinophrynus dorsalis. The sequence continues at coordinate 206,186,936 of CM074718.1, forward strand.
GCATCTGCCACACTCTCGTCCATTCCTCCAACCTACCCAAATCATTTGCCATTTGGCTTATTCCCATACCTGGGAACTCTCCGGATTTGCCCCGGAGACTCCGGTTCTGACAGAGCTTTACCGGGTCTCCGGGGCAGAGGCTGATTCCTCAGGATGTGGAGAGTTTCTATTGAAACTCTGCCACATCTGCTTTTTCTCCCGCTGTTCCTCCGTCCCCAGCCTTCTGTGTGACACCTTTAACCCTCTGAGTGCCAGAGTGGTAAGGAATGCATTACCACTCTGGCACTCAAAGGGTTAAGTCCCCCCCCCACACTTGTGGAAAGCCCCACCCCTTTTTGACGCGATTAGCGTCATTTTTGTCACCCCCTTCTGAACAGAGGACTACCCTCCGGGTAGCCCTCAACTGGAAGTTCCCAGGTATGCTTATTCCCCCTGGAATGTCTACCCTATTGCAGATCTTTGTATCATCTGCAAAAAGGCATACTTTTCCTTGAAGACCTTTTGCAATATCACTAATAAAAATATTAAAAAGAATGGGCCCCAGTACAGATCCCTGATGTACTCCACTAGTAACACTCCTTTCTTCCGAATATTCTCCATTGACTACCACCTTCTGTCTCCTGTCACTCAGCCATTGCCTTATCCATTTCACTATATTCTGGAACAAACCAACTGCACCTTAAGGGGAAAACAAAATTTCCAGTGATTTAAGTGGGCTTTTAACTATTAAATGTTAGAGAGGTCTCCCTTGCATTTTTGGTTTAATTCAGAATTCAGCCTCTTTGGCTTATTGAATATAGCCCAGTGTTCCATTCTGCAGTGCTGTGAGGCTGGTGTACTATGAAAAAGTGGAGCAATTCTGTGGAGAACCAGTTGCACCAGATCAAATGAATAAAAATGTATCCCCCAAGATACATTTGGTTTACCCAGAACAACTTCACTTTTTTATTTTAACTTCTGACACTTAAAGGGTTAAAATAAAAACTTTAAGTAACTTTGAATCAACATGTTCACTTCAACATTTATGTTGTATTTCTTCAGTTAGAACATCCTCCGCATTCAGCTACTTAACTGGTGTTCTTTTAGTCCATCAGAACAGAAATGTCTGCTCAGCATATGGCTAGCAAAGAACATCACCAACAAAACAGATATTTTTCAAGTATTTAAGAGCCTCAGACTTTTCAAAATCTGATAGTGAGTTGTTTATTCCGAGTAGCTGGCAGACCAGTGGTTCCCAACCCTAGGAGTTTCTTGCTTGTGCCAGAGGAGTTACTTAAAGGTATAGTCATGTTTCACAAAAAAAAGCAACTCCAATTAATCTCCATAGTATTTGGGCCATGGAGAGTGTTATGTCAATACTGTCAGAGTTGTAGTTCAAGAGTAATTGAACAATAAAGTATTCCCCTCCTGTCCCTTTTACCTAGTATAAGCCACCTCCCCTCATATGTGGAATCTGGTCTCTTGACCAGACAGATCACAGCAAGGGACAATCTTCTTATTGAGAGCAAAAGAAAAACCCTGCCCCCCTTGACAGTTTTTTTAGGTTTTTCCTTTTGCTCACTGAAGATTGTCCCTTGATGCAATCCATCCGGACAGTCTTGCTGCTCTGAGGTGATCAGTGTTACAACAGTAAAGCAGGCGGGAGGGGGACACTTTATCATTCAATTACTCTTGTAGTACAACTCTGACAGTACTAAAATAACACTCTCTATGATGATTAATCAGAGCTGCTTTTATTGTGAAACATTACTATCCCTTTAACCTTTTGAGTGCCAGAGGGGTTCCGTACTACTATGGCACTCAAAGGGTTAACTTATTGAGTCTCTGATTAACTCACCTGTTCTCAAACAGGGCAATCCTAAAGACAAGGGGTCCCTGTGGACAATGTTGGCAACCTCTGTGGTAGCCAATGGCCCATTAATATAAATGGAATTTGAAATTACCACTGTAGTGCTAAAGCAATCATTTGCCCTTGTACATACTCCAGAATGCAAGCACTTTATTTTTATGCTAACCTGTATTGTGTAGTGTAGATTCCATCTACAGAAGGATATATATATTCTGTTGAGAATTCAGAGTAGGGCTACCAAAATGGTGAATGGTTTACAGGCTAAAATGTCAGAATTTACTAAAGCATCTGAATATTTATAGCTTAGAGGAGAGATGAGATAAAGGGGATATGATTAAAAAAGTACAGGAGTGAAGTGCATTTCAGAGTAGAAATGATTGGACAAGAGATCATACTTTAAAACTAGAGGGATAGAGGCTTAGTAGTAATGTAAGAAAGTTTTACTTCACTGAAAGGGTGGCAGAAAAGTGGAACAGCCTACCAGCAAAAGTGGTAGAGGTTAATATAGTGAAGGAATTTAAGCATGCATGGGATAGACATAAGGCTATCCTGAGCATAAAACAAGACCAAGGACCAAAAAAGGTTTGAGGTTTTTACAGTAGTAAAAATGGGCAGACTAGATTGGACAAATGGTTGTTATCTGCTGTCAAATTCTATGTTGCTATGTGTTTATGTAACATGCAGGTATAAAAATAAGCAGCTCTGGCAGATCTGTATATTTCCTCAACAACTCTACTGTTAGTGAATCTACTTTTTTCTAAAAAAAAAACACAAAAACACAAAAACAAAAGTACCAATAATACTATTGCTGACATGCTGAAGCTCAATTTTACCAGCCAGGTGGCAATCCTAGCAGCTGTTGTATAATAAAATATATGAGATGTAGTAACCCTAGTTTAAAGTGAAAAAAGAAGCAACATGAATACAATACACAACTGAGCTATAAACTGATTAAAAATGTTGCAATTCCTAAAGATGGAATTGTGCAACTGGGATTTTCATTGTAATGTGTGTGCATTCCTCAGTAATGCAAACAGTCCACATTTGGATCTGTATCGCAGCTATCCCTGCTTCCTGGACAGAAAGAGTAACCAATAATCAAACTGGTTAATTTCCCTCCAGTGCACAGGGGGTTATATATTTATTAACCTTTCGTTTAAAACATTATATTCTCAATCCATTATTTTATATTTATCTTGGTGAGAAATTTTGCTTCCAGGTACAAAGTCACAAAGTGAATCATTCCCATCCAGAAACACAGATGCTAAATCTCTGGCAGTGTAGATTTTATGGTCCCATAGTCACTGGATTGGCTGTGGAAAACATTACCTGACATTCAGACTAAACTGTTACTCTCTTTTTGCCAGAGGGAACAGAAGTTTTGCAAAATATAATACACTTGAGGTTACGAACATTTACTAGAAAAAAAAGATCTGCACAAAATTCTTAGAAGATATGATCATACATATAACTTAACACCCATCATTCAGAGCTGTAAAATAGATCATGCTCGGCCAAATTACTGGAAAACGTCTCAGTATTATAATATATGTATTTATGCATATTGATTTTATTTCTTTCACTGGTTAAATTAACCAATTGAATGCTGGAAAAGCATACAATGCATTGAGTGTTGGACCAGCCTGCTGGGACTCTGGGGGATCTCCAGATAGGCTCAGGATCTTAATAGGTCTCACAGGGGCTGTTGTAGAGGACCCCACAGCCCCTGTGGCCCAGGGTAATCAGGGGTGGCTTTGTTAAAGGGTTCCCTGAAGGCAAGCCACTGGGATTCTAGGGGCAGTCCCATTGGGCACCGCATGGTGTACTGTATATCCATTATCATTTTCTGAAGATAGTTGAGTGTGCCATGGCCATGCTGTCCTTAGATGTATTTAGTATGGAACTGTTCAACAAACTCTACTCTCAACCCAATATTTCAGGACAGGACTGAGGTCACCCCAATGCAACCTGGACGTATGGGTAGAGAGTTAAACTTGTGAAATGGCTGCATGTTGAATACATTTTAGGACAGAGTGGTGCTTTCCAATAGCTACAGAAAAAAAGGGAAGACACAAGTATGTGTATATCTGTGACTTCCAGTGGGACAATGCTGGGGTGTCACTGTATGTGTAATTTTATGGTTTCCAGTGGGACAGTGGAGCAAGGTTGTGGTGGCAGATAGTTTATGTGTGGTTCTATGACTACCAGTGGAATTGTGGAACAGTGGAACAAGGCTGAGGTATCCAACTCATTGTTTATTTGACATTTTCAAAGTATTCATAAAGCTTACATTTTTGAAATATGATACTGAGTTTTTATTCAGAGTAGCTGGTATACCAGTGGTTCCCAACCCTATATTACTGACATCTAACAGGCCATGTCTTTAAAATTTCCCTGCTTGTGTACAGGTGAGTTAATTAAATGACTGAACTTCTGATTATCTCAACTGTACTAAAACAATCCCTCCCCCCCAATTCTAATTACATCATAACGACTCTGCCTGGTGAAATATCTATATAAATACACATGCTTTGATTGAGACTCTGGGACAGCTCACCCAGTCCTAGCATCTTGTTTGTTCAGGAGGGGAGGAGGATCCAAGCAAGGAGTTTCAGAGGGAGTGCACAGCCTATCAGGTAGATATGAGGGCTGAGCTCCACATCCTGCTCTGCTGTTTAATTCCAAATGGTCTTTATAAGGACAACCATTATAAAGAGAGAACATCTCTTTACAGTCTTGAGTCCCCTAAAGATAATCCAGCTCCAGGGGGCTTTTTCGACAGGAGACTAGTGAAGCAGCAATTCACTTTAGTACAATATCTTCAGTGCAGAGGTATGTGATCATTCCTGCAGCTGTTCTTTCCCAGACCCCCTCAGCTTCTAAAAGTGACATTCTATGTACTTCCTAACCAGACTAGTAGGGGTAAATAACATAGTAACATAGTAAATTAGGTTGAAAAAAGACACAAGTCCATCAAGTTCAACCTTCGCTTCATACCTCAGTAACTGAGAATTTTATAGCTTTCCTGCTACCAATTAAATTAGTCTTTATCAGACCTTCCTGATCAACCTACTGATAAACAGTATAACTCTGTATGTTCCCTTTTGAAAGAAATGTATCTAATCTTCTCTTAAATGTATCCATTGTATCTGCCATAACTACCTCCCTGGGCAATGAATTCCACAATTTGACAGACCTTACCGTAAAAAAAACCCTTCCTCTGCTGAAGTTTAAACCTCCTTTCCTCTAATCTCAAGGGGTGTCCCCTGGTCACCTGAGCAGGCCTTGGAATAAATAGCTCACCGCAGAGATCCTTGTATTGACCTCTCATATACTTGTACAATGTGATAAGGTCTCCTCTTAGTCGTCTTTTCTCTAGAGTAAATAAACCAAGTTTGTTTAGTCGTTCCTCATATGAAGGTTGATTAGGTTGAACAAGAAATTATAGTCCCTTAAAGCAGCTTTGAGCAACGTGAGGCCTTCCAGCTACTGCCAGACACCAACTCCCATCATTCCCCACCAGCAATGATGAAAGTTGAATTCTGGCAGCAGCTAGAGGATCTCATGTTGCCATATCTGGGAACTCTCAGGATTTGGCCCTGAGACACAGTGTTTTGACCTAGATCTCTGAGTCTCATGCAAAGGGTCAGTTTCTCAGGGTGACAGTGTGTTACCTACTATATGATCTGCATCACACTGACTGTTATTTAGTTTATAAAATTGTGCCATTTCTACAAGAAAGGCAGAGAGAGAAGTCCCACTTGTGTTCTGTGTTTTGTGTTCAAACAGTGATAACTCCAAGCTGTTACATGCAAAAAGTTCCTTGTGAAGTGAATGGGGCACTTCTGGGTTAGAACAAGTAGCAATATAACACTTAGAATCTACTTTATGAGAAGCTTTAAGGCTTAATAGTTCAAAGATCTCAGGGTCAGCTCAATGTTTAAGTTTTTAGCTATGCACATTATCCACCATTGCCTATATCTCCTCTCCCATGTGGCCAGTAACAGCCAATAAAGGAACAGATAATTGATAATTTGCATAGAGCTACTTCCTTAGGTCTGAGTGTCAGCTCCAGGGACATGTACCATTTGGTTCAACCTCTTCCCTACCCCCACCAGAAATTTCCAGAGAAAAACAATAGGTGTATAGGTGTATACCGGTGTCAGATCTTCTAAACCATTTGAGTGTCAGTGGTGTCTGCAACACATTGCTTTGCATGATGTTTCACATCCCTCTGACATTCAAATGATTAAAATTATTTGTATTTTTCTAAATTTGTGGGAATATATATTTAAATTTTAACTAAAACAGTCCAGAATAACTAATAAAGTCCTGGCAGTAAGTGAAGGGACAGTTGTTATGGCTGTGAATCTCCACTTTATTAGTGACTAGTTGAACAGCCCGTTACACGGGCCACAGTGCCTCTGGCAGCCGGTCGCGGGGCAGTCACACGCAGTGGAGACTGCCTGCGCCTCGGCTGATACAGAGCTGGACGCTCCTTCGGAGCGCCCAGCTCTGTATCAGCCGCGGCGCAAGCAGTCTCCACTGCGTGTGACTGCCGCACGCGCAGCAGTATCTACTGCGCATGTAGGGCGTTACACACAACTTGGCGAATTATTATATAGGATATGTTTATTACTTTGGTCAATTCTGATTTTCAAGGGGATGACCCCTCATCCTATATAATAATTCGCCAAGTTGTGTGTAACGCCCGACATGCGCAGTAGACACTGCTGCGCGTGCGGCACTCACAGGCAGTGGAGACTGCCCGCGCCGCGGCTGATACAGAGCTGGGCGCTCTGAAGGAGCGTCCAGCTCTGTATCAGCCGAGGCGCGGCCAGTCTCCACTTCGTGTGACTGCCCCGCGACCGGCTGCCAGAGGCTCTGTATCAGCCGAGGCGCGGGCAGTCTCCACTGCGTGTGACTGCCCCGCGACCGGCTGCCAGAGGCTCTGTATCAGCCGAGGCGCGGGCAGTCTCCACTGCGTGTGACTGCCCCGCGACCGGCTGCCTGAGGCACTGTGGCCCGTGTAACGGGCTGTTCAACTAGTACTTATATAATCTGGGTATAAAATGTTTTCCACACTTGCAATAGCACCCAGAAAAGAAGTAGTATGGCTTGTGATCTAATCTCTCTGCAATGCAGTGCACTGGAGAAAACAAAACACACACAATTTCTTTTTTCTGATTCTTTAAGTGCTGGACGTAGTACCAGAGAAAGGATAGCTAATTAAGTAGGTAGGTTAGCGCAGAAGTAGGTTAGCTAGTACTTTAATTAGCATATAATCAATAGCTAGATTAGCTAATAAATATAAAGGTAGGTTAAAGCATACAATTCCAGTAACTACACCTGCTATTCCTGATTGTCTGTTAAAGTAATTTAAAATACAGTAAAATTAACTGTTCAGACATAAGTGCACTGTACACCTGCACACAAATTGGCAGGCACTGTGTGTGCACTGAAGCATGCAGTGCTCCATACAAACTCCGGTGCTGTATTCAGCCAAAAAATTGGATATTCCTGGCGACGTTCATTTAATTTAACATTTTAACAAAAATCTATATTCATTAATTTACTGGTCAAAGTTCAGCTCACAAATGCACACATAAAACGCGATACCAACTCCTATATCCTCTATTACCTACTAACTCCCATATTATACATTTAACAAATGCATAAAATGCTGCTGCTTCCATTGTTAATCTCAGAGATCACAGTGTATGCTATTTTTGTTTTTGGGGGGGGTGCTTTCTGTTGTTAGGCACAGCCACCTCTACTTCATCATTCTATAGACTTTTCTAGCCCATGCTGCTGCTGTATGTGTCTGTCCAGACTGGTCTAATGCTGGTTGGTACTACAATGGAAATTCTTGTCTATAGCACCTCCTAACTCCCTTATCATACAGCTAATAAATTCACAGATGCTGCTGCTTCATTTCTTACTCTAAGAGTTCAGTGTTTGCTATTTTGGGGGCTTTCTCTTGTTAGACACAACCACCTATATGTCACAACTCACAGGTTCTCACATGCCACTCTCCTTGGCTTTTGATCATTTGCAAGCTTGCATGAATATTTGGCCGCAGTTTTGTTCATGGACACATTAACGTATGCACCAGTCTGATGTAGCATTCTTTCACATGCCCAGGTTCGATCACCTATTTTAGTGTGTATGCCCGGTTCATCAGTTATTTTATTAGCCTTGTTGTGAAGACTCAGCTCCTGCTGTTGCTATTGATATTTTGATTTGACCTCATCTTGTTTATTGACTTTGTTCATCCTTTGCTCATTTCGACCTCAGTTTGCTCTTCAAAACTGCATGTTCTCTGCCTGCCCTGACTTTTTGAGAGCGCACCTTGCAGTGAGCAGCCAGCTAACAAAATACAAGTATATTACTATGGAAAATGTAAATGTTGGAAGATATAGACGTGCAGATAACCAGACACATACACACACATACACACACACACACACACACACACATGCACAATATGAATAAAGAGACACAGGCACAAATCACACACACACAAACACGCACACTCTGTGCAGAGACATAGACACACAAAAACACACACACAGTTCATACAGAGACACAGATGCACCAGATGTGCAGGCACACACACATACACACGCACTGGGTATGCAGAGAAACAGGGAGACACACAATGGGCACAGAGAAAGACATGCTCAGACACACACAATGGGCATACAGAGACATAGGCACACACAAACAATGGGAATGCAGATACACACACACACACACAATTGCAGGCATTTACACACCCACTTAATGTTTTGCTTGACATAAGGAATAAAAAATATGTGTAACCAATGTACAGTATTTATAAGCAGAGAAAACCTCGCGCTAATAACAGTTTTCAGTGCTACATAAAACTACAAAATCATTAGTAACCAATATAATTTATTAAGAACTATCCACTCGCCCAAAGTATGTAGTTATTAGTCTCCTTAAGAGGAAAGAGTGGCTGTGTTGCTAAATTAATTGACCTTGATGCCAAGACAATGACTGCTAAAACCTGGTTCAGTTCCCAGTTATTTATACAACTATTTGAAGCACCACATCTTATAATCTATCAATAAATCATAAATACATACATTTTGATCTACCAGTGAACAAAGGAATTTTTCTTATATGAAATGTACCGAAAATATAATAATTTATTTAAAAACAAAGATATGAAATAAATCAATTTGGTATAGTTCACATACGCTTATTTAAATGATACATAAAGTCCCTTTAAACAAATTATTGATTCCTCTCAGGATAGTAGAATTCGCCAATACCCTCGCTTTATTGGCACTAAATGCTAAGGTACTCCTGAATCCCACTTCTAACAGAAACAAATACTTTGAATCCCTTGTACAATAAGGTGCACCTCAATATAAAAAAAAAGAAAAAAAAAATATATCCTTTTACAAAAATATACTCCAAAAAATAAAAAATAATAAAAAAGGAGAAAATAAAAATATAAGTAGAAATAGAAAATAGTGCCAAGTTGTATTTAAAAAAAGTATGATATTTTTGGTACAACTCATATAATAAAAATTCCTTTACTGATTGGTAGATTAAAATTTATATATTTATGATTTATTGATAGCTTATAAGATGGGGCACTTCTAATAGTTGTATGAATAATTTTGTAGAGTTTATGAGCTTGATTCAATTGAGCATGTTAAAATTACAGTAGGGCAAAATGCATATCAACGGACAAAAGAAAATGTCTAAGTTGGTATTCAGTTGTCCTACCGACTATAAGCACAAGGGACTTGAGGCCACAGAAAAGTTTTTCTGGCCAAATGTCCATTTTGTGCGTTAAGTTCCCAAAACTCCGCTACATTGGGAACTTCAAAGTTAAAAAGCGATCTGTGTCTGACATACTATCAATCACTGATCTTTAACTTATATGTGTTAAACTTATCTGTCATCCTCTGTCTGTCTCTTTCTATCTTCATTCTATTTTCTCTTCTTTCTTCTGTCTTGTATCTTCATTCTACTCTTCTGTCTTCTCTTCTTTCTTGTCTTCTAGCTGTATAGAAAAAGTAAAGTATAAATAGATGTTTTTCTCAAATATCCCTTACACTCATACATAATTTAAGCCCTTGAGTGCCAGAGGGGTACACAGTGCATAAGAGATGAAGGATTGCTTTCTATTTTAACTTCCCTAAGCATTTATGAGTTGGTCAAGTTATTTTTCACACTGGCATACAAATAACCACATTCAGACATGAGTCTTATCAATTAATATAGTTGCTCTATGTAAGAGAGATGCAAGCTTCCATGGGAAAAATGTTTTAAAAAAGTGGGATTATAAATAAGACAGGACCATTGCTTCCATTTCATAAGACAATACTATGATGTGAGAACAGGCCACTTCCCATTACATGAGAGCAGCCCACAGCCCTGTTATGTGAGAGCAGGCTATTTCCCTGTTGCATGAGAGTAGGACACTACCTTATGACTTGAGAGCAGGTCACTGTCCCATAAAGTGATACCAGAACATTACATGAAACTAGATCATTAAGTGAGACTAGATCACTTCTCCATTACATAAGACCAGACCACTTACCCATTATGTGAGGACAAACCACTACCTGTTATATTTTCTGGCTATGATGACTCTAATGGTGCTAGAGTGCAGAGCTGCAGAACGTTGACAGATAATCGTGCAATCTTGCTGCAGCTGACTTATAAAAAAGGAAAGCCAGTACACTCAAACCCTATTCACGTGTCTCCAAAGCAAAGTTCCTGAGTAGTCATGCTGAACAAGTAGTGGTGCTGCAGGGGAGGATGTACAGGGAAATACAAAACAGCAAAAGAACCCAACCAGAATTGCACTCAAATGTACTGCCAGAATACTGGAGACTGATTGGATAAAAGGTAACCCTTATTAATAGTGATTTAAAATAAATAAATAAGCAAAAATGCAAAAGAAAGCAAAACAAAATGAAAGTAATATGTACTGTGGGGCTGAAACTGGCTTGCCCTTTACAATTAAGACTATGGAGAAAACTATATCATGAAGCTAGATTATATCTATATAAGCAAAAGAGAAAGCCAAAAAGCACCATAGAGGCTCTCAGTACAGGAGTCCTGTAATTCTTTTTTTTTCTAAGGTGCTTTATTTTGACATTTTTGTGCTCATTATATAGATATAATCTAGCCTCCTGATATAGCCATTCTATATTCACAGTCGTAATTGGCAAGCTGGTTTCTACCCCGGCCGTACATTTTATTTTCATTTTGTTTCCTTATTCTATTTGTTATATTTTGACCTAGTTCATTAGCAATTCAGATGCAGATTGCTCCTTTGAAACTTCATTTCAACTCTGCCACATTAATGTGACCAGACCACTGCTCCATTACTGTGACCAGACCACTGATCCATTACTGTGACCAGACCACTGCGACCACTGCTCCATTACTGTGACCAGACCACTGCTCTATTACTGTGACCAGACCACTGCTCCATTAATGTGTCCTGACCACTGATCCATTACTGTGACCAGACCACTTCTCCATTAATGTGACCAGACCACTGCTCCATTACTGTGACCAGACCATTGCTCCATTACTGTGACCAGATCACTGCTCCATTATTGTGACCAGACCACTGCGACCACTGCTCCATTACTGTGACCAGACCACTGCTCCATTATTGTGACCAGACCACTGCTCCATTATTGTGACCAGACCACTGCTCCATTATTGTGACCAGACAACTGCTCCATTAATGTGACCTGACCACTGATCCATTACTGTGACCAGACAACTGCTCCATTACTGTGACCAGACCACTGCTCCATTAATGTGACCAGACCACTGCTCCATTACTGTGACCAGACCATTGCTCCATTACTGTGACCAGACCACTGCTCCATTAATGTGACCAGACCGCTGATCCATTACTGTGACCAGACAACTGCTCCATTAATGTGACCAGACCACTGATCCATTACTGTGACCAGACAACTGCTCCATTACTGTGACCAGACCACTGCTCCATTACTGTGATCAGACCACTGCTCCATTACTGTGATCAGACCACTGCTCCATTAATGTGACCAGACCACTGATCCATTACTGTGATCAGACCACTGCTCCATTACTGTGACCAGACCACTGCTCCATTAATGTGACCAGACCACTGTTCCATTACTGTGACCAGACCACTGCACCATTAATGTGACCAGACCACTGCTCCATTACTGTGACCAGACCATTGCTCCATTACTGTGACCAGATCACTGTTCCATTAAAGGAGAGACACCAGAGCATTACCCCATTAAATGGAAAAAACAAGGGAATAGTACTTGGAGGCTAACACATGCAACACATTAGACTAATGCACATAGGAACTTAATCCCTTGAGGGATGTTCAATGCATTACAGTGAGTTATACACCCCTCTAGTCCTCAAGGGGTCAAATAGGTTTTCATATCTGGGTGTGTCTGTGCCTACTTGCTTGTTAGTGAAAATGCTCCAGTATGCAGACACACACACACTACAACATGTGAGGAAGAACACGGGTTCTGGTAGAAGCTGGTGGTGGCAAATTGAAGGAAAGAAAATAAGAAGGAGAGAAAGAGAGGGTGGAAGAGAAAGTATGATAGGAAGGGGGAGAGAGAGAGAGAGAGAAAGGTGGAAGAAAGAGAGACAAATAAAACAGAGGTGGAGGGTAGAAAGAGAGGTGAGGCGAGCAGAACGAGGAAGAGAGCAAGGCAAGGGAGAAAGCAGGATGGAGGGAGAGAGGAGGAGATAGAGGGGAAGGGGAGAAGAAAGGTGGTGAGAGAGAGGGGCAGCGGGGTGGAGAGACAAGAAAGAAGGGAGAAAATGAGCAAGAGGAAGCAAAGGCAAGGAATGTGAGAGTGCGAGTAGGGTGAAGGCGAGGGGAGAGGTCAAGGGGGGGAACAATAAACAGGAAGATTAAAGGGATAGTAATACCTAAAATGTAAAAAAAAATATGTTGTAGGGTTTATCCCCCTGAGTAAAACAAGAGTACTCCCACTGCTGAAAGATGTTTCATTCAAAAGTTATTAATTTTCAAAGTTTAATTTTTTAGGTGCAATATCACAGTGGCCTGAAATTTTACAGTGGCGCTGTTGCTACACCATCCTATGGAGATTTATGGTCCTGAGACCAGAGCTGTCCATAGGATCGTGTAGCAACAGCGCCACTGTACAATTTCAGGCCACTATGATATTGCACCTAAAAAATTCAACTTTGAAAATTAATAACTTTTGAATGAAACATCTTTCAGCAGTGGGAGTACTCTTGTTTTACTCAGGGGGATAAACCCTACAACATATTTTTTTTTACATTTTAGGTATTACTATCCCTTTAAGGGTTTGTCTCTGCAGAGTGCTTTTTGACTGTTATTCCTTTTCAGTCTGCACCTGTGTTCTATGTAATTGTCATCAGTACAACAATCCATACTTATTATATGTTCAATTATTCTCATCCAGGCAAACACCATATCTTATCTGGTGTAAATCTGTGAGATCGTCACAGAACAAAGAGAGGAGAAGCTGTGAATTAAAGTTGCTCTGTTGTGTGAGCTCTGAAGAAGTCAAAGAAGGACCTAACATAATAGGACCACTCTGTAAGTTCATGACTGACAGGGAATGCCATAAGGAAGGGACAACATATGTCATGAAAAAGCATTAACTCAACTCTTGCATTTCTCACACTCAGTTGTCAGCTATAGCACTCATATCATATTGTATCTGATGGGGAGCAGTGCCCTCTGTACAAGGCACTCATCAATCCTCTTTCCCTCTGATCCCAGTGTCAGCCTCCTCTGTGGGTTGTGATCATCCAGTGCCAGGGAACCAAGTGTAAGACTCAGTCACGCTGGTACAGGAGACCATAATTGCCAGTCTGGAGATGTTTCATTGGCTGGAACACAATGACATTATGATTTTTTTAACACAGGCGCTCAAAGAGTTCTAACGGTTTTAACACAGAGGTGCAAGGCATTAGTAAATTAAATCTGACCTGACATCTGTGTGTCAAATCAAAGTGTTCAGCGCCACTTGTAAAATTGGAGAGCAGATATAAACTGAGGTACCCATGATGCTTTCCACTGTCATACTAAAGATTTTAGAACTATGAAACCCGGAGTTCATGAGCTGTCCTGAGAATACTTGGATGTGAAAAAAATTCATAAATAATTTTGTTGCAGTCACTACAACCTCCACAGGCTGGCTTGAGTGGTCTGTGAACTGGTAGTTGAGAACTACTGTAATAGAGAACTAGTTTAAAATTCTGTACAGTTAAATCAGAAGATTGTTGCCCAAGACAAATATAGGAACATAGTTGAGGCTGAAAAAACACGTCTCCATCAAGTCCAGCCCATGCTATATCACCCTTTTGAGAGGAAGGCAAAAAATTGATTGCAGTCATTTCCAATTAAGCCCAAAGCGGGTAGAAAAATTCCTTCCTGTCTTCAAAAGGCAGTTGGACATTTCCCTCGATCAACATCCTCTCTGCTATAACTTTACTGACTTTTTTGGGGGAAGCACCTATACACTAGTCTTAATGGAGAACCTTTTGTTTTTCACTCATCTCTTATTAAATATCTTCTTAGTAATACTTTTTCAGGTCTGTACAAAACGTTTCTGCTACATCATATCACTGAACGCTTGAATCCTTGCAGGTGCTAACTGAATGCAGAGGAAAAAAATCTAATCTACTTTATAGAAAATGATATATCATGTGAAAAGTAAAAGTGTCATTGGTTTCAATATACAGTTCATTTGAGACATGCACTGTAAACTTGTGGTTGTTTCCATTTCCTATATAAAGGAATGTTTGTGCAATAATGTGGAATATAATGTGGAAATGTTCACTGCAGCTAAATGACCTCTATACAGGAAGATTCTTGGGCTCAACGTTCTCTCTTTAATCCCCTTGTTGTTTTGGTGATAGTTATGATGGATTTGATTTTAAGGAGAATCACAGCCCAGTTTATTTTAAGCTGTGAGTATCATTTTATCGTTCCAAATTCTCAATTCTATAATTTTTCTAGACTGTCACTACTACAGCCTCTCCCATATTTGTTTTCATTTTTTTTAATAACAAATACATCAATGTAGCATTTCTCTAAGGAGAAATAATTGTCCAAAGGAGTCCTCTTACACACAAGTGATCAGTATTTTAAAGCTTTCTGAGCATGTTGACCCTATTTTTCAAGCAGTGGAGAAAGCAGCCTAAAATACACTCTGCTTTCCTTTGCTGTTCCCTGCTTTGAGTGTTTCTCAATGATCGATCAAATTTATCAGTCCACGTCTGTATACCTGAAAGGTTACTTTAGTATTTCTCTAAAGAGTCACTGTTTTATTTTCACCGACTAATTCAGTTGATTTGCCCCAGAACTGTTCAAGGTATCCTTAGTACTTCATCCTCACAGGAATTCATGAAAGTAGTTTATTTTCTGCCTGATAGGTTAAAGGGATAGTAATGTTTCATAGTATAAGCAGCTCTAATTAATCTTCATAGTATTTGGACCTTGAAGAGTGTTATTTCAATTCTGTCAGAGTTGTAGTTCAAGAGTAATTCAATGACAAAGTATCCCCCTCCCACCCCTTTTACTGATGTAACACTGCTCAGCCAGAGCAGAAGGGAGGTGCCCAGGTAGATTTCAGAGAGGGACAATCTTCAATTAAGATAAGGGAAAAATCTGAAAAACATGTCAAGGGGAGCAGGGCTTTCATTTTTCCCATAGGAAGAAAATTGTCCCCTTCTGTTATCTGTCTGGTCTTACAACCAGATTCCACATCTGAGAAGAGATGGCTTACACAAGGTAAAAGGGGCTGGAGGGGAAAATTTGCTTGTGAATATCTCTCAAAACATAAAGGTTTGAGAGATAAGACTTATATCGTTTTTCATGTTTTTTTAATGCCTACAAAATAAAATAAAGATAAAACAAAGTATTACTATCCCTTTAATGATGGGTGATTTGAGAATATCGATCAGAATAAGTGGCTCTGTTTTACAGAAGTAGTAAGAAAGGGAGAATGTAAATCCATTTAGAGAATATACATATTATCCCTTATATTCCACTGTGTGTTGGATGAAAGAGGATTTTACTTTAGCTTTAATTGAAATAAAACCTATATGATAAATGAAAATTAAAACTTGTTATACTTGCAGTAATTCACAAAACCAAGCATTATCTACCACTGCCTCTCAGTAATGTTATTCAGGAGACAACTGTCTATACTGTTGCCAAAAAAAATAACCGTTTGGGTGTTTTTATGGGTACAGCACGGCCAAGCCTAGCTCCTTTCGGGATACTAGCTGAAGGTCACCTCACTGTCCTGGTTTTGAACAAGTATATGGATCTGTCAATTATACTAATATATTATGTTATAGAAACATAATTTGACATAAGATAAGAACCAATTAGCCTGTCTAGTCTACCCAACAGCCTTTTATCTATCCCAAATGTTCTTAAATCAATTTGTTTGCTCCAAGGTTATTCCATATATATGTCACCTGAAACTTCCATAAAGAAGTGTTTCTTAAATGTCATCTTATTTTTCCTCTCTCTTGTTTTAGGACATCTCCTCTAGTATTATAGTATAATGAAAAATAGTCCAGTGCTGCATTTTTTAAAATATCTTAATATATTTGAATGTTCCAATCATACCACCTCTTTCCCATCTGTCCTCCAAGTTTTACATTTTAAAGGGGGTATTAACTGGACCTACACTAGTGATACCACAGAGCTTACAATTAAAATGGAGCTACACAGATGATACCACATTGTTACAATTTGAATAGTGCTACACTAGCAGCATAACCCACTTCCCTTGTAAGCGCTGTGGTATCACTAGTGTACTTAAATTGTAAGCTCTGTAGTATCACTAGTGTAGCCCCATTTCAATTGTAAGCTATGTAGTCTCACTTGCCTTACTTCACAACATTAATGCCAATTTTAAAATTAACAAAAGGGGTGGGTTGGTACAGTGGGCTAGAAGAACAATAGAAATAGGCCACTAGATTGCATTTGCTCCCCGAGCCAAAGTTGCCAGCCCTCCCCTGATTATTTGCATAACATTAAAGGGATAGTAATGTTTACTAGCTGGGCGACACAGCAATTGAAAGTGAGCAATTGTAAGAGTACATATTCTAGAGATCTATTTTGTATCAGTTTTGATGATATTTATTCTTCTCTTCCACAGGTAAGAATTTGTCTGAATCTATTCCTAAGTACTCTAGACAATTGAGGGTTGATTAGATACTTGGTAAGGAATCTGAACACTGAGTCATTGAGCTAGTTGGGATTGATGTGTTAGTTAGTACCTGTTAGATCTAGTTACATACTGTTTTGCTAATTAATGGGAATTGCCATCTGTGTATATAAGTGGGTTTGTTATTAGCTGGGCTAATAACTAGCTGGGCAAAACAGCAACTGAAAGTAAGCAATTGTAAGTGTACAAGGAGATATTCTGGATATAATCTGGAGGTGATCTGTGGTGATTGAAGTCAGAAAACAACTGCAAAATCTGAAGGTATTTTACTCTTTGTCCCCTTATTACATAAGTGCTGTGAACATGTCAGGCATGTTGCAGTGCAGTGGATGTTTTGCTTTTGTCCCCCAGGAATCCTTTTGAAAGTTCAGAAGTTGTCGGTCAGCAATTTTCTGTTTTACAATAGGAGATTGATTATTTGAAGGCTGAAATCTACAAGATGTCTGTGAGCTCCACACAGATACAAAAGAAACAAGTGCCACTGCCTCAAAGACTTCCAAGAAATGGCAGCTGGACTACAGTTGGCTCTGGAAGGGTAAGAGTTGTGGACAAGAGGCATGTACCACAGTCTGTGCCTCCACTGCCTCAGAGACTTCCAAGAAATAGCAGATGGACTACAGTTGGTTCTGGAAGGTTAAGAGTTGTGGACAAGAGGCATGTCCCACAGACTGTGCCTCTTCATAATTCCTTTGCTGCACTTTAATAGCAGTGCCTTAATATTGGAACAACTATGGAAGCAGAGACTACTGGTTCACCAGCCTGTAATCCACAGGTAAAATAGACTGCAACCACTGACAAACTGACAAAGGTAAGAAGTGAAAACTGCTTTGAGAGGAAGCAACTATTATTGAATTACAACTCTGACAGTATTGAAATAAAACTCAGCATGGCCCAAATACTATGAAGATTATTTTGAGCTGAAACATTGCATCCCTTTAAATCATCAAATACAATTACACCCAGGTACCTTTTCTCTGTTGTTATGCTCTAAGCGTTATTTTGTATGTTGTCACATTAAATGTTATATTTCATCATCTTTTCAATCCTTCTTATGTAACCCTCCGGGAATGTCAACTGTCTTTTGAGGCTCCCCTATAATATCACAAAAATTATATCAAATAGAATAGGCCCAAGTACTTATCCCTGAGGTTCTCCAGTAGAAGCCATGCCATCCTCTGAATGTATTCCATTTACTATGACCCTCTGTCTCCTGTCCTTCAGACAAAATTGTATCCAGCTAATTACATTTGAATCAGGTCCCAGTTGTGCGCCTATGGATTAGATATTTATGTAGGTTAGTGTTGAATACTTTACTAAAATACAGATAAGGTACATCTACTGACACACTCTCTTCTATAATTTATTTGCAAAGTAAAAAAAAAAAGTCAATAATATTTGTGTGAAACAGATCCATACTGTCAAGGATCTTGCAAATCTGAAGATTTAAGATACACAGCAGTTCTCTCTTTTAAAGGGTTTACCATTCATTTTTCTGATGTTAGACTGACAACCTAATAATTGACAGAGTATACCCTAGTATGTTAGGACTACATTAACAGTTCCTCAACTCTCTAAACCTATTCCTGACTGAATACAGTCTCAAAAACCTTTAATACTCTTCTGTGTACTGTGGTTAATCTGGATCAACTGACTTACCTACTTTCAATTTTAAAAGTACCTCTAAGAATTCACCCTCCTTAAACAGGTATTTCCTTTTTTTAGTAACATGCCTAATACAGAGTCCAGTTACATCTGACATTGTATATTGTTTTAATTGTTCCCACTGTTTTGGCACTCCACCCAATAATCTTCACTATGCCAAAAAAATACTAAAGTTTTTTTCCCATATATGTAAAATTAACCCTTCTAGGGATAGATTCTATTGCAAATGCTAAATGTTAACACCCATTTTATTAAACCTTTTTTCTATTGAAGTCTATGGAGAAAACTGGAGATAAAAGCAGAGATAAAATTAGAACATGTAATAGAATCTAGCCCTATTTTCTTAGATTTTAGTTGAAATGCAATAGACTTGTCTATTAAACCCCACTTACTGTGATCACTAGATCCCAAGTTTCCTCCTACAAATATATCTGATATTGGACCACCATTTGTGACTATTATAAATATAATATTGCTTCTTTGCAAGTTGGCTCATTAACAGCTGTCTAAGTGATATCACTTGCAAGGAATCCAGGATATCCCTAAACGTTACTATTTTTCAGCAGGAACCTCCCAGTCCATATGTGGCATATTAATCTTTTCAATTCCAGGACAGTACTCCATATGATTTAGAAAAGTGTTCTCATTTTGTCAAACCTGACAATGTCCCTCATCCCCTTTAAAAAAATATCTCAGACCCTCCTGTTGCCCTCTAGTATTGATAGCCTAGCCAATCATTTTATTCAATCAATAATGGTGAACAAGAGTGCAAACACTGCCTTCCTTCTCTTCCTCTTCAACTTGGTGTTCTGCAAACTTTCACTCTCCACTGGTAGTCACAGATACCCACATATACTGTATGACTCCCAGCCTGGTTCCACTGTCCACTGGTAGTAGCAGATCCCTACATACACTGTCTTCCCCACCCAGACCTGGTTCCACTGCTCACTGCTAGTCACAGATCTACACATGCTCTGCCTGACTCCAACCCCCATCCTGGCTTCAATGCCCACTGGTAGTCACAGATACCCACATACACTGAGTGACACTGACACCCCAGCCTTGTTCCACTGACCCATTGGTAGTCATAAAACCATATACACACTCTCTGCTATCAATTTGGAGGCCCGGAGACAGCGGCAGTGACAGCAGCACCTTTACTTGGACAGATCCCTGCAATATTCATGGGGGTGAATTATTATTATTACACATGGATTTGCCACCTCTTCTTCGGCATCAGCCCTCAGATTATTTTTGAGAATTTTAATGCCGGCACAGTGCAAACCTTTGAGTGCCGGGGAGGTACGCAATGCATTGCTCTGCACTCACAAAGTTAACAAATACATTACTGTATGGTGCATGTAATGAGGACTTTATTTTTTTACAGGTACCGCTTTAACAACAGCAGAAAACAAAAGACATGAAGAAAGAAGATGGAGAGACTGAGGATGATATTTGGGAGGGTGACTGTGTTTTTGAGCTCACTCTCGGTGCTTGATGCTGTGTCAAGCACTGATCGTTAGCCATTTTCCTTTGATGTTCCCATTACTAACACTATTTAGCATTGGTTTTCAGAACTTAAAACACACAACTGACATTTGGCCACAAGTCTGTTTCTGTGGTCCAGTATTCTTTGTGGTTTCAGTTGGTAGGGCAATTGGATATGAACTTAGACACACATTTTGCCCTACTGGCGGTTTTAGCGGAAATAATTTAATCAACGCCTAAAAGTCTGATTTAAGCCAACTGGAATTTTAACTTTTCTACAATAAAGCAGCCATTTCCCCAGAATTGCTCACCTTTTTTTTTTGTACATAAAGCCCATAATGTCCATATAAAGAATGTTTCCACCACTTTTTGACAAAATTGTGATAATGTTTTTTGACATTCTAACCTGAATAAAAATGATGCTATAACTGACTTTAAACATAATCCTCAACATATTTAGAAAATGTATTTCTTTTATTGTGGTCGTATTGCTTTGAATCAGTGACTCTTAGATGCACTCTGTTTTTATTGACTGAATTTATCTCATAATACCCAATACTGCAGAATAACATATTGTACTGTGTTTTTATTAAAGAAATAATTCTCTATTTGCACTTCCCGGGCCAGCTGTTGATCTCAAATACATTGTAATCATTAATCAAACACAACAGAGAGTTAACCTGAGTTTAGGCCCAGAATATAGGTCCTTAAGTGAAATATGTCTGTAAGTCATAGCTCTGTCCCTTTTGGGAAGTAGAGTATTTTGTATCCGAAAAACCAGAACACCTGAGTCTACAGACGTTGACCCCTTTTTGCACCAAGTATGGCAAACATACAGAATGTAAACATAATTGCATGGAAATTTAATTATCTTTTACCCCAAGAGACAGCACAGCCCTTTCAGGGTTGCTTACAGGGCACTGTGAAATTCTCACATTACAAATGTTAGAACAGATACATTAAACTGAATGTGTACACTTGCTAGTCTATTAAACTTCAGATACACTTACATTAACTTATTTACTAACAAAAAATAAGACAAATGATTATACATTATTTATTAATGCAATGTTGAAATTAAAACGAAGGAGGATGCACCACAATTCCATTCTAAACTAGGTACTGGTGCCAATTTCTACTAATCTGCTCAACTACTTATGCAAAAAATGGTCCCCTGTACCCTGCTTGCACTAAAAGGAGGGCAATGTAGTAGTCTATGGACAATATGGGGCATTTGTTTCCACTATGCCTTGTTTAACACTGTGGGCCATATGTTCAAAGAAGTAGCAAAATAGCTTTTGTCGTTTGCAACGACTTTTCAAAGTACAGTGTCATTGGGCTCATTAATATTTTCAGAGTGTCGGTTGTGATTGGAAATATGTTGTTTGTCCTGACTGAAATCGTTGTATGTAACGACAAAAACAGTCTTAACTAATGACAAAAATGTCTTAAAAAATGTCTTAACTAACGACAAAAATGTCTTAACTACAGACAAAAATTCTCACATTCAGAACACATTACCTCCACTTTTTTCTTAACGTACAGATTTTGTCTTTTGCAAGACTATTTTTGTTGTTAGTAGCGAAAAATTTTCTTTTCCTCTATACGACACTGGAGAATAGTTTAGCCACGCCCTTGCCCCACCCCTTAGCCCTTCAATTCTGGAGTTGTGTTGTACACAATGGACATTACTAGTTTTTTGTCACATAGAAAATATGTCGTTCATGAACACAATTACTTATTTTTGTCTTTCATACGACTTTTTTTGCATTTATCACTTTGAACATTCAGCCCTATGTACTGATTAACAGGAAGCAGAGAAAAGTGCTTTAACTTGACTCCATTTTACTGCACAGGAAGTTGTTCATGGCTTTTTCGCATTAACGTCTTAATGATGGCACATTGTGAGTGCCGGAGTGCACTTAAGTGATCATACTCTTTAGCAAATACCCTGAAGTGATGGCACAAGAGTAGGAAGCTAACATCCAGAGCAAATGAGTTGCATGAGCAGATTTGTTCCCCACCACCACTAGTCACTCACACATAGGACTATATGATAAATACAATTAAGGAAAGTTATAAATCCCCCAGTGCTTATATATATATAAGTTTATTCATGAGGAGACTGTGCTTATATTAATATGCTTTAATACATACCAGCACACAAGTATGCAAGTGCACAACTTGTAACTGAATAGGACCTAAACTCCACTCCTAAAAGTAGGCATAAGAAAAAGAAAAATGTTGCTCTTATCTCCTCTGTGCCCTGTTAGTATGTGGCATGGAACAGGATGCAGCAAAATGACATGCCACAAAACACCTATACCTCATGCCTTGGCAAAAACAGTTCAATGCAGCCAGCTTGTTATGGAACTCGTTTAGTACATGGGTGTTTGGCATAGTCCTCTTTTATATTTATTTTAGCAAAAAATCCTCTCAGTACATGCCAATAGTAATCCAAAAAGTAAAAGTGTTCTCTTATTAATATCAACCCTTTCAGTGCCAGGGGGGTATCCAAAGCATTTGCATTTATGTACCAAATGATGATTATATTGAAGTGGCTAATTGTACTATGTGCATTTCTCATTATTATTCAATAAAGGAGAACTGTTCCTCAGATGAAGTGAATCATACATTGTTTAGCAGAAGCACTTTATCTAATCAGGTGTTACCCATACAGCAGTGGGGGTCTCTCTGCCTATGGCTAGAATATGGGAGAGATGCACTAAGGAGGGAAACAGAGGTGATAAAGAGTTGCTAATGTCTCCAATTATATTACTTATCCAGTCCAATGTTATTCTATGGAGCCAAAGCACTAAAATCTCTCCAACTTTGGAGATCATAGTGAAAGATCCCGGCGTGTTCCCACGAAAAAAATCACATTGATTGTCTGCTTCTTCGCTGTAATTTTGCATCTTTTGCACATTGGTCAAAATTCTTCACCATGTTTTCAATGGCTAGAAAGTTTCCTCCCATTGATTTACATGTTTTTCACCTTTACACAAAAGTGTGACATATTCACAGAAGTGACATATTCATGGAAGTGAAACACAATACAAGCAGCTACAGTGCGAGGTAGATGTGCTGTTCTGTTCTGCTGTGATCTTTTTGTAAAATTGAGACAATTGACTGCTATCACTATGAGAAAGTTTAAAAATAATAAAAGGCGGAACCGGAAGGACCCTTATGTGTCCACTGAGTCTACAGAGGAGGAGGAAGTGAGCACTATAGATCCAGTGCTGGCCAGTCCCCCTAAATCACCCCTAGGGATCTTGGGGAAAAGGGTAGTAATGAGAGCAGGACAGGTCGGCTGCTTGTGTCTGCTGTCAGACGTGCTGCCCCTGCTACTGCTCCCACCATTGTTGTGCCTGCTGTCAGACATGCTGCACCTGCTGCCACAAGTGCTGTGCTTGCTGTCATATATGCTGCCCTTGCTGACACCAGTGCTGTGCCTGCTGCCAGTGCTGAACCTGCTGCCACCAGTGTGTAACCTGCTGTCAGTGTGTCTTGTAATACTCGGGGGGGGGAGAAGATGATGCCAAGTGTGACAGCAGGGGACCCTAAGTCCCCTGGCCCGGGGAGTCCCTTTCCCCCCACGACGTTGTCCAGGTGGAACATTATCCTGAAGAAGCCAGGCAGGCTCAACAATAATACCACCACCAGGAGCACAAATCAGCTACCTGTGCCTGCTGCTAGTGCTGCCAGTCTGCCTTCTACACATCCCCAGGAAATGCAAGTGTGACATTAGGGGACCCTCCGTCACATTTCTCATCACTTCCTCCAACCAGCAGTGAGATGTCTTTAATAGAGCAGCAGCAGCATGGAGGGACTAGTGGTGGTGGTGATGATGATGGTGGAGAAACTGGGTTGGAAGAGACATTGATGGCCTTTTTATCCCAAACTGAGAAGGAATGGGAGACAGGGATGAGGATGAGCATTACCACCACCACCAGCAGTGAGCTTCTGAAATTTGTGGAGTTTTACAACTACTCTAATTCCTGCTGCTGCTGAGTTGCAAGGGCAGCAGGATGCTGAGGAGTAGGCTAATGTGCCACAGACCACCGTGGACACAAGTGATGCAGGACTAAGACAGGTTCCTCTTGACAGCAGCAGCAAATCTCCTGGTCCTAGTTGCATTGCTGATTCTGAGGCAGTTGTAAGAAAAAACAGCAGCAACATCATTCTCTGCCCCAGCCAATAAAGGGGAATTTGAAGGAGAAGAATAAAGAGGCCATACTTATCCACCTGTTCCCTACCCCCTGAAGTCATGGGTGTGAGACTATTTTTCTCTTGGGGCAGGCACAGCGCAGTCATCACCAATGGCACTGTTCACCATTTGTAAAAAGTTAATGAGAAGGGGAAAGGAGGGAACACACTTTAGGTTTAAAATTTGAAATGCATAGGCTAGCACATAGAAAGTTCTGCCCATTATTCTAAAAAGCTGGTAAAATATTTTCATATAGTTATAGACTATAGCAGAGTTTAAATACAGTAGCATTGAAAAGACATAACAGATTGCTGTGTACATTACAGCTGTCTAGGGTCCAGGGTTAAATTCCCACTGATATACACAGAAAAAATAAGAAAGAGGTGTAGAGTAAATGTTATAAAATCCATTCTAGAGCTGTGTCACAGATTCCAAGGATGTGTGGTGTGTCCACTAGGAGTACATGATCAACACTGTCAAAGCTGAGAGGTCTAGTAGGCTAAGTATACTGTATGGTCCTTTGTTCTTTGCTGTGTGTTGGTCATTAGTAAGTTTTGTTACAGCTGCTTTGTGGAGTCACTGGAACAGATGACTGACTGTCATGGGTCAATAAGAGCACTAGAACTGTAGAGGAAATTAAGTGTGAGAATATCCTCTTCTGCAACTGGGTGATTGAGCTGGCATGAGGTGATCTACGAATGGGGGGTGCTGGAGGAGAGGATGTTGAGGATATGGTTTGGTGAATGGACTGCACCTTATCTTTAAAAAAAGCCAGCAAAGTGCTATGGAGTATTTGATAAGCAGTAGCAATTTAGGGCCAGAGATATGAGGAGAGAATCAAAAATCTACACAGAATTAAGTCATAGTGGTCATTTAGATTTTCTGCCCAGATTAACAAAAGTGAGTTTTTATAAACTGGCTTCAGTGCTCCTTTAAAGGTGAACAATAACCCAAGAATATGTGTCTCTTTATTTAACAGATTAATTTACCTAGGTCTGTGTCCTTCAGGCATATCTTTATATTGATTTCACACTGTATCTGCAGTTTCCAGTATAATAAGAAGTCTACCTCTAGATCACACCTTCTCACAATGAATAATGGGCTTCAATCAACTTGAATGACTTGTAATGGACACTAGTCTTTAACCGTTAGCAAACTGAAACAATTAACAGTAGACTATGAGAAAGTTTAAATGCAAACACAGTGTATATAACTGAACCCTCTTTGAAGGACACATACCTTTTTATGTTCATCAGTTTAACAAATTATGAAACATTTGGGTATAGCTCCCCTTTAATCATCTTGAGATTAGTTTGTTATGTAAGTAATAGCTCATTCTTATTTAAATTGTAATCAATTTTTAATTGATTTATTCAGTTGACTGAAGCTTATATAGATATTAGAGATTTTGTTTGTTTCGCTGTGTGGGTTGTGAAAGTGAAAAGTTTGTTGGTATCAACTTGCAGTTTTGCAAAATCAATTGTATTAGTTCAGTGGTTTTCAAAGTGATGTTCAATGGCAGTGAATTAGATATGCATGTGTGAAATATCTTGTGTGGTAACAGAAACAAACAATCCTGTGCCCAAATCTTACCACTTATAAAGCATATATTATACCAGTGTGTCAATAAATGTCAAAATAATGAGGTTTTTGTTCCATAGTTTGGCCAAAGTATGTTTAACCCCTTAAGGACCATTGCCGTGCCAGGACCATCACGGCGGTCCGGCACTTAAGGTCCAATGACGGTCCTGGCACGGCATGGAGTTCAGGGCTCCCGTCGCGGCTGCACGCCATCCGGAAGTCCTGAACCGGAAGCACAAATAAAAAAAAAATGCCCCATGGTCCGCAAGTGCCGGCCGCGCACTTAAGGGGTTAAGCTTGCTTACCTCGCCAAGGTACCTCATTTCAAGCAAGTCCTGTAAGGTGAACTGGGGAGCTCTGGGTCTCCACTCACACACTGAAGGCTCACCCTGTTTGAAGCAGGTCTGTCTGTTCATATTAGATTTTTTTATATATTTTTCATGTTTTTAATTAGGTGGTGTTAATTCCTACTTGTTTCTTCAAAAGAATTCCTCTGGGGTAAATGTAAACTTAGATAGGTCAATATGTAGTAGATGCATATGTATGTAATATGTATTTGATGGAAATACGTAGATAGATAGATATATTTGGCAGAACTTTCTGGAAATAGGGTACCCTGGTGAGGTAAGCAAGCTTACACATATTTTGGCCAAACTATGCAACATAAACCTCATTATTTTGAAATTTATTAACTCATTGGTATACTAAATTCTTTATTCAGGGTTCACATTTGGGTAACTTGTATGGGGAAGCACAGGTTAGTTCGTTTATTTTAGCGTTTTCTTGAGGCTTTTGCTTAGCTAGGGGTCTTGGAGAATCCCTTCAGTCCTTGATGCCCTCCATACCTTATTCACTTGGGTCCTTATTTTGAATGTATATATTATATGTATATGCTATGGTGTGATAGCGCTTCCTTGTCTGAGAAAGTTTAGCTCTCTGAGTGCCAGCCAGGTATCTAATGCATTGCAATGAGTTGGATACTTTTCTGGCACTCAAAGGGTTAATGTGCTTGGTGTAAGGGGGTGCATACAATGCATTTGAAACTTCTCTAGCATTAAATGAGTTAAACTGATTGACTTTTAGGGTTTCACATACAAATGAAAAGGTTCCATAACAGCAAAAGAGTTTGAGAACCACTGGATTTGATAAACAGCATATTATGGGAATGCTTTTGGTCTTGTATTGACACTGAATAAACCACTAACAGCATATTACTAAAGCCAGATTCTAAAGTTGCAGACCATACTTAGACTATCTCATGAAGTGCATTAGGAGTACTAAGGCAATGAAAACTTAGTTCTTTACAAAACAGTACAACAGGAATGTTAGCTCTACAAGGATTCTACAGCATTATTCATCATGCTAAAAAGGAGCTATTCTGGAGCAAACCAGCTGCAACCTCTCTAGCATTAAATGGGTTTAAAACCCCATTTTAATCAATGGGAATTTACTGACTCTTCGGTTAACCTATCTCTTATGGTGTAGATGGTTTGGCCGGAGGTACACCTCTTTCTTCTGCTGAATAAAGCCATAAATAACCTGAATTATGTTAAAGATATAGTAATGTTTTATAATAAAAGCAGCTCCAATTAATATTGGGCCATGGGGAGTGTTATTTTAACCCTTTGAGTGCCAGAGGGGTACGCATGCATTGGCACTCAAAGGTTTAATACTGTCAGTCGTAGATCAAGAGTGAATTATAAATTATCCCCCTGCCGCCCCTTTTACTGATGTAAAACTGTTCACCTTAGAGCACCAAGACTGTCCGGATGGATTGCAGGGAGGGACAATCTTCAATTAGCATAAGGGAAAAACCTGAAAAATTTGTCAAGGCCGGCAGGATTTTCATTGTTCTCACAGTAAGAAGATTGTCCCTTTCTGTGAGCTGTCTGATCTCAAGACCAGATTCCACATCTGAGGGGAGGTGGCTTACACTAGGTAAAAGGGATGGGAGGGGGGGAAACTTTATCATTCAATTACTCTTGAACTACAACTCTGATATTACTGAAATGACACTCTCTATGGCTCAAATACATTGAAGATTCATTGAATCTGCTGTTTTTGTAAAACATTACTATCTCAAGAGTGCAGTGAGTGTGCAGCGAATGCTTGTTAGTTTAGATGTAACAATAATCTACTTTAGATGAAAATCTAAGTCTTATTATTCAAAGAGGCTGAAGTAATACGATGAACTAGAATGATTTTACAAGGAATAAACTGTATTATAGGGGAAAAATTAAAATCCCCATTGATTTAAATGGAGATTTGAACCCACCTGAATGTAGAGAAGTTTCCATCCCATTGCTCAAGCTCTCCCACAGTGTTTACATCATTAAAAATATATGAACTTTGGGCGTTAATTGGCACTTAGAGTTTGATTTAAAAAAAATGCAACTTTGAGATGTTATAACTTTTGAATAAAAATGTCTTTAATTTTATATTTTTGAATTAAAAGCCCTCTTTATTTTCTCTTCTGGAAAAGACCTAAAATATACATGTTTTCATAAAAACGCTTACTGCACTTTTAACCCTTTGAGTGCCAGAGGGGTATGCAACGCCTTGCTTTGCAAGGCGTTGCATACCCCTCTGGCACTCAAAGGGTTAATAAAAATGCAAACAAAATATGTATAGAATTGTTCAACTTATTAAACAAAGATGATAGCCTTGTGGTTGAATTAAAATGAGTTTTAAGGAGATTATTTTTTTATTCGTTGAAAGAAAAGGTGGTTTGACGGAAATTAGTAAATGCAACTTCACGCTTATTGTGCAGTTCTATAAAAAGCTTACTGCTCTTTTAACCCTTTGCGTGCCAGAGGGGAATGCAACGCTTATTGTACAGTTCTATAAGATGAAGCGGATTCGGTCAGATAATATCATAACATTCATGAGGCAGAGCCAAACAGCAGATCAGGAAATTAAATTATGGAAACCTCCATTTTATTTTGAGAAGGGATAATTAACATATGGCTCAGCAAGTGTGGTCTGAGCTGTGTTTCTACTCAGTACAGTTATTCATTATTTGTATATTCAGGGCCCTATTTTGTAAGCTAAACAGAGACTTAAGAATAGAAAGTTGTTTCTGGATTCACTCTTGTATTAAAATCATCTCTCAACAGTGAGGTTGATGTACTAATTGTAGAAATTCTGTAAAAAGAAAAAAACAGCTGCATCACAGGGGACAACTAAAAATGCCCATTGATTTAAATCAGGCTTTTAACGCATTGAATAATAGAGAGGCCTCCAATACATTGCAAAGAGTTGCTGGGATTTCCCGGGTGTTCCAGCCACAGACTGTCACAAAACGAAGAATGACAAATGCTATAAGGACTTGTAAGGCAGAAGGAGGGAGAGTGAAAGAGTATAATTGGGTTGGAGTGGGGGCTAGTAGAATGGCTTGTCCCTGTGCAGGAAAACTGTAAGGATGCAATGAGGTCCAGCCACAAAGCAGTATGGAAGGAGAGTGAAATAATGTTACAGGGATGGAAGGCAGAGCTGTGTTAGCTGTTAGTTATTGAGGAGGTTATGAGCAAGATTTTATATGATTTGATAAATGTAAGAAAATTACATCATTGATGTTAGAGGTGCCCTAACAAAAAAACAAAAAAAAAGAATTAGAGACACTGGACTATGGAGTTCCTAAAAACTGTGAAAATGTGAAGTAATAGTACAATAATCCTGTTTTTGTATATAACCATACTGGAGATAACACAGGCACATGAAAGCCTTCTAATTTACAAAAAATATTGCGATATAAATTAATATTCATTGTGATGTGCATTTGAATATGGTTATTATATTATGAATAGCCATTTGTCTCAAAGTTGGCTATTGGCACTAGTAAAATATTTGTAAAGAGAGGGTCTGCATGGTGTCTAGGCCCTTTTTTTACCCAGGGTAAAATGTATTTTAGCTCATAGGTCCCACACACACAGAAGAAATATCCTGCAACAAATCTTGCTGAACCTGTCCAGTAATGACAGTTACTTTTCCCACTGCTTTACTGCATTTTCTTCCTACCTTCAAGTCATCTGAAATAATCACTCCTAAGTCCCTTTTCTCAGATGTTTTTCTCAGCACAATAGCATTAAAGGGATAGTAACACTTCGTTTTAACTTTATTTTATTTTGTAGGCATTAAAAAAACATGAAGAATGATATAAGTCTTATCTCTCAAACCTTTATGGTTTATGAGATATTCACAAGCAAAGTTCCCCTCCCCGCCCCTTTAACCTAGTGTAAGCCATCTCTTCTCAGATGTGAGTCTGGTTGTATGACAGTACAGATAACAGCAGGGGACAATTTTCTTTGTATGAAAACAATGAAAGCCCTTCCCCCCTTGACAAGTTTTTCAGCTTTTTTCCTTATCTTAATTGAAGATTGTCCCTCTCTGCAGTCTACCTGGGCATCTCCCTTCTGATCTGGTTGAACAGGGGGGGATACTTTGTTTGTGAATATCTCTTAAACCATAAAGGTTTCAGAGATAAGACTTATATCATTCTTCGTGTTTTTTTAATGTCTACAAAATAAAATAAAGTTAAAATGAAGTATTACTATCCTTTTAAGTCTGTATTCCACTTCTTGTTTTCTGTGTCCTAAATGCATTATTTTGCATATTTTAGAACCAAATTGTAGATACCATACTCTTTTCTTTTCCTCTAGTTTTCCTAAATCCTCTTGCATTTGGGTTATTCCTTCTGGAAAGTCAGTCATGTTGCAGTGTTTTTTTATCATCAACAAAAAGACGCACCTTACCTTGAATACCAGCAGTAATATAACTAATGAAGATACTGAAGAGAACAGGCCTTAGCACTGAGTCTTGTGGTACTCCTCTAGTAACCCATCCTTCCTCTGAAAAAACACTATTGATTATGATGTTTCCTGTCCTTCAGCCAATTATTTATCCAACCAGCTATCATGGAGTCCAGCTTCAAAATATGCATCATATGAATCAGATTTCTATGCGGTATGGTATTAAAAGCTTTACCGAAATCCAAATATGCTACATATACTGCTCTACCCTTGTCTAGATCTTACTGTTGCTGCCATGGATCTTGCATGTCATTAGACTGAAACAATTCTTTCTTTTGCATTAAATTCCCAACTAAGATATGTCAGACTCAGGCCTGTAGTTGCCATTGTCCTCCCTGCTGCCCTTTTTGTGTAGTGGCACTATACTGGCAATTTCCCAGTCATCCATAACTACTCTTGTCAACAGAGATTGTTTAAAAAGCATAGCTAGAGGTGCTGCAAACACAGACCTAAGCTCTTAATTCTCTTGGATGACTCTCATCTGGACCAACTTATTTATCCACTGCCAATGTTGATAACACCAGTAACATTTCATCCTCTGTAAACAGGCTAGTGCCCACTGGTTTAACATTAACATTTTTTTCTTCTTAATAGTGATCTGCTTCTTCACAGCCTTCTGTAAATACTAAGCAGAAATCATAATTTAATCAGCTATTTCTTCTATCTCTATCTCCCTCCACAAACGTACCGTTTTCTGATTTTATTTATGCCTCCTTTACTTTTTCTCACTTAATTAATATACCCAAGGAACATTTTGTCACCCTTTTTTAAAGACTTTACTATTTTTATTCATGCTTTTGATTTAGCATAAGTTATAAAGCACTTGGTGTCCCTTTGCTTAACCTTGTAAACATTGTTTTCTTCCTCTTCTATCTATATTTCCTATATGCACATTTTATCCTTTACAATACCTGCCACCTCTCTACAGAACCAGACTGATTTTCTTTTTTATTTATTTTTGATTAAGAATTCAATTGTAGCTAAAACTGAATGTTTTAATTGTTCACAGTTTCCATACACACCATAAATCAATTTCTTCTCTGGTAATGAATTACTTATGTGTTCGCTCATAACAGAAAACTCTTCCCTTCTAAAATCTAAGACCTTTGTTTTAGTGTGGTGAATCATTTACATTACCAGTATATTAAACCACACCGACTAATAATCACTGGTCCCTGGGCTTTCTCCTATATACAGCCGACACAGTATCGGAATGTATGAGAATCAAATCTAGTATTGTTTCCTTGTGAATTGGCTCCTGCACCAACTCTATAAAGCATTACCCAAGCAATAAATTCAGGATGTCCCTACTTGTTGATACAGCAACATGAATCTGCCAGCCCACATCTGGCATGATAAAATCACCCACATTTCACTGATATCTTTGTTTTTCTGTCCATCAGTGCTTTATCCAATGTTCTGTCTTATCCTGGAGGTTTAAAAAAAATACTCCTCTCTAAGTAACTTTTTCACCAGATTCAGTAGTTACCCATACACTCTCTATTTTTATTTAGTATCAATTATACTGGATGTGATCCTTTACATAAAGAACAACTCATCCTCTTTCCTTCTTAACTTGTCTGTCTTTTCTGTAAATACTGTACCCAGGTAAAAATATCTCCCAGCCATGAGATGCATCATACCACCACATCCAAATCATCCCTAGTCATTACTGTAAGTAGAAAAAGAAAAAATCCTGCACAAATCAATTTGAATGCCCTAAAAAAGTGGAACCCTGTACAGAGCATGTATTAAACCTATATATCAATATTTCTCCAAAAGATGGGGGTTTCGTGCATAGTTTGGCCAAAATATGAGTAAGCTTGCTCATCGTGTCAAGATACCCCAATTCCATGAGTCCAACCTAATATATACATAATTTAAATACATTGGCCTAGATGCACTAAAGGTCTATGCAGTGTCAATATGATATTGTTGATGTGTTCGAATCACTCTGACAATTCAATCTGCACACAAATCGACATATTCACCAAAATTGTCGGTTGGAAGGGGAGGGTTGGAGACGGTCCCTATTAGCATACAGGATTTCGAAGTGCTGTCAATGTGGAAGGGATGTCCTCCTTTCACACATCTCCAACACTACAACAGTTCTGAAGTTGAACAGCATTCTCTCTGTGCTTCCCTATGATTAAATGTAAACCTTACATGAAACGCGTTAGGCGGTTTGTGTAGTCATTGTATTTCTACCACGTTTCCTGAATCCTCCATTACAGTATTTTTATTTTTTGTACTTTTTGCAATAAAATTGGATATTTTTTACGCTACTGCTGTGTAGAGTGTTTGGATGTTCCTGAGCATTGCGGGTCCGTAGAGCGCTCCTTACCAAGTTGTCTTCTCGTTTGTTGAAGCCCAAGCCGGGGCTGTAGGGTGCAGCTCCGGACCTGCAAGGCCTTTTTAGCCAGGTGAGTGGATACATATTATATGTTTCTATTATATGCCTGACAGTTAGTAGCAACCAGGAGTATTTTTCTTGATGTGGATTTACATTACCAAACAAGCTCTCTCCATAATCTTTGTCACCCTGTGGGGGGCAGCTGGGTATAACATACATATGGTTTATATTGTATATCACACATATGGCTTACATCATACCCTTATCTAGTTTAAATAACTGTATATAGTTTCTAAATTCTTTACTTAATGCCTCTGCCCCACTTCTATAGTCTCTTTTAAAGAGTCCCTTATTATACCAAAGGCTGCCATGACCAATAAATCCAATTACTCTCACTTAACACCACTTGCTTAGCCAAAAGTTAAAACATCCTACCCTCTTCCTGCTTGTACATAATTAAAACTGCTAAGAAAGATGATGCCACCTTGAGAAGATTATATCCTAGTTGACAAAACTCTTCTTGAACTGAACCTCACTTTGCATATGCAAATGCAAAATAGCCCTTGGGCTTGTTCGCCTTAATGGCTTTAGGGTAAATCAGGCAGAGAATTGAGGTCCTGTGTCTAGAGTGTATAGCTCACTGATGAGACTGAAGAAGGATAACATTTACTTCTCTAACTTTTAATTATGATCAGGTGTAGTACCTGACCAGATATGTTAAAGGTGCTTGGCTAGGGACAGAATGCCACACTTGGCTTTAAAACTTTGTGATCAAGAAGCCCCATGAGAGTCCAAAGTGCAACGGAGCCCCCAGTCCTAGTCCAAGCTGAGGGTGTGCTCAAAAATCACCTGTGATGGCAAAGCACAATTCACAGAAAACCAAAGAGCACTAAAAGTATGAAGGGCTCTAATCACTCTCTTCACTTCTTTCCGTCTGGCAGTGAAGAATGTTTTATAATTTAGAGATTGACCACTTTTTTTGTCCTTTTGTCACTTTGTTACTTTTCATTTCACACTAAAAATGCCACAGTGGGTCAGATCCATGACTTGACCACTGTGAAAAAAGTGGATTAGGATTCCTTTTGGTTGCCACCTCCCCCTAACATTTCTGATGCTTTCTTTGGATGAGGAGGATGAAGATAGGGGCCCTGGAGTAGTGACACAGGAAGCTTAAGCTTCCCTAGCCCAATAACCCAATCTCATTGCAGGCCTTCTGGCAGAGAATGGGAGGGTAAAGTCAAAGATCCAAGTCCTAAAGGTGAAAGAGGCCTAAAAACTACAGTGTTGAGAACCACCTAGCACTAAATACCTGTACAGCAGGATTGACTTCTATATTATGTAATTATAAAGTGGCGGTATTGTTGGTGTTGAAAATCTTATTTGTTTACTCTGAGTAATTATCACGAAGCAACATGGCTATAGTATTTAATGGTAACAATGTCATTCTGAACATGGCCATACACACAGATGATAAAGGGAGATGCACTCAGGTTTGAGAAGGGGTAAAGATGGTGATGTTGTTTTGGATATGTATCAAAGGCACAACGCCAATATGCAGTAAAATATCTTAGCTATCCCCATCAATCTGCCACCAGTCCACCACCATTGCCATGCCTTCTACAAGTTTGCGATTTTGCATATATCACATCAACAATGCCTCATTTCCATATCAAAATGTAGGTAAATAAACCACTGTCGTATTCATATAGTTGTGTTTATATATTAATGTGGCTGTTCTCAGCCTTTGCTGTCAGAGTTCACAGTCCCAACATTGCCTACCTGAGGCTGGAGATCTTGGTATCTCCCTGTAGCTATCTATGGAGACAGAGGACAGTTTGCCCTCTCTTCTAAGCAGAGACAGCAGCCTCACTCCAATAACCCTTTCTGTGCTATAGAGATGTGCAATGCACATCCCCTGTGGTACTGAAGGGGTTAAAATTTGCACTATGTACAACAATTCCAATACCTTCCTCTGTTCCTCCACAGCTAAAATTCTTACACAGGCACTCATCCTTTCCCCCATGGATTACTGTAATCTTCTTCTCTCTGGCATTCCTGCTTCCCAACTCCATCCACTTCATTCCATACAGAATGCTGCAGCACAAATTACCTTATTGTCACCTAGGTTTGTCTTGGCACCCTCCTCCTTTCCAATAGCTGCCTATCAAACTCCAGGATATCTTGCAAAATAGTGCTTTTCTCGTTCAAGACCCTTCTCTCCTTTACCTCTTCCTACATTACCAATCAGATCTCCCACTACACCCCATCCCACCACTTACGATCGGCCAATGACATATTGTCTCAGTTCATTTTGTGTCTACATTCGTCTCACATATCAAAGTTTTTTCTCTTATTGCTCCTTATCTGTGGAATTTTCTACCCCCCACCCTGCTCCACTGCTTCTCTCTTAAGGTCTTCAAGTCACACTTAAAGTTACACCTCCGCAACAAAACTTAAACAAGCTAGAAGGCACGCACTTTGTAAAACTAAGTCTCTCATAATTTACTTATTTGTATGACCGCAATCCTGACCAGAACTCTAGCACTGTATTCCACACTTGACTCTTATGTACCCTGTATGTCTCCCATTACCACTTTAGATTGCCAGCTTTTGGACAGGGACCTCACTTCCAGTATTTCACTTTGTAAAGCACTTGTAGCCCTGTATTGTCTAAACCTTTAAATTGCAATGCGACACGTACACTTGTGGTGCTATATTAACATTCATTCATTCATTCATTTGTGTTTTTGGCAGTGTGCTGTGCTAAAGAAATAAGATGGCGTCTCAATGAGTTTACTAATACCCATAATTAAGTATAAGTATAGGATCTCATAATTATGTTTCCAAAGTAATGCCTACAAATGCAGTAATATGGAAATTGGAGGAGCTAGTAGTAAACGTGCCATAGAAGGACTTCAGATGAGTCCGTGTGGTGTCAAGTTTCAAACAAAGCACAACATTGTAAGGCAGATTCAGTGTATGACTCATCTAATTCTCTGAGGGCTCAATTCTAAGCCTAATGGTAAAACAACCGGTAAGGAAAAAAACACAGAGCGACAAACCCACTTGCGTACCGTAGCCATTCTATAGGTTGCCTGGTACATGGAACAACCACGTTGGTGGCCAAAACCCACGTGGTGGCCAAACGCTCGTTGTTGATTTTTGTTCCCACAACTCGTGCTAAATAGATTGTGGGAACATCAAAACAGTCACTCTCCCCCCACCTTCCATACACTAACCATACACTATCCCTAACACTTAAATAAGAATACCCTAGCATGATCCTAACACCCAGAAATGTAACAATTACCTGTCATCGACTATGTGTCTTCTGCAATCTTCTTTCTTCTGTCTTCCTTTCTTCTTTTCTTCTTTCTTCATTAAAAGCTGTTTTAAAATAAAAATAATCCATTGAGGTTCTATTTGAAATAAAATAATGCCCCCAAGAGATGCCACAGTTAACCCTTTGAATGCCAGAGGGGTACCCCCATGGCGCTCAAAGGGTTAAAAGAAGTGTGGCAACTCTCTTCCATATAATAGGTTGTCTTTCCTTTTTTTTAATAAAAAAGTTAAAAAAAAGATCCAAAGTGCTCCCAAATGTTCACTGCCTCCACCACTGGCTCTACTGGCGGTGGCAGCAGGCATGCAGATGGTCACAGACCCCCTTGCCTACCCACTGAGGGAATTATGAACAGAGACTGGCTTTTATATAACAGAGTCTGTTCAAAATGATTAGCAGCCTCCAACTGGCTGGGATGTGTGCTTATGCACATCCCAGCCAATCAGCTTCTAGTGGAGATCCCAGCCACTCATCTCCCCACTAGAAGCACTGCAAGTTAAGGACTCTGCTCCTTCTTTTCATGGTGTAGTTTTTTCACCTTAAAAAGTGGGATCCTTAACATGCTGTGAAAACACCACATGGAATAGAATACAAAATTCCAAAGGAAGCATATTTTGCACCCGCAGGACATCTGTGAGTAGCGGTGGTTTTTGACAACGTAGTTAATAGAATAGCAAACCGTGCTATCAAAACCACCATTGACAGTTTTGAAAAATAGCAGGAGGGATAAAACTGAGCCCAGAATTGGTTAATGTGGAGATCATATCCTCCTATATAATAATTCACTAGGATGTTTATCACAATGCAGTCATGTGCAGTAGAGACTGCCTGCATTCAGGCAGTCTCTACTGTGCATGATTGCATCGCGTGAGTGAGGCAACGCAAGATTGCATCGCGTGGAGCAGTGACGTAGCAGCAAAGCAATGCTCTGAGTACCCATCTGGCACTCAAAGGGTTAACATTACCCCAACCTTGGCCCGTGTACACAGGCTTTTACACTAGTACATAATTATATTGTATAAATAAGTGGTGACATATCAGTGACTGGTGAGGTGAGAGAATGTGAGCAGATGGCAGCGAATGTTTTGGGGTCTCCTTGGCAGTGGATGCTTCACCAAGCAGGCACCCAGGAAAGCATCTGAAAGGGGTTGTGGTGCTGAAGTCTGAGCACATTCTCTACACTTCCCCAGTGGGCGAACAGAGGAAATGAACTCATACTTCAGGACTAGAGAATTGCTGACAATGTGTAAGGGAGGGCATTCCTTCCACATCACCAGCAGCTCAACAACCCTCCGTGTTAATGAAGAAATTATTCTCCCTCCTCCTGCATCTCTAATTCTTAGGACCATAAGTTCAAAGGGATAAAGACAAAAATCTGTATGTTAAGAAAAAAATGGAGGGAATGTGAAGTTCTGAATGTGAGAAACCTATAATAATTGAAGGAAACATAACACAAGCACAATTGTCATACCTATATACTGACATTTTTGTAGTTACTTATGACATTTTTGTCATTACTTACAACAGTTTTGTTGTTACATACAACAATTTCAGTCAGTAATCATACTTCAATGACAAAAAAAACATATTACCGATCACAACCGTAAATCTCTGAAAATATTAATGAGCCCAACGAAACTGTATTTTGAAATGTCATTACAAACTACAAAAGCTATTTCACTACATCTTTAAACATATGGCCCTTAGTGCATATGGTGATTAGGGATGGACGAAAAATTTTGTCTTAAACTGAAATTGGCGAATAGTGACACTTCCCGCTTTACAAATCATTTAACAAGAAAAGTGTCGATTTTCCACTTTTTCCGCCTAGCTCATTCCATTGAAATCAATGAAAACATTGATTTTACACCCAACATATAACAAATATTATATTATTTCCCAAAGTCATAGCATGAGGGTGCCTGTGTTGGTGGAGTGTGGAGAAAGAATCAGTTGAACAGGGAATTTTTTGGGGGGGTTTGTTTACTGGGATTGGTGTGCAGTTAATAAAAAATCCTAAATAAAATAAAAAAAAAACATAAGACATGGTATAAAAGGGGTCTGAGGAGGGTGCCTGTGTTGGCGGGTGCCCTGGGGAATGAATCAGTTAAACAGGGAATTTGTTTTGGGAGGGGGTTCTTGACTGCTATTGGGGGGACAGTTAATAAAAAAATAAACCAATAAAATAAAATAAGACATTTGTATGTGAAGTGATAGACAGGAACCCCCTGACATAAGCTGCCACTGGAGTGGACTGATACTTGACTTGATAAGGTATTTTGTAGAGGATGATTTGTTAGATTTGTTGTTAGAGGCCCAAGTCCTGAGGAAACATTCATTTGTAGGACTTAAGCTTGTTAGAAACAAACCCCCAAAAGTTGTTTATTTATTTATTTATTTTTTTGAAGGAGTATGTTTTTTATTGTTGTTGTTGTTGTTTTTTTTTTTTTTTTTTTTCAAGCACAAGCCCTGAGAAAAAAAAAATGCCCTACTGGCTTTGTGCCAGCAGGTCATGTTGGCCAGTGGCCAGTGGCCATTGTTAAATGTCCTCCATCCTGAGTCTGAGTCCATAAATGCGGAATTTGCAACTGCTGTTCTTGCTGCTGCTGAGATGTTTAAGAAGCAGGGTGATTAGGCAGCTGACAGGGAATGTGATCAACAATAGCAGTAACATGGTTGATGGATGATGAAGGTTCCACTTGCCATGACTAGCTCCAGTGATGTGTCTGAGGCAGTAACAGCAGAATAATTAGCCCCCAGTATGTGTGGAGAAAAAAAGAAGTTGGCCAATAATTCTTCTCCACCTGCCCCTCCTCCAAAATCATGGGTGTGTTGTTATTAGAATAAACTTTCCTTTGAGAGCAGGAACTGTGCCTCTCATCAGCAACTGCAATGTGCACAGTGTGTGTGGTAAATAACATCTGGAGGCACAACTGTATCAAACACCATGACACCAGAACCCAAGTACTGCTGCTGTCACTGTACTCCTTGTTCAGACCTCGCTAAGGACATATGACAACTTGCTGACAGTTTAATAGTAATGATGTTCCCTCCCTGCCAGCATCCTAGCATATTCTGAGGGATGGAATCTCCTCAGATGCTGCTTGATGACCTGGTATTGATTCTCCTCCACCGCACTGGCATATGTGGTCAGTGCACCACACAGTGTGCAATGGGTAGAGACAAACTGCTACATCGTAACATCAACAGAGTGGCTATCATTTGACGGGGCAGGTAGCGATGAACGAGGTGGACTGGTAGCAGATGTAGTTCTTACCCTAGAGGAAGAAGGTGATGGTGATGGCGAGCTAGTTGTTTCGCTCGTCATGGAACTTCTAGTGTCTGTCTGGGTTTCTTTATTCTTTCTCCTCTTTGATCTGTGCCTCACTTCTTGTTTCCTTTCTGGAGAGTCAGGGGGTGCTAGATTTCTGTAATGGGTGTTTGGCTTTAACATGTTTACATAAATGTCATGATGTCTGTGTTTCATGTGTGATATCAGAGAGGTTGTGCCAAGGTGTGTTCCCTCCTTTCCCCTTCTCACTGACTTGTCACAAATTTTGCACATTACCACTGATGACTGCATTGTGCCTGCCTCAAAAGAAAAATAGTCCCACACCCATGACTTCAGTAGGGAGGGAACAGGTGGAGAAGAATGGCCACTTTCTTCTTATCCTCCACATTCCCCTTCACTGTTTCGGGCAGAGGATGATGTTGCTGATGTTGCTACTACTGCCTCAGATTCAGCACTGCAACTAGGACCAGGAGTATTGCTGCCACTGGCAAGTGGAACCTGTCCTAGTCCCACATCACTTGTTGACCCCATTCCCACTGTGGTCTGTGGCACAACAGCCTGCTTCTCAGCATCCTGCTGCCCTTGCTTCTCAGCATCAGCAGTAGGATTTAGAGCAGTTGAAAACTCAGCAAATTCCAAAAGCATACTGCTAGTGGTGGTGATGCCCATCCTCATCCCTGTCTCCCATTCTTTCTCAGTTTCTGATAAATGTCTCTTCCACCCCAGCTTCTCCAACATCACCACCACCACTAGTCCCTATGTGCTGCTGCTCTATTACAGAAATCTTCTGCTGTTTGGAGCATACAACAACGTGGTTTTCGCAGAATTTCCAGTGGGAATATGACTAGAAATTTCATCCATCCCTAGTGGTGATGCCCATCCTCATCCCTGTCTCCCATTACTTCTCAGTTTCTGTTAAAAAGGCCATCAATGTCTCTACCACCCCAGCTTCCCCAGCATCATCATCACCACCACCACTAGTCCCTACGTGCTTCTGCTGCTCTATTACAGACATTTCACTGCTGCTTGGAGGAGGTGACGATGATGAGCTATGTGACAGAGGGTCCCCTAATGTCACACTTGGCATTTCTTTTTGACCTGAAGAAGGCAGACTGGCAGCAGTAGCAGCAAACACAGGCACCTGATCTGTCTTTCTGCTGGTGGTGGTGGTAGTATTAATTTTGTGCCTGCTCTCCCCCAACAACAGTTCTGGCCTCTTAGTCTTCAGGATCATGTTCCTCTTAGACACTTTAGTGAAGGGAAGGGGAGGACTCCCAGGGTCAGAGGAATGGTGTGGGCTCCCTTGACTGCTAGTCTGGATTCTCTCAAATGTTTCCCCTACCACTCAGGCTGCTTCATCATTACTGCTACTACAACTAACACCAACCACATTAATTTCAGCCGCAGAGTCTTCACCCTCACAGTCATTAGTAATATGAGGATATTGTTGATTATCCCCTCCTTCATTCCTAATGTTAACAAGCTGCAGGACCTTAGTAGTAGTAGTAGTAGTACTACCACTGGCAGGACTGCTTGGGATGGTAAGTGTGACTTAGGGTCCCTTGCCATCACACTTAGCATCATCTTCTCCTTCCCCCCTTCCTGAGTATTTCAAGATACACTAGCAGCAGGTTCAGCACTGGTGGCAGCAGGGGTAGCACGTCTGACAGCAGGCACAGCACTAGTGGTAGCAGGGGCAGCGCATCTGACAGTAGGCACAGTACTGGTGGCAGCAGGTTCAGCACTGGCAGCAGGCACAGCACTGGTGGCAGCAGGGGAAGCATGTCTGACAGCAGGCACAGCAATGGTGGTAGCAGTAGCATGGGCAACACGTCTGATAGTAGGCACAGCACTAGTGGCAGCAGGGGCAGCATGTCTGGAAGCAGGTGAAGCACTAGTGGCAGCAGGGGCAGCATGTCTGGCAGCAGGTACAGCACTAGTGGCCGTAGGTACAGAAATGGTGGCAGCACAACTTGCAGCAGACACAGGCAGCTGACATGTGCTGCTCTCCCTAGTACTACCCTTCTCTTCCTCCCTTGCCAATAATTTCCCCAAGATCCCTAGGGGTGATTTAGGGGGACTGGACAGCATTGGTTCTGTAGTGCTCACTTCCGCCTCCTCCTCAGTCTCAGTGGACACATATGGGTCCTTCCAGTTCCTCCTTCTATTAGTTTTAAGCCTGGTCATAGTGATAACAGTCACTATGAGCCTATCTTGCCTCAATTTTTTAACAGCAGAACAGCACAGCACATCTACCTCACTCTGTAGCTGCTTTTATTGTGTTTCACTTACACAAATACGTCACATTTTTATGGCGAAAAGGCGTGAAATTTTGGCAAATTTTAATCACTGTTTTAAAAGCAGATTTTCCTGAGAAAAAGCAGACAATGGTTTTCACTGGATTTCTCGCAGGAACACAGCGACAGCTTTCACCCACCCCTATTGGTGATGTGTGTCTCCATTGCCAAGGTGATGTGCTCGCCACACACACACATCACCACAGCATCAAACCTTTGTGAATACCCCCCTTAGTTCTGTAAGTTGAAAGGGGTCTACATCATGTATGATTATTTCTGGCTCCATGCCATTCTTTGGTGGGACTAAAGGCACCTTTTTTGTCATATTCAAAACATTGTTTCTATAACAGACACATGCCTGTTTTAATAATATCACATCCTCTTGACAATATTTTGAAGCTCATTTTTAAAAGCTGTATACACAATGACTGTTCTCCTTATACCAAATCATGAAATCCTCTTTCTCATCAAACATCATGATTTCATACAAATAATATTCTAAAGCTGGCATGGGACTTATGTAGTTCTTATTATGTATGGTGGGAAAAATGCCCTTTGGCCCTTCAAAACCAAGGGCTTTTGGTAATTTGTTAAGCTTCAAGGGAATGAAATTCAAAGAATCAATAAACCTGATATTAAAATTGGTTACTGTGACACATACTAATTTACCATAAAATCTATCTTAAGCTTCTCCTTTAGCAGTTGTTGAACCACAAAGTAAAAGTCATAACCATACCTGGGAACTTCCTGCTGAGGGCTACCCGGAGGGTAGTCCTCTGTTCAGCAGGTGGTAACAAAAATTACGCTAATCGCGTCAAAAAGGGGTGGGGCTTAACTCGAGTGTTGGGGGGGATTTAACCCTTTGAGTGCCAGAGTGGTATGGAATGCATTGCAAAGCAATGCATTCCGTACCACTCTGGTACTCAGAGGGTTAAATGTGTCACACAGAAGGCTGGGGACGCAGGCACAACGGGAGGAAAAGCAGATGTGGCAGAGTTTCAATAGAAACTCACCACATCCGGAGGAATCTGCCTCTGCCCCGGAGACCCGGTAAAGCTCTGTCAGAACCGGAGTCTCCGGGGCAAACCCGGAGAGTTCCCAGGTATGGTCATAACTACCTGCATTTTGAGCCTGTCTATAAAATTTGTTACAAAGGCAGCTAGGCATTTGGGACCCTGAGATTCCCAACCATCAGTACTGTTTAACTGTGGATGACAGTTTTCTCAATGCATTCAAAAATGTACTTGTCAGTACATTGGCTCAGTGGTTAGCACTGTTGCCTTGCAGCGCTGGGGTCCTGGGTTCAAATCCCACCAAGGACAACATCTGCAATGAGTTTGTATGTTCTCACTGTGTTTGCGTGGGTTTCCTCCCACACTCCAAAAACATACTGATAGTTGAATTTAGATTGTGAGCCCCAATGGGGACAGGAACCAATATGAGTGTAAAGCGCTGCGGAATCTGTGTGCGCTATATAAATAAAGGATTATTATTATTAAGTTCATCAGGTGTATATTGTTGCATGTACCAAGGTGGCCATCATATGTTTCAATGTAAGCATAGCACACCTGAGATTGTAGACCATTGCATTCTGCATGTTTTTTTAGTAACATAACAGCCACATATAACACAGTACATTTTAACACTGCACTGTGTTAGTGGGCCATGTCAGGTGACTCCATTATAACGCAAGGGAAGAACTGACTCTGAAGTAAGGTCTTCCTTGCAGGGTGGGCATGTGCTAGTAACAATTTATAAAGAGTCAATTACATTCTGGGACGTTACAAAAAAATAATACTAGTTGATCAACTGGAAGGATGCCCAACCTTTTGCATATAAAGTATGTGACAACAACCCACTAAAAATTAACAAAATAAAGTATTTTGTTATAAGATATGATAGAAATGGTGAATTATAAACTGTTAGCTATTAAAACTAAAAAGTTTAAGTGCATGAGAATATTGGTATTTAACAAATTGCACTGTTCCAGCGAATCAGATGGTGTCAGTTACACAATGGTAGAGGCTGTCAGGTGGTTTGGCCTTGCTGTGCTA
The DNA here is from genome assembly GCA_037306005.1 of Rhinophrynus dorsalis. Lineage (NCBI taxonomy): Eukaryota > Metazoa > Chordata > Amphibia > Anura > Rhinophrynidae > Rhinophrynus > Rhinophrynus dorsalis. Next base: position 206,231,139 of record CM074718.1, read on the forward strand.
TCTGTACATGCGTGGTAGCCAAGAAAGAAGAAAGAAAAAAAGATCTCAGGAGGGCTACACCACAGGTTGGCAGGCTGCATCTGACCAATGGGACACAGGTTGGATGGCCATAGTTTAAGCCCTTGAGGACCAATCATGTTCAATACATTGTGGCCCAACCTTTTGCATATAAAGTATGTGACAACAACCCACTAAAAATGAACAAAATAAAGTATTTTGTTATAAGATATGATAGAAATGGTGAATTATAAACTGTTAGCTATTAAAACTAAAAAGTTTAAGTGCATGAGAATATTGGTATTTAACAAATTGCACTGTTCCAGCGAATCAGATGGTGTCAGTTACACAATGGTAGAGGCTGTCAGGTGGTTTGGCCTTGCTGTGCTATCTGTACATGCATGCTAGCCAAGAAAGAAGAAAGAAAAAAAGATCTCAGGAGGGCTACACCACAGGTTGGCAGGCTGCATCTGACCAATGGGACACAGGTTGGATGGCCTTAGTTTAAGCCCTTGAGGACCAATCATGTTCAATACATTGTGAAACAAGGTATTTGCACACACTCTGGTTCTCACTGGGTTAAATTCATAAAGAAAACTCAATATATAATATTGAAAAAATGTGATAGAACATCAAGTAGTTGTTCAGACTGATAGCACTTAATTTATTACAGTTGGTAATAGAATCAACTGCTATTTTTGACAAGTACATTTTTGCAACACAGATGAATTAAACTAACTATAAATGGAAATTTGGTTTTAAAAACATTACAAGCAATGACACTGAAAGAGGGACCACTAAAATAACATTTGTATTTGAAACATCTGTGTTTCCTGAACTTTTCAACCTCTCCACTGCATTTGTTTTTGCATCTGGCGGCTACCAAATCCTTTTGTAACATGAGTTTAGTGTTTCTTGAAGGCATTGTGTGACTATGACTTGGTGCCACAGACACAGGACATTTCTATTGCTGTAGATTACTTTTTTTTGGCTAGTGAATAATGTTACCCACAGATCTAACTGAGAGAAACTGATTTTCTGGGCATAGGCTCAAACATCAGTTGTTCCTAATGCTTATGTTTAGATTGTAAAAATGGTTATAGTCTGATACAGATATTCAAACAGAAGTACTCATATGTACGTAGAAGTTCCATCTACAAATGCTCCGCAGTGAAAACTATTTGTGACTGATACCCATACTCAGACTGAGTAGCTCCGCCAAAACTGTGCTTCCTTAGCCCAGGACAACACTCATGAACTCCACCAGACAGAAACCTGGATCGTAGCTCCATTCACCCAGTCACTTAGGCAGGACTCAGTGTAGGGTGAAAGCACTCTGGATACAGCAAGCTTACCCCACCAGACAACACCAGTGTGGGTAACACAAGAACTGCTTTATTGTGAAACATACATGGTTTAAATACACCCATCACAAGTTATCCACCCATACTGGGATCCAATCCGACACAGGTACTGCAATACAATGAAGCTGTTGGTGGAGGGGCACAGAATGCAAAGAGGCACAAAGGAGAAGTAGGAATACATATCTTTACAGGAGGTTCAATGGGTGGACGGTGGTTTCAGTATAAACATGGAGCACACTGAGCACAAGGGGAGTGTAAACGTACTGTGTGATGAGACAATGGATAGGTGACAACAGGATACAATGGGCCAGACCTGAGTGAGTTAACTATACAATGGGACAAAGGAATAAGGCTGGGCACAAGTGTTACAGAGGGACCAGAATACACAAAACAGGATGAGGTGTTGAAGCATCTTTTACATAATAGTCCTTTGGGAAGTCTGATATGCTTTGACAAGGCTGGGAAGAATGTTCACTGGGTTTCTTGGTCACCCTGTACCCCCAATAAGTACAGGGTGACTTAGCCCCGAGAGGGGACTGGGAACTGGTAAAGGATCCTCCATGGCAAGGGGCAAACAGGGCAGAGATTAGTCTCAAGGGGAGGCCATACCCTGTTCCAGGGCTAGGTCCATAGTCTGTGGGCAGGAGGCTGGCCCTCAGGCCCCTCCAGGAGCCAGGGGCCCGGTGGTTCCTGTGACACTATTCATCATAATAAAGAGGCTTGGGGACAGTAAATTCAACAGGCTGCAAACCCACTTTCAGTTGCACGAATAACAGTAGGATGACCCATTTTTTATTAAATATAACTCCCTAAATTACTTTGTCATGATCTTCTGCATTTCTGTGTGCAGAGGTGCTTTTCTACCATACTACTAGGAACATGAGCCTGTAGCATCTATTAGAATATTACCTACAATGGGATTGAACAATTCTCTTATATTAAAAGTGCCAGCATTCTGACTTATGCTCCAACCACAAATGTCCCTGGACCCCCATACCAAATGTTCACATAGTAATATGTTCTGTTCCGCACAAAATGTGTTACAGATTCCTCTCCCATAATTGTCCCTGCAGCATTTCTACCACTTCAAAAATGCTGAGTCTGATGTGATTCCAGGAGATAGACTAGCAAGCAGATTTACTGCCTATAATAACTAATCACCCACAGAGAAATTGTAACTTGTAGCCACATGGTGACAAAATAAGGAAACTTGATCTGGAGCTGAATAACGTAAGAGCACACACATATAGTCAGAGCATGGTCAAAGCAAGCTGAGGTCAGAACTTGATGAGAGGATAAATTGGGGTAAAAACAGGGAGAATATCTTACACTCTAGATTAGAGGTACGCAGATCATTCTCTCCAAAATTAAATTTAGAATTTCACTGGGGTGGCCAGGGAAGTTATCTTGCATGTCCATGTAAACTCTCACACACACATACACTCTCTCACACAAATACTCACACTGAGTCTCACACACACACAGAGTCACATACAGTCTAACACACAGACACACACACAATCATATACATAATCAATAACACACTCTCTCCCACACTCAGTCACACACACCCAGAGAAGCATAGCTACTTAGTCAGTTATCTTGCATATGCAAATATGCCCTCACAGTTAGTCTCACACAGATACTCATATCCAATCACTTACACACACACACACACACCCATTCTCACTTATACCCATGCTTACACACACACACTCATACATACTCACACACTCATACAAACACACACACACACACCTAATTTTCACAAAGTCACACACACACTGGCATTTGTACACGTCCTCACCTTCTAAAGAAAAAAAAGGTCAAAAATTTAATTTAGCGCACAAGCCATCAGGGCTCCACCCATGGCACTCTGGATAACAGCTGGATCAGAATGCAGGATACTCTACCAGCCTCACTTCTAAAGTAAATTAAAAAAATCTCTGTTTTCTTTTTTTTCATTTTTAAGTAACCAGTGGGCCAGATTAAGTAAGTCATTGGGCCAGATCCTGCCCATGAGCCATATTTTGCCAAACTCAGCTCTAGATTGTACACAAGTGCAAAAGGTGAGATCACACAGTATAAATCAAAATAATCTGGCAAAGCAGCAAGTGGGTTATATAACCATGGCAGACTGGACTAATGATCAGTCTCAGGTGAATGATCAAGCAATGAAAGGTCTCAAGACAAAATTCTGCAGAACCAAGGAAACAGTCAACCAATGTCTTCAGTGGTGAGCTGAGCATCTGCTGGCAATGACAGTTATGTAGCACCCATTTTTGTAAATGTCTCGATAACTGAACATGTCCCACATTAATTTGCCTATGTTTGGTGCTCCTCATGATTGCTTCTCCAGCTGCTAAAGCAACTCTGCTGTCATACACATCTCCATATGAATGAGTCTCCCACAACATAAATGTTCCAATCTACTCAAAATGAGTTCCCACTTACATCTTACATTTTTTAAAGCAGTAATGTATCTGCAGTGGATTTCACATTCTAGATGAGAAGAAAAAAACACCCTTACTGCTTAAATTCATAGCTGGATTTATACAAAGAACAAAGAGACCTAGAATATCAAAAATGACAAGTCAGTATGTTATTTTGTATATAATTTCCTCTTTCTTTCAATGTCTATTACTTCTATTTTTCTTAATTCTGTCACACCACTCTCCTTGCTTTGACATATGTGTCCAAATTCCTCACTCTCTTTTCTTCAGACTCCTAAAATTGTTATGTTCCTTCCTCGTCCAAAATGTGTTGAGGGTCAGTAACGATTATAACTTCAAATGTGCGTTCAGTGCTTTCAGCTCGAGCATATGGTTATGAAATTGTCCAAAAGCCTTAACTGAAAACATAAAAAAACAAAAGACCTGGTGAGAGGCATTACAATTATTTGATATCAAAACAGCAAAAACTGCCAACACTTTGTATAACATCAAACGCAGGTAGGAATGGTCTGCATTCACCAATAGACAGTAGATGAAATATTAATTTTGCTTTCAACAGATATATCATGCAGATTAGATATATGGGATACACTCTTATTCCATTCCCTCTTTTATTTTTAAACTAGTTACAAAGCACGTATACATGGGCTGATCAGGAGCGGGGAGCATACCTGGGAACTCTCCGGATTTGCCCCGGAGACTCCGGTTCTGACAGAGCTTTACCGGGTCTCCGGGGCAGAGGCTGATGCCTCCGGATGTGGAGAGTTTCTATTGAAACTCTGCCACATTTGTTTTTTCTCCCGTTGTGCCTCCGTCCCCAGCCTTCTGTGTGACACATTTAACCCTCTGAGTGCCAGAGTGGTACGGAATGCAATGCATTCCGTACCACTCTGGCACTCAAAGGGTTAAATCCCCCCAACACTCGAGTTAAGCCCCGCCCCTTTTTGACGCGATTAGCGTCAATTTTGTTACCCCCTGCTGAACAGAGGACTACCCTCCGGATAGCCCTCAACTGAAAGTTCCCAGGTATGGCGGGGAGCTCCAGATGGCTGAAAGCTTGTCTGTGCTCCTGGCTCCGGGGCAGCAGCAGAGGCACTGGGTGACAGTTTGTTACCCAGCCGCCTCCGCTGCTGCCCCGGTGCCGGGAGCACAGACAGGCTGTCAGCCTTCCAGAGCTTTCCGCTCCTGATCAACCCGTTCTGCGAGTCCCCACTGCTCACACAGTTACGCACACTGTGAGCGACGCATTCTATGACTTTATGTTATAGGATTCGGATCCTACTGGTTAGGGGTCTTTACATCCCACAGTTAACTCAGGGTATTAGATAGGAAAATCCTGCCGTTCCCATAACATATAAAGCAAATTAAATAACCATAAACTATGTAGAAATATAGAAATGAAAGGCAGTGTGACACTCAACAGTCACCTTTATAAATCACATTTATTGAAGCTTCAGCACTACAAGTTGTATGCAGTGACATAGGAGTAGTGAATAATATCCCACCTGCCGACAGCTGTTACATTCTACAGCCAGTACTTTGTCAAGGCCACATTACAAGTATTCAAAATCATAAAGCAAGAAGAGCCAATACGTTCCATTGGCTCACCATATTTTTTTAAAGTGCAGAAAAGACAAAGGTGAGTGACCACCCAGTGCAATTAATGGCTACTATTTACATAATTGATACCTGTAACCACTCCCTCTCTACTGCCCCCACCCAGTTCACAATAGTTATGTGACCTACTTTCCATCTTCACTTCCATTTGATGTGCAAATTTAAGGTGGAACTAACTTTATAATGAATTGGGTGATTTTGAAAGAGCTTTCGAAATCACCTATATTTATATGAGCCATTCTTTACTTAAAATATTTACAATATTTAGAATTAGATATAGAGATATTTAGCTTTATTTGTTTTTCATTTTATACAAATTAGGTCATAGCAGCTGGCATGGTTTGGTGTGTCAGATATTAACATTCCACTCCCTCCCAACTGCAACTTCCTCCCTTGAAGTACTGGATAATTTGCATAAATTAAGATATAAATAAAGGTAATTTTCTTATAAACTATCATTTGAAATAAAACATGGCTGACATAAATATAGATGATTTTGAGAGCCCTTTCAAAATCAACCAAGTCATTATAAAGTGTTAATTCCACTTTAACTGGAGCTGAGGTGAGAGATGAAAGACATCAGCTGAAGAATGGGAGGGAAAGAAGAGATCAGATGATTGACATGAGCTGTTAAAGAAGAAAACATGTGAGAGAAAACTAAGGAGAGATTCTATATCAGACAATCAGATTCTCCACTTGTATGCGAGGCAGGTTTCTGACTTATTGCTTCACAATACAATGGAGCCCTCTCTAGCACCCAGGAGGTTAAGGTAGAACAGTTTATGTGTAAGGAAAAGAAGATATGTGTGTGGTAAAAGAAAGTGGATGACCGATTTTGCTGTGAAATAGGGCGTGTGTTATGTCATAGGGGGAAAGTATCTCCTTGTCACATTATACCAGAAAACAGACAGGAGGACGCAGGAGAAGTCATTGAAGGTCAAATGCAATCCCACCACTGTTCTATATGCCCCAGAACCCTTGTGAAGGTAAATCAACTTGCACTGAGTACCCCTCTTGCACTCAAAGGGTTAATAAACCTTTAAACACATATTTGGCCAAAACAGAAAATACAGAGGGAAAGCCAACTGCACTGTAGGTAAAAAAATCCCATTGATTTAAATGAAGCTTTAACCACCATGCATGCTAGAGAAGAACTTTGCAAGTGACATTAGAAATCCCAATTTATTTAAATATGACTTTTAACCCTTTGAATGGTGGACAGGTCTCCATCTCAGCACAATAAACATTCCAGTTGATTTAAAACTGCAAAGTAATCTACACTCTTGTTTCATATGTCCTAATATGAAAAACAATGTCTATATTAACCCTTTGAGTGGCATTCAAAGTGTTAAGGAAATTAAAACAGTGTCCCAAGCCACATCCAGTAATGCATCCTTTATTTGTATTTTCTGCTCTCTTTTGCAATTCGTTTTCCATTATTTTAGCTAACCTGGGCCTAGATTACTTTGCAGGTGATAAATGTTTTTTCTTCTGGTTTTATCATACAGATTCCTGTTGAAGCATATTGGAAAACTGTAGCTATAACCAGTGATATAGTTATTGACTGCAATGGATTCCAGGTCCTGACTGACCTTTTCCGGGATTTGTTGCATTCTTTGACGTTAAATTCATCAGCATTTTCTGATTTAATTAATCTAAATGCCATCTTTTTCCTTGCTGTGCCTTTCTATGTGTTTATTCTTCATAGGGATTCATTTATTCAATGATGCAACCTTTTTAAAGAGACATAGAAAAATATAGCTTGCACTTCAGAGTAACAGTGATGGGCTGATTATTGTCCATGCAGAAAAGTATGTTCGTACCCTGCAGTGTCATTCACACAGACAAAGCCTGAGAACATCTTTGTCCAGCATGCTGCAACTTCACTTCATTCACTAAGGAACACAATGCAGTTGCAGTATGGAAGATCTGTATGGCAGTCTGTAGGGCTGCCTGCAGCTATTTCCCAGGAGCCATATTGTAGGTTACAATACTCATCACAACCTCTCTTGAATGGTTGGTCAATGTGTGTATCAGCCAGTAATATTTTTCTGATGCTCACTTGGGCTGTCCGTCAGACACACCCTCCTGCATCAGTATTGCCAGGGGAAAGCAGAAGACAGTTATACCAGAAGAACCTGAGCTATGGAAATGTATCAGAGAGCTGCCATATTTGCAATGCCCATGTGAAAGGGTCCTAACAAATAAAAGGTTAAGTGTATTCCCATAGTTTAGTATCTCACTGTTATTTCCATGATAGCTTTCCTCAAACAATCATTAAAGGTTGCTAATTATTCTTCTGTGATTTATTTTTATAGTGCATATTTAGTATCCACCTATGTGCTGCAGATGAAGTGAAGCTCTATTGGAGCAAAGCAACTTCACTACAGGGGACAAGTGGACATTCCCAATAGTCTCATTTATTTAATGGGGCTTTAATCCCTTAATTGCTAGAGAGGTCTCCAAAATATTGCTTCATAACACATTGGTGACTTTTCTACAGTTCATGTGATAAGAAGTACTTTAATGCATAGTTGATTTGTCCCAAATTTCTCCCTTTCCTCTCTGCAAAATGGTAAAATGGATCAATTGTATCATGGGGACAAATGCTTTTTCCTGTTGATTTAAAATGATAGTAATACTTCATTTTAACTTTATTTTATTTTGTAGGCATTAAAAAAACACGAAGAATGATATAAGTCTTATCTCTCAAACCTTTATGGTTTAAGAGATATTCACAAGCAAAGTTTCCCTCCCGCCCCTTTTACCTAGTGTAAGCCATCTCTTCTCAGATGTGGAATCCAGTTGTAAGACCAGACAGATAACAGCAGGGGACAATCTTTTTATAGTGAAAGCAATGAAAGCCCTGCACCCCTTGACAAGCTTTTCAGGGTTTTCCCTTATCTTAATTGAAGATTGTCCCTCTCTGCAATCTACCTGGGCACCTCCCTTCTGTTCTGGCTGAACAGTGTTACATCAGTAAAAGGGGCGGGAGGGGGACACTTTGTCTTTGAATTACTCTTGAACTACAACTCTGACAGAATTGAAATAACACTCTCCAAAGTCCAAATACTATGACGATTAATTAGAGCTGCTTTTATTATGAAGCATTACTATCCCTTTAAATGAGGCTTTTAGTAGAGACATTTCTACCATCCAAGCTATCCAAGTCTTATTTCAATCAGTGGGAATTTTTTAAAAATGTATTTATTTAAAGCATTTGGTTTGCCCCAGAATTGCTCTGCTGTGCTTTAATACATAAGACCCACAATGAGTCTTTCTAACATGAACGCTTTTCAGATGACGTTAAAGAAAACAAATAACAATTAGAGATAATTGTCAAACACAAATGACTGTTGCTACAGAAAATAACTAAAATGTTACAGTAAATAACAAGACTCCAAAATATAAACTTTATCAGAACCCCAAAATCATGGAACTAAAAGGCCTTGAAAAATGCATATTCACCAATGTTACCAGCTAACAAAAATAAATCATCCGACTCAAAATGTTAAATTAGCTATAAACATTCATGACAAATTGCTACAATAAACTGCCTGTGCAGATGTTTTTCCATTATATTTTCTATTGTGTTTATTTTAGAATGCATCTTGCAAATTACTATTACACCACTGAAATGTATGTTGATTTTTTGCATCATATTCCTGTTTAGCAGATGTGGCCTCGAGTCAAGTGGATATAATTAGCATACTGTGCATCAAATACTCTGCATTCATGGGTGTGTTCATGCAGTCCTTATTGTAACAGAAATATAGGGTCATGGACACTCAACCATCAGAGGAGTAGACCACGTGTGCTAGGTGTTAACTAATTGGCCAAGCTACCTTTGTCAGAAGTAGTCAATCTATAGAGCTCAATGTGTTGGATGCTACAACTCCGGATATTGCCAACCAGCCCACATTTGATTTTGTATAATGAGAGTTGAAGTCCCCCAATGGCTGAATTATCAAAAATCGACTACCCCTACCCTATACCATGACCACTATTTTTTTCTTTGGTCTAATAACATTCTTAAGGGGTGAGAAATGAACTGTTAGGGACACATTTTATTTACATTTGTTTATTTTGGCTGCTGATAGCACAGTCAGAGCTAAAGGTTTAACTGAGTTTCAAAGCCCTATAATTTTTTTTATGTTGTTACAAATTAGGCTAAAATTTCTGAAAACATGAGTCATTACAAATATCTATATACCATGCAACTTTAAGTGAATTCAAATTTGTGGACTTTCTCATTATCATTTTCATGCCATCAAGAAAAGTTTCACACATAAATGTTATAAGGGCTTATTCAAGATCATTTACCATTTTTAAAAAGGTGCTCTTGTTACTGAGATGTAAAGTTGTAAATACACTGCATTGCACATGTGCAGTACATCTTCCTCTAATGTTATTACTTCAGAATGAAAAACACCCCCAAATAGATGGGTTCATGACACTGGTAGTGGTAGACTCAGGTAAGTGCTAGACTCAGGTAAGTGCCACTAGTACTGCAAAACCGATAAAGCTTATGCTATCATATTTCAGTAAAAAATGTAGCTGTGTTTTATTTACCCTCTGGATCAGGGGTGTGGAAGTTCAGTTCTCAAGGTCCACCAACAATATAGGATTGTCACGGAGTGGCTTAGGAATAACAACACTGACAAGTACAGATATGGTAAAACAATGCTCTTTAGTAAGAATAGCACAATAATAAAATAAATAGCACTTCCGCAACCTTCAAAGGGCCAGATATGAGGAAAGTGACTGGACACTTCCTCAACCTTCACAGGGCAGGTTAGAACAAGGACAGGCTCACCTGACTAGAGGCAGACAGAGTACCACTCTGACTGCCGGTAAGCTCTAGTAGCAAGGATGGTAGTAGCTACTAGTAGCAGATGTAAAGCCTCTGGACACAGAGGGAATTTCCCCTAGAATTCTAGGGTTACTAGACAGACAACAGAGGCAGACTCTCCATAGAACGCTAGGATGACTGGACAGGCAACAGAGACAGACTTTCCCTAGAACGCTAGAGTGACTGGACAGGCAACAGAGGCAGAATCTCCCTAGAATGCTAGGATGACTGGACAGGCAACAGAGGATGAATCTCCCTAGAATGTTAGGGTAACCAATGGCACAGTACAGGATGGTAGGCAATGGGAAGGCCAGTATCACTGACTGACGCAATTGTACACTGCTAGTAAGGAGGAATCACCAAGGCACAGAGAGCGCTAGCAGAGATAGTAGGCCAATGGAAAGGATGATAGACTATCAGAAGTAGTCGGAAGGCAATCAGTCCAGCCAGGAGTAGAACGGAGCGTCTAGTTAGCCAGAGCCAGGAGTCAAACTGGAACGGGTAGTCAGCCAGATCCAGGAGTAAGATCGATGCGGGTAGTCAGCCAGAGCCAGGAGTCAAACCGGAACTAGTAGTCAGCCAGAGCCAGGAGTCAGATCAGAATAGGTAGTCATTCAGAGCCAGAGGTCAAACAGGAACGGGGAGCAGTCAGGGATCAATCAGAGCCAAAGTCAGAAGAAACCAGGAGTCATACACGGGAATCAAGCATCAGAATCACAAGAGCTATAGCGCACAGGTACACCACAAAAGGGCAAACTTGTAGTAGCAGGCTGAGGCCTTTAAGGCCTAGCAAGTAGGAGGAGACTGACTCTGGCAACAAGCAGTAGCCTATAAGAATAGCGAATGTGTTACAGCACGACAACCAGGAAGTAAAGAATGTCGCCTGCACACACAGACGCTGGAGGAAATCATGGCCACTGTGATAAGGATGTAAGGATTTCCCTGATTAAGCACAGGTGAGTTAATCAGTAGCTCATTCATTTTGACTGACTCACCTGTGCTTAATCAGGGAAATCCATATTTCCTGGACTGTTGGTGGCCCTTGAGGACTGAACTAGGACAGCCATGCTCTGTGGTATCAGCTGTTCCTCAAAAAACTGCACAGATACATTTACATATAGTACTGGAATAAGAGATGATGGTGATGCCACAATTCAAAAATAAAAGTATTAATACCTACTAAACTATAACCTGCCGGCACTTTGGCTGAAATGATGCATTGGTAGTATTGAATTATTTGACAAATATTCAAACATAATTCAAGGTGACTGTCCATTTTATTTTGTTTTGTAGGGGATGATTTATATAAAGCCTTGGTCCCTCTACTTGGCCTGTGTCAAAATATTTGTGCTAGCAATATTAATTCTTATCATCCCAGCCATACTGAACCCTTCTCAGCACCATTTAAAGGCAACTTCAACTGTATAAAGGTAAGAGCAGTAGGTGGTAGAGGATGCAGGATAGCAGCAAATGTTATGGAAAGAGAGATATTAAAACAGTGAAAGACAGCTCCAGGTAAGGATAATTTATTTTTCCCTCTCTAGCTAAATTTAGCAAGGAAATCAAAATGAAGTCAATTTAAATTATCAGCAGTCAGAGCAGCAGGGCAACCTCAGTAAGATTGTTGCTGTTATTTCAATGTAATTCAAAATTCCTACTCCCATTTCCCAGTCCCACTCCTCCTGTTCCAGACTCTCAGGTCCATCACGTATCTAATAGCTAGCTAGCTTAACATACTGCAGTTCTCCCAGTCTAGTCTACTCCTGTCAAGATGCTATCATGTGATAATTTTCAAACGTTGTTGAATATCAAACTTGCATTTTTTTAGTTGCAGTTCCTCCATGGCCTGAAATACAGCATCATATGTCTATGGTCAACCGACCATAACTGCCCATAAACTGCTATGGTAACAGTAACATTTCAAGCAATGGAGATATGTCACACCAAAAAATGCAAGTTTGAGCTACCATAACTTTTCGATACAACATCTCTCAGCAGTGCAAGCTGTATATTTTACTCAGGAGAATAAATCTTGCAATATATTATGCATAACTATCTCTTTAAGAGCTCTTGGGCTAAATATATAGTCTGAACTTTTTAAATAGAGTGGGACATTTTCACTTAACTGTAATTTAATGTGTATGTCTCCCTTATTCAGTATAGATTGTAAGCTGTAGAGCTTAAAGGGATAGTAACGTTTCATAATAAAAGCAGCTCTAATTAATCACCATCGTATTTGGACTTTGGAGAGTGTTATTTCAATTCTGTCAGAGTTGTGGTTCAAGAGTAATTCAATGACAAAGTATCCCCCTCACACCCCTTTTACCTAGTGTAACACTGTTCAGCCAGATCAGAAGGGAGTTGCCCAGGTAGATTGCAGAGAGGGACAATCTTCAATTAAGATAAGGGAAAAACCTGAAAAACTTGTCAAGGGGGGCAGGACTTTCATTGTTCTCATAGGAAGAATATTGTTCCCTTCTTTTATCTGTCTGGTCTAGCAACCAGATTCCACATCTGAGAAGAGATGGCTTACACTAGGTAAAAGGGACAGGAGGGGAAACTTTGCTTGTGAATATCTCTTAAACCATAAAGGTTTGAGAGATAAGACTTATATCGTTCTTCATGTTTTTTTAATGCCTACAAAATAAAATAAAGCTAAAGCGAAGTATTACTATCCCTTTAAGTGATAGACACTTAAATAGTCCTGTATTGCCTGAACCCTTACATCGTTCAGTTCTGTGTACACTTTTAGAGCTATACATTCAAATGGGCAGACAAAATAGGCAATCTATCTGCTAATCCAATTCTAGAAAGCCATTATGCTATGAAAGACTGGAGCAATACTGGAGCAAAACAACTGTCCCATAGGCAACAACAAAAAAATGTCCTTTGATCCAAGGCATGATTTGGAAACCAGCATTTAACAGGTTAATACCCCAATTTAAATCACTGGGGATTCAGATTATTTTTGTTTGTTCTGTAAAGTGCATTTGGTTTGATCCAGTTCTTAGTCCATCGGCCTCTACATATGTCTGTTTAGATAATTGAATCCCACTGCAAAGCAATACATCACACCCCTACTATTACAGTACTGTAATAGTTATTGGATTTATTGTGAGTACTTCCCACTAATGTTAGTACTTACATATATCGTTTTCATGGAACCCTCCTGAAAAAAAGAATAATTTACATATCTTTTGAATATATATTTATGACAAACTCTTTCAAATGCACTTACATGAGTGAATTTCTATTAAACTTCAGAGGTATGCCTAATATAACCAGACTCCCTCTTTATGAAAATTTTAGTTTCAACCATTGCAGAAGAGCACTAAGATCGATGCACTAAGGTGTGATATCACATATCCAATTCCTACATTATTCTGTGGGGCCTATGCAAGATTTTTCAAGTGGGAGAGATCTTAGTGCATAGGCTCCATAGAATGACATATGAACTAGAGAAGTGATATTACTGGAGAAGTCTTCTCCACATTATCACCTCTTTAACATGCCTTAGTGCATACTATACAAATAGATTCAAGTTACTCATCAACAAATGACAAATTAGCTTCCAGAAAATAACCTGAAAAATATTTATAAAAAGGCAAAGGTAGCATTAATGAAATTTAACCCATAAAATACTGGAGAGGTGTTCTACATCTTTCTTTACAAAGCTTTGGAGACCCCACTAGCATTCAAGCAGTTAATTGCACTTTAGACATGCTGCCAACAGTTGATGCTTCAGCTGTAGGTGAAACAGCAGCTGCAAATTTTGAAATCAACATAGGAAATGAACTCTAGACCCTGAGCTGCCTGTTATATGCATAAGTGTCCTGTAGTGTGTGGATGGTGGTTATGTAAAGAAAAGTGTGTGTATACATTTAACATATGCTTTACTTATGCCCCTCTGAATTCCCATGATTCCTCTCTAATGCAGACAGATTGAAGACCAGAGGAGACAATGTATTCCCTGTAGCTGTATCATCCACTTATCCATGCTTGTGTTCTACTTCATAAATACTGTGAGAATAGAATGCTACCTTTAAAATAAATACAAAGCCAAATAAAAATATTCAAAAGAAAACATACAGACTAAATATTCTAATATGATGACCAACGAATGAATGAATAAAGAAATATAAGTACAAACATCATTACATGATAAAACCTTTGCCGGAATCTAAAAAATGGATAAGTTAGACTTTAGAGCAGAACAGAAAATGAAAACAGAAGAGAGGACACACAGTGTGTGGTATGTACCTCATAAAGTCACAGACAGACCTCAGCTGCAAAATGTGTAGGACTGGACTGGCCATTATCCATTTTATATGTGCATCTTAGTTATAGTATGCAGTTCAGTTGCAGAAACTCTGAAGTGATCATTCACATTGGCAATTTAAATGTGATGGCACTGTTGTCATGTTTCAAGCACCAATGTCCATATGCTATATGCATCTGGTGTTCCCCCTGAAAATCATGGAGACAAGTGTTATGCTCTGCAAGAGAGAGAGCAGCTCCACTTGGATATCTGCCAGTTAGTTTTGGCTGTGTCACAGTTTGTTAAGACTCTCAGACACGGAGTTAAGTAAAAACACAACTTTATTGAAAAGTTTAAGACAACCCTATAGGGTAACATACACGTACATATATATTGCAATGACTTAGAGCATAAGCAATGGTAATCATGAGAATCAGGCTCTACCGGCCCTGCCAATATACCGGGCAAGGCAGCCAGGAGGCTGGTACAAGGAATAGATAGGCTCTACCGGCCCTGCCAATATACCGGGCAAGGCAGCCAGGAGACTGGTACAAGGAATGTGATAGGCTCTACTGGCCCTGCCAATATACCAGGCAAGGCAGCCTGGAGACTGGTACAAGGAATTTGATAGGCTCTACCGGCCCTGCCAATATACTGGGCAAGGCAGCCTGGAGACTGGTATAAAGAAATAGGGTAGGCTCTACCGGCCCTGCCAATATACCGGGCAAGGCAGCCTTGAGACAACAAGTACAGAGGCTCTACCGGCCTTGCCAATACCGGGTAAGGCAACCCAAGATGGTAAAGAGAGGAATACGTTCTACTGGCCTTACCAATATACCGGGCAAGGCAGCCTGGACACAGAGGAGGGTGGCAACCACTAAAGCCTCGGTGACTGGCTTGGTGGAACAATCAGTCACATAGGATGAATGCGGAGGCAAATAGATATTAAATGTGGCTAGCCAGCGAGAAGTACAGGAGCCAACCAGTACCCGCGTACTGGAGACCCAACGGACCACTGGAGCTGTCTAGGACATGACAGCAATCAGTAAGGCATGGAGCGAACCAGTACCCGCGACTGGGAAAGCCAATCTCTCTACCGGTGCAACAGCAGACGGTTGTTAGTGGAGCGAACCAGTACAAGCGTACTGGGGAAACCAATCACTCTACCGGTGCAACAGCAGCCGGTTGATAGTGGAGCGAACCAGTACCCGCATACTGGGGAAACCAATCTCTCCACCGGTGCAACAGCAGCCTGTTGTTAGTGGAGCAAACCAGTACCCGCGTACTGGGGAAACCAATCTCTCTTCCGCTGCAACAGAAACTGGTGTTAGTGGAGCGAACCAGTACCAGCGTACTGGGGAAACCAATCTCTCTGCTGGTGCAACAGCAGCCTGATGTTAGTGGAGCGAACCAGTACCCGCGCACTGGGGAAACCAATCTCTCTTCCGGTGCAACAGCAATCGGTTGTTAGTGGAGCGAACCAGTACCCGCGTACTGGGGAAACCAATCTCTCTACTGGTGCAACAGCAGCCGGTTGTTAGTGGAGTGAACCAGTACCTGCGTACTGGGGAAACCAATCTCTCTTCCGGTGCAACAGCAACCGGTGTTAGTGGAGCGAACCAGTACCCGCATACTGGGGAAACCAATCTCTCTACCGCTGCAACAGCAGCCGGTTACTTGTGGAGCAAACCAGTACCCGCATTCTGGAGACACAACTGAGGAATAGAAATGTCGCCGGAGCGA
Source organism: Rhinophrynus dorsalis (assembly GCA_037306005.1). Lineage (NCBI taxonomy): Eukaryota > Metazoa > Chordata > Amphibia > Anura > Rhinophrynidae > Rhinophrynus > Rhinophrynus dorsalis. The sequence continues at coordinate 206,247,423 of CM074718.1, forward strand.
CTATGGAGGACTAGCACACTGCAGGCGATCCAGGATCAGGAACACATCTGAGGAGAACAGGAACCAGCACACCGGATGGTCAACCGGATCAGGAACGGCAGCAGGGAATGCAGCAGGAAACAGCGACAAGACAGCAATCTCAACCGGATCAGGAACGGATACAGGAACCAGGGTGACTGGTGAGCAGGAACTAGACGATCTCAGACAAGCAGGAACATAGCCAAGGCCCAAGAAGCGCAGGAACTCCATGGAGAAGCGAGCAGCATAGAGACAACACGAAAGGGCAACCAAAGGGTGCCCAAGCTCAGTCTAAATAGGCAATGCAGGGTGGACTGAAGGCAGACAGCCAATGGAGAGCCCCTCACAGGTAACTGACAAAGAAAGGCAGCAATCATGGGCACTGTGATAGGCTGACACCTAAGCAGGACAACCAATGATTAGATCATTGTGATAAGAATTGTAGCGATTCAATTACTTGTCCAAATGTATGCATGGCAGTCACATAGACTGCTATGCATATCTTCACTGCTGCAATTTCCTTTCAACTGCTGACAGGCACTGGGAAGTTGCAAAATGCTGCACCCATGGACATTTGCTTACTGATGCATCTATTCATGAGAATAGCTCCATAGTGTGACATAAACTCTGTTTTTCATGCCTGTACTTAGCCGAGTTCTCACCACAACACATTCACCCACGTGAAGGAACCTGTGACAAAGAGGAAGGTGACAGCAAACCAGTTCATATTGTGAAGATTTTCATGAGATTGAGACAGAGGATCCATGGTTATAAGAAAGACTGCAATGCAAGAAAACTGATTGGAAGCATATTCTAAGGATAATTGCAATCACCCACCCTTGGAAGGATCTTGGCCGTAGCTTCTAATAAACCTGGTAGTAAATTATTTTTTTCAATATATAATGAATTTTGAGTATATACTATACCAAGCATCTTCCTGTCTTCTCTTCAGTGAATGAAGAGCCTGATTCAGGATCTATAAAAATCAGGTCACATGTTGCTACTGAAAGACAATCAAAAGCAATCACCACCAGCCAGAGTAATCAGTGCATTCAAAAATCTGACTGACAGGGAGAAGGCAGTGTAGGATTTACATTTAGGGATATGGACTGCTGATTTCAAGGTCTTACAGTTAATACTGAAACTGAGGTTTAGAGTTCATCATCTATATGAAGTTTGACCTACAGTGATTGTAGCCCTATAAAATGGAAGCTGCAAAAGTCAGTTTAATTATTGACTACAAATTCTATGATTAAATTATTTTTTATTTTTTTGCATGTTGTAAGTATTCCTAGATTAGAGCTAGGAAGGTAGGTACAGTGCAGTGGACAGTGATACATGTTTTGTATTGAATTTTATTTAAAGGTCAAACAAGAGTAATGTGAGTACTAAAATAAAACTTAAGAATAGGTTTCTTGACAAGGGTTTTGGAATCTCTCTATCAGAAAACAGTGGCCCTAAAATGGTCTTTACTAGCTCAATTTCAGAGCAATGAAACAACATTCTACTATACTCATTTAATCCAAAAAGACTGTCATTCACAGAGATGGACAAATCCTATGGTGAATACCTGGGAAATGCCCTAACAGGATTAAAAGGAAAAATTTTTTAGGAGGCAAAATTTTCATTGCCTAAATCCTGGTGGGTAATCTGAGGCTAAAAAAGTAAGCTTCTCAGAATTTCTCAATAGGGGATACATTATAACCGATGGTAGTTGATGCCTAATTTTGGATTAATTATGTTAGTGTAGGTAAAGTCAGCTTTGGTTGATGCCTGTAACTAAGCAAACCAATTTTTTTATATTTTGTGGACATCGTTTGATCACTTTTCCTGTAACCTGATTTGTTAATACAGCAGATGAAACACAAAATAAAATAACTGTTCACAAGTTTCATGCCTTGCAACTGGTTCATGTAATGGATTGTGCAGGTGAAAGATGATAGATGTGTGGGTTGAAATGGTACTGAGAATGTGCTTAGAGAACTGTAAAGGGTATAAAATCAAATGAGGAGGGGTTAGTAAAAACTCCTCCGCTCTAATGGTGGTACAAGAGACCAAAATATGGAAACTGTTGTATATGTATTTTACTATACATATTTTTAATAGTTACCCAAAAGATCTAGTATATGTACCATTTTGCATGAAAATGTGCATACAAACATTGTTTTCCAAAAGAGTAAGAGACAAAATGTGTGAGCAAACATGTCCGAACAGAAAAATGTTTATGTTTTTTTTACTCATAATATTCAGTTGTAATACATAAAGTACATATAGAGCTCTCATACCCTCAGTGTTAAAATAGTTCTATGAAAAACAGAGAACTACACAGAAGGAAAAAGTCTGCCTTTGTGTTATAGTAGATAAACCATACCGTTTCTTCTAGTGACAGCTTATGACAGCCCTGGATAAGTAAAACATTGAAAATCGCTCTAGGGAGTTTTTTTTGGAAAATAATTCATATCTTGATGAACTGAGTGATTGAAAATCTCCAGTTTTTGTTGTCTTTCATAAATTCCAGAATGAAATATAAAGTACAACTTCATTTGCACTTCCTTGATTTACTTGCAAATGTTGAAGGTATCTTCCCTTGTAAAACTGCCATGTTTTTATATGCTTTTGAACCAAGCCTTTGGAGAACCATATATCTCTATTCAGAATATTTCCCTGAAGTATGTTTTAACTTGTTACATTTGTTAAACAGATTGAAATGCCATTAAAGGAATACTGTTCAGAGTAGGAGGTTGTAATTGAGGTGTTCCACAATGTGTTCATTGACAATATTAAATACATATATTTAGAAAATGGTCCAAGAGACCTATGCTAAAATTTTCAGTGAGCAACTCTGAAAATTCTTGACAGTAATAACATCGATGTACTGAATTTTGGCCTGGATGCCATTGCCTTTGATAACATTCTATCTACAAATTTCTCCAGGAATCTGTTAGCTAAAACCAGTGCAAGCACATATGAAATGGAATAGAATCTAGACCTTTCTTAGAAATATCTCATTAGATGTCAGCTTTGATCATTTCAGCAGCTACTGTAGCAGTAGCCAAAGTTCTTCCTCAAGAGCTACCAACAGGATGGATCAATCAGTGGCTCAATTACTTACTAATTCACTGCTGATGAAATAGAATATCCTGAAAATATGCACTGTTAGTGGGTCTTGAGCACTATAGATGATTATCGCTGCCAATCTGTCTATGTGAAGCATTAATGATGTTTATATATTAGAGCATATAAGGTAAATAAACCAAAAAAATTGTAATGTACTTTTAATTTAGCCAGTCAGTGAATTATCAATATCCCTACCATAATCGTGCTTGCTTATTTATCAGTGAGACAGTACAATCAATTTTCATATTTACACGCCAAAAATCCTTCTACAGAGTGGTGAATCCCATATTGGGAGAAAATATATATGGAAACTGTGTATGTTTTCCCTATTGAAGAATATAATTAATTTCTATGTGAAAAGTCCTGCACATTATTTTACTTTTGGAGAAAGGAGGAGCTAAATAATTTTCTATGTTATTTTTGGTGGCAAGATATTTTTTAGTCAGAATGTTCCCAAATTTTCCATGAATATATGAGTGGTAGAGACTGCAGGTGCAGCAAAAGTTATTGTAAGTTTTTTTATTCTAAAACCAGTTGTGCTATAATGATGAGTTATGTAATTTCTGTTGACTTCATTGACAAGGAGTTGGCTTTAATGCAAAATAATCTATGCTTTTTACTATATCTGTTTATTTTGTAATAAAAAGTGACCCTGTTCATGAGAATATTATAGTAAACAATACTGAATCTCTAAACCCACATTGACGTTATATGATGCGTGTTGTTCTACAAACCAGCAGCGAAGCACTGTGATTCTGACTTATATGTAGAGTAGCTAACCCCTAGGCATAGTGGGAAAATATGACCAAATTCCCCTCCCACCAAAAGTGAGTACCTTTAGTGTAGAGATTGAGTGTGGAGCCAGTTGCTGCATTTAACTTGCTACGGTAGTAGGTGTCAGTTGAAGTTGCTATCCCCAAGGTTGAATAGCCAGAACCAGTTGAGATGGGACTGGGTCAGTATAATAATTAAAGCAGTACTGACAAGAAAGGTGGAAAGGGAGCTGGTAACAATCAGACTGCAAAACTAACCTCTGCGACAAGACAGAAGTACAGAAAAACAAAGGGTGGCAGCATTAAGCGGAGCTCTAGAAACAGATTGCCATGGGAAAACTTGCCTAGCAACAGTGAAAAATTAAAAAATGCTGAAAGCAAAAATGCACAGCAAGTGCACAAACCAATAGAAGCAGCTCCAGGAAAACAAGGAAGAAGGAGCACACAACAAAATCAGCAGGCAAAAAATTGGTCAGTGGAAGCCAAAAGTTGGGGCAAGCAGCACAGGTTCAAAGGCAATAAACCAAGGCACTGTGTTGGAGTAGTAATGGGTAGAATTGTCAGAGACAAGCTAGATCAGCAACGGAGAACCATAAAAGCGAAATGTAAGTCTCTTTTGGGGCTGAAGGCAAAATGAACATGTACATATGTGCACAGAGAGGATGGCTATAAAGAGAAAGAGCCAGGAAACCCAAGAGAAGAAGCAAGTGAAAGAGAGAATTCAGGGTCTTAACAAGCACCAGGGGAAATATACCTGTGTCTGATCAGGTATAATGGACTCCCAGAAAATCCATGAAAAGATTCAGGTTCAGCTGATTTCAGAAATAAAAGATGTTTAATGCTATTAAAACAAAAAAAGCAATCCGAAGAAACAGTAATAGCAGTAATATATACCCTGTTCCAAGTATTTACAATAACAATGAAAGTCAAATTGCAAGTATTTATTTACAGTTAAATTTATTAGAGATTTATAATTCATTTTTTACGAGCCAAGATGATACAGCTCTCATTGATGACATTTTCAGACTCAGATGGCCCTGTGGAGGAATTCTAGAGAAAACCCACCACACTATGAACCCCAAATGCAAATTCCTAAAATGTCTATTGATTCAAATGGTGTTGTTCAATTTTTTACCCCTTTAAAGCAATGCATTGGAGACCTCTATAGCATTCAAGGAGTGAATGGCAGTTTAAATCAATTGACATTTTACTTGTCCCCTGTGGTACACTTGCTTTGCCCCAGAATTACTACATATTCTTTTTGAAACATGGGGCCCAATATAGTAAGAGGAGTGACCAACTGTGTTTTACCTGGCCAAACTGTGACAAAGCTGATCATGCCAGTCTGGTATCTTGATGAAAAATAGTTGTCACATATATTACACTGAGCCCAAACTGTGAGGAGAAAATAAATCATATTTGTGTTTTTATTTTTGTACTCTCATGTCCTATTCACTTAACAAAAAATATTAACAAGTTTCTTGAGTTGCTATGGCAGTGGGGTGAGTCTTTGCTCACCTGGTGAGGGCAGTTGCACAGAAGGCACTCATGCTCTTAGCTCATAGTGTTCATTCAGATTTCCATCAGTAGTTGGCTTTTGCTCATCAGTGGGAGGTTTACAGGAGGGGACCGAGTGGGAGTAAGATCCAGAGATATTCAGATATTGGTGAAAATATAAAAAAACATAACATGAAGGTTTGTGAGGCTACTAAAGAGTGTCAAGGATAAGCTCAACAATGATGTTTCTTTTAGGAAAAGTATGTATTTTTTATTTATTTGTTTGTTTGTTAATTTTCAGGTAGCAGACTCTGCCATTCTAAAGTGCAAATGTTTAATACAAAATAGTGTTATCCTGCACCTTTGGCTAGAGAACACTATATCCATATCAGGAACAAATAATACCAGGGAGTGACAATGTTGGAGTCGCAGCATTCAAACTGTGTCTATAGAACATTTTGGCTGTAGTTTTATTATTTTAGTTAGAACCTACATGAGATCCAGATGCAGTTCTAAGACAGGCTTTGATTCTCAGATCTGAGAGTTGTTACAATATATATTTTATTTAAAAAGTCAATTATCTAAGTGTCTATGATAGCTAAACATTCAAGTAGATTTTTTGCTTTATTGCTCAAGTAATTCCTTAGAAGTTGACTCTTAAAGGGATAGTAATGTTTCATAATAAAAGCAGCTCTAATAACTCATAATAGTATCTGGACTCTGGAGAGTGTTATTTCAATTTTGTCAGAGTTGTAGTTCAAGAGTAATTCAATAATAAAGTATCCCCCTCCTGCCCCTTTTGCTGATGTAACACTGTTCAGCCAGATCAGAAGGGAGGTGCCCAGGTAGACTGCAGAGAGGGACAATCTTCAATTACGATAAGGGAAAAACCTGAAAAACTTGTCAAGGGGGGCAGGGCTTGCATTGTTTTAATAGAAAGAAAATTGTCCCCTGCTGTTATCTGTCTGGTCTTACAACTAGATTCCACATCTGAGAAGAGATGGCGTACACTAGGTGAAAGGGGCTGGAGGGGGAATCTTTGCTTGTGAATATCTCTCAAACCATAAAGGTTTGACAGATAAGACTTATATCGTTTTTCATGCTTTTTTAATGCCTACTAAATAAAATAAAGAAAAAACAAAGTATTACTATCCCTTTAAGCAATTTAATGAAAACTTATTGGGCTTGTGTGTTCAAAAGGAAATTTACAGTAATTCTGGGGCAAACTACACACCCCTTTGGCACTTAAAGGGTTAAAGGAACATTAGTTCCAATATAAGAAATGGGGTTGTATTCCGCAAAATACCCTGTAATCCAATTTAGCCTCCGTTAAAAAAAAATATTTTATACCTTTTGGCCTAAAACATAATCTTAAATATACCCTGTTGGAGTATCCATACATATTTTTGTTCTACCCTAGGACACTATTATTAGTGATATTGATAGTTGTCTCTGAAATGGTAGTGCAGTAATGTCTATAAACTGTAAAAGATAAAAGATATTCTGAATAGAAGAGGTGTGGGTACTAATCTCAATAAATTAACTGCCTTAGATCACATCAGTTATTACACGTTTCTCAAACAAAAAGTAAACTGATTGTGTTCTATAGGGCCTTAAGCAATTTTAAGATTAGATTTTAAACATTTAAATAAATAATTTTATAGATCTTAGCCTGGTATACATATATATATACTAATTCTATTATTAAGGGTTGACGTTAGGTGTTAGTGTTCCTTTAACCATTTAAGGAGCAGAAGGGTGCGCAATTCATTGCTTCAAAATGTGTTGTTCACACTACTGGTTCTTAAGGGTTTCTGTACCGGCAATAAAGGGTTGTCTAAACATTTTTCTTCAAAGTCCAGACTGTGAAAAGAACAGGTGTGGGAATATACCAACTATTATATTAAAATCTAATATGTTACATTACTTTTCACTAAATAATTTTACATGCTGACCATTTAATGTATGTATATTTGCTTGTGAAAAGGTAAGGGTTATTGGTGGAGATTAACTAAGAGGTGATAAAGAGGCGATATAGAGGTGATAAAGTGGAAATTACTTCTCCAGTTCCTATGTTATTCTATGGAGCCTATTCACTAACATCTCCAAAGTTGAAGAATTTTTAGTGCATTGGCTCCATACAGTAACATAGGAATTGGAGAAGTGATAAACTGCAGAAATCATCTCCACTTTATCACCGCTTAGTGAATCTCCCCCATTATGTTTTATTGCAGGTCACATTTTAAGTATTTAATAAATGTTAATAAAATAACAATAATTTAATATTTGCATGACAAGCCTATTTGACCATGTCTAAGGTCCACAAATGGCCCTTGGACCTTCGTTTAGACACCCCCTGATCTAATAGATAGGAAATGCACAATTATTTCTAAATATCAATAACAAAACAGATTTTGCTGTTGGTTCCTATATGAAGAAAAGTTTTTACTTTTGTTTTCAAATATTAGTCTGTGTATGACTAAACATTCTTTGCCCAGTTGAATGCTTTTTTCCCCCTCAAACTAGAAACTGTTTTCTTAAAGATACAGTTTACGGTATATAATTTCAGTACATTGTCAGGCAATGTTTTACTGAGACGATTGTGCAAAATATTTATCATTTGAAAGCAACTAAAAATGAATGGCCTTCTTCAGAATGTTAAAGTGGTGGAATTCTTGAATCTTGAATTCTTTAATCCAACAGCACTTTAGGGAAGAAATTAAACTTCCCAGTTATTCAAGTAAGGCTTTAAATCCCTTAAAGTGATAGAAACACTTAATATGTAAAATATATCTTCTAGGGTTTAACCTCCTGAGTAAAACAAGGATACTCCCATTGATAAGAAGTGTTTTATTCAAATGTTATTGCACCTGAAACTTTAATTATCTAGATGAAGTATCTTGATGGCCTGAAATGTTATTGTGGCAATGTCACTACACTGTCCTATGGAGATTTTTTCAACTGATCGGAGCTGTCCATAGCATGGTATAGCAATAGTAATATTTCAAGCCCTTGAGATTCTGCACCTAATAATTTGAGTATGAGCTATTATTTTTTTAATAAAACACCTCTGAGAAGTGGGAGTTCCTTTGTTTTACTGAAAAGGATAAACCCTATGATATATATTTTTTTACATATTACATGTTACCACCCTTTAAAGGGGATCTATCACCCCTATACAAGTTAGTCTTATTAGTTACATTATTTAGCGAATATGTTTAAAACTGGATTCATTTGTTCTTTTTTTTTAAATGCTATTTGGGCGAAAATTAATGTTTAACAAGTGCCCTGAGTCCTACTTCTGGACAGACAGTGGTTACCTGCTCTTTACCACAGTCTGTCACTCTGCCTCTGCTCCCTTCTCTATCCAGCCTCCTCCGATGACGGAGGCTTTGTGTCTCTAAGCTGGAGCACTTTCATTGGCAGAGATCGATATCTAGCCAATGAGATCAGTCCAGCTTACAGACAGAAAGCCTCTGTCATCAGAGGAGGCTGGATAGAGAAGGGAGCAGAGGAAGAATGAGAGACTGTGGTACAGAGCAGGTAACCACAGTCTGTCCAGAATTGCACTCTTTAAATATTAATTTCTGGCCAAATAAGGTTAAAAAAACAAATGAATGCAGTTTTAAACATATTAGTTAAATAATCTAACAAATAAGACTAACTTATATAGGGGTGATTTGTCCCTTTTAAATACTAGAGGGACCTCAAATACATTAAGAAGAAATTCACTGGAACACTACCTAACATCCAAGAGGTAAAAGTCCTATTTAAATCAATGTGATTTCTTTATTTGTCACCTTTTACACTGAGCCTCTTGACTCATCAAGAAGACAAACAATCCATTGCAGGTGGTTTGCTTCAGGCTTCACCTTTTAGCTTGTTAACATACTGTACATCTCATTGATAACTTGTCAGTAGAACAATGTAATCAAACCACTTTAGAATGTATTATACAACATATGTGTAACTGTAGATATTTATGCTTAAAGGAGACACTGGGAGGACTATATGAATCCTCCAGAGAAAATCATTTTCAGTACATATACATTAACTTTCAAATCATGTGTGTGCACCTGTGGGTATGTAAAAATGTTTTAGTATACAGAGGTGCACACAATTTTTTTTTTTCAACTCGCAAGATTTTAAAGTCTGTTAATACTATTTATTAATGATAGCAAAACCAACCTATGGCATGTAGTGCAAAATAGAGACATTTTATTTAAAATGTCTCTGTTCTTTATTAATAAACAAGGCCCAGAAGTACAGAAAGCCACACAACACAAGGCACTCCCCCACTGCCCTTTCCTTGGTGCAAACAATGCACAGAGGACAATTTGTGGTATAAAAAGTTTAGTACGTTGGTCTTAGTCAGGCCTAAAACACAGAAATGGGTTCCTCCTGTGCTTATTTTAAGATGGAATCACATTTGTACATTCAACTGGCTATGTTGCATTGAGTCTATTTATACCAGACTATAACTCTTTCTATTTGTATATCAAGGTTTATTTGATATGCTGATTGTGTGTCACATTCTACCTAAGAACTACATTGTGCAGTAGGCAGCTAACATTCAAGGGTTATAAATCCCCATTTAAACTAATCAAAATCTTTATTTTGTTCCCCATCATGCAGTTGGTTTTTAAAATAATTGTTCCGTTTCTCCTTATTAATTCATCCTCTAGGATTGCTTTACGAAGTATTGTCATACTTTCTAATTAATAAAATTAACATTTGCAAAGGGAAATGAAAATGTGTGTGTGTGTATGAGAAAGAGAGAGAGAGATCTTTGACACCTGAACACAACAGGGAGACATTCTTCCTTTCCTTTATATCTGTCTGTTTAGGAAACATTTTCCACACAAAAATGGGCTCATCAAAGTATGTACTGTGCAAATGTTATTTGTCACATACTTGGATCTGATTATTAAAACAGATGGTTCTTGTTAAAGCTTAATAGCAGTGTTAAGTGAAATGAAAGTGTCTGTGAAAATATTGAAGTTTTTTTCCCAACACATGGTTAAACAGTACAGTAAATATTCAGTATGTGAACATGAGGCATTTTTGCACAACTACAATTTTGGTGTTTAGAAGCATTAATTACCTAGTTTGAATTTACACATTCTCAACAAAATCGTAATATTAGCAATTAATTTGCACTCACTTGTTGTCAAGGTTACACAATGTGTAGGGTAGTGTTGGTAAATGAATCCTCACAGCATGACAGATCAACACATAAGTTATTGTTTATTTTACATACAATAAGTAATACCAATCATATCTCTTGTTTTCATTTTTAAATTACATTCAGTCTTCTTAACCATGATTCACAAGAGCTGATGTTCTCTTTCCCTCCACCATTCTCTTGTCTTTTCATATAGTGGGATGATACCCTAGCAGGTATCCTTTTGAAATGCTGCTGCCTAAATGGGGCCTGCAATATATCGAAATTCACAATGTCCCCACTGTCATCCACAGGCCAGTGTCTCTTAGGTTACTATCTGTAAGGTTAAATTAGGTCCCGGATCAGTTAGGTTAGTATCTCTTTGGTTAGGGTTGGTATCTGTTAATTTAGTGTCAGTACTGGTTAATGAACTTATAGGAACTGATATGTTTTGGGATTTTTTCCTGCATCTGAAGGGTTACTTAGTGATGCTGTATGGTTTTTGACACAACCTGTAACTGATTCCATCAACTCATCATAGGAGCTATACTGATAAATTGTGCATTTATTTATAAATAATTACGTATTGAAATTGAGCCTGAGTTTTTGCCTCAAAAGAGAAACAAGAGAAAAATGGCACTTTTCGCCAAGAGGGAAATATTTTGTGAAGAGTGACATTTTTTTCTCTTTTTTCACCTACCTCATTACATTGAAATCAATGGAAAGACAATTTATCCTTGCCAATAGCAACTTTCTCTTCTTTTTCCCACAGACATTTAAAAGGGTGTTCTCACAGCATGCCATTCTGTGTTTATGAGAGGAAGAGAAAGCAGAATATTTTTGAGCTACATAACACAGGCTAATAAAGTGGAGTTGAAGCTTAGTTTAGGGATCCTTGTAAGCACAAAATCTGTTCTCTGTATTAGGGGAGTCTGATGGACAGGAAGTGAGAAAGGAGGTTAACCCTACATGCCCCAAAATTCAGTGTGACTGGCTGGCAAGACACAAGCAACTGTGATCCAATTTCTTTCTGATCTCGCTGTTATCTTCCTACAAGAGCCTGGGGTGTAGGAGCAAAGGACATTTACCCCAAACACCCCAAATTTTGTGTGACCAAGGTGACACAGGCAACTGTGATCCTAGTTCCTCCCTGATCTGACTGTTGTCACTGTGTCAGGGCAGTCTGGGGATGTGAGTAGGGAGAATTACCCCAAACACCCAAAAATTCTGTGTGACTGACTGGGAACACACAGGAAGAGGTGATCCCTCTCCTCCCAAGGCAGATGTAGTTTGTCAAAGTCCCACCAACAGGTCCACTACCACTAGCACCAGTACTATTAATAAACCAATTAAAAGACTGAAGACTAGAGATGGGCGAAAGTTGTTGTCATGTTACAGTGAGAAATTTTGCGAAAACCAAGTTGTTATCCACTTTTTCATGGGAAAATCCACTTTAAAACTAGCGCTTAAAATTTTCGCATCATAGCCCATTGGCCAAAATGTTTTGCCATTTTTTCAATGGCTAGAAATTTTTCACCCGTTCATTTACATTGTTTTCGCACTTTTGCTATAAAAATGTGACGTTTTTGCTGAAAGCAGACACAATAGAAGCAGCTACAGAGCGAGATAGACGAGCTGTGCTGTTCTGCTGTGATATTTTGCAAAACTTTAGGCAGCAGAGACTCATAGTGACTCCTATCACTATGAGCAGCAAAAACAGGAACTGGATTTATTATGTGTCCACTGTGTCTGAGGAGGAGGAGGAGGAAGTGACTAGCAGTACTGAACCAAGGCTGTCCTGTCCCTCTAAATCACCCCAAGGGATCCTGGGGAATTTATTGAGATGGGAGGGAGAAATGGGAATGGGAAGGAAGGGAGAAAAGGGAAAGGGAAGCAAGGGAGAAAAGGGTAGTACTAGTGAGAGCAGAACAGGTCAGCTGCCTGTACCTGCTGCAAGATGTGCTGCCCCTGCTGCCAGTGCCACAATTGCTGTACCTGCAGCAACTAGTGTTGTACCTGCTGCCAGTGCCACCATTGCTGTACCTGCAGCCACTAGTGTTGTACCTGCTGCCAGACGTATTGCCCCTGCTGCTAGTGCCACAATTGCTGTACCTTCAGCCACTAGTGTTGTACCTGCTGCCAGTGCCAACATTGCTGTACCTGCAGCCACTAGTGTTGTACCTGCTGCCAGATGTGCTGCCCCTGCTGTCAGTGCCACCACTGCTGTACCTGCAGCCACTAGTGTTGTACCTGCCAGTGAGAACCTGCTGCCAGTGCTGAACCTGCTGCTAGTGCTGAACCTGCTGCCATGAATACTTTGCCTGCTGCTAGTGTTTCTTGTAGTACTCAGGGGGGGAAGGAGAAAATGATGCTAAGTGTGACAGCAAGGGACCCTAAATCACACTTGCCATTCCCAAGCAGTCCTGCCAATGCTAGTACTACTGCTACTAAGGTCCAGCAGCTTGGTAGCATTAGGCATGAAGGAGAGGGTAATCAACAATATTCTCATATTATTAGTGACTGTGAGACTGAGAAGGAAGACTCTGCGGCTGAAATTGATGTGGTTCATGTTAGTAGTAGTAGCAGTAATAGTGAAGCAGCCAGAGTGGTAGGGGAAACATTTGAGAGCATCCAGACTAGTGGTCAACGAAGCCCATACCATTCCTCTGGCTCTGGGAGTCCGCTTCACTTCACTACTGTGTCCAAGTTGAATATGATCCTTAAGAGGTCAGAACTGGTGTTGAGGGAGGGCAGAATTAATACCATCACCACCAGCTGGGGCACAGATCAGCTGCCTGTGCCTGCTGCTACTGCTGCTAGTGCTAGTCTGCCTTCCTCTTCAGATCAAAAGGAAATGGCAAGTGTGACATTAGGGGACCCTCTGTCACATTGCTCTTCACCTCCTCCAAGCAGCAGTGAGATGTCTGGAATAGAGCAGCAGCAACAACATCATGTATGGACTAGTGGTGATGGTGATGTTGATGCTGGAGAAGCTTCTCAGAAACTGAGAAGGAATAGGAGACAGGGATGAGGATGGGCATCACCACCACCACTAGCAATTACATTTTGGAATTTGAGGAATTGCAACTGCTCTAATTCCTTCTGATGCTGAGATGCAAGTGCTGCAGGATGCTGAGGAGCAACCTAGTGTGCCACAGATCACCGTGGACATGGAGTCAACATGTGATGCTGGACTAATACAGGTTCCACATGCCAGCAGTAGCAATACTCCTGATCCTAGTTGCAGTGCTGAATCTGAGGCATTAGCAGAAATAGCAGCAACATTATCCGCTGCCACATACAATGAAGGGCAATGTGGAGGACAAGAAGAAAGAGGTCATTCTTCTCCATCTGTTCCCTTCCCCCTGAAGTCATCATGGGTGTGGGACTATTTTTCTGTTGGAACAGGCACAGTGCAGTCATCAGAAATGACACTGTGCACAATTTGTGACAAGCCAGTGAAAAGAGGAAAGCAGGGAACACACCTTGGCACAGGTGCCCTGATATCACACATGAAACACAGACACCATGACATTTACTTCAAACATATTAAAGACAAACACACACCACAGAAATCAAGTACCGCGTTGCTGTCTCTGACTTTCCAGAAAGGCAACAAGAGGTGAGGTGGAAATCAAAGAGGAGGAGGAATAGAACAACCCAGACAGAGACTGGAAGTTTCAGGATGAGTGAAACAACTAACTCGCCATAACCTTCTAAAGTAACTATATCTTCTGCCAATCCACCTTGTTCATTACCTCACCTGCCAAATGATAGCCACTCTGTTGATGTTAAGATATGGCAGTTCGTCTCTACCCATTGCACACTGTGTGGTGCACTGACCACACATGACAGTGTGGTAGAGGAGAATCGCAATCAGTGCATCAAGAGGCATCTGAGCAGATTCCATCCTGCAGAATGTAATACAGGTATTTTTGCTTTACGATTTAAAATGTACAACTCTTAAAGTTTATTTTATGTTGTAGGCATTAAAAAAAACATGAAGAATGATATGTCTTATCTCTGAAACCTTTATGGTTTGAGAGATATTCACAAGCAAAGTTTCCCTTCCCACCCCTTTTATCTAGTGTAAGCCATCTCTTTTCAGATGTGGAATCCAGTCCATAGACCAGACAGATAACAGCAGGAGACAATCTTCTTCCTATGAGAACAATGAAAGCCCTGCCCTCCTTGACAAGTTTTTCAGGTTTTTCCCTTATCTTAATTGAAGATTGTCCCTCTATGCAGAAAAATACATGAAGACTAATTTTCAAACAGTGCTGTTCACTGATGAGTGCCGTGCAACCCTGGATTGTCCAGATGGATGGAGTAGTGGATGGTTGGTGGACGGCCACCCTGTTCCAACAAGGCTGCAACGTCAACAAGGAGGTGATGGAGTCATGTTTTGGGCCGGAATCATGGGAAGAGAGCTGGTCGGCCCCTTTAGGGTCCCCCAAGGTATAAAGATGACCTCTGCAAAGTATGTGGAGTTTCTGACTGACTGTCGTACCTCCGTCGGGCAAGCCGCTTCTTCCGGGTCTCTGCGGCTCCGTTCGGCGCTATGTGATGACGCGCCGTCCTCTCTGCCCGGGCTTCTCTCTTCCTTTTTGCTGGGGCGCATGTGCGCCTCCCGTTTTGCCTGCCCTTCCAGCCTTGCCCTTTCTGGTCCTTCTTCCTCATTATGGGGTGAGTTCAGCACTGAGACGTGTTTGTATAGTGTCTCAGTGCTGTTGCTTGTGCTCAGCTCTGCTCTGCTCTGTGCTGGCCAGTCTGTCCATTGCTCTGTGTGTCCCTGGCTCCATGTATGACTCAGGCTGGTCCATCTGACTCCTTCTTGTTTCTTGCTTCTTGTGCCCTCCAGATCTCCTGTGTATGACCCGGCTAGTTCCAGACTCCTCTTTTGCCTGCCGTTCCTGTCTGTGTTCCTGTCTGTACCGTGTATGACCCGGCTTGGATTCTGACTTCTCTCCTGCCTGCTCCATAGTCCTGTGACCCCTGTGATTCCTTGGCTGGCCTGACTGCATTCCAGTTCCTCGTAGCTCTCTTCACCATCCACCTGACTACCTGAGTGAGTACTGGTTCCTGTTGGAGTGTTAGTGTTTCTCCCTGGGGATAGGGTAGTATAGTTTGTCTAGGGGTGGTTATCAAGGGTCCCCTTTGGCTCAACTGAAGGGGGCTAATCTAGCTTCGTGGCTAGCATCTCTATTCAGCCTCGGCTGCAGCGCAACTCCCTCTAAGCAACCACCACCCGCTAGCATTGTGCCCTTGTTGGAGGAGGTTGACCTTCTTCAACTCCTCAGGGTGGTAGGGGGGTTCTTGGAGGAGTCCTTTCCTGGGAGGCTTGTGCGGGGTAGTCATTACACTGACCACTTTCTTCCCTGGTACAGAAGGAAGAACAATGCTTTCAGTAATAAAATCATCTTCATGCATGACAATGCACCATCTCATGCTGCAAAGAATACCTCTGCATCAATGGCTGCTATGGGGATAAAAGGAGAGAAAGTCATTGTGTGGCCTCCATCCTCCCCTGACCTCAATCCTATTGAGAACCTTTGGAGCATCCTCAAGCAAACGATCTATGAGGGTGGGAGGCAGTTTACATCCAAACAGCAGCTCTGGGAGGCTATACTGACATTTTGCAAACAAATTCAAGCAGAAACTGTCCAAAAACTCACAAGTTCAATGAATGCAAGACTTGTGAAGCTGCTATCAAATAAGGGGTCCTATGTTGAAATGTAACGTGACCTGTTAAAATGTTTAAAAAGTTAAAATGTTGTTAAAAGTTTGATTGAAATAGCTTTTGATTTCAGTAAATATGCTGCAAACACAACAAATGACAATTTTCAGTTGTTTACTACCTATAAAGTGTTTTGAAATTTACTGTGCTTAATAATTTGGAACAGTGCATTGTAAGTTTTTTATGTTTAAAAAAATACTGTTATCAGGAGGTTTTTTCAATAAAATTTGAATTGTACTCTTAATAGTTGAAAACATGACAATTATGCTGACTGTTATTTACATCAATTATTTAGGTAAATGAAAAAAATATAATTTTCATAATAATTTTGAACAGGGTGTATATGAGTATTTGCTTATTGGCTATAATGATTGTTTTGTGTGAAGACAGATATATGACAGGATTTTTATTAGACTCCATAATTGTTGTGTAAACTATTGGTCAGGTGTTTCCTGTGTTTCCTCCTGTCATTCTTGGTTTTTCACTGGCTTGAGGGAGTTGTTACTAAAATATGCTTATATGTGCATCTTATGTTGGTAGATGTTCTAATGTATATTTTTTCGGACAGTGCCAGTGGAGAATTCAACATGTTTTCTCTTTGATAGTCTGAGTTTTGTTTTGACGCTTGAGGGGGTAGTTTTGACGCTTGAGGGGGTAGTTTTGACGCTTGAGGGGGTCCATTTTGATACAGCCTTCTTAGCTTTTGTCTGTTTAGAATGGGATCAAAATTCGGCCTTTTCATTTTTAATCAATCTATTATTGAGAATATCATTGAGAATATTGTTATAGTCAGCATTATTTATTATATTAGCTTAATCAAGTGTGCAATGTTTATGGTTTTGAATGTATCCACATTGATTGGTTAATTTGAATCACTTCATATCCAATCAAGGGGATTGATCTTGACATATTTGTTATTTAATAGGACAGTTTGTTGAACAGATTTGTTTAGTATTCTCTCATGAAATGGTAAGAATTTTGTAATATACTTTTTTTATTTTTGTTATGTTTAAATAGGGATTTTCATATATATAATTTCTGATTGCCTATTTTTGCCCAAACCATTGGAAGTGCTTATGGTGGTGTTTATCCACTGGGTCTTTTAACAAGGAAGACCAGCACCACAAATTCTCTGTGTGCTCGCAGACTAGCTATTGGAATTCATAAGCCAGTTGTTTTGCTATATGTGTTATTTTATGAAGACCTATGTTGAATATCGCACTGTGTGTCTTTTATATAGCTACTATCCTTCAAATGTCGATGATCTCCTTCTGGTTGTTTTATTTTATTATTTGGAGATGGTATTTTTTTTTTTAGTAATTTCTTTTTATATCCCTTCACTAGAGAATTGTTTTGGTACCCTTTATGCATATTTCTTAGCTTATTTCCTGTCTGTTAAACAGAGAAATATGCCTGAGCATTCTTAAATTACGAAACTTATTTAGCAGAGTGATAGAAAGCAGACAATTGAATAGACAAATTCCTATATTATTCCATTAACCCCCTACAGACTAGAGCGGTGTGCAATTCCCTGCAAGCAATTCTTTGGGCCTAATGCACAAAAGGAAAGCGCAGTGATTCTGAGGCAAACTAATGGTATAATAGGGGACAAATGAAAATTCTCTAATGATTGCCATAGATTTAAAAATTGCCAGTTTTTCAAAAATGGCTTCTAACCTCTGCGTCATAACATAGTAACATACTAACAGTTGATGAAGATGAAAAAATATGTGTCCATCAAGTCCAGCCAATGCCATGTCACCTCTGTTGATCCAGAGGAAGGCAAAGAAAACACCATTGAAGCCATTTCCAATTAGGTCCCAAGAGGGTATTAAAATTCCTTCCTGACTCTAACTGACAGTCGGATATTTCCCTGGATCAATATCCTATCTGCTTTGAAGCCAACTGTCATAATTCTCAATATTGTTCTGGGATAGATAGGTATCCATTCCTTTTTTTAAAACAGTTACAATATCTGCAAGCACAGCATCCTTAGGCAAATAATTCAATAATTTTACTGCCCTTACTGTAAAAAAACCCTGCCTTTGTTTTAGTTGAAAGTGCCTCGCTTCTAGTCTTAATGGATGACCTCTTGTTCTTTGCTCAGCTCTTTAAGTTAATAGTTTCTTGGCAAGTTCTTTGTATTAACCTTGAATATATTTGTACATGATAATCAAATCATATCCCACCTTAAACATCCAATGACTGTATACATTTTGTTGCATGTACTGTATTTGCTCTTTTTCCAGTTTAATAATGTCTTTTTTTAAGAACTGGTGCCCAAAACTGTGCTCCATACTCTATATGAGGGCTTACCAAGAATGTGTATAGAAGTAGAATGCTATTCCCATCCCATATATACCTTTCTATAGGATAGTACCATATTTTCTCTTGCTGTAGCTGAGGGACACTGCACACTGCTGCAAAGTCTATTGTCTATCAGTACTCCTAAATCATTCTCTAATGAGGATTCCCCAGAAGTTCCCCATTTATTATACATGTAGCATGTTTGTTTCTACAGCTGAAATGTAAAACCTTACATTTATCTACCATAAAATCTCAGGTATAACATGTACCTGTATATAATACGCAGGTGTAAATTTAACCCAAGATTTTAGGGGAAAACAAAAGTACCTATGTATAATACACACCCTTGTTTTCCCCTTCTACCCACCCAAAAAAAAAAATTATTGTCTGCTTCTCTGCCTTTACCCTCCTCAGTATGCTTGTTGTCACCTTCCCCTCTAGAGGAATCTGAGATATCTGTGTAGCCCGTGGCGTGCTTGAATTTGCAGCCCACTTCCCTCATCCCCCTGTGAGGACCTGTGTTAATTCAAGATAATGGTAGTGCGCTTTGAGGACCTGAAGGTCCTCGCAAGGCACTACTGTAGTTACTGTGCACAGAGTTCTATGCATTGGATCTACAGTAGTGCCTTGTGAGTACCTTCATGGAGGATGCGGGAAGTGGGCTGCAAATGCAAAAATGCCACCAGATGCCTCCGAAGGGGTGAGAAGAGGGACAGAAGGTGGCAGCATATGGAGATGGGTGGATGAAGGGATGCATGTTGATATATATCTTTTTTTTTCTCTCGTGTATAATATGCACCCCCCCACTTCACATAAGGTGACAAGGGGCAAAATTGTGAGTATTATATGAGAGATTTTACAGTATATTAATCTGCCACTTTTCTGCCCATTCGCTCAGATTATTCAAATCTTTCTGCAGAGAAAAAGAAACATCCTGCTCTGTATTTATTTCCTTACACAGCTTAGTGTCATCAGCAAAGATTGACACATTGCTTTAAATTCCCACTTTGAGAATATTATCATTAAAAACAAATTAAAAAGCATTGTTCTCAGGACTGTACCCTTTAAACCAACTTGAAAGGTTCCATTTACAACAACTCTGCCATCTATCATTTAGCCAGTTCTCTATCCATGCACAAATATCACCTCCTTAATCAAAGCTTTTTTATCAAAGTATCAAAGGCTTTTGCAAAATCCAAGTGTACTGCATAAACAGCAATTATCTTGCCAAATTACTATTTACCCTTTTGTAAAATACAAGTAAATTAGTTTGACATTATTTATTCTTCATAAAACCATGCTGGCTCCTGCTAATAATATTGTTAGTCTTCACATAGTCCTGAATACTGTTAGTAACTGATACTGCAGAAGTCAACTCACAGGTCTATAACTTCCTTGTTTAGATCTTGCCCTCTTTTTTAATAATGACACTATATTTCCTCCAATCACAAGGCACTATGCCTGATGAAAGTGAATCAATAAATATGAAGTATATATCACGGTGGCCGTGATTGCCTCTGCGACACTGTGCTTGCAGGCGACATAGCTGTACTTCCTGGTTGTTGTGCTGAAGCACATTCGCTGTTCTTATTGGCCACCGCTAATTGCCAGAAGGAGTCTCCACCCACTTGCAAGGCCTTATAGGCCTCAGCCTTCCTTTACTCATTTGCCCTTTCGTGGTGTACCTGTGCGCTATAGCTCTTGTGATTCCGATGCTCCATTTCTGTGTATGATTCCTGGCTACATTCTGACTTCGACTAGCTGACTTCCCTTCCGGTCTGACTCCTGGCTTTGGCTGACTACCCATTCCAGTCTGACTCCTGCCTTTGGCTGACTACCCTCTCCGATCAGACTCCTGGCTTTGGCTGACTACCTCTGCTCTGGCTGACTTCCGATTATCCTTTACCCGTGGCCTACTGTGTCCGCTTGCACTCTTCGTGCCTAGCGCTGCCTTGTTCGAGCGGTGCTCAGTCTGCGTCAGTCCTTGTCACTGGCCTTCCTGCTGTCTGTTGTTCCACTCTATGCCATTGGGTACCATAGCATTCTAGGGATTCAGTCACAGCTGCCTATTGGTTATCCTAGAGCGTTCTAGGGATTCAGACACCATTGCCTGTTGGTTACCCTAGCATTCTAGGGATTCGCTGTCACCACTGCCTGTTGGTTACCCCAGAGCGTTCTAGGGATTCAGTCACCACTGCCTGTTGGTTACCTTAGCGTTCTAGGGATTCGCTATCACCATTGCCTGTTAGTTACCTTAGAGCATTTTAAGGATTCAGTCACCACTGCCTGTTTGTTACACTAGCTTTCTAGGGATTCACTGTCACCACTGCCTGTTGGTTACCCCAGAGCATTCTAGGAATTCAGTCACCACTGCCTGTTGGTTACCCTAGCGTTCTAGGGATTCGCTGTTACCATTGTCTGTTGGTTACCCTAGAGCGTTCTAGGGATTCTCTGTCACCGCTGCCTGTTGGTTACCCTAGCATTCTAGGGACTACCATCTCTGTACTGAACTACCCAAGTATACTAGGGGAGTTTCCCTCTGTTTACAGGGGAATCCCAGCTGCTCCTGCACTAGTAGCTGCTACCATCCTTGCTACTAGCATTTATTCATATATTCAGTCAGACTGGTGTTTGCCTCCTTACAGTCGGGTGATCCAGTGCTGCCTCCATACCTGGCTAGTGAGGGTTAGGGAAGTGCTCCAGCACGGTCTTTACACCTGGTCCTGTGAGGGTTGGGGAAGTGCTATCTTACTTTATTTTATGCTGATTCTCAATAAAGTTATTATTTTACTGTACTGTACTTCTCATTGTCTTCATTCCAAGTCACTCAGTGACAGTATAATGGTTGTGCTATTACCGATCTAAGTTTCTTTAGTTCCCTTGGGTGTATATCATCAGGTACTGGTGCTTTTGTCGCCATAACCTTTTTCAGTCTCTTTTGGACTTTGTCCTCAGTTAGCCATGTATATGATGGAGGAAATTTTGTGACTCTGTCTGCCATTGTTGCTTCCTTTGGATATATAGAAGAAAAAGTGTTTAAGGTGTCAGTCATAGCCTCATCCTCACTAATCAATTCACCCATCTCAGCCTTAAGAGGACAAATATCAACCTTAATCTTTTGTTATTTAAATACTTGTAGAATTATTTAGGATTTTTCTTACTCTCTTTTGTAATATTATTCTCATTTTCAATTTTAGCTAGTCTAACTGCTTTTTTGCAGATTTATTTGCAGTCTTTATATTTTTTAAATGATACATCTGACCCTTCTAACTTAAGCAGTTTAAAATCCTCTTTCTTCTTTTTCATTTGCCTGTAAACTTCATTATTAAGCAACGTTAGTCTTAATTTGCTCCTCTTGTACTTATTCCCCAATGGTATATGCACATATATTTGTCTAAGAGCATTTTTTTTTTCAAAATAATTTTTATTAGAGGATGTTACACCTGATAAATTTGTACAATGTATGATAATACAGAAGAAAACATAGCCATGACAAGTTTGCATTAGCAATATCAATTGGTATGAGTGTCAATACAGAAAAGGAGACCCGTGTGGCCCATAATCAGACATATAATAGGACTTATAATCGAGTACTAGTACAACGTTATAAAATAGATCTTGTTAAGGTGTCTCAACTCAAGACACTCATTTGTCAGGTAGGTGGAACAACCATATGTTTTACAGAAAAGAGAGTCAGAGAAGTCAGGTCGTAAAAATAATAGTCAAAGGAGGAAAGGAGAAGTGGAGAGAAGGAAGACAGGGATAGACAAGGGGAAATGGCAGAAGAAGAGTGGGGCGGATTGAGGGCTTAAGGGGCTAATTACCCTGTGGGTCACTGGGGGTCAGCCTAACATTCAACTTAACAACCAGTGGTAGATTACACAGAAGAGTAGATGATTGCTGGGACTCTCTCATATAAAGGATTTCATGAGCTTAGGTGACGGCTCAAGTTAAAGGTAGTAAAGCCTTAGCTCCATACCATTTACAAATGAAGTCAGTTAGAAGTTGTGGATTTTGACGTCTGTGGATCCAAGTTAATTTAGTGAATATAATATGTTCTTCCACTTTACCTAACCAAGTTTCAAACTTGGGAGGAGATGCAGATTTCCGACCAAGTGGTGTCAAGAATTTTGCAGCTTTAAGCATGGTTAAAAGAATTATATGTTGTGCCTTTGAGTTAAATGGTAAATCGTGGTACAAAAGTATTACCCATGGATCTCTACATAATGTAATATCTAGTAAATATTCTATATGTGATAGACATTTGGCCCAGAATTCTGCTAATAGAGGGCAGGTCCACCATATGTGAAGAAAGGTGCCCCTGGCATTTTTACACCTCCAACAAGAGGGTGAAGTTATTGGATAAATTGTGTGCAATTTGACAGGCGTGTAGTACCATCTAGTTAACAGTTTAATGTTCATTTCAACCATAGCAGTAGACATTGATGAGTAATGGCCGTTGTTAAAGATGGCGGTCCATTCTGGTTGAGATAGGGATATAAGTTCAACTCTTTTTCCCAAGCACGAGCATAGGAAGGTTTCCCAATATCCTGCTGTGGTGATAAAATGTGATACATCCTACTAATAAGTTTACCTTCTTCGTAGTTTGGAGCAAAAAATGAGCTTTCAAATTTTGACAGGGGTCGTTGGAAACAGGCGGTAATTTCAGAATGCATAAGAAAGTGTTTTAATCTCAAATAGTTCCATATTTCTTTGGGTGGAAAAGAGAAGAGAGAAAGGAATAACCTCATCTTTGTCTCGCAAATGCCTGAATTGACAATCAGAGATGCTAGACCAGTTAGGGAAATGTGTTGACTGAAGAGAGAATGCAGATTGATGCCTTGAAAATATTCTAGTGAATGGCGAGGGAAGGGAGATTAGGGATCCATTACGGTTAAGTCGGTTCCATAAGGAAAAGACATTCTGGAGAATAGGATGTGTGAAAGAGGGAGTGTGACGCTCTGGTTTCGGGAGTAAGACCTCGGGATCACAGTTATGAAAGCCTCGGTCATGGTAGGGTGGTCGGATATAGAGTCTGGTAGGGCTTGAAAGCAATCAGTTAAGAGAGGGTCAATAAGTCACTGAAGGTAGAGTAATAAGCCATCGGGACCTGGGCTTTTATTTGGTGGGAGAGATTGTATCGCTTCGGCTACTTCAGTTGCAGATATTGGGAGATCCATCACCTGAGATTCGTTAAGGTCAAGTGATGGGAGTTTAGTCGCTTGCAGATAGTAATTTATGTCAGAGGTATGTGTTTGAGGAGAAATTTTCTGAGTCCGTAAATTATATAATAGTTCATAGTAATGTTTAAAGGAATTAGTGATGTGTCCTGGGGTATATTTGGTGTTTCCAGAATGATCTACAATATAAGGGACATAGGTGTTCAATTTTTGTAGTTTAAATTGTTTAGCCAATAGAGATCCCGATTTATTGCCTTGTTCGAAATATAGTTGTCTAGACCTAAAGAAGGAGCATTCTACATTGAGAAAGAGGAGAGATTGAAGTTCATGTCTCAATTGAGACAAGCGCGAGAGAGAGGACGTATCAGCAGAGGATTTATGTTTCGATTCACGGATATTAATATCCCGAAGAATGGCCTCTAGTTTATGAAGACAAACCTTTTTCGCTCTTGCCACTAGTCTGATAAATTCACCTCTCAAAACGCATTTATGCGCTTCCCAAATAGTGATGGGAGAGATGGTGTCAGATGTGTTTACCTTGATATATAGTTCTAAAGAAGAGTGAATAGAGTCTAAAATATGTTTGTCTCGCAAGAGATAGTCATTCAGCTTCCACTGGTAGCTAAATGATGGAGAGTTGGGGGGCAAAATAGAGATCGAGACAGGAGTATGATCGGACCAAGTTATGCTGCTGACGTCCGCCGATTTTACCATGGAGATAGTGGAGTGCAAAGTCATAATATTGTCTATCCTGAGTATAGGTTATGAGGATTGGAATAAAATGTATAGTCACGTACATAAAGATGTAGAGTCCTCCATACGTCAACTAATCTGAGGTCATGAAGCAATTGGCGAAAACGGCATAATGTGTTTTTTTTGTGTGAGAGGAGGTACCCGTGGAACAATCCAAAGTCGGGAACAGTGGGTGATTGAAGTCGCCCCCTAGGATTAATGAACCTTCTGTAAAAGTATCTAACAAAGATAATGTGTGTGTAAGAAAAGCAATTTGGTCAGAGTCAGGTGCATAGATGGAAGCAAATGTAAATGTCTGAGAGTGTATTTGACCTTTGATAAAAATATACCTGCCGTTAGAGTCTTTCTGTGATGCAGAAAATGAGAAGGGAATGTTTTTGCGGATTAAGATTGCTACCCCGTTACGTTTTACCGAATCCGAGCACAATATGCGGTTGGATAGTATTTATTCGTCATCCGCATTTCCTGGCCAAGTTTGAAATGGGTCTCTTGGAGCAAAATAATATCACTACGTGAACGATGGAATTTGTTTAATACCACAGACCTTTTTTTTTGAGAGTTCAGACCTTTAGGATTTTGGGAAATAATGGATATAGGTATAGGATGCAATGCATTCATTGTGCAAGTAATACAAGAATGTTGGGTATGTTAAAGAGTCCCCGTCAAGGAGATCCCAGCAAAATCCCCCTATAATATTTGCAAGTTACCCCCAGCAAAAACCCATGTACCGAGTCAGTCTGGGTAAGGGGTAGGGGTGGAAGAAGGGTAAGAAGGAAAGGAGCAAAGAAAAGAGAAAGGAGAAGAAAAGGAAAGATCTGTCTAGTCAGCAGATATCGGGAGTCGGAGCCACATCCTGGTGATGTGTTGTACCGTCATCTCCCCATGGGGATCCATTAGAGAGGTGAGGGCACAACTGCTCTAGTCCCGAGAGAAAATTCTTAGCGTGAATAAGAATATACACAGGTAGAGTTCTAAACCATATATATATGTAATCACAGAATAAGGTAGTTATAATCCTGTTATCGATACAATTGGGTGTATAGTATTCCAAGTGGGGCATTAAGAGTCAGCCCTAATACAATATAAATAGAAATATAAATTATTACAGAACATGCAATCAGGAGCAAATTAAGTGAGAACCACATAATTACGAGAGTGAGACTAAATAATATACACTTAGTCAGTATTCACAGTATTTAAGCTGTCTGCAGATCAGTCCCCAAAAGATAGGGCCAAATCTGGAGACACAGAAGATTGAAATGAGTCGTCATATAACAATCTCGGAATAATACCCAGATCTTAACATTTATTTCATGATATGAAGGAAAGCAGTTAAACATTTTAATAAGTTATTCAGAGAGAGTGTGATTGAACATTATGTCTTAACTATAAACGGAGCAGTAAGCTCTACAACATGAAACCCCGATACAATCTGCAGCTTGTGGAGAGGGGATTATGTAATATAAATATAAGGTATGAGGTGGTGATGTGTCGAATATGTCAGCATGTCGAGCTAGGATGTTTAAAGTGTGTGATAGATTTGTGTCTGTAATATAGACATAAACCAGAACGGTTATTTGCTAGTAAGATTCCTGCAATATCTAGTATCCCCTTAATGCTGAAGTTGCCCGGGGAGGAAGGAGGAATTTAAGCAGGGCAGAGTGCATGATGAAAGTAAGCGTAGTGGAAGATACCTATGAATCAGTTATAATATAATGAGTAATATTATAGAACATATGGCGAAAACAGATCCAGATAATAAACCTAGATACTCAATGGCAAGACAGGATTCTTACTCTTCTGCAGCAATCAGTCCTAATAAATCAGGAGATGTTATGAGCCAGAGAATATCCAATGTTCTCCTAAATAAAACAGGTAACATAAGCAGGACGTAGTTGTCATACAGTTCATCCAGCCGACTGACGAGCCAGTTTAGCTGCTACCAGTGGAAAAGTTGGAGAGTCGGGAGCTCTGCGATGCTTGTGGATCAAGTTCCAAGTCGGTTGCTCTGAGTTTAAATGGTCCCAGGATAGTAAGTATTGTGTAAGAAAGGTTAGCTCCTCCGTAATTTGAAGTTGCAGTTTCGCAATAAAGGCTTTGTGATCATCCCGAAACCTGAAAATGTGGTTTAAGCCATCTTTTGTGGCAATGAGCATCAGTGGAAATCCCCACGGTATCGTATATTCTGGTTTCTGAGTGCTCGAGTGATGGGTTTCAGGTCTCTGCACCACTTTACTGTGAATGGAGAGAGATCTCCATATATTTGAATGTCCTGGTTCTCAAAGTTAATGGAAGACATAAGTCTGGAGGATTTGCTTATCTTTTCTTTATCAAGATATGATTGCAATCGCAATATGACATCCCTGGGAGCCTCTGGTGACAACGATTTCGGGCGTAATGCCCTATGGACTCTTTCTATAATGTAGTGTACATCTTCCGTAGCGTTAGTTATAGAGCGAAACAGTCGCTGAAGAACGTCAAGGGGATGATCAGGCCGAATCTCCTCAGAGATCCCTCGAATTCGAAGGTTGTTCCATTGCTGCCAATTTTCCAGATCATCAATTTTAAGGAGTAAGTCCACTTGGTGGTCATTCAACATAGTTTTCACTACAATTTCACTGTGTAGCGAGTGCAGAGAGTCTCGGTCGTCTTCTAGGGCCTCAACACGTCTGCCTAAATGTGCGACATCTTGTTTTACTTCAGCCAATTCATCCCAGATAAATAGTTTGAGATTAGCAAATAAAGCATTGATAACTCTCTTGGTAGATGTATTATCCAGAGTGTCAGAGTCGTCCTCCGAACTGCAAATGAGGAGCAGGAGATGCATAGCGATTTCACGGAGTAGGTAGGTCTATTTCCTTCTCTGCGTGCACAGAAGTGGCAGCCATTTTATGCTGCTGTGGCATAGTTTTGACTGTCTTTTTTCTGAAAATAATCCTTAACTTCTTGACATTCTAACAGCTATCAGAGGTGTGTTGGCTAATAAATATTGCCAAGCGGTTGCCTGTGAATGCTCAAGGTTTATCTCTCAGGTCCGGAGCTAGAGGTTTATGCGTCCATTCAGAGAGGTCGCTAGGCCACGCCCCTTGTCTAAGAGCATTTTAAACAAATTCCATCTTTTTTTTGTCTTATATCTTTGGAGATTACATCCTTTAATACTGCTTTTAGCATTGTAAAATTAACCGTTAAACCCTTGCTAATGGATTTCTCATAAAAAATTTCAAAGCATACCATATTGTGGTCACTGCTGCCTAAATGTTCCCTTACCTGCATACTGTTTACCATATCAGAATTGCTTGAGAGCACTAGGTCCAGCAAGGCCTCTTTTCTAGTTTACTCCTCTACTTGCTGGGACATGAAATTGTCACTGACCATACTTATAAAACTATGTCCCTTTTTTGTGCTCAAAGTCATATTTTTTCCAGTCTGTTTCAGAGTAGCTAAAATCTCCCATTATGATTATATTTCCTGACTGAAAAGCCTTGTCCATTTGCAGTAATAGTTGGGCTTATTCAAATTCCTCAAATATTGTGTGTCTTGTAGAAATTCCCATTAACATATTTTTATTATGTATGCCCATAGTGTGTATTAAAACCCACAGGCCCTCTATATTCTCCCTTCATACAATTTATACTATTTTTATACTATTTTTTATTGATTTTATGATTTATATATATAGGTATACTCCCTCCCTTTTATTAACCGTAACCCTCCTAAAAATGTGAATGACCCTATAGATTGACCAGCCAGACTATGAATGTTAGAGAGGTATGTTAAAGTAAGTTTGTCTTCAACAACTGAAGAGCCAAATGTTGTCTATTGGACTAGAGAGAGTTTTTCTTTTATAAACATGGTCCTTTGAATGTCATTTGCCTAGTTTTTTTGTGAAAGTATTTTACCAGGAAGAATACATTGAGATTATCTCTCATTTTCAAGTATGTCCTGGAGTAATTTTATCTATTTCAGAAGGGTGAAAGGCTGAGCTCGCCCTGCCGGGACTAGAACCTGCGATCTTGAACAGATTCTACAGCTGGTACCTTAACCAACTGAGCCATTCTCACAGGTTCAATAGAATAATATTCTCAGAGTGACCTTAGCATATGTTTAGTTAATTTAAAGAGTATTAGAAATGCCTAAATATTGTACTAGTCATTTGCTTTAAATATAAATAGTTTTTCAGAATTAACCCTCATTTGTTGGTGACACTTTGTGCTAATTAGCTTCTATACTGGTCCAATGTATCCACAAACTGTAGTATTAAGGAAACTTAAAAAAAGCAAGACAGCACACAAAAGTCTTCTAATCGCTCTGTCCTACTGTTTTCTTAGTGTTTCTATAGCACTTTATGTGGAGGCATATATTTGGCTTGAGCATGGGGGAAAAGGGATAGCAAAATATGTCCATAAATATATCCTGTGGTATATCATAAGATTTTGCCATTTTTATCAGCCATTTTTCTATTCCAGCAAGTTGGGGGTTGGGGTAGTGCCAGTATCTGTTTTGAACCACTTTAGACAGAGCCTGAAAATTGAGGAAATTTGGCCTTGAACACTGCTGTATAGAATTCTGCCACCAAACATAAAGGTTATTTTCTCAAACTAAAAGGGATAGTAATGTTTCATAATAAAAGGAGCTCTAATTAATCATCATAGTATTTGGACTTTGGAGAGTGTTATTTCAATTCTGTCAGAGTTGTAGTTCAAGAGTAATCCAATGACAAAGTATCCCGCTCCCGCCCCTTTTACTGATGTAACACTGTTCAGCCAGATCAGAAGGGTGGTGCCAAGGTAGACTGCAGAGAGGGACAATCTTCAATTAAGATAAGGGAAAAACCTGAAAAACTTGTCAAGGGGGTCAGGGCTTTCATTGTTCTCATAGGAAGAAGATTGTCCCCTTCTGTTATCTGTCTGGTGTATGGACTGCATTCCACATCTGAGAAGAGATGGCTTATACTAGGTAAAAGGGGCAGGAGGGGAAACTTTGCTTGTGAATATCTCTCAAACCATAAAGGTTTGAGAGATAAGACTTATATTGTTCTTCATGTTTTTTTAATACCTACAAAATAAAATAAAGATAAAACGAAGTATTACTATCCCTTTAAAAAAGCCTAGTACAATATAAAGGCACATTTTAATTATTTTTAAAATAAACTAAATTTGTCTTACAGTGACAGGGCTTACTTTGTAATGGCATTGTTGTGTCACAGAGGGCTACTACATAGCAGTTTCAATTGCATATGTACCAAGGAAACATAAGCAAGCATATATCAAAGGGTACATTTATGCACTGAAACAGTTAAACATTTTCTACGCATTAACATGTAATTGTTCTGTTGTGTCAGTTTCATAATTCCTCCCATGTTAAAAGAACATCAGTAAGGTTGGCGTAAAAGTTACCCTTCTATTATTCAAGAAAATATCAGCACTCACATTGCTGCTATCAGATATTCCCAATGTAAAACATTGCAAAATGGTGATGAGATTATAATGATCTCTTTCCTGGACTTTAACTGTAAACATGAAACGAATAAACAAAACCTAGCAATATACATCAGATTACATACAATATCTCAGTGCATATCCAAGAGCCTAAAGGGCATTCATTCCTGAAATGACAAGACTTCATGCCTCAGGTTTCAAGATATATGATTCAATATAAATCTTGAAACCCTTGTGTATTACGTGCTGTTTGCATTAAAGTTGAAAAAAATAAAACTTTGTTTTGAACACTCAACAATAGAAACATAGAAGATATGGATTGTAGTCTTTAAGCAAGTTTAATTGCATATCCCTTGAGTTTCTTGCATTACAATATATGGTAAATGGTTCTTACTATAAGATTCTGTAAGCTTACAAGGACAAATCATGTGGGGATTTCCAGTTGCCCAGGAACCCCTTTGCACTTTATTTCCACTTATTAAATCAGAGAGAGACAAATCTGTAGCACCATAATAACACAAAATGTTTACTGTTGCTGATTTTGTTGTACATATGTTTATTCCATTGGTGCAGTCCCCATATGTTGTTGTACTACAACTCTCATCATCCTTCCATCAACCATCCAGCTGTTGGCTGGCTGGAGATGCTGGGTATTATAGTCCAAAACCATTCAGAGAATTTTAGGCTTACCATCTCTTTTCTATGCAGAAGTTGATTGTGTTTTTCAGCAATGCCCCTTCCTTTTTATCCAACAAAACATACCCCTTTGCATGTCTGTTTATTTTATTATTCATTTGCATTATATTAATTTGTAATGTACTTTGAAGATACCATTTCAAATCATTATACATCCTTTTTCACAGACATTCTGCGTATCAATATGTATCATATGCCTACTAAACATACACTTATCAAGAGTACATGCATTACAGACTGTGCAGTTCAGAAATATTCTTTAAGCCAGCCTTCTGTTATGTTGCATTGCAAAAGTAAAGTATGGCATTGAAACCAAGCCTTGTCCTCCAACCCCAAATGTGCCTGATGCCTCCTCAAGGAGGACACACACCTCAGTTTGGGAATCATCTTTCAAGACACTGTTATTTAATGCATTTACATTTCTGTAAACCAGCCTCTAGAAATCCAGTGTTTTCTCCTTGCTTTTATATATGCTATTTTTAGGCAATCTGGGCTTTTTTAGTATATGTTTGTCCAACCACATTTCCCTCAAATCTCTTTATACACTCACACAAATTGTATACCTTTTTTCAAGAATAAGTAGGGCTTTCTTTTGATGCCATACGTATATGTATAACCCATTGCTTAATTTTATTATAACTTAAGAAAAGAGGAAAACAGTGGAAGAAACACCACATTTTTATAAGTTTTCCTGTGATGTTTTGTGTTCAGTTAGTGCATTTTTAGAGGGACTGGATAAAAGGTATGAACATTCATGCATAGCTCCCAAATGGCCCTACAGGGGATTACAGTACCTCTGAGGCAAAAATCCTTATGTCTGTCTTTCCCACCTTGGTGTCCCTCAGTGTGGAAGACCAGACTGTGTGATGTATATGTAAGAGTATCACATTGCTCTACAGCAACAAAACTCACACTAATGTTTGCTGAAACTTTAGTATATGTGTTTATAAATTATTCTGTGTAAATCAAATACTTTCCTCTTGCTCTAAATCATTTATTCAGATGCACAAAGAGGTGGCAGTAGATCATCAAGTGGCCAGACACGCTCTACCACCAGTCCTTCCCCCGGCACCACCATATAAAATAAAAGTGATCCCCCTTTGGCCAATTTAATTCATGGAAGCTCTATTCTCTGCTTCTCTCTTCCTCACAATCACAGTGAGAAAGACAGAGGTAGAGAACAATGACATTTTGTCTAATGAGAGCACAAATCAAAACTGACTGCAAGAAAAAAACATAGAGAGTGTTATTTCAATACTGTCAGAGTTGTAGTTCAAGAGTAATTGAATGATAAAGTTTCCCCCTCCCTCCCCTTTTACCTAGTGTAAAGCACCTCCCCTCAGATGTGGAATCTTGTCCACAGACCAGACAGCTCACAGCAAGGGACAATCTTCTTACTGTGAGAACAGTGAAAGACGTGCCCCCCTTGACAGGTTTTTCAGGTGTTTCCTTTATGTTAGCTGAAGATTGTTCCTCTCTGCAATCTACTTGGACACCACCCTGCTGCTCTGAGCTGAGCAGTGTTACATCAGTAAAAGGGGTGGGAGGGGGATATTTTATCATTCAATTGCTCTTGAACTACAACTCTGACAGTACTGAAATAAAACTCTCCATGGCCCAAAAACTATGAAGATTAATTGGAGCTGCTTTTATTATGAAACATTACTATCCCTTTAATTCAATGGTCATTTTTTTTGTTTCCTATAATGCAGTTAGTAACTACATTCTTAGTATGTCTTCCTCCCTGTCTCTGGAGCTGTTTTTGAGATCAGCAACCCATGGTGGGTATGCACTAAGGTGTAATGAAGAGATGATAAAGTGGAGATGATTTCTCCAATGATATTCCTATCCTATGTTATTCTATAGAGCCTATGCACTAAGATCTCCAAAGTTGAAGCAATCTTAGTGCATTGGCTCCTTAGAATAACATAGGAACCTTTGAAGTGATACCACTGGAGAAGCCATCTCCACTTTATCACCTCTTTATTACACCTTAGTGCAGCTTACCCGTAGTGGTGTATGTAGATTGTGTGGCAATGCAAGGCATAGGGCCTCATAAAAATACATGCATGGGTCACTTGTGTAGGGATCACTACTTTAGTATTTTCCTATTTTTTTTACACTTCTCTTAGATTTTGGTGTTTAGCCACACACATTAGAGGACTCTGCGCCAACTTTATTTTTTCTGAAATTTTTGACGATAAAGTTGAGTCCCTTAACCCATGTAACTAGCCACCACATGGAATTGATTCACAAATTCAGCTACTTTATATTGCTTCCTATGGGCGCAAATTTAGTGCCCATAGTGCATTTTTTTCCATTCGGTAGTGTCACAGCACAGGTAATTGCATTCCCGACTGTGACTTAGAACTACCAATGGTACTTTATTTTTAGCATTGTCAATTGGATTGAGCCCTAAGTGTCTAGGCAGAACCAGCTGCGCCTCATTGAATAAGCCCACTAAAGGCTGAAAATACATCTGGGATTTTGTTATTTCTCTCTTGCAGAGAAGGTTTTCCTGACAATTTTGCCCCTCACCATCTGTGGGTGGGACCAGACTGAAAATGGAAATGTTTTCTCTGCAATAGAACATGGGAGAGAAAATCATGATTGAGCAGCACCTGAGATGACACAGTCCCCAAAAGTAAATAAATTAGATTTCTTTTTCTCACTGTCACTTGCCACACCGCATTTGTTTTATGTGTGTGTTGATGCAGAAAGGAAAATGAGGAGAGAGAATTATCAAATAAAAACACGATGAAAACTTGTTAATTTATAAAAGAAAGGAAGAGAAACATCTTTCAAAAAGTAATGATTATACTCTACAAATTTATGAGTAAAAGCAAGGAAATGTTCAGTTTAAACAGTATGCTACAGTTATGTTGGATTGAAACAATAGACATAATTTTTTAAATAGAAGGGTGATGGTACATTTAGGAAGAGTTTAATTAAACTTTTATGATAACTGATTGTTTAAACTTACCACACATGATTTACACTAACTTCTGCTTTTTCCCACATTTTAATTTGCCATCCCACATGAATCATTAAATTATGCAATTTTGCTATGTACTAGTCAGAACACTTAGTTGATTTAAAATGCTTGAATATTATAAGGCATTAGTCTAATTTAACATTGACTAAAAATTCACTTTTCTGACCTTAAATGGATGCATGCCTTGTATAAAGATGATAATGTTGGAAACATATTACAACACTTTTCTGGGTAAAACCACAACAATGCATGTCTATTTTAGACATCAGGCATATTCATGGATGGAAATCAAATTTTTTTCTCTAAAATGAAAACCAAATATTTCCTGCCTCCATCTAGTCTGTTCATCTCTTCTAGTTTGCCCAAAATGTTGCTCTGTTCCAATTCTATGCCGGCAACTTGAAAGCAACAGTCATACTACAAAAATAGCCTCTCACTTCAATGCTTTAAATTTTTTCACAAAAGAGGATTTTACAAGGAAGCTGTGATAAAAGTGGAAACAAAAAAAAAATCAAGTGGAAAAATCCCAGCTGTTGTATAATAGAAACAGTAGGGTGTTGCCATCAGCTCCATGAGCTTAAAAACCTGGCATCAGAAAAAGTCATGCAAAGGACCATATCTAAATCTCATACTTTTTCAGTTTAATTCAAGTTTGACATTTTCTTAATCCATTTCATGTAATACTGAGTATCATAATTCATGTGTGACTAAAGGCTAAGAAGGTGCAGTTCTGAACCAAAGCAATTGCACTATAGGGGAAATGACAAGTCCCTTTTATTTAAATGGAGTTTTAACAGGGAATGATAGATAGGTCTCAAACATATTGTGGAGCCCATTTAAATCAAAGGATATTTGCATAATTTTAATTTCAGACCTATCGTGTAGTTGATTGAACCTCTTTAACTTGATAATTAAAGACCCTAGGTTTGTATGACAGCAGATCTACACCAATTAGATTGTGTCCAGTAAGAGATTGGGAGCATACGCACAAACTTTTGTGGAAGATTGGTTTATTTTAATGTCTATTCTTCTGTATCAATTGTTTGGAAACCTTCAGGATTTGGAAATTTTTGCAGATATGTTTTCCATTTTTTTGTGAAAATTCCAGCCCATAGAAAATACATAACATTTCCACCTTTTCACCTCTGTCAGTAAATTTCCTGTGAAAACATTGCCATTTTTCTCTATGTTTCCTATGACTACAACATTTCCCACCGCAATATTACTTCTTCTGAGGACTG
This sequence comes from Rhinophrynus dorsalis, assembly GCA_037306005.1. Taxonomy (NCBI): domain Eukaryota; kingdom Metazoa; phylum Chordata; class Amphibia; order Anura; family Rhinophrynidae; genus Rhinophrynus; species Rhinophrynus dorsalis. The sequence goes on from CM074718.1 coordinate 206,282,339, forward strand.
ACGTGGAGAAATAAATAACATACATAGTAACATAGTAAATTAGGTTGAAAAATACAAAGTCCATCAAGTTGAACCTTTGTCTCATAATAACCCAGATACATGAGACTTATATAGCTTTCCTGCTGCCAAATAAGTTAGTCTTTATCGGACCTTCCTGTTTTGTCTACTAATACACAGTATTTTCCTGTATGTTCCCTTTTGAAAGAAATGTATCTAATCTTCTCTTAAATATATCCATTGTATCTGCCATAACCACATCCTTGGGCGAGGAATTCTATAATTTAACAGATCTTACTGCCAAAAAAAAAACTTCCTCTGCTGAAGTCGAAACCTCCTTTACTCTAATCTCAAGGGGTGGCCCCTAGTTATTTGATCAGGCCTTGGAATGAATAGCTCACCAGATAGATTCTTGTATTGACCCTCATATACTTGTGCATTGTAATAAGTTCTCCTCTTAGAAGTCTTTGTTCTAGAGTAAATAAACCAAGTTTGTATAGTCGTTTCTCTTACTTCAAGCTCTCCATTCCTATGATTAATCTTGTTGCTCTTCTCTATACTCTCTCCAGTTCTAGAATATCCTTTTTCAGAACTGGCGTCCAAAACTGCATTGCACATCGAAGTGAGGTCTTACCAATGATTTGTACATTGACAAAATTATAGTATCCATTTTTACTTTAATACCCCTTTTTATGCAAGACAGGACTTTATTTGCTTTTGCTACTATTATTTGAAACTGGTTACTGTTTCCAAGTTTGTAATTTACAAGGATTCCCAGGTCTTTTCCTATCAACAAATCCCCTAAAATTATTCCATTAAGTTAATAAACAGCATTGGGATTTTTTTCTTCCCAAATACATTCCTTTACACTTTCCCACATTAGACTTCATATTCAATTTGTTTGCCCAATCTGCCATTTTGTGTAAATCCCTCTGTAATAACTGAAAGTAAAAGCTGTAAGTCCTACAGCAACATATGCCTTGAAAAAAATGTTTGCAGGCTGAGTGCCTTTGTCTTTTGTCCACAACACTAACTTCCTGTTTGAGTAACACTGGCACAGTCATCCTCGAAAAATAACTATGGGTGTAGCACATGATATCAGTTCTTTAAAGCCTCTGTTCTCAACAAAAGGGCAGCATGTCAACTCTGCAAAAAATTTTGGTGAGTTTACAATTCAACAGGCCTATTTTTGCATTATTTTTTTTGCAGGTTTTGACTTCTTTCTAAGAACTTGATGACATGACTTGTGGAGGTAGTGGTGGTGATGGTGGTGGTATGTGTAGGTACTCTATGACTTTTGTCATCTCCAAAAACAAACTCAGATTCAAAATCCTCTGCAGGAGCAGAAAATCTTGGCACATTCTCTGACACATCAACAGTACTTCTATTATGTACGTCGGATTCCTGGGAGCTTTTAGGAGTACTTCTGCTGCTGCTAGTGGTGTCACCACTGACCTGTTGATGGTGTGTCTCCCAGTCAGACATGTGGTTGTGTTTCAAGTGGGCTCTCAATGAGAAGCCTATGTGTTAGCCCACATTACCCCGGCTCACATGCTTCTTACACAGACAGATACCAACATGCTTATGTTTTGGATCGAGAGTGAAGTATCTCCATACCATAGACTTCATAAACTGTGTCGCACTTCCAGCAACAGCAGAGGCATTCTTCAAGGCTAAGGTTGTGGATGTTTATAATCTGTGCTGGTGCTGGTTACTCAACAGTAGTAGTGTGGCTGAGTGGGGCTCAATGATGTTGATGATGACTGACAGGATGACTTTGTATTTTTGGGCATCTTTGCTTGTCTAGGGTAAGAGATTCCAGTTGTTCTATCAAACAGTTTAAAGACCAGCAGAATATTGTGGAGGAAGATTGAGCATTTGCCTTTCAGCTAACTTCCTAGCCATGACATCCTCTCTTTCATGCTCTACATCATCTTTATCTGAAGGAGGATGGTGGAGGGATATATTCTTGATTTACATTAACATCATCTGTAATTAGGTCATCCTCAGCATATCATGGTGCCTGTGCTATGCTGGCAACATTCTGTCAGTTTTGCTCCTGCTGACGCTTATTGGCTGAAGTGACTTTGTCCCGCCCAGTATTTGTCCTTAAATACTGGGCCTTGTCACTTCTCCAGTGCCCTTTCATGGTGTTTCCGTTACCAGCCCTTGTTCCAGTTCTCGTGTGATCTCTGTGTACTGACCCAGATTGCCTGACTACTCTGCTATCTCGTTCCTGCTCCGTGTACCGACCCAGCCCGGCTGACGTTCCTTCTCTGTGTACTGACCCGGCCAGGCTGACGTTCCTGCTCTGTGTACCGACTCAGATTGGCTGATGTTCCTACTCTGTGTACTGGCCCAGTTGGCCTCCATTGCCTGTGTATTTAGACCTGCCTGCGGTCCCATCCGGTCCTCGGTTTGGAGTTATCATCCTGGCTCATTGCTGCCTCATTGTAATTTCCTGCAGTCTAGTCTCGGTAATCTGTCTGTGTCGCGCGGTACACTTGACCCTTCTTCCTACCATAACGCTGAGGTTGGCCTCAGGCTGTTCTCTCGATCGGGCAGCCGACATTGGTCTGAGAGTTCATTAACCCCTTCGGGGAAGGTGCCATATTCCACTGGCTTTCTATCAGTGCAGTCTCTGTTGGGTGCCCTTCCGGGCATACAGTCACAGTCCTCCGTTACTGCTATGGCAGTCCATAAGCTTGTCCAGGGCCTCCGTTTACTTCTGTGGCATTACTTGCTATTTGTGCACTCTCTGCAGAGTGAGAGTCTTAAGGGCCTCGCGCTATTAGGGCCTGTCAGTCTTCCTGGCCTAATAGTAACCCATTCATTGCAGCCTCGTTTGAGTATCACACAAACTTTACCTGACCTGTGTCAGTATATTGTTGTTGCTGAATTGTACATATACAGGACCAGTGTGGGTATATATTACTGTAACCTGTCCTGTGTCAGTACATATATTGTCTATATATTACTGGACCCATGAGGGTTATTGTTTTTCTGCGTTTGTTCAATAAAACCAGAAAGCCCACCCAAGGTTAATACTCGTCATCCACATATAACCAAGTGACACAATTGAGGCAGCCACCCCGGTCTCCAAGTGGACGTCATAGTAACACGCAGCAGAACCACGCATCTCTGACACTGGCCACGCCATCCGGAACCGAGGGGCAGCACCAGCGAGGCAGCATTGAAGGTGACACAACGTAACACAGTAGAACCCTGCGTCACTGACGTAGTCCCCCGAGCCACCAGCCATTCAACCGGGAATCGGGAGACGGCCTCAGCAAGGCAACACAGAAACAATAAACAATATATATTTAAGGAGGGATCCTGAAGCAGACCAAGGATGCAAGGGCAGTCACAAACAATGGGAAATAATAGTGTCCCACATCATTGATGCTGGTCCTGGCCTGCTCACAAAGAGGCAAGAGCAGGAGAGCGGGACAAGGCACAGTCACAGAGCCAAATCCCACATAGTATCAGAAAAACATGAAGACAAAAACCTATGTAGCACTGGGAGGTAGCCAACCCAAGCTAAAGAAAGGCTTCCAAGTGTGCACATTTTAACAGGATCACAGTATAACCTCGCAACTCTTACTCTGGCCCCTGGGCCCAGACAACACCGGGGACAGGGAGGCAGCATCAGCAAGGCAGTACATAATTGAGCAGTGCGAATTTATGGAGGAGGACTAACCCACCGCCAACAGCTAAATGGGAACCAACCCACAATAAGGAGGCTACCATGCAGGGCTGTCAGTCACTCTTAATGGTCTTGTGCACCACCATTCATAGAACAAATTGCAAGAATCTGGACTGTGCTCCAAGGAAGTGTGTTCCAACCAACCATTTAATGACAAACAAAAGAAGGGAAACAGTACTAAGTGTAGCACATTTAAAACAAAGATAAATATGTACAGTTGCAAATCCTGGCGGGGTATATAGATTCTCAGGGTCGCCAAGCCATGAAAATGGTAATCATATCACTCCTTAGACATTTCTTCAGTAATGTAAACAAACCCAGTTTGGCTAGTTTCTCTTTATAACTCAGATCCTCCTATCCCTTTTTCAGTTTTGTTGCACGTCTCTGCACTTTTTCCAGTTCAATAATGTCTTTTTTAAGAACTGGTGCTCAAAACTGTACTCCATGTTCTAGACAGGGCCGTTGCAAGGATTTTTGTATACACAGACGAAGGTGCATTTTGATGCCCCCCCCCGGCCCAGACACAATCCACCTGCCCCCCTGACCTTGCCACAGTCCCCTGCCCCTGCCCACATATTCACCTCCACAATGCTCCCTTAATCTCCACATTGCACCTTCCACAATGCTCCCTTCATCTCCACAATGCCCCTTCCACAATGCTCCCTTCATCTGCACATTGCACCTTCCACAATGCTCCCTTCATCTCAATATTGCCCCTTCCACAATGCTCCCTTCATCTCCACAATGCCGCTTCATCTCCACAATGCCCCTTCCATAATGCCCCTTCATCTCCACATTGCACCTTCCACAATGGTCCCTTCATCTCAACATTGCCCCTTCCACAATGTTCCCTTCATCTCCACAATGCCCCTTTATCTCCACAATGCCCCTTCCATAATGCCCCTTCATCTCCACATTTCCCCTTCCATAATGCCCCTTCATCTCCACATTGCCCCTTCATCTCCACATTTCCCCTTCCATAATGCCCCTTCATCTCCACATTGCCCCTTCCTTTATGCCCCTTCATCTCCACATTGCCCCTTCCATAATGCCCCTTCATCTCCACAATGCCCCTTTATCTCCACAATGCCCCTTCCATAATGCCCCTTCATCTCCACATTTCCCCTTCCATAATGCCCCTTCATCCCCACATTGCACCTTCCACAATGCTCCCTTCATCTCCACATTGCCCCTTCATCTCCACATTTCCCTTTCCATAATGCCCCTTCATCTCCACATTTCCCCTTCCATAATGCCCCTTCATCTCCACGTTGCCCTTCCATAATGCCCCTTCATCTCCACATTTCCCCTTCCATAATGCCCCTTCATCTCCACATTGCCCCTACCTTTATGCCCCTTCATCTCCACATTGCCCCTTCCTTTATGCCCCTTCATCTCCACATAGCCCTTTCCATAATGCCCCTTCATCTCCACAATGCCCCCTGATCCCTTACCTTGAGTCCCTGGTGGTCTAGCCATAAGAGAGCTCTGTGCCTCCTTCGGCACAGAGCTGAAGCTCCCTGCTCTGTTCTCAGTAATGCAGTGCATTGGGAGATGATGTCATCTCCCAGCGCTCTGTATTACTACAGAGCCTGGGTCCTCTGCGTTGTGAGCGTCCCGTAGACACCGCGAGGGAGTGCTTGGTAGTGTAAATCAGCGCTCCCTCACGGCAGATAGATTTAAAAAAAAAAAAAAAATCTCAGCTTCTCCCATTTCGGCGCCCCTCTGTTGTGGTGCCCTAAGGCAGCTGCCGGTGCTGCCTTAATGGTAGCACCGGCGCTGGTTCTAGATGAGGCCTAACTAATGATTTTTATAGAGGTAGAATAATATTATCATCCCATGCGTCTATGCCTCTTTCTAGTAGTACCCTGTTCGCTCTTGAAGCAGCTGAGTGACTCTGCACACTGCTGTGAAGTCTATCATCTATCAGTACTCGTAAATCTTTCTCTAATGTGAATTCCCAAGTTGTTTCCCATTTCGAGTATATGAATCATATCTGTTTCTACAGCCCATATGTGTAACCTTTCATTTATCTACATTAAATGTCATCTGCCACTTTTCTGACCATTCACTCAGTTTATCTAAATCCTTCTGCAGAGAAAAAAACATCCAGCCCTGTATGTATTTCCCTGCACAGTGTCATCAGCAAAGATTGAGACACTACTTTCAATTCCCACTTCCAGATCATTAATAAACAAATTAAAAAGCACTGGCCCAGGACTGAACCATGTGGCACCCCACTTACAACTTTAGACCAACTTGAAAAGGTTCTCAATCCATGTAGAGATATCATCGCCCAAGCTGAAGTCTTGTAATTTATGCACTAACCTGTTGTGAAGCACTGTATCAAAGGCTTTTGCGATATCCAAGTCTACTAAATCAACAGCAATTTCCTTGTACAAATTACTACTTACTCTTTCATAGAATACAAGTTAGTCTGACATGTTCTGTTCTTCACAAAATCATGCTGACACTTACTAATAATATTGTAAGTCACATAGTTCTGAATACTGCCAGTTAGTAACCCTTCTAATATTTTACCCACTATGGAAGTCAAGCTCACAGGTCTATAATTTCCTGGTTAGGATCTTGCCCCCATTTTGAACAATGGAACTACATCAGCTTTTTTCCAATCACAATGCACTATACCTGATGAAAGTGAATCAATAAATATAAAGTATAATGGTCTTGCTATTACTGAACTAAATTCCGTAATTACAATTGGGTGTATACCATTAGGCCCAGGTCCTTTATTCACCATAACCTTTTTCCAGTCTCTTCTGGACTTTGTCCTCAGTGAGCCATGTACGTGATGGAGGAAATTCTGTGATTTTGTATATTTGTCTATAGCCTGTCATTGTTGCTTCATTTGCAGGGGCGGAATGACAGGACCCAGGGCCCCTGGTCCAAAAAGAGGCCTGGGCCCCCTGCCCAATTACATCATTGTCCCCTCCCCATTACATAATTAGCCCCTCCCTATGACATCATAAGCCCCAGCCCATATTTGCAGAAGAGAGTATTAACCCTTTGAGTACCAAAGCTTTGCAATGATTTGCTTACTGTTCTGGCACTCAATGGGTTAAACCATATATATAAATATTTTAAAAAATAAATAAATTAAACTAACCTTACACTGCTGGCTAGCTTCTTGCCGGTTGGCTGGAGGCTACTTGGCAACTGGCTGGATAGCTTGAGGGTGTGCTGGATGTCTAGCCTGGTGGCTGTGCCTGTAGCGAGTACAATGTTTCATATATAATTTGCAAAAAGTGTGGTGGCCTGGGGTACTGGATGGCCTTGGGGTTACTGAATAGCCTGGGGGGTACTGGACCAGGTCCAGTACCCCCCCAGGCTATTCAGTATCCCCAAGCCATCCAGTACCCCTGCAAGCCAGACAGTACCCCCAGGACATCCATTACCCCCCCAGGACATCCATTACCCCCCTAGGCCATCCAGTACTCCCCAAGGCCATTCATTACTCCCAAGGTCATCCATTAACCCCCAGGTCATCCAGTACCCCTAGACCATCCATTACTCCCAAGGCCATCCATTACCCCCCAGGACATCCAGTATGCCCCCAGGCCATTCAGTACCCCCCCAGGCCATCCAGTACCCCCCTAGGCCATCCATTACCCCCCAGGCCATCCATTTCCCCCTCAGGCCATCCATTACCCCCCTATGCCATCCAGTACCCCCTAGGCCATCCAGTACCCCCCTAGACCATTCATTATCACTCCCTCCCCCCAGCCATCCAATACCACCCCCAGGACATATATTACCCCCCAGAACATCCAATAACCCCACAGGCCATTCAGAACCCCGCTAGGCCATTCAGAACCCCCCCAGGCCATCCATTACCCCCTCAGGCCATCCAGTACCCCCTATACCATTAATTACCCCCCCCCCAGGCTATCCATTACCCCACAGGTCATTCATTACCCACCCAGGCCATCCAGTAACCCCCTCCAGTAACCCCCTCCAGGTCATTCAGTAACCCGTCCAGGCCATCCAGTAGCTCCCAGGTCATCCAGTAGCCCCTGCAGAACATCCATTACCCCTCCCAGGCAATCCAGTAACCCCTGTCATGCCATCCAGTACCCCCCCATGCCATCCAGTAACTCCCTCCAGGTCATTCAGTAACCTCTTCCAGGACATATAGTTACTCCTGCAGGACATACATTACTTCTGGCTTACCTGCTGTGGACTGTGGTGGGTCTTCTGTCACTGCTGCAGATTTCTGGCTTCTGAGTCCTCCTGGTGAGTCACTGTTTGAGACGTGTCCCAAGTGTCCAGTAGTCCTGACTCCTCTCTTCTGTTGGCCGTGTGCCCTCCTCGGCGGGCTGTCTGTGTCTGATGTGACTCCCACAGACTCCCACTCTGCCCCCCATCATCAAGCGCCCCTGCAGGCCATGATGACATCTGACATGCGCAGAACACAGGTAATGAGGAAGAAGCACCGTCTCTGAAGCACTTGGTGCTGCCAGCCAGACAGCCATTGAGACTGGCAACAAGGAGCAATGATATGTGGCAGCCACATCAGGCATAAAATGATGGGCATCATCAGCATGGGCTGGCTATATTGTGAGGCCTCAGTAAGTAATGCTCGGCATGTTTTATTGGGCGCAGTTGGCGTCGGGCCCCTACATGGGAGGCAGGGAAATTCAAATTTTCATTGCTTGTGGAGGCGGCTGGCCCCCCCTCACCCCCCGAATGCCTGACTGGTCAGTCCACCCCTGTTCATTTGTATATACTGAAGCAAAGAATGTATTTAGGGTGTCAGCCATAGCCTTATCCTCACTAATTATATTTTCATGGGGTACGTGGAGCATGGGCTGGCACTACAGAGTGGGCTATACTTTGGGCCAAAAGCTTTTTGTCTGTTTCCTCAAGGGCCAGAAACGAGGTGAGCAAGCACACCACTTGTATTTGTAACCTGGCTAACTTCTGATTGTATAAACACCTAATTACTTAATTTAGTTTATTACAATAAAATACATAATCATTAAAATAATTTGTATAGAAAAATATATATCCAATAAAAAAGAGAATAAAACTAACAAATTATACTAACTAGATGAAGTGAGTAACAAGACCACCCACACACCGACAAAGAAACATTACTAATTCATTTATCACTACTGACATCTATTGGTGGCCACAAATTGTAACAGTGTACCAATTATCAAAATGTAATAGAATGAGTAGGATATCCTCATCTTTTATCTATTATTATTTATATTAGCGTCTAGGAAAAAACTGACTTGCTTCTGCATGTGCTCCATTGATACAGAATCATTAAGATATTAAATCTTAGATGAACCAAACTAAAAAATTGTGAATAAAATCTATCAACATATTTGAAGCTTCACATATTATAATATCTTGTGTAAGAAACTAATCAGAGGCTATAAAAAGAACACAGATTCTAGACACAAAATTAAAAATAGGAAAACATGTATATAAATATCCTGAGGCAAATGGATCTACACTTAAAAATTCCTTAAATAGTCTAAAATATTTTTATGTCAAAGCTGCTAGGTAAACATCAATGTTCATACCATTCGGGCCATGGTTTTTAGTTCATACATCCAATAAATCTCCCTCTGTCTTACTCTCAATAATTTGAACCCACTTCTACAATTATCCATGAGCCTCCCAATGGCCTGAACACATTAGGCACACTATGGGAGAAATATACTAAAGGGTAATACAGATGTGATAAAGTGGAGACAACTTCTCCAGTGTTATTACTTCTCCAAGTCCTATGTTATTCTGTGGATTTCTCTCAACAAAGCTTTATATCAGGTACTTGAAACAATTACAGCATTGCACCATTATGAGGAATCTGCAGGATATTGCAGCTTTATGTGAGTCAAAGGAAAGGAAAAATGTAAGTAATGGCAGACAGTGGACCAGTGCTGGATTGTCACACTGTATGCATGTGGTTTGGAATAACCAGTCGACAGTGGAAGAGGCTCGAGACATTGCATGTGTGGTTTTGTGACTATTAGTGGACAGTGGAACAAAGATAGAATGCCAAATAGCTTTAGTGTGGTTTTGTAACTACCACTAGATAGTGGAATAAAGCTGGGGAAGAAAATAGTGTATGTTTATGATTAAGAGAGGACAATGGGCAGCGGAGAAAGTCAGACAGTGTATGCATGGTTTTGTAGCTACCAGTGTATAGTGAAAAAATGTCTATGGTGACACATAGTGTATGTGTGGTTTTATGACTACCAATGAACAATGAAACAAGGCAGGGATAATCATTTGTATGGTTAATGGATGTTCTCCTTTTCATTTTAGCCAATGGTAACACCACAAGGTAGAGCTCTGTGCATTGGATGTACTGTATTGTACTGTATTGCCCTGCGTGAGGACCTAGAGGTATTACCATTGGCTAATACGAAAAGGTCCTCACAGGGATTTGCTGGAAGTAGGTGGCAGAGGCAAGAGAGCCACCCGCTGTGCAGTGATTAAAGCTGGCTCTGCTCCTGAGGGGGTGGGTTAAGCAGATAGAAGATCTACTTACTTGGTAGAGGAAGGTAGGGAATGACTGAATGGGCCAAAAAATTATGTAATAAACGTCGAAAACAAGGGTGCATTTTATACACAGGCACTCTTATTGTCCCCTAGAATCTTGGGTATAATTTGCACCTGCATATTATACCTGAGATTTTATGGTAATCTACTTGAGATCCACTCCTCACACCTTTCTGTTCTCACACTTTTCTTGCACACTAAGTTGAGTGGACTTTTTGTTCTATATTAGGCACTATATCTATGCCCACTACCAATTAAGCCTCTTGGAGGTTAAGCTTGTATCGAATAAAGACATCCTTTTAGTTAACTAAGTATGCCTATATTGCTATATATTAAATTTTTGAATAAGTTAGTCTTCTTTACTTCTTTATGTCCATAGTCTGTTATTAGCTTCATATTACCTCCATAGCATTCATTATTTGATCAGACGATACAAAGTTTTTAATCCACTATGATTTGTGATATAATGAGTGGTACTCATCTTAATATTTTTCCTTGTTGCAATGCACAAAAGGAAAAAAAAATAATTTCAGTGGTTCAGTCATACATAATATATAACTATCAAGTAGTATTTATCCATTTGAGCTAAATTTGCATATTTAACTTAAGCATTCTGTGTTTCATGTAACCTAAACTTGAGATGCATGAAGCAAGAATTTGCTCAGACATTGATTGAATTTTATAATATGTCATCATACAAGTATTTCATGCATGGACTTTGAGCCATTATTATCAGCATTGATCTGTATACTAATTTTACAGAACAGAATATATGTAATATATTATGTTTCTGATTGTATATGTGCTCCGGATCAGTGCATTATCATTCATCAAATGGCTCCTTCCTCTCTCAGCTACTGATTGGCCAAATGCCCCATACCACCAAAACCTTTTTTATGCTATTTTATTCATTTTTGTATGACACTTGTTCCTGCATATTTGCACCTAATACCAACCTAAAAGGTTAGAAGTTATCAGCCATGGCAACCTCGGAGGTGAAAGGAAGAAAAAGAGGGACTGGAGCTTTGGATGAAAGATACAAGACTGAGTAGAAGGTAACGTAAGACTGTGATGAGCACATTAAAGATCCCAATCCAGTAAGCATATAGGTAAAGAGTGGGAGTTTAAAGATTTGATTATACGTTTATTGTACTACTTATTATATTTGGCTATATCTATTGGACCATATCCCAATACCCAAGTTTGGGCCAGTTTACTAATTTAGTATGCATTGATTAGACTCATAGTAGTCCCATTTTCTCCTCCACCTCTTAATGCATATGTTGAGTTGTTGCAGTATATATGATGCACACTTATTTGTTTAATGTTTATCATCACTTTTATAGCCCATTTGAAGTGATACTTTAAGGGATTACTCGTAGTGGTTTTTACTATTCCAGGTCTCTTATATCTTCTTTTTTCATGATTTATTTTTATTACCCTTCTCCCTAGATTGCCAGTTCTTTCTATGTAATCCCAATATTGTAACAAAATCTACACTTAGATGCTGGTTGTATTGCTCTCTTTTCTATTTTTTTAAGAGATTTTCTCTCTGATTGGTACAGATGCTCAGCTATGTCCATTTAACATGTAATTATTATAATTTCTAATGGAGCATGTTTATTATTCCAATAGCCATATTTTTTCCAAGAAGTGTTGGTTGTGACCAGTGGTTGCCTTGTGTGGGTCATAGTAAATCTACCTTCAGGCTCTGATTCATTATGGTTGATAATGAACTTTCCTTACTAAGAGATTTTGGTTATATCTAGGGGTGGGCGAAAAGTGAGAAAAATTTTCTGCATGACTTTGAGGATACTGGCCAATTTTTCTATTTTTTCAGGAAAGTCTTCTCCTTTTTGCCAATGCAAAATGTTCCTTCTTTCGCCTATTTTAACAAATTTTCCGCCTACATTTCCTCTGGGTACAATATTTCCCACTGCAATATTACTGGAGAAATAAGTAGCTGAAAGTCAAAGTTGTGAGTCCTACAGAAAGATATGCCTTGAAAAATGTGTGCATTAAGAGTGCCTTGTCCTTTGCCCACAACACTAACTTCCTGCTTAAGTGGCACTGGCACATATTAATGTGATAAAAGTTTGTGTGAAATCACTATCCTCCTTCTCAGATTATTGACACACTTTACTTATTGGTCATAGCAGTGGTCCCAAGTGTGGTAGATGCTAGAAACGCTTCTTCACATTTATCCTCCTCCTCAACTGTGCTGCTGTTAATACATTTGTCCTGGCATTATCTGCCATGTGTGGTTTCTGCTACCTGATACTCAGATGGTATGAGATATTGGTTAATTTTTAAGAATGCTAGTCTCCCAACATTGCTGCTTGATAGCCATGTCTTACAGTCACTAACAATTTAACCAGCTGCACTGAAAACTGGCTCAGACTTAATGCTTGCTGGAGGACAACTAACGGTTTCCACTGCAGTACATGTCAATTTCTGCCTAGAACATACTATCCTGCAAGTATGCAGAAGCCATCTCACATGCAGTGGAACCACTTCTAGGAGCTACATGGTGTTCCTGTGTGTCAGTTACAACCCATACTCAGGGAGAAAGTCCCAAAGAGATGTGCCGCCACCACCATCACCAGTGTTGTTTTTTTGCCGCACCTGCTGAGACCCATGAAATGGGATATTCTGGTTGATGATGTAGGTGCTACTGCTGGTTGAAATGCTTCGCTGCCTTCCTTATCACTAATATAATAATAACATCTATTATTTCAGCTGCCGATTTGGTTAATTCTGAGAGCGTGCGCTGAAAGCACTTTGAGTCCCACTGGGAGAAAGGTGCTATATAAATATGAGTTATTATTATTATTATTATAAGCTGTCTAGATGATTTTTGTGTCCTCACTTTCTCCCTCTCATCCTCCACAATGCAACACTTCAGTTGATACTCAGAGAGTTGCTGCTGATCGTCATGATTCCTTGTTGAGAGAAAAAGATGATGGCTCTTTGGCAAAAATTCTGAAATTTTGTATGTGAAGCGTGGGTCCAGCAAAGAGGCAAGAATGTATTCCTCATTGCTTTTAATGGACACTATGCACGGATCTTGTTCAAAGCATGCTAATATGTCCTTTACCAGCTGGTGCATGTCTGTGTTGTCATTATGGTAAGATTCCTCAGCCATCCTCCTCATTTTTTTCTGCAATAAAAATATCAGTGGTAGAATTTCACAAATCCCTACCCCTATGGGACTCACCAGCATAGTTGCCTCCTGAAATGGTTTCAGCAGCTCATTTACATCACACATTAGTTGCCATTGGCCAGGTGACAAAGAGGCTCCCTCCAAAGCCTTCCAGTTTTGCATGGTGTACTCGCTATTGGCCTTATTCTGCTCGTACAAACGCTTTGGCATGTACAGTGGGTAATTCCACCTGGTAGGGACCTCTGTTTTCAGCTGGTGATGGGGCAGGTTGTTACACTCTTGTATGGAATATTGAGCATTGCGTGCACTGTAGGAGTGATTAAAATGGGCACAGATTTTGCAGGCAATAGTAAGCATCTCTCTGAGGTTTCAGATTCTGCCAGGAATATGGTGACAACTAAAAGTAGCACATAGGCAAAGTAGGGCACATGCACCATATCACCTATTCTCAAAGCAGAGATTATGTTGGAGCCATTATCAGAAGACACAAACCAGCTTTTAAGGAGTGGGGTACAAGCCATTCCTCTAACACCTGCTCTAGCTCACTTAAAAAACATCTACGGCTTTGTGGGACTATCTCTCAAAACTCTGCATGCACAAGGTGGCGTGCTGATGGTATGGACTATCCTGCTGATGCTGCCACTACCACCTTTTAATCACACTGCAAGAACCAGAAGCACGATTACTGGCTGTCACCTGATGCTGAAAATATTTTGCCAATAGGTGAAAACGGCGAATATTTTAATCACTTTATTTAAAGCGGATTCTTCCAGGAAAAAATCCTCTTTTTTTCACTGGAACACAACGGAACCTTTCCCCCGCCCCTACTTTCCATCTCTTTGCCTGCTACACTAACCAGCTGCTTGTACATTTCTGGCACAGCCATCCTGAAAAATCACTGCAGATATGGATATGCCAGCAAGGAGCTACACATCAGTTTTCTAAATCCTCAGTTTTCAACAAAGAATCCTGGCAACCTTGACATTCCACAGGTGTACGTTGGGATTGGTTTTATGAAGTTTTTGACACCTTCCCAGGAACTCAGTTAGTGTGGGTTGGCAGGACATGGCAGAAGAACCCTGGAACTTGATTGCTTTAACAACATGAGGAGGTGGTGGAGGTAGTGGCAACATGTGTGGACAGTGTATGACTCTTGCAATCTCCCACAGCAAAGCCAGAGTCATCATACTCCTCTGCAGCAGGAGCCATAGGTGTTACTTGGAATGAAATAACTGTTGGCAGTATCACACTCTCTTTTCTGCCCCAGAACCCTGGGAACTTTTTGGAGTGCTTCTGCTGCTGCTGCTAGTTGTGGCACCCCCTGATCTGCTGATAGCGTGTCTCCCAGTCAGACCTGTGATTGTGCTTCAGGTGGGATCTCATAGAAGAGGTGCCTAGGTGTGAGCCTGCTTTACCCTGCTCCCATGCTTTTTGCACAGACAACAGATAGCAACATGATTAGTTTTAGGATCCTGAGTGATGTATATCCATACTGTGCACTTCGTGGACTGAGGGGTTCCTGTGGAGCTGCTACTACTACTGGAGCTAGATGTTGATGCAATTCTACTGCTACTGCTATCAGGCGTTAAAGATGCAGCTCTTCCAGCAGCAGCAGAGACACTCGTCATATCTAACATTGTGGATGTTAATAGTCTGTGTTGCTGTTGTTGTTGCTGCTGGGTACTCAACACAGGTGTGTTTGGCTGAGTGGGACTTGGAAGAGGCAATGATGCTGATAATGACTGAAAGGGTGACTGTGTACTTTTTGCCAACTTTACTTGTCCAGGATCAGCCTTTCCAATGGTTATCCTAAACAGTTTATAGACAGGCACAGTGCTCCTTTTCAGTTGTGGAAGATTCAGCCTTTGCCTTTCTGCTAACCTTATGGCCATGTCATCACACTCTCACTCTCAACTTCTTCTATATCTAAACAAGAGAAGGATTCTGGAGGGATATATTCTAGATCTGCAGCATCATCAGTCATCATTAGGTTCTCCTCTGCATCAGCAACACCTGAACCTTTTTGCCCACTACCCTTATATTCCTCTAAGCTTTCAGAGGTCTCAAACAATGTATTTTTACTTTTACTTTAATAAAGTTTGCTATTTTCAGGATAGGTGTTTTGGTGGTTGTTTATGTCACCATCTGATGCAACAGACAGTTCAGCTGCTACACCCTCCTCCATTATGCTATTGCCATCATCAAGACTAGAATGTGACTTGTTGTCATATTCAGTGTCCTTCTTATATGTCTCCTTATATGGTTCTTTTTGTACTGGCACTGGTGGTGCTGGAAGTTTTGCTGGGACCTTGACAAACTGCTTCCTCCCTTGGAAGACAGGGATCATCATCATCATCATTTAATGCACACGTTGCAACAACCATTGCTGCAGTCAGTTTTTGAACTGCTACTTTACTCCCACATCTCTGCACTGCTCCACTTTTCTCCCTCCCCCTTCCCCTTGTGCATTTGCTGGACATTACTCAACTACTGTGTGTGTTTTTACTCTACGGTACACAACACAACTGATGGAGTTTAATGTCTTGCCTTAGCCCAATCTGCTGTCTGTCACTTAATATATTTAGTCTATTTCCTTATTGTTTTTTTTAATTATTTAAAATTTATTGTATTATATTATTTACTTTTATTAATATTATTTATTTATTTTAAGTTGTCCACCCTATCTTATCACAGTCTGAAAAAGACTGAAAAACAAAATCAACAACTTCTTTTCCTATACTTTCCCAGCACAGAGAAAATAACAGCAAGATCAGCAGCCAAATTGATCCCCATCTGCCTGTGTCTTGCCAGTCAGTCACATGGAATTTGGGGTCAACCTCCTTCCTCCCTTCTTCTCCCCCAAAGTATCCCGAGACTCTCGTAATACAGAGAACAAATGTCCTACCTAAAAGCCTCCTTAAACTAAACTTCAATTCCCCTTTATTTGCTTATCTTCTCTAGCTCAAAACATACTGCTTTCTCATCTCACAAACACAGAAAGCCATGGTGTGAGAGCCTGACACTCTTGAATATGGGTCTAGAAAAGTAGAAAAAAACTTTCATATGGTGGGGAAAAATGTTTCTTCCCACTGATTTCAATGCAATGAGCTAAGTGAAAAAAGCTGAAAAATGTTACTTTTTGAGGGAAATTATTCTCCAGGTGTGAAGTGCCATTATTCGCCAATTTTGGTTTGTGGAATATTGTTCACCCATCCCTAGTTATATCCAGTTAATAAGCAGCACTCCCTATGAATCCTAAGAAGTGTAGGTTGTGTCCAGTTATGGCATAAACAACAAGCTTAAATGTTTGTTGTGTTCAGTTATGACATAAACAGCAATCCCATTTAATCCTAAGTGTTTATTATGTCCAGTTATGGCACACCCAACACTCCCTTCTAATAGATGATAGCCTTGGGTGGGTCAGAAAAAAGTTTATCATCTGGCTATGACTAGCTCATAAGAGCTAGAGGTGTCCATATTAGGCATTTAAGTATTTGGGGGTCAAGATCCTTCCTCCCTTTTTCTCCCCAGAGTGCCCCACTGAGTCTCCTAATACACAGAACAAATGTCTTACCTAAAAGATTCCATCAAATAAACTCCAATTCCACTATCTTCTCTAGCTCAAACAACGTGCTGCTCTCTCACAAACACAGAATGGCATTCTTTGAGAGCCTGATACACTTTTATATGGTTGTAGAAAACTAGAGAACACTTTCTTGTGTTCTTCTTCCCATTGATTTCAATGCACAATGAGCTAGGTTAAAAAATGGGAAATAGTGAAAATCAGCACTTTTCGGTGGAAATTGTTTGCCAAGAGGGAAGTGCCATTTTTTGCCGATTTCAGTTTCAGGTTAAAATTTTTGCCCATCCCTACTCCCTACTTTTAATACAAGTTCACATACCCCTAATTTTGTATATGTAGAATGGCCTCACAATTCCTTAGAATATAGTGAGTACAATAAAGAAAGGGCTGAGAGTCAAATGTACATAAACAGGTATATATATTTATTATGCATATACCATAAATTATACAGAAATAAAAAAAATATGATTAGTAAATATCATTAGTAAATTCAGTATAAGTAGCAGAGTGTAAGTAAATAATACATGCTTGCAATAAGAAAAGTATTACATACCATTAGTCTTGGATAGAGATATCACTTTTTCTCTGTTCTCTGTTCTGTGAGTCTCATCACTTGTATCATTATATATATATATGTATATATATAGATATAGATAGATATACAGGTTGAGCATTCCTTATCGGAAAACCAAAATATTAAGAAATCCAAAATCTTTCCCACGCATGCGCAGACTTCTTGACTTATTACTCAGAGTGTTTTTTTTTCCTCTGCTCTGTGGCATAACGGATAATGTCTGCAGAAGACACACCTGTGGGTGACAGTGATAAGAAGAAGAGGAAGTGTTTATGTTTATCTATTGCACAGAAAATCAAGCTGTTGGAAAAACTGGCCAGTGGTGTAAGTGTGAAACTTCTTACAGAAGAGTATGGTGTTGGAGTGACCACCATATATGACCTGAAGAAACAGACAGATAAACTGTTGAAGTTCTATTCTGAAAGTGATGAACAGAAGTTGATGAAAAATAGAAAAACACTACATACATCTAGAAATAAAGATCTAGATCGTGCATTGAAGTGTGGATCCATCAGCATTGCAGTGAATACATGCCACTTAATAGAATGCTGATCATGAAACAAGCAAAGATCTATCATGAAGAACTGAAAATGGAAGGGAACTGTGAATATTCAACAGGCTGGTTTCAGAAATATAAGAAAAGATGTGGCATTACATTTTTAAAGATTTGTGGTGATAAAGCATCTGCAGATCACGAAGAAGCGGAGAAAGTCATTGGCGAGTTTGCCAAGGTCATTGTTGATAAAAATCTGACACCAGAACAAATCTATAATGCTGATGAAACATCACTTTTTTGGCGTTATTGCCCCAAAAAGACATTGACTACAGCTGATGAGACAGCCCCTACAGGAATTAAGGATGCCAAGGACAGAACAACTGCTCTGGCATGTGTTAATGCAGCAGGCACACGTAAGTGTAAACTTGCTGTGATAGGCAAAAGCTTGCATCCTTGCTTTTTTAAAGGAGCAAATTTTTTACCAGTCCAATATTATGCTAACAAAAAGGCATGGATCACCAGGGACATCTTTTCTGATTGGTTCCACATACATTTTGTACCAGCAGCTCGTGCTCACTGCAGGGAAGCTGGACTGAATGACAACTGCAAGATTTTGTTATTCCTTGACAACTGTTCTGCTCATCCTTCACCTGAAATTCTCATAAAAAATGTTTATGCCATGTACTTTACTCCAAATATGACTTCATTGATTCAGCCATGTGACCAGGGTATCCTTGGATCAATGTAGTCACTACAAAAAACCTTGAACAGCATGCTAGCAGCAGTGAACAGAAGTGTGGGTGTGGAAGGTTTCCAAAAGGAGTTTAACATGAAGGATGCCATATATGCTGTTGCCATCGCTTGGAATACAGTGACAAAATACACAGTTGTTCATGCCTGGCACAACCTCTGGCCTGCAACTAAGTTCAGTGAAGATGATGACAATGAAGTACAAGGTGCTGACTTCGAAGTATTCCGTGTATCAAAAGAGAAAAAACTTATGTCTGACCTCCTTAGATATGCAAGAAATATACAGTCAGAGTCTGTCAGCAAGCTGTAAGAAGTAGAAGTTTTTAACATCAATAATGAGGCTCCAGTTGTTTTTTCATTGACTGATGGTAAAATAGCCGAAACTGTTCTGAATCAAGGTGATTGTGATAACAGTGATGATGAAGATGACATTGTTACCACTGCAGAAAAAGTGCCTGTAGACAACATGGTGAAAATGTGTGATGGTCTTATTGAAGGACTAGAGGAGCATGCATTCATAAAAGAACATGAAATCCTGTCAGTTTATAAAATCAAAGAGAGACTTCTAAGAAGCATTTTAAAAAAAAAAAAAAAAAAAAAAGGGAAGCATTTAAAAAGCCATCCAGCACAATGCCTCCTCATCACTAGAGGACTCATCTCCTGGTCCCTCATCTGTTCCTGATGTTTTTCTCACCTTAAAAAAAAAAAAAAGTAACATTTTAACCCTTTCACTGCCAGAGGGATACGCAACGCTTTGCAATGTATTGTGTACCCCTCTGGCATTCAACGGATTAATCAAAACCCAGCATTGTAGGTTGAGACGGAAAGCCTGCCATTGTTTGTGTTGATGTTGTTTGGCATTTTGGGTGCCAGAGGGGTACAGCTCTGTACCGCAGTCTTTCCAGAAATAAATACACAGCAGATTTTTAACAATGTATATTTCCAAAAGAATATGCATTTTTAAGAATAACAAACCACTGATTAAAGCTTAGAGATATATCAGGATGGCAATTAGGTAAACTTGTACAGGGGTGATAATGCCCCTTTAAGTACTAATGTGCGAATAAGTGTAAGAAAATGATTGCTTATCAGTAGCATACTTTGTTTCATGCACAAAATTAATAAAATATTGTAAAAAATTACCATCAGGCTATGTGTATTGTGTACATGAAAATAAAAGTATTTCATGTTTAGATTCAAAAAAATATTCCGAAATCCGAAAAAATCCGAAATCCGTAAAACTGCTGCGTCCCAAGCATTTCGTATAAGGGATGCTCAGCCTGTCTATGCTTTGCCACACCTTTTTATCTACTCTAGTATAAATTTCACTAGTCTGTTACAAAACAATCAAATTCTGCTTCAAAATGATCTATGCTGGTCTAAAATCAGGTTCAAAATATTATTGTTATTTTGGCCTAAAAAATTCCACATGTACTCTGTTGCCCTATCAGTGTAACATTACAAAAGGTTAGCGCCAAGTGTGCATCAACAAAAGAAGATGTTCTATAAACAAAAGATAAGACTCTTAATACTAGACACTAAAAGCACTAAGTATAAACAACATTCTGCAAATGACCTTGTATACATAGTCTGTTTGTACTGTTTCCTGCTAGTTCCTACCTGGTTACTGGATCTTGTATGCTGTGCTCTTGGACTTGTTCCAGAAGTTTGTGTTTTTCCCTGCTTCTCATCTGCTCTTGTCTGCTTGGGTATTAAGGACCACTGTACCTTAAGCACTTGCAGAGCCGAGTCTTGTTCAGGTGGAACTCCAGCTGTTCTGCTCTTGCTGAGTGATTTTTTCTACACTGCCACCAGTGTTCAGGACCTGTACTGCTGCTTGACTCCAGCTAGTCCACCTTATGCCCAATCTCTGCATTGCAGCCAGACATGAGCTACTCCTTCTAATATTCTTTTCCTATACTGCAATCTGTCCTCAGCATCTTGTCTAGTCCATTAGATAGCTGCTTAGCAATTTACTCTAGAACTCCACTTGTGACCATTTCTACTGACCCTGTCTAGTGATCCATAGCATTGTTTGGCTGTACTGGTCTGTGCTATAAAACCATGAAGTTGATACCTTTACCCAGCTTTGGCTGAAGTAAGGCTATGCAGTGAACTGCCAATGTACTCTAGCTTCTCACTCTAGCAATGATCCCCAGCATCTTGTGGCTTACAGTGGCAGTTCAGATTAGAGACTTGGTCCTCAAAATCTGGCATAACGACATATCCTTATGAGTCATGACTCATAAGAATTTGATATATTTGGAGCTGACACAAGGACTTAATTTACATCAAGCTAGGTGGGCCTTATTTTTTAACTTTCCACAGTTTCCTCTCCAAAATGAATTATTCCTTGTGAACTATTTCAGCAATCTCAACCTCAACCTTGGAAAGGCCAAGGATTTGTTTTCAAACAATAATTTAAATCCATTACATGTCTGATTTGTACCTCAATCTTATTATCTGGAGATCCTCAAACTGAAAAAGGTGAAACATGGCACTGCCTACTGGGAAGGAAATTTTCCTCTTTTTTCCACCTTGCTCATTATAATCAATGGTAAGACTAAATTTGCCCAACACGTGGAAAGTTTCTCTTCACTTCCACTGAGATAATTTAAAAAGTGGTGTCAGGTTCACAAAGTATGTCATTCTGTGTTTGTTAGAGAGAGAGAAAGTAGCACAATTTGAGATAGAGAATATAGGAAAAGAAAGTGGAACTGGAATTTAGTTTATGGAGTCTTTTAAGCAGGCAACATATTCTCTATGTTAGTGGCATCTGGAAGACTGTGTTAGGGGAGTCTAGTGCACTCTGGAGTAATGTGAAGGAAGAGAAAGGAAATTTACCACAAATACTCCAAAATCTTGTTTAACAGAGAGAGAGAGAGAGAGAGAGAGAGAGAGAGAAAGAGGAGCAGCAGCAGCAGCTAAAATCCTTTTTATATTAGCTAAAGGCAAAGAGGGGAAGAATCACTTGCTCAGGGAGTGAGCTTTTTTTGTAGACGGTGATAGGGACAGTTAATTAAAAAATAAAACAATTAAAGACTCTGTCTTGAGTTGTAACTGAGACCGAAAGATATTACAAGACACAGAGACTTACTGTAACTGATAAAGTATTTTGTAAAGGGCAAGACATCACACACAATCAGTTCTGTTGTGTACATTACTGTTAAAATCCACACTCCTTTGATAATGTCCAGCGTGCTAGGGGTAGGGGTAGAAGGAAAGGAGTAGGTGCAGTTGCTGCAGCGTGTGCAATAAACAATGATGATCCTTCTCTTCCTGAGGAAGCTGTTTGTCAAAGTCTCATTAAAAGCTTCTCCACCATCAGCATTATTGAGAAACAATTTAAAAACACTGAAAACAATTAGTCATATTCTGGTGTTGATGGCATAACAAGGGAAGGTGTAGCAGTTCCACCAATTGCTCATCTGAGAGTGAGAGAAGCAAGTACAACAACTGTCCTGTAAGTAGTAGTGAAACTTCTGAAAATCCCTGTAAGGGCAGAAGTAAAAATAAATTAATTGAGACTTCAAAAAGCTTAGAGGAATATAAACATAGTGGAGAAGTAGCAGAGAGTTATGCTGAGGATTACCTAATTCTTGATGATGTTAATCTAGATTATATCTCTCCAGCATCCTCATCTTCAGATACAGTTTCAGAGTGAGAGAGATTATGCCATGGCCATAAATTAGTTGAAAGGAAAAGGCACCACTTAAAAGCTGCATTGTATCTATTTTAAAACTTGTAAGTCATCATCAACATTGTCACTGCTTCCAAGTCCAGTCTCCACCCTGTCACACACCCTATTACTGATTAAGCAGCAACACAGATCATCATCATCAACATTCACAATCCTAAGTATGACAAGTGCTTCTCCTGTTGTTGGAAGTGCAGAACTTTTGATACCCTAGTAGTAGTATTAGTAGAACCTCAGTAACTGGGAAGTATCACAATTGACACATCTGCTCTCTTATTGAGCAAAGGCACAACATCAACCAACCACCTTGATTTTAAGGTCAGCAGTGTTAAATCAACACAAATAAATAAATTAATGTGCACTTATTATGACATTTGTCTGCTCTTCTAAGGACGCAGGAGGCCAAGAAGGCTTAATACGAATAACTAATTGTTTCTTCCTCTGTCTTTGCTCCCTTATACCCTGCATTCAATCGCTTTCCACCACATTGCCATGTGTGTGCAGTGCACCACACAGTGTTCAATGGGTGCACACAACCTACAAGATCCTCACATCTACAGACTCTCTTTCATCTGGTGGGGGGAGGCAATGGAGGCAAAGGTGGTATGCCATAGGAGAAAGAGAACCCTGAGGATGCCGGAGCAGGAACAATGGGTTCATTTTCCAGCACCCAGAACAAGAAGATGATGACAACACAGGTGTTAACCTTATCATCAAACATCCAGGCTGGGTTTCTCTTATCTTCATCTGGGATTTTCACCACCATTCTTTCTGCCCATGGGGTGGGGCAAGGGGCACAGTGGCAGCTGCACTCAATTTCCCTTTTGGTGTTTGACTTTCAAATGCTTAGCATAAATGCAATGGTGTTTATGTTGCATATGCTTAATAAGGGAGATGTGCCAAGATGTGTCCCTTCCTTTCCCTTTTTCACTACTTATCTCACTTAGTGCACAGTTCAGTTACTGTAAATTGCACTGTGCCTTCCCCAAGGGAAAATATTCCCACAAGCATGATTTCAGTGAGGGGAGAAGAGGAGAAGAATGGCCTACTGCTTTTTCTTCCCCAAAATCACCTTTACTGGCTGTGGCAGGTACTGCTGCTGCTGATGCCTTAGCAGCAGCTCTAGAATTAGGACTAGGAGTAGCAATGGCAAGTAGAACTTGTCCTCATCCTATATCCCATAGTGGCCTGGTCTTCTCCTCATCATCCTGAATCTGTAGATTCAGCAGCAGGAATTACAGCAGTAGTAAATGCCAGAATGTCACTGCTGTTGGTGGTATTGGTGATGCCCACCCCCAGTTCATCTATTTCTCCCATTCCTTATAAGTTTTTGCCAAAAATGCCCTTGTGCTGTCTTCCAGACTAGCTGCTCCACCACCCTCACTCTCTTCACCATCACAAGTAGTTTCTTGTTGCTCTATGGGCCTGCTTGGTGATGACAAATGTGAGAGGTAATCTGCTGTCCCAGTTGGTCTGTGCTGCTCATACTGCTTCCCAGTATGTCTTTATTATACTTCCTCAGATCCTTAGGGAACCAGTTGCAGGACTGTGGATCATGTGGGCAGAAGAAAGATATCTCCTTTTTCTGATGGTGCCACTGGATTCCTCCATGTCTGATGCTGCAGCATCATCAGTGTCAGTCCAGCTTCTCCTATCTCTCATTGTTCTAGCCAGCACTGAATACAATTTTATTTTTAATTATTTTTTTACATTTTCAATCTCTCTCTCTCTCCCTCTGTTTGCTTCCAATCTCTTTCTCAGCTATTTTACAACATGCAGTATGGTGGGAAGCTCTGGGTTTTTTATATTATGGGGGTGGGAAGTTTTAACTCCATTAAAACATAGGTGGAAATTGGAACTATTCTGGTGGGAAAACATTTGATTTTGGCGAAGCGGCAGAAAATATATGACTTTTGCCCATCGTTAGTGAGCTCATTAAGCTTCTTCCAGTGGACATCCTGAATACAGAAGATCCTGGTTTAACTTAAATTTTGGTGGACTTCCCTACAACAAGACATGGAGGAGTTAGGCATGGGCAAAAAATTTCACCTCAAACTGAAATAGGCAAATAATGACACTTCCCACTTTGCTAATAATTTCCAGCGAAAAGTCCAGATTTTCCTCTTTTTTCACCTAGCTCATTCCATTGAAATCAATGGGAACAATGAATTTATAATCAACACGTAGCAATATAATTTTATTTCCAAATGGCGTAGTATAAAAGGGACATGAGGGTGCCTGTGTTGGTGAGGTATAGGGAAAGAATCAGCTGAACAGGAATGTTTTTTGGGGGGGTTGTTTACTGGGATTGGGGGGCAGTTCATAAAAAATAAATCCTAAATACAATACAAAAAAACCCATAAGACATGGTATAAAAGAGGTCTGAAGAGAGTGCCTGTGTTGGTGGGTAGAGTCTGGGGAATTAATCAGTTGAACAGGGAATTTGTTTGGGGGGTTCTTGACTGGAATTGGGGGGACAGTTAATAAAAAAATAAATTTATTAAATAAAATAAGAAATTTGTACGTAAAGTAATAGAGACAGGAACCCCCTGACATAAGCTGCCATTGGGGTGGACTGATACTTGACTTGATACAGTATTTTGTAGAGGATGATTTGTTAGATTTGTTGTTAGAGGTCCAAGCCCTAAGGAAACATTGAATTGTAGGACTTAAGCTTGTTTGGCCTAAGCCCTAAGGAAACATTGATTTGTAGGACATGGGCTGGTTAGAAATACACCCCCAAAAATTGTTTATTTTTTTGTAGGATTATTTATTTTATTTTTTTTTTCAAAGCACAGGCCCTGAGAAAAAAAGTCCTACTGGCCCAGTGCCAGCAGATCATGTTTCCAGTGGCCACTGGCTATTGTCAAATGTCCTCCTGAGTCCATAATTGCAGAATTTGCAACTGCTTTTTTTGCTGCTGCTGATGATGATGATGATGAGTTGTTTAAGCAACAGGATGATTAGGCAGCAAAAAGAGAATGGGATCAACAATAGCAGTAACATGGGAGATAGATGATGAAGGTTCCACTTGCCACGACTAGCTCCAGTGATGTAACTGAGGCAGTAGCAGCCCCCAGTCTATGTGGAGAAAAGAGGAAGTTGGCCAATAATTCTTCTCCACATGCCCCTCCTCCAAAATCATGGGTGTGTTGTTATTAGAATATAATTTTTTCCCTTGAGAGCAGGAACTGTGCATTAGCAACTGCAATGTGCACAGTGTGTGTGGTAAATAACATCTGGGGGCACAACTGTGTCCAAACACCATGACACCAGAACCCAAGTACTGCCGTTGACAGTTTAATAATAATGATGAATCCTCCCTACCGCCATTTTAGCATATTCTGCCGGATGGAATCTCCTCAGATGCCGCTTAATGCCTTGGTTGCCATTCTCCTCCACCACACTGCCATGTGTGGTCAGTGCACCACACAGTGCACAGTGGGTGGAGATGAACTGCCACATCCTAACATCAACAGAGTGGCTATCATTTGGCGGGGGAGGTAATGATGAACAAGGCTGATTGGCAGAAGATGATGGTGATGGCGAGCTAATTGTTTCATTTGTCATGGAACTTCCATTGTTTGCCTGGGTTTCACTACTCTTCCTCCTTTTTGATCTTTGCCCCGCCTCTTGTTGCCTTTCTGGAGTCAGGAGGCACAGCAACAGTGGTGCTTAATTTCTGTAGTGGGTGTTTAGCTTTAACATGATGACATAAATATCATGGTGTTTGTGTTTCATGTGTGATATCAGGGAGCTTGTGCCAAGGTGTGTTCCCTCCTTTCCACTTCTCACTGACTTGTGACAAATTGTGCACAGTGCCATTGTTGATGACTGCACTGTGCCCGCACCAAGTGAAAAATAGTCCCACACCCATGACTTCATGTGAGAGGGATAGGGAACAGGTGGAGAAGAATGGCCTCTTTCTTCTTGTCCTCCACATTCCCCTTCGCTGTTTGTGGCAGCAGATAATGTTGCTGCTGCTGTTGCTACTGCCTCAGATTCTGCACTGCAGCTAGGACCAGGAGTATTGCTGCTGCTGGCAAGTGGAATCTGTCCTAGTCCCGCATCGCTTGATGACCCCATTGCCACTATATCCATGGTGGTCTGTGAGCCAGATTATACCTTGCAAGGATTTTTATTTAGTAACAAAAATAATTATTTATGCTTTTTGAAAACCAGAATGACAGCATATTATTTTTAACAGATATGCCTGACTGCATTTAACCCTTAGATTTAATGGTTAAGTCTGGCATATCTTCTGGACTTTTTTTTTTTAATCAAAAAAATAATTTTAAAATACAGAATGGAAAGAAGACGCAAGACTGAAGAAGAAGGAAGAGAGATGATTTTGGATGAAGACGGACAGTAGCTGACCAAGGTGCTGAGGACTCCACTGGACATCAGGATTATAGGTAAGTGTTTATTTTCAGGGGATGTTGATAACGTTAGGGATGTTATCCCTGTGAGTACCAGTGGGTATGCAATACTGTATGATGCGTTGCACGTACCCCACTGGTACTCATAGGGTTAATATTCTTTTGTTTTTAAATACATTTTTAGTTCCTTGGATGTACTTATATGGGGCTTAGGGACTCATATCAATACATCCACAAATGACTAGTTTAGGGATCACTAGCCACTCATGCATGTGTGTGTATTGGAAACCACTTTTCTAACACACATCAGTGGGACTCTGCACTTACTTTTGATGGCAAAGTTTTAACTCTAAAAAATGTGTAGTCTTTAACATTCATTTAAGCCACCTGCATATATTAGAATGGTAAAATCAACTAATTTTTAATTGAGTCCAAAGGGTGTAAATTTTGTCCCCCCTGGAATTTTTAAGCAGCAGTGGTTATTGGCAGCACAGTTAATAGAATAACAACCTGTGCTTTCAAAACCACCTTCGCCAGTTTTGATTTTTTACCATGGGGAATAGTACTGAGCCCATAATCCGTTCTCAGAAACTGGTCTAAATGTAAACCCTGTGACTAGCTGTAACTAGGTTCACATTTAAAGGGATAGAGCATGCTACTTCACTTTAGTGTTGCTGACAGCCTGTGCACTTCATAAAAATAAAGTGTAAAACTGATTAAATCATTTTATACAAAAATCTATTTAGAAAATCTAAGATGCACCTAAAATCTTTAACTAACAGAATTTATATAGTGGCATTTTATAACTGCACTAATTGCATGCAAAAAATCAGAGGCAAATCATGAAAAAAAATATGTTTTGCATAATTATATTTATCTAAAAACAGTAGGGGATAAATATTTAAATATGGTAACAAATGAAAGCTTATTTCATTCCGAAACAAAAAATAAAGATAATTTGCATAGTTATACTAAGTAATATACCTGATTTAACAAACACATATATAGAAATGTGAAATTTGATGCAGTACTAATGGCACAGAATATATGGTAGCAAATCAAGAGAAAACCACTCTCTTTTAATTGACTCCTTATCAACAGGCTGACGCAGTGCGTGAATGGCCGTTAAGGACCATGGGTAATTTTTTTTTTCTTAATGGGTTCCAAGGTCGCTGAGAAGTGTGCAGCCGCATGGCAACCACGCAGTTCCATGATGTGCCAAGACCATAACCAGTTTTTAAGTCCTGGAACCAGGATTCCTCACATAAACACAGGTAAATCAGTAAGTGGTTCAGTCATTCTATAGTATATGTCTGAGTTTAAAACATTCACTTTTGCTTAATTGAATATCTTCTGAAAACATGTACTGGTGGTGGTGGGGGGGGCATGAGGACAAGTTTGAGCACCTCAGATCTAGAGACATCTTCAAGGCATCAGAAGATATTGCTAGCATTCAAGTGGTTAAAAAATCCTCTTCTTAATGTTTACTTATTTTAATACTTTGGCCAAAACCCCCACACAAATCTCTAATCACTTACATGCAAATTGTTAATTAATTGAAAACATGCACAGTAAAGTGATAACATTTAGTGTAGCACATTTAAACGAAAGGTTGCAGAACATGAATATGTAATGTCTGTGAACTATTTGTACAATATCTGTGAATAGATTTCTTCAATAAATCTATCCATCATTTTTTCAATTTTTTAAAGATCTGGCCACCATTAAGTCTGTTTTGATAGGGTTTTTTTAAACGTGAATGAAAGCAACTATTAACAGAAGAAACCATTTCCATAGCCAGAACATTTCCTTTTTAAGCTCAGGTGGAATGACTAACATAATTGAACACTGAATGGTTCAGTCTATTAATGATTACATTTTCTACCCTGGGCTCATCGCCCAAGACGAACTATTGCAGACACTTTCATTTGATACATGTTCTACTTCTAGAATAACAGTTTTGAATTCAATCAATTAACTCCTCCTGATATTTAAACAGTAACTTTATTATATTCACTACAGTGCAACAATTTATTATTTGGTAAAATATTGACGTTGCCTTCACTCGCTGATTTGGAAATTTCAGAATAGGAAATGGGGAAATTAAACATACTTACAATTACAAAGTACAGGAAATATGCTCATTTTAATATAATTCATTTCTATGCACAAGGCTGAAAGACCTACAGCACAAAATTCTGCTATAAAAAAGATTCTTATACAAGGGCCTTTATGTACATTTAAGCTCTATAAAAAAAGGTTAAGCTTTTATTTTAGAAATAAGATCCAAATGTGCGCACTTCGATTAGTTAGTCCTAATAGATCACGTCAAGTTGTCATTATGTGAATGTTTTTTTTTGAAAAACAAATGTTTTAAATCATGGTGTTGAAAAGCAAGTTGGTATAATTACAAGGATATTGACACTGGAAAAAAACATTTAGGACCTAAAGTGAACCTTCCATAGTTCCAATTTTTGCTGTGCTAGTAAAAGGCAAAAAAAAAAAAAAGAAAAGAAAAGAAACAGCACTGACACCTTTTTCAGTTCTACTAGGGCCTAACTCAGAATGAAAAAAAAATTAGCAATTGTGGAGCAAACTAATTTTATCATAGTGTCTTTATCCGATTGTAAACTCAAACAACTAGTAGTAGACTACAATATCGATCCAACCGAAAAGGAAACAAGTATATAGATATAAAAGACTTCTGTATGAAGGACTACTACATCTACCTAGGCAAAGCCTTCTGTTAACATTCATAGAAAAGTGACCCCACTTCATTTTTACTATAGCGTTTAGCATATAATGCATTTATAATCCTTATTAAGTCCAGCAATATTTAGCATCTAATTTCTGCGGAGACTCATCGGCAGACAACATCACAGACAACTTGCCTAAGAGGCATCTGCGTGCCTCCTCAGTGATTGGCAAGGGAGAGTTGCATTGTACCTCAAGGTACTGAGAGGGATGGACAGCGCAGATGCACAGATGCCTCTTCAGCAAGATGCTTGGTGGTGAGTCTCTGAATAACTTAGATTTATAAATAATACCGGACTTAATAAGGATTATAAATGTATTTATATGCTTAACGCTATGGTACAAATGAACTGGGGGGCACTTTTAAATGAGTGATAGTCCCACTTTAAACCCTTAAGGACCACAGGACATTTTTTTTTTACCCTTCAATTCATGGGTCCCAGAGCAGTGTGCAGCCGCGCAGGGAGCCCTGAATTCCATGACTTGCCGGGGCCATCACTGGTCCTTAAGTGCAGTTCTTAAGGAGTTAAACAAATTAAGAGTTATTTATTCTTAAAGCATATTTCCTCTTCAATTCAGGACATTCTGACTAAGTGATAAACTAAGGAACAATGTCCAGGCAGCAGTTTACAAAAATCTAGAATTTATAAATGGTCTAGCAAGTTACTAGCCAGCACCACCAATCTTGTTCTGCAAAACAGTGGATCAAATTCCAAAACTGTTGTCCAGCTTTAGTTTGCATTTGAAATTCAAAGCTAAAATGCATATCAATTTAACATTATGCTGTAGAAATTAATATTACTTAAGTATCATTGTTAAACAAATGAAGAGACAATTATTCTTAATAATAGTTTCACTTTAAACAGAAATAATGTAATCAGATGCTCAGTCATCCTGTTGTATGTGAATCCTATTGAGCTAGAGACTACTTTTGTACAAGTCAATTAAACTGAAAAATGTAAGCAACTTACAAGAAAATTATTCTTTCCTCCACATCTCCAGTCACCTTTTATGACTATTGAAGACACTGAGCCATATGTACAAAGAAAATTAAGCAACTATAGGGTTAACTAAATGCCCTGAAAAAAATAGCTGCACAAAGAAACCGTTGAGAATGGCTAAGATCAACTATCCACAGATCAGACACAAAGACAACAATTAACTAAAATATGACAATGTATAAAATTGGCAAGGTGAAACTGATGACAAGAAAAAGAAGATGACTTAAGTAAATTAAAAAATAAGATAAAATAAATGAACCAATCAATATACAAGTTGAAATGCGAGTATAAATGTAACAATACATAAAATATGGGTAAGAGGAAATAAGTTGCAAAAACATGTCCATAATAGGAATAGTCTCAATATATAGTTATGCAACAATCCTAAGTGCTGTCCATATATGGTAATCAATGGAAATAGATAACCACAGTATATTGTCTCCAATATTAGTACTACAAGTGTTGGTAGTATGGTAGAGTTGATGAGATGATATGATAAGAGAGATAATGGAGTGAGTAAATGATGAAGGATGAATTGACCGATAGCAATGATAATGAAAAAGAATGATAGCAGTGTCCCTCTTGGCACAGCTCGATTAAGTGACCTTGTTCACTTGGACAAATATTCTGGTAAGAAAATATAAGCAAAAGGAGAGAGAGGAACAGATACTATCTAAGTGCAGCAAATGTTATTAATGTAAAAACAAACATAAAACTTTGGTTCATAAATTCACATCGTGGCCGTCTTGGGCAGTAGGAGTCTGTAGGGTCCCTACCCCTGGTAGCCATGAAAGCTGTGCCCACCAAGCTGTCCTGAAGTCTGCTAGTCCAGTAAATTCAGTCATCAAATGTCCTTAGATGTTCCATACTGGACTTGTCCTCACAAGATGCCAAGCTGGAGGATCTTCAGAAGGATCACAACATCACCTGGCCTAGACTACACGTGTGCTCAGAACGTCACGTAGTGAGTTGGATCCCGCTGCATGTCAGGTCCCCCAGGTTGTCCTCTAATTTATAGTATTCTTTCACTGACCAGTACATTAAAATATATATAGATTAATTCTTGCAACCCCTAGTTCATAACTATAACATTTACTTCAACACATACAAGAAATCTAATGAAAAACAGGATTATTTGCATCAGTTCCTCTTGTGTTGTATTTGTATTTTTTTTACCCAAACTAACTGCCCAATAGGGAGAATAACTGTACCCATTGATGTAAATTGGGCTAGAGATGAAAATTGTATTTATGGCTTGGCACAGAATTGTGCCTTATGGCCTACTATATCCAGATTGCTGTGAACTAAAAATTCACCTTTAAATATATAAAAATGTTTTGCTTTATATTAATCACATTTAAAAATGCATACTGTCAATTTTCACCATCATTATCCCCCAGCAGAATTGTTTTGTTTTGCCATTTCTTTTCATGGTGGGTAAAATATCTAAAGAAGATGTGTTTTTTTAGGGTTTGTTTACTCTGGTAAAATAATAATAGTGAATGAAAAAGTTCATTATTGTTCTGTTGCATTAAAGGGATAGTAATACTTACTATGTAAAGAAATCTATATTGTAATGTTTATCCCCCTGAGTAAAAAAAAGGTACTCTCACTGCTGAAAGGTGTTTTATTCAAAAGTTATTACAGCTCAAAGTTTAATTTTTTAGGTGCAATATCCCAGTGGCCTGAGATTGTACAGTGATGCTGTTGCTACACCATCCTATGGACTGCTGTGGTCCGTAGACCATAACTCAGAGGTACTGTCTTTAAAGGAACAGTAATGTCCCATAAAAATGTTTTGTAGATTAAAAAAAAATTATGTGGCGCAAATCCTATAAAGGTTTGAGTGATATTCTCATCTAAAGTTCCCCCTTTACAGCTGACAGAAGGAGATTCGTGTCGGACGACCAGAGGCAGCTCTTCCTCCCACTCCTTATGTATGGCTGTGAAACATGGACACTGAATGCCAAAACCATACAAAAGTTTACACAGAGAAGTATGGAGCAGTGAATTCTAAACAGAACAAAGAGACCAAAAAACTTATGCATAGATTCTTCAGCAAACAAAGGTCTATAACATCAATGAAAGCATAAAGCACTTGAAATGGAAGTGGGCAGGCCACATAGCAAGAAGACCTAATGGTAAACGGACCAAACTACATTTTCAATAGATTTCATTTGATACTAAATGCCCAAGAAAAAAGACCGAAGACAAGATGGGTAGATGAAATTACCAAATTTGTTGGTACACAGTGGCAACTAAAGGCACAGGACTGAAGTTGTTGGAGGATTGCTGAGGAGGCCTTCATCCTGCGGTGGATCGACAATGCCTGAAGTTGATGATGATATACTCAGGGCACAATAAAACGTCTCAAAAGTTCAATAGATTTAAGTGGGGCTTTTAACCCCTTGAATTCTAGATGGATTTCCAGTGCATTGCAAAGTAATTTGGTTATCTGCCAATATAGTGACATTGGCTTTCTCCAGAACTACTCCACTTGGTTTTATCCATGTGGTCCATTGTTTTTCACATGGGGGATTTTTTTGCTGTTTTGGCTTTTTAGCTCCATTAAATTTGTAGGAAAATGTCAAAGGAATTGCAATGGCATCTCCCTAATAACACATGTGGATTCACTTTCAGTGAATTTTGATCTGCTATTTCTATTGAGAGCAAGTTATGTGATGAGAAAAAGAAAGCCTTGGTACAAATGGTACCTAGTTCACATGTAAAATGAAATTAAATAAAATAGAAATGCAGTCAAAATCTTTTTTTAATACAATTTTATTGTTATAAACCACTTGCACATGTGAACATAGCCAAACTGTGTGCATGTGGACGAGTATGTCGATGATTGTGTATGTGTGTAGATATGTATGTATAGTCAGCAAAAGTATGAGCAAGTGACTGTGCGTGAATAAGCAGGGAACATTTGCCTATGAATGGGATTAAGCAAGTGAGCATGAGTGATTGTGTGAGCACAATTGTGAATGAGCAAGAGCAAGTCTCGGTGTGAGCGAGTCTAAGCATGACTAAGCACAGATTCTGTGCATAAGTGAACATAAACGGTTGTGAGCATAAGTGAGTGCAAACAAGTCTGAGAATAAGTGAGAACAAGTAAATCTGAATGTGTGAGCACAGTCAATTCTGAGTATGAGAGCGAGTCTGAACATGAGTGTGCACAAGCAAGTTAGCATGACTGAGGATAAGCATTAGTAAGCATTAGCAAAGCTGAGCATTCTGAGTGTGACTGAGCACTATTGAGACCGAGCATAAGTGTGCATTAGTCAGAGTGAGCAAAAGTGAGAATAGGCATGTCTGACCACAGGCAAGTCTAAGTGTGTGTGGGTCTAAACATGTGAAAGAATGAAAATCAGTGAGCTATTCTAAGGCACGTTATTAATTCTGAATGGTAAGGGAAACATACAAAATACTAAGTACTCTGTGAGTTCTGAGAGAACAGAAAAAAGTGATTGATTTTGCCAGTGTATTTAAACAAATAAGTCTAAGCTAGAACATTTGAGCCAAAGCAAATGAGAATATATTTAATTGTTTTTGAGTGAGTGGCCTGAGAGTTAGCGCTGCCTAATAACCACTTTTATCAAATCTTGAATACAAATCTTTTTGCAGTATGGAAAAGTATACAAATGAGGAGTGAAGAGTAAATGTAGGGTTAATATCTACTTCTATATGCTGCTTGTATATTATGGTAATATAAGTACCTGTCAGATTAAATAAAAAGTTCAGTTGCATGTGCTGAGAATCATTGAACCCTGGAAAGACACAAAATGGTTGATATTTAGACTATTGCTTTGTTAGGACATTGCTTGAAATATGATCATGTGACATTTTCAATTTAATTTAATGTACTTATTACATACAATTGTAAAAGCCCGTGTACACGGGCCAAAGTAAGTCATGCAGAATTACACCTCCCAGCATTCTGTGCATTCAGGCAACCTCACCTGTGCACAACTGCATCAGCAAACATACAGCTTTCAGGTAGTCTCTGCTGCGCATGACCGAATCGGACAAACATACATTTGGCCTTTTATTATTAGTGATAAGGTATCAAAAAAGAATTTATCATTTTTTGATGACAGGTTTCCTTTGAGGGCCTAAAATCTGGGTGCTACATTACATGTCTCAGTATATGATTCAGATTAAATAAAACCGATTATTTTACCACCATCATATGTAATAGGAATTTAAATTCTGATAACAATACCTCATAAAGAAATGTTCCCTTTAACCTAGTATATATAGCTGATTTGAAGAAAATTACAGATAAGTAGCTCTAGTGTTATAATAAAAAATGTAATACACAATGCCTGGCCCTGGTTATAGAGTTGTACTTTATGCAAGGCAAGTATCAGGTCCAATGCAATAGAAATGACCATTGTCACAACAACCTTCATTGAATTAATCACATTCTTCATTTCAATATTAAGCAACAAAGAAATGTTTTACGTGAATAAATCAGATGATTCATTATATAAATGAATGAATCACATTTTTAACATGAGGTGTTCAAGAAGGCCTGTATGTTTTTTACATCGATTTTATTGGCTAGATTCTATTACCTGTCAAAAAGTTATCACTTATTTTGGCTCCATATTTTGTCATTGAGATTTCCAGTCCAGTGATTAACTTTTAACAGGTAATAGAATATAATCTTTTGTGTATGGTATTCTACTAACTAGAAAATATGGGACCATCTGTATAAACCTCATTAATGTGGAACCCATGTTATTAAGCTATTTTGCCCATCTGGCAACCTAACTTGAACTTTCTCTAGTCTACTAATCTTCACTTCAGTATTATTTAATTCTTTGCACAGATGGTCAATAGAATCACAAGATACAAGTTGCATGTCTTTTATATCATGAAACATTCCATACAGAACTCTTTGTTTTCATTACACAAGTTTTGGTTGAAGACCAATTTTTAAATCTCTAGGTAGTCTATCTACCTAATGACATGCAGCTAATGTGGTTGAATTCATCAGTATATTAAGTTCTCTCCCTATTCTAGACTCTAGTTTCCTAAAATTTCCATCTGTTTCTTCTTTCCATTGGAATTCAGGGGAATAATTAATTAGTGTCAAAATTTGATTACATCTGCTCTGTGTAAATAAAATTAAATGAAAACAAGGATTCCACGGAAGGGCTTGTGTGATGTTTAGAGAGTTTCAAGGAAAGAGAAAGTCTCTTCATTTATAGTGCACACCTCTGGGGCACAATTGATTAAACTATTCTAACAGTTTAAAGAGCCCAATTAAAAGAAAAAGATACCTAAGACAGCTTTACAACAGCTTGAGCAACTCACTGAAAGTGCCATCCTTTCAACTAAACTTAAAAAAAATGACAATATTTTAGACATAAAACTTTAATTGTACACTATATGTGTGATCATTCATTCAGAATATCAGTGTTTAACTCCTGCTTGTAACCTTTCACTTACTTTTATTGATAAAAGCTTTTCCTCAATATCAAATAAAGGATATAAGCCCATATTTATAACAGTAAGCTGGAGTTATTCTGGAGTATGCCAACTGAAACACAGGGGAGAAATAAAAATCCCCGTTAAATTAAATTGGACTTTTAACTCCTCGAATGCTAAAGAGGTCTCCAATGCATTGCAAAGCATTTGAGGGGTTAAAAAGTTTTTATTCAAGAGCATTGGTGCAGTGGGTTTTCTCCAGAAAAAGTCCAGTTTTCTTTTATAAATATATACCATAGGGCCTATGTACAAAAGTGGAGTGGTGCAATACTGGCATACCTGTGAACTCTCCGGTTTTGCCCCGGAGACTCCGGATTTCAGACTGAATTACCGGGTCTCCGGGGCAATGTGTGGATCACCGGGTGGGCAGAGTTTAAATAGAAACTCTGCCCACTTATGCTCTGTCCCGCCTGGTTCCTCCCACTCCCCCCCCTCTTAGATACATTTTGCAGGGTTTTTTTTGTTTTTTTTTGTCCCGCCCCCCTCCGTGACTAAGCCCCACCCCTTTTATGATGCAAATCACGTCATTTTCTTCACAGATCAGCACTGACAGGGTTACCCTCCGGGTAGCCCTGTCTCAAAAGTTCCCAGGTATGAATACTGGAACTAACCAGTTTCATCTTATGGGACAAATTAAAAATTCCAGTTGATTGAAATGGAACTTTTAATCTCTTGAGTGACTATGCTATGTCTGTTTACACATCTATTCAAGTGAGGGCAATTTTAATTTTTGATATATGTTTCAAAAAAGTGTTTCATCATTGGGTTTACCATTGTGCTGTCTTCTTTCTCTTTCTCTATGTTTGTCGATAAATGCAAGGGCACATAAAAGACTGGCTACAATGGAAACAAAAGAGGTGCGAACATGCCAGAATAGAAATCAGACCATATCTGGAGAGATGCACACCCTTTTATTACAAAGAATGGGCAGAACTATCTGCTCATTCTGCCAAACTACCTTTGACACTGCAGGTGCAAAGCATCTGAGGCCAGACAACTTTAGGAGCCCATTGAATGCTGAAAATAGAAAACGTTTAAGATATTTAAGTACTGTGCAGTGAATTCTGGGTCTGAAAATTATTTTTCCCTATGGCCCCTCATTTAGTAAATCCACAGAGAGAACACAGTTTTCTTATACAGTGGGTTGTATTTTGAGAAACCAAGGATAAAAGGAATACATACTTTATCTACTTCAGTTAATCCTTTTACTTGAGCACTATAATTTTTTTAGTAAACGGTGACTTTCTACTCAGTGAAGGTACACAAATCAAAGTAGGCAAACTACAGTAGCACCATTGTCAATTGAATGTTGAATTGTAATGGATCATATGAATATGTGCCAATTACCAGAGATTTCAGTTTATTGAAGTGCCAAATAGATACATTTTTACTGCACTGCTCTTGCTCTCTAAGAATGAGCACATTCTCTCATAGGGGGTTATGCACTAAGTAGTGATAAACAGAGATAAAGAAGAGTTAACTTCTCTAGTGGCATAACGTCTCATTATCACTGCTTTATCACCCCTTAATGCATCTCCCCCATTCAGACTGGAAATGTGTTTAATATATACTTCAAGTCACTATAAGATCACCAGTGGTGTAGCCAAGAGAGATATGTGGAAGCATGGAACAGAATTAATAATCATATGATTCGTCTTGATACACAAGTATGTATAAAGTTACTTTTTTGTAGCCTGGCCAGCTAGTATATGATGAGGGAATCTTGGGTAATTCATCTCATGCATGCCTGCTACTGCTATAGTTTTCATTTGTATGTGTACCTTTTAACCCTTCATTTCATACTAATACAATGTTTCACACTTTCAAAGCAGTGTTTGGAGCTTAGTGGGTAAAGTGCTGTTTCTACATACTCTGAGACCAGGGTTTGAAGTCTGCTGTCATTTTTTTCTCTTAATTGCCAGTTACATTTTAAATTAAGGAAATATTAACAAAAACATTTCTGTTAATAATGCAGATTAAACCTTTGAATGTCAGAGGGGTATTACCATACTTGGGAACTCTCCGGATTTGCCCCGGAGACTCTGGTTTTGGCACTGCTTTGCCAGGTCTCCGGGGCAGAGGCTGAGTACGGATGTGGGGAGTTTCTACTGAAACTCTACCCACTTCCACTTTTTCCCCTGGTACAGCTCCTTCCCCCCAGCCTTCTTTTAATCCCTCCCCCAGCACTCGCATTAAGACCCGCCCATTTTTGACGCGATACGCGTCATTCTTCACACCACCCTTGGCAACAGAGGACTCCCTTCCGGGGAGACAACAATGAAAAGTTCCCAGGTATGGGTATTACAGAGCAATGCATTGCGTAATCCTCTGGCACTCAAAGGGTTAACCTTTTCAGTGCTACAGGTGTCTGCAATGCACATCCCTATGGCACTGAAAGGGTTAAGGGAGGGCATCTGCTGCCTCTGATCTTTAGCAGAGACAGCAAACTATTGTCTGGCTCCACAGACAGCTACAGGGAGCAAAGTGCCACATTAAAATATAAACACTCACACATAAATACGGCTCATTATCCTGTATTTACATATGTAAATGAGCCATTGTCCACATGTTCAGTGCTAAATCATAAACCTGTCAAAGGCATGGTGGACTGATAGTGATGAAGGCAGATTGCTCATGGATTAAAGGAGACTAGCAATGTACTTTTAACATAGATCTGGCAACATCGCAATCCTGAGCCCTTATCGAGCCCAGGCGTCTAATGCACATTTCTGAGTTTTACTTTCAATGAGTTGGAGAGCCACAAGGTCAATGAAGGTGAAATTAATGTACAGTGTTAAATGTTCCACCAAATGGGTGGATATAAATACATTCAAGACAAGTTCCATTCAGGGCATTTTTACATTTGCAACCAAGGCTTAACCGTTTTAGTGCCAGTGGGCAGGTCTGCAATGCTTTGCACAACCCTTCTGGCACTCAAAGGTTATGTACTATACTTTCATTTGATGCATTCTTTTTCAAACAAAAGGAACAAACTGTCTATTAATTGGTTAAACCCAGAAGTTTTAACAAAATAAAGAGAAGCTGAAAATGTTGGGAGGATCAAATCCTGATTATTTGCAATATTAGCACTAATAGTGGACCTGTCACCCTAAGTTCATTTGTAAGATAATTATAACCTGTCATACTATTCATTTGTTTTTTCCTATAAATAGATTTTGAGACTGGGACGTTATGTGAATTACCATAAAACTAATACCACAAACTGTGCTATGATTGAACTTAGTCAAGGTCCACAAGTCTCCAAGACATAAAGATTAAGACCCATGTGTATAAAAGCTGGAGCTATTCTGGAGTAAACCAGCTGCAACACAGCTGACAAACAAAAATTCCTAAATTCCCATGAACATAAATTGAGCTTTTTAACCATTTGAATGCTAGAACTTTTAAACCATTTGGATGCTTTCCAATGCATTGAAGACCTGCCTAGCACTCAAGGGGTTAAAAGCCCAATTTAATTTAACAGGAATTTATATTTGACCCCTGTGGTGCAGTTGATTTACTCCAGAATACTTCTAGTTTGCTCTTATACATATTGGCCTAATTTCTTAATATGAATTAAAATAATTTTACAGAAAATGGCCAATACAACATATAGACAGATTTTAATTCTCAAAAAAAAAAGCTAATCTTGTCTTTAGAGGACAGGTCCACTTGAACATGCCATTTCTACTGATGATCTATGGTACGTATATCTGGTGCTGAAAGGCACCAAAACATGTGCTCCACAAAAGGATATAATGTAATATAATGTAATGTAATATAATAACTCTAATAGAAAAGGTACTCCCAAAGAGTGTTTTCACAGCAAATTTTCTTCATGATAAAAAATGCAGCTATTATACTGTATTCTATTGTAGGTGATGCCTTCATTTTGTAAGATAAAACCAATGATAACATCTGTCACTAGAGATGAGTGATAATTTTGGTTCATACACTATTCAGAGGCCCCGCTGAATACATTTTTTATGGATCATAAGAGTAGTAAGGAGAAACAGGAGTAGATGGGAGAGAGAAGATTCCAGAACTCCAGAGGGAGCAGTATTGAGGACTGCTCCCTAGAGAAAGCTGGGTCAAAGTGGGGAGAATGCAAGAAAGATGAAGCAGTATCAGAGAGCATGGGGAGACTAGTCAATAGCAGGGGGCACGGAGATAGAGGAGGCAGAAGCAGGGTGCATGTGAAGAGAAGAAACGCTAGTGAAGAACATAGGGGGAAAGGCAGCATGGAGCATGGAGGAAGAGGAGAAGTGGGGAGTATGGGGAAAGATGATGCAGGAATGAAGAATGAAGAGAAGGGAGAGCAGCTGGGAGCATGGGAAGAAGTGGTGGCAGCTGGGAGAAATAGCAATGAGAAGCCAGCAGCAGCGAGGAAGGAGGCATTCGGGAGTATGAGGAGAGATGAGGCAGCCACACAGAGCATGGGGAAAATGGAGAGATCATGGGGAAGAGCCATTCAACTGTTCTGTTGCCTGTAGAAAAAGATCCCTACTTTGATTAGATGGGTGAGCTGGACAGGGACACTTTTTTCAATAACATCTGATGGTAAACAAACCTGCTTTTTTTAACCCTCTGAGTGCCACAGCGGTAGGCTGCATATAGCAATGTGTAACATACCCCTCTGATACTCCAAGGGTTAAGCAATTGTGACATCATGCTTGCTTTTCCTGCAATCTTATTGGTTCAAACAGAAAAAAAAATGAGAAACAAAAAAAAACATTTTCTAAGATGTGTTTCTTGTGAAGTGGCCTGTTTTGTGCAAATACCAAAATAAAATTGTTTCTTTTCTATTTATAATATACAGGGCCAGATTTGCATATCAGATGCTCCTAGGCAAGGCCTTAGCTTCACCTATGGTCATATCTCCATTCTTCACATGACCCCACCACTCAGTCCCATTGTGGCACAGAAAATATCCTTGCCTATAACAAGCAAGGACAAAAAAATGCTTTAATCCCTTCGATGCTAGAGAGA
The DNA here is from genome assembly GCA_037306005.1 of Rhinophrynus dorsalis. Classification (NCBI taxonomy): domain Eukaryota; kingdom Metazoa; phylum Chordata; class Amphibia; order Anura; family Rhinophrynidae; genus Rhinophrynus; species Rhinophrynus dorsalis. The sequence continues at coordinate 206,323,467 of CM074718.1, forward strand.
AGCAAGGCATTTGAGATCTCTCCAGCATCCAAGGAGTAAAATTATAGCATGTAAAGGGTTATAAAACTGGTTCAGGGACATTACGATTGCATAAAATCGCAGATTGGGCAACCAAATGGAATATGAAGTTTAATGTGGGAAAGTGTAAAGTCATGCATTTTGGGAAGGAAAAAATCCCAATGCTACTTATGAACTTAATGGAATCATTTTAGGGGACTTGTTGCTAGAGAAATCCTTGTAAACTGCAAACTTGGAAACAGTGACCGGTGTCAAATAGCAGTAGCAAAAGCAAAAAAAGTCCGTCTTGCATAAGAAGGGGTATTGAAGCAAGAGTGTATATTATAATTTTGCCACTGTACAACTCATTGGAGTGACCTCACCTTGAATATGCAGTGCAGTTTTGGGCACCAGTTCTGAAAAAGGATATTCTAGAACTGGAGAGAGTATAGAGAAGAGCAGCAACATTAATCAAGGGAATGGAGGACTTGACGCATGAGGAACGTCTGGACAAACATGGTTTATTTACTCTAGAGAAAAGACAACTAAGAGGAGACCTTATCACATTGTACAAGAATATGAGAGGTCAATACAAGGATCTCTCTGGGGAGCTATTCATGCCAAGGCCTGATCAAATAACCAGGGGCACCCCTTGAGATTAGAGGAATGGAGGTTTCAACTTCAGCAGAGGAAAGGGTTTTTTACAGTATGGTCTGTTAAATTATGAAATTCCTTGTCCAAGGATGCTGTTATCCCAGATACAATGGAGAAGATTAAATACATTTCTTTCAAACGGAAACATACAGGGTTATACTGTTTATCAGTAGTCATAACAGGAAGGACTGCTAAAGGCTAACTTATTTGGCATCAGGAAAGCTATATAATCCTCATGTCTCTGGGTTATGAGGCAAAGGTTGAACCTGATGGACTTTTTTCGATCAAATTTAATATGTTACTATGTTACAATTCAGAATGTGGTATGGCTAACACAGCTGAGGCACCCTCAAAAAAGTGCAGCTCTAAGCAATTGCCTACTCTACCTATTGGGAAATCTGGCCCTTATAATCTACAATGGAATGCAAAGCATCATTAGTAATGTCCAGGCACCACTGGTAAAAGCTGTGCATGCTCAGTTTTTTAAAGGTATTCTGCTGGATAACACTGTAACAAAAGAAAAGGGAAGATAGAAAAAGAGCTTGAAGAAGAATGACAAGGAATATACTCGGTGTGTCCCATTATGTATATTGAGCCTGATGTTTAAAATGTGTTTGAGGTCTCTCTAGAAATGAAGACATTAAAAATTCCATTTAAATCAATGGTAATCTGATGAACTTGTATTTCTCCCCTATAGATCTGTTGGTTTGCCCCAGAATTCAGCCATTTTTTTTAACATAAGGCTGTAAGTTAGAGGAGGAGGAGCGATAATGACTCTAAAAGTTAGTGTACTTTTAAGCTCTGTATGAAATGAACTAATCACGCTCAGTTAATTTTGTAAATGTGACTCAAGATACTTGGCCATTATTAGAGCTATCATTTAGTAACGCAAATCTCCTGTCAGAAAATGCTCTCACCGTGCTCAGTGTTATTCTGGAGACCCTTTGATTTTAATAACTTTTGATAACTAGCTTCCATACAGTAATGGATGGAATGGAGAGTCTGATTCTCTGGATGGAGAATTATCTCCACTTATTGATAAAACAGGTATTTGCAGTTTCACTTTATATAAGTGATGGGCAACCTTTTGCTCTAGGGGTGTATGTAAGACCTATGGGGCCCAGGGCAAAATCGGAGGATTAATGAGGAGAAGGAAAGGGCCCACCAACACTGTTCTTATGTTACTTTGTAGTAGGGACCATGTGTGATGATGTCAGTGGCCACGAGCAAAAAATAAGAAACTTGTCTAATTGTATTCTAGGCCCTGTCACAGACTGATCCTCTACATCCCTTAAGTTACTCCCCTGCTTGGCTCTCCTGATATTGTTGGACTACAACACCCATTATCATCAGCCAATGATTACTACATCTTTATTAAAAACGAGTTGAACAGCCCGTTACACGGGCCACACTGCCACTGCCACGGGCAGCCTCTACTGCGCATGACTGCAGCACGCGCAGCAGTGTGTACTGCGCATGTCGCTGCGTTACACACGATTTAGCAAATTATTATATAGGATATAACAGTTGCTTGATTGTCTTGTTAGTTCTCACACAAAGCCTTATATTCTCATTCTCTAACATTACCTCCAGTAACATCCTTCCAACAATATTCAGCTAATGTATGTAGACCACAAGGACCACTTAACCCTTTTAGTGCCAGAAGGGTGTATAACACATTGCTTTTTATTAATAGAGATTTCCTAATGAAAACCAACTGCTCCTCAAGTGACACATGAAAATTTCCTTTGATTTCAGTTTGTGAAGCAGTTAACCGTTTGAGTGTTACATACTCCTCTGGTATTCAAAGGGTTAATAAAGATATCCTAAAGCAAATCAACTGCGTGTCAATTGACATATGAATTTTCCATTGATTTCAGACTATGAAGCAATGTGATGATAATGATGATGATGATGATATCACTAGCATTCAAGAGGATTAAATAAGAATTTGGCATGCTTTTATGTATTGAATATGATCCTCAAAGAGGCCTCAGTTTGTCAGAACCTGCAAAATTGTGCACTTTAATGATTAAAATGTGCAATAACATTCTCTGAATCAGGATCAAGTAGTACTGAATACCTACTTATGCCAGTTTATAAAGTTTAACTCCTTGAGGACTAGATGGGTATACAACGGATTGCAATGGCACCACTCCTGAAGGGGCTAAAAAAGAATTAGAATGACCAGGGGAGGGCTCGCCTGGGGGGCAGAGGGGCAATCACCAGGCCACTGTCCCACTCAATCTCCCACTTGCTGCTGTAAATAGAGCCATACTATTGATACTGCAGAGCTTATAACTGAAATGGAGCCACATAAGTGATACACAGAGGTACAATCCAAATGAAGCTACGCTTTTAGCATAATGTATGTATGTATCTTTATTTATATGGCGCCACACAGTGTACGCAGCGCCTTACAATAGACATATGTTACAATAAATAAGAGGGGATGAAATAAGTGCGACATTCATAGAAACAATGGGAGAGAATTCCCTGCCCCAAGGAGCTTACAGTCTAAATGGATAAAGGGAGACATACAATGGGGTAAGAGGGTGTTAACTGCTGAGATTACAAGTGCTGAGTTTGGCCAAAGGCAGTGCATGGTCCTAGTGCTCCAGAAGATAAGACTTCAGGGTAGACTTAAAGACAGAGGGGGATTTTTCTAGGCGTAAGGAGAGGGGTATGGAGTTCCATAGGTATGGAGCAGAAAGCGAGAAAGGTTTGAGACGGGAGAGGGCAGAGGGTGTGGATGGTGCAACAAGAAGTGCATTGTGTGCTGAGCGAAGGAGGCGGCCAGGAACATAATAGGAGATGAGGGAAGAGATGTAAGGAGGGGTAGCAGTGTGGAGAGCGTTAAAGGTGAGAAGAAGGACTTTGTAATTGATGCGCTGCTGAACTGGGAGCCATGACAGATGTCTGAGAATTATGTGGGCAGGTTCAGTTTTTGGGGAGAGTGTGGTGATTCGTGCAGCTGAGTTTAAAACAGATTGCATAGGTGAAAGATGAGTAGCAGGGAAAGGAAGCAAAGGAAATAAGCAATTTCCTTTGTAAGCGCTATAGTATCACTAGTGTAGGTTTGCTTAAATTGTAAGCTCTGTTGTATCACTAGTGTAGCTCCATTTCAACTATAAGCTCTGTAGAATCACAGTTGTAGCCCCATTTCAATTGTAAGCTATGTGGCATCACACCATAACAGGGGGTGGGCTGGGATACTGGTCTTGAACGATAATAGAAATGGGCCACTTGATTGTATTTGCCCCCTATGCCAGAAGTTGTCAACCCTCCCCTGAGAATGACCCATGAAAATGAAGATAAACAGTCAGATACAATATAACATTATTCATATTTAAATCTTACTTAGTTGTGCAGTAGAATGCCAATACCAACAAACTTAAGTTAAGAAAATCACTTCAATAAAGATTTTATGATGTGTTTTGGGCATTAAAAGATTAAGTACTTTTCTGAAGCATGTCAAGAACTTTACCACAAAGGTCAAATCCACCCCTCATTTGCATTGTTTTTCTTTTTTACGCTGTAATAAATATGACAACTAAATGATTTCATATGGAAGTATACTCTTGCTTGTTTATGGGGATAATGACTTCTTTATGAGTATGCTTTCGGAGACCTAGAGTAAATTCTTATTTTCACTATTTCAGTATATCATAAGCAGAACACTTATCATACACAGGACACTTGTTTAACTGTAGGGTATAGATTAGTACAATCCTTTTAAATCAAGCATAACATTTAAATAGCATGTGTATATTGGCCAACTAGAGAGTCAATATTTTATTTTTATAGGTTTCTTGTTAAGACATAATACAGAGAATATCAAGTTATTATTTTAATTATTATTATTTTTTTTCTATATCCATTGTTTAGTTATTAGAAGGTTGATGCATTTTGTCACTCTAAGGAAATGATGTTGGGATTGATTTGCAAAGCAGTAAATGGAGCCAGAAAACCAAAAAGATTAGTTTAAATGGTTAATTTCATTTGATACACAATTCCTCTCTAACAAATGGAATGCCGAAGTTCTCAGTTCACAAGTACCAACTCAGTGGCTCATAAAAAGCATATAAATAGGTCATATGATAGGAAGGAATAATATTTCCAAAGATAAATCTGAAAGCAACTTAAGCCCAGAAATATGGCAAATCATCTGGAATGAGGCCTGAGATGCTTGACAATATACTGTTTTGCAATGAAAATTGCTGAAATAGGAAAATTAAATACCTGCTGAGATTTCACGATATGTCATTGATAGGGTAAAAATCTTCATCTGCAAATTTACATTTTTTTCCATAAACCGTTTCTTGTCAATTGCCAGCGGGAGCTTAAACTTACCTTACATCAGTGACCACAGTTCTACATGATTTTCAGAATCGAAAATGTTCACATTATTTGTACATGAGCTCAAAAATCTGAACACAAATGGATATAAAGGAATTAGATTAAGGACTGGGTATATGAATTACCAAAACCAACTTCAAATAATGTTTCAGTTCTCCAGAATTTTTTATAAGGCTGGTTTGAAACACAAGTGAGTTAGTCAGAATAGTTTATTTTTAAAACATAGTGTCTTATACATAAGAGTAAATATCTGCAATTGCAATTATGGAGCAAACCAACTGGACCATAGGGGGTATATGAACATTCCCATTTATTTAAGCAGAGTTTTTAAACAATCTAACACATTGCTTTCCAGTGGATTGGACACCTCTAACATGCAACGGGTTAAAAGTCATATTTAAATTTATAGGGATTTGCAAAATTTTTACTTCAAAGCTATGCTGCAGTTGGTTTACTCCAGAATTTGTTCCTCTTAAGCTTGATGAATAAGGCTCTAAATAAAGAGGTGCAGTTCTGGATCAAACCAGCTGCATCATGAGATAGAAGCACTTTTTATAGATATCTGCCTCTCATTCATTACTACAATCAATAGCCTCACAATTTGTATTTACAATGTCACTACTAGGGATGGACAGGAGGTCCTTTGTTTTCTTGTAGGAATGTTTGCGAAAAATACATGATGTTCTGCTCTTTCCATGAGAATTCCTGCCTATATATAAAGATTTTCTGCTGTTTCGCTAACACCAAGGATTTTCCCACTAGAACTGTTCCATTTTCCACTTATGTTTTCAGTAGTGGTAAAAGGACCCTCTGGGTGGTCAACCTCCTCCTCCTTCTCTTTGGCAGTACCACCATTGCCTCTGTTACCACCTCCACAGTTGATAGTGAGTCTGCAAATGTGAGGATCTGGCAATTCATCTCCACTCATTGCACCTTTTGTGGTGCACTGACTACACATGGCATTGTGGTCTGATCCAGTTTTCAGTCCAGCTCTTGTTATCACCTGGTCTCCTTCGTAGAGCCACATCTTCCTTGCAATGTTGCTTCCTGTTTGGGCTTGTCCTGTGTATGCAGTTTGCTCCTGCTCTCCAGTTACTGATCTGGTTTTGTTCTTGATCAGAATTTAATTTACTGTTTGTTCCTATGTTGATTCGCTGTTGCTGAACCAGTCCTGTCCTGACCACAGTATTGTTTGCTGCTGTTCCAGCAATGAACCACTGTTGCTGAGCCAGTCCTGCTTCAGACCACATTATCATTTGCTTCTTGCTCCTGTATTGATCTGCTGTTGCTGAACCAGACCTTTTTCCAAACCAGTACTCTTACTGAATTATTCCAATTCACAAAACTTCCTATAAGAAGTTTGTTGATTGTTCCTGTATAGATCTGCAGTTACTGAACTGGACTTTTGCTGCCTCATATTGCTTGCTGTAGTTTTGCCTGTGGCTGCTGAAGCAGACATTTTCCAGTCCTTCACTGTGTGCTGTTTCCTACTAGTTCCAGCCTGATTATTGGTACTGGTGTGCTTCACTTTTGGACTGGATCCTATGTTTATATTTTCCCCTGGTTCTCAGCTGATGTTGTATGCTTAGGTACTGAGGACCATGGAACCTTTACGCCTTTGCGGAGCTGAGCCCTGTTCAGGTGGCTGTGCAGCTGTACTGCTTTGGCTAGTTTCCTCTACTCTACCACCAGTGTACTGTACCTGTAACTCAGCTTGTCTCCAATGAGTCCACCTTGTGTCTAGTCTCTGTATTGCAGCCTGATTCCAGCTACTCCTTCTAGAGCAAAACTTTGTCTAGTCCAGTTTGTGTTTGCCGGGCAAAAGTCTCTACAATGCCGCTTGTGATCATTTCCACAGACCCTTCGCAGTCATCCTTAGCATAGTTTGTCTATCCAACCTTGTGATTGGCACCTTTACAGGGCTTTGACCGCAGCAAGACTGTACAATGGTCTTTCAACGTTCTGTAGCTCTGCAGTCTATCAATGTTCCACAGTGTCTTGCAGCTGACAGTGGCAGTTTTAGTTAAAGTCTAAGACATCATAGCCACCTGTTGTGACTGGTGGAGAGCATTTGAATGTAGGGAATCAGGGAGCATTTGCAGATATCCCATCCTGCTGAATATGCCAAGCTGATGGAGGAAAATACTTATTCATTTTAAGTGTTGTCATACACTACCACCACCCAGTCACTTGTCCTTAAAGGAGAGAACAAACCCCATAGTGACAGCAGCACCTGATTTCTTGGTGATGGTTTTATATTGTTCACAAAGTATTCAAAACATTTTGGGATGTCTGTATGTTGGCCCTTCCTTTCTCTCTGTCATCCTCCGCAATGCAACCCTTCTCTCTATCTATAAATATATATTAATATTATTTCCCAGAATTCTATTCCTTGTAGAAATGCTGCTCGCATCTTGGCACAAATTCAGATTTCTTTTTTGTTTAAAGCTGGGGTCTAGTAAATTTGCAAGAATGTATTTCTGATCGTTTTAGTAGATACTCCGAGAGGATCCAGCTGAAAGTGTGCTAAAATGTCATGCACTAGATGTTTCATATCTATGTTGTCATTATCGTAAGATTCATCATCTATGCCCCTCAGTTTTTTCTGCAGTAAATATGTAAATGGAAGTATCTCACTATTTCCTGCCACAACATGGCTAACCAGCAAGGTGGCCTCCTTAAATTGTTACGCATGATTTGCCATTAACTAGGTGATAAAGATGCTCCCTCAAAAGACTAACAGTATTCTCACTAATGGTCATATTCTTCTAATGTAAATGCTTTAGAATGTGGAATTTTACAAGATAGGGACCTCCATTTTAATCTGGTGATGGGGCAGGTTACATTCTTATATGGAATATAACTTGTATGGAATATAACACATTGTGAGCACTGAAGGAGTGGCTAAATTGGGCACATATTTTATGGCAATATTTTGTGAGGAATGTAATTACAACTCAGTTTAGCACATGGGCAAAGCAGGGTATATTCACCATTTCAATAGATTTTGAAGGCAGCTATTATGTTAGAGCCAATATCAGCAGACACCAAACTAGCTTTCGACGAGTGGGGTACATGCCATTCCTCTACCCCCTTCTATAGTTTATTTAACACATCAATGGCTTTGTGGGATTGTTTATTACAACTCTGCATACATAAAGTGGTGTGCCAATGGTATGGGCTATCATGCTGCTGACCTTTAATAATGCTGCCAAAACCAAAAGCAAGATTACCTATGATCTGATTCTATAGACTGTATTCTGGCCACTTGTTCACATATCTGCTACCAGGTGCATTTTCTTGCCAAATGAGGTTTTCAACCCTTTGCCCACCATAGTTTCCAGTCCCACCTGCTTGTATAATTCTGGCACAGCTGTCCTTTAAAAATAACTGTGTCTTGGGATATGCTAGCAGAGTGCAATACATGATATCAGTTCTTTAAATCTGTTTTCTACAAAAGAGTAAGGTAGAACATCAACGAGAAAAAATTTGGCAAACTTGGCATTCCACAGGAGTATTTGGGTATTTTGTGAGATTTCTGACTCCTTCCTGAAAAGTGTGGCTTGACGTTACATAGAGGAAAACTGTGTAACTTTATTGCTTTAACAACATTTGGTGGAGGATGTGATGGGAGCAATGGCAGGTATGGGCATTGTATAAATCTTGTCATCGTCAACAAACTCAGAGTCATACTCCTCTTTGTTATGTGTTTGCAGGGTATCAGCAGGAGCTGTAGGTGTTATTGTAAATGAATGACATATTAGCATACTCTTTGACACATTTTCAGGACTACTAATATGTGCCACAGAGACCTGTGAGCTTTTAGGAGTGATTCTACTGCTGTTAGTCATGGCACCTCTGACATGTTGATGGCTATTGTGTGTTAGTCCCGCCCAGTGTGACCTTTATATACTGGGCTAGGGGCACCCCTCCGGCTCCCTTTCGTGGTGTTCCTATGCCAGTGCGTTATCTGCTCTATGTTTCCCAGTGTACCGACTTGGCCTGCCTGACTACTCTGCATATTGTCCGCTGCCCTTGTGTTCTGACCCGGATTGCCTGACTATTCTCTGAGGTTCCTGCTCCGTGATTCGACCCGGCTTGGCTGACATTCCTGCTCCGTGACTCTGATCCGGCTTTGAGTGACAATCCTGCTCCGTGATTCGACCCAGCTTGGCCGACGTTCCTGCTCCGTGATCCATCCCGCCTTGTTGGCGTTCCTGTACTGTGTCGCCTCGGCGACATTCTGTCTGTCTGGCAGTAGGTCATTTCCTTGCAGAGTATCAGAGGCCAGTCCCATTACCACTCCGGCTATTGAGCCACCAGTTGCCTCCGGTTAAGCTGTGCAGAGTGCAAGTTGTCTCCGTTACTGCTACGGCAGGTTCCATTGGGCCTAGTCTCCGTTATTGCCTCTGCTCAAGCAAGTGTCTGCCTCCGTTACCACTCCAGCTGTTGAGCCACCAGTTGCCACCGGTTAAGCTGTGCAGAGTGCAAGTTGTCACCGTTACTGCTACGGCAGGTTCCATTGGGTAAGCTGTGCAGAGTGCAAGTTGTCTCCGTTACTGCTACGGCAGGTTCCATTGGGCCTAATCTCCGTTATTGCCTCTGCTCAAGAAGTGTCTGCCTCAGTTACCACTCTGGCTATTGAGCCACCGGTTGCCTCCGGTTACACTGTACTGAGTGCAGTGTTGACTCAGTTCTGCTATGGCAGGTTATCCTGGGCCTAGTCTTCGTTGTTGCCTTTTGCTCAGAACAAGTGTTGCCTCCGTTACTGCTCCTGCAGTACCTCACGTTACTCTGTTCCAGTATTGCCTACAGCTCATGCCAGGACTGCTGATCTGGCTATTGACTTCATCCACTCCTCAGCTGGTTATATGCAGAGAGACCCATCACTGATCTCTTTGCACATGGGACTGTTTACACTCTGAAGTTCATTAACCCATTCTACACATTGTTCCTGGGAAAATATTACTCTACCTGACCTGTGTCAGTATAGACTATTGTGGACTTATTGTTTATGCTGTACCTGTGTGGGCTGATATTTATATAACCTGCCGTGTGTCTGTACAAGTCTGCTTACTACAGGACCTGTGAAGGTTATTCCTTTTAATAAAACTGTGTTTTATTCTAAACCTGTGTCTGTGTGTCAAACAAACCATTACAGTCTCCCAATGTGAGGATTTGCCTAGGTGTGATCCTGCTTTCCACCTTCTCATATCCTTTTTACATAGACAAAATATAGTAACATATTTAGCTTTTGGATCAAGAGTAAAGTATCTCAATACTGTAGGCTTCATAGACTGAGGGCTTCCTGAGGGCTTCTACTACTACTGGGTCTAAATGTTGCAATTGTACTAGCAGTAGGTGTCAGTTGTGCTGCACTTCTAACAGCAGCACAAGCACTGGGCATATCTAGGGTTGCAGGGTTGTGGATGACGGTGGACTGTTTTGCTAACTATTCAGCAATAGTATGTGTGGCTGGATAAGGGTTGGACTTGGAAGCTGTAACAATGATGATGATGATGACTAATAGGGCAATTGTGTTATTTTTACATATATTTTCTTGTCAAGGGTCAGGCTTTCCAACTGATCTCTGAAACAGTTTACAAACAGGCATAGGGCTCCTTTTCAGTGGAGAAAGACTGATCCTTTTCCTCTCAGCCAATGTCATCATTTATCTTTCACTCTCAACTTCATCTGTATCAGAATAAGAGGAGGATGCTGGACAGACATATTCGAGATCATCTTCATTATCCATAATTAGGTCATCATCAGCATCAACCTCCACTTCCTGCCCACTACTTTATAGGCCTCTATAATTTCTTTTTACTTTTCCCCTTAGAAGGATTTCCAGAACATTCTCTAATACATTCAGGAAGGGTGGTGTACTTGTTACTCTCACTGGCAGTTTGGTTGAACTGTTATACACTCCTCTGCTATGCCATCCGTTTATTAAAATTGGTGGTGTTGGTGGAAATTTTTATGTCAGTTTCACAAAAAGCCTTCTCAGGTGGAGAAGGATCATCATCATTATACACATGCTGCAGCAACTATGGCATCAGTTTTGGACTACAACTTTACTAACACGTCACCCTCCCAGAACTACCCCTATTCCTTTCTCATACCCCTGAACCAAGTATGTTTGCTGAATATGGAGTCACTGCCAGTTGTACTTGTCTGTCTCTAGGGTGTCAGTCTTCAAAGTATTATGTCAATCAGCCACAAAGGCTCAGTCAGCTCATGAAGGAACTTGAGTCACCTGCCAATTTCAGTCAAACAAGGTTTTTCTCCCTCTCTTTTTTTGTGGCAAATCTCCTCTCCCCATCACACTGTTCCAAAGTCCCCAGACTCCTCTAACACAGAGAACAATTTGCCTACCCAACAGACTCCCTAAACTAAACTACCATTTCACTCCCTTTGCCTATCTTCAGTAGCTCTAAAAAGATCATACAAGCTGTGGAAATGTGACTCCCCTTTTATACTATCCCAGTGAGAAGAGAAGGGAAATGTTTCACATGGTGGGGGGAAATCATTCTTACCATTGATTTCAGTGCAATGGTCAAGGAGGAAAAAATCATGAAAAATACACTTTTTGAGAAAAATATTGTGCATGGGAGAATTGCAATGTTTGCCTGTTTTTCACTAATATAGGCAAATATTTAATGTGTACAAATAATTAATCTTTAAAAGGGAAATTTACTTATGGAACAAATGTCTCTGTTTATAAGAGAAATACTTACTTAGCCAGGTGTTTTTCATATAATAGACAGATATATCTGTAGCTTGACAGCAAAGTTTCATTGCCTGAGTCTATTAAATGTTAGAAGCAGAGTTCTTAAGTTATCCTAACATTTCAGGTTTGTGGGATTTCCCTGCAAGAGCACAGGTAAAATACTAATTTACCTGTAAAAACACCTAGTATGGCTCTTGAGTAGTTGCTGAGACTACACTTAATATAAACATCAGTAACAACAGAAGACAAAGGGTATTAGAATAATAAAAACGTTCTTTAATACCACATCAGGATATCCATATAAATGGCATTAGAAAACCAAACATAATAATAGGTTCTCTACCACTATATGAAAAATACCACAAGTGTAAAATACAATTAGATTACTAATGAAAAAAAAAACAAAAAAACAATGATCGTGCCTCCTCCCACTCCAGAGAAGTGACACCGTCAATGTTCTTCAACACCTAAAAATGCTGGGATATAGCTCTAGGGCACCACAGACACATATAAGACTGAGATGCCACAGATGTATCCCTATAGTTACTCTAAACAATGTAACCAATAGATTGAACTAATGTATATAGATAGGGACAGAATATATGGTATGCCATTTAGATTGGGACATTCATAGTGTAGAATCGGAGATGAATATTGTGTTCTATTTTACTCTACACTACTGCTACTGCTACTGCTATTTGAAAAATAACACAAGTGTAAAATGCAATGAGATTACTAAAGAAAAAAAAAACAATGATCGTGCCTCCTCCCACTCCGGAGAAGTGACACCATCTATGTTCTTCAACACCTAAAAATTCTGGGATATAGCTCTAGGGCACCACAGACACATATAAAACTGAGATGCCACAGATGTATCCCTATAGTTACTCTAAACAATTTAACCAATAGATGGAACTAATTCCCTCTCTGGTAACAAAGTATCGGTGCATCTAACATAATATATTTAATACAATGACATAAAAAAGTGTAGAGTAAAATAGAACACAATATTCATCTCTGATTCTACACTATGAATGTCCCAATCTAAATGGCGTACCATATATTCTGTCCCTATCTATATACATTAGTTCCATTTATTGGCTACACCTCAGTGGAGCTGAAGTTTCCATCAGACCTGCTGAATTTGTAGTTTCAGGCATTTCAGCAATTGACCACTGGAGCATTTTGATAAAGATTTCTGCATTCACAATGATAACCAAGATGTTATGAATAGAATATTTTTGCATAAGATCGTGGGCCTCATGGGGATAGAGGGCACCCAAAGAATTAATGGGTTGGGGCTGGTGCTGGAACAGGCCGGTTTGGGCTATTTTTAGATGGTGAGCCTTGTTGATATGTTTTTCATTGGTGGTTTTCTAAACCTAACTTCTGATTACCTCTGGTTCAGTATACATTTAAAATACATATTTATTTTAAGATCCACCTTATTTTTTTTGTGCAGCAGGATGACTGCTGCATTCTTCCATGTTCCAGGCACTTTGCTGCGTAGTAGGCATTTTGAAAGCAGTTTAGCTATTAGTTAAGGGTGGACCTGTAGCTCAATATTTCAATAGTGACTTTATCAGGTCCAGCTGCCTTGACATTTTCCATTGATTTTTAACAACATTTCTAGCATATCTTCAGCCTCTGGCCCTGAATTAATTTGTTGTCCTTCATCCTTATAAAGATTTGAATACAATTCTTACACTGGCTTTAGTATTATTTGCTGAATTTTTGCTGTTGTACCATCTTCAAGCTTTGATGCAAACATTTGGCTCCTATATGTGGCCATCTTTTGCTTTGTTTTCTTTAGCCTTTGATTTTCTTCCTGTGTCCTTTTGATGAGATCATCATTGAACTTTCCTGTTTCTTCTTTTATGTGCTTGCTTCCTTAAGGTCTTGCACATTTCTATATATATTCTAACCTGTTTCTAATATTACCATTTGGCTTAATTTATCGCCACTGTTTCATCATGCGAACTCTTACTTTTGAAATTCATGTTGTTTTTTCTTGTTTAACAGTAGGTGCAAGGGAATGGGCAGTGTCTATGATAGTGTTAATAACTTTTTCATTGTGGGTTGAAATGTCAGTGTCTGGAAGATGGGGCAGAACACTGATGCAATTAGACACTGCTAACTCAAAATTTGTATGGTTCTTCAATAGTTTGCTAGTGTCGATCTTCATAATTTTTGTCATCTAGATCATTTTTTTTCTTTCTTTCTTTCTTGCAGTCAATTTTGATTTTTTGCTCTCACTAGATGTTGGTCACTTCCAAAGATAAAAAAGTATTTAAGACTAAGCAGTCAGTGAATATTATTCTATTATTTGAAATGATGGATGGCTTACATCAATATCCTCCAATCAATACATGAAAATGCAACTGAATCAATACAGGTTAACAATGATAAAGTCCAGATCAACATAGGAAAAAGGCATCCAACAAGGAGGCACAATCTCCCCAAAACAATTTTCTGCTTGTTTAGAAGAAATTTTCAGCAAACTAAATTGTGAAAAAAAGAACTTAGGATCAATGATGGCTACCTACATCACTTACATTTTGCATGCAATATCATACTCTTTGCCATTAGGCCTAAAGAACTGCAAGAAAGCATTGGAGAGCTTTGACAGGAAAACAAAAATTTTGGTCTGAAGATGAAAAGTATGGATCAGCAAATTTTGAGCTTAGCAAAGAGACCAAAAAATGTGTGCATGGGTTCATCAGCAAGCAAAGGGCTATGACAACATTGAAAAAGTAAAGCACTTAAAATAGAAATGGATAGGCCATAAAGAAGACCTGACTGTAGATGGACCATAAAAATACAAAATGCCCAAGGAGAAGAACAAAGACATGATGGGTAGATGAAATTACCAAATTTGTTGGTATACAGTGGCAACAAAAAGAACAGGACAAAAGTTGTTGGAGGCTTGCTGAGAAGGCCTTCATCCTGCAATGGATCGACATATAATATATATATATATATATATATATATATATATATATATATTGCTTTTTCCCCTTGAGGTATAAAGTTCAAAGTAGATGTGTTGGCGCGTTAATTACATGGGGTAGCTCAGGTTTTTTACCTTGGGCTCATGTGGGCTGTATGGCTGGGGAGAAGAAGCAATTTTTATTAAATTCAGTTATGAGTAACTTTGATATATTTTGTTAACAATTTAAATAAAGCTGTGAATATAACACCACCTCATGAAAACCTCAAGTTGGTGTCTGTATCATTCATTTATAATCATATGAGTTTGTGTGAGCACATATTATCCCCATATATAATATGTATAATCGTGTAGGGGTAAAGTTTCTAATGTACACTGCAATGTAATTGATCAAAGTCTGAATAGGTAAAGTGTTTGAAATCAAAAAATAATTAATCAGGAGACAAATTCAGTTCTGATGGAATCCAGGTTGATAGTAGACCATTATCAGAAGTAGCCAGCTTGGCTATAATACATACATGTTTTTTTTCTTAAGGATTAATCCCTTGAGGACCTGAGGGGAGTGCAATGCATTGATTTACAATGTGTTACATGCCCATCTGGTCCTCTGTGGGTTAATATCAAATAACTATATCATCTACATCTCTATTATAAAGTGTTTTACTGGAAAGCAATTCTGGAAAGAGGGAAAATTAATTTGAGCAGGTCATAGCAGATAGGATCACATTAGAAAGAAGACTGGACGTGTAACTGTGTGTACGATTTCCACAATATTCTTTTGGTATGAAGGCAGGGGCTGGGCTGTGTGTACTGTAGCAATTCAATTAATTTCTCTTCTCATTTTACTTTACCCATTTATTTCAAATTCTTGGTTAATTAAAAACAAAACATTATGCTATCAGATGTATTAACCCCTTACAGATGTCTCCAACACATTGCTAAACAATGCATTGGAGAGGTCTATAATCCAAGGGCTTAAAGGAAGACACATACTACAATATAGGTTGCTTTTATTATAATCATTATTAAATTATATTTACACACACCCAGGCAGATAGATAGATAGATAGATAGATAGATAGATAGATAGATAGATAGATAGATAGATAGTGCTCCATGTTAGAAAGACTGCATGTCCTGTTACACTGTCTCTACTGACTGCACTTTCGATTGAAACTTATCCAAATACAAGACAAGAGTTCACAATGAAACATACACTGGGTATATTGTCAGTTGTGAAAACGGTCTCTCCTACAGCAAACATTTGTGTGCTAAATTAGGAAATAGGGCTGATGGTGAATCAAACAAATTGGTTCTCAGAGTTAAAGGGATAAAGTCAGTCTGTATGTGAGACCAGTAACCTTGATCACATTTAAAGAGGACGGGTTAATCTCCTGTGAATATGACTCTGGTTGGCAACTAGAACCAAAATAACTAAGTGCAGATAGGCACACTCATAAAGGGAAAGTGCAAGAAAAGACAAAGAGCATGTGATTGCTACAATGTGGTATGCTATGTATGCACTCATGAGAATAGTTCATAAGAACCCACTAAACTGAATCTATTTGTGTGCACCTATTTGAGATTGATCCTTACTTGATCTTCAAAAATAATTCAGTTTGACTGAAACTTTCCCCAGAATTCAAGGCTAAAGTTTTCTTCTCTTTCCACAGGGACCAAAAGGTCTCTCTACCAGATCCATATCCTAGTCATAACAGTTCATCTAACTTAGATGTGAAAAGATGTGATATCTGGGCAGAACAAGTCCTTTGAGGAAAAGTTCATGTTTGTTCATTAAGTTATTTGGATCATCTCATATATTACAATTATCAAAGCCTGTGATAGCTAGATTGTTAGGATCAGCCATTCATAAGCTTATACTCAAGGGAAGTGATCTATTGCAAATATCAAGGCTCACTTGACCAGAACTATAGCAGCTTCATGGAAAGGGAAGACCGAGGCTTCCACGCAGAAGATATGTAGAGCGGTAACTTGGAAGAGCATCCATACCTTCATGAGACATGAGGGAGATATCCAATGCATTACAAGGGTTAAAGGAGTTAAAACGTGCAACTTAATGGGGAAGCTGCTTGTGGCAGAAAAGTGTTTCAAGCTGCCATTACTAGTTCCCTCCCAATGATAACAATGCAGCCCTTCACTCTCACATTGAGTTTACTAGATGTATTTCCACTGTGTTAACTATAAAAAGGGGGTCAGTTTCCAGTATTCTGCTAGTCTGTGCTTGGGTGAGAGTGAGAGTGAGAGTGAGAGAAAGAAAACAGCTGAGTTTCTGATGCTTGATACAGGAAAAGAGAGGGAGATGATATTACTTGATATAGGTGATAGTTGTTCTGTGGGTGTGAAGCAATTAAGGAGAGATAATAAATAAATAAATAAATAAGAAAACCCCAAAATGCTTTTGAATGATACATGACACAGGCTGGTGATCAAAGTTCCTACCTGAACTGTCTGAGACTTAGTGATTGTGACAGATACTTTGCGGATAGACATAAATATATTAAAGACAAGCAGACAAGTGCATACACTCATTCCAACATCTGTAAGAACAAGAGGTAAAAGCATATACTGTGGTGTGGTGCTGCTGATTGTCTGTACCAGCTGCTGTGAGGCATGTTTTATCTTTAATTGCAAGCTGCTGATTATGAAGCTCACATTCTCTCATCATCATTTACTGTAATGTAAAAAATAACACTGGAGTGCTCAATGTTCTTTAAATTCCCTTAAAGAGAAAAGTAAAATAAAAACATTTTCAGGCTTCAAAAAACATAATATTATTTGAAGGTGGAAGAGAAAAATGCTGCTGATGTTACTGTTCAATATGCCATTTTTCAGGATGATGTGATGTTGATTTAGTTTACGTTCCTCCATCGTCCTCCCTTCCTCTGATATAGATAAAACAGAGAGTGAGAGCGATGACGATACGGTCAAAAAATTAGCTGAAAGGAAAAGGCTCAATAATCCACTACTGAAAAGTCTCGGACATTATCATCAGCATCATCTCTTCCAAATTAAACCCCAGCTCTGTCACACTTAGCAGCAACACAGGACATCAACATCCACAACCCTAGCTATAAATGTTTATGGTGCTGCTGTTTACTGTTATTACTCTTTTTTGTGTCAGATTATAGGAAAAAGAAAAATAACAACTGAATGGTCCTGTTAAAATACATTGTTACAAACAACATACAAGCAGGGGCGGAGTGAAAGGACGCAGGGCCCCTGGTCCAAAAAGAGGTCTGGGCCCCCTGCCCAATTACATCATTGTCCCCTCCCCATGACATAATTAGCCCCTCCCCATGACATCATAAGCCCCACCTCATAATTTGCAGAAGAGAGTATTAACCCTTTGAGTGCCAGAGAGGTACGCAACACATTGCTTTGCAATGCATTGTGTACTGCTCTGGCACTCAAAGGGTTAAACCATATATAACTATTTTAAAAAATAAATAAATTAAACTAACCTTACACTGCTGGCTAGCTTCTTGCCGATTGGCTGGAGGCTACTTGGCAACTGGCTGGATAGCTTGAGGGTGTGCTGGATGTCTGGCCTGGTGGCTGTGCCTGTAGCGACTACAATGTTTCATTTATAATTTGCAAAAGTGTGGTGGCCTGGGGTACTGGATGGCCTTGGGGTTACTGAATAGCCTGGGGGGTACTGGACCAGGTCCAGTACCCCCTAGGCCATTCAGTACCCCCAAGCCATCCAGTACCCCCTGCAGGCCAACCAGTACTCCCCAGGCCATCCATTATGCCCAAAGCCATCCATTACCCCCCCAGGACATCCAGTACTCCCCAGGCCATCCATTACGCCCAAAGCCATCCATTACCCCCCTCAAGCCATCCAGTGCCCACCAGACCTTCCATTACTCCCAAGGCCATCCATTACCTCCCAGGATATACATTACTCCTCCAGGATATCCAATAAACCCCCACTCCATTCAGTACCCCCCAGGCCATCCAGTACCCCCCTAGGCCATCCATTACCCCCTCAGGCCATTAATTTCCCACTCAGGCCATCCATTACCCCCCTATGCCACCAAGTACCCCCCTAGACCATTCATTACCCTCCAGGTCATCCATTACCCCACCAGGTTAATCACTCCCTCCCCCCAGGCTATCCAATACCACCCCCAGGACATACATTACCCCCCCCAGAACATCCAATAACCCCTCAGGCCATCCATTACCCCCCTATGCCATCCAATACCCCCTAGGCCGTCCATTACCCCCTCAGGCCATTCATTACCTCCCCAGGACATCCATTACTCCCAAGGCCATACATTTCCCCCCAGACCATCCATTACTCCCATGGCCATACATTACCCCCCCAGGACATCCATTACCCCCCCAGGACATCCAATAACCCCAGGGCCATCAGGTACCCCCCTAGGTCATCCAATAACCCCCCTAGGCCATCCATTACCCCCCCAGGCAATTCATTACCGTCCCAGGCCATCAATTACCCCCTCAGGCCATCCATTTCCCCCTCAGGCCATCCATTACCCCCCTATGCCATCCAGTACCCCCTAGATCATCCAGTACCCCTAGATCATTCATTACCCCCCAGGCCATCCATTACCCCCCAAGGTTAATCACTCCCTCCCCCCAGGCCATCCAATACCACCCCCCAGGACATACATTACCCCCCCCCCAGAACATCCAATAACCCCCCAGGCCATTCAGTACCCCCCAGTCCATTCAGTACCCCCCAGGCCATCCATTACCCCCTCAGGCCATCCAGTAACCCCTAGACCATTAATTACCCCCCCAGGCTATCCATTACCCCCCAGGTCGTCCATTACCCATCCAGACCATCCATTAACCCCTGCAGGACATCCATTACCTACCCCAGGCCATCCAGTACCCTCCAGGCCATCCATTACCCCCAGGCCATTCAGTAACTCCCTCCAGGTCATCCAGTAACCACTTCCAGGCCATCCAGTTACTCCTGCAGGACATACATTACTTCTGGCTTACCTGCTGTGGACTGTGGTGGGTTTTCTGTCACTGCTGCGGATTTCTGGCTTCTGGGTCCTCCTGGTGAGTCACTGTCTGAGACGTATCCCAAGTGTCCAGTAGTCCTGACTCCTCTCTTCTGTTGGCCGTGTGCCCTCCTTGGCAGACTGTGTGTGTCTGATGTGACTCCCACAGACTCCCACTCTGTCCCCCCCATCATCACGCTCCCCTGCAGGACATAATGACATATGACATGCGCAGAACACAGGAAATGAGGAAGAAGCACCGGCTCTGAAGCACTTGCTGCCAGCCCGACAGCCAGTGAGACTGGCAACAAGGGACAATGTTATGTGGCAGCCACATCGGTCATAAAATGATGGGCATCATCAGCATGGGCTGGCTATATTATGAGGCCTCAGTAAGCAATTCTCGGCATGTTTTATTAGGCACAGTTGGCGCCGGGCCCCTACATGGGAGGCAGGCAGACAAGTGAACCGGAAAATTCAAATTTTCATTGCTGGTGGCAGCGGTGGGCCCCCCTCGGCCTCGGGCCCTTGGTCCGTGACCGAATGCCCGACTGATCAGTCCGCCCCTGCATACAAGGATATATTCAATTATGAGAAGAGCACTTTCATGAAATGCAGTCTCTGATGTCTGAAGTATAAAAGTTGGCTGGTATCAGATGATCATTAATTCAAACACATTTACTGTAAATTAATTTAATCTTTTTTATAGTTATGTTAATGTAATAAAATACATCCTCCTTCATAAACTCAAATCAGGATTTAGTGAGAGGAAGTTAATTTTGCTATGATTGGTAGACCCTGTTATGATCATGTGCCTGTCCTAAAATGACCCATACCACAGGAAGGATAATTGTCACAAAATTATTGTAATTTTTACTTCACCTCCCATCACCTTTTAATATGCTGTACGGCAAAGGAAGAAAAGGAAAGGCTCCACTCTGTTGTACCTGTTCTATAAGAAAAGCCAAAGCTGCTTTAGGGCTGCTGTATTCAAAATAAAAGCAGCTCCATTTAATCTTCACCATATTTGGGTCATTGAGAGTGTTATTTCAATACTGTCAGAGTTGTAGTTCAAGAGTAATTGAATGATAAAGTACCCCCCTCCTGCCCCTTTTACTGATGTAACACTGCTCACCTCAGAACAGAAAGGCGGTGCCCAGATGGCTTGCAGAGAGGGACATTCTTCAATTAGCATAAGAGAAAAACCTGAAAAACCTGTCAAGGGGGCCAGGGTTTTCAGTGTTCTCATGGTAAGAAGATTGCCCCTTGCTGTGAGCTGCCTGGACTTAAAGGGATAGTAATGTTTCACAAAAACAGCAGCCCCAATTAATCTTCATAGTATCTGAGCCACAGAGAGTGTTATTTCAATACTGTCATAGTTGTGGTTCAAGAGTAATTGAATGATAACGTTTCCCACTCCTGCCCTTTTTACCTAGTGTAAGCCATGTCTTCTCAGATGTGGAATCTGGTTGTTAGACCAGACAGATAACAGCAGATGAAAGCCCTGCCTCCCTTGACAAGTTTTTCAGGTTTTCAGGTTTGTCCCTCTCTGCATTCTACCTGGGCACCTCCCTTCTGCTCTGGCTGAGCAGTGTTACATCAGTAAAAGGGGCAGGAGGGGGATACTTTATCATTCAATTACTCTTCAACTACAACTCTGACAGAATTGAAATAACACTCTCCAAAGTCCAAATACTATGGTGATTAATTAGAGCTGCTTTTATTATGAAAAATTGCTATCCCTTTAAGACCAGCTTCCACATCTGAGGGGAGTTTAGAACCCTTTGGTACTCCTGAGAAAGCACAATTTGCTCTCAGATGCCCAGTGACATCAGTGAGAGGGTCACTCATCCACAGAACTGCATTAGAGTCAAGAAGTACCCTGCACCTCTCATGATGTCAGTGTCACTGAATAGCAGAAAGGAAATGTGGTCACCCTAGTGTCACCTGTCTTGTTTTTGTCCTGGTTTTAAAACTGAATTTCAACTCTATGTTATCTTTAAAAGATTAGCAGGTTATGAACTTCCCATTTGTTGATATTGCATATTTGCAAACTTTATCGCAAAATAAGTACTCTCTTTAGAAACCAATCATTTTTAAGTCCCCTGGGGAGAAAACATATTGTACAACAGATGTTACTGCCAGTCATAGACTATGGGGACGTAGCATATGCTCCAGCGCTACAAATCCATCTTAGTAAACTTGACACTTTGTATAACTAATTATGCCACTTTATCCTCCAATGTAATTACACTACCCATCACTGTGATATGCTTAAAGAGCTAAATTGGTTAACACTCAAATCTAGATGTGCCCTTCACCTTTTTTTTCTTAGTACACAACCACTGGACTGCCTGGGCAATATGCTCACTCCAACCCTCCATACCAACTATAACCACTGCTCCACTGCTAATGACTCACTGCTCATACCACTCTGCTAGAAAGAAGCTGAATGATCTGCCTTCTCCTTCAGAGCTCCAAAAGCCTGGAATCACCTTCCTGAAATAATCAGACCTTCTTCCAGTCTAAAATCCTTAAAAGTAAATGCTTCTTTTATATATCTAAAAACAGTATGCAACTGTATATATTTTTTACTTTGTATGTATGTATGTATATTTATGTGTGTATGTATATATCATGTTTCTCAGTTTGTTTAAATATGTAACCTTTTACTGAAAACTATCTAGGACATACTGTAAAACGAGAGAAATCTCAATGTATTCTTTTTTTATTTTCTAAATAAATAAATCCATATTTATATTATACTATGTCTTATTTAGGTGTAGGGTAAGAATTCTGCTGTAGAATTTCAGTTTTCTGCCTGCTGTATAAGGATTTCTGCTAGCATATATTACACAAGTGGCTCCCAACCAGAGTACTGTGGCACTTTGGTGTGTTATGGACATTTTCCATAAAGACTTTGACAAAAATGTGTATTCTGTGTTTCATTTGTATGCAGGCACAATATGTTTGTTTTTGTTATACTGAATGAGAGACCACAAAAACTGCACATATAAGTATTGTACCATTTATTACTTAAAACCATAAATTAAAATTTGGCGCTCAGGATCAGCAAAAATATAAATGAAAAAAATTATAAAATAATATAATTAGTTCCCATTCAATAATCTAAAAATAGACTCTGTGAATAACCAACTGCAATGTGCGCAGTGTGTAGTAAATAAGGGAAGGACTCGAAACAATGGGCACATCTGCACTCACATCAAACACCTGGCACAATTCTAACCAAATACCATGACTCTTAGGGTCCCCAATATCCCAATATGAAATCATCCCACCAGAATCCAAGTACTGCTGCTGTCACTATGCCCCTTGTCCACTCCCCACTAAGGACACATGACAACTTGCAGTTTTAATAGCAATGTTGATCCCTCCCTGCCACCACCTGTGGATAGAATCTCCTCAGATGCCACTTGATGTCCTGGTTACAATTATGCTCCACTACACTGCCATGTACGATCAGAGCTGCAACATCCTAACATCTACAGAATGGCTATCAATTGGTTGGGAAGGCAACAATGAATGCGGTGGATCACCAGAAGATGTAGTTACATATTCCTGCAGCTGGATCCTAGATCAAGAGAGTGATGTTGAGCCACGTGCATTGCTTGCCATCGAACTTTCAGGCTCTGCCAGGGTTTCTCTTTTCTTCCTCCTCTTTGGTTTCCCTTTCATCTCCTGTTGCCTTTGGGGAAAATCAGGAGGTACAGCAACAGCAGTGCCAGATTTGTTTTGGTGGGGGTTTGGCTTTAACATGCTTCACATAAATGTAATTGTGTCTGTGTTTCATGTGTGTTATCAGGGCAGTTGTGCCGAGGTGCATTACCTCCTTTCCCATTTTCACTGACTTGTCACCCTTGTGCACAGTGCCATCAATGATGACTGCACTGTGCCTGTCCTAAGAAAAAAATAGTCCCACACTTATCACCTCAGGGGGGAGGGAAAGATAGAGGAGAATGGACTCTTTCTTCTTCTCCACCACATTCCCCTTCAGTGGCTGGGGCAGATGATGATGCTGCTGTTGCTGATACTGCCTCAGAATCAGCACTACAACTAAGACCAGAAGTATTGCTTCTGGAAAGTGGAACCTGCCCTAGTTCTACATCACTACTGCTGTATCCCATTCCCACTGTGTCCATGGTAGTCTGTGGCAAACTAGCCTGCTCCTCATCAGCCTGCTACGCTTACAACTCAGTAGCAACAGGAATTACAGCAGATTCTGCAAATTCACCACTCTCACTGCTGGTGGTGGTAATGCCTGTCCTCATTTCTGAATCCCATTCCTTTTCACGTTAGGGCTAAAAAGGCCGTTAATGTATTTTCCACCCCAGCTGCTTCACTATCACCCTCATCATCACCACCACCACCAGTCCATGCTTGATGTTATTGCTCCTTTAAAGTTTCACCAGTTGGAAGTGATGACAAATGTGACATAGGGTCCCCTACTGTAACACTTGCCATCTCATGAGCTGAGGAACGCAGACTGGCAGCACTAGCAGCAGGCACAGGCAGCAGATCTTTGCTCATGGTGGTGGTATTACTGCTGCTAGCCACCAGTTCTCCCTTCCTCAGTATAATTTCCCATAGGGACAGTGCCATGTGTGTGTGGGAGATCATAGGGTGAGGGATGTGGGATCCCTTGACTGCTAGTCTGGCTGCTCCGCATCCCTTCTCCTAACACCTCAGCATCAGCAGGAGGATCTACTACAGTCATGCTATTCCCACCAGCAGCTTTACTATCACTAACAGTAACCACATACATTTCAGTCATCACTATCACCACCACCATCACTCCCAACACTCTGAGTCTCTAGCTGCTGGATCTTAGTAGTAGTGGTGGGGCAGCTTGGGTATGGTAAGTGTGACTTAGGGTACTCTGCTGTCACACTTGCCATCATCTCCTCATCTTCCCCTCCTGAGAATCACAAAACATATTTTGAGGCGCAACACTGGCAGCAGGCACAGGTAGCTGACCTGTCCTGCTCACACTACTACCCTCATCTTCCACTGCCATGACACAAATTTCACCAAGATCCCTAGGGGTGATGTAGGGCGGTTGGCCATGATTGGGCCTGGGGAATCAGGGCATCCAGGCCCTTAAAGGCTGGTAGTGGTCACTTCCTCCACCTCCTCCTTAGACTCATGGGATGAATAACTTTCCTTCTAGCTCCTCCTTTTACTTGTCATGTATGACCCTCCCCTGCCTCAATTTTGCTATATAAATCAAAGCACAACAACTTAGCACCCTCTCTCTAGCTGCTTGTATTGTGCTTCAGTTCCTGGAAATGTCACATTTTTATACTGAAAATGCAAAGGGCGTGTAAGTAAAGGGGGGAAGTTTGTAACCATTGAAAAAAATTGTGAAAAATGTTTAGAAATGGGCAAAAACGCAGACATTTTAATCGCTTTATTTAAAAGCAGATTTTCCAGTGAAAAAGCAGGCAACCACATGGTTTTTGCAGATTTTTTTTGAGAGAATATGACAAGACCACCCCTAGTTGTAGGGATGAACTATAAATTCCCTTTCATTGAAATGGGAATTTTACCCCCTCGAATGTCAGAGAGATCACAATGCATTGGAGGCCTCTTTATGTTTCAAGGGGTTAAAGTCCCCATTTAAATCAATGAACATTTTCAGAATTTTAATTCTTGCCTATAGTGCAAATGGTTTTCCCTAGAATTACTCCACTTTTCTTTTCACCACTGACCATATAAGAGTATGTGTCAAGGATATGTGCAGTGTGTGAAATGTTGGTTGCTACAGTGAATATAGTTTACGAGTGCATGTCATCAGCGTTCATCAGTCCTGCTCACTATATAGCATTGTGCACCAATTAAAGCACTTAGCTCACATTTCGCATTTAATTGCACCACCCTATAACCAGTGTTTATTTCATAAAGCAACCATATGGCTAATATTAAATATTCAGTTGATTGTGCTAAGTGTAGCTTACATGATGTGTAATAGTGTACAATATGAGCTCAACACAGTACACCACAGAATCACAGAGTATAACATAAGTGCAGTTTAGCACTGCAGTGTGTAGCATAGCAGAGTGCACCAGCTGCAGCTCTTACCTCACATTTGGCAGATGTAACCATATGACTGATGGTGAATCATTATGCTAATTATAACTTGTGTTGAATGCAGTAATGTTGTGCTAATAGTGAGTAAGGTTGAGGTAATAGTGGTCAGCTTAAGTACCACACAGTACAGTAAGTGCAGATGGTATTGAAACATACAACAGAAGTAAAGCATAGTACTGTATAGTAGAAAACAATTATATAAAATATAACTCTGTATTCTATGCTATACACAATTTAATAGAATATCTTATAGTAGAATAAACATTTATATTCTACATGTATTATCTTCCCCATGTGTTAGTTCCAGACTGCGCTATATAGTGTGCAGCGCTCCCCAATAAGGATTGGGAACTCCGTGCTCTCATCGACTAACTGGATCCTTGCCTGACCGTGGATGAGCATCAGTCTTCATCAGAAGCCATTCCAGTTTCCCTAAAAGGTGGTAGGATTATGTTCCATATTTGGAGTTATTCTGGAGTAAACCAACTGTACCATAGGGAACAAATAAAAATTCCTAAATTCCCATGCACACACAAAATGCTTTGGAGACAGTTCTAAAATTCAAGGGGTTAAAAGCCCAGTTTAATAGGATTTTTTATTTGTCACCTATGTGTCACGGTATGGCTGAACTACTCTTTGCTTATACATTCTGCTGATGATAACAAGCTGCCTGTCACGGTTTATTATGACTCTCAGACACAAGTTTTAGGTAAAAATCAATTTTATTGAAATAATAAATTGATAACGTAGGATGGCAACCACATACATACAGATATATTCAGAATATAACAAGACAGAAGGCAGACTCTACCGGTCCTGTCAATATACCGGACAGGACAGTTTGAAGTAATAGAATGTTAGGCTCTACCGGCCTTGCCAATACCGGGTAAGGCAACCTGCAGATGGAATCGCATAACGGTTCTACCGGCCTTACCAAATTACCGGGCAAGGCAGCCTCAATAGATTCATAATGTAGGCTCTACCGGCCCTGCCAATACCGGGTAAGGCAACCTCAGATGGAATGTGGCAAAAGGTTCTACCGGCCTTACTAATACCGGGCAGGGCAGCCCAGAGATAGTAGCAGCAGTCAGATGGTAATGGCAAATTGACAGGATCGTAAGCAACCCAGTGTACACACACTGAGACTAACAGGGGAATCGTAAAGCCGCAAGGCTTTGGAGCAAACCCGCGTCCGCACGCTGGGACCAACACTGAATTGTATAGCCAATAGGCTTAGGAGCAAACCAGTGACCGCACACTGGTGTAACAAGCGAGTTAGTATAGCCGTAAGGCTTAGGAGCAAACCAGCGTCCGCACGCTGGGACCAACACAGAATTGTATAGCTGCTAGGCTTTGGAGCAAACCAGTGACCGCACACTGGTGTAACAAGTGAGTTTGTATAGCCGCAAGGCTTTGGAGCAAACCAGCGTCCGCACGCTGGGACCAACACAGAATTGTATAGCAGATAGGCTTTGGAGCAAACCAGTGACCGCACACAGGTGTAACAAGCGAGTTTGTATAGCCGCAAGGCTTTGGAGCAAACCAGCGTCCGCACGCTGGGACCAACACAGAATTGTATAGCAGATAGGCTTTGGAGCAAACCAGTGACCGCACACTGGTGTAACAAGCAAGTTTGTATAGCCGCAAGGCTTTGGAGCAAACCAGCGTCCGCACGCTGGGACCAACACAGGATAGTACAGCCGATAGGCTTTGGAGCAAACCAGTGACCACACACTGGTGTAATAAGCGAGTTTGTCTAGCCGCAAGGCTTTGGAGCAAACCAACGTCCGCACGCTGGGACTAACACAGGATTGTATAGCTGATAGGCTTTGGAGCAAACCAGTGACCGCACACTGGTGTAACAAGCGAGTTAGTATAGCCGTAAGGCTTAGGAGCAAACCAGCGTCCGCACGCTGGGACCAACACAGAATTGTATAGCTGCTAGGCTTTGGAGCAAACCAGTGACCGCACACTGGTGTAACAAGTGAGTTTGTATAGCCGCAAGGCTTTGGAGCAAACCAGCGTCCGCACGCTGGGACCAACACAGAATTGTATAGCTGATAGGCTTTGGAGCAAACCAGTGACCGCACACTGGTGTGACAAGCGAGTTTGTATAGCCGCAAGGCTTTGGAGCAAACCAGCGTCCGCACGCTGGGACCAACACAGAATTGTATAGCAGATAGGCTTTGGAGCAAACCAGTGACCGCACACTGGTGTAACAAGCAAGTTTGTATAGCCGCAAGGCTTTGGAGCAAACCAGCGTCCGCACGCTGGGACCAACACAGGATAGTACAGCCGATAGGCTTTGGAGCAAACCAGTGACCACACACTGGTGTAATAAGCGAGTTTGTCTAGCCGCAAGGCTTTGGAGCAAACCAACGTCCGCACGCTGGGACTAACACAGGATTGTATAGCTGATAGGCTTTGGAGCAAACCAGTGACCGCACACTGGTGTAACAAGCGAGTTTGTCTAGCCGCAAAGCTTTAGAGCAAACCAGCGTCCGCACGCTGGGACCAACACAGGATTGTATAGCCGATAGGTTTTGGAGCAAACCAGTGACCGCACACTGGTGTAACAAGCGAGTTTGTCTAGCCGCAAGGCTTAGGAGCAAACCAGCGTCTGCACGCTGGGACCAACACAGAATTGTATAGCCGATAGGCTGTGGAGCAAACCAGTGACCGCACACTGGAGTAACAAGCAATGTCGCCGACGCGACCAGGCAGGAGGTCGCCAGGATACAGGAGACAGGCGATGCGATGACAGGAACCAGCAACGATCAGTCAGGTCAGGAAACCGCAGAGAAGAAGTTCAGCAGGAACTGCAACACCAGAGACTAGGCCGGAACCAGGACTGGAAGTACTTCAGCATGCAGGAAACACTGGAACAGTAGAGATCAGGAACTCAGGAACACATGAGATCAGGAACTCAGGAACACTGGAACAGAGGCCCAGCTATCACTGGCATAGTGATAGCAAGAAGGTCAGAAACAACACGAAAGGGCACTCAAAGGGTGCCCAATCCAGGTTTAAATAGGCAATAAGAGGCGGGCTATCTGCAGACAGCCAATAGAAGCCCCCTACTGGTGACAGACAAGGAACTGCAGCAATCACGGGCACCGTGATAGTACCCCCCCTTCAAAGACCCCCTCTCCTAGAATAGGGTCTAGGTTTCTGTGGGTAATTGGCATGAAAGGCCCTAGTTAGCCTAGGTGCATGAAGGTCCGTACTATCCACCCATGATCGATCCTCAGGACCATACCCTTTCCAATGTACCAGGTACTGCACCCTTCCTCTAAACCTTCGGGAATTAATAATGCTCTGAACCTCGTACTCCTCCTGGCCCTCGACCTCAACAGGTCCTGGCACCACAGGTGTGGTAGTATAGCGATTGCAAACCAGAGGCTTAAGAAGGGACACATGGAACACATTATGGATACGCATGGATGCAGGTAGGTCTAGTGCATAGGAGACAGGGTTAATTTTGCGAATAACTCTGTATGGACCAATAAACTGGGGAGCCAACTTATTAGACGGAACCTGCAGCTTGAGATTTCTGGAGGAAAGCCATACTCTATCCACAACCTGAAAGGAAACCGCTGGAAGCCTTCTGCGATTAGCATGGCGCTGATGACGCTGAAATGACTGTCCAAGTGCCCTCTGAACTTGTGCCCATGTGGAACGGAGTTGCTTGATATGCTCATCCAGAGCTGGAATCTGTTGCGTCTGAAATGAGTCTGGAAGCAAACAGGGCTGGAACCCATAATTAATCAGAAATGGAGAGCTCCCAGATGAAGAATTGACCGCACAGTTCCTGGCGAACTCTGCCCAAGGCAACAAGTCGGACCAATTATCATGATGGTCAGTAACGAAACAACGGAGAAATTGTTCCAAGCCCTGATTAGCTCGTTCAGCGGCTCCATTGGTCTGGGGATGGTAGGCAGAGGAGAAGGACAGCTGTATGCCCATCTGTTGGCAAAATGCCCTCCAAAATCTAGACACAAACTGGCTCCCCCTGTCAGACACCAGTACCCTAGGCACTCCATGCAACTGGAATACGTCTCTGGCGAACACCATTGCCAATTCCTTCGCTGAAGGAAGACCACGGAGGGGCACGAAATGAGCCATTTTAGAAAACCTGTCCACCACCATGAATATAAAGGAGTACCCCTTGGACATAGGCAACTGTCCCATAAAATCAATGGAAACATGAGACCAGGGGCGTTCGCCATTAGGCACCGGTTGAAGCAAGCCCACAGGGAGATGTCTCGGGGTCTTAGCGCAGGCACAGGTGGCACAGGCATTCGTAAATTCGGCACAGTCGTTTCTCATGGAGGGCCACCAAAATAACTGAGAAAGGGACCATAACAATTGGTCTCTACCAATATGTCCCGCAGCCTTAGAGGAATGGTAGGTTTCAAGCAGCCTAGTACGACATGGTTCATCGACAAAACATTTGCCCACTGGAGTTTCATGGGGAGCGGACCCCTGAGAGGCCAGGATCTCCTCCCCTAAAGGAGAAGTGATACTCATGTGTATAGTAGCCAGTATTCTATCAGGTTGGATGATGGGTGCTGGTGCTTCCACTCTGTCACTGTCGGCCTCAAATTGTCTTGACAGTGCATCCGCCCTGATATTCTTTGACCCCGGTAAGTATGATACAATGAAATTAAATCGAGACAGGAACAGTGCCCACCTGGCCTGACGGGAGGACAATCTCTTGGCCTCCGAGAGATAAGTCAGATTTTTATGATCTGTTACGATTAATACGGGAGTCTTGGTACCTTCAAGCAAATGACGCCACTCCTTAAGAGCGAGGATAATAGCCAATAATTCTTTGTCACCTATCTCATAGTGGCCTTGAGTGACAGTCAACTTCTTAGAGAAAAACCCACAAGGTCTGAGAGTACCACCTTTCTCGTGTCGTTGCGAAAGTACTGCCCCAACCCCAATATCTGAGGCATCCACAACTAACGTAAATGGAAGTAGAGGATTGGGGTGGGATAACACAGGAGCCGCAGCAAATGCCAGCGTCAAATTCTCAAAGGCATTCTCAGCAGATACCGGCCAACAAGAAGGATTAGCGCCCTTGTGCGTAAGATCGGACAAAGGTTTAACAATGGAAGAAAAGTTCTTAATAAATCGCCTATAATAATTAGCGAAACCCAGGAAACGCTGTATGGCTTTAAGACCCTTGGGTTTTGGCCATTGTAAGACAGCTGACAACTTATCCTTGTCCATGGCAATGCCATCATTGCCAATTATGAACCCCAAGAA
The DNA here is from genome assembly GCA_037306005.1 of Rhinophrynus dorsalis. Lineage (NCBI taxonomy): Eukaryota > Metazoa > Chordata > Amphibia > Anura > Rhinophrynidae > Rhinophrynus > Rhinophrynus dorsalis. The sequence goes on from CM074718.1 coordinate 206,354,542, forward strand.
TGGCACACTGGTTCTATGAAAGTCACATTTTTCCAGTTTACAACATAATTTATTCTCACGGAGTCGTAGCAATACTGCGGATACATCTTTGATGTGCTGTGCCATGTCTTGAGAGTAAATCAATATATCGTCCAGATAAACCACAACACATGTCTGTAACATATCTCTCAGAACATCGTTTATCAGTTCCTGGAAAACTGCGGGGGCATTACATAGCCCAAATGCCCAGCTCGAGTATTAAAGGCAGTTTTCCACTCATCACCTGCTCGAATGCGCACCAGATTGTAAGCGGCCCGTAGGTCCAATTTGGTAAAAATCGAAGCGCCCTTAAGCCTGTCAAAAAGCTCGGTGATGAGTGGTATGGGGTATGCGTTTTTTGCCATTAGTTTATTCAAACCCCGGTAGTCAATGCATGGTCTTAATTCGCCATTTTTCTTTTTTACAAAAAAGAACCCAGCCCCAGCGGGAGAGGTAGATTTTCGTATGATCCCTCTAGCAAGGGCATCAGAAATGTAATCCTCCATAGCCTTATTTTCCTCACAAGATAATGGATAAGTGCGTCCTTTCGGAGGTACTGCCCCAGGCTGCAATTCGATGCAACAATCATAAGGTCTATGCTGAGGTAGCAAACTGGCCTCTCCTTTGCTAAAAACATCGCCAAACTGTTGGTACACATCCGGTATAGCCGAGGAGGTGCACAGGACCTTAACAGGCTGGATGACGCACTTGTCCATACAAAACTGGGACCAAGCAGCAATTTCACACTTTTTCCAATCAAATTGTGGGTTATGTAACTGTAACCACGGAAAGCCCAATATTACCGCATGGTGCGGAGAATTAATCAGTTGAAACTGCTGCTCTTCTCTGTGAAGTGCCCCAAAAGTCATAGACAGTGGCATAGTTTCAAACATAACCTGAGGCGGTTCTAAGGGTCTGCCATCAATCGCTTCAATAGTCAAGGGATTTTCTCTTTCAATGCGTGGAACTCCGTGCAATTCAGCAAAGGTATTATCCATAAAATACCCTGCTGCACCAGAGTCAACCAAGGCCAAAACCTCCACAGAGCGTTGTGCCCAAGATAATACCACCTGTATGGTGGGTTTCATTGTGCCCGACACTGGGGACGATTGTACACCACCTAGGTACCCTAGGTGTGTGCGTTTCCCGGACGTACCGGACAGGAATTTAGCAAATGCCCTTTTTTACCGCAGTATAAACACAACCCTTGTCTTCTGCGATAAAGTCTCTCAGCCTTGGTTAGTCTAGTGAAGCCTATTTGCATAGGTTCACTTGTCTCCCGTACAGGTTCACTAGACTTCAATGCCAGGGGAGGGATGGGTGGGCAAAACATGCCACTAGGCTCATTATTCTTTGACCGTAACTTACGATCTCTGGCAATTGATCTCTCACGTATTCTGGAGTCAATTATCATAACATATTCAATGTAGTCATCTAGATCAATAGGTAGATCTTTAGCAGCGATTTCGTCCTTAATGTGGTCATTCAGGCCTTGAGAAAAAGCTGCCAATAATGCCTCGTTATTCCAACCTACCTCTGCTGCCAATGTGCGGAATTCGATGGCGTAGTCGCCTACTGTACGCCTGCCCTGATGTATCTCCATAAGGCGTTTGGCAGCAGAGGTGGTTCTACCAGGAGGCTCAAACACTCTTCGAAAGGATTGCACAAATTCTCTAAAGTTTTTAGTACAAGGTTTAGCATTCTCCCACAACGGGTTAGCCCAAGCCAAAGCTCTGCCAGTGAGCAAAGATATTGTAAACCCCACCTTACTACGATCATTGGGAAATGCGTGTGCCGTCAATTCCATAAAAATCTCGAGTTGGTTGATGAACCCTATGCAGAGACTACGGTCACCATCGTATCTTAGCGGCAAGGGTGCAGAAGCCGTTAACCCTTTAACAGTGCCCCCTAGGGGTCTGGTATCACTCTCCGGTGTCTGACTTGGAGAGACCACCGGGCTAGAGCTAGATTTGTCAGCAAGTACCGTGCATTCAAGGATCGTTTGAATTGCAACTGCCAACTGATCCAAACGTTGCTCATGCACATCCATCCTCCAATGGATATTCTGTGCATTACCTTCACCTTTGCTGTCTGAGGTCATGGCCCTTTCGTACTGTCACGGTTTATTATGACTCTCAGACACAAGTTTTAGGTAAAAATCAATTTTATTGAAATAATAAATTGATAACGTAGGATGTCAACCACATACATACAGATATATTCAGAATATAACAAGACAGAAGGCAGACTCTACCGGTCCTGTCAATATACCGGACAGGACAGTCTGAAGTAATAGAATGTTAGGCTCTACCGGCCTTGCCAATACCGGGTAAGGCAACCTGCAGATGGAATCGCATAACGGTTCTACCGGCCTTACCAAATTACTGGGCAAGGCAGCCTCAATAGATTCATAATGTAGGCTCTACCGGCCCTGCCAATACCGGGTAAGGCAACCTCAGATGGAATGTGGCAAAAGGTTCTACCGGCCTTACCAATACCGGGCAGGGCAGCCCAGAGATAGTAGCAGCAGTCAGATGGTAATGGCAAATTGACAGGATCGTAAGCAACCCAGTGTACACACACTGAGACTAACAGGGGAATCGTAAAGCCGCAAGGCTTTGGAGCAAACCCGCGTCCGCACGCTGGGACCAACACTGAATTGTATAGCCGATAGGCTTAGGAGCAAACCAGTGACCGCACACTGGTGTAACAAGCGAGTTAGTATAGCCATAAGGCTTAGGAGCAAACCAGCGTCCGCACGCTGGGACCAACACAGAATTGTATAGCTGATAGGCTTTGGAGCAAACCAGTGACCGCACACTGGTGTAACAAGCGAGTTTGTATAGCCGCAAGGCTTTGGAGCAAACCAGCGTCCGCACGCTGGGACCAACATAGAATTGCATAGCAGATAGGCTTTGGAGCAAACCAGTGACCGCACACTGGTGTAACAAGCAAGTTTGTATAGCCGCAAGGCTTTGGAGCAAACCAGCGTCCGCACGCTGGGACCAACACAGGATAGTACAGCCGATAGGCTTTGGAGCAAACCAGTGACCGCACACTGGTGTAATAAGCGAGTTTGTCTAGCCGCAAGGCTTTGGAGCAAACCAACGTCTGCACGCTGGGACTAACACAGGATTGTATAGCTGATAGGCTTTGGAGCAAACCAGTGACCGCACACTGGTGTAACAAGCGAGTTTGTCTAGCCGCAAAGCTTTAGAGCAAACCAGCGTCCACACGCTGGGACCAACACAGGATTGTATAGCCGATAGGCTTTGGAGCAAACCAGTGACCGCACACTGGTGTAACAAGCGAGTTTGTCTAGCCACAAGGCTTAGGAGCAAACCAGCGTCCGCACGCTGGGACCAACACAGAATTGTATAGCCGATAGGCTGTGGAGCAAACCAGTGACCGCACACTGGAGTAACAAGCAATGTCGCAGACGCGACCAGGCAGGAGGTCGCCAGGATACAGGAGACAGGCGATGCGATGACAGGAACCAGCAACGATCAGTCAGGTCAGGAAACCGCAGAGAAGAAGTTCAGCAGGAACTGCAACACCAGAGACTAGGCCGGAACCAGGACTGGAAGTACTTCAGCATGCAGGAAACACTGGAACAGTAGAGATCAGGAACTCAGGAACACATGAGATCAGGAACTCAGGAACACTGGAACAGAGGCCCAGCTATCACTGGCATAGTGATAGCAAGAAGGTCAGAAACAACACGAAAGGGCACTCAAAGGGTTCCCAATCCAGGTTTAAATAGGCAATAAGAGGCGGGCTATCTGCAGACAGCCAATAGAAGCCCCCTACTGGTGACAGACAAGGAACTGCAGCAATCACGGGCACCGTGATACTGCCTTTTCCTTCCCTGTGTCTGGCTGACTCAGCTGAAGAGTAATGAACTGCCTTTACCTCTCTGTTATCATGGTTACTCACCTGACTGTTATCAGCCAACCCCTTCCTAGCTATTTATAGCCGCTAGGCTCATTTCTTCCTTGCCCTTGTGTTCTTTATGGCTGCAAGTGCGTTATCCTGTATTCCTGAATATCCATGCATGACCTTGCTTCCTCTGACATCCCTTCTGGCTCCTGACTCCTGGCTTGTTCCTGACATTGCTGACCTTGGTATTCCTGACCCCGGCTTGTCTGAGTGCCCATCTTGTTTCCTGGCCCCGGCTTGTCTTTTGGCTTAAGCTCATGGATCTCAGTTTTGCTTTGTTTGCTTTGGTTATTTTAATAAAGGTGTTTTGCACTTCACATTTTTGTGTCTGTATGGTTCCTGGTCTCTAGCACTATGGTTCAGTTGGTGTACTCCAGAATAACTACATATGGGCCTAAATTCCATATCAGATTTGTTAGGGATGTCATTAATTAGAGGTGCAGGATCTGCCACAGCTTGAGGGACTGTGTCTCATGTTTGTGAGGAAATGTTGTGGAGCATCTGTAGACCTTCAGCTGAAGAGTGCACAAGGTAAAGTTGCATTTTGGGGAAATTCCAAAACTGAGGGAATGTATGTGGATGTATGTGTCATATGCTATTTAACAATCAGATTGCAGGAAAAGTAATCATGTGATATCTAGAAAAAAGCAGGTTTATTTACCTTAAGATGTCATTCAAGGTCCTATCCAGGTCACTCACCTGGAAATAGTAGAACATCTTCTTTGGCTGGTTAGAAGGCAGGCAAGATTGCCAGGCAATTCACCACCCTCTCATTCTTTCCTCTTTTTCCTCAGTTGTATTTCTCCCATTCTCACCTTTCATATCTCATGTTCACTTCCTCTCCTACTCCCTATTTCTCCCCTTCTTTCTCTTTCATGTTCTAGTGGTTCTTTCCCCTCAATTTCCTGCTGTTTCCAGAGCTCCTATCTCCCCTGCACTCCAGCACTCCTGCTCTCACCCCCTCTATCTTGCTTGATTCATAGTCTTTCCTTGTCCATCCACTACCCCACACAGTTCATACTCAATTTGTTTTCAGAATTGATTAGAATGGATAAGAAAGAACTATGTTTGTCTACCATTTATCTATAAGATCTGTTTGCCAGCTCTCATCACATATTGTTAGATACTATTGTACAGCCCTGCTTTGCCTTAAACATACAATCCATGGTTCAGAAATGTCTGTATCGGCTATCCTGCAAACTAACTTAGGCCTGACACTTGGAATCTTTGCACTGCAGTTGCAGAACCCAGGGGCCTTATTAAAGAAAGAGGAAAAATTCTGCATTAAACCACCTGCATCATAGGAGAGAAATAATTCCCCAAAACGTCCATTGAGTTAAATGGAGCTTTTAATACTTTTAGTGCCAGGGGTACACAACATATTGCTTTGCAATGCATTGCATACACATCTGGCACTCAAAGGGTTAAACATTTTAATGCAAAGAATGGCACTGGAGGCCTTTTAGCATTCAAGGGCTTAAAATCCCCATTAACATCAATGAAAAGTTTTATTTTTAATCTTTGTTATGGTGCAGCCTCAGATAGGTATCAGTGCAACCAATGACATCTCAAATAGTGCTGTCTATGGGAGCATCTCTCAAACTAGCAGCATAAACAACCTTTTGCTCTTAATTTATGAATATAATAGTGCTAACCCTTTCAAAAAAATCTTACATTTACTCATTGTCAATGTATGTGAGTAAAAATGCAGAAAGCCATTGCTCTCAATGTATCATGTGACACTGGTCCCTCCAGCCAACCAAATTTTGGTTTAATTATGGGCCCACCTATTCAGCATTTCCTGAACAGTTCTGGAGCCTGTCTGAAGTGGAGAGGGAGCCTCTACAGGTCATTTAGAAAATGCTAAAAGAGGGGCAACTCCCTGCATCTTTACTCATATACATTTGTATTGTGTAAATATAACGTTCTTTTTAAAGGATTGGCTCTAATGTTTTAATAAATTAAATAGAACAGACTGTTTTCTCCCCTCCTTTATAGTACAAGGTTATTAAATAGACCCTCAAGACTTCATTATCACTTCACTTATGCAGCATCTTCCACCTGCCAGCCAGAGCAATCAGTTTACAGACCCACAAAACAGCTGATGTAGGTACTGCTCAGAGCAATCCCCATTATAAGTCTACTCCCATAGAAGAAGACTTAACCCTTTGAATGCCAGAGTTATTCAACAAGCTGAATAACCCTGTGGCACTCAGAGGGTTAAGATTCAATTCAATGAGCTAAAGAGGTGGGAATGAAATAGTGCAATGATTAAATTTGATTTTTAACCCCTTGATGGTGCTGGAGACCTCTTCAGCATTCAAGGTGTAAAAAGCCCCATTTAAAACAATGAGATTTCTGGCGCTTGTTCCTGAATTGTACTTTTTTACCTTATTGATTTCTGCCCTAAGTACAACATATAGTTCTGACTGCCAGAGTGGTATCCAGCACATTGCAACACAATGATCGAGATGCACTAAGGGGTGATGAAGTGGAGATAACTTTTTCCAGTGATATCACTTCTCCAATGTATCTGTTATTCTATGAAGAATATGCACTAAGATTACTCCCACATGAGCGATCATAGTGCATAGTCTCCATAGAATAACACAGAAATTGGAGACGTGATATCACTGGAGAAGTCATCTCCACGTTATCTCCTCTTTATTACCCCTTAATGAATCTCCCTAACTGTGTTTGGTACTTCTCTGACACTCAAAGGGTTAAAACACTGAAGCTTATACAAGTTTTGTAATCCTGTTTTAAGTTTAAAATTATATAATCTTCAAGTTAGTTTAATAAATATTCATGCTCGCGTAATATATAAAGGTTAATATGAAGGCTTGTCAAATTGATGAGCTCATTAGCAGTCACATAATAAATCTGTATTAGAACACACTCAGTATTACAGTCTTCCAAACCTACCATTCTGCCAGATAGGCACAACTGCATGTATTCATTTAAATATAGATTAAGAAAAAAATGTCAGAAGTAAACTTGATAAATTAGCAAAACTACTACATTTTTATTTTTCATTTAGATTTACGGATTTTAATGAAGGTGAGATAGCTGATGATGACTAAGCTAACTTTTATGTTTTACATTGAAGGTCAGACAAGTTTGATTATGCCCATGAGTGATATAGAGGCCTCTAATGCATTGCTTAGCATAGCAAATATATTATTGTTTAATTAATGTTATATTTTCATGAACACAAAAACTACACAAATGGCCTTGAACACTTAAAGGGATAGTAATACTTCGTTTTAACTTTATTTTATTTTGTAGGCATTAAAAAAACATTAAGAATGATATAAGTCTTATCTCTCAATCCTTTATGGTTTAGGAGATATTCACAAGCAAAGTTCCCCTCCCCACCCCTTTTACCTAGTGTAAGACATCTCTTCTCAGATGTGGATCAGGTTGTATGACAGGACAGATAACAGAAGGGGACAATTTTCTTTGTATGAAAACAATGAAAGCCCTTCCCCCCTTGACAAGTTTTTCAGCTTTTTCCATTATCTTAATTGAAGATTGTCCCTCTCTGCAGTCTACCTGGGCACCTTCCTTCTGATCTGGTTGAACGGGGGGGGGATACTTTGTTTGTGAATATCTCTTAAACCATAAAGGCTTGAGAGATAAGACTTATATCATTCTTCATGTTTTTTTAATGCCTACAAAATAAAATAAAGTTAAAACGAAGTATTACTATCCCTTTAAGAACCGGGGCTTGTGTATGTGTTTGTTAAATGAGATTTCACTGGTTTACTTCTCAGCATACCCATGCAAACTGCATAATGTTTATTCATGATAGAACTATATATATATATACAGAGATGGATTAAGGCTCCATGGGGCCCTAGGCAGGGTACCAGTTTGGGGCCCCACGTCTCTTGCTTCTGACACAGAGTGTTGTTAGCAGGCACTGATATTATGGATATAATAGAAGTGGATGCAACTAGATGATGCTGGCCATTCAATAAAAAGGGCATCTGACACAAGAAGTTAGTAGCAACAGCAGCAGGGCCCCCTCTGTGGCCTTTCAATGCATGCAGGGCCCCTCATATTGCTGTGGGCCCTAGGCAGTAGCCTAGGTTGCCATAATGGATGATCCGGCTCTGTATATATATATATATATATATATATATATATATATATATATATATATATATGGGGTGGCGCTGCCCGTCAGGATATATAGGGAATTAATGCACGCACACGGATGCAAGACAAACACACACACAGAGACACACACACAAATGCACACGCATGCACTGAGATGCAAAAAGAGCGACACAGTCATACACACATACATGCAATGCAGACACATAGAGTGTGATATAGACATGCAACACACACAGTGAGGAACACAAAGGCACACACAGAGACACACACACACACACAGAAGTGAGTCATAAGGGGGTGATATGTGTCATTGTAATGAGTTTGTGTTTGTACTTATGCCTCCACTGTGGCATTCATTCATATAGTTGAAATGCATGTGGTAATTGCACATACTATGGTGGAAGGTGGATCATGCTGGCTCCCCGGGGTGTGAGTGAGTGTGTGTGAGTGTGACTGAGTGGCATTCATTCATGTAGTTGAAATGCATGTGGTAATTGCACATACTATGGTAGAAGATGGATCGTGCTGGCTCCCGGGGTGTGAGTGAGTGAGACTATGGTGGAAGGTGGATCGTGCTGGCTCCCGGGGTTTGAGTGAGCATGAGTGAATGCATGTGAGTGTGAGTGATTGTGTGTGAGTGATTGCATGTCAGTGATTGCGTGAGTGTGTTATTGAGTGTGTGTGAGTGTGTGTGATTGAGTGAGTGTGTGTGAGTGTGAGAGAGTGTAAGTGAGACTGTGTGAGTGAGAGGGTGTATGAGAGTGAGTGAGAGAGTGTGAGTGTGTGATTGAGAGTGTGAGTGAGAGTATGAGTGTGTGTAATTGAGTGTGAGTGACAGTGTGTGAGAGAGAGTGTGTGAGAGTGTGAGTGTGTGAGTGAGTGTGAGAGAGTGTGAGTGAGAGTGTGTGTGTGTGAGAGTTTGTGTGTGTGTGAGTGTGTGAGTGTGTGAACGTGTGAGTGAGAGTGTGTGAGCATGTGAGTGAAAGAGTGTGAGAGCGTGTGTGTGATTGAGTGTGTGTGTGTGTGAGTGTGTGTGAGTGTGAGTGAGAGCGTGTGAGTGAGAGAGTGTAAGTTTGTTGAATTATTGTGAGTTTGTATGATTGAGTGTGTGTGAGAGTGTGAGTGTGTGTGTGTTTTTTGTCTGAAGTGTTTGTGTCTGTGGTGGCTTTGCAATGCGGTGCGTACCCCTCTGGCATTAAGTTAAGGGTTAAGTTGAGGTAACATAGCAACATAGGTTGAGGTAACATAGCAATATAACACACGGTGGCTCTTCAGTTGAGGCAGCGTAGCAATATGCTGAGGGAACAAATAGAAAGTGGTGTTTGAGGCTTACTCTCTGTAACATACAGCAAAGCATCTCTCTCCCTTTAAAGGGATAGTAATACTTCATTTTAACTTTATTTTATTTTGTAGACATTTAAAAAACATGAAGAATGATATAGGTCCTATCTCTCAAACCTTTATGGTTTAAGAGATATTCACAAACAAAGTATCCCCCCCCTGTTCAACCAGATCAGAAGGGAGGTGTCCAGGTAGACTGCAGAGTGGGACAATCTTCAATTAAGATAAGGGAAAAAGCTGAAAAACTTGTCAAGGGGGGAAGGGCTTTCATTGTTTTCATACAAAGAAAATTGTCCCCTTCTGTTATCTGTCTGGGCATACAACCAGATTCACATCTGAGAAGAGATGGCTTACACTAGGTAAAAGGGGCGGGGAGGGGAAACTTTGCTTGTGAATATCTCATAAACCATAAAGGTTTGAGAGATAAGACTTATATCATTCTTCATGTTTTTTTAATGCCTACAAAATAAAATAAAGTTAAAACGAAGTATTACTATCCCTTTAAGGAGAAAGGGCGTGAATCAGGAAGCAGGAAGTGGAGGAGTGACAGCTGAAAACAGTGAGGTTGACTGAAGAGATGAAAAGTGTTAAATAAAAGAGTTGCTATTAAGTTTATCCCTCGGTTTGTATTTTATGGAAACATTACACCCTCATACTGAAACACAGTGTATGGAGGGTTACAATTATCTGTGGGAGGTGAAACAGTGTGTTTGTGGGGTCATGATCCTGAGTGAGAGTGTGTGTAGACTGGGAGAAGTTATTGATATCCCCTACTTCAGGAGCGAGTGGCCGCTAAATTTATATTTTGTCAGTTGGATAGTGGTGGCCGGGCCAACTCCCTGTATGATAAACATGCCCCCATTGAATCACCCAATGGGAGCAGTAAAGTCCCCATTGAATCACCCAATAGGAGTTGTGTCTCCTAATGAGACATAAATTATGTAATGAGGCATTCTGTTCAATGTGTGTTTGTTTTCTGAGGAGACATAAATTATGTTCTGTGTGAGAGGTACCATAAATTATGCAATGAGGCTTATTCTTTTATATATATATATATATATATATATATATATATATATATATATATATACAGAGAGTTAAAGTGGGCACTCCAAAACAGTCAGTTAATCCCAAACTTGCTCTAAGATGCCTCGGTGCTCCTTAAAGAAAATATAAGCGTAGTCCATAGTTTAAGAAAACTAATGTGAAAGAGCACTCAAGAGGTCTTACCAAAAATAACAAAAGTTTTATTTATTCATATTGTCAGAATATCGACGTTTCGGCCCTCACCGGGGCCTTCCTCAAGACCTGAGGAAGGGCCCAGTTTTCTTAAACTATGGACTACGCTTATATATATATATATATGTAGTACTGTGCAAAAGTTTTAGGCAGGTGTGGAAAAAATGCTGTAATATAAGAATGCTTTCAAAAATAGACATGTTAATTTTAATTTTTTATCAATTAACAAAATACATAGTGAATGAACAAAAGAAAAATATAAATCAAATCAATATTTAGTGTGACCACCCTTTGTTTTCAAAACAGAATCAATTCTCTTCATCTTGGAGAATTAACCACAGTTCTTCTGTGGATTTAGGCAGCCTCATTTGCTTCTCTCTCTCTTCATGTTACATAGTTACATAATAGTTTAGGTTGAAAAAATACTTGCTTCCATCAAGTTCTGTAATCCCAGACAGACTTGATAATGTTGATATCAGGGCTCTGTGGGGACCATACCATCACTTCCAGGACTCCTTGTTCTTCTTGTTTAAGCTGAAGATAAGTCTCAAAGACTTTGGCTGTGTGTTTGAGGTCGTTGTCAAGCTGCAGAATACATTTGGAGCCAAGCAGATGCCTCCCTGATGGTACTGCATGATGGATAAATATCTGCCTGTACGTCTCAGCTTTGAGGTGACAATTAATTCTGACCAAATCCCCAACTACATTTGCAGAAATGCAGCCCAAAACTTGCAAGGAACCTCCACCATGCTTCATTGTTGCCTGCAGACACTCAAACAACTGAGGCTGCCTAAATCCACAGAAGAACTGTGGTTAGGTCTCCAAGATGTTTGGAACAACCTGCCTGCCGAGTTCCTTTACAAACTGTGTGCAAGTGTACCTAGAAGAACTGATGTTGTTTTGAAGGCAAAGGGTGGTAACACCAAATATTGATTTGTACATTATATATATTATTAGTGGGCCGTATTTTCAAAAGAAAAGTGGAGGCAAACAATTTGCTCTATAGAGGAAAACTAAAAATTCCAAAAATTCAAATTGATTTAAATGGGAATTTAAACCTCTTAAATGTTAAACAGGTCACCATCACATTTTTTTGCAATGTATTGAAGATCTCAAGGGGTAAAATCCCCATTTAAATCAATGGAAATTTGTAGTTCTCCCCTGTAGTACAAATGGTTTGCTCCAGAACTCCTCCACTTTTCTTTTGAATATACAGCCCTAATAGTGTGTTTGTTGTAGAACAATTCCCCCTAAAATAATTTCCACTAGAGTGTGAGTGAGTGTCCAATAATGCCTGACAGGGAGTGTTGTCACAATTACCAACAGTTCCTGTCATTTAAAGGGCCAGGAAATATAAAATATTGCTTCTAGACTCAGTTTATATAAGACCCATGGGCCCAAAGAGGTCCATATGTATATTATTTTTTTATATTTACTTTATGTTTTTCTTTTATGTTTATGTTATTTTTTATGTTTTAGATTCAATTAAATTCTGTAGTTCCATTTTTAAAACACAAGGCAATTTAGGAAAATGGCAGATTTTACATATTTCTTATTTTAGAAACTCCTCTTTTCTTTTATTTTAACAGTGAAAATATAAAATGAATAATGCAGCACTGACCTATTTGAACATGCCATTAGTCCTCACATGTTAGCTATTAGTGGAAATCTGTAATGTTTTCCCATGAGACCAGAAGAGATGACTTCAAGTTGTCAAATATTAACATCATTTCCTACGTAGGATTGATGTTAACACAAACTACTGAACATGGCTAGGTGAAGAGTCGCTTCAGCTAGTGTTTATTATTCGAATGATTCTGGATAACCTCCCCAATGAATAAACGCATAAAGAATGAAGAACAACATCATGTACTCTATGTCATTGTTCTATTCTTTCCTAATCAGAGAAATCTCATGACATATAGACTTGGGCTATTAACTTTAAAATGGATAATATACCACAGCTGACCATAATAAGGTTATAATAGAGGATGATTGTAGATAAAACGGGACATGACAACTATAATACTAAAGGTCAGTTTGTTTCTTCAGTGCTCTAAAGCAGAGGTTCCGGATGAAAGCATATTTTATGTAATTGCTTATACCGTATGCTAATGTCCTAGCTTCACATCTTTGGATACATGGTGTAATCAAGTTTAGATTCTCAATGGAATTTTGAAAAGCCATCGAAAACAAGAATGGAAACAAAACTAGAGCACAAAGACTCGTAGAGAATTGTATTTGGACAGAAAAACTAATTGAAAGGAAATAAAGACAATTGCACACACTAACATGTTAAACAAAGGCTTGTACTAATACATACTGTGGCAGAGTCCTATTCCTGACAAGTATGGTCTGTCATGTGTTTGAAGTTAAAGTTAGTAGTTGACTTGGAATTGGGTTGAGTTTCACCAAACACATTGTTTTTTAAAACAATAAAACAGTGGAGTGTCGCAATGTGACTTAGTTCTATGTCTACCCCATGCAAATATATAGCAAATAACCCCTGGGCTGTGACACAGACAACAGTTTTTATCATTCATCTTAGAGCCATTAACCTGTGGTTCCCACCACTGGAACGCAGAGGAATGAGCAATTATTCTGGATACAGTATGCTACCCTGGGAGATATGGATCAGCCAATCAGGGCACCTACAGCATTCCCTCTCAGTCGAAGCGACCAAATGACATACCACCAACAATTAGCTGACTGTATGCTGGCAGCCAGTCTTACCAAAGTGCCCTTGTAGAAGAGCATTGTCTACACAAAGGACCATTCACATGCCCAGAAACAACTTTATATTTGGGCATGTTTTACCCCTTAGAGCAGAGACATCCTAATTTAAGTTTATATTTTCCAGTCACGTACCAGTCCAGGATGCTGAATTGGAAACTAAGTCATGGGCCAGACAGTTTAAGCAGTATACAGGTGGTTATGCTGGACATGGAATAAGCAACAGGGCACATGCATTGGGATAGGAAAGGGAGTTATTTAGTGGTAACATATACCATCAAAGTACAAAGAAAATGATAGCATTTTATTTCTATAATATTTACTACTGCACGCATTCCACCACTCTTAACATTTCAGTGTGAGCAAGTCCCAAATGTCTCCCCTATAGAACAGAAGGGGACTGTAGTAAATATAGCCATTTTCCTCTGTGATGTTTAGTACATAGAGTTGAACGAGGCACAGAGGAATAGAACTAGGAGAAAGATTAATAGCACACATAAAAAACAAACAGGAAGATCTAAGTGCAGTATTTAATACTGCACTGTTTATCTTTCTCCCAGATTTGTTTGCAAGTGGTGGACAGAGCCACATTTAATCAGCTGCATGAAGAACTTTCAGTGTTGATTGATCAAAATTTCTGAATTCCCTTCATCTTATTTCATCTTCATCTTACTTATCATCTCATTCCAACTCTCTGTTGGCGGATTCATTAAGTCATCTTATCATTCATCATATCATACATTGGAACTGGACTTAAGGTCATTTTTTCCTTTACTTACTTACTTCATCTGAGACTTTGTAACTTAGTTTTAAATGGGATTCGTTTTTATTTATTTAACCACTCGGAAAAAAGTCTTTAGGATGTACCATAATATAACGATATATTTATTACATAGGTCTTAAAATATCCTTACACTCTCTCAGCATTGTTTTTTAACACTTTAAGTACCAGGTGGGTATGCAATGCATTGTTTCACAATATGTAGCATACCCCTCTGGCCCATATATGGTTAAAATTTAATATCATAGATATCCCATGCTTTTATAAAATACGTCTAAATATGTGTATGTACATAGTCCCTATTGACTAGTGTTTTGCCATTAGCTGCAAGTCATTCTGGGATATACTCTGCACTAGCCATTATTGATTGTTTACAGGGGAACAGAAATCTGAAACACCCATTTGCTCCCACACTGCAGTGGAGTCAAGGGGAGAATTTAGGGGGTCAATAGTTTAATAAATGGGACACAGGCAGATGCAGCACTAGTCAATTGATTCTAACACCTGTTTTAGCCTGGAATCATATTAGTACATCACCCTATATGTCTCCTCAGTATGTCTTATTGTGGAAGTTCACTATCACACTCTGTCAGACTGAGGAAAGCTTACTAACATTTAACCTCTTGGATCTTAGGTAGGTCTCCAATGCATTGTGGAGACTTTTTGAGACATTGAAAGCATCCAAAGGGTTAAACAGTGTGACTGGCCTAACTTTTTAAGATTTAAAGCAGAACTACCACCACTAAAATACTTAATCTCTAATAATTCCCCATCTGGCAACTAGCTGCTCAGTAGCGCTAGTCGCCAGAATTATTACCTTATTAAATAGAATTCTCCATTCTTCCCACACTGATAGACAAGACAGAGCACAGACATCTTTCCATAGTGACGTCTGCACACCTGCGCTGTCAGTCCCTTTTGGAGCTGAACGGCTCCTAGCAACGCCTCCTAGAACCAGCTGGGGCTGACAGTGCAGGAGCGCGGACTTCACTATGGAAAGATGTCTGCACTCCGTACTGCCTGTCAGTCCGGGAAGAATGGAGAATTCTATTTAACAAGGTAATAATTCTGGTGACTAGTCCTACTGAGCAGCTAGTCGCCAGATGGGGAATTTGTCGCGTCCTCCTCCTCGCCGCTATCGCGGCGGGTTCTGCCGTCGGCTTTCTCTTCCGGGGTTGACGTCATCACCACGTTCGCGTGGTGACGTCATCCCCTTCTTCGTCCAGGGTTGGCAACATAAATAGAGGCGCGCCGCACTGAATCGGCGCACGATTATAGCGTTCTGTGTGTGCCTTGTCACAGTCCCTTACCTGCTGCTCCGGTCCGTGTCCATCTGGTCCTGCCAGCCTCTTCTCGTGTCCCCCAGTCTCTTCTGGCCATTTCTTCACTCCAGCTCCTTGCCTGATGCCTTAAACTTTAGTCCAGCTGCCTGCATCTTGTCCAGCTGCCTTGTTCAGCTGCCTCTTGTATCTTGTCCAGCTGCCTCCTGCATCTTGTCCAGCTGCCTCCTGCATCTTGTCCAGCTGCCACTTGCATCCTGTCCAGCTGCCTCTTGCATCTTGTCCAGCTGTCTCCTGCCTCTTGTCCAGCCTCCTGCATCTTGTCCAGCTGCCTCCAATACCTTTCCCGGCTAGCCTTCCTGCCTCTTGTCCTGCTAGTCTTCCAGCTCTTCTCCTTACTAGCCTCTGGACTCGCCTTAAGAGTCCTTGTATAATCTTTGGAACTAGACCTTCCCTGGGGTTGGTGGTGGGTGTCCTCACTGTACTGCGTTCTCCTGGGCCTTCTTCGGCTCAACCGAAGGGGGTCATCTGGCTTCGCGGCCAGCACCTTTATACGGCCTCGGCCGCAGCACAACGCACTACAGGGGGCCTGCGAACACCAGCCACGCTCCCCAGCGACGCACACAAGCCTTCACTCTACCAATCCTTGTTGGAGGAGTCGCTGTGACCGTGACTACTCTTCTTGGTAGAGCATTTATCCCAGGGGTTCCTGACATTATAATCGCGCCACCCTCCAGTCCTATGGCTACGGACCCCGCTGAGCTGTCCGAGGCCCTTCTACGGCAGGGCGCCGTACTGAGTCGTCATGCGACTCAGATAGTACAGCTCGACCAGAAGCTAGATACCATTACGCAATTGTTGCAGCAGATGCAACAAGATATTGGTGTACCCAGAGCCGCTGAGCCTGCCATGGCGCATGCTATGCCGCTTCCTGGTCCTGCTTTTACGTCCCCTCTTCCCCGTCTTCCTTTGCCGGAGCGATTCGATGGTTCATCCACAGACATACGGGGCTTCCTGAATCAGTGTCTGTTGCACTTTCGCTGTCAGCCTGAGTCCTATTCTTCATCCCAAGCCAAGATAGCCTTTGTTGTGTCTCTCCTTAAAGGTCAGGCCTTGGCTTGGGTCACCCCCTTGCTGGATCATCGGTCTTCTGTCTTAGACGACTTTGATACGTTTCTTTCGGCCTTCAAGGCGGTTTTCGATACACCGGGTCGTCAGTCCAGGGCCGAAGCGGCCTTATTGGAGATAACACAGGGGCAACGTTCTTTGTCACAGTATGCGGTGGAATTCCGCACGTTGGCCTACGATACCAATTGGGGTGCCAGTGCTCTCAAAGCAGCCTTCCGCAAGGGTCTTCACGACCGCCTTAAGGATGAACTAGCCACCCGGCTTATTCCTGACACGTTAGAGGGTTTGGTGGCGCTTTGCTCTTCTCTGGAACATCGGTTGTCCGAGAGACGGAGCGAGAGAGATCGGGATCGTAATCGTCGTTCTGCTCCTCGTCCCCCTATCCGTCTGGCTGCCCGGTTCCAGCATCCACCCACCGCCTCCGACTCAGAACCAGAGCCGATGGAGATTGGCCGTGTCTATCGCCTCTCAGATGAGGAAAAAGCCAGACGCCGTGCGGCTGGATTGTGTCTTTACTGCGGAGCTCCTGGTCATCTAGCTCGTGAATGTCCTAACAAACAGGGAAACGCCAGGACTTAGGTGGTGGGGGAGCCTCCCTGAGTCCGGCCACCATCCCCAACGGCCAGAACCGGTGCCTTAGTGTTCCAGTCATCCTCTCTTGGAACGACCACACCCTAGCCACACAGGCCTTCATTGACTCCGGTGCTTCTGGTCTGTTCATTGACGCTACCTTCGCCATACAGCACGGAGTCCCTCTGCAACCCAAATATCCACCCCTACGCGTGCTGGCTATTGATGGGACACCCGTGGGGAAAGGGGTGATCACTCATTCTACCCAACCTATAACGCTGTGTGTGAGCAGCAACCTCACTGACTCCACAGTGCTGGATGTCATTACCTTGCCTAACACCCCTATTATCTTGGGGTATCCTTGGTTGTGCTCTGCCAACCCTCTCATCGACTGGGCAGCCGGGTCTCTTGGCTTCCCTGGCTCTCCTCCCATGAACTCTGTTGGTTCTGTTGTTCTGCTCTCTACTCCTACCCCTGGCTCTTCCGTACGGATTCCCGAACCTTACAGGGATCTCGCTGAGGCCTTCAGCAAACAACGGGCTGAGACCCTTCTGCCACATCGCCCATATGACTGCCCTGTGGATCTACTTCCTGGCACCATGCCTCCTAGGGGCAGGACGTATCCACTGTCCATCCCTGAGACCGCTGCCATGGAGGCCTATGTGAAGGACAATCTTGCTCGGGGCTTTATTCGCCCATCCTCTTCTCCCGCTGGGGCGGGTTTCTTTTTCGTGGCCAAGAAAGACGGTTCCCTCCGGCCTTGTATTGACTATAGAGGGTTGAATAACATCACCCGCCGTAATTGTTACCCTCTTCCGCTCATCTCAGAGCTTCTGGACCGTCTCCGTGGAGCCACCATCTTCACCAAACTAGACCTTCGAGGGGCCTACAATCTAGTCCGGATGCGTGAAGGGGATGAATGGAAGACCGCGTTCAACACACGATCCGGGCACTATGAATACCTCGTTATGCCCTTTGGCTTACGCAATGCCCCTGCGGTCTTCCAAGCCCTCATTAATGAGGTTTTCCGGGATCTCTTGTCCTCCTTTGTTGTCGTATATTTGGATGACATTTTGGTGTATTCCTCCTGCCTTTCTGAGCACCGTGTCCATGTACGGCAGGTCCTAGAACGGTTGCGGTCCAATCATCTTTATGCTAAATTGGAGAAATGCCTCTTTGACCAGACCAGTCTTTCTTTCCTGGGTTACGTTGTTTCACCTAGAGGCCTGGCCATGGACCCTGTCAAGGTCTCTGCCGTTCTAGACTGGCCTCTTCCGCAGACTCTAAAGGCGGTTCAACGCTTTATTGGATTCGCCAATTACTATCGGCGTTTTATCAAGGGCTTCTCCAAGGTCATACAGCCCATTGTAGCCCTTACTCGCAAGGGTGGCAACCCTTCTTGTTGGCCCCCAGAGGCTGTGTCTGCTTTCACTGCCTTAAAGCAGGCATTTTGTACGGCACCCATCCTGTCTTATCCGGACCCTCTGCAGCCCTTCATTGTGGAGGTCGACGCATCCGAATCGGCTGCGGGAGCAGTCCTTTCTCAACGGTCCCCCTCCACTGGTCTTCTTCATCCATGCTCCTTCTTTTCCCGGAGCTTCTCCGCGCCAGAAAAGAACTACGACACCGGCAATCGCGAGCTCCTGGCGATTAAGTTGGCTTTGGCCGAATGGCGCTACCTTCTTGAGGGTTCTCCCCACCGGATCACCATATACACTGACCATCAGAACCTGGCTTATCTGGCTACAGCCAAGCGTTTGAATGCCCGGCAGGCAAGGTGGTCATTGTTCTTTTCACGCTTTGATTTTTCTATCTCCTACATTCCGGGTAATAAGAACACCAAGGCTGACGCCTTGTCGCGTCTCCAAGAGCCGTCTGTTGTTTCCTCGGTGCCAGACACTATACTGCCCTCCTCTTGTTTCCTAGCCTTCTTGGCTACCAGGACCTTGCAACATATCCGGGATGCTCAGACCTCAGCCCCTCCTGGGACCCCACATTCAGCCGGGACGCTGTTTGTTCCTTCGCAATACCGGCCAGAGGTTCTTCGTTGGGCCCATCATTCCTCTGTTGGTGGTCATGCTGGTGTTTCCAGGACCTATAAACTATTGTCTCGTCATTTCTGGTGGCCATCTGTTCGAGCTGAGGTGGCTTCTTTTGTTTCCTCTTGCACCATCTGTGCCCGTATGAAGACACCCCGCTGCAGACCACCAGGGCTTCTTTACCCCTTGCCTGTTCCTGTTCTTCCTTGGTCCCAACTCGCTATGGACTTCATTGTGGACCTCCCGGTCTCATCCGGCATGACGGTTATATGGGTGGTCATCGACCGCTTTTCCAAGCAGTGCCATTTGGTTCCGCTTCCCAAACTACCCACAGCCTCGAGTCTTGCTGATCTTTTCATCTCTGAGATTGTCCGTATCCATGGCATCCCCCTTCATATAACATCTGATCGGGGTCCTCAGTTCGTCTCGGCCTTCTGGAAGTCCTTTTGTGCTCGTCTGGGTATCACTCTGCAGTTCTCGTCTGGCTACCATCCCCAGACAAACGGACAAACGGAGAGGCTGAACCAAGCCTTGGAGCACTTCTTGCGTAGTTACTGCAACCACCAACAGGATGACTGGTGTCGCCTTCTTCCCTTGGCTGAGTTCTCCTTAAACTCTCACTACCACTCCTCTCTGGGCTGTTCGCCCTTTTTTGCTGCTCTGGGTTATAACCCCAGAGTCTTGCTGGTGTCTCCGGGTACCGCTTTGGCGCCCGCTGCTGAGGACCGTGTCCAGTCCTTGGTGGACCATTGGCAACGTATCCGTTCCTCGTTGTTGGGGTCCCAAGTACGTCACAAACTCCAGGCGGATCGTCATCGCTCTTTGGCCCCTAGGTTCTCTGTTGGTGATAAGGTCTGGCTTTCCGCCAGGAATGTTCGCCTGCGTCAGCCATCGGCCAAACTCGGTCCCCGTTTTCTAGGTCCGTTTCGAGTGCTCCGTCGGCTCTCCCCAGTGGTATATTGTCTAGCTCTCCCTTCTTCTTTGCGTATGCATCCCGTGTTCCACGTCTCTCTGTTGAAACCGTGGTCTCCTACGCACCCTTCGCATCCCAGGACCCCGATCCCTAGACCCGTGGTTCGTGAGGGCCAGGATGAGTTCGTCATCGATGCCATCCTTGATTCTCGCCTGGTTCGTCGACGTCTCCAGTATCTTGTCAATTGGCGTGGATACGGTCCTGAGGAGCGCTCCTGGGTTCCATCTTCGGATGTTCATGCGCCTGTTCTCCTTCAGCGCTTTCATGCGCGCTTTCCCCTTCGACCCCGTCCTGGCCTCCGGGGGCGGCCCTAGGAGGGGGGGAGTGTCGCGTCCTCCTCCTCGCCGCTATCGCGGCGGGTTCTGCCGTCGGCTTTCTCTTCCGGGGTTGACGTCGTCACCACGTTCGCGTGGTGACGTCATCCCCTTCTTCGTCCGGGGTTGGCAACATAAATAGAGGCGCGCCGCACTGAATCGGCGCGCGATTATAGCGTTCTGTGTGTGCCTTGTCACAGTCCCTTACCTGCTGCTCCGGTCCGTGTCCATCTGGTCCTGCCAGCCTCTTCTCGTGTCCCCCAGTCTCTTCTGGCCATTTCTTCACTCCAGCTCCTTGCCTGATGCCTTAAACTTTAGTCCAGCTGCCTGCATCTTGTCCAGCTGCCTTGTTCAGCTGCCTCTTGTATCTTGTCCAGCTGCCTCCTGCATCTTGTCCAGCTGCCTCCTGCATCTTGTCCAGCTGCCTCCTGCATCTTGTCCAGCTGCCACTTGCATCCTGTCCAGCTGCCTCTTGCATCTTGTCCAGCTGTCTCCTGCCTCTTATCCAGCTGCCTCCAATACCTTTCCTGGCTAGCCTTCCTGCCTTTTGTCCTGCTAGTCTTCCAGCTCTTCTCCTTACTAGCCTCTGGACTCGCCTTAAGAGTCCTTGTATAATCTTTGGAACTAGACCTTCCCTGGGGTTGGTGGTGGGTGTCCTCACTGTACTGCGTTCTCCTGGGCCTTCTTCGGCTCAACCGAAGGGGGTCATCTGGCTTCGCGGCCAGCACCTTTATACGGCCTCGGCCACAGCACAACGCACTACAGGGGGCCTGCGAACACCAGCCACGCTCCCCAGCGACGCACACAAGCCTTCACTCTACCAATCCTTGTTGGAGGAGTCGCTGTGACCGTGACTACTCTTCTTGGTAGAGCATTTATCCCAGGGGTTCCTGACAGAATTATTAGACATCAAGTATTTTAGCGGTGGTAGTTCCGATTTAAGTGGTGATTGTTTAAAACATATCACTGACCCAGCACAAGGGGGTGATTCACTAAGAGGTGATAAAGTGGAGATGGCTTCTCCAGTTTATCACTTCTCCAATTCCTGTGTTATTCTATGGAGCCTATGCACTAAGATTTGTTCAACTTTGGAGATCTTACTGAATAGGCTCCATAGAATAATATAGGAATTGTAGAAGTAATAAACTGGAGAAGTCATCTCCACTGTATCACCTCTTTATCACCGCGTAGTGAATCTCCCCAAGGAATTTGTTTTATGTTTGGTTTACACTACCATTTTGTTTTAGATATCTCTCTATTTCTTGTATTCTCTTAAGAGAAGTCTTATTATTTATACTAGTTAAAGGGACAGTAATGTCCCATAAAAAACCCTATCTCTCAAACCGCTATGGTTTGAGAGATATATGTATTCAAAGTTCCCCCTTTCCCTCCCCTTCTCCTGATGTCAGTGCTCTGCTGACATCAGGAGATCCCAGTCCTGGAACCATCCGGCGGCTCTGCAGCAGAGCCGATATCACGTTATTGGAAAATAATTACTTTGTTGGAAAGGTCTACAAAGTGTGCCTGGTTTGCAAGCACACATTGTAGACTGTTCCGATGAAGTACTTCTTTTTAAATAACGCAATTTTGGCTCTGCTGAAGAGCCTCCTCGAGTCAGCCAACTTGAATCTCCTGCTGTCAACTTTACAGCTGACATCAGAAGAAGGGGAGGGAGAGGGGAACTTTGAATGCACATATCTCTCAAACCATAGTGGTTTGAGAGATAGGATTTGTGCCATAGAGTTTATTTTTTATCCTCTACAAAACTCTAATAATTTTTTATGAGGCATTACTATACCTTTAATATCTCGATATTAGGGCTCTATGTTCAAAAATGTAAGTGTAGACATTCTGGGACAAACCAGTTCCACCACAGGTGACAACTAAAATAATGAATAATGGGTTATACCTTTTTAGCATTCAGGGGATAAGAGTCCCATTTAAATGACTGGTAGTTTGGGGAAAACTACATTTGGAGGCCCTTAAATCAATAAATTGTAACAAATTTGCTGGATAATGGGTAGTAACCAAAGATATGCTATTAGCAATAGTTTTGTCTAGGCAGGAAAACAAAAATTAAATTATTTACAGAAGCGCATGGTATTTCTCATTCTAAATGACTTATGTTATTTTATAAGCCAAATACAAATGGATCAAATTAATGAAGAGAACATAATGAATTGTATGGTATGCCCATGTAACCAAATCGTCATTTTAGTATCAATTATCTTGAGATTCGCCATGAAAGCTAGAAGCTTAGTTATAGGACTAGAGTCATCAAGGGCTGAAAAACGCTATCCATTAAGATAATTTGTTCTAATTATTTTGTTATTATTCTCCAGAGTGGTTTATCAAAAGGAGAGGTATTTTAAACATTTTAGGATCAAGACTTCCATTAAAACAAGTTTTTCTCACGGCTTGAGAAACCAAGATCATTATTACTTATGTTGTGCTACAGCTAAACAGTTTTTACTAATAATCTCTCCATGTCTAGTTCCTAAGACATAATGTTGACTTTTCTTTTAATAGTAAATGGTTAGGAAAAGTATGAAATAATCACATCAGTAAACTTTCTCAATAAGCTGACCCTGAGCATAGATTCTAAGTGACATGTCTCCAACCCAGATTGGACTTACCACTTTAAAAACAGTTTTACTAAAAAGGAATAAAAGAGAAGAGCTGCGCAAAAAGGTCCCTCTAAGCGTAATATATTTGGCACAAAAGATTGGTCCTTCACCCAAACACCGTGGAATAAATCATCAGAATATTACTCACATTTTTCAGAGGCACATAACCTGCCTCCTGGTTTCTGCGCTTGCACTGGCTTGCACCCCAGTGTAGTGATCTTCCCGACTTCCCGATCTTATAGATGGACACAGTTCCTTGCAGAATTCTCCAATAGGAGTGATGAATTATATATGTGGAAATCGCCACTTAGAGGATATATATAAAATCCAATGCTATAGTAGGCCCAAACTTATTTGATCTTTTCAAAAAATTCCACTCCTACTTTTCAATCATGGAACTGCTACTTTTTTTGAAAAACAAGCCAGTGTTTCAAAAGTTGTATAAAATATACGTGAGTATAATACAAGGTAGATTTATTACTTGCAAAAAAAATAAAAGAATAAAAATACAAATACAGGATAATATTATTGACTTAAATAGTCCAAAAATATAAATTTGGGAATAATATGCGCATATATTTAACAGTGATCATAAAAAACAAGGATCAATAAAATCAGTATATGCACAATAAAACAGAACAAACAGTTCCACAGCTAACGCGTTTCATCCCTACATGTGACTTTCTCAAAGCTGAACAAGGAAAGAAGCATGTACCTATAAATAGACCTTTAAATACATGCATATATCAACAGCCACCCAATTGAATTCTCCTCTGGTCATTATATGAACATCTTAAGTGGAGTGCGTTCCAAGGTATGAACCCTCAGTTAAAGGTATTTAAGGGACAATCTTCTTCCTATGAGAACAATGAAAGCCCTGCCCCCCTTGACAAGATTTTCAGGTTTTTCCCTTATCTTAATTGAAGATTGTCCCTCTGTGCAATCTACCTGGGCACCTCCCTTCTGCTCTGGCTGTAAGTAAAAAGGGCGGGAGGGGGATACTTTGTCAATGAATTACTCCTGAACTACAACTCTGACAGTACTCTGACAGTACTGAAATAACACTCTCCAAAGTCCAAATACTATAATGATTAATTAGAGCTGTTTTTATTATGAAACATTACTATCCCTTTAATCAAAGAATGACTGACATGATATAACTTGGAGATATCACTGCTTAAGCCCATGCAAGGCAAACAAAATTTCTGACTTTTAGTAGAAATCAGTTTAATCCCTTAAGAACCAAATGGGTAAGTAACACATTGCACTAGATCTCTAGTCCTTAAAGTGTTAAAGACTAAACAAGCAATCAGATGGTGCTGATCATATAACAGGGAATACTGGATTCTTTTACCCTGAGAATTTCACCTTTCACCCTGAGATCCTGACTTTTGATTCAAAACTCTGGGTCAAGCCATGTGACCGTCTAGGTATGGAAATAACTCATATCCACAAGATAGCAAATTTGAGGCTCGATTCTAGTAAGGCATTAGGGCAATAACAGTGGCAGCGGTAATTTGATGTCACAGTTTGGTATCCTATTACCTGCCCCATGACAAACTTTTGCCAGTTAAAAATACACAACATTGAAATCAATGCAACTGCTCGTCATATAGTGGCTGTTAACACACACTTTGAGTGGGAGCATATTTTTTAAGCCTTAGCTAGTTTCCTTTCACGCTTTTTCACGCTATTAGACGTGAGCTGTGGGAACAGAAGGTATTGATGAGCATTTGGTAGCAGTATGACATCATGTGACCAGTGCTCTTTATGGAAGGTGCAGATGAGGTAATAGAATTCCTGTTGCACAATGCTGTGCCTTTATCATTTGGAACTAATTTTTAGCACTAAAATGTTTTAACAGGTACAGTAGAATTGAGCGCCTGGAGTACTGTCCAACTTGCATAAACTGACAAATAATTTAGCTATCTCAAAAACATTTAATTTAAGTAAGAAAAATGGCTAATATCATATATGTGGTTTTGAAAGCTCTTTTAAATTAAACTAAATTGTCATACTGTGTTACTTTCACTTTAAAGATATTACAACAGTTCTTGTGTTGTGCCATGTAGCTGTAAAATAATAGCTAATTGAGTTAACGATTGAAAATATTTTCTTTATGGTCTGCGGGCTAGGACAGGCAGAATAAGAAAATACAAAATGCCAGTGCTCTCACCAAGGACCCATTAGCCAAGGGAAAAATAATAAGAATCATAAATTAATTTATCAATAGAAAAGACACTAAAGTGGAGTGAAGTAACTTTTGGAAAAAATACAGTAATTTAAATAAGAGCTGGGGCTTTTAAAGTAGAACTATAACACTTATGACAACTTAGGTCCATTTGAAAAAAAAACGTATAAATCACTTCCATCACTTATATGTTCTTTAAGCCACTTTTATTAAAATAATAGTTTATGAGATACGTAGCGCTATTAGTCACTACTGTACATGGAAGTTAGGCAATACTTGATGGCACAGACTTGTATACTAACCAAATACTAACATTCTCCTCACTGCTCTGTCTAACATCTGCTCCTCTGTCATGCTCTTCACCCCTCTCTCCTATTTATTTTAGTTCCACTTTAACAAGTTATCAGTAGTGATTATTCAGAGGTAAAACTTGACAGGAATGGGACTGTAATGTTTTTGCATATATTTTCTAGTGACTAACCTGTACTACAAGATCATCTATAATGTGAAGGGTCAGGAGATCGGGTTAGATATCTGAATTACAAGGGGAAAATAGGCTTGAAAAGGGTATCAGGTTGAAAGGCAGGAATCAGTTCTCTGTGTAAGTACATACAAATTGTACTGATATTTATGTAAACTATCACCCCTTTCCATACATATTCACTACATATACTTTGGACTAGAGCTCTGACCTGAAAGTGGATATCCGGTTCCAGGTACCAAGAATCTTTTACCTGCCAGTGCTGGTAAAGAAGACAGGAAGAGCTAAAGGAACAATGGAAGAAAACAGTATTAAAGTGGACCAGTCACCATGAATTCAAGTTTGCATATTTGAAAGCTTCATTAAAAATGTCTTATGTGTTATGTTAGCCAAAAGGACCAGCAGATGTATAGTTTAGGTCAGGAGATATTGGTTATTTTATTCAACGTGCCTGCACACGTGATCAGACGTATACTTAAAGGGTTAACAGTATTCAAGGGATTAGCCCCATTTAAATAAATGGGAATGGACTCATTTACCACAGAATCACTCCAAATCTAACTTAGTGTATCAGTTTCATTGTCTTCCTGCTGTTTCACGTCAAAGCAGGTTTCCAAAGAAACAGTGTTGGGTGCGGTTGTAAACAAAAACATTGTCTCACAGAAAATAATTTATTTTGCTTGAAGTTCAATAATAACAAAGTAATACAGATATCTGACAATATGGAAATACAGATTCTTTTTATCTATGTCAAGAGTATCCAAACCAAACAACTGTAATAAACTAGGAATGGTAAATGATCTTTCATCTTACCGTCCCAAAGGACCATCTGCTTTTACTGTTTTTCTTTGTGCATTGAGCTCTTCTGTAAATTACTAGGGGATTTACCATTGTGAGAAGCCTGTGAAAAAAGATTGCATTTTTGCTACATTTGAAAATACATGCTTTAACCCCCTGAGGTTCTCAAGGGGTTAAGCTAAACTCTAAAATCAACAGATTATTAAAAAAGTGTTGAAAGTGCTTTACCATACCTCCCAAGTTTTCCTCCTTGAGATCCAAATCCCACTGTCCTACAACTCACCCTGGTGTCCATCTGGTTAGGAGATCAGACTGTGTGGTCTCAGTAATGTTCCACCCATCAGCCACACCAACAGCAACACTACCTAAAATACAAGTGTACTGCTTTGGCCATTTGAAACATTGGGAGGTATGGCTTTACTTTGGATAAGATTGTATCCACTATAATGAAGATGGCAAGGTGGATAAACAATTTAAATCCCCTTATTATTTTACTAACAGGGAGTAAATTTAATACAAACGTATATGTGCAAATACAATTGTAAGTTCATTAGAAGTTTAAGTCATCTTTCATACCACATCAGCAGTGATGCAATGGTTTTATTGCCAGTGCTGAACAATAACCTGCTCGACTATGGTGTCTTTCACAAGAGACATTATTGCCTTGCACAAATACATTTTAATCCAGCAAACTGCACCTCTACTGCATTCATGTAAGAACACAGTAAATTTGCAGCATGGCAGATCTACACAATGGCCTTATGGGACCTTTGTCATGGGAGGCAATCTCTTTGCATGAATGTACTTTAATCCAGCAAATTGCACCTTTACTGCATACACTCAGGAACAAAGTAAAATTGTAACATAGCAGATCTGCACAATGACCTTATGAAACCAGGCTTACCAGGCTTATCAGTGTATACATCCAATCAACACAGTCCCTGTCTGACACCAACTGGATATCACTTGAGCTATCCTAAGGTCTGGCAAGGTGTCATAAGCTTCACTCACTCTTATTCACACAATTAAAAAAACATTAATTTATTCCTCAGTTATTATTCTTTTCTTTACAGACTAAATGATAGTATTGATATTGGAAAATTTAAATTGCATTTCCTGAGCTACCCTTTTAATAACTTGGCAAGTCTTTTTGTTCCATTCATGTGTTGTTCCACTTATTATTACTTATTGGGCAATATGCCAAAAGAAAAAGAGACATAATTTCGGGCAACCAATAGGACCAGACGGTGCAAATATAAAATTCCCAAGATTGCTGTTGATTTAAATGGTGCTTGAAACACCCCTAAATATTAAAGATATTTCCAATGCATCCCAAAGACTGGACCAAAAGAAGGCACAGAGAACTAGCCATGAACAGAAGGCCATGAATACAAGTTCAACCACTATACTCTGTGCACTTATCAACATTACATGTTGGAAAAGAATGCTAGTGTAGCCACTACTTTAGCACAACTTCATCTTTATATCTGTCTGTTTCTGGTTATAAATAATTGTTATCATTAAAGAGTTATGGATGAGACAGTAGATACATTGCTGTGCAGTAGTGAATGGCTATAAAGCAACACCAGCATCAATGTGGCCAGAAAATCTTAACGACTTTTTATCCTTACTGCTTGGTTAAAGAGATATAATCTTCAGTCAGTCTTGGCTCTCATATGCATGGAGGTGATAATTGCTAGCCTGAAGGCAGGAACTCAGACTCTGCATACCTTATTATCTTGTATGAGCATAAACTGTTTTAGTTCCAATCAGTTTCCTCAGGGGCATCTTCAAATATTAGATGGCAACTCATTAGATAGGACTCGCTTAAACTGGTGTACCTTAGTGAGGTAAGAGATCTTAAACATACTTTGGCCAAACTATACAACAAAACCCCCTTTTTTTAGAATAAATAAATCAACATTGGTATAATAAACTGCTTAGTACAGGGTTACCATTGCACGATTCTTATTGGCTATTGGGCTTTGGCTCCTCCCAGGGTTAGCCTTTTTAAACTCTTTCCTGTCATCTTTTAAGAGCCCTTTCATGGTGTACCCGTGCCTAGCGTTTGTATTACTGCTTGTTCTTGTTCCATGTATGACCTGGCTCGCCTGACTACGCTCCTGAGTTCCTGACGCTCCTGTGTTCTGATTCCATTGCTGACTAGGACTGGCTGACTATCTCTGTGTGTACCAACCTGGCTTGGCTGAGTATCCGATTCCGTTACCGACTAGAACTGGCTGACTACCTCCGTGTGTACCGACCTGGCTTGGCTGAGTATCCGATTTCGTTACTGACTAGGACTGGCTGACTACCTCCAAGTGTACAGATCTGGCCTGGCTGAGTATCCGATTTTGTTACTGACTGGGACTGGCTGACCACCCCATGTTACCGATTTGGCAGTTATGGCTTCTGATCTATCAGGGTGTGTACCCTGTGTTCTATTCCATCTACTCTCGCTTTCTAATACCGATACAGCGTCTGTCTGGCCTGTCAATCCCCAAAGTCACCAGGGGTCTGTGTTGTGAGAGCCTGGTCCCTTGCCAGTATCAGTGTGCTGCCGCTGCTATCCCTAGTGTTCTACGGATTTGGTCACTAGCCAGTGTCTTGTCTGTGCTGCCTCCACTACCCTGGCGATCTAGGGATTTGGTCACTAGCCAGTGTCCTGTCTGTGCTGCCTCCGCTACCCTAGCGATCTAGGGATTTGGTCACTAGCCAGTGTCCTGTCTGTGTTGCCTCCGCTAACCCTAGCGATCTAGGGATCTGGTCACTGCCAGTGTCATGTCTGTGCTGCCTCCACTAACCCTAGCATTCTAGGGATTTGGTCACTGCCAGTGTCCTGTCTGTGCTGCCTCCACTTACCCTAGCGTTCTAGGGATTTGGTCACTACCAGTGTCCTGTCTGTGTTGCCTCCACTATCCCTAGCCTCCTAGGGAGTTGCCCTGCAGTTACCCATCGCCATATCTTAACCTTGTTGCAGTGTGGGACTGTTGTGGTTCTTCTTGTTCCTGTACCTCTCTAAGAATCAAGCCAGCAGTGTCCTATTGTTTATTACCCACTGTTATTCTTCTGTCCATCCTGACCTGCGTCAGATTTGAGAAGTACCAAGGTACGGACCTCTTCTGGACCTGAGTAGGGTGATTGTTTGCTATTTATTTTCAGTGGCTCAGTGGTTAGCACTGTTGCCTTACAGCGCTGGGGTCCTGGGTTCAAATCCCACCAAGGTCAACATCTGCAATGAGTTTGTATGTTCTCACTGTGTTTGCGTGGGTTTCCTCCGGGTACTCCGGTTTCCTCCCACACTCCAAAAAACATACTGATAGGTGAATTTAGATTGTGAGCCCCAATGGGGACAGGGACCAATATGAGTGTAAAGCGCTGTGTGCGCTATATAAATAAAATATTATTATTATTATTATTAAAAGATTATTAATAAAGCTTTTAATCTTACCTAACTGTCTGAGTGTTCTTACAAAACCATGACAACTGTATCTTTTGTAACATAGACTGTGAGCTCATAGGGAAGGTTAGCATAACAGTTAAGACATCCAGAGT
Organism: Rhinophrynus dorsalis; assembly: GCA_037306005.1. Classification (NCBI taxonomy): domain Eukaryota; kingdom Metazoa; phylum Chordata; class Amphibia; order Anura; family Rhinophrynidae; genus Rhinophrynus; species Rhinophrynus dorsalis. Next base: position 206,384,674 of record CM074718.1, read on the forward strand.
ACTAGCAAGTATTGACCCCTAATTAAATGAAGTATAGTCACAAAATGTGTAGGGTGGGAAGAATCAGTTTTGTCTCTTACTGATTCCTTCCTGGAGATTTACCCGACCCTGGAGTACTTGCCAAGCTGGAGATGATCTAGAAGTGTGAATGCCACTGCAAGAGGCATATTTGTTTAACACAGTAAGATATATGAGATCTGGTTATTTTATTGTGTCCTTTGTCTTTTGTTTCAGTAAATACATTGTTTTCATATTTAATGTGCTCTTTTGAGATGTCTTTTTTTCTATATAGTCTGTATTAGAATTGGTGTTGTTGGATAAGATATTGTTTGGACAGCTGCAAAGCAGTGAAGACGTCAATATCGAAGGTGGGTTGAAAGGGCAACACTTGTATATTTAAAATTGGAAGCACACTTTGGAAAGTGGAGCTGGAACTACTTTTTCAACACAAATGGACTGGATTGCTGTATATATAAACTTAGTTTATATTGTGATTAAGATCACCAAGCTTTGCAATAAATTGGAGGCATTCCAAGCATCCAAGGAGTTAAAGATACAGAACTGATGCTGTCAACACAGAGTTATTTGAAAAGGAGCTTATTTTCTTTTGTTAGTTATTATATATGTTAAAAACAACGAACATTAAATGTGTAAATATGATACATTTTTCAATACAGAAAACTACATCAGCAATGTAACCCTTAAAATGCCAGAGGGGTATCTAACTTGTTGCTTTGCACTCTGGTTCTCAAAGGGAACCAGGTTTATTCAATACATTTTGACGCATTGTAAAAAAGGTAAACATGGTTTCCAAACAGTAGAGGTTTTAGGAAAACATATACGTTGTGTGGAGAGCTGCTTATGTATGCCTTTTCATTATATATGGGTTTTCAGCCACTTTATTTGAGTTACTGCATTTACTTGTACATTAATGTGTTGTGCATGTACGTGTGTGTGCGTGCATGTGTATATGTACTGAATGTGTGCGTTTCTGGGTGTACGTGTGTGATACTCTGTCTTCTATAAGGTTCTGTATACAGTCAGGGGCTGTCAGGGTTCAGCCACTGAGTAAACACAGCATCGCATCTGCATCTGCATCTGCATCTGCAACCATGCTTTATATTATCATTTAACTAAAACTTTAAAATCCACTATTGTGCAGGGAGGGTCATTAGTTTTCCACAGTTAAGCTTGGCACACAATTGGCTTGCATTCAAAGGGTTTCTTTCATATAAATTGAGCAGGCACTCGTCCAACCTGAAAAATTAATGTCATCTGTATTAGGAAGTTACTGTTTAACCCTTTGAGTTATAGAAAGGTTTTCAATGTGTTGCATGCCTCTGTGGCACTCAAAGGGTTAATAGCACTCTGTAAGTGTTTATTTAACCCATTAAGGGCCAGAGTGGTGTACAATGCTTTGCAAAACAATGTGATGCACTCCCCTCTTGTTGTCAGAGAATTAATGATGCACTTTTTATTGTATGGGATGTATTTGAAGCATATACCCCCGCTATATCTGAAACATTAACCCTCTGGTTGTTAGGTTGACAATGTATTGACCAATTGCATTAATATATATCTCGTGTTCATATGCACTATATTACCTCTAGATTGTAAGCTCTTCTGTGAAAGGAGTTCCCTAATGCTTTTCATCTATCATAATAATTGTCACTAGTGTTACTATTTTTATTGATTGTTTCTACTTGTACAGCATTGTGGTATGTGCTGGCACTCAATAAATAAATCATAAGAATAGTAATGCAAAGTATTAAATAGGAATGGCAAAAAGTCCCATTGTATTCCTGTGGGAAATGTCACAAAAAATAGTTTTCTGATTTCCAACTAGAATGTTTGCCCATAAACAAACAAAGAATTACTGTCTTTTTGCTACAAGCACTAAAAAATTCTGGAAAATTCTTCCATTTCCCTCCTCTGTTACTCAATGAGATGAAAATACCTGCCTATATACATAATTTCCTGCACTCTCGTTTGGTGCATTTTAGGAGAAAAGCAGAGTAGAAGGAGACAAAGTGAGAGAGAAAAAATATATATATACTTAAATCAAATATTCAAAAATTAAACTGGTAAATTAGTGGTTCATAGAGTTGGCTGACGCTGTTGTAAAAAAAGAAAAAGCTGAATGGACTGTGAGGCTAGTGATTCACTAACACTAGCAGTGGCACCACCGCTAAAGGGACTGGGAGCCCATATTCCCCAGACCCAATGAGGCCAAATCCGTTAACATCATCCCTCCCTTGTGATCTGGTGGCTGCAGACTTGTTTCATCTGTCTAAGCAGTAGAATGGAGATGAGAGGGCTAGTGTGCCACAGTCTGAGCACCGTGGCCACCATGGGACTGGCTGAGACCAGGGCTTGTTCCACTTGCCACCAATAATCCTGGTCCTAGCTGCAGAGATTATGTTGAGGCAGGAGCATCACCTGTCCCAGCCAGTTAAGGTGATTGTGGAGAATAAGAAGACCATTCTTCTCCACCTTTGCCTCACTGAAAACATGGGTGTGTGAATATTTTCCCCTTTGTGGCAGGCACAGTGCAGTCATTAGAGACTGTACTGTGCACTCTCTGAGATTATGATAATGTTGTGAAACAGGGAAAGAAGCCGTCTAACCTTGGCACCACACAAGCCCTGATTAAGAAAAGAAAATTCCTCTGGCCTTGTACATTTTGTAACCCTGGGTCCTGCAAAAAATGATTTAATCAAGACTTTTGTTTGTCTAACTTGGCTGTTCTCTGTGTATGTAAGAATACTGCTATCTATGCTGGCTAACCATTATTATATAACAGCGACAAAAAAAATATAAAAAAAAGGGTTCAACCTATAATGAATGTGATAGATGTGTATGGTGCTGGTGGACTGGCATGGTGTGTTTGAAATATATATATCATAGACGTGGTCCCATGGTAGATGGTAACAACCCTTCACATCCCTCCTCCACATCATCATCAGCAGCAGCAGCAGCTGTACTGCTAATTATACATGTGCCCTGGCTTTCTCTGTTATGAGTGGGTTTGTCCACTTCTACTACCTGATACTCAGATGGTATTAGATGTTGTTTAATTTTTAAGAATTTTAATCTCCCAACATTGCTGCTTGATAGCCATGACCTACGGTAATTTACAATATAACTCATTTCAATAAAAACCCACTCAGACTCAACACTTGCTGAAAGGGTTTCCACTGTGGTTCGTGTCAGTGCTGGCCACACGCATATTGTTTTGTTTGCTAGTAATCCATGGGGTCATAGCTATCCTGCAAGTATGCTGAAACCATCTCACATGCAGTGGGACCACTACTAGGAGCTACACTGTAACATAGTAACATAGTTGATGAGGTTGAAAAAAGACATGTGTCCATCAAGTCCAGCCCTGTTGATCCAGAGGAAGGCAAAAAAAAAACAGCCCTCTGAAGCCATTTCCAATTTAGCCCCAAGTGGGTAAAAAAAATACTTCCTGACTCCAAATGGCAGTCAGATAGATCCCTGGATAATTCATTGGATAGTTCTTTGTATTGACCTTGAATGTATTTATAAATGGTAACCATATCAACCCTTAGATGTCTCTTATCTATTGTAAACAAACCCAGTTTGGTTAGCCTCTCTTTATAACTCAGATCTTCCAATCCTTTTATCAGTTTTGTTGCACATTTCTGCGCCTTTTCCAGTTCAACAATGTCTTTTTTAAGAACTGGTGCCCAAAATTGTACTTCATACTCTAGATGAGGCCTAACCAAGGATTTATAAAGAGGACTGAACCCTGTGACACCCCACTTATAACTTTAGACCAATTTGAAAAGGTTCCATTTACAACTCTCTGCCATCTATCATTTAACCAGTTCTTAATCCATGTACAGATATCACCGCCCAAACCAAGGCCTTTTAATTTACACAGTAACCTGTTGTGGGGCACTGTATCAAAGGCTTTTGCAAAATCCAAGTATACTACATCAACAGCAATTCCCTTGTCCAAATTAATACTTACTTTTTCATGAAATGCAAGTAAATTAGTCTGACATAATCTATTCTTCATTAAACCATGCTGATTCCTACTAATAATATTGTTTGCCTTCACATAATTCTGAATACTGTCAGTTAGTAACCCTTCTAATATCTTACCCACTATGGAAGTCAATCTAACAGGTCTATAATTTCCTGGTTTGGGATCTTGCTCCCTTTTTAAACAATGGAACTACATCAGATTTCCTCCAATCACAGGGCACTATACCTGATGAAATTGAATCAGTAAATATTAAGTATAATGGTCTTGCTATTACTGAACTAAGTTCCTTAAATCTCCTTGGGTGTATACCGTCAGGTCCGGGTGCTTTATTCACCATAACCCTCTCCAGTCTCTTTTGGACCTTGTCCTCAGTAAGCTGTGTAAATGATGGAGGAAATTCTGTGGCTTTGTCTGTTTGCCTATAATCTGTCATTGCTGCATCCTTTGTATGTACTGAAGCAAATAATGTATTTAGCGTGTCAGCCATAGCTTTATCCTCACTAATCAAGTCACCTGTCTCAGTCCTAAAAGGACCAATATCAACCTTAACCTTTTTGTTATTAATATACTTGTAGAATTGTTTAGAGGTATTTTTGCTCTTATTTGCAATATTTATCTCATTTTCTATCTTAATTAGCTTAATTGCTTGTTTGCAGATTATATTACATTCTTTGTATTTTTTAAATGATGCATCTATCACGGTTCCCGTGATTTTCTGTCACTCTCTGTTGTGGTGTGTTTCTACTGGTGGAGCTTGGTTATACCCGCCCGGTGTAGCCTTCTTATACCGGGCCTCTGGCACCTGTTAGGTGCCCTTTCGTGGTGTTCCAGTACCAGTGCTTCCATTGCTGTGTTCCTGCATTCCTGTGTACTGATTTGGCTTGTCTGACTATTCTCTGGTTCCTGCTCCGTGTATGACCCGGCCTGGCTGACGTTCCTGCTCCGTGATTAATCCGGCTTGTCTGAACCTCCTGCTCCGTGTATGACCCGGCTTGGCTGACGTTCCTGCTCCGTGATTGATCTGGCTTGTCTGACGCTCCTGTTCCGTGTATGACCCGGCCTGGCTGACATTCCTGCTTTGTGACCGGTTTCCTGTGATCCTGTTCCAGCGAGATCTCATCTATGTCGCTTGGCGACATTGTGAATTGTTTATCTTGAGCAGTATATTCTGACCTCCCACTTAACACCTGCAGTGCTGAGCTTGTTGCCTCCGTTACCGAGCCTATCCGTTAACACTTGCTGAGCTTGTTGCCTCCGTTACCAAGCCTATCCGTTAACACTTTCTGAGCTTGTTGCCTCAGATATTGGGCCTATCCGTTAACGCTTGCTGAGCTTGTTGCCTCCAATACCGAGCCTCTCCGTTAACACTTGCTGAGCTTGCTGCCTCCTATACCGAGCCTCTCCGATTAACACTTGCTGTGCTGGTTGCCGTCACTACCGAGCCTGTCCGCTATACTTGCAGAGCAGTTGTGGCTTCCGTTAACTGTGATACCGATAGCTCTTGCAATACACTCGCTCCATTTACGCACTGGAAGGGTGCTACTGGCTCTGGTCCTACTCAGCTCTGGCAGTGTTGTGTATCCGTAACGCACCAAGGGGTGCTACTGGTTCTGGTCCCATTCAGCTCTTGCAGTGTGTGTATCCGTTGACGCACCAAGGGGTGCTACTGGCTCTGGTCCCATTCAGCTCTCGCAGTGTCATTAACCCGTTCAGCACCGGAAGGGTTCCGTTGGCTCTGGTCCCATTCAGCTCACACAGTGTGGTTGATCCCGTTATGCACAGCAGAGTGCTCTTGGCTCTTGTACCATTTAGCTCTAGCACAAGTGGTTGGTCTTGCCTATTGCCAGTCCTTTGAGGACTACTGCTTGGACTCACTACTAGGTGCTCTCCACCTCGCACCTCAGTCTCTGACTGCTCTTGTCATCTACTGGGCGTTATCTTAACACACCACAGCAGAGACTGATTTCTTGCATTGGACTTTAACCCTTGTTATACTCTGTTCCCATTGCACTGTACAGTATTGCTCCTTATCCATACTGTGTCAGCTATACAACCATATTTGCCTTCAGTTACATGTCATTACCTATTTCTGCCCTTAGGGGGCCATGTTCCTCATTTGTTCTCAATAAAACTGTGTTTTATTTTTTACCTCTGGTCTGAGTGTCTGATAAAACCGTTACAGCATCTGACCCATTTGACTTAAACACTTTAAAAGCCTGTTTTTTATTTCTCATTTCCCTGCAAACCTCATTATTAAGCCACAATGGCTATATTGACGCGTATATTTGTCTAAGAGCATTTTAAACACATTCCATGATTCTTGTGCATTTTTATCTTTGAAAATTACATCCCACTGAATATCAGTTAATACTATTTTAGGCTTTTTTTGGCATCTTTGCTTGTCCATGATCAGGCTTTCCAATTGCTTTCTCAAACATTTTAACGACAAGCACAGTGCTCCTTTTCAGTGGTGGAAGATTGAGCCTTTGCCTTTTAGCTAACTTTTTGGCCATGTCATCATCTCTCTCACTCTCAGCGTCATCTGTATCTGAAGAAGAGGAGGATGCTTTCACATTATCCCTTTAACACTGTTGGCTTATGAAAAATGCATACTTCAGGGCTGCATCAGAACCCTAGAGAACGGTGGGTTGTTGGACTAACATTGAACATCAAGGTAATATAATGTGCAACCTTCGACATCCCTCATGTAGAAGATTTGCCAGCACCCCCATAGGCTGGTTTTAAAATCTGCCCTAATTCATCTTTACTACATTCCACTGGGAACACAGTAAAGATTCAACTTGCTGGATTTTAATGCATTCATGCAAGGTAATAATCACCTGTATGCAATTCTCCATTGCTCATATGCTTACCTTTCTCCATGGGTGACTTAACCAATACAGCATCACTAAGATGGTGTTGAACATGTTAGAGAGGTCACCAATGCATTATGAATACAATAGCAAAAAAGGGTTAAATAAAGCCATATAAATCAGTGGGAATTTTGTATGTTTCACCTTTAGTACAGTTGGTTTGCCCCAGAAGTATTCCATTTTATTATGAACATAAGGTATGAAGACATGAGATATTGCAGAAGTTGAAAATGTCTACAAATGCAGACGAAAGTAAACAAGACTCATGCAGAAAGTTTAGTTTTTAGGAAAGTGTGTTTTTCTTTGTAAATACTAACCAAACTGATTGTTTATTGTCTACACTAAATGGCCAGTATGACCTAAAACAATCCAGATGTCAAGACCAAGGAATCTAGTAAGAATGGCTCAACAAGTCTCTTCTGGTGTGGAATTAAATCACAATTCTAACACTTTGTCCCACTGACTAAAATGGGGATTTTAACCTCTTGAATGCTAGAGAAGTCTTCAATGCATTGAGAAGCAATACACTGGAGATCTCTCTAGCAGTCAAGGGGTTAAAATCGCATTTTAAACTAATGGGAATTTTTGGACTTTTTAGTTCTCCCCTATAGTGCAAATGGTTTGCCCCAGAACTCCTACACTTTTCTTTTGAACATACGGCCCTTTTCGAAACCTCTCCAGCACTCAAAGAGTTCTTTAAGATATTAGACCCCAACACATTGTACAAAAGATAATTAGTGTCTCAGCTTGAACTTAAGGCCATATTCATCAAGTAAAGGTTTACCCTTTGAGTGCCAGAGGGCTCTGCAATGCATTGAGTACCCCTGTGGCAGTCAAAGGGTTACATTCTGGAGTAAATCTATTCCACCATAAATCTGAAATGAGATGTCTTTAGAATTAAAGGGATTAAGGGCTCGATCCAAATGTTGGAGACGGCTGTTTTTTTCTGCCGACTGCATTTTTCAAGCATATTAAGCTATGCAAATGCCTGTGCTGTGAAAAAAATACCGGTAAAAAAAGCCGTTGTTTAATAAAGTTAAGAGGTGTTTTCATCCACTGAATGATGAAAACACCGTAAATATCAATTCAGGAAAGTGAACACCTATTTTTTTTTTAAACTTGAGTCCCTTATCGGCTCTTTAAACAGCCGACACAGAAACTGGAATTAAAAAAAGTCTAAAAAAAAAAATCTAAGGCTCTAAGTCCCATATCAATACATCCAATACATCCAAAGTATGAAAAATGTGTCAGATGGTAGTAGAATTAACCCTATGAGTGCCAGTGGGGTATAATTACCCCGCCTGCATTCATAGGGTTAACCCAACTAAGTAAAAAAAAATCACATTACAAGTAACACTTACCATTTATCTTGATGTCCAACAGAGTCCTCAGCTTCCTGGTCATTTTCTGTCCTTCTGTCTTCTCTTCTTTCTTCTCTTCTGTCTTCTCTCTTCCCTTCTATCTTCTTGCTGTAAAAAAACAAACAAACAAGTATAAGTCCAAAGCATAACTATCCAGCACACTAATACATAGTTTAACCCCTTTAGTGCCAGAGGAGTACACAAGGCATTGCAAAGCAATGTGTTGCGTACCTTTCTGGGGCTCAAAGGGTTAAAGTATGCAGTAGTGTGATGGGTTGGTAATATATAAATGCCTCCATACATAGTAAATGTTTTGAAGTTATGCCAACAAAATCGTATTCCCATAAGTAAAGATGCCAAAATTATACTTAGCATTAATATTTGTAATAGCTGTCTCCGCCATTGTGTGCAGCCCCTGAGGCAGTGGCAGAGACAGAATCATGTGCCACACACACCCCTTCCTCATGTCCATGGGCCGATGCCCGCTTCGCTTTGAGGGAATTAGAATTGAGACTGTCCTTATTCTCACAGCCATTGGCTGGCATATGCTTATACACCTCCCAGCCAATCAGTTTAAAGCACAACTGCTCAAAGCTGATTGGCTGGGAGGTGCGTAAGCCATATAAAAGCCAGTCTCTGTTCAAATTTCCCTCAGTATGGCTCAGGCAGCGGCCCAAAAGATTTCTGAGGGGATATTTTATCTCCGCTTTATTGCTGCCGCCACCAGCAGTGGCAGTACTTTTTAAGGGCCAGCTCGTCTTTGGGGCATTATTAATTTCAGCTTGTGGGTTTTTTATAGTGACATGATTGTACAGAAGAAGAATGAAGAAATGAAGATAAGAAGATGAAGATAAGAGGAAGAATGAAGATAAGAAGAAAGATAAAGATGAAAGTTAGAAAATTACAGAAGAAGACTTACAGTGGATGACAGGCAAGTGTTAAAGCTATGGGTGATAGCGTTAGGGCTAGAATTGTTTCACTTTATTGATATTGTTATGGGTAGTGTAGGGTTAGTGTTTGGGAAGTTGACGGTTGTAACTTAGTCTCGTTGATACTGTGTCAAACATAGAACGTTAACTAGTTTCCTTTGATGTTCCCACAACTCACGCTATTTAGCGTGCATTGTGGGAACAAAAACTGTGATGAGCATTTGGGTGCAAAGTGGCTTTTGGCCAACCAGGCTCTTTGCAGTGGATGCTGGACAAGCCATAGGATTCCAACAGTACAACTGTGTGTGTACAGGCAGGGACTCCTTTGGCCCCAAGGATGCTTTTAGCGCCATTCATAGTTTCGAGCCCCAGCTTTCCCTCCCACCAGTGGGCAACAATAGCTTAAAGCATCAGATGACTGCCAGTAATCTTGCCTATGGTTTTGGCAGTATGAATAAAAGGCAGTAAAAGAATAGCCCATACTATTGGCATGACACCTTGTGCATGCAGAGTTTTGGGAGACAGTCCCACAAAGCAATATATGTATTAAAGGGATAGTAATGTTTCATAATAAAAGTAGCTCTAATTAATCATCATAGTATTTGGACCTTGGAGAGTGTTATTTCAGTTCTGTCAGAGTTATAGTTCAAGAGTTATTGAATGATAAAATATCCCCCTCCCGCCCCTTTTACTGATGTAACACTACTCAGCCAGAGCAGAAGGCAGGTGCCCAGGTAGATTGCAGAGAGGGACAATCTTCAATTAAGATAAAGGAAAAACCTGGAAAACTTTTCAAGGGGGCAGGGCTTTCATTGTTCTCTTAGGAAGAAGATTGTCCCCTGCTGTTATCTGTCTGGACTAACAACCAGTTTCCACATCTAAGAAGACATGGCTTACACTAGGTAAAAGGGGTTGGAGTGGGAAACCTTATCATTCAATTACTCTTGAACCACAACTCTGACAGTTTTGAAATAACACTCTCTATGGCTCAAATACTATGAAGATTAATTGGAGATGCTGTTTTTGTGAAACATGACTGTCCCTTTAAGTAAACTAGCAGAGGTGATAGAGGAATGGTTTGTACCATGATCCTTGAAAGCAGGTTTTGTGTCTGCTGATAATGTCTCCAACATAATAGCTGCTTTGAAAATAGGTGATATGGAGCATATACCTTGCTTTACCCATGTCCTAAAATTAGTTGTGACTAGATTCCTCTCAGAATCTGAAACTCTTAGCGAGATGCTGAATATTGCATACAAAACACTGCACTTTCCTACAGTGCTCGTAATTCTCGTAATTATATTCCATACAATGACATAACAACCTTCTTCATCACCAGTTGAACATAAAGGTCCCTAACTGGTGGAATTCCACATTGTACATGCTACAGCATTTGAACTAGCAGAATAAAGCCATTAGCAGGTATACAATGCAAAACTGGAAGGTTTTGGAGGGAGCATCTTTGTCAACTGGGTAATGACATAAAAATCGTAAAAGGAATAGCTAAATAGAGGAATGGTAAAATTTATAGATATATCACAAGAGACATATTTACACCAAGCGTTTTTTTCCACCCTTCCCATTCTCTGCACTTCATTCGCCCCCTCGTTTCTGGACCTTTTTGGGTCCTTCCTCTCACCTTAATTACTCTTTCTTCCCCCCTCCTCCGTACCAGTCCCATGGATACGACCCTTTTCCTTACCCTGAATGTCAATGGCCTCAATACTGATCGTAAATGTAGGCTAACATTCCAAGAGTGCAAACTATCTGGGATGCACATTGCTGTTTTGCAAAATACACATTTTTCTTCATTGAGGTCACCCCACTTGCAGGGCAGAAAGCTGGTGTGCCCATATTACTGAGCTATGATTTCCCCTTTCAGGTAACAGACCACTATTCGTATCAGGGAGATCTGTTTCTGATTTTGAAGGGTTCCTTGAAGGGTAGGGACCTGCTGCTCACCTCGTTATATGTACCAAACACTCACCAGACCCTCTTCCTGAAAAAATTCCTTTCTAAACTTTCCACTTTCCATACCCAGTCGGTGATACCGGGGTGAGATTTTAACCTGGTCTTGGATCCAGTTCTTGATAGGTCCCATCCTGCTCCCACTTCTTCCTTGGCACAGATAGCCACATTTTCCTCTCAGTTTGCTGCCTTCCTTGCCCAGTCTTGGCTCCTAGACATCTGGTGATCGTTCCTTCCATCAACTAGGGACTATTCATACTACTCTCATGTTCATAATGGTTTCTCTAGACTTGATTATATTCTCACATCCCCGGACCTTATTGGCTCCTACATTGGGGCCAGAATAGCCCCAGTGACCTGGTCTGACCATGCTCTGGTTCTGAGTGACTTCACTTCCTCCAAGAACTTATCACTGGAAGTTGAAAGAATCTCTTCTTCTTGACCCAGAATTCCTTTCCCACATTAATACCCACATAGACCAGTTTTTCGCTTTGAATGCAGGTTCAGTCTCTAGCTCATTGGTCTTGTGGGATGCCTGTAAAGCATACTTGCGCGGCTTGATTCTTTGCTACTCCACAAGGGCCAAGAAATCTAAGCAAGTTGCCCTGTCTGTCGGCCCTGATTGATCTGAGATGGATCGAATCAGAACCTAAATGGGTGCCTTCTTTGACAAACCTGCATAAAGTCCTCGCTGCCCTGATGACTTATAATGATCTAAACTGTGCAGAGGTGGCACGTCAAATGAAATGGACCCAGCAAATGTATTATGAACGGTCCAATAAACCGTATAAGATTTTAGCTTTGAAGCTTTGAGAGTTTTGCCAGCAGTCCCCGGTCCTGTTCCTTCATTCTCGGGAGGGGGAAATGCTGTCTTCACCGTCTGCTTTTTATGATGAGTTCCTTCGCTCTTATACCAAACTCTATAATCTCAATACCAATTACCCTACACAGCCTTCTGAGTGCAGGGAGCAGATGGACTCTTTCCTCCACCAACTCTCTCTTCTGTCACTTACCAAAGATGCCCGTGCTAGGTTGAATACCCCCATCACTCGTGATGAACTCCTGCAGTGATCACATCATCTAAAAAGGCAAAGGCCCCTGGCCCGGATGGCCAGCCTAATATCTGCTATAAAAAATTCCAGGCAAAATTGTTGGACCCTCTACTAGCTTTTTTAATGCTTTGATATCAGAAGAGGCGATGTCGCCGGACATAGCCAGGACACACATCACAGTGATCCCCAAGCTGGGGAAGGATCCCTTGAACTGTGCCAACTTCAGGCCGATATCACTTCTGAACTCAGACTTGAAGTTTTCCATCAAGATCCTGGCGAACCGTCTCACTGTCTTCTTACCTGGACTTGTCCACGACTTTCAGGTTGGCTTCATACACCATAGACAGACTAGCGACAACACCTGTAAGCTTGTTGACCTCATTCATGCTGCCACCTCTGGTGGTACCAAATTGGTCTTCCTTAGTCTTGATGCTGAAAAGGTGTTCGACCAAGTGGACAGGCTTAATCTGGAGACTGTCCTGACTCTCCCGCTGCCTAATCTCCTTGGGGTTTTGCAGGAGTTTCAGGAATTATCGTGCTATAAGATAAAAACCTCCAAGTCAGAGGCTTTGCCGTTCTGACTTGGGGAGGCTGACCTTGACTTGCTACGTTCAAACTTTTCCTTCCGATAGCAATCTGAAATCATCAAATACCTTGGGGTCAACATTACACCTTCATATGCTTCCCTCTACCAAGCAAACTTCCCTCCTCTTTTTGCTGCCATCCAAAGGGATCGTGTCCACTGGTCGGATTTTAACATCTTGTGGGTGGGTCGCATAGCATTGGTCAAGATGAATACCCTCCCTAGGCTTCTGTACCACTTTCAAACTTTGCCTGTTCGGGTCCCTAGGCCGGCCTTGCGGACCCTTCAACAATCCATTATGTGATTCATATGGAATGGAAAGAAACTGAGGATATCACAATCTGTGCCCACTCTCCCGAAGTCTAGGCGGGTCTTCTATTCCCCAATATGTACAAGTACTATCGGGCATCCCATCTTAAGCAGCTACAGTCCTGTGTCCTCCCCACAGGTGAGAAGCTCTGGGTTGACCTGAGGGCCCGGCTGTGGCCCCGCTTTCCTTACTGGGTCTCTTTTGGACACACTGGGCAGGCGAGAGGCCTGGGAGGGATCTGATGCCCACTATAACCTTTCAGCTCGACATTGCAGCGGTGGCTTGGAGGTCCTTCTCGATGATCCTGGGCTCTCCCTCTCCACTCACTCCTCTCTTTGGTAATCCTATTTTTCCCCCAGGTGCTTCCCTGCATGTACTACCCACTGGAAAAATGCCGTTTTACATTACATTCATGACCTAATCGACAGAGGGAGGTTTCTTGACTACCAGTCTCTCAGAGATAAATTCCCGGCATCCCCTCTAGACTGTTTCAGCTATCTACAAATACAACATTTCTCCCGGACTCTGTCCCCGTCTATGATCTTTCCCCAGCTTACGGTCTTCCAACGTGCCTGTCTGCACGCACCTACAGCTAGGGATTCTATCACCCAGTTATACCTTCTCCTTTTTCCTTCAACCCCCCCAAGCACAAATATGAGTCCCAATGGGAGGAAGATATAGGGAGGGAACTGGATGAGGAGACCTGGTCCGAGATCTGGAGTGCGGCCTCTCGGACCTCCATCTGCACCGTGACCAGGGAAAACATTTACAAAATCCTTCTTCTATGGTACCACATGCCCGTAAGACTCCATTCCATTAACAACTCTGTTTCAGATAGGTGCTGGTGAGGTTTTGGTAATACAGGTTCATTATTTCATATTTTGGTGGTCATGCCCTCACATACAGCCCTTTTGGGAAATAATACACATTCTCATTCTCATCACAAAGGTTTATCTGCCTCAAGACCCAGTGATTCTGGTGTTGCGGGGCCCTTGTCCTAATGCACCTCGATCCTTGCATCACCTGGTCACACACATTCTTACCGTGGTCCACTGTTTGGTGGCTCACCTCTGGAAATCTCTGGCAGTGCCCTCCCAGATCCTTACCAAAATCACCCTCATTGAACACATGGAGAGACTGACCTCTATCCTAGCCTCCCCCATCACAAGTCCCAATGGAGCATGTGATCTTTCTACAGAGATGCCATATCAGTTGAGGGTCTGTAAGCCTTCATATTGTATTCCTATCCCTGGGACTGTATCCCCAACCTTCCCCTCCCCCCTTGTCCTTTCTTGTTCTCCTTTACTATACCTCCCTATTCCAATTTCAGTTTTTTCACTTCTTTTTTCCCCCATTATTCATCATTCCCCTTCCTTTCTCGTATGGATGGAAGTGTGCATGACTTTGCAAAATTATTCCTTTAACCGCACAAGATTGTTTTTTATGTTAAATAATAACAGACTGGCATTCCATATAGTGACTGTGTCAAGCCTGTGTGCCTGTAATTTTTATCTTTGTCACAATCTTTGTATCATCTCATACTGCATTGTTACCCAGCCTGTATAAACTTATTCTATAAAAATAAAGTTTATAAAAAAATGAAAAAAACTTTTTTTCAAGAACTTTTACTGTTGGTTAAAAGCTGCCAAATAAGTGCCTATATTATCTCCCCCTGATATGTATCTTCCTCTCCTTTATGATGCCATTTGTGATGTTAGGTCTGATGTCATCAGCAAAGAACAAGTGGAAGTAGAGTTGATTTGGAAGAACATTACCAGTATTTCTTGACTTTTGGGAATTTGAGCAAGAACGTAACTGTTCTAAAATTTTTTTAGAAACATTGAAATTTGTGCAGTTGGCTTGCTCCAGAATTGGACCACTTTTTCTTAAAGTCTAAATCATTTCCCAAGCTGGAACTGGGACTTCAAAAGCTATGTGTAATACCCAGCAGTGGAAAGGCTATCCTGGGATAATAAAATCTAAGTGATCACCATTTGATGCTACAATGTAACTTATCTGGAGCACAACAAACATTCATCCAGAATGAGATCTTAAACATCTCAGAGGCCAGTTACATCAGTCATCAGTAGGTGGTAGCCTACCATAACTTAAACAATGCTACCTATAATAACATAGAAACATAGTTGATGATACTGAAAAAATAGGTACCCATCTAGTTCAACTTTTTCTGAACTTTTGCATCCATTTCCAGTTAAGCTACAAGTCTGTAGAAATTCCTTCTTGACTCCAAAAGGTAATCAAATATTGGATCACTATCCAATCTGCTTTGAAACCAACTGTCATAATTATCAATACTCTTTTTAAAGTATCTATAGCACTGCACAAACAAGGTTTCCAAAGGCAAAGACTTCCACAACCTTACTGCCCTTTCTGTAAGCAATACCTGCCTTTGTTTGAGTTGAAAGCACCTTAATAGATGACTTCTTGTTTTCTGTTCCGCTTTTAGAAGAAATAGTTCCTCGGAGACTTCTTTATATTGACCATAAATATATTTGTAAATGGTAATCATATTACCCCTTAGATGTTTTGTTGCATTTCACTACACTTTTTATGTGCATTTATAGTCCTTTTTATATATGATAATGCTCTATTGGCTCTTGCAGTGGCTGAGTGACCTGCAAACTGCAATGAAGACTATTGTTTATCAGTACTCCTAAATCATTCTCTAACAAGGATTTCCCAAGCAGCATGTGTATTTTTGCAACCCAAATGCAAAAATCTATATTAAACATCATATGCAATTTTTGGCTCATTCATTCATTCAGATAATCCAAATCTTTCTGCAGAGAAAAATAATCCTGCTCTGTATATATTTTATTACATAGCAAAAATTAAGACATCAATTTAAATACCCACTTCAAGATCATTAGTAAATTAAAAAGTATTTGGCCCAGTACTGAACCTTGTGGCACTCCTCTTACAACTTGAGACCAACATTCTATCATTTAAACAGTTTTCTATCCATGCACAGATATCCTCCAAGCCAAATCCTTTTAATTTATGCAGTAACCTGTTGTGAGGCAGAGTATCAAAGGCTTTTGCAAAATCAAAATATACCACATCAACTTCAATAACCTTGTCCAAATTAATACTTATCATTTCATAGAATGCACATAAATTAGATTGGCAGGGTATGTTCTTTTACAAAACATGCTGGTACAAGTAAAATGTTCACATAGTCCTGAATATTATTGGTAAGTAACCCTTACAATATCTTACCCACTACAAAAGTTAAACTCACAGGTCTATAATGAACAATTGTACTACACTTCTTTCCTCCAATCTTTTTTGGACTTTATCTTCAATAAGCCTTATACATGATGGTGAAAATTCAGTTATTCTCCCTATTTGCCCCAGTCTTGTCATTGTTGCTTCCTTTGGGTATATACAGGATAAATTACTTTTTTTAAAGTGGATCTCTCACCACTTTACAAGTTATGGTTATTATGTAGAATACTTAGCAAATAATTATATAACGCTACTATTTAAAAAAAAAAAAACAAACGTTATTTGAGAGAAAATTACAGTTTAAACTGTGCCCAGCAGCCTACTTCCAGGTAGGGTGCTCTTGCCGAAGTTTGCCGCTCTGCTTCTGCTCCCGTCACTCTACCCAGCATTCTCCCATGACGGAGGCATTCTGTTAGTAAGCTGGAGCGATCTCATTGGCTAGATATCAATCTCTGCCAATGAGATCTCTCCAGCTTACTAACAGAACTCCTCCATCATCGGAAGATGCTGGGTAGAGTAATGGGAGCAGAGGCAGAGTGGCAAACTTCGGCAAGAACAACCTACCCGGAAATAGGCTGCTGGGCACAGTTTAAACTGTAATTTTCTCTCAAATAATTTTTTTTTCTTAAAAAAATAGTAACGTTATGTAATTATTCGCTAAGTATTCTACATAATAACCTTAACTTGTAAAGTGGTAAGAGATCCACTTTAAGGTGTCAGCCATTGCCTTATCCTTATTAATTAATTCACATGTCTCATATCAGCCTTAATCTTTTTGCCATTTATATATTTGTACATATGTTAAGGATTTTTCTTGCCCTCTTTTGCAGTACTTTTCTTATTTTCAATTTTAGCTAGTCTAATTTCTTGTTTGCAGATTCTATTACATTCTTCATATTTTTTAAGTGATGCATTCAACCCTTCTGACTTAAACAGCTTAAAATCCTATTTCTTATTCCTCATTTCCCTGCATAAAGACACATTTGTCTTAACTAGTTCCTCTTGTATTTATTCCCCAGTAGTATATGTTAATGTTTATATTTATCCAAGAGCATTTTGGATAAATTCCATCTTTTTTTGTGCAGTTTTATCTTTGAAGATTACATCCCATTAAATGTTCACTAATAATGTTTTTAACATTGTAGAATGACCTTTTAAAGTTGAAAGTTTTGGTTAACCCTTTGTTGATGGGTTTTTAATAGCAAATTTCAGAGGATACCATATTGTGGTCCCTATCCTGTAGATAGTTTATCATTTCAGAATAGCTAGAGACCACTAAGTCCAGCAAGGCCTCATTTCTAGTTGGCTTACCTACTACTTAGGATATTATACAGTCACAAAGTGTATTTCTCTTTATTGTGTTGGAAGTCACATGTCTCTGGTTAGTTTCAAGGTAATAAAATCTCCCATTATGATTACATTTCCTATCTGAGAAACCTTTTCTATTTATAGCAGCAGTTGGGCTTACTTCAAAGTCCCCAATATTAGATGGCTTGTAGCCAATGCCCATCAACATCTTTTTTATTTATTTATGCTCTCAGTGTGTATGTCAGTCACCCACCTGGCCTCTTCATTTTCCCTGGACTCTTCAATAATATCTTCCTTTATACTAGATTTTAAGGATTTATTTACATGCAGGCACACCCTCACATTTTTATTAATGTTATTCCTCCTAAAAAGTGAATATCCCTCTAGATTGACCACCTAAACATGAATATCTTTCAACCAGGTTTCAGTGATACCTATAAGATCATAATGCTCATTAACTGCAATCAGTTCCAGTTCCACCACTTTACCAGCTGGACTATGAGAATCTGCAAGCAGACATTTTATGTTGCTGCCTTTTAAAAGATGTGCATTTTTCAATATTTATTTTCTTTTTATAAGGATGTAACATAAGCATTTCCCCCATGCTCCTTCTCTAATTGCATTTCATCAATAACACATCAACACCATCCTGTATTGTTACCCCAAACCCCCTTCTTAATTTAAAGTCGCCAACAACGTTCTAACCATCATAATCCCTAGCAGAATAGCCCCCTCTACTAAGGTGCAATGCATCTCTACTATAAAGATTTCCCCCAATGGAAAAGAAAGCCCAGTGTTCTAGAAACCCAAAAGCCTACTGCTTATACAAAGTCTTTAGCCATGAATTTAACTCCAGAATCTTCTATTGCCTTTCTGGTAGAGTTAGCAGGTAGTAATACCACCTTAAGGGACCTTTGATTAAACCTATGACTTAAATCCCTGAAATCATTCTTAACCCCGTAAGGACCAGCTGCACATGCACGGTGCGGTCACTTAACCCCGGGGTGTGTGGTCCTTTAAAGGGATAGTAACACTTCGTTTTAACTTTATTTTATTTTGTAGGCATTAAAAAAACATGAAGAATGATATAAGTCTTATCGCTCAAACCTTTATGGTTTATGAGATATTCACAAGCAAAGTTCCTCTCCCCGCCCCTTTTACCTAGTGTAAACAATCTCTTCTCAGATGTGAGTCTGGTTGTATGACAGTACAGATAACAGAAGGGGACAATTTTCTTTGTATGAAAACAATGAAAGCCCTTCCCCCCTTGATAAGTTTTTCAGCTTTTTCCATTATCTTAATTGAAGATTGTCCCTCTCTGCAGTCTACCTGGGCATCTCCCTTCTGATTTGGTTGAACAGGGGGGGGATACTTTGTTTGTGAATATCTCTTAAACCATAAAGGTTTCAGAGATAAGACTTATATCATTCTTCATGTTTTTTTAATGCCTACAAAATAAAATAAAGTTAAAATGAAGTATTACTATCCCTTTAAGGACCAGATAGGAAACTTTGACGTGCCGTCCCACGTGACTGATCACTTGGGGCGGCACGCCGAACAGGCGACTGAAAGAGATCGCTCCAGTCTTGGAACGATCAACTTCAGTCCCCGGTATTAGTCACCGCACTCCTACAGGAGCGCAATGAGTAAAAGTACGTGACGTACCTGGACCTTCACTGGTCCTTAACTGCCGGACCAGTGTGACGGTCCTGCCACGTCAATGGTCCTTAAGGGGTTAAGGACCATGGACCATTTTTTTTCTTTCAGAATCGGATTCCTGACTTCCTGAACAGCGTGCAGTCGCGTGGGGAGCCCAGAATTCCATGACGGTCCAGAACCGTCATGGGTCCTTAAGGAGTTAATGGACCTGTATCTCACACTAACTTTTTCATCGGTACCAACATCTACAATGACAGCAGGGTCATTCCCGGCCCCTCCCAACAATATATCATCCAGATAAGTTAAAAAGGCAGGCAAAGCATAATTATTACTAAATTCTACATGTCTCCGCCGCTTGGAGCGGCCACGAGGGCGGCGGCAGCGGAGACACATATGCCCAACACGGGTCCCTCTTCAGTGCTGTAGGGACCGATGCCTGTAGCACACTGAGGGCATTGGAAGTGCCAATCATTTTAAAGAACAGACGCTGTAATCTGATTGGCTGGGATGTGAAGAACATCCCAGCCAATGGCTGTGAGGGAAATGGAAGTGAGCCTGCCCATATAGAAAGGCAAGCTCAAGTCCAATGCCCTCAGTGTTCTACAGGCATCGGCCCATACAGCACTGAAGAGGGATCCATGTTGGGCATTTGTGTCTCCGCTGCCGCCCCCCTCGCGGCCTCTCCAAGTGGCGGAAACATGAAGAATTTAGCTAAGTGCATTTACTTAGCATTAATGGATGGCATTGATTTCTGTGTATATGGATACTGTTTTTTCTTTGCATGTTTATACTTTTGGGCATTAAATAGCAGCAGTTATTGTGAGAATATTCATGGTGCAGTATTATTTAACCCTTTTTAGTGCCAGTGCTTTGCAATGTGTTGCGTACCCCTCTGCCAGTCAAATGGTTAAACAATGTATTCGTTCATTCTTGATATTTAATCTTTTCTTTTCTTTAACAGACAGAAGAATCAGAAGAAAGAAGAATGAAGAGAAGGTGGAGACTAGAAGAAAGAAGACAGAAGGAAGAGAAGACTGAAGAGAAGGACAGAAGATGACCAGGAAGCTGAGGACTCCTCTGGACATCAGGATTAATGGTAAGTGTTAATGCGATGTTGCTTTACTTAGTCGGATTAACCCTATGAATGCCATTGAGGTAATTATACCCCACTGGCACTCATAGGGTTATTCCTACTAACTTTCAACTCATTTTTGGCACTTTGGATGTATTGATGTGGGGCTTAGGGCCCCATATCAATACATCCACTGAGGACTTTGTTTTTTTGTGCCAGATAATAGCTGCGTTAGCTGGCAAAAGATCCGATAAGAGACTTTACGGCCAAACAAACTGGGTCTTAAGTTTTATGCGGTAAGTGAGTCCCTTATCAGATTTTTACAGCTAACGCAGTCTATTGAGTATTTTTTTTTTAATGGCTCAAAGCACGTTAGTATATCGGCCGTATTACTTGATGGACTGCCTTTAGCAATTCATCACATGGCCCTTTAAATGGCTTACTACACATTAAAACACCCGTTCGTGTTTTTTTTTGCCTAACGCCTGCCTTTAAATCTACCCCCTAGTCCCCAATAAATTGAAGTGCAGCAACTTACTATCACTGGTATTGTTGCGCTGTTCCCAGATTGCGCCAATTTGCCATTATACATAAGGAAAAGTGGACCTTATTCATCCAGCTAAAAAGATGTCAGATCTGGAGTAAACCATCTGTACCTTGGGGGTGAAGTGAAAATCTCATAAATTCCTATAGATTTAAATGAGACTTAGAATCCATTGAATGATATAGAGGTCTCAGAGCAATGCACTGATGATCTCTCTAGCACTCAAAACATAAAACAACAAAACATTTAAATCAATGGTGCTGTTGTTTTTCTCTTTAGGTGATGAATAAGGTCCAGTGTGTATTGAATCCTGCCAAAATCTTATTGACTGCAAACACTAAATTTTCCTAAAAAAAGGGTGTTCACTGGTTAGATATAGCCCCACTGCTTCACTTCAGTTTCCACAAGATACAAATCAGATTGATGCTATCGCCCCTGAGAGGATGGCGGGGGGCTCCTGTGTCTCATTTAAACATCCAGAATATATTTGTCATATAAATCAAATGCATGTTTCCCCTGTCATTTCTCCACAGGAAGGAGTCTTCCTAAATCTACACCAATGCATTTTTAAGACCTTCCAGATGTGTCTATGCCCTGAACAAACACTATTAATCCAGAAACTAGATACACAGAAGCCACATTCATTTTCCTACAGTAAATTGTAGGTGTTATATGTAGGTAGTAATGGGAAAACACACAGGACACACATTAGTCTTGTTTCCCAGCACAGCAGCAGCACATGTAAGACATTTGCTTTCTTTGGCTGTATAATTTATCTGCTCAATTATTAGACTTTTTTTGCTTTTTTTATACATATTTACCTTTCAGATCCATCGCCACCTGAAATTAGTATTGAAGAATCCTTCCATGTTTTTAGATGGTAGTGGCAATATGAATCTAACCCTCGAGTGCCAGGGAGGTATCCAACTCATTGCCTCTGGCACTCAAACGGTTTTAATAACATGAGGTAGTATTCAATAAGCTAAAGAACTGTAATTATGGAGCTAACTAACTACACCATAGGGGACAAACATACATTCTGCAAATACTAATTGATTCAAATGGTGTTTTTGAGCTTGTCCGTGTTAGAGGTGCTTCCAGTGTATAACATAAGGCTCTTTTTTATTAGATTAGGGGTGTCCAAGCTCGGTCCTCAAGGGGCACCAACAGTTCAAGATATAATATTTTCCTGTTTAAACACAGGTGGGCCAATTAAAATGAATGATCCACTAATTAACTCATCTATACTTAATCAGGGAAATCCTTAAATCCTGGTCTGTGGTGCTTGAGCACCCCTGCATTAGACCATGAAAACTGCTCCAGTTTTATATGAACAGAAAAAAAACATTTTGGTATATTTGTTTATAACTTTAAGAGGGTTATACACTAAGGTGTGATAAAGAGTTGATAAAATGGAGATGACTTCCCCAGTGATAACCTTTCTCCATTTCCTATGTTATTCTGTAGAGCAAATAGACTAAGATTTCTCCAACTTCTCCGGCTCTATAGAATATCATAGGAACTGGTGAAGTGATATCGCTGGAGAATGTATCTCCACATTATCACCTCTTTATCATACCTTAGTGCATAACCTCCTAAGTGCATCTTCCTTTTGATACCCAATGAGCAACCACAGTGCATCTGGATCGTTCACAATATCATGTCACTCCATTGGATGCTAGGGATGTCTCAAATTAATTGCTTCTTAATGCCTTGGTGACCAAAGGGGAACGGACATAAAATCCAATGATTCAATATTATTGAATAATGAAGTTGCCCAATGCTTTGCTTTGCAATGCTTTGGTGACATCTCTGACATTCAAAGTGTTAACCTTTTGCGTGCCAGAGGGGTACCCAATGCATTGCTTTGCAATGCTTTGTGTACCCCTCTGGCACTCAAAGGGTTAAAGCATTAATTTTTTCATCAATTAAGTTGGTATTTGTACCCACAAGAACAATGGGTCAATTTGGGATCCTGTCTAGGGCCCCATTGAGTCTTAATCCAGCTGTGCCGAGGAATGTGTTTCTCCAGACGTCACTCAAGGCTCACTGGGGAATTCTACTCAGATGTAAGGAGTCGATGGAAATTAGGTCAAATGGCTAGTTACAAGGTTTCTATTTAGGTCACTTAATTTATATCTTTCTACTGGGGGCCACTCACTGGATTACAGTATTAAGAAGACAAACCAGACTGTCTGACAGTCTGGCTTCCTTAACTTCCTTGCATGTGTGCAATCACACACTCACTCACTTCCTCACTGTGATTTGATGGAAAGCAATAAGGTAAAATAAATGAAACTGTAGGGAGCCAATCAGAAAAGCTCCTTACACTGAGAAGAGACTCTGGCTGTCATAGACATCCAGCTTGAGACTGCCAAACACATATTTGAAGTTCTATAACGTCTGCCATTGCTCTCTGTCTGATTATTCACTTCATCGCTAAGGAAGTCTGAGTGATGTCCTCTCTATATCTGCAAGGAATATCTTGCAGATAAGTTCAGAGAGGGGAGCATAATTTGTTTAAACAAAAAATGTGTATAGACAATGCTTTATTAACAGGTAGTCTGCTGTTGGAGGACTCAATACACCCTGGTGACATCACTATTCTTATGATTGAGATGTCAAAGGGGATGGAGAATTCCATGCTATTTCAAGTCGGGGGCATTCTCTAACAGAGCCCTGTCTCATGTCCCCTGCACCCTAACAAAACAAATCTGGTCTCAGTGGTGTCCTTTGTTACCACTTTCATTAATACACACATGTTGGGTATCATAGAATAAAGGGACATTAAAATGTACTGTTAGGAACAAGAAGAGTTGGGCTTCAACACAAAACATATTTCAGCCCCCTACATCAGAATCTACCATTTCCAGTGATGATACTCATCATGGTATGACTGCTTTTGTTTTCCCATATCACCTGGCATAGGAAGTATGGGGGTGCTGAGTGGGGTGTATAAACAGGACCCCTGTCTCAACCTTTCTGCTTCCTATTTGCACATGAGTGCCCTCAATGGAAAGCAAAAGGTCTCCCCTTTTGGTAATTATGTGGGTTTATAATATAATTTATTGTATTTGGAGTTCCACTGTGTTATGATTTGAATAATAGCATTTTGGGGCATTATGCTAAAAACTAAAAAAGTGTGTGCTCGGAAAGTGATTTATAGAAGTCAATCCTAAAATCTTACACAAACATGTGGATTGCCAAAAATTAATATGGGAACCAAAAATTTCACAAATATTAATATTAATAATAATTAAAAAAAAAGAAGGATACCCTCGCAAGGCTCTGAACACCATAAAAACATCAGGAGGACTCAGAGAAGGATTAAGGCTCCATAGGGCCCTAGGCAAGGTACCAATTTGGGGCCCCATATTTCTTGATTTGGTGCTTATGACACAGAGTGCTGCTAGCAAATTCTGGCATTGTGGGTCTAATGGAAGTGTGAACAATTGTATGATACTGATCTCTGTCATCTAAAAGGGTATCTGACACAAGATTTTAGCAGAGCCTCTGTCTGTGACCTATCACGTGCAGCCAGGGCCCCTCATATTGACATGGGCCCTAGGCAGTAGCCTAGATTGCCATAATGGATGATCTGGCTCTGCGAGGACTGTTTATGCTAAAGGACTGACACACTGAACAAGATAGGATAATGAGGACAGTAGGAAACAACTATAAGGTCATTTTTAACTTGACATTTGTTAATAAATTGTGACACTTCTTTTGAATTATAGTTTTGCACTCCTTATTTTATGGAAGTTTGGGCATTCTGTGCAGATTTTGTTAGTCGTGTTAGGATGTATCAACAAGCAAATGGTCTTTAACCCCTTAACAACCCTTGACGTACCAGGACCGTCAAGGGTAAATTTGCTTTAAGGACCAGTGACGGTCCTGGTAGTCAAGTGTTAAATGGTAGCAGCGTGCCGCCGTGCACACTGCTACCATTCAATCCAGACTGAGACTGAGCGGTCCAGTACCGGACCGTTCAGTCTCAGCCTCCGTCGGTTGTGCCAGGTCATGTGATCGCTGTGTCAGCGATCACATGTACCGGCATTCTAAAGCAATGAAAGAGGCAGTGCTACTTACTGCCTCTAGTGTCTCCTCTCTGCCAATGCGTCCCTTACATCAAAGTAAGGGACAGAGAAGCAGAGAGGAGACACCTAGTGGAAATAAAAAATACAGCAGCTGGGGGTGTTAACCCCTTCACTGCTGGTGCAGGAGGATGGCTAGATGCAGGTCAATTTCTGACCTGCTAAATACACTTTTTTTTTTTTTTAAATAAAAACACCACACTTGTTTTTTTTTTAATTAAATATTTTATTTATATATATATAAAAAAAAAAAAAATCTCAAGAAACAAAATTGGAAGTGTGATTGTTGTGGAGTCATGTAATAAACTTACACACACACACCGCCAAATGTAATGAACAAAAAAGTGGGAAAATAGGGTGGGAAAAAGGGACATGGGGATTTTCACCCAAGGGGGACAGTGGCCACTGTAAACTACACATTTTGTAGGTATGACTGACTAGTCATACCTTTCATGCAGTCTCCATAAAAATTGAACCCTTTGCGCCCAATTGATCCCAATAGAAAAAACAAAAATGGTGGGTTTTTAAAATTTTTTTTACCTTTTTCTTTAATTTTAATAAAGTAAATGGTGGGTTATCCATGTAAGTGGGGTATCAAAGGAAAG
The DNA here is from genome assembly GCA_037306005.1 of Rhinophrynus dorsalis. Lineage (NCBI taxonomy): Eukaryota > Metazoa > Chordata > Amphibia > Anura > Rhinophrynidae > Rhinophrynus > Rhinophrynus dorsalis. The sequence continues at coordinate 206,410,296 of CM074718.1, forward strand.
CCCTATTTGTTTGTAAAAAAACAGTATATCATTTATGGGGGTGGAATAAAAGCCTAAGAGGGAAAATACTGTTGAACAAAGACATAGTCAAAAAGGTCAGAATTGCTCCGGTCCTTAAGTCAAATCCACCTCTGATTTTCCCGCTGAAAAATAGTGCTGAAAAATAGTATAAATTATATAATATACAGCCTGTGTATGCTGTTCACATCAAAGTTACTGAACCACTCATTTGTTTGTGGACAGCAACAAAAGCACCAGGTTCTAGTCCCTGCAAGGTCAACTCAGCCTTTCAACCTTCTGTGGTAGAGTACCCAGGACGTACTTGAAAATGAGAGTCAATCTCAGTGTATCCTTCCTAGTAAAATACTTCAATTTTAAAAAATTGTTTAAAAAATGTGTTAAAAAAATGCTTGGCTCACAGGGGAGAAATTACTTAGCGTCACATTGTTTTAAGGTTTGGATCGGGTACCTGTATGCGATGTTGAATTAAAGCCCATTTAAAGGTCACTTACAGGTATATGACAATGGACCATAGGACAGTTATGTGCAATCAGAGACCCTCCAGCTTTGGAAAACTACAGTTCCCATCATCCCCAGACAGCCTTATGCTGTCTAGGGATGATGGGAATTGTAGTACTCCACAGCTGTAGGGCCACAGGTTGCCCTTTCCCACCTTAGGGTGTTAACCTTTTCTTAGGTCAAAAGAAAGTGGAAAATTTGATGTATGAAGAAAGACCATTTGGGTGTACTCACTTTGAGAAAAGGTACATTGTCTTTTGAAAATGAATATAGGTCCAAACTGACAACATTGCCCAATCTGTTGCCCTAGCAAACTGCTGCTCTAAGTAAGTCACTGGACACGTCTCTAGCATCCAAGCATCTGAGTTATGAAAACTGTCAAAGAAATTTATGACTTTGACCATAGAAAAAGTAAAATAAAAAAGTGTAGCAATGAAACAACAGCATTTTATATATGGTATACTGAACAAACTTGCAAGCATTGGAGGCCCATGATGAAGAAGTATGGAATGTATGCCATTTTGCCAGAGAGAACCATTGCTTTGTTTCTAGTGTAAAAGATTAGATCTAATGAAATAATCAATTACCTTCTTTCATATGGGTAAGGGAGCAAAGGTATTTTCCAGTTGACTTGATCTGGTGTTTGGTTCCAGTATATATTAAAGCTGGTGGTCATGTACTATCAATGGCACTTATCTGAATGTTTGAGGTGTATGTCTTCTGTCTTTCTCTTCAAGCATTCCTATAAATTGGAACCACATGGATAATTCTGTAGCGGTTACACAGTTGAACTGGGCAGCAGCACAGCACCACTGCACCACCTTGTGGAAAGATAATGCAGTGACCGGTAAACAGCAGATCTTTTGCTATGTAATTATTGCACAACTGAAGGGTAGCAAATTGACCCTTTAAGGATCAGAGGGTTGCACACTCATCTGGTTCTAAAATGGTTAAATGTTATCTAGAACAATAATGTTGCAAAACAAAGACCACTGTTAGACACTTTTTAATGCAGTTTTTGTTATGTTGTAACTGTTGGATATGACTAGAGATTAGCAAAAGGTCCTGACACACACACACACACGCACACACACACGCACATCTTGGCTGTCTTTAATTTTTACGTGTACATTTTTTTGTATAGTCTGTATTTTGTCTTGATTTCTTGCAATTTATTTGATGCATATGTATTTTAGAGTGGCTATTGCATTCTCTGGGATCTGCATCTGTCTTATGGGTCACTAATTACAATACACGTTTTATACATACACAGTTTACAGAAATTGGAAAATTGAAATTTACAGAAATGTTACAATATTTTAATAACTAGATGCAAATCCATCACACTCAGGGCTCAACTAGAAACTGCTGGGCCCAAGAGCAAATTTATAACATGCTGCAACACACACACGTGCACCACCACTCCCACCATCTCTAAACTTATAATCATAGAAACATAGAATTTGACGGCAGATAAGAACCATTCAGCCCATCTAGTCTCCTACTGTAAAAAAACCTCAAACCTTTTTTGGTCCTTGGTCTTTTCTTACGTTAAGGACAGCCTTATGTCTATCCCATGCATGCTTAAATTCTGTCACTGTATTAACTTCCACCACTTCTACTGGTAGGCTATTCCACTTATCTGCTACCCTCTCAGTGAAGTAAAATGTTCTTACATTATGTCTAAACCTTTGTCCCCCTAGTTTTAGACTATGGCCTCTTGTTCTAACATTTTTACTCCTTTGAAATATACTTCCATCCTGCACTCTGTTGAATCCCTTCATGCATTTGAATGCTTATATCATATCCCCTGTCCCTCTTCTCTCCTCCAAGCTATACATGTTCAGATCCTTTAGTCTATTCTGATATTTATTTTCCTGTAAACCAGTCACCATTTTAATAGCCCTTCTTTGAATTTTCTCTAGAGTATCTATATCCTTCTGGAGATGGGGTCTCCAGTACTGTACACAGTACTCTAGGTGTGGTCTAACTAGAGATCTCTAGAGTGGCAAGATCTCTTCCCTTTTTCTGCTGCTAATGCCCCTAGTGTCACGGCAGAAATAACGATACTGGAGTCAGTACTACTTAACCAAAGCTTTATTAGGAAACACACATACATGCAACGGTACAGTAAAGTACAATGCAACACGGGTCGCAGCAACGACTGCTCTTCTGTAGTACAAAGAACTGAGCCCAAAGGATAGTCAGGAAGGACTCGACTCGGGTCCGCACCGGAGCTCCACTACAGGCCCGCACCTGTACTGGCAAAGGAGGAACGCCCGACAGGTCCGTACCTGTACTAACAAAGGTAGGAACGCCCGACAGGTCCGCACCTGTACTAACCAACGTAGGAATCGCCCGACAGGTCCGCACCTGTACTAACAAAGGTAGGAATCGCCCGACAGGTCCGCACCTGTACTAACAAAGGTAGAAATCACCCGAGAGGGCCGCACCTGTACTACCAGAACCCAGGATCATAAGAGGCCACTAGAGCTACCAAGGTACCCATCAGCTATCCCCTGGAGCGTTTGTATGCTGGTTGCGCAATTGACAACCATAGGCAAACCAAGGTAGATATTGATATACAGGAAGGCAAGGGTGATAGGAAACACTGAGCAGTAGGTCAGATCCAGGAGGCAACAGGACCAACCAGCGTAACGCACAGAACGGGAAATCAGGTAAAGCCAAACGTCAGCACCAGAACAGATAGTCAGCCAGGCCCGGGTCATACACAGAGAGGGTAGTCTACCAGAGCTGCAGATTATGCACCAGAATGGTTTTCAGACAAGCTAGGATCATACACAGAGTGGATAGTCAGAACAAGCCAATGGTCATAACCAGAACGGATTAGTCGGCACTACAGCCTCCCAACCTCACTGGACACCTCGAAAGGGCAACTGAGAGTGGTGTCCAGTGGGCTATAAAAACCAGCCCCCCGGAAGAGGAGGAGACCAAAAAAGTGTGCATTTCCCTTTAAATACAGACGCGCGTCTAGCTTGGACGCGCGCCAAAGCACACTGTGAACCCGCCGGAAGAGGCTGCAGCTAGGCTGCTGGGTAGTGGAACGGCCCGCAGCTGCCGCCTACCCGGAATGCTGGCGAACCTGCAGGTAAGGTAGCGGTCGGCTCGGCAGCCGCCGCTACTATGACACCTAGCTATACAACCCAGTACCCTACTTGCATTTCCCACCGCTTTATTACATTGCCTGCCTACCTTTACGTCATTAGAAATAAGTACTCCCAAATCCCTTTCCTCTGTTGTCTCTGACAGCACAGTACCCTTAATAGAATATTTTGCCTTTGGATTTTTATGTCCTAAGTGCATTATTTTACATTTATCAACGTTAAACTGCATCTGCCACACTCTTGTCCATTCTTCTAATTTACCTAAATCATTTGTCATTTGGCTTATTCCCCCTGGAATGTCTACCATATTGCAGATCTTTGTATCATCTGCAAAAAGGCTTACCTTTCCTTGAAGACCTTTTGCAATATCACCAATAAAAATATTAAAAATAATGGGCCCCATTAACAAGATCTCCCTGCTGTAAACCCATGCTATTTGCAAGCCATTCAAATTCAGATATTCAACAATTCTTTCCTTTACCATAGTCTCCATTAATGTTCCCACTACTGATATAAAACTTACTGGTCTGTAGTTACCAACTCTTCCCTGCTAGCTTTTTTGTGTAGTAGCACTACATTTGCTAACTTCCAATCTTCTGGAACTATTCCTGTCTCTAGTGACTGATTGAATAATTCTGTTAAAGATTTTGCCAGAACACACTTAAAGGGATAGTAATACTTCATTTTAACTTTATTTTATTTTGTAGGCATTAAAAAAACATGAAGAATGATATAAGTCTTATCTCTGAAACCTTTATGGTTTAAGAGATATTCACAAACAAAGTATCCCCCCCCCTGTTCAACCAGATCAGAAGGGAGATGCCCAGGTAGACTGCAGAGAGGGACAATCTTCAATTAAGATAATGGAAAAAGCTGAAAAACTTGTCAAGGGGGGAAGGGCTTTCATTGTTTTCATACAAAGAAAATTGTCCCCTTCTGTTATCTGTCCTGTCATACAACCAGACTCACATTTGAGAAGAGATGGCTTACACTAGGTAAAAGGGGCGGGGAGGGGAACTTTGCTTGTGAATATCTCATAAACCATAAAGGTTTGAGAGATAAGACTTATATCATTCTTCATGTTTTTTTAATGCCTACAAAATAAAATAAAGTTAAAATGAAGTATTACTATCCCTTTAAATTCTTTTAATAACTTTGGGTGTATGCCATCTGGTCCCATTGATTTATCTGTTTTTACCTTAGAAACGCTCATACCTGTAATAATCTATCAATTCTATAATTCTATTTTATTTCTATTATATTATATATTGGGAGTATAAGCAATATGTGGTTATTCAATTGTTTTGGACTACAACTCTCATAATTCGTAGGCAGCTAATGATATCTGGAGTCCAACATCAGTTTGGGAGCCACACAATAACACCCCATGTTTATTTACATAAAATGAAATAAGGAACAGAGAGGGAGAGAGATGGAAAACTGGAAAAAGGTAAGGAGAGAACAGGTGGTAAGAGAAAATAGCCATTTTATCCATGCACAATGGCTCAGGGTGCAAAGATAGGAAGAGATGGAAAGAGAGATCCAAAAAGGGATTGACTGACAAAGGTGGGGCAGAGAGCATGGGAGAGAGGCAGTGATGTGAGAGGGAGATAGTAAGTGTCTCTTTAGCACAAAAAAAGAACTGTGGAACACCCTCTACTTTACTCCTACTACTCTCCAGCTACAATTCCTATTATCCTCAGTTAGCTGTAGATTGCCTGATGATGATAGGAGTCGTTACCTAACATGTTGCCTACCTCTGCAACATACCATCATCTCTCTCTATTTTTGCATTGCTTGGCGGGTCACAGTTCAGCAGGATCCTCCATACTCCTCACATGAGTGGAGACATTGATGTAACGTTTGAAGGCAAAGTTTTTTCCAAATAGCCTGCAGAATAAATGATTGCTGAGGTAAATCAATAGAAATATTGATTGTAACTAAGGGAGTGCTTCTACAATGTGCAGTGGCAAAGGGCCTGGGAAGTCCTGACAGGTCACAACTGCACCTCACTTGCTCTAGGTGCTGTGCATTAGCAGACCTGAAGGAACATGTTATAGTTTACATTCCATAAATTTAGGGGGTTTTGTTTGGACGCTATTGTGTTTAATAAATTCACCATTTTAGTGCCAGAAATGTTTCCCACGCATTGCAAAGTAATATGTTGGATATATCTCTGGAAAGTTTGGACCGTATGTCCAAAAGAAAAGTGGCGGAGTTCTGGGCAAACCATTTGCACTGCAGGGGAGAACTAAAAATTCCAAACATTCCCATTGATTTAAATGGGGGTTTTAACCCCTCATATGCCAGAGAGGTCTCCAACACAAGCCCTCTCTAGCGTTCAAGGGGTTAAAATGCCCATTTATATCAAAGGGCATTTTAGTTCTCCCCTATAGTGCAAATGGTTTGTCCTATAACTCCTCCACTTTTTTTATTTTAACTTATGGCCCTTTTAAACGGTTAAGAGCAAAACATGGTTTGTGCTGAACTTAGGGCCCTTAGCCATATCACACAAGCTTGTGCTAGCATAGTTTCCAACTGTTGGAATGTCAGTTTTAAAGTGAGGCTGCAAGAAGCAATGACAGTTGAAAACTGAAAGCATACAGGTCAGTTTTTGTTTATGATAATTACATTGAATATAAAGATATCCAGTACATATATTAATGGGGTTTATATTCTTTTGTCCTGTAATTAGTGTTAGGGCAAGACTGATTCAGACATAATTCACAGATTCCCAAGAAGTGGGTTGGAGTACAATACTGGGGCAAGTTTCAAAAATCAATAAATTAGAAACTCTAAATGTATCCTTCCTAATTTCTGTTAGTACCTGTCCATATGTATCCCCTTGTAAGTATACATTAAACATTGGCACAGCAAACTGCAAAACAAGTCTACACCATGCTGTCATAGTTTTCACCGATGATGCAGAGGCAATTTGTTCTCTGATCAATAATACATGTGGCATTTGGTGGCGCTGTCACTAGTTGCACCTAAAATAGACCTAGTGCCACCCTAGCACAACTGAAAACGTTAAATTGTTTAAAATAAAGAAAACAAAGCATCTCCAATGGGAGCAGACTTTGTAAAAGTCCAGCAAACAAAAGAGAAATGGTAGTTGTCTGGAGGCATGGGGGGTGGGGGCAGAAACACAAACCAGAGGTTTGGTGCTCACACAAACTCTCTCACCCCCCATTCTGCTCCTCCATTGCTCCATTTAGTCTCGCCATGCAGCTGTTGCAGGCAATTATCTCCTATGGGAGAAGATCTAGTAAAAAGCCTAAGGTTACACGTAGCAGCCTCAGAATTACCCTTGTCATCCAAGCATTCAGGGGTCACAAAACCCATAATTTTGCAGCTGAGCTGGACCTAACCAAGAAAACTATGATCCACAGTTACAGATATCACAAGTTGCACAAGCGGCCCAGTAGATTGCCAGTGCTAGGCTTGAAAGCCCTTCACTAGTGGTATTTTGCAAATGGCTCCATGAGTCTAAACTACAAATCTTGCAATATAGCCTGTCAACAAAAGAAAGTCAGCCGATAGTGGGATGAATAATGCACTATAGCGATTCCACTCTGTGGGTGTTTCAGGACTATTGCACATTATTCACGATGTGAATGTATGGCATTTCCTTGCATATGTTACAAGGCTGGCATTTGGAGCTCTTTGATTACATATCGTGTGGACTGCCTGTATGCACAATAACAGTCATATACTGTTATAGCGCTGATACTGGAGTGTTCTGTATTCCATGAATAGCCACCCTATTTTTCTCCAGGTGTTGTAGGGCTACAGTTTTCATCATCTTAAGCTAGCAGTTGTCCAGATGAGGATGGGAGTTTAAGTATAATACCAGCTGCCCAACTATGGTAAATGCACAATCAAATCATCAACAGTGAGGTTGATGTACTAAGAAACTGGAGTAATTCTGGAGTAAACTAAAAGCACCATAAGGGACAAATAAGAATTCCCAAGATTCCCATTGATTTAAATGGGGCTTTAAATCCCTTGAATGTTAAAGAGATCTCCAAAGTCAGAGTCCTTCTCTAGCATTCAAGGGGTATAAAACCCATTTAAATCAATGGCAAATTTTATTTGTCCCCTACATTGCTATTGGGTTACTCCAGAATTTCTCCTGAGAAGTTATTTCCTCTTCTTCACCTCCTTGTCACAACTTAGTGCATCTCTCATGCACTAAGGTGTGATAAGGAGGGGATGAAGAGGAAATAACCTGTGATAACAGTGATATTACTTCTCCAGATTCTATGCTATTCTACGGAGCCTATGCAATAAGATCTCTCCCACTTGAAATCTTAGTGCATACACTCCATAGAATAACACAAAAATGGATAAGTGATATCACTAGAAAAGTCATCTCCACTTTATCACCTCTTTATCACACCTTAGTGCCTCACAAATACAAAGACTCAAGAATTCCGGCTACTACAAGAGTTAGAGGGAACAAAGTTTACACAAAGCATATAGTTCCGCTGGCTTGTTGGCAATCTTGGGATGATGGGAGTTGTAGTTCCCTACAGATGGTGTGTCAAAGGTTGCATACTCCTGAGATAGTCTGTCTCAAGCTCCTGTGTGCACATATGGCAGGACTTATCAGCAATAAACTTTGATCTTTTCTGTAACACATTAACTAGCCTGAAGCTCCTGTGTTATCCTCGGAGTGGTACCAACGGCATCATCTCAGTCTCAAAGTTCATGACTCGGCTCAATGTTCTGCCTCTTCTAGCTTCGTGGAAGTGAGAGAAAACATACCAAGGTAAGGAAGATTGCAGATAGCAACATTTCAGCATTGAATGTAGAATAAATATAAAGTGTGTAAAAAGGCAATCACCAATAATAATTGTTCTGAAACTGCAGCATGTATTAACCCTTTGAGTGCCAGAGGTGTACGCAACGCATTGCAAATCAATGCGTTGCCTACCCTTCTGGAACTCAAAGGGTCAACCCTTTGAATGTCAGAGAGGTATCCAACACATTGCAAGCACTCAAAGTGTTAAAGAGATACTAGCCTTTTATTTTGACTTTACATATTCTGCAAGTGTATGATATGTAAAGTCAAGTAGCCTGTAATTTTTATTATAATTATTTTCATCTTCACTCATTTAATTTATTTTCTTTTACAATAATATGTCTGTGAAATTGAGCCTACTGATTGCAGAGAGTGTTTTTTGGGAACTGTAAAATCAGGGATATTGATACAATGTAAAGAAGATAGCACACAGATCACTCAGTGCTGCAGGCATAGTGTTACATTGGATCTCTATCCCAGCTCTCTGGAAACTGAAATCTATTGAGCTCACTGTCAGGTACATAAAACTTTTTTAAAAAATAGGAGAAGATCGAAAACAATAATACAAAATATAGGCAATTTGACTTTACATGTTGAGCATGTACCTAATATGCAAAGTCAAAATAAAGGGTTACAATCTCTTGAAGTCACATGACAGTATCATGAATAATATTTGAGACTTACAGGGGCATATGTGGGTACAAAAATGTATTTATTACTTCAAAAGGCAGTCAGATATCTCCAGGGATCAAAATCCTATCTGCCCTGAAACCAACTATCATAAATCACTAGATCTTAGCTAGAAAGGAGTCCACTATCATTTTACATAAACAACAGTATCTGCAAACACAAACTCATGAGGCACAAAGTTCCACATCCTTACTGCCTCTGATGTAAAAAAAAATACGGGTCTTTGTTTTATCCAGAAGGGCCTTTCCACTAGTCTTAAAGGATGCCCCATTGTCTTTTACTCAGCTCTTTTAGAAAAGAAATTCCCAGAGAGTTCTTTCTATTGGTCTTGAATATATTTGTAAATACACACATACACACTCTTTTGTTGCATGCTTCTACATTTTGCAGCTAAGTAATGCCCAAAACTATACTCCATATTCTATATAAGGTGTTACCTAGGATCTATGAAGATATATTCTCAGCATATGTATCTATACCCCTTTTAAAACATGTCAGTACCCTACTGACTCTTGCAACAGCTGAGAAACACTGCACCCTGCTGTTCAGTTCATTGTCTAACAGTACTTCCAAATCCTTCTCTGACAAGAATTTCCCAAGTAGTTTTCCATTCAGTGTGTATGTAGCATACTTGTTTCTGCAATTACATTTATCTATGCTAAACCTTTTTTCCACCTATTCGCTCAGTTATCCAAACATTTGGCAGTGAAAAAACATCCTGCTCTATGTATATTTCCTAACTTCATTTAGTGTCATCATCAAAGCCTAACTACATGTACATCAAAAAGAATTTGCAGGAATAAGGGGAATTTGTGAATATACAGAGTAAGGTGACAGAATGGTGAGAGAATTACTCCAGTGGAAAAAAAAAAAAACCTCTCACATTAATGACTCAGTGGAATTCTCACCCACAGTGGTATTCAAAATAATCAGGAACTTGTATTTCCCATCACATGGCCTCCTACTCAAGCCAGTGATTCATAGAAGGCCAGATTAAAGAGGATGAGATGGGGGAAGGTGATGATCTCCTTCCTGTTCACAGCATTGAATGACAGGGGGACATCAGGAGGTGTCCCGATGCCCCCCACGAGGTCTGATTTTCTTAAAAATACAAATTATGTGTTACAGAATGGGGTAGCATTTTGAAGATTACTGTTTGGGGGGCAGTATGTCGACAGTTACCTTGTGGGGCAGCATGTTGTATGTTAAGTATGTGGGGGGGGCAGCATGTCAAAGTTTACTGTGTAGGGGGGGCAGCATGTCGAATATTAACTGTGTGGGGCAGCATGGGGAACATTACCATTGTGTGATAGTCCCACATACACTGCCTGATCCCCCCCCCAGCATTGTTCCCTTGCACAAGCAGTGTTCACAGGGATTTGTGGTTACCAGTAGACATGAGAACAAGACTGGGGGGTGTCAGATAGTGTACATGGGGTTCTATGGCTACCAGTGGGCAAGGGAACAATTCTGGGGGCCAGGCAGTGTACATGCAGTTCTATGGCTACCAGTGGGCAAGGGAACAAGAATGGGGGGCAACTAGTAGCCACAAATCCCCATGGATGTTGCCTGTCTTGTTCCCATGGGAGTGTACAACATGTATGAGTATGAAATATGATACAGAGCTGAGGGAATTATTGTGTAGTGCTTAGTGTACTTTTTCAACCCTTTGAGTGCCACAGGGGTGAGCAATGCACATTCCTATGGCAGTCAAAGGATGGGTAATTATTTGGGGCCATGTTTGTAAGGGGTGGTTGTTCCGCTTTAATCCTTTGAGTGCCAGATGGCAATGTAATGTATTTTGCATACTCCACTGAGACTCAGAGGGTTAAAGGGTAAAGGTAAATGGGGATACTATTAGGAAGCTTTGTGTTGTTTTAGCTTCTTGGGTGTTATTTGTATGTGTAGCCTGCAAGTAGTTAACCCTTTGAGCACCAGAGGGGTACGCAACGCACTGTAGAGCAATGTATTGTGTACCCCTCTCTCACTCAAAGGGTTAATTACATCCACAAGGCAAGTCCTCCTTTATACCGTTTTAAAATATTGTTTGCCATTTGTTTTTAATTGCATACATGGGGACCTCCAAGCACTCAAAAAGAAACTGTATTAACCCCTTAGTGACGGCCGCGTGCAGACGCGGCCGTCACTTAACGTCCGTCTAACTTTTTTTTTTTTTTCTCTAAAAGAATCCGGCGTCCCCGAACGGCGTGCAGCCGCGCGGGGAGCCGGATTTCCGGGACGTACATGTACGTCCTCTGTCACTAAGTGACAGCCACACAGGACGTACATGTACGTCCTGTGTCGCGAAGGGGTTAAAGGATCCCCCTCCTATGCATTTATTATAACATCTCTTCCCGGGCTATTTTTAATTTTAATTTTCAATTTAGATAAGGGTTTTTAGGTGTTTAAGGTAGGTACTTGCCATATAATTGAGGTACATTGACGGGGTTGGCAAGCTTGTACCTCTTTTTGGGCAAAAATGTGAGCAATAAAACCTCATATTTATCAGCAGTGTTATTATACATGCCTAACACAGGGCACACTATTCACAATTAGACTGGAGGAGTGCAGGTTTGTTGTTTGTTTTGTGCTTGCACTTTGGGCTTCTGCCTGATGTTTGGGGGACTGGCGAACCCTCTCATTCCTAGCTGCATACTTCACTAACACCATTTCTTTCATTGTTCATTATATATACATTTTATTATATATATACTACTATACACTAAGGTGAGTTAGAGCTGTGAGCTATTTTTCTTAATTTGTACATCAATATTTTAATTGCCCAAGATAAAGAGATCTGGGGCAGTGACAGTAGTAGGATGGTGTGACTGGAAAAAGTAAGAGACAATAAAATACAGGTAAAGGAAGATTTATTTTAAATTTTTCTCTTCTTGACTTTGATGAAACAGACATTTAGTGTAACATATGAACCCCTAAGGAAGCACTTATCTTTAATTCTGTTAATATTTCTGTGAGATTTCAAAATGACACACTCATTATTTACTTATCTTCAAGGAGAATCATTCTTCAAAAACAGCTGGCAAATACATGTCTGTATTCAATTTATCTTTCTGATTATTAATAAACACATAAAGAGGAAAACGAAATGATAACAGTAAAGTCATATCTTTCATTTTAATAATAAACAGGCAAAAACATTTCCATATGCATAACATTAATTGAAATCTGCAATGTGGACTGCTTGCTATAAGTTGTATGTGTGTAGGGGGTGTTTATTGATTTTCTTCAAATTTTTAGCAACCAGCAAGTCATTGTTGTACAGGAAATGTATCATTGCATCCCGTGGATAGGACATTCATACCAAAATACCTTATCTAATGCTTTATTTGACCTTTAAGGGTCCCTGAGGCTGAAGCAGGTGAGCTCTGCATCTCTTGCCAATGGAAATCTCTGCACAAATGAGATCAAAGCATGCCTATAAGCACAAGAGTCCATTGATTCACAAAACATCTGTATATAAAATGTTATAAACAAAAGTGTTTTAACTCAGAACAGCGTTTTATTTATTAAATGGTACATCACAAATTAATATTTATTCCTTGATTAATATTTCATTGAAAGTCTTATTTATATTTATACTAGCAAATCTGGGCTTGTTCGCTCCCCAGGAACATATTCATGAAAGACATATATGTATAGATAGTTTACAGTCATACACCAATAAACACCGTCACTCGAATATAAGTAGATATTCTCCTACAAAACGAAGATTATGTTATCATTATGAATAATGACAATTATATTACTATCTTCAATTAATATTTAGTGCTAATTAAACTATTTTGTGCCACCAATAACCACTAGTTTTCACAGCTATCATTTCCCATTCAGTTTCATTCCTCATTTACTTAAGCACTGTTCTAGAATGTTCTCACTTTTTTCTCACACTGTATGAGAAAAAATATCAGTAGCGTTGCCTTCGCTTTTATAATGTGTAATGCAAATAGCAACGAGAGTTGGCAGTGGCACTCAAGTAAAAATACTAAATAAATATAAATATATATATATATATATATATATATATATATATATATATAAATATATAAAGATGGTGCACGTCCCATATGGTAAAAACAAAAGTGTACTCAGGCTAGACTGGAGCAGAAGAGACAGTACACAATGTTTTCAGTTCATACATGGATCTTCATCAGGGTTACAAAACAGTGGGAAAATCAGAGAATAGACTACCAATCCTGTCCTGGTAGCACGCTGATCCCAGTCAAATGTGTCGCCCACCCCAGGAACTGTAGAGTGATGTCACACCGTGGGAGGGCTTACAGGGCATCACAGGTGAGTATTCCCAAACAATAGTGAAAATGAACTATATATATGTGTCAGTAACTGGGAAGTATGCTTATATTTCACTACCTTTGTTTTATCTTTCTTTTTTGCATTATGCTCGGTCTTTTTTTTTTTTTTCATTATGTTATATATTTTATTTTCACTATTGTTTGGGAATACTCACCTGTGATGCCCATGGTGCAATGTCACCATGACATCACTGGAACCAAGATGAAGATCCATGCATGAACCAAAAACATTTGGTGATTTAGAACATTAATTAAATATTTTTCTTTGATTGAATGTTCATTGTGTTCTGTGTCTTATATATATATATACCGTATATATAGGTATGGAGTATGGCAGCACTCATTGTTAGTAGCCCTTTAACACGTCTGGGTGCTCATCCAAAAAATGTTAATATACAAGTTAGGTGATAGGAAAGCACTCGCAGAAAATGTCTGAGGTAGAATTCACATAGATGTTTAGCGAACCAACGTTTCTGCCAACCTCCGTGGCCTTTATCAAGGTTACATCACATTGAAACAAACAGCCCTTATAAACCCTCGTTAAAAACTGGCGGCAAAAGTTAGCGCTGTGCAGAATCAAGAATAAACCAATCACAGTGACGGAAATCACCTACATATATAACGAATAAACATGTGTAAAAGATAATACGTTACAATGTGTGTGTATATGTAATGCATAGAGAAAATGCAGAATGTACAAGATCAGAGGTGCTGACCTACCATCGGGTCAAACTATATGTCAAAACAAAGTATGGATACACTAATAGCCTGAGTAATGGTATACACGATACATACATACATATATATATATATATATATATATATATATATATATAGATATAGATATGTTGTGTGGTAATTAAAAGGCTAGCCACAAATTTAAGAAATATGATATTTGCTATTTGTGATATAGTAATAGGCTCCACAAGTGACATACTTGATATAGATGTGTCTCTGTCATTAAAAATCTCATATAGTAGACACTTAATTGCTATGTGTCGAGGCATCCCTAGATACATGCTATTAGGTGTAAACCAGCTAATATACATTGCTGTGTGCGGAGATGTAGACACGCACTACATTCCTCTATCGTCACACAGCATGTGGACTCATAATATGTCACTATTGGATGCAACATTAAAGTAGATCCCTACATACCAGGTATGGGAAACTGTCCAGCTGACACACACTGCCCAGTGTGTTGGTGTTGGCTAGTACATAATGTCCCTCGCATCGCACAACGTGTCAAATAAAATACTGATATGTATGTAGCGTAAACGTGGGAAGTAAAAACCATAGTAGACAGAAAATAGGTTAATAACTGCAACGTGTTTTCAATAGTTAGAATCATATCCACATCAAATAAAAAAGTGAATACAATGTAGTGAGTGCAGCGTCTTAGTACCTGTATATTAAACCAAGCAAAAAGACCATGTGAATAATGATGTATACATATACATTAGCACAGTGCATCAAAGTTAAAAAAATAGAATTATGGTCCAAAAATAATACAATAGTTGTAGTGGTTTCCCCTAAAGGGTTTGAAACAGTTTAATACATTGTTAATGTTTATGCGATCACTCATATGTTCCAATAATGCTGGCATTTAATGCCTTGTGACGAGGGCATATAAGAGCTCACTGGCTCCACATCTGTTAAATGATAGTCATAGTATAATCCACAAATTAAATGTATCCACATCTTTTTGGAACTTGATATCATGGCGGTTATTATAATCCTCAAAGTTGGTCGATTTCAAAGACAAATAATCAAAACGTGGAGTAGTCAGAATGTCCACCAGATAGTAGATCAGTATGTAATAAACCAGAATGTTGTGCACTTGAACCAACAATTTTTAGACATCTTAATTCGGTTAATGCACCAGCATCCTTTAGAGTTCCTGCAACAACACTATTGCTGCTACGTGCTGAAGTGGAGAAGTCCATAGTGGAAGTATAAATTGTTTGCAGGCTGAATCCTATAGCAACCGTATCTTTGAAAAAATTGGTTCAGGCTTAGTCCTACTGCAAGACCATACTTCAAAAATGTTAGCAAGCTGAGTCCTATAGCAACATAAAGCTGGACCTACAAAACGATAAGCCTTAAAAAATTGTTAGCAGTCTGAGGCCTGAGACAATGTAAGCCTTTAAACATCTGAAGACAAGTACTGGTGGTGGTGGAAGGTGGCTGATGATTTGCATGTAGAGAACCCAGAGAACAATAGTGGGACACTCAGTGTATTACTATTATCCAGGCCTGGACCCTTATCTTTTTGTTGTTCTGCACTGGTGGAGGGTTGCCTGAGCAGGCATTTCATTGTGGGATTTTGGGGCACATCATAGGCAACAAAGGGTACATATAATAGCCCCAAATTTCTTGAGGGATGGTTTAACATTGTCAGCATAAACCTCATAGTAGTTATGTTGGATGTGCTTAATTAGAAGTACCAAGGTGAAATATCTCCTCTCCACAATCTTCTCACACACTGTGCACATTGCAGTTGTTGATAACTGCACAATACCTGCCTCCAAGGAAAAATCTTCCCATACCCATGATTTCAACAGCTAGCTACCACCAATACTAAATCAAGCAAATCCAGATGTCTTCCTACACTAGCTAAAGTGAAAATATTAGCAGCTTTTCTTCTCTCTCCAAGCACAGAATGAAAAAATGTGGACACCCCTTTTATATTGGGGAGTTAGCATGGCAGGAATACACAGGAGTAACTGCTCACGTATGTAGGGGGATTACATTACTATAATTGATTTCATATGAAAAAAGCTTTAAAAAAGCAGAAAAACTGCACTCTTTGTGGGAATTCACATTTGTCATGTTTTGCTGTGTGGAGAAAATGTTCAATCATCCCTAATCCCAGGCCAGGGATGATGGGAATTGTAGTACTCAACAGCTGGGGTTTACCTAAAACTAACCTAGAATCTTTGAGGCAAACTTTGATGTAATATTTGTCCCCCTAAAGAACCAGCTGAGTCCAGTTTGTAACCGGTACAAGCTTCCAGAATCACATGAACAACTGTCTACCCTATGAGCCTCCTATTCTGGCCATTTTGTATGTATTTTACAAATATCCACACTGTTAGATGTTATCTTATATTCTTTTCACATTTTTATCAAAATAGGCACTTTAATATACTAGCTACTAGCCAGACCTGAAAAGTTACTCGCCACTGCAAGCCAAAACATACCCACCAGGGCTGAATGTCTACTCGCCAAGGCTAAAATTTCACTCGCCATTGGCTAGTTATTATATATATATATATTATATATTATTTTATATATATAAATATATATCAAATAGTCCTGTGAGTGCAGTTATTTTGGACTACTAACTATATATATAAATATATATATATATATATATATGCAAGTTGATGGTTACTCCATAGTGAATTAAATTGCCTCAGTTCTCATACTCATTTTGAAAATATAAAAAAGTTGCATCACTGCTGCGATATCTGGAGTAGGCACACACAAAAAAAAAAGTATTCAATCAAATAAACATATAAATCTAAAAGTATTGATTGTCTTGATAAACACCCATCAGTGGGCTGAAACTTCAACTTTTATGTTTATTTGATCAAATCAAATCAAATTTATTTTTTACACAAAGACCTGTGCGTACCTACTCCAGATATCGCGGAGCTGATACAACTTTATATATAAATATATATATATATATATATATATATATATACAGTATATATATGTGTGTGTGTGTTAAGAAGGTGCTATGCACTAATGGACTTCAAAGAAAATAAAGTTAATAGATACAGCAACATTTTGGTCCCCTTGTAAGACCTTTGTCAAGCCACTGGCTTGACAAAGAACAGACATCTTTCATAACAGAAATGGGTAATATTTCTAGAGCTGCTGCTGCGATCTAGGGATATAGTGACTAGCTCGTGTCCTTTTGTACTGTGACGCCAGTACATCGCAACGCATTTGAGTGCTAGAAACTGGACAAGCAAGAATGAGGCAGTGTTGGGACCAGAAGATATCTATCTGTTGTACCCTCTTTACACTCAGGTACAACAGAGTCAGCCACCGAATGACACAAGTAGTAGTATACAGCTAGTCCATACTGCAGCCCCAGCTCCTAGGAGCTGCAGCAAGATAGAAGGCAACAGAGCTTCTGTCATTCAGTGGCTCACTCTGTTTTCAGAGTTCCACTCCAAATAAATCTCAGTCCTATTCATCTTCATGAGTAATGCCTGCCCGATGTACAACAACAACAATGAGCAATACAAAACACTATTGCTGTCTTCCAGCTTATCATCCCTTTTCTGTCCTGTTCCCCATGCGCCTGTCCAATGTACAGGAAGTACGGGCATCACATTGGGTCTGTCACGCTCCACACTGACATTGCTGTACAGAACCATGGCAACAACCAACCAATTACAGCAAATATCATGGTATTCCTCTCTAACCTCAATACTTTATGGTATAGAAGGGTGTGCAAGGCAAAGGTGATGTGACTGCATGACTTAACATCATAGTAAGTTAACAGAATGACTGCTGTAAACTATTGTGACTGTTACGGAAGGATGCAGTAGAAGCCAAGAACCCAGCTGCCCTATACTACAAATATTGCACCATCCAGGAAGCAGATGCCTCCTGGGGCAGCTCACCCCTGCCTCCTTCTCTTGAAATATATTGCCATGTACTAGCATCCTGGTAGATAAGGAAAACACATTAGTCACAATCATCCCTATATCTCAGCAGCAGCGCTAGAGATATTGCCCATTTCTGTTATGAAAGAGGTCTGCTCTTTTCCCTTTTTGTATTACACTTATCATTATGCCTCTGCTTGTTGTACTGATTTATTATCATTATTTAGTATTTCTATAACACAGAGAAAGGGGGGGCACACAGAGACACACAACAATTTATCAATAAGTTGAACATCAGTGTCGCCCTCTATTTGGCAATACAGGTAAGAAAAGACGCACTTGTGGAAGGATCTTTCTTCAGTATAAAATCTGCTCCACTGATGCTCTCTTCGATGAGGCTTGTAAAGATCTTCGTATGAGGTTGCGGATGAAGGGTTATCCCCTATGGATGATTGAGAAGGCAGAAACACAGTCTAGACAGATCCCGCGTTTAGAACTTCTAAAGAATAAGGATGAAGAGAAAAGTGCTGTTCAAAAATTAGTATTCAGTACCCCTTACAGTATGGAGTTTAATGTTATCATAAAAATCATTAAGAGGCATTTACCCGTCCTGTTATGTCCCCAACTAGTGGTATATGATGCAATGAATCCACATACAACTTGTGCAGGTCAATGGAGTAGCAACTGGCCAATTCTGTTTATTTGCATTACAACACTGCAGGGCAAAGTCCTGAATCATGCTTGCCAGTCCATCAGCTGACCTCTGTTGCAGAGAGGAGCAGGAAGGCTCTTTACAGTGAGGTGACTTGCTCCAGACTAAAAGAGAACAACTAGGAAGCATAGATGCATGATGTCACTTCCTGGTTCCTCTTGCATTCGGCTGCCCAAGACATTGCCTGCCAACAATACCAACGAACACCACATCTCTCCCTTTCCTGAAAAAGAGAGAACACAGACACACCACATAAAAACAGTAGGGAGGGGAGAGAGAGATCTGGAACAGCCTTAGGGTCGTCTCCTGCTACGAAGAACTTCATCAGGTTCCCATCTCACAGGAGGGCGGATTGTCCGGGTGGGCCTGACAGTTGATGGAGTGGTATTTGATTCCTCGGCATTTGCTGAAGATCTTGTTTCCTGAACCATTTCGGGAGACTGGGTTATTGGCTGAGAAGTCTCATTCTCTGTGAGAGGTAGGCCTGGGGTCGAGGCCCTAAACTGCCAGGCACCATCATCCTCAAGCCCGGAATCTTTCAAAAGGACATCAGCTGAAGTATGGTTTGGCGGTCCAGGCCGCAATTGATCAATGTGTCTTTTCCATTTGATTCCGTTGTCTGTCAAGACTACGTAGGTGCGAGAACCCAGCACTCTTGTGATCTTTCCAGCAGCCCATCGCTGAGGGCCTTGATAACTGCGAGCCCATACTCTGTCTCCTTTCTTGAAAAAACGAGAACCGGCCTGGGAGGATACAGAAAGCGGACTAGAAGACAAAGAAGAAGGAGTGGAAGGCTTTAACACATCCAATTTAGTGCGAAGTGGGCGACCAAAAAGGAGAGTCGCAGGAGACACCCCAGTGGCAGCATGAGGGGTAGTCCGGTAAGCAAAAAGAAACTCCAGGAGAGTAGTGGAGACATCCAACGAATTAGCAGCCACGAGAGCTGCCTTGAGGGTCTGGACAAAACGTTCAGCTAGGCCATTGGTGGCAGGATGGTAAGGAGCTGAGGTGTGGTGAGAGATACCAAGAGAGTCCAGAAACGTCCGAAACTCCTGGGACGTAAATTGGGGCCCATTATCAGAGACCAAAAGGCGTGGAGGACCAAACACAGCAAAGATCTTCTTGAGGACTTGAATGGTAGCAGCTGAAGTCGTGGTAGACATAGGCCAAACCTCCGGCCATTTAGAGTGGGCATCCACCAGCACCAGAAAGGATTTCCCATGAATCGGACCAGCAAAATCGACATGGAGCCGGTCCCAAGGATGAGACGGGCGGTCCCATGGAATGACAGGGGAGGAAGGCAACTGCTTCTGGGACTGGGCACAGCCCGGGCAAGCACGAACCCAGTTGACAATATCCATATCCAGGGAAGGCCACCATACTGAGGAGCGGGCTTGTTGCTTCATGCGGACTATGCCCGGGTGTCCTTCATGCAGGAGACGCAGAGTTGTGTGCTGCAACGAGGGGGGAACCAGGACTCTGGAGCCCCACAGAATGCAACCCCTCAGACACGCACAACTCCAGTCTGCGGAACCAATATGGTCGGAATTGTAGAGGTACAGTGGAAGGCCATCCAGACTGCACATATTTATACACCTGAGTCAAAACTGCATCCATACGAACTGCTTGAGCAATCTGTCTCAAAGTACAGACAGTGGTGTAGCAAATCTGATGCTGGTCAGAGGTGAAGATGGGGTTCTGAGCATGTTCAGATGATACAGAGCTAGATTGATGAAGAGGAAGTCTGGAAAAAGCATCGGCATTGGCATGCATGGCGTGAGGTCGGTATCTAATAGAATACGTGAAAGCACCTAAATACAATGCATAGCGTTGAAGGCGAGCGGCTGCGGTCGGGGAAATGCCTTTCATTGGGTTGAAAATTGCCAGCAGAGGCTTGTGGTCAGTGACGAGTGTGAAATGGCGGCCATATAAGTACAAGGTAAATTTTTGTAGTGCCCATATTATGGCCAAGGCCTCTTTATCAATCTGCGCATAGTTCTTCTCCGCAGGCGTCAGGGACCTTGAAGCAAAAGCTATAGGTTGCTCAGACCCATCTGGCATCACATGAGACAACACAGCACCAAGCCCATATGGAGAAGCATCACAAGCAACCGTCACAGGCTTTTGTAGATCATAATGGACCAGCACTTTAGAGGTCAAGATGAGGTCTTTAGTGGCCTGGAATGCCTCCTGACATTCCCTAGACCAGAGCCAGGGGGTCTTTGTTTCCAGAAGTCGATGTAAAGGGTGAAGAACTCTTGCTAGATTAGGCAGAAAACGGTGATAATAATTGAGAAGCCCAAGATAAGAGCGTAGCTGAGAAACATCAGATGGAGGAGGGGCGTTGACTAGAGCTTGAACTTTGTCTTTAGCGGTATGTAAACCCTCCTTCGATATCACGTGACCACAAAACGTTAGCTGTTTCTGAAAAAATTGGCATTTCTCAATATTGGCTTTCAGCCCGTGCTCTCTCAACCGTTGTAGAACAGCCTCCACATTTGCTTTGTGTGCTTCCTCCGTCTGGCCAGTTATTAACATATCGTCTAATAGACATTTGGTGTGTGGGATGCCCTCCAAAATAGTGTCCATTGTACGCTGCCATATCGCTGGGGCAGAGGCAACCCCAAACACCATACGCTGATACTGGTAAAGACCCTTATGGGTGTTAATCGTTAGGTACTGTCTGCTGTCAGGATGCAATTCCAGCTGAAGGTAAGCTTGCCGCAAATCCAATTTTGTGAAAGACTGTCCCCCAGCTAAGGAAGCAAAAAGTTCCTCTAGGCGTGGTAACGGATACTGCTCCACCTCTAGCTGACTATTTTTAGCCATACGAAAATCCCCACACAGGCGGATTTCTCCATTCTTTTTAACCACCGGCACAATGGGCGAAGCCCAATCACTGCAAGAAACTTTCGAGATTACTCCTTGGCTTTCCAAACGAGATAATTCGTTCTCTACTTTGGCCCTGATGGCAAAAGGAACAGTTCTGGCTTTACAAAAACGAGGAGATGCTCCTGGCTTCAGTGTCAACTGAGCCTGCATAGTCTTTACTTTTCCCAAGCCCGTGGAAAACACATCTTTGTATTTTGACTGAAGTTCAGCCACCCAATGTTGGTGATTTTCTGGTTGTAGAGATTGGATCTTTGACAGACAGGACTGAGAGTCAGGCATCCCAATTAAACGAATCCATGAGCGCCCATATAGAGGTGGACCACCATCCCGTACAACATAGAGAGGCACTTGATGAGTCAGGCCTTTGTACGTCACCCTGACGTCAGCACAACCTAGAGGTTTAAGAATGTGTCCACTGTATGTTTTAAGGCGTAGGGTTGTTGGTTCCCACTGTAGCGGAATTCGTGCTGAAGTTAACTGTTTCAGAGTCATTACAGAGACTGCAGATCCGGTATCAACATCCATCGTTACATCCTTGCCATTGATCTGCAGTCTGACTTGCATAGAGTCATCAAATTCTGTTAAGTTATGAACAGTCAAATGCGATATCCAATCTCCTTCATCAAACGGTTCATCTGTTTCCAAGTGAGGGTGGAGAAAATCGGTTGAAGAATGTCTGGTTCCGTGAGAGGAACCTCTCTGAGATCTAGTACTTCTGCAGACTTTACTCAAATGTCCACGTTTGGAGCAATTATAACAAATCTCCTCCCTAAATCTGCACTGGTGGGACTCGTGTGAGGTGGCACCACAAGGAAAACATTTTCTAGTAGAAAGTGGCACCCTTTTTGTAGGTGGTCTGCTCTGAGACAATTTCATTACAGCAGTAGCTTCCTCCAATCCCAGTGGAGGACCAGAAGTTTGAGCTTGTAGATGCGCAGAATCTCTTTCAGCCATCTCCATTGCAACAGCTATCTCCATAGCACATTTTTCAGTTAAATCTTTTTCAGACAATAAACGCTTTTGTATTGTTTTATGGATTAAGCCACACACAAATTGATCTCTCAAAGCTTCAGACAAATTTGTCCGGAATTACAGGTTACAGCCAAGCGTCTGAGTTCCACCATAAAAGACTGAACACTCTCCCCCTGATGTTGCTTTCTTGTATAGAAACGGAACCTTTCTGCAATCTCAAGGGGCTTAGGTTGGTAGAAATGAGTCAAAGCATCAAGCAAATCTTTTAGAGACTTATCTCCAGGAGAATCAGGGGCTAATAAATTTTGTAATACAGCAAAAGGTTTCCTGCCAACAACAGTAAGAAAGACAGCAGTTTGTTTTTCTTCAGGAATGTCATTTGCAGCCATAAACTGCTTTAATCTCTCAGAATAAGTAAACCATGTTTCCTCTCCTTCATTAAATTCTTGTAACGTTCCAAACAGGGCAGCCATGATAAGAGGTGGTAAGCAATCAGTTGTAATAGTGTATAGGATGACAAGCACAGTCCAGTAATAATCTTGTAGGAGATTATGGTTTCAGAAACACTAGCATAGATGGCTGGATAGATATATATTGTAGCAATACCTGGTTCTCCAGGAGCAGACAGGCCAGCAGGGATACACACTAAATCCGTAGAAGGAATAGTCCACAGCCTCGTCGCCACTGTTATATCCCCAACTAGTGGTATATGATGCAATGAATCCACATACAACTTGTGCAGGTCAATGGAGTAGCAACTGGCCAATTCTGTTTATTTGCATTACAACACTGCAGGGCAAAGTCCTGAATCATGCTTGCCAGTCCATCAGCTGACCTCTGTTGCAGAGAGGAGCAGGAAGGCTCTTTACAGTGAGGTGACTTGCTCCAGACTAAAAGAGAACAACTAGGAAGTATAGATGCATGATGTCACTTCCTGGTTCCTCTTGCATTCGGCTGCCCAAGACATTGCCTGCCAACAATACCAACGAACACCACACTTCCTAAATGCGGACAGCTCTTTGCATTCTATTTTGAAAGATGGTTGTCTTTATGCCCCCAAAAAGGCACCAACGTTGGCTACTATACTTTCACCAAGTATATATTTAGGGGACAGACAAAGAAATAAGAATAAGAAGACATGGTTGTCCACAATAGGAATGTTTAAATGTGGTAATAATAGATGTGGTACATGTTCTAAAGTGTGCTAAGGGTCACAGTTCTTTTCTGCTACTAATAACTAGATGTTTCATATCAATCATTATATTAATTGTGCTACTAGGAATGTTATTTACCTTATTAATTGCACTTTATGTCATGTACAGTATGTATGTAAGATGAGTCGCACACTAGGAAAGAGAGGTAGAGGATATTTAAGTAATATTTCATGCTGGCACTTAAGAACTGGAGTATCACAGCATATTTGTACCATACATAAGTCTGATACATCTTCTCTACAAGTTCAGGGTATTGAACGTATCCTCCCGTCGGTTAGAGGGGGAGATTTGGCACTTCGGTTGTCTCAGAGAGAAGTATTCTGGATATTTACATTGGGAAGTTGTATTCCCAATGGAATTAATAGAGAATATGATGTTATGCTGTATACTTGAAGTCTGTATAGTATGTTTATTAAGAATACTGCATAAGTGCATCTTGGTTCAGTTAAATTTGTGCATCCTCCAGAGATTTTATGAGATTGTAGTTGGCATTTTGAAATTTTAAGTTTATATGGTACTATTTGTAATAGAGATATGCAGTAATTATATTTAGGGCGATCTATGTTTATATTTTGGGTATTTCTTAGCGCTTGCTTTTTGTCCAGATGCAATCAGCATATAAGAAAGGATATGAATTAGAATAATAAATGGAAACATTCCCTTTAAGTTAGAATGTGTTTGGCATTCAGAAACATCTATTCATGATTGGCTTGGGAGATCATGATGTATGGTGATTGCACAGTTCAAAAGAAGTGCATGTGTCCTAATTAAGTATGTATGTTTAGTACGAAATGCGTGAGACATTGAGTTTTCGTTCTCTATAGTCTTCTGTTTATGCTTGTATTGAAATAAAGAGGATTTTATACTGTAGAAAGTTCCTTCCATGAGTGCGTCTTTTCTTACCTGTATTGTTATTGGAGAGCATCCATCTCTCTGGACGGCACCAGAGGAACACAAGTACAACCTGGTGAGTGATACAATTCGTTACTTACTTGAAGGTCATTTTGGACATAAATAAAATTATTTTTTATCTTATATCCAAAGAGGGATACAGAGCCCTTGCATTAAGCACATTTAAAATTGTTGGCGTGCAATCAATCGTGGCCAAAATAGTTAAAAGCAAAAACACAAAGTATTGGTACACATCCTTATATAATCAGTACTAACCCTTTGTTCTGTTGCATATTGCCTGCTTGTCACCACTATATTCTTGATGCATTGTCTTTAGGGCACTATATAATGCATGTCTCAGTTTCCATTAATAAGTACAGATTTCAAATATTCAGTTCTCAGGATAAAGTAAATTAAGTTGAGTAAATGAGAAAAGTAGGAGAGAGTTAGGTCAAAGCATATTAAGGTTAGGGCTTGCCTGTACATTGGGTGTGGTGGCAAGTGTGGCCATATTAGGTGACCAGGACCTCATCTTTAATATAGTGGTGACAAGCAGGCAATATGCCGCATAGTAAAGGTTAATATTGATTAAATATGGATGTGCACCAATAAGTAAAGTTCCCTCCACCAGGAGGCAGCACACTTAAACAGTTAACCAGAAAAAAATAACTAAATTCTTCACACTCCCCTGCCCTACTTTACCCTCATGGCTCCACCTATAAGACAGATTTCAAAGTGACCTTGAAGGACGAAGAAGTGTATTGTTAGCGATCATATGTGGGAGGAGTCATTTAATTTTGTTTTACTTTATTTTTATCTTTTCCCCATTTTACATGGATGCACCACAGATAACATGGGATTATTAATTTGGATGAGTTGATTTTGTGGTGCAGCACATCAATACTTCTCATCCAGAGGCACAGTGAAGGAGCCCATGTGCTCATACTATATCCTATATATCTTTATGCCTGTGAAAGAGGTGTCTAGAATGTCAGCCAGATGCTCTGCTACTTCTATAGCCGCTCACAGGGCCTTAAGGTTAAATGGCACATTCAACTTCATGAAATCTCTTTTCAGGGAAAGATCTTATGCAATCTTATTCCTCACCTTTTACTGTTAATAGAATTTCCAGTAAACCAAAGCCAAGGTGAGACATCAAAAGGTAAATGAACATATACACTTCCCACATCCTCCTTTATGATAAAGGTGAAGTCGTGAGTCCAATTCTAGGCCATCTCCTGGAAGAAGGATTATGACACTTTTCTCTACTGTGGTGGAAAGCTACTTAAGATTATTAGGATTTGTGAGTTCCGTACCAAAATCCCATAACAAGTAATTTAGATCCCCTTGTGTCACCTAGTTGACATGAAGCAGGGAGATTTCCTTTTTCAAATAATAAAACACAATTTTGATTAGGTCATCAGTGTATGTGATCTACCCTTTGAGCTCTCAATGGCTTCAGAACTTTACTGCCAGCATATCTGATAGCATATATCAACATCTTGCCTTATCCTGATTTTCTTATGCTCAGGACAAGATTTCTAATTGGTGGGGCTACTTTTTAGGGTTTAGAGATAGTTTAGCTAACTTCAACTTCATTCTCTTAACAATGCATAACATTTCTAGGTTTGGGATTTCACAATAAGAAGGCTGTATCTTGTGGTTAATAAAACAGAATGCTTTTTAAGCATTATTAGCACAATCAGGAGGATCTCCCAAAGCTGCAGGAATTAAATGGACCAAAGAACAAACTGACATTATAAAATTGGAACAGTAACTTTCTAGCTCACACTATTCACTTTATGAGTATTTCTTAGGTCCTCCTTTGTCAGGCTTCAGCAAATCTGCTTTCCAGAAACTGCCACCTGCTCTTTTGTGTATACTTTTTTGACGTTCTCCAAAATCGAATGTGATTGCATCATTGAAAGCTGATTTTCTGATGCATGTTACCACAATCTGAAGCTTATTAAATCAGTTTTTCTCTTCCTCTGGGACTGTTTTGGGATACCTCCCATGGCCCCTATGTCCCTTGTTGGATGCAAGATAAAGGGGGATTTTTTGTACTTACCAATAAATAATTTTCTCTTACAAGGCATCCCACCCTGAGAACCTCTATTAGGGGTTTGGGTTGCTATGCAATTTCTTTATCAAAATACTGGTGTAAAAGCCCAAGTACACGGGCTAAGGTCCAGGTGATGTTATCCTTTTGAGTGACAGAGGGGTACACAACTGCGTACCCCTCTGGCACTCAAAGGGTTAAGAGGCCAGTCCTGCTCTGCGTCCTGCCACCGATGCAGTCATGTAATGTAGAGACTGCCCGAAAGCACAGAAAGCTCCCAGAGTAGAAATCCCAGCATTCTGTGTGTTCGGGCAGTCTCGATGGCTTCTGACAAACATCCTAGCAAATTATTATATAGGATAATCGGGCTACAAACAAATTAAAGGAGCCTTAATACCTATGGCATAGGGAGGGGCATGGACCAATCAACATGCTGATCAAACCTCAAGTTCATTCCATTGTCAATATTATTAGTCCGATCAGTTTAGAAATAAAACACACTAAAATAAGAATTAGCAATTTTCTCTAAAAGTGGCATTATCATCTTACCGTTTTGTTTCCTGATATTGTTATCTCCATAAACTAGCAACATGCCGATTGCTAACCTACTACGCATCTACCTTATCATTATCTTTCTGCTAAGTAAATATGTATAGTATGTCTGTTCATTCACATTTATACCTTTCTTTTTGGATGTATCATTTCACACAAGCAGTTTGATACAGGGAATGGTAACTTTGGGAATGGGAAGAAGCTCATCTTTCAATAAACTTGCTTTCTCATTACCTAAAATCCTTGTGCACAATCCACCCACTGTATGACATTGATAGAAAGCAGGTTGTTAAGATCTGTGGAACAGGCAAATGCAATTATTGGGTTCTTTACTGTTCTTTAAAGTCTTTAATGAAATACTGTGTTATGCCTTCAGGCCAAATGAGTTGTTCTGCAATTTTAAACAATGATTTATATAAACTATAATCGTTATAGTTTAAATAGGAGAAATAATAAATCCTTAGATGACCCATAATAATGCTTGTCCAATTTTCTGATTTTAGTTTTCTCATCTATAAAGAATAAATAAAATGGCTGATGCCGATGAGATTACGATTAACCTTCTTCTTCTTGGACGGACTAAGAGTGGAAAGAGTTCACTTGGAAACAGCCTGCTGGGAAGTAATGAATTTGAAAACCGTTTTTTCCCACACTCTGTTACCAGAGAATGTCGACTATGCAGAATTCGGATACCACAGTTTGGTCGTAGAATGGGTAAAGATCTGTCCCTTAGACTTCATGTGATGGACACTCCAGGTTCTCCTCACAGCAGCTTGAACCAGGAAGAAGTAAAGCAAAAAGTGAGGAGATCTCTCTCACAGCAATTTTCAGAAGGCTTACATATGGCCCTACTTGTCTTGAGAGCTGACGTACCACTCTGTGAGGAAGATAACCAGCACACTGTCAAATTAACAGAGGTAATTCATGTAATAAGATGAGCAATTTCTATAAGTTTTTAAGCATGAGAAAATCTGATCTCTCTGTTTTATGTGCACGTCTCTATCAATTTCCTTAAGTTACCAAATAATTGATAAATTAGTTATTTGTGCTACATATGAATGCTTTCAAATTCATTGCAAGGTCATCAAGCACTAAAAAGTTTAATCTCTTATCCAAAATCAGGATATCTGCCTTCCATAAGGTTGAAAAAAATGTTTAAAATTGTTAATTGCTACCAGATGAAACAGCTAATATACAAATTGCTTCCCTTATTTCCAGCAAGGCCAGGGTAGGTTAGACTTTTCACACACATCCTGTCAAATGATATTAGGGCCAGAGAAGGAGAAAGTGTTGGAATATTCTTAGATTGGTTGTGTGACCTTTTATGCTGTAAGAGCGCCATTTCAACATAGCTTTCCCATTACTAAGAAGTGAGATGTTCAATTCAGATATGTTTCTTCCTTCTCATTTGATAGAAATAAATATCATGAGGCCCTAGTATTTTTTTGTTTGTTTGTTTTTTTAAGTGGAGTAATTCTAAGGCACAGCACCCCAACTATACTCAAGGGGACAAATAAAATGTTTCATTGATTTAAATGGGTATTTAATACGTTGAATGACAGATAGGTTTCCAACACACCAGTTCTAGGGTTTGAGGGTCCATGTGCAAAATAAATTCTGGGCCTGTTTTTACAGGGGGATTTTCCCAGGAGATACAAGGGAGCTGTGCAGAAGATTCTTTTAACAACTTTATTAGATATAACCTAGAAATAAAAGACACGTATAACCGATCTGCTGGTGATAAATAGCCGCAGCTGAAGTTTATTATTAATACAGATTAATACATATTTAATTAACATAGCTTTATGACCATATATTGATTCTTAGCCCTCATAGCCTAAGAATCCCAAACCAATTAGATTTGTATATCAATAACTAGCTCTGCCCTAACAGACAGGAGTTAACCAGTATGAATGTTTCATTTTATCAGTAAATCATCAATTAAATGTCTTTGCATTTAAAACCTCTATGGCCAAACTGCCCATCTAAAGGCAGGATTGTCCCCAACCCCACCTTACGCCAATGGTTCAATAATCTCTTGTAAACCCAAACTGAGAATGTCATGTCATAAAGGGTATGATGCCCCAAATAAACACAGACACAAATCATGGGGATAACAGGTCACAGCTTTATTCAAATAAACCGTATTACTTTGTTATTCTTATAATTTTGCAATAAAAGTGAAATAATCATTAACTGACAGTCCTTGCCAACCCAAATTCCTTGAACTAATCATTGCCAAATTGCCTGGGCTCATGCTATACTCCCAACATCCTTCAGCACTTACAGCTGACTCCACCAAATTACCTCATTGGCCATTCACTTTCGCTTCAATGGGTAACATCAACATCCGCAAACTAAGTCCGGTGCTAATTCCCAAAGTCCTTAGCTTACATTTGTAAAATCACCACAAACAACCTAACTCCGGTGCTAAACTCCCACAGGGCTTTAGCCCAAGGGTAAATCCATATAACTTTACCATATAAGTTATCAGTCTCTGAAAACCAGGCAAGGACTACGCCCCTCGCTGTGACAACAAACTCAAGCGCCAAAAAACAGGAAGGGAGGGATGCTTCTCCTTGCCCTTCTCTTTCCCGCATGGTAGTCAACTTCCTGCCAAAACTCTTATAAGTTGTCCACTTTACCCCTCCCTTATGCACACATTCAGTTTTTTACTCAAACTTCCCTATGACATGCTTTCACTCCATGTACACTCCATTCCCCTTCTGGAGAAGTCTTTGCCAATGTCTGATAAGTGAACCCAATCAGTATGGTATAGGCCTTCACCACCATCTTCCAGATCAACGTGTCTGTATGATACCTCACCCAAGCCATATATAACTTTAGACATGTACTATTCATCGTTCGCCACGCTCTTTCCAAATGTTTCATTTTAATGTTTGCCAGCCAACAAAATCTCAGCACTATCTCAGAAAACATAAAAAACCCCCAGGAAATTATCCAATGAACACACACCTTAATATCCCCATACTATTTCAAGAGATGTAAGAAAACCAACATAGTCCCCTCCAATGTGGATAACTAAAATATCCTGGTGTGGCAGATTAACCACACACAACTCAAATTCCTTTATAAGGTGATTAAGTTTAAGTTATCTTACTCCATGCCATCAAATCTGACATAAAGAAAGGTCAAGGTTCAAATTCTCACCATAACTCTTGTTAGTGTTCTCCTCCACCCCCAAGATACAGAATAATTCCCAATACTTCAAGTGACTTTTGAACGAGAAACTGAAAAAGAAGAAATTACTACGATGACTAGTTTATTTTATAAGAGATGTGGGTAAACATACAACTGAAATCTGATTGTCACCTTCCCGATTTTTGGATTATCCCTTTTGCCCAGCCTCATACGAGCTGCCTCTGTAGCTGCTCCAATATGAAATGAATGTGCAGAGAAGCTATTGTTTTCTATACCTGAAGGAAACAATACCTTCTTGAGCACTTGATTTGAGTAAAATTTTCTTAAAGGTTGCCCATTCTTGTGTACCATCAGATTGCTTTTCTGAGCTGGGCATCTCTTAACAAAATTCAATAGTGCTTCAAATGGAAACAACATATTATCGGCAATGCTATGCAAAACAATCCAGCAACCTTTGCCCAATTGATCTGTCTTGGATCTTCTGAAGCAAACAAAAACATCACCCTCATTAGTACAGATACCCTCCGCTCCAAGACCCCCACTCCAGAATCTGCTTGCTGGCACTAACTCCCCAATACTGGGCGCCCCAATGAAAGCTGGTATAAATGCTATCTTAAACAATGAACGTCATATGTAACAGCATAATAGACACTGGACTGCATGTCCTGAGACGCTTTTTTCTATCGCAACCCTTTGATGTATCAAAAAACATTTCGTAAGCTTCGATATCCAAGGAGCCTTAAGAAAGCTATCCCTATTAGCCTCCTTTTAATGATTGAATCTGGTAACTCTAATTTGATGCACGTTAGCACGTAACACAAAGACAACTCCATATCATATATGCAAGGATCAGCACCTACTTTTCATAAATTTTTACCAGTCCTTCCAAACTGAGATATTGAGATATAAGAAGACCACGTGCTAGAAACGACAGACTTTCTGATGAAAAAACAAGATATTTTTCAGATCAAATTCCAGAGGTAATCTGGACACTTCCTGCCGACACCGTCTGCATGAGGGGCCAATTGTCTGAATCTTTCTAACTGCAATCGAGATAAAGAATCGGCAATAATATTCTTAACACTTGGAATGTGATATAACTTAACCAAAATATTTTTTATCCAAGATAGTGCAAAATGACGTAACAGCTTCACCACCTCCAACAATTTTGCAGGTAATTACCCACCACTGATACCACATCCAGGTTATCACAGTAAATAGCTATCCTTCTGTTGGACCTCTGAGGCATCATCAAAGATACTCACAAGCCCACATCCTTCATTCTCCATTTGACTTGCAGATTTACCGCCAACCTTTGGCATAATTGATTGCTGTAGTTAAACTATGCAAAACCACCAAAATGACGAAAAGCTTCAGTGATGCTCTCTAAATGCTGAGAGCATAACAGTGAGGAATAAATGCAAAATAAAATAACAAAATGGTGGCACTGAATGGAGAGTTGCACAAATATTATTAGACTGCTTCGAATAGGGACCTCTGCTACACTTGACCCCTCAACATATACACATAAAATTACACACAGTCTGGATTTGTCCATAGAAAGAAACATCAAGGATTCTCTAACAAAAGTATATCAATACATGATACCAATACAAAACACTTTATTTCACACGTGCTCTGTCATGCGTCCATGACAGAAAACATGTTCCACATATGCAATTACAGTAAATTTCAAAATATAATTAAAAACGGAAAATGTATAAAATGAAATGTAAATGATGGGTTAATATTAAATCTGTATGTCTAATCCAAAATCTCTGTTTGGTGACAGCGGTTTAAATCCTAAACAATAATATAGATGGATACGATAAAATAGATACATTAATATCTATTCTATATAGCGCTAATGTTTATATATCCAAATAACTATCCTTGTCCTTAATTCTTGATTATTATTCTTCTAGTACACCAGTTACCAAAAATATATACAAAAATATATACAAAAATATGCGCTATAGTATATTGTCAACCCTCATGGTGCCATTATACAACATCAACCATCGTATGCAAAAACCCACATCGCAATACACTTAAAAGCAAACAATGCTGACACCTTAGTGTCAAAATAAAAACTATACCATTAACCCTTATGGTGCCACCACTGCACAGACAAAAAATGCACAACGGAATGAATAATATACACTATAAAATCCCACATCACAATACACCCTCAACCCACACGATGTCGACACTCAGGTCCAACTTGGACACTATGCACTGCACTGTGTCATTGACTCCCACAGGGTCATCAACGTGTGGACAAGCTATAAATGATTGCAGTATTAAAGTTGCATCCAAACAACACTGTGTGAACAAGCAATTGGTGGCTGCAATGTTAACAATACATCCAGATGGCACCTTTAAGTTGTAAGATACACACTACAGTACACACTTAACCGTTACAATGTCACTACTATATTATAAACAGCTACTTTACTAGTTCTCCAATAGAATTTCACCTTTAAAATGTAATATTACCCTATCAAAAAATGTATAAACTGTAATTGCACACGTGGAATATATTTTCTGTCATGGACGCATGACAGAGAGTGTGTGAAATAAAGTGTTTTTTACTGATATCGTGTAATTATATACTTTTGTTGGAGATTCCTTGATGTTTCCTTATGTGGACAGTGCCGGTTTGTGTTTGTAATAAATGCAAAATGCCTGCAACCAATTATTGAATGTTTTTGGCACCGGTCTCCTTCTTTTCTCCTCCTCCAAATTTTTATCGTTCTTTGCAAAAAATTCTTTAAATGCTGGTAGCAAAGACAATAAATTATCCCTTCTAGATCCTTTCTTTTACACTTTGTGACAGGTGAAAACCTGACATTGAAGAGACGCATGCCAGTGACTCCTTGAAATTACTTTCATCTATACCTTTGACTTTTGCTTTATTTTCAGATATGTTGGGCCTAAGTCTGCTGTCTTTACAGCTTTGACTCTTTCCTGCCTAGCGGGATTACTCATGGATATTTCTCTATTACCTGACTAGATTGTACTCACTTCAGAAATTTTACCCCCAGCTATACATTGTAGAATATCAGATAATGATTTTGCAACTAAATTTAACCTGCTGCTATCTAGAGCTACAGACTTACCAGCCTCTTGCCTAGGGTGTTGCACATTTGTTTGTCGATTGCCTTGTTCAGCTTCCCAGTCCTGTGGTAGGCATGGTTGTGCACACTCTCAAAGCCTGACTGGAGATGAAACCCTAACTGCTTGTGAGTCCTTCTTCTTCTTTGTCAGATCATCTATGCTGCCATCCTACTCTGACAGACTCTTTGTGTTCCTGAGGCCTGTTTTCCTGGTCTTCTTCCCTAGTCTGCCTCCTTTTTTGAGTCGTTTGCATCCATTGGATGCTGTATTTTCCACTTTCAGCTCAAAAGCTGCACACTCGCCCCCTGCCTCTGATGGTGGCCACACCTCTTCTTCCAACATGATATTTCATTTTCTTCTGTCACCATCTCAGCTGACATAGATGGGACTGCTTGCATGCAATCCCTGAACCATGATACATCGTCAGATTCCCTCACCCTGGAGCAGTTATTGTTCAATACATTTTCTAAATTATTCATCTCAAATTGCAGAGCTGTGTACCTGCTTCAACTTCACTATCAGGCAAAGATAAAGACTGCTGAGGTAACTCCCATCTGCACTATAAATAGCACTTCCTTCCACAACCCAGTCGGGCATGAGGGCAAAATTAGCACCAATTTGCTGCCCCCCTCCCCAAATACAGTATTCTGATGTAAATAATTTTATTTCTTAACACAATAAAATTGCACCTTCCCGATACTAACCTCCCTTCCCCCAGCTCCATGATGGCCCCATCCTATGGCCTTATCCTATATGTATAGGACGGCCATTCAGTATTGAAAATTATATCATGCATCAACAGCTTTGCATAAATCATAAGCAGTGTGTTTCAGTAAGTACATAGCTACTACACCTAATTGCTGTATGAAGGAAGCCTACTAGGGAAATGTTTCTGTTACACACACAATAGGTATATGGGAATACCTGGCTGATGTATGAAGGACCCCTACCATGGTTAGTCCTTCTGTTACACACAGTAATAATTTAAATGTACCTGGCATGTAAGAAGGACACCTACCTAGGTAAATGCTTCTGTTACACACAGTAGGTATATCCTATATAATAATTCGCCAAGTTGTGTGTAACGCCCGACATGCGCAGTAGACACTGCTGCGCGTGCGGCAGTCATGCACAGTACAGACTGCCCGCGTCGCGGCTGATACCTGTATCAGCCCAGGCGCGGCCAGTCTCCACTGCGTGTGACTGCCCCGCGACCGGCTGCCAGAGGCTCTGTATCAGCCGAGGCGCGGGCAGTCTCCACTGTGTGTGACTGCCCCGCGACCGGCTGCCTGGGGCACTGTGGCCCGTGTAACGGGCTGTTCAACTAGTAGATACATATTCATTTAATTAGAGCTTTTGATCCCATGAATGCTAGACAGTTCTCCAACACACTGCTTTGCAATGACAAATAAATCTACCTAGCATTCAAGGGTTTAAAAGCCCTATTTAAATCAATGTGATATTTTTTATTTGACTCCAATAGTGCAGTTGGATTTCCCCAGAATTTCTCCATTTTGTATGCATATGGCCTTAATTGTTAACCCTTTGAGTGCCAGACGGGTTGGATAGCATTGCAATGTGTTCCGTACCCCTCTGGCACTCAAAGGGTTAAAGAAGAATTAAAAAATGCCATTTGTATCACACTCAGAATCATGTTTAACCCTTTAAATGCCATACCCCTCTGGCATTCAAAGGGTAGGTATAAATACAATAATAAGTTAAAATAGGAGGAGAAATTATGTGGTTGTAATCTGCGTTGTAAAATCTCTTATTTACATCTGTTGTGCTAAATGCTTTCTGCTCCTTTCTGTCTTGTTTAATGTTACCTAGGGGTGCAACTAGAACCTGAAATCTAAGGCTGGGCCCTTTCTCACACACACATGGTCTGAATCAGGTTTGAATATTGTGTGCCATCACAGACCTTGGCAATGTGTTGGACTCCTCACTGATGCTCAAACGTAGGGATGGGCTAAGTCTTTTTTTTCTCACAATTTTCCTCACAAGAATTTTAGCAGAAAATCAGCTATTTGCCTCCTTTCCTGTGAAATTTTCTGCATCTTGATATGTTTTCCATGTACACTTTGCCAGTTCTTACATAGGAGGGGGGTTAGACTCGGTAGTGCATTACTCTGGCTATGCAAGTATGCTGGGGAATCAGTAGAGTGGTTCTATGGGGCGGAAAGGCTGGGGGGGCAGTGTGTTTTCCCTATAGTTACCTTTGTAATTAACTAGTTATTTCATGAAATTAGAGATTTCACACTTTAACTGTAATATAAACAATCTCGCTACTAGTAATGATGCAATTAGCCTGCATGAGGTACTTATAAGTTGTCCCAAACCCAGGGTATTTTGGGTCCTTAGCAACTTCTCTGATATGAAGGTATATTCCAGTTTTTAGTTTTCTGGCATGCCTCTACAGTCTGATGGCCAGTGATAAATCTAGATTCCAAATCTTAGCAATGTTATTGAAAAAGATATTCTTTGAAGGCTGTATTTACAATGTAAAGATATGGTTAGCAGAACAGGAAAGCAGCTCATCAAAGTATTGCAGTAATCTGCAATCTGGAATTTCCTCTCTTTACATGGTAATTATTCTCTATCTATGATGTAATATTTGGCATTTGAATAACATTTTTTTCTCTACGATTCCAGATGCTATGAGTTCATTGGCCACAAACTATATAAAACAAGCTGGTGGGATTTTATAATTGAAGAGATATAATACATTTCATGCAGTTTCTAATTGTGTGCAAATTACAACACTCAATCATAGTGACTAATTAGATAAGCACTCTATACAGCACTTTACTGTGATCTCTTAGAACTATTAATGCTGGACTTTCCCGCATTCTGACTGCACCAAAAACATGGAGGCAGAATTACTAAGAAGAAATGGGACAATTCTGGGCAAATCAATTACACCAATGGGGACAAATAACAACTCTCAAAACTACCTGTGATTTAAATTAGTCACCAACACTATGTTCCACAATGCACTGGAGCTCTCTAACATACAAGAGGGAACATTCCCATTTAAAACAATGGGAATTTTTATTTGGTGCAGTTGGGTTGCCCCAGAACTGCACCAGTTCTTCTTAATAAATCAGCCTTGTTAAAGGGATAGTAACACTTAATATTGAAAATATATGTATATTGCAGGGTTTATCCCACTGAATAAAACAAGGGGAATCTCCCACTGCTGGTAGGTGTTTTATTCAAAATGTTTTGCAGCTCAAGCTTTTTTGAGTTTTTGAGCATAGAACTTCCTTGGCCTGAATTTTTATGGTGGTGCTGTTACTGTAACAGTCTATGGACAGCTATGTCAGTTGATCACAAAACTCAATAGGAAGCTGTAGTAACAATGGCACTGTAATATTTCAGGCCATGGAGGCAATGGGAGACTTACATACCTGTGAACCCTCCAGAACTGCCCCGGAGACTCTGGTTTTCGAGTGAATTACTGAGCCTCCAGGGACAGACACTGATTCTCCAGGTGGGAAGTTTCTCATGAAACTCTGCCCACTTCTTCTCCTTCTCACCCTGTTTCTCCCATTTCCCACTGACTTCTCCTCTTTCCCCACCCAGTTCTTTCCACTTCCCACCCACTTTTGTTACACATTTGTGAGTAAGCTCCGCCCATTTTTTTTCCGTAAATCACATAATTTATATCACCCAACGGAACCACAGTCCCCTCAGGGAACTCCAAGGACAAAGTTTCCAGGTATGGAGATTTATAAACCTGGCATTATGAAAAATATAGATTAAAAGTGGCCTAAAAATGAAGGTCGGTAATTAAAAGGACTATTATACCAGTTTTGGAAGCATTAAACCATGTAGTTGTGTTTGGGAAAAGTGACGGTAACCTGGTGAAACTTGTGGTGCTGCAAATTTATAAATACAGTAATATGAAAAAGAAAGTACACCCTCTTATAATAACAATCATCTGTTCCTTAGCAGGTCTAAAAATTAGGTAGATACAACCTTAGATGAACAACAACACATGACATATTACACCGTGTCATGATTTATTTAACAAAAATAAAGCCAAAATGGAGAAGCCATGTGTGAAATCTAAGTACACTTATGATTCAATAGATTGTAGAACCACCTTTAGCAGCAATAACTTGAAGTAATTGTTTTCTGTATGACTTTATCAGTTTCTCACTGCCCACTCTTCATTACAATGTTGCTTCAGTTCATTGAGGCTTGCGGGCATTTGTTCATGCACAGCTCTCTTAAGGTCCCACCACAGCATTTCAATCCCATTGAGGTCTGGACTTTGACTGGGTCATTGCAACACCTTGATTATTTTCTTTTTCAGCCATTCTGTTGTAGATTTGCTGGTTTGCTTGGGATGATTGTCCTGTTGCATGACCCAGTTTCGGCCAAGCTTTAGCTGTCAGGCAGATGGCCTCACATTTGACTCTAGAATACTTTGGTATACAGAGGAGTTCATGGTCAACTCAATGACTCAAGATTCCCAGGTCCACTGGCTGCAAAACAAGCTCAAATCATCACCCCTCCACCACCGTTCTTGACAGTTGGTATGAGATGTTTGTGCTGATATGCTGTGTTTGGTTTTCGCCAAATGTGGCGCTGTGCATTATGGTCAAACATTTCCACTTTGGTCTCCTCCGTCCAAAGGACATTGTTCCAGAAGTCTTGTGGTTTGTTCAGATGCAACTTTGCAAACCTAAGCGGTGCTGCCATGTTCTTTTTAGAGAAAAGAGGCTTTCTCCTGGCAACCCTTCCAAACAAACCATACTTCTTCAGTCTTTTTCTAACTGTACTGTCATGAACTTCAACATTTAAAATTTTAACTGAGGCCTGTAGAGTCTGACATGTTGGGTTTTTTGCAATTTCTCTGAGCATTGCACGGTCTGACCTTGGGGTGAATTTGCTGGGAGGTCCACTCCTGGGAAGACTGGCAGCTGTCTTGAATGTTTTACACTTTTGAATAATCTTTCTCACTGTAGAATGATTGACTTTAAATTGTTCGGAAATGGCCTTATAACCCTCCCCAGATTGATGGGCAGCAACAATTGCTTCTCTAAGATCATCTTTGATGTCTTTCCTCCTTGGCATTGTGTTAACACACACCTGAATGCTCCAGACCCGAAACTGCTAAAACTTTGGCTTTTAAAGAGGTGGCCACACTTGCTGATGATCAGTTAATCAAGGGCATTTTATTAGCAACACCTGTCTGCTACTTAGCATCTTAATTACTATGGAAGCCGTGAGGGAATACTTAGTTTTTCACACATGGCTCCATTTTGGCTTTATTTTTGTTAAATAAATCATGACACGGTGTAATATGTCATGTGTTGTTGTTTATCTGAGGTTGTATTTACCTAATTTTTAGACCTGCAGTGGAACAGATCATTGTTATTATATTCTGATATGTAAAACCATAGAATTCAGAGGGTGTACTTTCTTTTTCACACAACTGTAAATGTCTCTAACTGCAACAATTTTGCGATGGAATCTTAAAGCCAGGTATAATCTGTTCTTAAACATTCCAGGTGTTAACATCACTTTACTAACACCATATTTATAATGGTGCCCTTACTCATTTATAAATCAGATTTGACATTATTGCCAGTTGCCATGATTTAAGGGCAGTTCTTAAAAAAGTACTGTTTTTTTATAAATCTCCCCCCAATGTTCCTTCTAAGAAGTGCACAGGTGAGCAACCAACCCACTCCCGAAACTGTTAAACAGGACTATTTATGCAGAGCTGCATTGGAATAACAGATTCACATTAAGTCCTGCCAGTTTTAACCCTTTGTGTGCCAGAAAGATATCCAACACATTGCAACAGCACTCAAAGGGTTAAGTGTACAGTTAATTTTTCAGGACAAGTCTGAATTTGCCACCCTGTCTGGATCTCTATTTTCGTACCACAGGATTCAATGGGCTCTAAACCCTGATTAAGTGTCACTGGAAGGAAGTAGAATAGAGGTAGGAATGGAGGGAATAATGCAATGTGGCCCAGCTCCCTCCCCTGGACAGGCCCTGGTTCTTGTCCCTGTTCCTGGTTTAAAGCATGTGCTATTTAGGTGTGGGTAATGTCAGTTCTGCTGTAGATGTGCAGGACTAACTCTGTTGCGTGAGTTTTCCCATTGCCTAATTCATTCATGGTTCTGTGGCCACTAGTGATGCTCTCTAATGTGACCGTCCAGGAAAAACTATCCATGGAATTATTTTTTGAACTGTTGGCAAGTAGAAGATGTAAGAGAGGACAGAAATGTATAACAGAGAGAGACAAGTCCCCATCAGAAGTAAGAGTGGACCAGAATATATGTTTTATTTTTGTTTTTTATTTTAAATTTGAGAACTAAAAAGATTCTTGCATTGGGTCCTTGCACTCATTATTTCTGTCCATAAGTACAATTAGTAGGATAATCAGAGTGATTATTGAACTCTTTACAAGCTACTGTGCCATAAATGAAACTCTTAATGTTGAAAATAAATGTGGATTCATTCTGGGGGAAACCATCTGCATCATAGGAGAGGACTAAAAGCCCCCTCAATTTAAACTGGGTTTTTAATTTCTTGAATCCTAAAGATGACTCTTTTCAGTTGACCCCTGTGTTTAATGTGGGTTGCTCCAGAATTGCACTTCTTCAGCTTCCTGAATATGGCCTTATGTATGTCTCCAGTGACAGATACTAATTGCATCCTAGACCCTTCTTCACAACACTATTTAACACTTTGACTGCCAGAAGGGTATTCAATGCATTGCAAAGTAGTGTTTGACACCCTTATGACATTCAAAAGGGTTACGCTGCACTGACTTCTATTACTGATATATCTTGTGGGATTGAGCTGAAAATGAATGCCCCATTCACATAAAGCTTTAACCCCTTAAGGACTGGGAAAATCTGAGGTGGATTTCACTTAAGGACTGGAGCAATTCTGACCTTTTTGACTATGTCTTTGTTCAACAGTGTTTTCCCTCTAAGTACTTTATTATACCCATGAAAATTATATTCCGTTTTTTACACACAAATAGGGCTTCCTTTTGATACCATACTTATATGGATAGCCCAGCATTTATTTTAGTAAAATTAAAGAAAACGGTAAAAGAATGTAAAAAAAAAAGCCATTTTTTTTTCTCTTGGGATCATTTGGGCGCAATGGGTTAAATTTTTATGGAGACTGCATGAAAGGTATGACTGGTCAGTCTTGACTACAAAATGGGCAGTTTTAAGTGGGCTCTGTCCCCCTGGGTGAAAATCCCCATGTCCCTTTTTTCCACCCTATTTTCCCACTTTTATTATTGATTAAATTTGGCGTTGTGTATATAAATGTATTACATGGCTCCACAACAATCACATTTCCACTTTTGGTATCTAACATATTGTTTTTTTTTAATATTTTTTTTTTGCAGAAAAAAAAAATTGTGTTGTGTCTTTTTAAAAAAAACAAAAAAAAACAAAAGTTGATTTTAGCAGGTCAAAAATTGACCTGCTAACAGCCAACCTCCAGCACAGCAGTGAAGGGGTTAATACCCCCAGCTGCTGATTTTTTTTAGACCAGTAGCTGTCTCCTCTCTGCCTCTCTCTCCCTTACTTTGCTGGTAAGGGACAGACGGGTTGAGGAGAGACTCAGAGACAGTGTGTGAATCGCACTGTCTCATTCACTGAGAATGCCGGTGCATGTGATCGCTGCTTCAGCGATCATGTTACTACTTCCTTTTAATGTGGTATCTCTTATACTCGTTGATTGCTTCCCCCTTAAGTAATAGTAACAGAGTAGCATTACTTCCTCTAATTTGATCATGTTACAATACCTAGAGATTATTGCCAAGGGCCATATGTTTAAAAGAAAGTAGGAGTTATAATAGGACAAACCAATCGGTCCCTAGGAGACACGTAAACATTCCCAGAACTTACATTGATTACATGGAACTTTTAACCACTAGAATGTTAGAGGTGCCATGCTGGAGACTTCTGTAACATTCAAATGGTTAAAAGTTCCATTTAACTTAAAGGGGATCCCCTGCCTTTCCAGTGTTGCATTTGGTTTGCCCCAGTATTACACTAGTTTTCTTTTGAACTTATGCCCTTTGGTAATAATCTGAAGGCATTGTAACATGATCACATTGGAGGAAGTATTACTGATCTGTTACTCTTACTGAAGGGTTTGTTGAATGATTACCATAAGGCCCTGCAGGCTTTTTTCTCTGGGACACTTATATGGAAATGCTTTTTTTTTATATATAAAATAATAACATATGCTGAAAAATTGCTAAAATTGCTCCATCTCAATACACAATAATGCACATTTCTGTAGAAAAGATTTATAGTATGAAAAAATAAACATTGATGTAAAGGCTAAATATTTTCAGAGTTTTGGATTAAAGAATAAGTCAGTTTTTATTACTGAAAAATATACATTATAGGTCTTTGAATTAAACAAGGATTTTCCCACATATGGCATTGTTTCATTCAAAAGTTATCACTCCTCAATGTATTTTTTTATAATAAACTGTAGGCTGCTCTGCCACTGGGTGTCTGGATGGTTTGCCTGATGTCCAAGCAATTATATTATTGCATTCTATGCTAGAGGGGAATCGCTGGCTACAGTTGAATGTAATACTAAGAACTCTACTGCTTTGTGACAGTATGAACTGCTATGCCTTTTGAACAAAGCATCTGCCAGCAGTGTAGGTGATCTTGTTTTACTCGGCAGAAAAATATATGTGTTTAACCCTTTGAGTGCCAAAGAGGTATTCAATGCATTGCAACGCCTCTCTGGCACTCAAAGGGTTAATAAGAACATGTTATCGACCCTGTAAAGCATTCATTGTTAATTTTTTTGGCACATATATCAATATGAGCACATTCCTTAGAAAACAGCATAAACCAAGCAAGGAACATTTATTTTTCAAACATTACTTCAAGCAACAAATATTTTTCAGAGAACATAATTGTCTACCTTTTATTCAGTAAAATGTGAGCTTTGTAAAATCACTGCTCTTTCCTGCTGTAGAACACATGCATGCCTAAAGAAAAATGGAGCCATGCTGAGCCAGAATAGAGCCATATTACATTTCATAATTTCCACAATTTGCTTAAAAATGAAAACATCCTTGAAGATCATGAAATGTGAGACACTTACCCATTTTACTAGATACAATTGCTTGCTTATGGCAGAAATGGTATGGAAAAGTCAGCACAAGCCTAGGATCACTTGCTGTTGCATGAAGTGTATGTTATGAGCACTTGCAAGCCTCAGAATAAATTCACTCAAATAAAATATGATTTTTTATGTAAGTTCATATAGTACTTTGAAGAAAAGCATGCCACTCCTGTCAGATGTCTGCTATGGAAAAAAATATACCTTATTTTTAAATCTGTTGAAATAGACAGAGCCAGGTAATGAAGTGTGTTTCTAGTTAATTAACCCTTTACAGTTTTCTCGAGGTAGGAGATTAAAGGGATAGTAATGTTTCATAATAAAAGCAGCTCTAATTAATCATCATAGTATTTGGACTTTGGAGAGTGTTATTTCAATTCTGTAGTTCAAGAGTAATTCAATGACAAAGTGTCCCCCTCCCACCCCTCTTACTGATGTAACACTGCTCAGCCAGAGCAGAAGGGAGGTGCCCAAGTAGACTGCAGAGAGGGACAATCTTCAATTAAGATAAGGGAAAAACCTGAAAAGCTTGCCAAGGGGGGCAGGGCTTTCATTGTTCTCATAGGAAGAAGATTGTCCCCTTCTGTTATCTGTCTGGTCTTACAACCAGATTCCACATCTGAGAAGAGATGGCTTACACTAGGTAAAAGGGGCGGGAGGGGAAACTTCGCTTGTGAATATCTCTTAAACCAAAAAGGTTTGAGAGATAAGACTTATATCGTTCTTCATGTTTTTTTAATGCCTACAAAATAAAATAAAGTTAAAACGAAGTATTACTATCCCTTTAAACCTTTGTATGCTAGTGCATCTTCACTGCATTGCATCTTATTGTGTTGGGGGCCACTCGAGCATCCAAAGAGTTAAATATCACTTTAATATGCAAAAGCTATCCAATTCCAATGTGCATATATATATATATATATATATATATATATATACACAGTGGATATAAAAAGTCTACACACCCCTGTTAAAATGCCAGGTTCTTGTGATGTTAAAGAATGAGACAAAGATAAATCATGTCAGAACTTTTTCCACCTTTAATGTGACCTATAACGTGAACAATGCAATTGCAAAACAAACTGAAATCGTTGAGGGGGAAAAATAAA
Organism: Rhinophrynus dorsalis; assembly: GCA_037306005.1. NCBI lineage: Eukaryota > Metazoa > Chordata > Amphibia > Anura > Rhinophrynidae > Rhinophrynus > Rhinophrynus dorsalis. Next base: position 206,454,223 of record CM074718.1, read on the forward strand.
AACTAAAATGAGCTGACCCTGAGATCTTTAGTATATTTACACTCTGGTAGACATGACAGAAATATAGAGCAGTTAATTGGTGCAGATCATATATAGCAGGTAACACTGGACTCTCTCACCCTGAGAATTTGGCCCTTTACCCTGAGACCCTGAGATTTGGGGAAAACCCTGAGTCTCAGGGCTCGATTTAAAGCCAACCGTTAAACCAGCCGCTAAGTGAAAAAGGCACATCGCTCGCAAATAATACAGGAGTTACGGCAGATTCAATAGCTACTCTACAAGAATAGCTATCGAGCGTAGGCACACAAAAAACACGTAACACAAAACCCGTTGTCGCTCATGTTAATGCACAACGGGCGGCCAAATCACACGATAACTGAGCTCCAAACAACATGTAATATAACGGCTGCCGTTGTCAAGCAACCATGATTGATGCCAAAACAAATTCAAACACACAGCCAATCCCAAAGCCCCAATGTATCAAATAACTTCAAATACACCTATATATACCCAAAAATAACCGCCACACACTGTCTGTTATCGAGTTCTTCAGAGCCAGATATCAGGACCCAGGAGCGGAGGATAGTGATTAGAGAGAGGGAGACAGGAGCGTTCATTGGAGGTAGAGGAGGTTTGGAGTTTGGAGAGAGGAGAGCATTGCACAGAATACGACACATAGCACACCTTTGCACATATTACATACACACATACAAACACATACACATACATACACATAGTCCTTTTATTTTATAACACCTTACACATTTTACTTTTTATTTTGACAGTGTGAATCTGGGAGTGAAAGTGTGTGACAGAGAGTGACTGGATCGAGTGTGTCTGTGAGGGCCTGTGGGAGTGCCTGGGTGTGACTGGGTGAGTGATGGCAAGGAGAGGAGGACAGGAGAGAGGGATGGGGAGAGTAGTGGAGGAGGAAGAAGCTCAGGAGGGGATCCCTCAGCAGAGCAGGGGTGGGAGAGGGAGATCCGCAGGGCGGAGGGGGACCAGGCCCACAAGAGCAGGAACACGCAGGACAGGAACAGAACCTGCAGTGGGACGAGGGGTAGTTCCTGGGGAGCACCCCACACAGGCAGGGTCAGACCAGGCAGGGCACTCCGGCTCTGAATCCTCCCATGCCGGAGCTGATGAGGGCAGGATCAGGGATCCCAGATATAGTGAGGAGGAGAACACGGCTCTTGTGGAAGCTGTCCTGGAGAGGCAGAGTGTTCTCCACCCGACGGCAAAGGTCCCTGGCCTGGCAGCGCGGAGGAAGGCAGCCTGGAATCAGATCTGCAGCCGGGTGAACGCGGTGGCAACATGCAGGCGGGACGTGGAGTCTGTGAAGAAGAGATGGGGCGACTGCCGGAGGGTGGTCAAGAACAAGATGTCTGACATGGCCAAGCAAGCCCGAGGCACCGGAGGTGGCCCATCTGTGCCCATCACATTCTGCGGCTGGGAGGAGATGGTGCGGCAGAACATGTCCCCGACCATGATCGAGGGGGTCGTGGGAGGAACTGACACTGGGGATGAGAGGAGCCTCCACACTACCGGTAAGTGCAACACTACAGAACAACACACTACAGCAACCAACACCAGCTGCACACACACTCACACCTCAACACATGGCCATCACTCAGCCATACAACTGCACCAACACAGCACCATGAGGGTTAAAAAAAGGACACAACACCTGGACAAATGGCAACGTCCAACTTGGGACAAACCTGTCAAAGTCCTACTTCAACCCTCCTGTCGCTGTGCTCATTACACACAATACACAAACCTTCATTTTCAAATTGTCGACTGTCATAGATCATCACTGTTCACACACAATGTCACCCATGTCCCCACCCCCACCCTAACCCCTTGAGTGCTAGAGGGATCATCAATGCATCGATCAACAATGCATTGGCAACCCCTCTGGGACTCAAGGGGTTAACCTGACAACAAACAAGTCAATAGGACAACGATCACATGCCACATAGGGGACATTCACTAAGCGGTGACAAACAGATGGTGGACACAAAGTAACCCTCACACACCCTCACTTCACCAGTACCAGTGTTAGTCCATAGAGAATATGCCAAAACAAGAATCAAGTTCATAGGGTCCCATTGTACAGACTCCATGGAAAACACTGGAAATGGGGAAAGGAGATCACTGGAGAAGTCACCATCATGTTCATTTCATCAGTTCAACATCACCGCTTACTGAATCACGAAAGGGGGCATCAGATCACACATCACAGTGTCACACAGAATAAATGCTTGTAGGTGCAACACACAGGCCGAAAACTATTTTACAGAATTCAAGCTGGAAAAAGTAGGTATTGGTGTTGTGGCTGCAATCATTTACTCTGACTTGAAATGACATATCCCATATCTGATTCCCACATGGATCCACAGGGGTGCTGATGCCATGGATCGATGGTACACCAGCATCGCTATGCAGGATACATATGGGAAACAAATAGCAAACATTGTACCTTGGTCACCAACAGGCCATGACTGATGGATATCTAGGACTGAGTACGGTTGCCTCACACAGAAGGATGGATGGGCTCATACACAGACAAAAAAACAGGCCTCAATCAAAGATATCCCTCACTACTGGCTGGATTGTTGCCCTTAGGATTCAAATGTTACTAAATATGTTCCAACATTATGTGAACACAGAGATCACTTCACTGGATGTGATTGCCTTACTGCCAGATATGTGCACCCATCACATATCAACCTACATTGCTACCATCCAAATACACATACATAGTATATCACACCCTATGTAGATGGGATATACGAGGTATGTTCATATCCATCATATCAATACAATGTCTTGTTGGATGGGTGCACATATATAGCCAGTAAGGCAATCACACCTAATGAAATGCTCTCTGGCATCACATCTTGGAAGGATATTACTCCATCCATATGAAGGGTACATATCCACATACATATATCACCATTTCTACTTGTGTGTCACTGTAATGGGATAGCAATGGGTAATGTCATCATGATGTCATATCATTGCCATCGTTAACAGATGTGTCTTGATCTAAGTTCCATCCCTCCAACACTCATGGTTATACAGATATTGCTCCATGTGACAGGTTAAGATATCCATCATTTGACCACACGGAGGCTCTTCAGCAGAGCCAAAGTCACAACATATCGAGAGAAATACCTCTTTGGAATGGTCCACAGAGTGTGCTTGTAAATCATGCACACCCTGTACACCATTCCAATTAAGTATTGTTCTCTAAATGGGTTGATTTTGTCTCTGCTGAAAATCCCTCGTGTAGACAAATGACTGAAATCTACATCCGTCACATAAAGCATTATCTGAACAACCATGAGGGTAGGAGGGATAGGACTAACAGAGAACAACATCTGTTCCCACAATGTCTACAATCTGACATCAAGGTGGACTTAACCTTTGCCACCCCCCTGGAGGGATAGCCATCCCTACAAGTTGTGAAGACAAATATATGTTGTTGGATCCCCCCCCCCCCCCGAGTTAAACAATGGTATTCGTACTGCTGAAAGGTGTGTTGATGCAAAAGGTATCACAGCTCAGACATGGATATGTCAGGGGCAATATCCCAGTGGCCTGATATTGTACAGTGGTGCTGTTACTACACAATCATATGGACAGCTCTGGTACAGGGACCAGATATCTACATGGGAGGGTGTAGCAACAGCCCCACTGTACTATTTCTGGACACTGTGATATTGCACCTCAAAATGAAACCTTCACCCGTAATAACTCAAACAACACCTTTCAGCAGTGGGAGTACCCTTGTTTACCCAGGGGGATTAACACAAACACATATATTTTTCTTCCCCACATATCAAAGTAGAATTGTCTCCACAAACATATGGCTAAGGTCACTAATCACAACATCTTCTTCCTCCACACAGCTTACGGCCGTCAAGCCCAGCGGGAGACAGTGGAGGAGGCTATGTCACCCCCCAGTGAGGAGGACACAGAGGAGGGGACCAGCCGGTGGTCACCTTACCCACCATCACCATCCCCTCCAACACAGGCTGCATCACCACCTACTGCACCATCCCAGGCTGCACCACCCTTTCCAGCTGCACCACCACAGGCTGCACCACCCTTTCCAGCTGCACCACCACAGGCTGCACCACCCCTTCCAGCTGCACCACCACAGGCTGCACCACCCCTTCCAGCTGCACCACCACAGGCTGCACCACCCCTTCCAGCTGCACCACCACAGGCTGCACCACCCTTTCCAGCTGCACCTCCCCAGTACAGTGGCTGGATGCCACAGGAGGAGAGGTGGACACATCCATCCACCTCCACCAGCTACTACCCTCCATCAGCAGCACCACCACCGCCAGGGAGGCAATGGCTGCCAGGGACAGTGGCCAACACCCAATATGGGCCATATGCCTCCCAGATCAACCCACCCTCCTGGATGGCTCCACAGCATGCCCCAAGGTATGATCCGAGGTGGGGTCCCACCACCTATCAGTGGCCACCATATGACCCTTGGCCACTGGACTACACACACCTGGGCCTGATTGGTGAGCCCCAGCGCCCCCTACCCAGGGACATATTCACACCTCCACCAGCACACACATCTCTGGGCAGCTCTGCATCACTTGATGTGGTGGGCATATGCCCATCATCTGCACCAGCCACTCCAACAGCAGCCACAGCACCCTCAGCAGCAGCAGAGGATACAGCACCTCCAGCAGCAGAGAAAACAGCACCTCCAGCAGCAGAGGAAACAGCACCTCCAGCAGAGGAGGAAACAGCACCTCCAGCAGAGGAGGAAACAGCACCCTCAGCAGCAGAGGAGGAAACAGCACCCTCAGCAGCAGAGGAGGAAACAGCACCCTCAGCAGCAGAGGAAGAAACAGCACCCTCAGCAGCAGAGGAAGAAACAGCAGCACCAGGGACACCGGGCACATCCACCTCCAGCACCGCACGCCTCACAGGGATGGAGGCGGAGTGTATGGCCCTTCAGAGGAGACTACTCCGGTCGAGCAGGAGTACTGACAGCAATATCACCAGGAGCAGGAGGCAATCCAGGAGGAACATTGTCCAATTGGAGAGCAGGATCCAAGGTTTGGAGTCGGAGGTGTCCAGGGGGAATACACTACTCCAGCAGCTCAGGACTGGTGTGATGGACATGTTAACACAGGTCCTTGTGGAGTTGAGGGAGATAAACCGCAGGAAGAACCTGAGGATGGAGAGGGAGAACTTGCGTTCCACTGAGGGGTCTACTGCAACCACCACCCCCTCTAGTTTTACCCCTGAAGCAACACCTAGGGGGCAGAGGGTTACCAGGAGATCCACAAGGGCATCCACCTCTGGCACCCAGGCTAAGGCCCCCCACCCAAAGAAGAAAAAATGAAAGGCCCAACCTGTTAAGTTTCCCCTCAATAAAGAAAACATTTTTTTTTTTAATTCCAGTCTGATCTGTTGTGTCTTCAGTTATGGATTGGGTGGCAGGGTTGTCTCCAATGCATTGCCATACAATGCAGTGAACACAACCTCTGCCTATGTGAAATGTTAGTGGGATGCTACAACATGGGTTCACACACACACCGTTGTACAAATTCAACTTGTAATACATCCCTGGAGCCATATTACACCACTGTGTTATATGGCGGTGTTGTGTGTTGAATTTGAACAACAAAACATACCCCTTAGCACAACAAATTGTACAACACTGAACATTTGTCTACATCATATGTTGTGTTTAACCCTTTGAGTGCCAGAGTGGTAGACAACGCATTGTCAAGAAATGCGTTGGGGACCACTCTTGCACTCAGTGGGTTAATGGGATAACCAGACAAACAGCTCTGTGATTTAGCAGGGACATTATAAGCAGGATAGATAAATGGGACATGTATCCATGTTGTCTTGGATTCACACACTCATTGTGCAACTGACTTACTGGAGAAGCCAATGTTTTTAACCTAGGATTTCAACGTGTAGCACACACATTGATATCCTGGGCTGAGCATTGGGGTCTCCTGTAAGTTGAGTTGCTGTTTCCCTAAGGGTGTAACAGACTTCACCAGTGATAACACATGTCCACTTAGTCTGGTTGTTCGTTAGCCCATGTACTGAGATATGTCAAAGTGGAGCAAAATCTCCGAACATGGATTATACTGAGCAATACAGATACTGTGGACAGGTATTCACTGTGGAAGTATGTCCCCTGTATCACCTCTTCATCACTCCCACAACACATTGGTGCATCACTGCCACCATCATCTGTTTGCATGGATACATCACAGAGTCCAGTCACTGGCAAACAAGTGGTGGACTCCTGTGATGTGGGTGTTGCCTTTCCATGTATGGGGCATACTCTACCCTGGGTGTGGTAACACATTGACATATGTGTTCTCAAATATATCCTCCTACAGACACAGATAGAATGGTGATGGTTCATCTTTATTGTGTCTCAAAGTACATTAGAATGTACATGTGTTTTCTGTGTGTATTGCCTATATGCATTGAACACCTGTATGAGAACACTAAATGTACTTTGAAACTAAATTGTAATACTTCAGTAACACTGCTGCCCTGCTCATGTGTTGTCCATGAGGTTTGACAACTCTGTAGCTGAGCATCCTGACTGTACAGGTTAAAACACTCAAGAATTAGTGTTTTCTGTGTCTCTATGAGAATGTTCCAGTAGAGGTTTGTGTGAACCTCAGGTCAAACTTTGCATCACCAACAACATCACCATAAACAGCAAGGGGTGATCTTCATGAAGGTGTTGTCAAGACATCAATCCAGTCACATGGAAGATCTTCAGTTCAAGGATGGATCATGTTACGGATGCCTGCGGGACAAGAGGACAGGATTTGGAGCAGTAGACCTGAACTGATCATCAAGCAACAACAATTTAGTCTTTTTCATCCCCTCAGTTTTCACAGTTACAGGTGAGTGCACAAACCATTGCTTGACAATGTGTTGTGTACTCATCTGTAACCAATTCTGTGGGGAACTAAGGACATGTGCATCAGTCCTAGGGATACGTGCCCCTGACATGTATACACACATTAACAAGTGTTCTGAGAGCTCCATGGAAGTAATGACATTGTGCTGCCACTGTGAAAGTGACAGTGGCAGCCCAATGTCATTTGTTCCATGGAACTGTTAGGACACATTTGTTGATGTGTGTATTCATGTCAGGGGCACATACGTCTGCACACTCACAGGTCTGCATGGAGTCCGTGGTAATCTGATCTACGTCTCATGACCTCTACATTGTGTGCCCATACCACTGTACATCCACCCCTGTGCTGCTCTTCTCAGCTGTAGCACAGTACAGGTCCCATATTGAGTCTGATGTTCCTTCTCATGCAAATCATTAGATAATACTCTTTCACTACTGGGCTAGCATGGTTGTTCAGGCTCTAATCATGGCATATCCAGTTAGTTGCTGTCAATCAAGCCGTGTAAGGTGATGAACATGGGTAATATGTTGTACCTTGTTTCTCCTGGGGGTGTGCGTGATATCCTTGGGGTCTGTATGTCAACGTCGAGAGTGGAATGGAGGATGGTTGTTGAGTCCACACACACAATTTTCCACGTCCACTGCCAGTGCAGTGCTGTGTCACTGTTCCTGTGGGGTGAGACAGAACAAAATGTGCAGTGTGGTTAGTGTCACAGGACTGCTGGGGGACTTGCATGGATTGTTTGCATGCATGTGTTATACTCACAGGTGAAGTATTCCGTGATGAGCCTGTCTCTGATCTGTGCCCCTCTCATGGTCTCCTCCACATGCCCGATGTCCATGGCCACTTCCTGTATGGGGGGGTCCGGGATGTGCTCCAGCAGCCTGGTGTCCACTGCGATATTGTGCAGTATTGCGCACGCCACAATGATGTCACACACCTTAGCCGGTGCATACTGCAGTGCTCCCCCAGAGTGGTCCAGACATCGGAATCTTGACTTGAGGAGCCCAAATGTCCGCTCAATAGCATTCCTGGTTCTGGCATGAGCCTGGTTGTAGCTTTCCTGGGCATGTGTTTGGGGATTGGCCAGAGGGGTCAGTAGCCAGGACTTGCATCCATAGCCAGCATCACCTGTGTAATGTGAGTGACATGGTGAAACAGGGAGCACATGTTGTGTGAATGATGTTTTGTGTGGTGGACGTAGTAGGTGTGGGTCAGGTGCATGCTGAGCTGAGTGGTGTGTACGCCTGTGTATGTGGTGTGATTTTGTTTTGTGAACTCACCCAGTAGCCATCCCCCTGTAAAGGTTCCATTCTCAAAATCTCTGTGGACTGAGGAGTTTTGTAGAATGTATGCATCATGTGTGCTGCCAGGATATTTTGCACAGACATTCATGATCCTCATGTTGCTGTCACACACCATCTGCACGTTGATGGAGTGGAAGTTCTTCCTGTTGATGAATATCTGTGCATCACGTGCTGGGGCCTTAATCCGGACATGGGTGCAATCTATAGCACCCATGACCCTGGGCATGCCTCCCTTTGCGTAAAAGGCCTGCTTGACGTGTATCCAGTCCATGTCGGTGGTGGGAAAATGTATATGGGTACTGGCCTTGCTTTTGAGGGCTGGCAGGACCTGGGCCAGCACTCTGGAGAATGTGGCCTGTGACATGCCAGATGCGTAACCCTCAGTGGACTGGAAGGCCCCGCTTGCCATGAAGTGTATGGCACAGAGTAGTTTCTGCAGGCCAGTTAGGGCATGGTTGTGGATGTAGATGGGATCCACCTGCTCCTTGATGACCTCATACAAGGCAATGATGCTGTCAGGCCTCAACCTGTAGCGATCAATGACCTCGTCATCAGCCATTCCAAAGAGTGTGACCCTTGGGCGGTATACCCTGGGCCTTGGTGGTCGTCTATACATCCTGTGCCCTCCAGGTGGGGTTGGACTCCTGTGTGGCTGGTGAGCCAGAGCCTCCTCACTTGCAACAGGTGAAGGCTGTTGATGAGGCGTGCTTGGGGTTTGCTGATGTTCCCTAGCTCTCTCCCTTGCACGCCTTCTACGCAGTCTTCGCAACAATATGTAACCCAACATACTGTTTGCTCTCTCTATCTGTCTCTATCTATCTGTATCTATCTGTCTCTCTCTGTCTCTGTCTCTGTCTCTCTCTCTCTCTCTCTATCTATCTATCTATCTATCTATCTATCCATCTATCTCTCTCTCTCTCTCTCTCTCTCTCTCTCCCTCCCTGAGTGGAAAACAAGCCACAAGTGAGTGTGTTGAGTTGTCCCTTTAAGTACTTGCTAGGGCGTTGTGTAGGTGTGGTGATGAGGTGAGTGCTGACCAATGGTGAGTTGTTTGTGTCCAGGTAAGTGTTTGCAGGTGTGTGTGTGTTATAAGATGTGGTGTGTTGTGCTTGTTCTGTGTGTGACATTTGCAGGCGTGCAGTTGTGGGGTGCAGGTCGCGTGTTGATGTTTCCCAGGTGAGCTTGTATTTGCAGGGTCCGCTTTGTGTGATGACCCCCATTGTTCCGTGCCATGTTGTGTTGTTGTTTTTTTGTGTGTCATTGTTCCTGTGGTGTTGGTTGTTGTTTTGTGTGTAGTGATTTGTGTTGTGTGTGCATGTTTTTGTGTTGTTTTGGCATTGCACGGGTTAATTTTCCCATTTACATGGTTGTGCGGTAAGCCTTTTGTGTGTTTTCCTCTGTAACGGGTGTTTAGTTTTGGCCGTTAAGTGTCTAACGTGTGTGAGAAGTGGGTCTTAACTTTTAGCCGTTAGGTGTGTCTTTTTTTCAGCCGTTATCAGTACCGCAAGCCTTTGAATAGCTCTGGGGTATGTTGTTCCATGCGTCTGAATGCACGTAAGTGTATCGGCCATAGGAATTGTGCAACTGCCGTTAGCTGTTGTTTAGACGGATCTTTGAATTGCAACATGACACTTAACGCACCCGTTAGTGATTTTTTTGGTTAACGGCTGCCTTTAAATCGAGCCCTCAGAGTCAAGCCAAGAGAGTTACCAAGTATGCAGGTAAGGCTTGACGGATTAATCTGCATAAACACAGGCGGTTCAGCCTTTTTGACTGCCCCAGCTATACTCAAGCAGGACAACTTAATTTAATAGACAACCGTGGGGAATCACTATGGTGCATGATAACCATCTGATTAAGTATTACAGTTCTTAAAGTGAAAGTGTTATTTTCCATATTCAATCATCTTGATTGAAACTGCTTGTTTGTCATTTTATGCAGATCAGCCAACACTAATCAGCAGGCTGTGGCTGGTGGGAGGGAAAACATTGTGTGTGTTAGTATCTGATTGGCATACTGCACGGTACTGGATCATTTGCATAAATTGCCAAATAATCTATGCAAAATATTTCAAAAACTATTATTTTAAATAATTTATTATTTTAAATAAAAAATGGCTACCTTAAACATAAATAATTTTGAAATCATCAAAATAATCTAAGTTGTTATAAGCAGGTATTAGTGTCACTTTGATTGCTTTAGAGCAGGAGAGCTCAATCCTCAGGATCTCCTCACATGAACACAGGCGAGTCAGTTAGTTCTGAAGGATCTGCCAGGGGTAACGACACTCTCTTGTATTTAATTGAGCAGATCCAGAAAACACATTGTTGGGGGGCTTAAGAACAGGTTTGAGTGCCCCTGATATAGACAATTACATGTGCTCCATAGCACATTGATGAAACCAAATTCATTTAAATGTTAAAGGGCAATCATCGCTTAGTAAAAGTCTTAGTAGAAGACTTAGCAAAAAGATTGTGGCACTACTCTGTAGCACCTGAAAAGCTCCTATCAGCTGTTAAGGGGAGAGGGAAAATCAGAAAACTGACCCCTCAAATAGCATGCAATTCAGAAGTTTGTGGCTTTCAGCCACAAACTCCAGGGATGTGTGCTCCCGCCAGACCATCTGCTTCAGGCTTTCTTTCAAGCTACAGAGGCTCTATGGAGACCTTAGTCACTCAGAGCAGGAAACAAAATTGTAAGATTTCCGTTGCACAGTTCAGTCTTTATCTGTAGGACCAATGAGGTGCATGGGAATCTCTTTTCAGACCTTGATAATTCCACTGGAGTTCACAATACAGTGATGACTTTATCAGCAGGTCTGGTCTCAGAGAACCAAACCTTCCAAAGGGACACTGTCTGAGTGATAGTTGCACTTTTAAAGGGACTGCTGAAAAGTTGTATAATGAAGATGAAGTACTAATAACTGGAGTGATTCTTGGCGAACAAATGGTACCATAAAGAATAACAAAAAATTGCCAAAATCTACATTGATTTCGATTTTGGTTATAACCACCTGAATGCTAGCGAGGTCTCCAATGCATTATTTTCAGCTGTTGTGTAGTTGTTTTGCTGATGAAAACATCCAATTCCTATTAATACATTGGTGTAAATGTGTATTTTCATATTATATTGTTCTGGATGGCACTGCCACTGATTTTGTTAAAGTGGACATGTCACCTTAAGATAAGTTTAGATCGTTTTAAAGTAAACACTGCATGTATCCTGTGACAGACTTGTTTGATGAAGTGAAGACTGGAGCGCTCAAAAGAGAAAATGTAAGAGAAACAAAATAAAACATATCTAAGTGTAGTATTGTTGATACATTTGATGCAATTAGTAATACTTTGTATATATTTAGTATATTCTTAAATTAAATGCACTTTAAAATTGAAGAATATTTTTTTTTTAAAGATACTAAAATAAGTATGTGGCAAATGTTGAAAAAATATATAAATATACATATGTATATATTAAAAATCCTTTATATGCCCTATTGGAGTTTCTTTCCCTCGTAAGGGGATATCTATATAAAAGATGAATTAAATATTAATGATGAAATTTTACTGCAAAAACTATTACAAGAAAAAATAAAAAATATATTTATAAAATAATTCAAAAAATAAAACAACATATATAAAAGCTTATTTTAGATAGATGCGTTAATCTCAAGCGTCTGACTAGCTAGTCCGATGTTTAACTAAAATGGTTCACAATAATCCTCAGTTGGGATTATCAACACAAATGAAGGTGCAGTAATAACACCATACTTAAAGGGATAGTAATGTTTCACAAAAATAGCAGCTCCAATTAATCTTCCTAGTATTTGAGCCATAGAGAGTGTTATTTCAGTACTGTCAGAGTTGTAGTTCAAGAGTAATTGAATGATAATGTTTCCCCTCCCACCACTTTTACCTATTGTAAGCCCCCTCTCCTCAGATGTGGGATCTGGTCCATAGATCAGACAGCTCACAGCAAGGAACAATCTTCTTACTGTGAGAACAATGAAAACCCTGCCCATTTGACAGGTTTTTCAGCTTTTTCCCTTATCTTAATTGAAGATTGTCCCTCTGCAATCTACCTGCACACACCCTGCGGCTCTGAGCTGAGCAGTGTTATATCAGTAAAAGGGACGGGAGGAGGATACTTTATCATTCAATTATCTTGAACTACAACTCTGTCAGAATTGAAATAACACTCTCCAAGGCCCAAATACTATAATGATTAATTAGAGCTGCTTTTATTATGAAACATTACTATCCCTTTAAAGAAACGCACACAGGGGGCTGTCAGGTCCGACTAAGCCCCTTAAGTAATATGCTTACTAGCCATTTTCCTGGATATATGCACATCAAAAAACAGTCTTTCCAGGAGTCCCTGTTGAGCACTTCCATGGTACCGGATCCGCTTGATCCCCGGCGTGTAGTACTGTTCCACTTGGTGTCTCTAGTGGGCTTTCTCTCCATGTGTTTCAGGACTACATGCATACATTCCATATTGGAATTATATAGATACAATTTGAATAGCCAACCCACACCTGTTTGAGTGACAGTGCCAGTCTGGATATAAAACGAGCACACGACCGGCACTTTCTCTATACAGTCATTCATCATTTCCCTGAGGAAGGGATGCATGTAGTCCCGAAACACATTGGAAAACAGGTGGAGAGAAAGCCCGCGAGAGACACTGAGTGGAACAGGACTACACGCCGGGGATCAAGCGGATCCGGTCCCACGGACATGCTCAACGTGGACTTCTGGAAAGGCTGTTTTTTGATGTGCAGATATCCAAGAAAGCGGCTAGTAAGCATATTACCAAAGGGGTTTAGTCGAACCTGACGGCCCCCTGTTTGTGTTTCTTTAAATATGGTGTTATTACTGCACCTTCATTTGTGTTGGGAATCCCAACCGAGGATTATTGTGAACTATCTTACTTACTATCTTTCTACGGCTAACATGGTACCAACTCTCATCTGTTATCTTACTTAAACACCAGACTTGTTAGTCAGACGCTTGAGATTAACACATCTATCTAAAATTAGCTTTTATATAGGATGTTTTATAGTCTTGAATCATTTACTATCGTTTATTTTTTTATCAATATATTTTTTATTCTTTCTTGTAATAGTTTTTGCAGAAACAATTCATCATCGATATTTAATTCACCTTTTATATAGATACCCCCTTACGAGGGAAAGAAACTCCAATAGGGCATATAGAGGATTTTTATTAAATATATACATTTTTTTGTTTTCTTTTTCTTCTTCATCTGTCACTTATTTTAGTATATAAAATAAATAAATATTCTTCAATTTTGAAGTGCATTTTATTCAAGAATATACTAAATGTAAACAAAGTATTACTAATTGCCTCAAATGTATCAACAGTACTACACTTAGATATGTTTTATTTTGTTTCTCTTACATCTTCTCTTTTGAGTGCTCCAGTCTTCACTACATTGAAGTGTCTTTCTCACACTTGGGGATCCTGGTGTTACCACTAGAAGCAGCCATAGAAAGACTATAGAGGACAAATATAAGATGGGGATTTGATACAGTGACATTACACACATCCCATATAATTACAGACTAAATCAACTTATGATTAAAGCCCCATTGATTTGTTTTTTATAACATTCATTTACTCTTTACAAATGTGGGGTCTTTTTCTGGATGATCCAACATTACCAATAATATGACCTGGCACATTGACGGTGACTCATGATTTATATTATCACTTAGATATTACAATATCAACCCATCAAATATACATCTTTATCCATCAACATTACATTTCAGCTCCGCTAGACTTATTGCTTGCAGTATCAGTGTCATACATCCAGGTCTATCCCTCTAGAAACCATCCAACATAATATACACACTCAGAAACCTCTTTGATCAGTATATAGTGTACTGGAAGACACATATAAGTGTATTGTTTCTGTCCTGATGATCGCCATAAACACTAACTCTAGTTGTTGCTCATCCTATCTTAATTATAGCCTCTTGTTTGTACTATAAATAGTTTCAGTGAAATTAACCTTTATTTTTTGGTGGCACAGTCTGGCACTTTATTCTAATTAGCTTCTGTACTGAGCCAATATATCACACTCTGCTATGAATGGGTAGAGCCCACACACTGGTGGTTTTTATAAAAGCACAGAGAAGCAAAAGTTTTGTCTCTAACTCAACTATTTAGCATAAGTACAGGAAATTATCATACAGTGCCACACTGTGCCACCAAGGTTGAAAGCTAACCTCTTAAAAAATGTATTTAAAATTAAAAATAGCTAGGGCAGGGGCATCCAAATGTTTTATTCAGGAGCCACATGACCAGAAAGCCATACGTGTGAGGGCCTGCATTATTTTCTTATTGATAACGATGGTAAATTATAGCCTGTCAGCTATTCAACAATAAGGATTTATTTATTTACTGATCAAATCAGTGAAAATACTGATATATAAGAGAAATCTGCTCTTGAACTGTAAGGTACTGGCACGAGATTGGGTCGTACTGGCCTACTAGTTCATGTGTGCCAGTTAATTATGTATAAAAAATGTATTAAAAATCTCTGGAGGGCCACCTCCTGGTGTCACATGGCATGCATTTGGCCCACGGGCTGCAGGTTGGAAACCCATGAGCTAGTGCAACATACAGGCACATCTGAATTCTCTGTAACCCAATCTAAACTTATTTTAGTGTGACAGATTGGAAATGGAAAAACACATCCTGACTCTTTTGCTTTCCTGCAGGATCTCCTGGGCCCTGAATGGAAGTATTTTACCACTGTCATATTTACTCACGGAGACAAGTTACAAGAGGCGAAACTGACAGAAGAGGAATACCTTGCATCAGCTTCTAATACACTAATTGCCCTTCTGAAAAATGTGCACAATCGATACATTTTTAGATGTTCTCAAGATAAAACTCTACGAGAGGAGAGAACAATATTAACAACACGTATCTTGGATTATGTAAGACAGAACAGCTACCAAACTCTGCAGTTCAAATAAATTTTATTTGCGGACATCTAACAGAGGAATACATAGATGTTGTTTCACTAGAGGCATTCTTGAAAGTCTTGCTTTACTGATTAGCAGGGGTAAGCAACACTTGCTTCTCCAGCTGTTGGAGACTACAGCTCCCATGGCTGGTTGGGGATTATGAGAATTGTAGTCTACAACAGTGATTCTCATCCTGTGTCATCAGAGCCCACTAATAAGCCAATATTTAAGGATTTCCTTGTTAAGTGATTTAAATAAAATTGACTGAGCCTCTGACCAACAAACCTGTGCTCTAGCAGGTAAATCCACAAGTCCTGGCTATACCTGGGAACTTCCATTTGTGGAGGGGATTCCTCTGATGCCGCTGAGGAGTATAATTGCAACAAATTGTAGCAAAAATGGGGCAGGGTTTATCTGTGAGTGGTGGTGGAGCTTTCTGGGGCATCACACAAGTGGGAGGAATGGGTGGGGAAGAAGGAAAAGTGGGAGGAGCTGAGTAGGAAGCAGCAGATGTGGGGAGAGTTTTAAAGAAAACTCCCAACATCTGGAGAATCAACCTCTGCCTCAGAGACCTGGTAATGCACTCCCAAAACCTCTCAAAAGTCTCAGGGGGAAATCCTTAGAGTTCCCAGGTATGGTCCTGACCTGTTCATGGGACCTGCAGGCACTAGTTGAAAATCACTGGCCAACAACATTTGCATACCTCTGCAGTACAGAATCCATTTACAGAACACACAAAACATATGAATTCTTACCTTGACAAGTTTAGAGTAAGAAAATGTATTTATATTGTATGAGTCACAAAAATGCAATATGGTAATTGATTAAAGTCAGAAAAAGAGAGTATTTATTTTGAATTACTGCTGACTTTATAAAAAACATGAACATCTTACTTGAAAAAGGGGTTCGGGATTTTAAGATTTTTGTTTTTTCAAAGTGGACGTAAAACCCTCAGATAATTTTACTTAAAAGGAAGGGTAACCTTTTATTTTGACATGAAATATTCTGCAAGATCATAATTAGGGCTCAAAATGTCCACTCTCCATTAGCCAATGGCGAGTGAAACTTTAGCCCTGGCGAGTAGAAATTCAGCCATGGTGGGTATGTTATGGCTTGCAGTGGTGAGTAACTTTTCAGGTCTGGCTAGTAGCAAAGAACTTAAAATTATAATCCCTGTCATAATACTATGTATAAAGTCAAACTGCCCATACTTTTTGTTACATTTTTTACATGTTTATGTCCCTTACATTGAATTTCTGCATTCAGGGAGTTTGTGACTTTGACAGAGGAAGTAAGGATAGTTATACAATGCTGCAAGTCTCTCCATAGCACTGATTGATCTGTATGCTGTAGAGGCTGTCTTTTCTGCATTGTTTCATTGTCATTTTTATATTTTATCTTTTTTACATTGTTGCACTCTGTCCTCTTTCACAGCTCCCAGACAGAATGCTTTCTGAATAAAAAAAATCAGATAGCTTCCTGTCAGGGATATAAAAATGTAAAACAAATTAATTAATTAATTAATTCAATTAATATTAAAACTATAGTTAATTTGACTTTATATATTTGCAGAATAGGTAATGTCAAAATAAAAGGTTACTGTTCCTTTCATTTTAAAGAGAATTAAAGACTGACAATATGTTCATTAACTATATGTAATAAAAATACTATTTTAATGAACCTTTATTGTTGGGTGCACAGTCTAGCAATTTCTGAAATTTAGTTTCAGTGCTGGCCTAATATTACTACTCACCGGGCTATGAATGAATCTAGACAGAGCTCACACAATGGGGGCATTTCTAAAATCATTGTAAGTGGAATGTTTGCCCTCAAACAGAACTCATTAGTATAGTACACAGATAATGAATATAAAGTGCCACACTGTTGCTCCAAAACACAAATCAGGGGTGTCCAACTGCCGCATTATATAAAATGCAGCCCACCATGTGAGGTAAATTGCTTCATGAAATGTGGCCCATAGGAAGTTGCCAAGGTTGCAATGCACCTGGTCCTGCAAATTTACAAGCAATGCATCCTGAGCAGTGTACAGCACAGCAACCAATCATAGATGAGAATTTCCTCTGATAGAGTTTACAGCAAGTTAGGTTACACAGGACATAAGATGATGCTTGGATTTCAGGCTGGAGGGGAAGAGAGGGAGTGAGTGCGGAAAATGGCAACATCAGTACTTACTGAGTAGGGCCATCATCAAGGAGGGACAGGAGGGACTGTTGTCCAGGGTCAGGAGGGGGGTCCAAACAAGTATGGACAGGCTCAGATTAATTAACTCATTTTCCCCATTTATCTACAGCTCTCTCAGCTTGCTCACTCTCCTGGAACTAGTAATAGACAGGAGAAGAAATGTCCATGTGTTCGAGTGGAAACATGGTGCATGCTCACCTCAAATTTGGCATTAGCTATATTCAAACATGCTCAGTGTCAAGTTTGACAGGGCACATTTGAATCAAGTGTGCTCATGCCAGATGAGATGAGATGAAGCCCTAGCATAGATCACATTTCCATTGGAACGCAGGGACATTTCTGCACCTGTCTGTTACTAGTGCCAAGAGACAGAGTTAGTTAAGAGAGCTGCAGAGTAGCTTTTGGCCACTACATAATTGGAGCTTGTGCTTTTACACACACAAAGACACAAAGAGAAAAGCATATCCTTGAGCCCAGGTAGGTAAACAATATTCAGTCTGAGCTGGCTACCTATCAGACACATTGAAACCCTAATCCTACTATCTTCCAGCAGTTTGGTAAAAATAGCATTAACCCCTAAGTTAATGGTAAGGTTTCCACCACATTTCTTTGAAACGTGTTGGGAATCACTAGCTACTAAGGGCTTAGTTAGAATTCCCTCAACAGTAATAGCACTGTACAATCCATCATATATAGTGGTATTTATGAAGGGAAAAATTCCCCCTTTATGTCCAGCTTTTTATAATACTCAAAGACAGGAAATGTTTGCTCTTTCTTTCTCAAACAACCGACAAAAAGCTTGGGTTAAGGTGTTGTACACATTAAATCAGTGACTTTGTACTGTTATTAACGTCATTAATAACATGCAGAGTTAATGTTTGCAAAACTTTAACCCTGAATTACCCAGCGTTTGTTTGTTTGAGAAGTTGTTTTACCATTTAATTTCAATATTTTTAAAGATATTTATAAACATCAGCATAATCCATTAAATATATTTATTAATATCAGTGTTTTTGTTTTCTTCTGAATCTGTCAACTTGCAAGGTTAAGGATGATATTACAGTCAAGTTTCCACACTCAATGCAT
Organism: Rhinophrynus dorsalis; assembly: GCA_037306005.1. Taxonomy (NCBI): domain Eukaryota; kingdom Metazoa; phylum Chordata; class Amphibia; order Anura; family Rhinophrynidae; genus Rhinophrynus; species Rhinophrynus dorsalis. Next base: position 206,472,762 of record CM074718.1, read on the forward strand.
ATACATTTTCTCTTATTTCAATTATTTCATTTTTTTATTGACTTTCTATATACATGTTTCTGGGGCTGGAAATATGTACACATATTAAAACAGAAGCTTTTGTATCAAAAACTGAACAATATCATATGAAGAGCAGCTCTATGATAATGGCATTCACCATCATTTTGTTGTCATCATTAGTATTTATAAAAGTTGGCTCAAACACAAATTTTCTGATCAATGCTTCCCTCCACTATGGTCATTTTATTAGCCATACCCTAACACAGGGCTTAAAACTTGAAGTCCTTTGCTACTAGCCAGACCTGAAAAGTTACTCGCCACTGCAAGCCAAAACATATCCACCAGGGCTGAATTTCTACTCGCCAGGGCTAAATTTTCACTCGTCATTGGCTATTGGTGAGTGGAAATTTTGAGCCTTGACCTAAAATACAGCTTAGTTTCTCAAAAATAATTTTACAGTTGAATGGCTAGTATAACATCCAGTTAGATTTTAATTACTTGTAAGACAAGCTAAACTTATCTTAAGGTGACAGGTCAAAATTAATAGCATCCTCAATCTGTGTGGTTAAAGTGTTAGTAATGTCCCATAAAATTTTTTTATAGATTTGTAGAGGGTAAAAAAAGAATCTCATGGCCACAAACTCCATCTCTCAGGTTTGAGAGATATTGGCAACTAAAGTTCCCCTCCCCTTCTCTTGATGTCAACTGGAAAGCCGACAGAAGGACAGCCATGTCGGCCAACACGATGAGGATCTTCAGCAGAGCCAAAATCCCGTTATTAGAAAAGAATTACTTCATGGGAACGGTCTATAAAGTGTGCTTTCAAACCAGGCACACTTTGTAGACTTTTCCAATGAAGTAATTCTATTCTAATAAAGGGATTTCGGCTCAGCTGCAGAGCCACCAGCTGGTCCCCGGACTGGGATCTCCTGCTGTCAGCTAGAAGCTGACATCAGGAGAAGGGGATGGAAGGGGAAACTTTGATTATGAATATCTCTCAAACCATAGCGGTTTGAGAGATGGGGTTTAGGGCAATGAGATTCTCTTTTAACCCTCTACAAATCTATAAAACATGTTATGGGACATTACTTACACTTTAAATACACTTTGGTTACTATAGATATATTTGTATTAAATGTTTATTCTTTCTCAATATAAATAGTAACATAGTTGATGAGGCTGAAAAAAGACATATGTCTACCAAGTCCAGCCCATGCTAAATCACCCCTGTTGATCCAGAGGAAGGCAAAAAAAACAACTGAAGCCATCTCCAATTAACCCCTAAGTGGATAAAAAAATCGCTTCCTGACTCCAAATGGAATAATTCTCAATATTGTTTAGTGCTAGATAGGTATCCATTAATTTTTTTAAAGCACTTACAGTATCTGCAAGCTTCCAGAAGAAAGAATTCCATAGCATTACCACCTTTACTGTAAAAAGCCCTTGCCTCTGTTATTGTTGAAAGCTCCTTTCCTCTAGTCTTAATAAATGACCTCACATTCTTAGCTAAGCTCTTTAAGTAAATAATTCACTGGAGAGTTCTTTGTATTGACCTCAAATATATTTGTGAATGGTAATCATGTCTCCCCTTAGCTGTAAACAAACCCAGTTTGGCTAGTCTCTTTATAACACAAATCCCTTAATCAGTTTTGTTGTACATCTCTGCCCTCTTTCAGTTCAATAATGTCTGGTGCCTAAAAACTGTACTCCATTCTTTAGATGAGGCCTTACCAAGGATTTATATAGAGGTAGAATTATATTAACATTCCATGCATCTATACCTCTTTCTATGCAGGACAGTACCCTATTTGCTCTTGCAACAGTTGAGTGACTCTACACACTGCTGTGAAGTCTATGTCCATCAGTACTCTTAAATAGGGATGGGCGAAAATTTTCACCTCAAACTGAAATCAGCGAACAAAGGCACTTTCGGCTTGGCGAAAAATTTCAGACTTTGATAAGACAACAGGGTGGACAACTTAAAAAAAATAAAATAAAATAAAAAAGAATAAAAAAACAAAATATCTTAGGTGACAGTGACAGACAACTGACTGGGTTTAGGTAAGGCATCATACAGCTCCATCAGGTGTGTTGTGCTCTGTACAGTAAAAAAAAAAAACACAATGTAGTTGCAGAATGTACAGCAAATGCACAAGGGGAAGGGGGAGGGGTGGTGCAGCGTAGGGACATGAAAGTAAAGTAGCAGTCCAAAAACCTACTGCAGCAATGGTTGTTGCAGCTTGTGCAATCAATGATGATGATCCCTTTACTCCAAAGGAGGATGCAGTTTGTCAAGGTCCCAGCAAAACTAGGGCCAGCCCCACCAGTGCCAGTAGAAATATAGAAACATATAAGAAGAACACTGAAGACGACAACAAGTCACATTCAAGTGTTGATGATGCTGGCAACAGCATAATAGAGGAAGGTGTAGCAGCTGAACCGCCTGCTGCATCAGACAATGAGACACAAAAACTCCTGTCCTCAAAGTAGTAGTGAATTTTGTTATAGTAAAAGTAAAAAGAAATTGTCTGAGACCTCTAAAAGCGTAGAGGAATATAAGGGTAGTAGTGGGCAAGAACTGTCAGGTGATGCTGATGCTGCTGAGGATGACCTAATGATGACTGATGATGATGCAGATCTAGAATATATCCCTGAAGCATCTTTCTCTTGTTCAGATACAGATGAAGTTGAAAGTGAGGATGACAGGGCTATAAGGTTAGCAGAAAGTCAAAGGCTATATCTTCCGCCACTTTTAAGGAGCACTGTGACTGTCTATAAACTGTTTGAGAAAGCCATTGGAAAGTCTGACCCTGGACAAGTACAGATGTCAAAAAGCACACAGTCACCCTATCAGTCATCCTCAGCATCGCTGCCACTTCAAAGTCCAAGTCCCACTCAGCCACACACACCTGTTTTGAGTACCCAGCAACATAGGCTGTGTTAGATATGACGAGTACCTCTTGTGCTGCTGCTATAAGTGCTGCACCTTTGACACCTAGTAGTAGTTGCAGTAGAATTACATCAATATCCAGCTCCAATAGTTGCAGTAGTAGCAGAAACCACACATGACAGACAAAGCCAGGACAAATATATTAACAGCAGCACAGATGAGGAGGTGGAGGACGGATGTGAAGAAGGGTTGCCACCATCTACCCCACTTGGGACCACTGCTATGACCGATAAGAAATATGTGTCAATAATCTGAGAAGGAGGATAGAGTATGACAACGGTAAAAATACATACACAAATCACACCATGCCAGTCCCCCACCACCAACACCACAATACATATCTGCCACATTGTAGTTTGTACTTTATTTTTTTTATTACTTGATATCATCCTGAATATGTGCCAGTGTCACTTAAGCAAGAAAGTGTTGTGGGCAAAGGACAAATGCATTCTACATGTTAACACATTTTTCAAGCCATATTTTGCTGTAGGACTCACAAACTTGACTTTCTGCCACTTATTTCTAAACTTCAGCCCTCAGAAGAAGTAATATTATAGTGAGAAATGTAGTACCTATAGGAAATATAGGCAAAAAATGTGTTAAAATAGGCGGAAAATATGTTAACATAGGCGGAAAATTTGTTAAAATAGGCGAAAAGGAGGACAATTTTGCATAGATGGAAAGGCAATATTTTTTGCGGGAAAAGCGAAAAATCTGCATGTTTTCACTGGAAATTTTTCACACTTTTCACCCACCCCTACTCTTAAATCTTTCTCTAATGAGGATTTCCAAAGTTTTTCCCATTTAGTGTATATGTAGCGTGTTTGTTTCTACAGCCCAAATGCATAACCTTACATTTATCTACATTAAATGTCATCTTTCACTTTTATGCCCATTATCTAAATCCTTCTGCAGAGAAAAAGCATCCAGCCCTATATGTATTTCCTTACACTGCTTAGTGCCATCAGCAAACAATGAGACAATACTTTCAATTCCCACTTCTAGATCACTAATAAACACATTAAAAAGCATTGGGCCCAGGACTGAACCCTGTGGCACCCCATTTACAACTTTAGACCAACCTGAAAAGGTTCCATTTACAACAATGCTCTGCCATCTATCATTTAACCAGATCTCAATCCATTTACAGATATCACCTCCCAAACATATGCCTTTTAATTTATGCAATAACCTGTTTTGAGGCATAGTATCAAAGGCTTTTGCAAAATCTAAATATACTACAAGTAAATTAGTCTGACATATTCCATTCTTCATAAAACCATGCTGGCTTCTACTAATAATATAGTTTGTTTTCACATTGTTCTGAATACTGTCAGTTAGTAACCCTTCTAATATCTTACTCATTATTGAAATTAAGCTCACAGATCTATAATTTCCTGGTTTGGATTTTTCCCCTTTTTGAACAATGGTACACCAGCTTTCCTCCAATAACAGGACATCATGCCTGAAGAGATTGAATAAATAATATTAAGCATAGTGGTCTTGCTATTACTGAACTGAGTTCCTTAAGTACTCTTGGGTGTATACCATCAGGTCCAGGTGTTTTATTCACCATGACCTTTTCCAGTCTCTTTTGGACTTGGTCCTCAGTAAGCCATAGCCTGTCATTGTTGCTTTTTTGTATATACAGAAGCAAAGAAAGTGTTTACGGTGTCAGCCATAGCCTTATCCTCACTAATCAATTCATCTGTCTCAACATTAAGAGGACCAATAACAACCTTAACCTTCTTGTTATTAATATACTTGTAGAATTGTTTAGCATTTTTCTTGCTCTATGCAATACTTATTTCATTTTAAATTTTAGCTAGCCTAATTTCTTGTTTACAGATTTTAATACATTGTTTAAATTTTTTGTCTAACAAACACTTTAAAAGCCTGCTGCTTATTTCTCATTTCCTTGCAAACCTCATTATTAAGCTGCATTGGTCCCAATTTGCTCCATTTCTGCTTGTTCCCCAATGGTATATATTGACGTGTAAATTTGTCTAAGATCATTTTAAACACTTTCCATGATTTTTGTGCATTTTAATATTTGAAGATTACATCCCACTGGATATCCTTTAATACTGTTTTTATCTTTCAAAAATGAGTCTTTTTAAAATTGAATGTTTTGGTTAAACCCTTGTTATTGGGTTTTTCATAACAAATTTCAAATTATACCATATTGTATTCAGTACGCTACACTAAATATGGTTTATATTATTATTCTCTATGTTCAACAGCACTGATGTTTAAAACAATTGCAGTGTTAATAATTTGCTCATTCTATTGTCTGGAGCATGCCCCACCTCCATGAACACGACCAACAGCTTATTTTGATTCTTTGGAATTGATTGACTTATCCTCTTGTTGCATCTTAACATGATCAATACACTAAAACAGACACTCGAGAATCTGCTATCTGTTAGAGATCTTAGTAGTGAGCCCTTTTGTAGTTGTGATGCATATTGCAGAGCAGAGGTGGAAACACTGCACTTGTTGTTGAACTATGGCGTAAAGTCTCCTTCTCCAGGACAGGGCACTTAAAGAAAAAAGTCTCTGAGGAAGCAACAGCAGGGAAGTCCTGTCTTCCACATGGACTAAGAGAAAAGGATTTATCGGTAAGTACACAAAAATCCCCTTTTCTCTTATGTCCTATGTGGAACACAGGAACCATGGGGATATAACAAAGCATTACCCAAAATTCCAGGAAGGGAAAGAGAAAAAACCCTTAAACCTGACAATTTCCAACAGAAATGAACTAGTACAATATGAACTTGAGGTTTCAGTGGACACCAACACTGCAAACCATAACAAACAAGTTTCTGGACAAAATGATATCAGCAAAAACACCTACACAGGCACAGAGGCCTGTAGGACCTTAAACCCAGAACAGGCTTCGGCTGAAGCCAGCACATCATCACGGTAGTGCTTAACAAAAGTATTAAAGGACAACCATTTCACCGCCTTACACAGTCCTCAGCTGAGGCCTGATTCTTGTAGGCCCAGTATGCCTCCACTGAACTGGTGTAATGTGCTGAAACCTGAAAGGGCACAGGCTTCTTCTTGAGAACAAGCGGAGACAGTAGGCCATGGGTATAGAATGATGGATAGTCAGCCGGAGCAGGGGTCAGCATGGAGAGGGTAGTCAGCCAAAGCCAGGAGTCAAACTGGAGCAGGTAGTCAGACGGAGACAAAGGTCAGACCGGAATGGAAGGCAGTAGTTAGGGATCAAACAGAGCCGAAGTCAAAACGTAGCCAGGAGTCATACACAGAAATGGAGCATCGGAATCACTAGAGCTATAGCGCACAGGTACATCACGAAAAGGCAAAGGAGTAAAGGCAGGCTGAGGCCTATAAGGCCTATCATGTAGACGGAGACTCACTCTGGCAATTAACAGCAGCCAATAAGAATAGCGAATGTGCCTCAGCACTACAACCAGGAAGTAATGCAATGTCGCCTGCAAGCACAGTGTCGCTGGAGGCAATCAAGGGCACCGTAATACACAGCAACTGCCAATGTGCTATGGAAAAATAGGATTTTAGTCTTACCTGTTAAATCCTTTTCACTTAGTCCATACAGGTCACTGGTACCATGGGATGTGTAGTCCCCTTTAATAGGCAGGAACAATTATGCAAATAATTTGCAAGGGGCGGAGCCTCCCCTCTTACTTAAGCCACCTTCTGGCCAGAGCCACCCATATTGATTTGAGACCCTAAACTGACCCCAGGTAAGCAAAAAGAAAGACTCCTGTGAGCATGCCCGAACGGTCTCCCACTGAATGCCACAGGAGAGCCAAGACTGGTCCCTTGACAGGGTGGGAGACCAGTGACCTGTATGGACTAAGTGAAAAGGATTTAACAGGTAAGACTAAAATCCTATTTTCACTGTCGTCCAATACAGGTCACTGGTACCATGGGATGTACAAACATTGAGCTGATCCAGAGGCGGGAAGTAAGGCAAGGACCAGGCGCAAGGCCCAAGTCACTAGAACTGTTAACCAGTTGATAACATAGCCCAAACTGTAAGTGTCAACTGACACCAACCAAGGGAACAATCCCTGAACTTAACACAGCACACGGAACACGAGCCAACCGGGCTCAACAGTAAGGAAGCACTAAGGATCACAGAGCGGAAGACCTACACAGGCAAGACTGCCTCCAGGACCTTCCTTCCAAAGCTGGCATCAGCCGATGCCAGTACATCAACTCGGTAGTGCTTAGAAAAAGTGTGCACAGAGGACCAAGTGGCCGCTCTGCACAGTTGATCAGCAGAAGCTTGATTCTTGTAGGCCCAGGAGGCCCCAATAGATCTGGTGGAATGGGCAGTCACCCTGAAGGGAACATGCTTATTCCTCAACTTATAGGCTTCACGGATGGTAGCCTTAATCCAAGAGGCAATGGTAACTTTGGAAGCCGGTCTTCCTGCCCTAGGCCCCTCAGGAATGACGAATAGAGCGTCAGACTTCCTGATAGATTCGGTGCGGTGAACATAAAACTTGAGGCAACGCACCACATCCAACAAATGGAGATCTCTTTCCTTGTCAGATGAAGGATTAGGGCAGAAAGAGGGAACCACAATCTCCTGATTGATGTGAAACTCAGACACAACCTTGGGTAAGAATTCCTTGGTAGTGCGAAGCACAGCCTTATCCTTGTGGAACACCAGGTAAGGAGGTTTACAAGACAATGCCTGTAACTCTGCCACCCGGCGTACCGACACAATAGCCAAAAGGAAGGCCATCTTCCAAGTCACAAGACGTAATGGAATGGAAGCCAAGGATTCAAACGGTGGTCGCTGAAGAACACCCAGCACCAAATTGAGATCCCACTGGGGAGCAGGACTCTTGAAGGCAGGTCGAACATGAGTCACACCTTGGAAGAAGACTTTCACATCAGGAAGGATGGCAATCCGTTCCTGGAAAAACACAGACAAGGCAGAGGTCTGAACTTTGAGGGAACTCAGACTGAGCCCCTTGTCCACACCGTCCTGCAAGAAGGCCAGGACAGTGGGAAGATGGAAGTCAAGAGACAACTGCTTGACAGAGCACCATGTCACGAAAGTTGACCAAATGCGATGATAGATCTTGGAAGACACAGGCTTACGAGCACTGAGCATCGTCGACACCACAGAAGGAGAAAAGCCTTTCTGAGCTAGAATCGAGGATTCAACCGCCATGCCATCAAACGGAGAGAGTGAACATCCTCTTTCCACAGATACCCCTGAAGAAGCAGGTCCGGACGGGCTGGAAGTGGGATTGGATCCTTCACTGACATGGCCATCAATTCCAGAAACCAGGACTGGCGAGGCCAGTTCGGAGCAATCAGGATGACAGGACAACGTTCTCTCTTCAACTTCTGAATAACTCTGATCAATAGAGGAAGAGGGGGGAAGATGTAGGCCAGGGAGAAGTCCCAAGGGATCGACAAGGCATCCACCGCTAGAGCAAGGGAGTCCCTCAGACGGGAGCAAAACACCGGAACCTTCCTGTTGTGTCTGGTAGCCATCAGATCCACCACTGGCATCCCCCACCGTTGAGTGAGCATGTGAAACACCTCTGGGTGAAGAGCCCATTCTCCGCTGTCGACGGTGTGACGACTGAGGAAGTCTGCCATGACGTTGTCCACGCCTGGAATGTGAACTGCAGAGATGACAGGCACGTGATCTTCTGCCCAAGACAAAATATCCTTGACTTCCCACCAGGCGGAACCGCTTCTTGTGCCGCCTTGTCTGTTGATGTAAGCCACCGCCGTGGCGTTGTCGGACTCTACTCTGACTGGAAGACCGGTCAATTGAGACTCCCAGTGCCTCAGGGCCAGCCGGACAGCTCGAAGTTCCAGAACATTGATGGAGAGCATGGATTCCTCCAGACCCCATTTCCCCTGAGCACTGAAGTGACCCCAGACTGCACCCCAGCCCCGAAGGCTGGCATCCGTTGTGACTGTGGTCCAATGAGGAACTAGAAAGGATTTCCCTTTCAAGAGATGAGAGAGATCTAACCACCAGTGCAGACTCGACTCGACATGAGGAGGAAGAGAAACAGACAGATGTTGATGATCTGGATGATTCCTGCACGTCTGGATCACAAATCTCTGAAGATCCCTGGAGTGGGCCATGGCAAATGGTACTGCTTCGATCGTGGAAATGAACTTCCCCACTAAGGACGACAACTTCGGAACTGGAATTTCGTCCATGTCCAGAATCCCAGCCACTCTGACGGCTATCTGGTGAGCCACGTCCTCTGGAAGAAACACCATGCATTGGCGAGTGTCGAACAGGAGACCCAGGAACAGAAGCCTCTGAGAAGGAATCAAGTCCGACTTGTCCAGATTCAGGATCCATCCGTGACGGTTCAGGGTGTGCATGCACCTCTGCAACTGCTGATGGAGAAGCTCCGCTGAGGAGGCCTTCAGTAGGAGATCGTCCATGTAGGGTGTCACTCTGATCCCATCCTGATGGAGCACCGCTATCAAGGAGCCCAGCACCCGCTGGAAGACTTGAGGAGCTGTAGTCAGTCCAAAGGGGAGCGCTGTAAATTGAAAGTGTCCCCTGTGGCAGGCAATCCTGAGATACTTCCTGCTCTCTGGATGAATAGGGATGTGAAGATAAGCATCCTGAAGGTCCAGGGAGGCAAGAAACTCCCCTGGAGACATTGCTGCAATCACAGAGCGCAGGGACTCCTGGCGGAAGTGGGAAGTCACCACATAGGCATTGAGATCTTTGAGATCCAAGATGGGACGGGCTCCTCCGTCCTTTTTGGCTACCACAAACAGGTTGGAATAAAATCCTGAACCTGTGTCCCCCTGCGGAACCGCCTCCAGGACCTCTTTGTCCAAGAGATCCTGAATAGCGTCGTCGAACAGACGCCTTTTTGAGGGGTCCTGAGAAGGACGAGTAAAATGGAACCGAAAAGGAGGAAGGGAAGAGAAAGGGATCCTGTATCCCTCTGACACCACCTGAAGAACCCATGGGTCCGCCACTGACTCCTCCCAAGTCCGGCGAAAGATGCGGAGACGACCGCCTACAGCCGGATGCGGACCCGGGTTCGGCGAGTCATGCCGAAGCAGTCTTGGAGGTCTTGGCCTTGGAGGCAACTTTGGGCCTCCAGGACTGTTTGGGCTTGGAGGAGGAACGCGTAGTGGGAGGACCCGTTTGGGCCGAGGAGCGTGTCTCAGTCTGAAAGGAACGAAAGGACCGATTGCGTTTGGCTGGAAACTTTTTCTTAAAGACTGAGGGTAGAAGAGTACTTTTACCGCCAGTAGCCTCACTGATCATTTCTTTGAGCTCAGAGCCAAAGAGCAAATTCCCCTGAAAGGGCAAGGAAAGCAAGGCTTTCTTAGAGGCTGTATCAGCAGACCAAATTTTCAGCCAAAGAGCGCGTCTAGCCACCACAGAAGAAGTGGAGGCCCTCGCCATCATGCGCACAGCATCAAAAGCAGCATCAGCAATATAGTTCTGAGCTTCAGTGATATTAGCAAGAAGCTGCAACTGTTCAGATACAGGCGCATCCTGGCGAACCGCTTCAGTCAGTCGTTCAGTCCAGGCTGCAATAGCCCTATTAACCCATGCCACAGCAAAGGTGGGGCGCATGGCAGTGCCAATAGAGGCAAAAATAGATTTAAGAGAGAGCTCTAATTTCTTATCCGTCCAGTCCTGCAAGGCAGAGGCATCTGAGACAGCCAAAGCAGTAGATTTGGATAGTCTAGACACAGGAGCATCCACCTTGGGAGGATGAACCCATTTTGCCAGCTCCGCGTCGGGAAAAGGGTAAAGTTTGGCAAACTTTTTGGAGACAGAGGAAGATCTATCAGGATACTTCCATGCCTCAGAAACCAGACGGGCAAGAGTAGGGTTAGTTGGAAAACAAACAACAGGTTTAGATGGCTTTTTCTGAAAAACATCAGTAGGATCATAAGTGGATTCCTGAGTCAGAGGAAGGTTGAGCGTATTCAGAACCGCTCTGATCAGACCCTCAGCCGAAACTTCAGGGTCACACTCATAGGGGTCCCCAATGGACCTGTTAGATTCAATAACAGTACGTTCCTCAGCATCAGAATCCTGTAAAAGTTCTTCTTCAGAAGAATCAGTGATATCAGGAGCTCCCTGTGGCTTAGGCAGGGAGGTCCTGATAGTAGAGGGGGTCTGCCAGACCTGGAGAGCCCCCTGTACCTGAGAGGGAAAGAGTTGAAGCGTGGATCTGAGATCCCTAGTGGCAGCTTTAAACTCCCTCACCCAAGATGGCTCAATAGCGTGGCTGGGAAGCCCAGGGTTGCTATCTTTATCAGTACAATTAGGGCATAGATCCCCCACATTATCGCAATCCAGCCCAATGTGGCAAGAGGAGCAAAACGCCATGGGGGTAGAAGACCCCCCAGCCTCCTTAGTCTTGGGTCTAGCCCCTAGCTCCAGTGAAGTAGACATGCTCACAGCGTCAATATACCCCACAAAAAACACTATCACCCAGAAAAGTGTTAAAGATTAAAGTTTCACCCCAGAAAAGGTCTAAAAACGGACTTATCTGGCCAGCAAAGGGTTAATCTGGTGAGGAGAGAGAAGGCTCGGTCCCTGCGTAGTGTACTCGCCTTGGAAAAGTACCACAAAATGGCGGCCGTCATGACAGCCAATCAGAAACAAGCGCGAGCTAAGCGCTCATGGGAAATGTAGTTTTCCCTATGCAAGTACCCCAAACAGTGCCCGAAGCCCCCCTGAGCCCCCTACAGTAATAAAACACCAACCGGATGATAGAGCAGGAGCCTAGCATTAAAATGAGCCTACTCTGAAGTTGCTGTGACAAGCGGTTTCAGAGATATGTCCCAAACTGTGAATTCCCATAGAGAGTAAAGGAGCTCTGCTGCTGAGCGGGAAAAAGCCGCGCTTAAAGGCGCGGAACACCATTTTTAATAAAGTTTAGTAAAACATTAAAAAGTGCCCAAACAAGCATGAAATACATGAGAAACATAAATAAATGAATACCCAATGCTCCAAAACTCAGAGAATAACACAGAAATTGCTTAAATAGTGATAATGCAATAAAAACACCCTATGAGTGCTGGAGTGTATTAAAACTCCCAAATACAAGCCCATCAAAGGGACACTGTGGGGACAGGTGGACCTTCAGCACTCAATGGGTGACTCACCTTTCTCGCAGACTTCTGTCTTCAGGTGACCATGATAGGGAGGGAAAGAACCAGAGGTAATTTCCCCAACAGGGGAGCTGCTTAACACAAGCTGTCCCCTCTTCAGGTATAGGTCCACAGAAATCCCTGGAAGCTGCACCAGCCACTTTGAAGAGGGCAATTCACAGCCATGGTCACCCTCCTAATGGTGGTATTCCATATTTGAATAAAAAATAATAAAACTCTAAGAAGCATAGCTGTTCTCTGCCTGGTGTGCAAGCACACCAGGAACAAATCAATATGGGTGGCTCTGGCCAGAAGGTGGCTTAAGTAAGAGGGGAGGCTCCGCCCCTTGCAAATTATTTGCATAATTGTTCCTGCCTATTAAAGGGGACTACACATCCCATGGTACCAGTGACCTGTATTGGACGACAGTGAAAAACAGGTTGAACTTCCATGGCCAGGAGTGGACCAGATTCAAGGCTTGCTTGGGTTTTAGCTAAGGAAACTGGTGCCCAGGGTGTGTACCCGTACTGGTGGGTTTAACAAAAATCACATCTTTAGCACTTAAAAATGAGTTGCCAGAGACAACAAACTGCTCTTGCTTCCAGTGGAGTGATTGATAACCTTCTAAAATTTTGGGCCAAACAATTGTTGGCGCACAAAAGACACCTTAAAAGGTTGATCAGCTGACCAGATCTTAAGCCACAGAGTGTGTTGAGTGGCCATGCAGAGAGAACTGAGGCCTTACCAGAAAACCTAATGACATAAAAAGCCACTTCCATAAAATAGGTATATCAGAACCACTAGATCCTCTTTGGTAACTGATCCCCCCAAACAGCCATAGCTCTAGTAACCCACACAATGGCAAAAGTATGGCACAAAGAAGCACCAGAAGATCACCTTAAGAAGGAATCCAGGTGCTTATCTGCTTGATCATTAAAGGGATAGTAATACTTCATTTTAACTTTATTTTGTAGGCATTAAAAAAATATGAAGAATGATATGTCTTATCTCTCAAACCTTTATGGTTTAAGAGATATTCACAAGCAAAGTTTCCCCCTCCCGCCTCTTTTACCTAGTGTAAGCCACCTCTTCTCAGATGGGGATCTGGTTGTAAGACCAGACAGATAACAGCAGGGGACAATCTTCTTACAATGAAAACAATGAAAGCCCTGCCCCCCTTGACAAGCTTTTCAGGTTTTTCCCTTAATTGAAGATTTTCCCTCTCTGCAATCAACCTGAGCACCTCCCTTCTGCTCTGGCTGAAAAGTGTTACGTCAGTAAAAGGGGTGGGAGGGGGATACTTTGTCATTGAATTACTCTTGAACTACAACTCTGACAGAATTGAAATAACACTCTCCAAAGTCCAAATACTATGATGGTACCTGGTCTATGGAATGGTTAGGAGGAAAAATTACATCCTCTTTCTTACATATCTTAAAATGATCAGGGATGAAGAACCAGAATCAGAGGCCTCTGAGACTTTAAGTGTCTCTATGACAACCTGAATCAAATTGGGTTTTTTTCCCATAAGAGTCCACAAGAGAGATAGATGAATCTATGTTGTCCACAATAGTTTCCTCCACAGACCAATCCCCAATGATAGGGGAGCAGGATGTCCCAAGGACCAGGATTCCAGCTGAATAGATGAGAAAACTGAGGAAATTACAGCCATAATGCATGCAGGCTCCTGTTCAGCAGGGCACTGGCGTTTGTGTAGGAGGCCAAAAAAAGAGAGATTTAGAGTACCGGAACATTCCCAGGGGGCCTCATACTTGCCCCTGTGTCCCTCAGGATCTGAAATAAAGTATAAGCAATAAAAGCAGTGAGAGGAAGAATACAAGTACTTATACATCTTTAAAAAATACACTTACCTGACTGCAAGGGGTTAATGTGGCAAGTAGGATGGGGAGACCAGAGTCTAAGTAAAATGCAGAATCCAGAAAGGAGGAGGGTCATCTTGGGACCACCTTTTTCTGCAAAATAACCTGGGAAGAACAGGCTGCTGGGAAATGTGATTTCCCAAGTTTAAACATGCCATTGTGGCTCTCCAGCTGTTGGTAAACTGCACCAGCCAATGTTAGGGTGAAGAGCTCGGGGGTTCGATAACCAGTGTGCAAAGACAGATGCACCACCAGCCCCTAAACAGCCTCCAAAACACACATGGAGGCAGGAGAAGTACCTGAAAAACAATGCATCTGATATCCAAGATGGACACCATATGTGCTCGTTCTCGAAGGCACCAGAACCCAAAAAAGTAAAACGTATAGAGAAACTAATAAAGTTTAGCAAAAGTAGTTACAAATGAAGAAATGTGTGGACACACCACTTCCATGAAAGGACTGATCACAAAAGAAAGGAAAGTCCCATACAATAAGTAAAAATGCGAAGACTGCCCACAGACAGACAGCTAAGGAGAGGACATAGACACAAAAGCTAACATGGATATGATGATCTAACAAGCCCATCTAGAACTGTGCAAGTCAGGCACCTAAACCACAAATCAAATGGCTGCCAGACAGAGAAAAAGGTGCATACTTACAGGACCTGTGAACTGATGCAAAAGGTTAATCAAGTCTGCTTCATTCTTCAGGTTTTTATGCAAGTAACTGAATACAGATGAGAGTTGGTACTGTGTTACAGGAGGCAAATAAAGTCGTTGACACCTACACCTTTATTGGCTAACTAAGCAGATTTAGGATGCAAGCTTTTAAGGCCTTAGGTCTCTTCCTCAGACATGTTATACAGATAAATATGAAAACATATATCTTATATACAAATACACATTGCATTGTTTAGAATGGAAATCAGATAAGAAAACTCAGTTCAGAAGCAGATACTTTTGATAAGAATCCTCTGAGGAATTAGAGGTATTTACGATCCCAGTGGGACTGTTGGAAAGGTTAATCAACAATGTGATAATGTGACAAAATCTAGAACATTTGGCACACGGCGCGCATTCTATACTTGGCACAACCTCCCCAGTTTAAAATGTAAAAAACACCCGCAAACATTTTTAAGGTTTTCAAGAATATTTAGTACAAAGGTTTGTAAGCTCATATCTGAGATATGACAATAGCACAAAGGAAAATTCAAAGGTCCATTATGATTTTCAGATCTAGTAAAGGAAGTGGAGGTTTATTATGAGGATATGGTACTTCTATAGAACAAAAAAAAAAGATGCTTCCGTTCCTCAGTGAAAAGATACCAGAAAGTCTATAATTAAAAAATCAGGAGCAGATAGGTCAATTAAACCCCACGCAATCAACAACACAGATATTTCCAAATTGAAAACGGTATGATAACAAAATTAGTGAAACCAAATGCAAAAATTACTTTCATTAAAGCTAATGTCAAAATACTCATAACTAACAGAAAATGGCAAATTCTGGGTTAAAGTTTCTACAGAAATGAAAGAGACACGTATTTCTCAAGGCACAAGTGTACACAGTGTATGTGTGTCTTATATATATTTTATCATCATCCTTTCAGTACTATTCATTTGTCATTCTCCCATTCCCTGAACATATTTCTGTCTACCACTAGCTGAACATTCTACTGTGCTCAGAAATGCAATTTAAAGGTGAAGTGAAGAATCAATAAAATACCCTTTAAAATGCTTGCCAGTGCTCTCAGACCATAGTTTCCCTTACATTTCACTGAGATCTTTAATGCGGTTCAGTTGGGCTCCTCACTCAGGGCTGACTGCCAGGGGGTGTGGGTGTGGTGAGGTAGGCCTCCATGTCCTCTTTGCTCTCCTCCTTGCATCCACAAAGACCAGCTTGTGTGCTCCGCTGAACCTGCGTCAATGAGCCTGCATCACTGCTTCCCCACCCCCCAGTGACCAGGTCCTTCGAGGCATCTTCGCCATCAGAGTCAGACCATGCGCAACAATGCCGCTCTGCAGCATCACACGCACCAATGAGAGAGGAGTATCCTGTGAAAACACTGCTCTCTCATTGGCTGTGACTTTGAGACAATCTAGGAAGGAAGGTACTGGCCGGTGGGGCACAGCAGACAGCACTGCACAAGAACTGAAGAACCGAGTAGACTAGAGATTCCCTTTTAACTTCCAAAGCAGCTGGTACTAACGGCATTAGATTTGCCGCACAACTATTGCCATCAGTACTGGCTGCTTTGGAGGTTAAAGTTAAAGAGCAAATCAGGACTCAGTCAGTCTGAGTGGCACAGTCTGAGTGGCAACCAGCACCCTCCTAATGAATGGTACCCAGGGTCTTCTGTTCCCTAACTATCATTTTGCTAATTGATAAAAATAAACTATTAACGTCTATTTTTGAAAGCATTCTTACTTTACAGCAGCTTTTCACACCTGCCTAAGACTTTTGCACAGTGCTGTACCTGGGAACATTCTTCAGAAGAACTGGGGTGGGAGTGTTCATATTACAATGTTCATCATAATGTTGGTTACCTTGATCAGGATAGACCTTTTGAGTGCCAGAAAGGTATGCAAAGCATTGCAATGGATACCTCTCTGACACTCAAAGGGTTAAGAAGGAGAAGGCATGGTTTGCTCCTAAAGTGGGTGGAATAGGTGAAGTTGCAAGGGATTATCAAGGAATTTCCAAAGCCAGAGAAATACCAACTGTCCACAGAGACCCAGTAAATTATACTGAAACCCGGCGTCACCATGGAAAATCCAGAGAATTCCCAGGTATGCTGATCAATGGCACCACATGTACAATATGTCAATAGTCATCCTGAGTTCAGTAATACCCTTGTCTCAATGTGTACTTTGTTTCTTACTAAAACATTGGTTCCCTCAACCACTCAGAGGGTTAAGGTGGCACATAAATGGGCCAGTCATCACATAAAATGGAGTAGATTTGCATCCTCCACTTTGTACATTGATGCTTAGTGAATCTATCAAAACTGACGGCAAGGTTAATCAGTTCAAATCAAATGTGTACCAGGCCACCTGTTAGGCAGATATTCATACTAATTTCCTTTGTGATATTCTCTGTTCTCCAATGTTATTCAAGAGGCACATGCTGTTTTGCAGAATGAGATATGTTTTATGTTATCACTGCAGTTTCTGTCAAAGGCAAAATTATAATAAAAAAGGATAGCCATTGCAACACACAAAACAGCTGTTTAAAATCAAACTAAACTTATTGAAAAAAAACAGTTTAGATTTATGAATGCACAAAATTGAAAATAGTTGCTGGCCTTTCTATCAGGAGGAGGGTTAAAGGGGAACATTCACTTAAGAAAACGTTTTTGTGTAGTGGTTTCAAGATTAGCGGTGTTTTTTATTTTAATGAACCTATTTTGGAAGACCTTAAGGGTTACTATGCGGCGCTTCCGGGTTCCACAGCACTCTGTAAGTGCGGCACACAGCCGCAGGACTTCCCACCTCTCTCCCATCTGCCCCAGGGAGCGAGTTCAAGATTCCCTTCGTGGGGGCATTTATGTGGGCTATCGTTACAACAAGCTCCGTTTACCATGCTACTGAGATTGTAACCTTAGTAGCATGGTACATGGAGCTTGTTGTAATGAAGGGAAAGACCTTGTTGATTCAGTCTAACTACCTTGTGTCTTGCTGCTGTGCTCAGTCTTGCCATGGTGTATCACTTTTGACATTAAACTATTTTCATCAACCTCACCTTATTAGCGGAGCCTGGCTGTTTCTCACCCAGTTTTATTCCTCCAACATGGCTGTTTCTGTTTCAGTTAATGATTGTGTTTCAACCTACATTTTAAATTGATGATCATTAGCACCTGTTTGGTATAATTGTTTAATCATACACCTGACTATATGCTACAAATCCCTGTCTTTGAAGGCAAATGGTGGTCACACCAAATATTAATTTCATTTAGATTTTTCTTCTGTTCACACACTATGCATTTTGTTAATATAAATACCCAGAGAATAAGAATATAAACAAGCAAAGTAGGGTTTAAAGGGATAGTAATACTTAATTTTTTCCTGATTTTAGTACATTGTAAAGTATTCAGTAGATGTCTTCTACTACCATTCTCATCAACAGTTTAATTCTCCTACAATTTGCTCTTCAATCTTACCCATCCTGCCCCTTTTTTGTGATGTCACCTGAAGCTCTTACAGATCTGAGATCTGGTCATATGACAGGATGGATCTCAGAGAAGGCCAAAAGACCCAAGCTATAAACATGAATCCACACTCGCGTGTGATGCACGCCTCCCTACTTCAAGATACATTGTGCACTGGCAGCTCTCTTCCTCTGCCTATACCCTAACCCCTTATAATTGATTCACCCCGGCCTCTTTATCACATCTCCCCCTGCCCTTTTTTCTCCTACCTGAAAATATCTCGAGTTTATCCCTTTGAGTGCCAGAGCAGTACGCAACGCATTGCAAAGCAATGTGTTGCGTAACCCTCTGGCACTCAAAGGGTTGAATGTAACATGCCACTCTATCATTATTGCTCTTACATTACCACCACCCACTCCATTTATGCATATTGCAGTTCTTCCACTCCTTATATCCCCTGCTGCCGCACCCTCCCTTCACTTATCGCTACCATCAATCCACACACTCTGGCCATTAACAGGAAAAATCGACTCATGACAGAGAAAGAGAACATAAATTAACAACATATGGAGTGCAGCAGACTATACTAACCCCTGCAATGCTGGCAGAAAACTGTCCTTTACATGTTACTGTAACCAAATAAACTTCTAGGTATGCGGACTAACCAAATAAACATCTAGTTACGCAGGAGTGCAGGCACGGGCAGTGAGCTGTATCCCCCTTGATGGTCATAGTACGTCATGGGTCGATCTGAGTTAACGACCCATGACGTACTATGACCATCATGGAATTCCGGGCTCCCCCCGCAGTTGCACGCCATTCCGGCAGGAGCAATACAAAAAAAAATCCTCTGTGGTCCTTAACTGACTGTGCTGTGCCGACCGTTAAGGGATTAGATCAGTCTCGCAGCTGCTCTATAACCTTTTGAGTGCCAGAGAGGAATCCAGCGCTGTGAGACTGATTTGAGATACAGCTCACTGCCTGTGCCCGCATACCTAGATGTTAATTTGGTTAGTCCACATACCTAGAAGTTTATACCTCTGTCACTTGGGCTTAAAAGCACACAAAGCTGGGAGCCAGGGAGGTTGTATAAGAGTGAAAGCTGCAGAGTCAGTGTTTACACGGCAATGGGATTTTGCTTGACCCTTTGTGGTGCAGTGTGACTCTGGGTACTGTACTGTATTGTTGGTTGTTGCACTTGGTTAGAAATTGCTCACACATAAATATTAGTGACTAACTCTTAGATGCTTGACAGAGAATGTGGGAGTGGGGAAGAAAGCTCTAGCGAGACTCTGGGACCTTTTAGAATGAATGAGTTGCTCGTGCATGCTCAAATAAAGCTTTACCAGGAGTGTGCCGAATTTGAATATTCTGGCGAGAGCGAGCTCCACAATAGGAAAAAGAAAAATGGCATCTGAAATCTGCTTATGTATGAGTAACGATAACAGAAAAATGAAGGGGGCGGTGGTTAATATTATATGGAGTAAAGACTAAAGACGGTTTATGTACATACAGTATTACTATCCCTTTAAATATCCATAAATAAATCTAAGAATCAAAGCAACAAAACACTATTCATTTTGTATTAATAAAGAAAATGTAGCCTAACCTGATGAAAGATGTTATAGTATGTCTTTAAATAATGAAGGTGGAGATGAAATGGCAACAATAGATGTCTACGTTGAATGAGATAAAGATGATGCAATGATATTATGTCACAATGTATCAGAAATCAGTCTCATCTGTATGCTTCTCGTGTCACTACTTCAGTAATGCTGTCTTGTCAATCTTTCAATAAACTTGTGAACAAACAATAATGGAAAAGAGCACAGGCTGAAACACAACAGAGAGAGTGATCTCTACGAGTAGAGTTTTAATACTATAATAAAATAATTAGAGCCAAATAAACACTCACATATGCACTTCTTGGGCACAATACCCCTTCAGGTCCTACCCCTTTGATGCCTTTATGTTGTGTTCTCTGTCTCTTCTTACCTCTGTATATCTTTTCTCCCAGATGCTTCCTTCAGTCCTCTGTGTATTTATACACAGTCTTTATTCAGATTAGGAGATCTTCTATTATAGTAAGGATGGATGCAACGACAAGGAACTACAGGGGTTAATAACTAATAAGGGGGAGAGGCAAGTAAAACCTCAAGGGTGGGCACAAGGTAGGACCAGTTCAATACACAGAAACATACAATTTGACGGTAGCTAAGAACTATTCGGACCATCTAGTCTGCCCATTTTTCTTACTGTAAAAACCTTAAACCTTATTTGATCCTTGGTCTCGTCTTATTTTCAGCATAGCCTTATGCCTATCCCATGCATGCTTAAAGGGATAGTAATGCATAAATGTACAAAAACAATGTTCTAGGGTTTATCCCCTTGAGTAAAACAAGAGTACTCCCACTGCTGAAAGGTGTTTCATTCAAAAGTTATTAGACCTCAAAGTTGAATTTTTAGGTGCAATACAGTGGCCTGAAATTGTACAGTGGTGCTGCTGCTACACCATCGTATGGAGATTTATGGTCTATGGACCACAGCTGTCCATAGGATAGTGTAACAACAGCGACACTGTACAATTTCAGGCCACTGTGATATTGCACCTAAAAAATTCAACTTTGAGCTGTAATAGCTTTTGAATAAAACACCTTTCAGCAGTGGGAGTACCCTTTTTTACTCAGGGGGATAAACACTACAATATATATTTTTTTTACATATTAAGTATTACTATCCCTTTAAGTTCTGTCACTGTATTAACCTCTACCACTTCTGCTGATAGGCTATTCCACTTATCTACAACCCTCTTAGTGAAGTAAAACTTTCTTGCATTACATCTAAATCTCTGTCTCTCTAGTTTTAGTCTATGGCCTCTTCCTCTTCTCTTCATGGATTGAATGTTTCTATCATATCTCCTCTCTCCCAAGCTATACATGTTTAGGTCCTTTAGTCTATCCTGATATTTCTTATCCTGTAAACCATGCACCATTTTAATAGCCCTTCTCTGAATTCTCTCTGGAGTATCTATACCCTTCTGGAGACGGGGTCTCCAGTTCTGTAGACAATACTCTAGGTTAGGTCTAACCAGACATCTGTAGAGTAGTATGACCACTTCCCTTTTTTCTGCTACTAATGTCCCTAGCTATACAACCCAGAACCCTGCTTGCATTCGCCGCTGCTTTTTTACATTTCCTGCCTACCTTTAAGTCCTCAAGAAATAATTACTCCCAAATCCCTTTCCTCTGAAGTCTCTAACAGCATAATGCCCATAATACTATATTGCACCTTGAGATTTTTCCGTCCCAAGTGCATTATTTTACATTTATCAACATTAAACTGCAGATGCCATACTCTCCTCCATTCTTTTCATTTACCCAAATCATTTGTCATTTGACTTATTCCATCAGAAATCTCTACACTGTTGCAGATCTTTGTTTATCATCTACAAAAATGCATCCCTTAAATAAAAATAATGGGCCCCAGTAAAGATCCCTGAGGACCAAAATATGTGTAGTACCCATGCACATTTATGGACAACTGAATCAAGGATTCAGTAATGGAGTTCTGGGCACAAGTTAGCACATTTTTATCTCCTTGTTTGGATCACGTTATAATATGAAGTAAATAATGACCCAAATAAAAATAATACAAACATAAGCAATTCCAATAGTTTCTCATATAAATAGTAAAAACCTGATACTGTAATGTATATATACAAAAATCTACGTGACCCTGGTTTGCTGTTGGGGAGTGTCTGGAAAATGTTGATTGGTTGAGGAGGAGGCACAGCTGCGATTCTGTTATAAAAAACAAACGTTAGCCACTGACTTAGGAGGAGGCAGCTGGGGATGAAGAAGATTTAGAGGAGGATGAGGAAGGGGTAGTGAAAACATTAAGGAAGTAGTCTTCTAAGATGAGACATTACAAAAGTTCCTCTCCTGTAGGATTTTCCTACCCTCGCACCCTTATTAGTTATTAACCGCTGTGGTCCTTGGATCCATCCTTACAATCATAGAGGGTCTCCAAATTTGGATAAAGACTGTGTATAATTACATGGAGGACTTTGCACTGAAGGAAACATCTCGTGGAAAAGACATAAGAAGGTAAGTAGAGATGGATGACACAACTTCAAGGCATCAAAAGGGTAGGACCCCGAGAGGCATTGATCCCAAAAAGGGCATATGTGTATATTTGGTTCTAATTAATTTATTTTTTTAATAAAATGATACACTTCATGATCTCTCTCTTTTATATTTTGTTCTGAGAGTTTTTTTTATGATCAGCCTACCTTTTGGCCCATTGGGAATTAATTGAGTTGAAGGAAGCTGTCTGTGAGAGTAATCGATCTCTGGTTACTTGAGGAGGGACAGGCAAATAATTTATCTGCAGTATCGTTGTGGTCTGAACCCTGGTTATGCAGTAGTTATATGTAATGTTATTTATGAAATATGTGCTTACACTGACTATATAAAAATAATTGAGGTGCAACCTATTTGTATATTTTTCTTTTGTTTCAAATGGGGTATTATTCCCTCTAATTTATGAAACTGCTAAACTACCTTTATTTTCATATGGAGGTGCAGGCCAGCACCTAACAAGGTAAAGCACTAGTTGTCATACTCTATTCACGTAGATTCTTATTTTTGTATATAAAATAGGTATAAATTATGGTGTTCTAGTGCGGAGTTTTGTTTTTTCGTTAATATTGCAATAATGCCTATTTCAGTGTTGGAGATCTTTACAGTCCACAAAAGAAATTCTAAATAGATAATAATGAAAAAGCACCACCTAGTGGTCACTTCCATAGAATTTTCTGGATTAAAGGGGAAAAAAAGATAAAACAAAATAACATTGAGCTATTATAACCTTTGAATTATAGCTGGGAACTTGCCAGGAGACTATGGATTTAGAGTAGTGTCTCCGGGTGAAACCTTAAATTCTCCAGGCATACCGTATGTGCATTTGCTGCTCCAGCCTGCACACATTTCAGAATCTAAACCTCCTGAGTCCTGTACTGGACCATTTATTGTGAAGCATCCCAGAATATCCGCAACGAAGTTGTGACCTGTGTGTAACCTGATTATTATGACTGTGCAGCAGCTAATGGTGATTGGTGTTGCTGTGGCTGGAGCGGAAAGGAGGAAAAGCTATGTGATGATGAGAAATGATGACACTGCTTGCGTGGTGTCAGAGGAGTGCGAGAAGCAGTGAAAGCAGCAAAGCAGAGAACCTGTACTGTACTGCGTACCTCTTTCCAGACAGCCAGTGTTGTTGTTGTAATGTAAGTTCTTTTTAGTTCATGAACAATAAATTAATTTTTATCATCATTAATTAAATCATGAGTAGTAGTAGAGCAGTGGGCAGTGTGGTGGCTGTCAATGTGGTGGGATGGCTGGGAATGGTATAAAAAGTATTACTTCCAGTACAACATTAAAGAAACATGGTAGCAAAAGTTTTTTTTTTATCTCCAGGTGAGCGATTTCTGAAAGTTTCCAGGTATATACTGAATGATCAGTGGGTGAACCCATACTTTACAGAAAAAGCCATTCAATATATATATGCTTTTCCACAGTAAAACATCACTGTACCTTTAATAATGATCTACGTTTTTATGCAAAACACCTGAATAAGGTGTCAAACAAGAATGAACCAGCCAAGAAGTGATGAACAAATGTGTTAGCTTTATTGTGCCTGCCCTCTTCGGCATCCGACTACAACATCTTTATGCTCTGTTCACATAATTCCACATACACAAATATCCTTTATTTAATGTTGCTTTTTGCCATGGTCTGGGCTTTGCACACTCCTTTCCCCTTCACTTCGAATGGGTCTCCTTTGTATGTTGCCACACAATTGTCATTAGTAAGAAGATCTGGTTGTATCTGCTCCCATGTTTTCTTCTTGGGATTCAGTTCCTTGTCAGGTTCTCCTTCAGAAGGAATAAAAATAAAATGTTATTGATGTATTCAGTTATTTATACTAAACACATTCCTGGAGAAAGTTAATAAACAATTCTTTCACATAAATGTATTTAGTTTCAAGAACAGAGACTTTTAAGACAGATACAACGTGATCCAGATTCTTTCCTCCTGGAGGGAAAAAATGCTCACTGGCAATAATAGTCATTTCTATGTTCTACTCTGTATGGTTATAGCAGTATCTAATAACCATTAGATGCGTTGTCTGGAATACAGACCAAACAGGAGAAACTGAATAGATTCTGAATACACAAACAGGGCTTAACACTTGGACATCAGTGGAGGTTTTTAAGAAAATATGGCAGCATTAACCTTGTGTATAATAAAGACTCCTTCAACACATTGCCAAACAATGCATTACACACCTCACTAGGATACCAGACAGGTGTAGTCAACCTTGCACCATCCAGCTGTTGAGCACTACAATTTCCATCATTTCAGACAGCCAGCTGGAGATGATCGGAATTGCTGTCCGCAGCAGCTGGAGGGCCTCATGTTAACCATTCCTGATCCAAGCGATTACAGAGGTTTTCCATCTGCAACGGAATATTAGTTTATGCTCCCTTTGAGTGCCAGTGAGGTATCCAACACATTGCACTCCAATGTGTTGGACACCACTCTGGCACTTGAAGGGTTAAAGGAATAGAAATAATTTTAAGGGGAAATATAGGGAGATGTTTCATTCAAAAATAAGTACAGCTCAAACGAGATCACAAAATGCAATCTTCTTATGCTGCCTTTCAAAGGCTTCTGATTGTAGTCTTCCATACAAATAATAGCAGAAGCTCTGCTGAGTGGTGACTTTGGAAATGGAATTTTAATTAACGCTTTGAGCAACAGAAACTATATACAGTGCAGGACCCCATCCCTGACGGTGGATTGTGGGACTTGCATTCCAATAACAGATGGAGTACCACAGGATGGACACCCCTGGCTGAGGATGGAGGGAACTATAATTCAATATTATGGAGGACCACAGGATGGACACCTCTGGTTGAGGTTGGTGGGAACTATAATTCAATATTATGGAGGACCACAGGATGGACACCTCTGGTTGAGGTTGGTGGGAACTATAATTCAATATTATGGAGGACCACAGGATGGACACTCCTGGATGAGGATGGTGAGATATCTAATAGAAAAATACTTGGAATACAAAAGGATGCCCATCCCTGGCTGAGGGTGGTGGGAGGTGTAACAGAATAATACTTGGAGTACAACAGAATGCCCGTCCCTGTCTGAGGATGGTGGAAGGTGTAATAGAATAATACTAGGAGTACAACAGGATGCTCATACCTGGGTAAGGATGGTGGGTGCTGAAATGCATGAATAAATGTAATAGACTAATACTTGGCGAACTGCAAGATGCCCACCCTTAATAAGGATAATGGGGGCTGAAATCCATTCATAAATGGAGTACCACAGGATGCACACACTGGATGAGGATGTTGGAACAGATGGACAGACAATGAGGCTGATTAAGAACTGGAGCAATTCTGGAGCAAACCAGCTGCATCATAGGGAACAAATAAATATTCTCATCTACTTAAAAGAGGATTTTAGTCTTACCTGTTAAATCCTTTTCTCTCATACAGGTTACTGGTAACTCTGGGTAGGGGATCCGCCCCTTTAATTGTAGGCAGGAAAAATTCTAGAATTGTATGCAGGGGGTGGAGCCTACCTTCCCTCCTTGGTTGCAGCTAGCCAACCAGCTCCAGAAAGATTTGAGACACTAACTATTGACTAGATAGTGGAAGGGAAAGAAGACTCCTGTGAGCATGACCCCGAAGGACCCCCATGGTCTGCCACAGGAGAGCCAAACATGGTCTCTTGACAGGGTGGGAGATCAGTAACCTGTATGGACTAAGAGAAAAGGATTTAACAGGTAAGACTAAAATCCTTTTTTCTCTGTCATCCAATACAGATTACTGGTAACTCAGGAATGTCCTACCATTGGGTTTCCCAGAGGCGGGAAGTAAGGCAAGGACCAGGTGCAAGGCCCCCAAAGTCACCAGAACAGATATGAACCATCAGATCAGAGATACCCCAACAAAACAATGACGTGTCAATGGACACTGAACAGGGGTAACAACACCCCAACTGTTACACAGCACATTGAACTAGAGCCAACGGGGCTCAAAAGTGAAGGAAGCACCAAGAACCGAAGAAAATCCTAGACAGGCAAGACTGCCTCCAGGATTTTCCTCCCAAAGCTAGCGTCAGCCGATGCCAGCACATCAACATGATAGTGCTTCGAAAAGGTGTGCACAGATGACCAAGTGGCCGCCTTGCACAACTAATTAGCAGAGGCCTGATTCTTGTAAGCCCAAGAGGCTCCAATAGACCTTGTAGAATGAGTCGTGACCTGAAAGGGGACAGCCTTCTTCCTCAGCTTGTAAGCCTTATGAACAGTGGACTTGATCCAGGAAGAAACAGTCAATTTGGATGCAGGTCTTCCTGCCCTGGGACCCTCAGGAATGATGAACAGCGCGTCAGAATGCCTCCTTGTCAGAGGTGGGCTCAGGGCAGAAAGAGGGCACCACAATTTCCTGATTGATGTAGAACTCCGAAACCACCTTCGGAAGAAACTCCTGAGAAGTGAGAAGCACCGCCTTGTCCTTGTGAAACACCAAATAGGGTGGTTTACCGGACAGAGCATGTAACTCCGCGACACGGCAAACAGACATGATTGCCAGGAGAAAGGCAATTTTCCACGTCAGCAGGAGTAGAGGAATAGTAGCCAAGGACTCAAAGGGAGGGTGCTGAAGGACGCCCAAGACCAAATTAAGATCTCACTGAGAAGCGGGAGTCTTAAAGACAGGACGAGTATGAGCAACACCCTGGAAGAAAACCTTGATATCAGGAAGAATAGCAATGCGTCTCTGAAAGAAAACAGAGAGAGCAGAAGTCTGAACCTTAAGGGAACTCAAGCTGAGGCCCTTATCCACACTGTCCTGCAAGAAGGCCAGGACCGTAGGCAGATCAAAATCCTGAGAGAGATCCCTATCAGCACACCAAGATAGGAAGGTCGACCAAACACAATGGTAGGCCTTAGAAGAATCCGGTTTGCGGGCACTAAGCATAGTAGCCACCACACTAGAAGAAAAACCCCTCTTTTTCAGTATTGAGGATTCAATTTCCAAGATGTCAAAGCTAGACGATGAACATCCTCCTTCCACAGGTAACCCTGTAGAAGAAGATCCAAAGAGCAAGGGAGCCGGAATGGCTCCGCCACTGACAGATCCAGAAGCTCCAGAAACCAAGCCTGCTGAGGCCAGGAAGGAGCAATCAGAATGACTGGACAATTCTCCAGAAGTAATTTCCGTAACACCCTGTGCAACACTGGGATAGGAGGAAAAATGTAGGCGAGAGGGAAAAACCAAGAAATGGACATTGCATCCACCGCCAGAGCTAGAGGGTCCCTCCATCGAGAGCAGAACCTCGTAGCATTCCTGTTGTGTCTTGTCACCATCAGGTCGATGTAAGGAAGACCCCATTTCAGAACAATGAGGGCGAACACCTCTGGGTGCAGCTCCCACTGTCCACTGCGTGACGACTGAGGAAATCTGCCATGACGTTGTCTACGCAAGGAATGTGCACTGCAGATATAGCAGGAACGTGTTCTTCTGCTCAAGACAAAATAGCCTTGACCTCTAACCAAGCGGGGGGACTTCTTGTTCCGCCGTGCTAGTTGATGTAAGCCACAGCCGTGGAGCTGTCGGACTCTACCCAGACTGGACAGTCTTCCAGCTGAGATGTCCAATGACGAAGGGCATGAAATATCGCCCGAAGCTCCAATATGTTGATAGGAAGGAGAGATTCCTCCGGAGACCACTGACCCTGAGCACTCAGGCAACCCAGGACCGCTCCCCAGAAGGAGAGGCTGGCATCCGTCTTCACCGTGGTCCAGAAGGATACCAGGAAGGATCTGCCCTTCAGCAGATTGGAGAGGTCGAGCCACCACAACAAACCCCTTCCACATGAAGAGGGAGGGACATTGACATCTTCAGAAGGTCTGGCTGACCCCTGCACACCTGGATCACAAACCGCTGGAGTTCCCTGGTGTGTGCCATGGCAAACGGTACCGCTTCTATAGTGGAAATGAATTTCCCCACTAGAGATGACAGCTTCTTGGCTGGAACTGGATCTTGAGCCAGGATCGCAGAAACCCTGTGGGCGATCTGGTGAGCTACCTCGTCCGTAAGAAACACCATGTTCTTCTGGGTGTCCAAGAGGAGGCCCAGAAAGACCAGACGCTGGGATGGAACATGATCTGATTTGTCCAAGTCGAGGATCCACCTGTGATGGGTGAGAGCATGAATGCATTGCTGAATCTGCTGATGAAGAAGTTCCGCAGAAGGGGCTTTCAGAAGCAGGTCGTCCATGAATGGAGTAACTCTGATGCCGTCCCAGTGGAAGATGGACACTAAGGCTCCCAGGACATAGTTGAAGACTTGAGGAGCTGTCGTCAGACCAAATGGAAGAGCTGAAAACTGAAAATGTCCCCAGTTGCAGGCAAAACGGAGGTACTGCCGGATCTCTTGATGAATGGTAATGTGTAAGTATGCGTCCTAAAGATCCAGAGATGCGAGGAATTACCCTGGGGACATGGCAGCAATCACCGTTCGTAAAGACTCCTGGTGATAATGAGTCCGGATCACAAAGGAATTGTGATCCTCCAAGTCAAAAATGGGATGACAACCGCCGTCCTTCTTGGATACCACAAAGAGGTTCAAGTAAAAACCAATACCTCTGTCCTGAACTGGAACCGGCTCTAGAACATCCTTGTCCAGAAGAGCCTGAATAGTGCCCTGGAACAGATGGCGTTTCTCTGCGCCCTGAGGTGTATGAGAAGTAAAAAAGCAAAAGGGAGGAAGAGAAACAAAAGGGATCCTGTACCCTTCCGTCACCACCTGTAAAACCCATGGGTCCACCACTGAATCCTCCCAAATGCTGTGATAGTGACGCAGACAACCATCCACAGCAGAGTGTGGACCAGGGTTCAGTGAGTTATGCTGGAGGAGGCTTGGAAGCCTTGGGCTTGGAGGAGACCTTGGGCTTCCATTGCTGTTTGGGCTGGGAGGAGGTGCGCGGAGCTGAGGGAACCGTCTGATTTGTCGGACATGTCTCATTCTGAAAGGAATGAAAATACTGGTTATGCTTAAGTGGTGTTTTCTTCCTAGGAACCAAGGTAGACGTGTACTCTTACCCCCTGTGGCCTCACCGATCAGATCCTTAAGATCTGGCCCAAACAAAGAAGTGCATTGAAAAGGTAAGGAGAGCAATGCTTTCTTGGAAGCAGTGTCAGCAGACCAGATCTTGAGCCAAAGAGCTCGCCTGGCAACCACAGACATGGTGGAAACCCTAGCCACCAAACGGATGGCATCACATAGGGCAGCAGAAACATAGTGCTGTGCCTCAGAAATGTTGGCAAGGAGGCTCAACATATCCGAAGTAGGAGCACCCTGGAGGACAGCAAGGGTGAGCTGTTCAGTCCAGACCGCAATGGCCCGGTTCACCCACGCTGCAGCAAATGCTGGATGCATGGCAGTACCAGCAGTGGCAAAGATGGATTTGAGGGAGACCTCAAGTTTCTTGTCAGTCCAGTCCTTTAGAGCAGAAACTTCAGACACTGGCAAGGCAGTAGACTTGGACAGCCTGGAGATAGGAGCATCCACTTTGGGAGGATGAACCCACTGAGCAAACGCAGCCTCAGAGAAGGGATAAAGCTTGGCAAATTTCTTGGAGACAGAAGATTTCCTGTCCAGAGACTTCCACTCTACAGACACAAGGCGGTCAAGAGTGGGGTTAGGTGGAAAGCAAGTAAAGGGCTTTTTAGGCTCCTGAAATACATCAGAAGGGTCAGAAGAAACCTCCTTCACTAAGGGAATGTTTAAGCCCTGATCAGGCCCTCAGCCGAGGACTCAGGATCAGAAAAAGGTCCCTAAAAAACTGAGAGGAGCCCACCGCAGAACATTCCTCAACGTCTGAATCTACCAGCAGTTCTTCCTCAGAGGAACCTGACCTGTCAGGTACACCCTGAGGCTTTGGCAGGGAAGACCTGACGGAGGAGTTGGTCTAACAAGGATGAAAGACCCCCTGTAACTGGGATGGAAAGAGTTGCAAAGTGGACCTAAGGTCCCTAGTAGCAGCCTTGAACTCTTGCACCCAACCTGGCTCTAATACATGGCTGGAGGTCCATGGAAGACGCTCAGGGACATCAGAACCTGCTGGGCATAAAGGACCTAAGAATTCTCTAGGTAACCCTGAATGACAGGAAGAGCAATACACAGTAGGGGATGCAGAGACCCCAGCATCCTTAGTCTTAGGTCTGGCCCCAAGCTCCAACAGTACAGACATTCTCACAGTGTCAATAACCTTACTGTATAAGAAATCACCCAATTACAGTGTGTAGGATTAAAGTTTCACCCCAGAAATCGCTAAAATAGACTTATCTGGCAGGCGAAGGGTTAATCAGCAGAGAAGAGAAGGAGAGTCCAAGCCCTGCATAGGATACTCGTTCTGGAAATAGCAAAAAATGGCTGCCGCGGCAGGAGCCGATCAGAAACAAGCCTGAGAAGTAAGCTTTCATGGGAAATGTAGTTTTCCCAGAAAAGTACCCCATACAGTGCCCGAAGCCCCAGAGCCCACCAAAACACTAGAAACATGAACCGGATGATAGCCAAGGGCAGACAAGTAAAATGAACCATCTCTGAAGTCGCTAGGTTAAACAATTACAATGATATGTCCCAAACTGTACAGTCCCATAGGAGTGAATGGAGCAATGGCGCCTATGCGGTAAAGTGGGCGGAACTCAAATTTTACAAAATTAAAAGTGTAAAACTAAAAGACATGAAACATCACTACAACATGTTAGGATACCCAAAAAACACTGAACCAGTAAGAAAAGTGTCAGAAAACCCCGTAATGAATACAAAACCAGCAGCTAAAGGGTTAAGTACCACATAACCCTGCTTCTGTGCAGAGGGGCACTGTGGGACATGTGGACCTGCAGCACTCAAATGGTTGCTCACCTTTCCTGCAGATCTTCTGTCTCCAGATGACCATGTTTAAAGAAGAAGCCTCGGTGGGCAACTCCTGAGGAAAGAACTTGTAGCCAAGATTTTCCCCCCAGGGCTTAAGGTCCACAAAAGCACCTGGTCACTGAGCTAGCCACATCTAAGGGCACTGTCAGTTATGGTAATCTGCCTAATGGTGGTATTCCATTTCTAACAGAAAAATAAAAAACTTCTAAAGCTATGGCAGAACTGTTCTCTTGCCTGTGTTATCTTCACCAAGGAATATATCTTTCT
Source organism: Rhinophrynus dorsalis (assembly GCA_037306005.1). Taxonomy (NCBI): domain Eukaryota; kingdom Metazoa; phylum Chordata; class Amphibia; order Anura; family Rhinophrynidae; genus Rhinophrynus; species Rhinophrynus dorsalis. The sequence continues at coordinate 206,504,156 of CM074718.1, forward strand.
GGAGCTGGTTGGCTAGCTGCAGCCAAGGAGGGAAGGTAGGCTCCACCCCCTGCATACAATTCTAGAACTGTTCCTGTATACAATTAAAGGGGCAGATCGCCTACCCAGAGTTACCAGTAACCTGTATTGGACAACAGAGAAATTAGGCTTTTAACCCTTTGAGTGCTAGGGATGTTGCCAGGCCTCTCTACTATTAAAGGCCCCTTTTAATCAATGTAAATGTTTATTTGTACCATACGGTGCAGCTGGATTGGCCCAGAGAGACTCCAGTTCTTCTTAGTACATCAGCCTCATACCAGCCCTAAGATGAGGATGATGGGAGATGTATTCACACAGAGAAAAGAAAGCCATGAGTTTCCCACCTCAGCTCCAGTGTAAAGTGTGGCTTGGAAAAAAGTGGAATAATTATGAGGCAAACCAACTGCAACATAGGGGACAAATAAACACCCGCCTAATACTGCTGATTTAAATGGTCCATTTAACCCCTTGAATGCTATAGATCTCCAAGAGATTGCTCTAGCATTAGAGGGGTTAGAAATCCTCTTTAAATCAATTAGGATATTCGCCACTAAGGTGTCCCAGAATTACACCAGTTTTCATTTCAAAATAAAATCCACAGTTTACCGCATTGTAAGGTCTTATCACATAAGCCAGTGGCTCCCAAGCCTGTCCTCTACCAGACCAAATATTTAGGATTTCCCAGGTTGAACAAAGGTGAGTTAATCAAAAAGACTGAGCCTCTGATTAACTCATCTGTTATCAAGCTGGGAAATCTCATGTTGTGGCTTGTTAGGGGTCCCCGAGGACAGGTTTGGGAACCACTGCCCTTAGCAAAGCTGCTATGCAGTTAACTAGATCAAAAGGGGTGCTGGAAATGTTTTATGATGAGCAAATCAGACACAAAGCAAGCAAATAAGAAGCAGCCCATTAGCCATATTTGCTGCACTGACAGAGACATATATCCTGGAAATACGATGTCTCTGCCAATTATATTACACACAGGTGAAAAAGAAAAATGCAGCTGTTGAGAACATATGGGAAGACATTTTAACCGTGTTTGCCAGAAAGCATTTAGCAGGTTTCCCATCAAATTGTACCAATTTCTTTTGGAAACTAATCAAGAGAAGAAATTGTCAACTTGCAGCCAAACTGTATTTCTCTCAGAGTTGGTTCAACAATACGTGTTTATTTTTTCATAAACAAAATAAATTGCAAAGAATATGTCCAAGAGATCTGCAGTTTACATCGGAAACCAATAAACCTCTCAGATGTTCACATCCTTACTGAAAAGGCTACAGAAAAGAGCGGCCCGTTATGGAACTGTGCAGTTTTATCAACCAGGAAGAGGATGCACTAAGATGAAGATGTGAACTCCTGGAGCAAATCAACTGTACCAAAGGGAGGCAAATAGAAATCTCCAAAATACACACAGATTTAAATGGGGATTTAACCCCTCTGATTTTTACGGGGTTAAACACTTTTAATGGAAATACGATGGTGACCTCTTTAGAATTCAAGGTCTAAAAATCTCCACTTATAGCAACTGGGATTTTTATTTATCCCCTATTGTGCACAGTTGGTTAGGCCCAGAACTGTGCAGTTCTGCTTAGTACATCAGTGTCACTGAGAACAAGAAATGTTGCTGTTCTGGAACACGATAACTACATCATAGGGTAAGAAGAAAATGTCCCAAATTTCCACAGATTTAAATAGGGCTTTTAACCCCATGAAGTTTCTAGAGGTCACCAACGCACTGCTTCACAAGTCATTGTGGTAGAAGATTTAGAGTTAAAATGGTTTCACACACTAACCCTTTGAGTGCCAGAGCAATGTGTTGGATACCTCTCTGGCAGCACAGGTTTAAGGAGCAGAAGGTACCTGTTTCTTAACCCTTTCAGGACCAGAGACCATTCCAAAGCAATGCACTGCATACCCCTTGAGTCCTTAAAGCAGCAGTAAACCTTTTTTTATAAATATATATTGTAGGTGTTTCCTGTTGAGTAAAATAATGGTACTCCCGCTGCTGAGAGATGCATATTTACACAGTTTAAACCTGTCTTTTTTACATTAGCAATGCCTTATAGGAGTCAAATTCCAAACAGTTATTCTGTTACATTCTAATGGAAAGGAAACTCAGTGAAATGCAGTTCTCCACAGAATGTGATAGAAACTGTCTGTCACTTCCTGTCAGTTAGAACTATTATGAAATAAATGCACAGTAAATTCACTTACTGATTATTTGAATTGTTATACATTTTGAATCAAATAACTGACAGCAGTGAAAGTGCTGTTGTTTTACTCAGCAGGAAAAGCTCTATAGAAAATAGGTTTTGATTAAAAAAAATTGACTGCTCCTTTAAATGAGTTAATAAACAATACGCCATACATGGGAAGTTAAAATGGAGCAATTCTACAGCATTACAGGAGACAAATAAAATGCATCATACATTTACATTGGACTTATAACGCCTTGAATGTTAGAAAGGTCTCACAAATGACAGAGCACCCTGTGTACTTTCCTTTTATGATAAACTAGCAGTTTTGGACGGCGTTGCCTGTCGTGGGTTTGTATTTGTGTTATTTTGTGTTGAAAATGTGTTTTATAGGGTGTCTGAATGCGTATATGTGTAAGTGTGAGTATGTGTGACAGTATGTGTGTATGTTATTGGATGTATATGTGTTGATTTGTGTGTCTGAATATGTGTGTGTGTGTGTGTGTGTTTGTAAATGCATATATATGTTATTGTTTATGTGTATATATGAGTGAGAGAGTGTGTGTGTGTGTGTGTGTGTGTGTATATATGTGATAATGTTACTATGTATGTATGTAGGGTAGAAGTAACTCCTCCCACACCTTACCAAGAAGTGGAATCTGCCTACCACTCATTAGGTAACCATATATAATACATGTATTCAGTACAGTAAATGTAAGACATCTTGATAGTGTTTAGCCCTGTGAATGGCAGAGGGGTAGGCAACACATTGGGGGTGGTGGTGAGAGATGAGTAAAGACTGGTTAGCGGTGAGGCAAGGGAGATATGAAGGACAAGAACCCCGTCACCACTGTAGCTGCTACTGCACATACAGTGGAACCATCTGAAAAGGGGCAGATAAGTGGGCCGCACAAGCCCAGCTACCGTACCCTTGCATACAAATACAACATTTCCATTGATTTCCATAACTGTACTACTTTTACAGCAGTCCCCTTTACATGGCATAAGTCTGCCTCCTTCCACTGGTAGTATTATGTCTGTATTGGTGGCAAGGAAGAGGCAGGCAGGATCCTAGTCGGCCAGTCACTGCCGGTTACATTTATGATTCGTGTATATGCAAAGGGCAAACTATAGCATCTGAGTCCTGAAGATGTGGATGGGCCTGAATGCCTGAGACTTGAATATCTGACAGTATCCTAAATATCTTCAGATAATGTATTAACCCTTTGAGTGCCAGAGGGATAGGCAACGCATTGCTGACCAATGCTTTGCGTACCTCTGTGGCACTCAAAGGGTTAACCCATGGTGTAATGGAAGACATTCATGTGACATAATTAAAAAAAACGTATAAACAAAGCACAGGCAGTAGGAAATTCATGACCAGGGAAGCAGTGCAGTGGCGACCAGAACATAGAGACGCATCCTTACCCGCAGCTATTGTGGCGGCAGTAGGTGGTGGAGTATGATCTTGGTTTCTTTTAGTGTCTTTTGGCCGTACATGGCGTGTCCCTTATCTAGCGTATCGGGGAAAGTGTGAGCCAGTCGAAAAGTAGCATAGGTGGTATACACGGGGGGAGGGGGGGGATTATGGAAAATAAGACAGAACAGAAGTGTAAGGGGAACGTGTGAGGCACTATACTTGGATGGGTGCTGGTGCCCTCGCTGTAATTTGCTGCCGGTGTTCAAAGGCTGCTACCGGTGTTTGCTTTGTGTATAAGTTGGGCATGTTGTGTTTTTGGATTTTGATGGCTGCAGCACCGTGGAGAGAATGGCGGCACCTGCTGCTGCAAGTAGGAGAGGTAGCGTATGGTGCTGTATTGTGTGGGTGGGCATTTGGCAACTGAATAAATGTGGGCATGGGTGATAGAAGTAGGTGGGAGAGGGAGCGAATGGTGCTGCTGCTGGCAGGAGAGGGAGCGTATGGTGATGTATTTTGTGGATGGGTATACATAGGCGTGTTTAGTTTAAAATGTCGACCTCACAAAGTTTGATGTGATTAGGAAGGCAAGATGAGGAGATCGCAGTTGGAAGATTGGGGACATTATCATATCGCTATTTCTAACATGGACGTAGCATTCAACTGTACTACAATACCCATGATCCTCACGCTGTGAGTGACAGTCAGAAAGAAGAAAAAAGTGCAGTAACAGCTGAATTAAAAGGTGTGCGAGTCACTGCAGACATTTTCACAGGAGTAGCATGGGCCCTTTGTGCCCATGCAACTCCTGTGAAAATGACGCCCCTGTGGATGTGTGGAGCAAGGGACAAAGTGGGAGTAAGAGCAGCGTTAGGATGGATGTGGACTCATTACAGAAATTTTCACAGGAGTACAATGGGGCCTTTGGCCCTGTGAATGTGTGGAGAAACTGAATGGTGGAGAGAGGCATAACTCCTCCTCCTCCTGACCGCCTTGGGGGTGTGTGTAGCACGTCTAGAGAATTGCTGGTCACCTGACCAGCTTCTCTTTTATAGAATAGATAAACAAGATTATATTTACACTAGTTGTACACGGGCCACAGTGCCACCAAGCAACGGCCATGGTGCAGTCATTCACAGTAAAGAGTGCCCGCACTGTGGCTGATATGGAGTGGGGAGCTATAAATTCAGACCGTAGTCGAGGACTACGGTCTGAATTCTGAGCCCGGCTCCGTTATCAGCCGCGGCACGGGCAGTCTGTAGTGCGCATGACTGCTGCATGCTCAGCCGTCTCTACCACACACGACAGCTTCTGACAAACAATTTAGCGAATTATTATATAGGAGATATATATATATATATATATATATATATATATATATATATATATACACACATACATACACACACACACACACACACACACATACATACATACATACATACATACATATATATTGTGTTTCTCATGGGCCTTGAAGGTGCCTCTGTTTCAGTGAGGCTGATGTACTATGAAATTGGAGCAATCCTGGAGCACATCTACTGTACTGCATAAATGAAAAGAATCAAGAGGTTTAAAGCCCCATTTAAGTCAATGGAAAATGTAGGAATTTTCATGTATACGATGAACCTGGATTGCCCAACATTTACTCCAACTTTCTTAGTACATCAGCCTCAGTGAAGCAAAGGCACCTGCAAGGCCCATCAGAAACACAAGGAAACCATTGAAGCAACAGCCTGTTTGACAGGCATATTTAAGACATGTGTTAATGTGGTTTGAATAGCCACGTTGGCAGCAGTATATAAAATGTATTAAGATAGTCAGTATAAGTCAAACAAAAATGCACAATCCATCCAAAAGTGTGTGGTAATTTCCCTCCCAGTATAAATAACATATAGGACAAATCTGTAAGGCAATGAAAGGAAACATGTGGCCCTCCTGCTGCTGCCAGACTACAACACCCATCATCCCCTGGGATGATGGGAGTAGTAGTCTAGTAGCAGCAGGAGAGCCTCACATTGCCTATCACAGCTGCAATGCCATGGTAAGGTTTTTAACTCACTGCTCACCAGAGTACTGCGCATCATGATATTCACCCCTCTGACTCTCAAAAGGTTTTAACCTCTCAGGTGCTGGAGATATGTCTAGCACGCAAGCTGTTGAGGACATCCATCATCTCACACTAAAGGCCATATTGATATAAACCATATACATTCTGGAGCAAACCAACTGCACCATAGAAGATTCACAAAATTCTCACCGAGTTAAAAGGAGGTTTTACCTGCTTAGATGTTAAAAAGGTTTAACGATAATGCAGAAACAATATATTTGAGACCGCTCTAGCCCTGAAGGGGTGGAAAGCCCCATCTAAATCAAAGGGGCTTTATTTGTAGACTGTGGTGCAGTTGGATTATTCCAGAATTGCACCACATTTTCTTTCTGTCTTAAGTAGACATTTATTAAAAGGATAGTAATGTTTCATAACAAAAGCAGCTCCAATTAATCATCATAGTATTTGGACTTTGGAGAGTGCTATTTCAGTTCTGTCAGAGTTTTAGTTCAAGAGTAATTCAATGACAAAGTATCCCCCTCCTGCTCCTTTTACTGATATAACATTGCTCAGCCAGAACAGAAGGGAGGTGCCCAGGTAGACTGCAGAGAGGGACAATCTTCAATTAAGATAAGAGAAAAACCTGAAAAACTTGTCAAGGGTGGCAGGGCTTTCATAGGAAGAAGATTGTCCCCTACTGTTATCTGTCTAGTCTATGGACTGAATTCCACATCTGAGAAGAGATGGCCTACACTAGGTAAAAGGGGCGGGAGGGGAAACTTTGCTTGTGAATATCTCTCAAACCATAAAGATTTGAGAGATAAGACTTATATCGTTCTTCATGTTTTTTTAATGCCTACAAAATAAAATAAAGATAAAATGAAGTATTACTATCCCTTTAAAGGGATAGTAATGCCCTCTTATAAGTTTATGCTAAATTGTAAATTAAAAAAAAATAAATTATGTGGAGCAAGGTCCCATAAAGGTTTGAGAGATGATCACAGCTAAAGTTCCCTCCTCCGTCCCCTTGAACTGATATCATTGCTCTACTGACAGCAGGAGATCTTGGTCCTGGGACCAGCCAGCAGCTCTTCAGCAGAGCCGAAATAGTGATATTTAAAAAGAACTACTTCACTGGAACGTTCTACAAAGTGTGCCTGGTTTTCAAGCACACTTTGTAGACCGTTCCAATGAAGTAGTTCTTTTTAAATATCGCTATTTCGGCTATGCTGAAGTTGCCTCAAGTTGGCCGTCTCGGATCTCCTGCTGTCAGCTTTACAGTTGACATGAGGGAGGGGGGAACTTTAGCTGCGAATAGCTCTCAAACCGTAAAGGCGTGATAGATGGGACTTGCTCCACATAATTTATTTTTTTTCATCTACAAAATAGCATAAACTTACAAGAGGGCATTACTAACCATTTAAGTACTGAGGAGAGCAACTATTCTGATATGCTGTGACCTGAGGTGATCATACCCTTTGGTCATTTAGGAATGACTGAGAGATTTCTGGAAATATGCTAGAAATCAAGCAGAAACTAATCTCAATACTCTGAAATAACCATGCATAAATATACATGTTTGCCCATAAAGGAGAAAGAGATTAGTCAACAATAATATGAAATACAGGACGTTATGCATAATAACAAAGTGGAACAATTCTGGGGAAAAACAACTGCAGCACAGGGGACAAACAAATATTCCAAAACTTCCCATTAATTTAAATATGATTTTTAACCCCTTGAACACTAACATTCAAGGGGTTGAAAGCCCCATTTAGATTAGTGGGAAGTTTTCTTTGACCTCAGTGGTGCAAATGGGTTCCCTAGAATTGCTCCAGTTTGTCTTAATACATAAGTCCTCGTTGTCCACTGATTAAGTGAAAAGTCTTATCTGTTTTATGGCCTAACACATATTTATCAAATGTATAATGATCCAGAAATGTTTCTCAAGTACTTTTCAGGTTAAATGAACCCTCCACTTTGGGCAGAAAATCTTAATGGCCACTGTGAATCTATTGTAAGTGGATTGGTTCCACAAAATAAATCTTTATTTAGAACTGGAATATTACATTCACACAGGCAGACAGGATTCATTTTGCAGGACTTGAGGACCATAAATGCCCCCCCAAATAAGTCTTCATAGGAGTTTGCATTCCTGCAATCATGTTGGCCTCCATGTACTGAATTTCCAGGTACTAATTAAAGATGAATTTGAGGGAATCCATCCAGTTAGAACTGATTTATAGTGTCCATTTACTATTAGGAAGTGTATGTGCTCTTTTAAAGGGATAGCAATATTTAAAATGTAAAAAAAAGAATATGTTGTAGGGTTTATCCCCCTGATTAAAACAAGAGTACTGCTGAAAGGTGCTTGGGGATGCGTGATTTAACAGATTACCTGGGAAGCTCTGGAAGGTGATTCTGTCCCCAGGAACTGCTCCAGTGGGAGGGTCCAAGATTTCCACCTTTTCTGGGGAGCTGGCACACATTACCATGGCTTGGGATAGAATGCCTCTCATTTTTGCAGGTTTCAAGTTACACAGCAGCACTGCCATGCGATTCTGCATCTATAAAAACATATTAAACACTTTCACAATAAGCACGGAAGAAAGAAACTGCGAGAAAGCAAACGTATGTGTACCAAAGCAATGAAAAGCAGGTGTCAGGGCAAAGCATTACACTCCTAATCGTGGCTGAGCACTATCCAGGACTGTTTCAGCCACCTGACACCAAACAAATGGATTTGATATCAATAAAACAGAATTTGACTGACGAGATCACAGGTTTCCTTGTTCTGCAGTATAATTAAGTGTGCAGCATACTTGTCTTATTTGACATCACTCTCACTTATTCCTAAATTGAGGCACATATTTGCAGATTCCAAAAGTACCTTGATGCCAAGAATAGATACTCCCAATTCCTCCCTTTTTCCACACACCTCCTTGAATTAGTTCAACATGCCTTGATTTACAGACACCAGAGGAATGACTAGTAATGGCTACTAAACAGCATATTCAAAATGGCATACATATGAGACAATTTTCACTGCATGCATATCCCTTTAAAGGAAACGTAAGAATTTTTAACGAAAAAGCATATATTGCAGTGTTGTACCAGCTGCATAAAACAAGAGTACTCCTTCTGTTGGGAGAAGCGTCTTTTCAGTGTTATTTAAGTATTGGGTTGTCTATTACTCAGCATTTAGACTTACAATTTACCATTACTAGTACCAAATAGAATTCTTGTAGATTTAAAAAAAAAAAGTTCTCATAGATATGACATTTAAACAATGTTGGACTTGCCAACACTTCCCCTAGGTAGTCACATTAGAGTGTTATTAGTGGCTTATAGCACTGTGTAGTGAGACTTCAGCAGAAAATGACATAAGACAGACTGCACTTGGACAGAAAAGCAGACATTACCCATACCTAAGTACTATATGGATTCCTATAATCAAACAATATTCCCATGGAGGGAAGCTCATAACCTATTACCCTTTAAAGGGGCAGCACCTCCTAGATGAAAATAATTGTTTTAATAATAATAATAAATTATATATATATATATGGCTTATAATTTTAAGTACTTTGCTAGTAGCCAGACCTGAAAAGCTACTCGCCACTGCAAGGCATAACATACCCACCAGGGCAAAATTTTCACTCGCCATTGGCTAGTGGAAATTTTGAGCCCTGTATAATATATATATATATATATATATATATATATATATATATATATATATATATATATATATATATACCACTACTACTAAATGGTATCAGAAACAGTAAAAATGGACATTTAGCACATAAATTTAGCACATATCCTCCTTTTTTTTCCATTTAAAACTCCCAGTGATTATGAAAAGCTAATCTGCTGAAGTAAATTTAAAGGAACAACGTGAGCTGAGAGGGCTGGGTGCAATCCGAGCAAATGGCATCATCTGAGTAGATGAAACTGAGGGCAAAGACTTTTCCAGCATCCATAACAACACATGAAGCTTGTTAAACTGTTCCTTCTTATGTGAATAAGATATGAAGCACAATTAAAAAAGAGGATTTTAGTCTTACCTGTTAAATCCTTTTCTCTTAGTCCATACAGGTTACTGGTAACTTTGGGTATGCGATCCACCCCTTTAAGTAGGCAGGAACAATTCTAGAAATTACTGCAGGGGGTGAAGCCTACCTTCCCTCCTTAGCTGCAGCTAGCCAACCAGCTCCAGAAAGATTTGAGACACTAACTATGACTAGATAGTGGAAGGAAGGAAAGAAGACTCCTGTGAGCGTGACCCCGAAGGACCCTCACGGTCTGCCACAGGAGAGCCAAGCATGGTCTCTTGACCTGGTGGGAGACCAGTAACCTGTATGGACTAAGAGAAAAGGATTTAACCCCTTAAGGACCCATGACGGTCCTGTTCCGTCATGGGTTGTTATATCCTTAATGACCCATGATGGAACTGGACCATCATGGAATTCCGGGCTCCCCTCGCGGCTGCACGCCGTTCGAGGAGTCCGGAATGCAGCCGCAAAAAAAAAAAACAACAAAAAAAAAAAACAAACTCCGTGGCCCTTAACGGTAAGACTAAAATCCTCTTTTCTCTGTCGTCCAATACAGCGTACTGGTAACTTTGGAATATGCAACCACTGAGTTTCCCAGAGGCGGGAAGTAAGGCAAGGACCAGGTGCAAGGCCCCCAAAGTCACCAGAGCAGATATGAACCATCAGATCAGAGATAGCCCAAAAAAACAATGAAGTGTCAACGGACACTAAACAGGGGTAACAACACCCCAAACTGTTACACAGCACATGGAACTAGAGCTAACCGGGCTCTGAAGTGAAGGAAGCACCTAGAACTGAAGAAGATCCTAGACAGGCAAGACTGCCTCCAGGATTTTTCTCCAAAAGCTGGCATCAGCTGACAGTAGTGCTTCGAAAAGGTGTGCACAGACGACCAAGTGGCCGCCTTGTACAACTGATTAGCAGAGACCTGATTCATGTAAGCCCAAGAATCAGAATGAATGTAGAATGAGTCGTGACCCGAAAGGGGACAGGTTTCTTCCTCAGCTCGTAAGCCTTACGAATGGTGGACTTTATCCAGGAAGAAATAGTCACTTTGGAAGCAGGTCTTCCTGCCCTGGGACCCTCAGGAATGATGAACAGCGAGTCAGAATGCCTGACAGACTCAGTGCGATGCACAAAAAACTTGACACAACGCACAACATCTAACAAGTGGAGATCCCTCTCCTTGTCAGAGGTGGGCTCAGGGCAGAAAAAGGGCACCACAATCTCCTGATTGATGTGGAACTCCGAAACCACCTTCGGGAGAAACTCCTGAGAAGTGCGAAGCACCGCCTTGTCCTTGTGAAACACCAAATAGGGTGGTTTACAGGACAGAGCATGTAACTCCGCGACACGGTGAACAGACACAATCGACAGGAGAAAGGCCATTTTCCACGTCAGTAGGCGTAGAGGAATAATAGCCAAGGACTCAAAGGGAGGGAGCTGAAGAACACCCAGAACCAGATTAAGATACCACTGAGGAGCAGGAGCCTTAAAGACAGGGAGAGTACGAGCAATGCCCTGGAAAAACACCTTGACATCAGGAAGGATAGCAATGCGCCTCTGAAAGAAAACAGAGAGAGCAGAAGTCTGAACCTTAAAGGAACTCAAACTGAGGCCCTTATCCACACTGTCCTACAAGAAGGCCAGGACCGTGGACAGATCAAATTCCTGAGACAAGTCCCTATCGGCACACTAAGATAGGAAGGTTGACCAGACACGATGATAGGCCTTTGAGGAAACTGGCTTGAGAGTACTAAGCATGGTAGACACCACACCGGAAGAAAAACCTTTCTTCTTCAATATTGAGGATTCAATTTCCAAGCCGTCAAAGCTAGATGATGAACGTCCTCTTTCCACAGGTAACCCTGGAGGGGAAGATCTGGACGAGAGGGGAGTAGGAACAGCTCTGCCACTGACAGATCCAGAAGCTCCGGAAACCAAGCCTGCCGAGGCCAGTACGGAGCAACCAGAATGACTGGACATTGCTCCAGTCTCAATTTCCGTAACACCCTGTGCAACATAGGAAGTGGAGAGAATATGTAAGCCAGAGGAAATAACCAAGGAATGGACATGGCATCCACTGCCAAAGCTAGAGGATCCCTCCAGCGAGCGCAGAACCTTGGAACCTTCTGGTTATGTCTTGTCGCCATCAGGTCGATGCAAGGAAGACCCCAATTCTGAACAATGAGGTTGAACACCTCTGGATGCAGTTCCCACTCTCCGCTGTCCACTGTATGTTGACTGAGGAAGTCCGCCATGACGTTGTCTACACCTGGAATGTGCACTGCGGATATGGCAGGAATGTGTTCTTCTGCCCAGGACAAAATAGCCTTGACCTCTAACCAAGCGGCGAGACTTCTTGTTCTGCCCTGCTTGTTGATGTAAGCCACAGCCGTGGCGTTGTCGGACTGAACTCGGACTGGGCATTCTTCCAGCTGGGGCGTCCAGTGACAAAGGGAATGAAATATCTCCCGAAGTTCCAATACATTGATGGGAAGGAGAGATTCCTCCGGAGACCACCATCCCTGAGCATTCAGGTGACCCAGGACTGCTCCCCAACCGCAGAGGCTGGCATCCGTTGTCACCGTAGTCCAGAAGGATGCCGTCCCGGTGGAGGACGGACATTAAGGCTCCCAGGACACGGCTGAAGACCTGAGGCGCTGTAGTCAGACCAAAGGGAAGAGCTGAGAACTGAAAATGCCCTTGGTCACAGGCAAATCTGAGATACTGCCGGCTCTCTGGATAAATGGCGATATGTAAGTACGTGTCCTGAAGGTCCAGAGAAGCAAGAAATTTCCCCGGAATCGTAACAGCAATCACCATCCTTAGGGATTCCTGGTGATAATGAGACCTGAAAGGGACAAAAAAAAAAACTGTTACCCTTAAGAGGAGGTTTCTTCCTGGGGACCAAGGGCAGATGAGTGCTCTTACCCCCAGTGGCCTCAATGATCAGATCCTTAAGATCTGGCCCAAATAAGGATGTACCCTGAAAAGGCAAGGACAGCAAGGCTTTCTTAGAAGCGGTGTCAGCAGCCCAGATCTTGAGCCAAAGAGCTCGTCTGGCAACCACAGACATGGACGGATAGCATCAAAGGCAGCAGAAACATAGTGCTGGGCCTCAGATATGTTGGCAAGAAGCCACAACATATCCGAAGATGAATCACCCCGATGTACAGCTAGGGTGAGTTGTTCAGTCCAGACCGCAATGGCCCGGTTAACCCATACCACAGTGAATGCTGGACGCATGGCAGTACCAGCACTGGCAAAAATGGACTTCTTGTCAGTCCAGTCCTTCAGAGAGGATGCATCAGAAACTGTAAGGCGGTAGACTTAGATAGCCTTGAGACAGGAGCATCCACCTTAGGGGGCTGAACCCACTGAGCAAGCGCCGCCTCAAAAAAGGGGTAAAGCTTAGCAAACTTCTTGGAGACAGAAGGCTTTCTGTCTGGAGGTTTCCACTCATCAGCCACTAGGCGGTCCAGAGTGGGGTTAGGTGGTTAACAAGTATGGGGCTTTAGAGGCTCCTGGAATACATCAGAGGGATCTGAGGAAACCTCCAGAACTGGGGGAATGTTTAGTGTGTTTAAGACGACCCTGATCAGGCCCTCAGCCGAGGGATCTGGATCAACTTCAAAGGGATCCCCAAAAAATTGAGAGGAGCCCACAGCAGAACATTCCTCAACATCTGAATCCACCAACAGTTCCTCTTCAGAGGAATCTGAAACGTCAGGTACTCCTTTTGGTTTGGGCAGGGAAGATCTGACTTAGGAAGGGGTCTGCCAGGAATGGAAGACCCTCTGTAACTGGGATGGAAAGAGTTGCAACGTAGACCTGAGGTCCCTGGTAGCAGCCTTGAACTCTTGCACCCAAACTGTCTCTAATGCATGGCAGGAGGTCCCTGGGATAGACTCAGGGACATCAGAACATGCTGGGCATAAGTGACCTGAGAATTCTCTAGGCAACCCTGTATGATATGAGGAGCAATGGGGATTACAGAGACCCCAGCGTCCTTAGTCTAAGGCCTATCCCCAAGCTCCAACGGAGTAGACATTTTCACAGTGTCAACAACGTTCAGAATAATTAATTATCCAATTTACAGTGTATAAGATTAAAATTTCACCCAGAAATAGCTAAAATACACTTATCTGGCAGGCGAAGGGCTAATCTGCAGAGGAGAGAAGGAGAGTCCAAGCCCTGCGTAGGATACTCATTCTGTAAAGCTCACAAAATGGCTGCCGTGGCGGGAGCCAAATCAGAAATGAGCTTGCGAAGCAAGCACTCATGGGAAATGTAGTTTTCCCAGAAAAAGTTCCCCAACAGTGCCCAAAGCCCCCTGAGCCCCCAACACACTTGCAATGTGAACCAGATGACAGAGCAGGGTCAGACAATTAAAATGAGCCACCTCTGAAGTTGCTACGTTGAGCGGTTGCAGAGATATGCCCCAAACGGTACAGTCCCATAGAAGTGAATGGAGGAATGGCGTCTATGCGGTAAAGTGTGCTTTAAAGGTGCAGAACTCAATTTTGTCAAAGTTAGAACTGAGAAATAAAAATACATGAAACATCACTAGAACATGTAATCAGACCCAGAAAACACTGAGCCCAGTAGGGAAAGTGCCAATAACCACCCCAAAACATGCCAACCAGCAGTTAAAGGGTTAATTTACCATATAAAGTTGCTCCAAACACTAACAGACATAACAGAAAGACCCAGTGAGTGCAGGAGTGTGCAATAAGAACTCCCAGGAATAACCCCTGTGTGGAGGGGCACTGTGGGACAAGTGGACCTGCAGCACTCAAAGGGTTGCTCACCTTTCCTGTAGATATTCTGTCTTCAGATTACCATGTAGTAAGAAGTAACCTCAGTGGGTAACTCTTTGGGAAGCACTTGGAATCAGGGCTTAAGGTCCACAAAAAGCACCTGGATACTGAGCTAGCTACATCTAAGGGCACTGTCAGTCATGGTAATCAGCCTAATGGTGGCATTTCTAACAGAAAAATAAAAGTTTCTAAAACTATAGCAGAACTGTTCTCTTGCCTGTGTTATCTTCACCAAGGAAATCTTTCTGGAGCTGGTTGGCTAGCTGCAACCAAGGAGGGAAGGTAGGCTCCACCCCCTGCAGTCATTTCTAGAATTATTCCTGCCTACTTAAAGGGGTGGATCGCCTACCCAAAGTTACCAGTAATCTGTATTGGATGACAGAGAAACACAGATTTTTAATATTCTGATCTGAATATTTTACTGTTCTCCTCTCAGTGTTATTCTAGAATGACAAGCACATAGAATGCAGGACTGAAATTCAGTTTTAAAACCATGTACAAGCAGGAACCATAGGCAGGGATCCACAAAAAAGGTCTGTCTATTTAAACCATGTAATATTATCACTCTTGGTTGCTTGAAAGGTCTACAGTGGAGGGTAAAGTCAAGCCATGGAGAGCTCTCTAGCATCCAAGGAGTTAAAACTGGTTTCAAAGGGGTTTTATTTGAAACAAATGGGTTCCACCACCAAAAACATTTGAGAACCGCTGACCCATAGTGAAGCAAATGTGTCAATGCTATATTAACACAGTAAGGACCAGAGGTGCGTGCCATTCATTGCCTTGCTATGGGTTGCTCATCTCTCTGGACCTTAAAGGGTTATTAAACATGGAGCACATCCAGGCCCTACTGACAGCAAAAAAAGTTTAAATAAAAATATGTTTAGCCAGCCTGGCAGTTTTAAGCGAAAGTTGTCATAATTTCCAGTGCTACTCTACATTAAAATGAAAGATTAAGTTTTGGGAATTTTTATTTTATTTTTTCCAAATATTCGGACAAACTATTTTCTAAATAGGAGCGATTTCAGCACAGATAAAGTGGGGATCATTATTAGGAGGTGCTAGAGTTCGTTTAATATGGAAAGTTCTTCAGAAATGAACCTTAAAAGCAATATAACTGAAAATTACCGCTTAAAGATAAAATATTTTCACGTTAACATTATAACATTGATTTTCCTTCATAGTAATAAGTTTTCCATGATAGTTTTGTTTTAAGACTAAATCAGTTGGAGCAATAAAAAGAAAATATCTATCTATCTCAATAAAAACTGAGTTATTGTTATTAAATGTGACGGCCCATTAGAGTTTTTATTTTGGCTTCATTATATCAACATGGTAGTACTGCCATGTTTTAAGTTCAAATGACACCTCTATAGTAAAGGGAAACTCGTTTTATGTATTTTAATAAACATGCTGACATAACTAGCAGTGTTTGGATTCTTTCTGTGTTTTATAGTTTTGGTTTAACCCCTTAATGACCCATGACGGTCCTGGACTGTCATGGAATTCCGGGCTCCCCACGCGGCTGCACGCCGTTCGGGGAGTCTGGAATCAGATTCCTAGAAAAAAAAAAAATGCTCCGTGGTCCTTAAGTGACCGCTGCGTGCAGGCCGGTCCTTAAGCGGTTAAGAACCTATGACCTGGGGGACTTGGGCCCTTAAGCAGATTGTCCCACCCCCCCACAAAAGCTAATTTCTAAGCAGCTCTGTACAGCTGCTGTAAAATCTAACTGCTGTTTAACCCCTTAAGGACCAGCTGTCCAGGGAAGTTAACTTTCCTTAAGGACTGCTTTCCCCAGCACACATAACCTGTTATATGTATTGGCAAGCTGGGCAGGGTCTGAGAGAGACCGCTTTGGTCTTGAAGCGGTCAGTTTTTACTTACGGGGCTCTACTAGGAGCAATGTAATTAAAAAGTATGTGGCGTGCCTGGCACATCACCCGTCCTTTACCCCTTAAAGATTGTAGCCTTAGCATTTTTTTTTTTTTTTTTTTTAGTTTACCAGAAAATGACACCTCTTACACTAGGCTTTGCAGCAGTATGGGGGTCCAATACAGCATTAGTTTACCAATTAAGTTTTCTCTTTAACCACTTCACAACCAGGGTGTGTGCAATGCAATGCTTCACAATATGCCGAACACTCTTCTGGTCCTCAAGAGGTTCAGCTGTAATTTTTGAATGCTTGGATAGTTTGAAAACCAGGAATTTGGCTGAAATTTTGGAATCCATGTTGGATTGCATTTTTGTATATCTTAATCTAACATTCAAACAAACAATTTAGATCAGTCAGACCCGCAAAGTAGGTGGGATGTTATTATCAGACTAGTGTACGCAATGTATTGCTTTGCAATGCGTTGCGTACCCCTCTGGAACTCAAAGGGTAAGAAGGCCGCTACCTCACTGCTCCACGAGATGCAGTCTCTACTGCGCATGACTGCATCGTGACAAACATCCTAGCAAATTATTATATAGGAGGATGGTGTTAGTTTTCCTTTAAAGTTGTTCTCATTAACATGATTATTTTTTTTCCACTCATTCCTCTAAAGGTGCAGTACCATTGTCTATTGGGTATTTAGGCTGTAATCCAGTTTACGTACATACAGAAAGTGACAACAAGCATAACACCTAGCATGAGTCCAAATCCAATCAAAGTTAACATTTTCAGCACATGTTTAGGGAAAGGCAAATAAGCCAAGATAAACAGAGTATTTTTTTTTTTTTTTTTTAAATACTGATCCAGGCATTCAAAGCACTTTCATGTCTTTCCTGCCAGAAATAAGATATGGCAGAGTTTTATTATATGGACACAATAAACGTCCAGAACATCTGAATGAAAAAAAGATTATTCCTTTTCCATGTAATTCAATCCAAAGTTTATGATGGCTCACAGAGTAGATATTTCTCTTGAAGTTATTTTCGGAAGGAAAAAGTAATTCACAGCATTTATCTATTTTTTTGTTTTTGCAAATACTAAAAATGACCAGTGGATGAACATATTATAAATTAATGGTCTTATAGTTTTACCAGCTTAGAGATGTAACGGTGGACCTGTCACTTGTAACAAATATGTGATTTTTAAAGAGCTTTCAAAACGTCCTATATTTATCTATATTTAGTTTATGCAAATTAGAAGGCACTGGCTGGCCCAAGCTAAAGGTACCTCTTCTTGGCTGTTTGAATGAAGTCAGCGCTCAAGCTGACAGCTGCAGAATCCGGTCATTTGACCAGATGGAGGCTCTTCAGCCGAGCCGAAATCGTGCAATCTAAACATTAATATTTCATTGGAACTGTCTACAAAGTGTGCTTGCAAACCAGGCACATTTTGTAGATCGTTCCAATGAAGTATTAATGATTAGATCGCAAAATTTTGGCTCTGCTGAAGAGCCTACATCCTGTCAAATGACCGGATTCTGCAGCTGTCAGCTAAAGCGCTGACTTCATTCAAACAGCCAAGAAGAGGTAACTTTAGAGAGGTATATCTCTTAATCAATAAAGGTTTGAGAGATAAGACTTACATTGTTTTTCATATTTTTTTAATGCCTACAATATTAAATAAACATAAAATTAAGCATTACTATCCCTTTAAACACGAAGACGTTGGTAGAGTGTGTGGCCAGTAGAAAAGTCTGAGAATGTATTAGCATAACAATTGGCCTTATCATACCTGGGAATGCTCAGGGTTTGACCCCAAGAACTCAGAGTGAAGAGAAAAATTATTTGGCTGAGATAGTCCAGTACTACCTCATATATGATCTGTACCAATTATTTACTACTTTAGTTTCTATATTGGTGCCATTTATACCATTAATGTGTGTGTTCAAGCAGTGATATCCGTAGGGTTGCCACCCGGCCGGTAATTAGGACCTTAGAGCCGGTGCCGGTATATATACTATACCGGCAACTGAAAAGCTGGTATTTGTGTGTGCGACATGGTCTCTTCCACTCAGCCCTATCTGCCAGCTGCTCAGGTGGCTCGCTCAAAATCGTCAGCATCCACGCACCATCACCAGCCAATGAGTGGAGAGTATTTGGACATCAATGGTCCTCATTGGCTGGCTGGTGCGTCAACGTGTCACACTCGCCTGGTGTGTGTGTGTGTGTGTGTGTGTGTGTGTGTGTGTGTGTGTGTGTGTGTGTGTGTGTGTGTGTGTGTGAGTTTTGTGAATGACAATGTGGAGTCAGGGATGGTGGCGGTACACAGGCGCTGTGAGAGTGTCAGTGCTCAGAGACTGTGGTGAACAGGAGGCAGTCTGGTCGGATGTGGACATGGAACAGCACAACAGCAGGAAGCAGCACAATCTGGACTCCAGTCCAGTCTCCACTCCAACTGACAATGAGAACAGTAAGTCTTTAAAAGACAAAAATTACTAGTATATTATATACTACTCTAACTATATTACTGAAAATAGAGAGAACAGCCTCTCCCCCTATTCTGATGGGGAAGTAGCTCCCCCCAGTGCCCCTCTCCATTCTCTTAATGTCAGCCTCTGCTCTCACAAACCTTATTCTGAAGGCATTCCCTGCTGACCCATGTGAAACATTTGCTCCTGACATCAGCAATTGCACCCGCTTGTGTCCTCCCCCTTCTCTACTTGTTTTTGATATTAGATGCTGCTCCCCAGGTGTCCACCGGTCTACATTCTCCTGATATTAGCCACTGCCCCCCCATCTGCTCTTCCTGACAGCATTTCGTCCATCATGTCCTTTTTTCA
Organism: Rhinophrynus dorsalis; assembly: GCA_037306005.1. NCBI lineage: Eukaryota > Metazoa > Chordata > Amphibia > Anura > Rhinophrynidae > Rhinophrynus > Rhinophrynus dorsalis. The sequence continues at coordinate 206,523,426 of CM074718.1, forward strand.
GTTCAATCTGCTGTTGCAAGCCAATGCTCATACTTTGCTTCATATGCTTTTTTACTTTCCATTATAGAATTTGATTGTGTGTTTGATTGCTGGACTCGGTGTAATGGCTCATTCCACAACTGGAATCATGTAATGGTCTGATGCCCTGCTGTACTAATGTAATTGTATATTGCCATACTGATCTTTTATAGCATATTTCTCATATATTGCTTGTTCAGCCAACATCTCGCAACTCTTTATAATGTCCGATTCTATCTTATTTCTTATTGTGTGCTATAAACAGAGTTTCTCAACCTTGGTCCTCAAGTACACTGGTGATTCTAGCTATTGAAATTCTGCACTAATCTCAAGTGTACTGAACACATTTTGCCCTGGTGTGAATGCTTATATTGGAACAAACTGTGTTGCATGATGCAAGGTAATGCAGCTTGTCGCAACTTTCCTGCATCATTTATTTTAAAGAATAAAGTTTACCAGAGTTGACCTGCTCAGCTACCTTGGGTGTAGATCTGTTCACATTAGCCAGCTGGAACAATGCTTATCGCTACAGTCAAAGGATGGCTGATCCATGTGGGAATCAACCAATGAGATATGGCTGTTTCCTGCTTGGGTCACCTTCCGCCACACCTTCATTAAATCCTTTTTTCAGGCTGACTTGTTCATCTGCGTATTGGCAGTGGAACCACAAAAAAAAAACAAAACGTACTGTTAGGAGTATGAGGACAGAGCCTGAGAAAACCTCATTTGTATCTTAGACTGTGCTTAGTCTGAGATAGAGTGCTTAGTCTAAGAGAGAGTGTGCTTAGTCTGAGAGAGAGAGAGAGAGTGTGTGCTTAGTCTAAGAGAGAGAGTGTGTGCTTAGTCTAAGAGAGAGAGTGTGTGCTTAGTCTAAGAGAGAGAGTGTGTGCTTAGTATAAGAGAGAGAGTGTGTGCTTAGTCTAAGAGAGAGAGAGTGTGCTTAGTCTAAGAGAGAGAGAGTGTGCTTAGTCTAAGAGAGTGTGTGCTTAGTCTGAGAGAGTACTTAGTCTAAGAGAGTGTGTGCTTAGTTTGAGAGAGTGCTTTGTCTAAGAGTGAGAGTGCTTAGTCTGAGAGAGAGAGAGAGTGTTCAGTCTGAGAGAGAGAGTGCTCAGTCTGAGAGAGAGAGAGTGCTCAGAGAGAGAGTGTTCAGAGAGAGAGAGAGAGAGTTTGTGCTTAGTCTGAGAGAGAGAGAGAGAGAGAGTTTAGTCTGAGAGAGAGTGTGTGTGTTTAGTCAGAGAGAGAGAGAGAGAGAGAGAGAGAGAGAGAGAGAGAGAGAGAGAGATAGAGTGTGTGTGTGCTTCATCTGGAAGAGAGTGTGCTTCATCAGAGAGAGAGTGAGTGTGTGTGTGTGCTTAGTCTGAGAGAGAGTGTGCTTTGTGAGAGAGAGAGAGAGAGAGAGAGAGAGATAGTGCCTAGTCTGAGGGAGAGGGTGGAGAGGGTCTGAGTGGTCTTGCCACTGAGTGGCTCTGCCCCTTTTGCGACTCCTCCCTTTTGTGGCTCCTCCCATTTTTGGCTCCGCCCTCACTAACCCACAACTATGGCCGGTATTTTTTTGAGGAAAAGGTGGCAACCCTAGTTATTCGGGGCTTTTTTAAGGTAATATGGCTCCCAGTGTGAAACTGTAAAATGTCCCCCTCCTTCAAAGAGTATACGAAAATAACACACATCCACAGTTACAGCAGGGCAGTAAACAACTATATCATGCATGCAGGGAAATTCACCATTACATTAACCCCTTAAGGACCGGGAAAATCAGAGATGGATTTGACTTAAGGACCGGAGCAATTCTGACCTTTTTGACTATGTCTTTGTTCAACAGTGTTTTCCCTCTTAGGCTTTTATTCCACCCCCATAAATGATATACTGCTTTTTTTTACAAACAAACAGGGCTTTCCTTTGATACCCCACTTATATGGATAACCCACCATTTACTTTATTAAAATTAAAGAAAAAGGTAAAAAAAATGTAAAAAACCCACCATTTTTGTTTTTTCTCTTGGGATCAATTGGGCGCAAAGTGTTAAATTTTTATGGAGAAAGGTATGCATGAAAGGTATGACCAGTCAGTCATACCTACAAAATGCGCAGTTTGAAGTGGCCACTGTCCCCCCGGGTGAAAATCCCCATGTCCCTTTTTCTCACCCTATTTTCCCACTTTTTTGTTCATTACATTTGGCGGTGTGTGTAAGTGTATTACATGGCTCCACAACAATCACACTTCCAATTTTGTTTCTTGAGATGTTTTTTTTTTTAAATATTTTATTTGTAAAAAAAGAAAAAAAAGTGTGTTGTTTTTATTTAAAAAAAAAAAAAAAAAGCAGGTCAGAAATTGATCTGCATCTAGCCATCCTCCTGCACCAGCAGTGAAGGGGTTAACACCCCCAGCTGCTGTATTTTTTATTTCCACTAGATGTCTCCTCTCTGCTTCTCTGTCCCTTACTTTGATGTAAGGGACGCATTGGCTGAGAGGAGACACTAGAGGCAGTAAGTAGCACTGCCTCATTCATTGCTTTAGAATGCCGGTACATGTGATCGCTGATGCAGCGATCACATGACCTGGCACAACCGACAGAGGCCGAGACTGAACTGTCCGGTACTGGACCGCTCAGTCTCAGCCTGGAATGAATGATAGCAGCGTGCACGGCGGCGCACTGCTACCATTTAACACTTGACGTACCAGGACCGTCACTGGTTCTTAAAGCAAATTTACCCTTGACTGCACCATAAGGGACAAATAAAATAGGCCCCTTGATTTGAATTGGGATTTTAACCCCTTGAATGCTAGAGGTAGCAAAAGTATTTTCCAAAATTCTATTTATTTAAATGGAGCTTTTAACCATTTGAATGCTCCAACCTCTCTAGCATTCTATTTGTTAAAAGTCCAGTTTAAAATCAATGGGGATGTTTATTTATCCTTTATAGTGAAGCTGGTCTGTCCCATAATTGCTCCAGTTTTCTTAGTATATCAGCCCCTTTAATATTAGGGATACAAAGCTTATTATAGGACAGCAGCCAGACAATAGAGCACCTCATGCGACAAGCCATGCAATACATCACTACATGAGACCAGACCAGCAATACATCACTAAATGTGACATGACATGCAATAAACTACTACAAGAGGCCAGCAAGACAATACAGCACTACATGAGACCAGCCAAACACCACATCACTACATGTGACAAGCAAGTCAACACATCACTATGCGAGACCAGCCAGGGAACGAGTCACTATGTGAGACCAGTCAGGAAAACATGTCACTATGCGAAATCATGGAATTTGTTTAAAATGCTTTTCAATAAATATGCGCTTCAATATTTACCACTGGGGAATAAGTACAAGAGAAGCAAATTAAGACCAATACGGCTAGATATGGAGGGTTGCAGGGAACTGAGAACGGCCAGATGCATCATTTAAAAAATATAAAAAATGTAAGAAAATGTGCTAACAGGCATTTGTTTGCTAACAGGGTGGATAAAAATCGATGATTTAAAAAAAAAAATATATATATATATTATATGGGTTTTTTTTTTAATTTAAATCAGATTTATTTTAATGAAATGCTTTTGGAGGAAAAATCTATCTAAAGATAGTTTTCTATTTAAGATACATTATAGTTTAAAGGTTATTCAGCATGAAATAGAGCTTACTTATGTACCTGAGGCTGTACAGTCATGCAATTATATTTTAAGTTATATTTTATTATATGTTCCAAATATGAGTGATTTGTCTATTAAACTAAAATCAGTTCTGATATTGCTGTTTTATTAATCTGACAGGTTATATTCTAAATATGACTTCTTAACCTGGTTGCAAATACTGATGGTTTTAACTACCAGCAAGAATGAGTTTTTGCATTTAAAAATCATGATTTAAAAGGATAATAAACCCCCCCCCCAACAACTTGATAGCAAAATACAGGAATCATAGAAACATACCGAACACACTTAGTCCCATCTCTCAAACCTTTATGGTTTGAGAGATGTAAGGCAAGAAAGACCTCCGCTCCCTCCCCCTTCTCATGTGTCCGCTGTATAGTGGACGTCATGAGATCCGGCTTCCAGAACCAGACGGCGGCTCTGCAGGAGCGCTGTCATCTAGATATCTCTGTATTATTACTTCATGGGTATGGTCTAAAACGTATGCCTGGCTTGCAAGCACATGTTGTAGACCATTCCTATGAAGTAATTATACAGAGATATCTAGATGTCAGAACTCCTGCAGAACCGCGAAAGTCGGCTGACCGGATTCTGCCTCTGACAGCTTTACAGCTCGTCAGGCAGAAGGGGGGGGGGGGGACTGGAGGTCTGTCTTTCCTTACATCTCTCAAACCATAAAGGTTTGAGAGATGGGACTAAGTGCGTTCTGTATGTTTCTATAATTCCTGTATTTTGCCGTCAAGTTGTTGGGGGGGTTACTATGCCTACAATTTAAAATTAAGTGAAGTATTGCAAAAGAGAGCAAGAAATATTATAAACAATTCTATAATATATAAATAACAAAAAGATTAAGGCTGACATTGGTCCACTTTAGAGTGAGACAGATGAGGATAAGGCTATGGCTGACACCTTAAGCACATTCTTTGCTTTTTGTATATAAAAAGGAATCAACAGTGCTAGGCTATGGGCATGGCTTACTGAGGACAAAGTCCAAAAGACACTAGAAATGGTTATGGCGAATTAAAACAACTGTACCTGTGGTATACACCCAAGAGTACTTAAAAAACTTAGTTCAGTAACAGCAAGACCATTCAACTTAATATTTATTGATTCTCTTTCATCATGCATAGTGCCCTATGACTGGGGGAATGCTGATGCAGTACCAATGTTCAAAAAGGGTGCAAGATGCAAATCAGAAAATTATAGACCTGTGACTTCCATTGTGGTTAAAATATTACAAGGGTTACTAGCAGACAGTATTCAAAACTATGTGAAGACTATCAGTATTATTGGTAGGAGCCAGCATGGTTGTATTAAGACTAGATTATGTCTAAGTAATATAGTTGCATTTTTTTTAAATGGTAAGCAGTAATTTGGACAAGGGAATTGCTGTTGATGGATTTTTCAAAAGACTTTAATACTGTTCCTCAAAATACATTACTGCATAAATTAAGTGGCTTCGGTTTGGAAGGTGATATCTGTGCATGAACAGCGAACTGGTTAAATGATAGATGGCAAAGTTGCTGTAAATGGAACCTTTTTAATTCAAGTTGGTCTAAAGTTGTAAGTGGGGTGCCAGAGGGTTCAGTCCTGGGCCCAATGCTTTTTAACCCTTTGAGTGCCAGAGGGGTATGTAAAACATTGCTTTGCAATGTGTTGCGTACCCCTGTGTCACTCAAAGAGATAACCTAATATAAAGTGTTGACCTAATATTCAAAAGTGAAATACTGTAATTTGGGGGCAAACATGCTTTACTGTAGGTGAGAAAATTTTTTCCAACTGATTTAAATGGGGTATTTAATGCCTTGAATGAAAGTTAAGTCTCCAAGACTTCAATGGGAATTTAGTGATTTATTTTATTTTTCCCCTAAGATGCAGCTAATTTGCCCCATAAATAATGCACTTTTGGGGAGTACATTGCTCCCCAACTTCATAGGATGCCATATTGTGGTCCCTGCTGGCCAAATGTTCCCTTATCTGCACGTCGTTTACAAGGACAGAATTGTTTGAGTGAATCGACCTGTATACAAATTGTGCCACCGTCGGTATTCAATTGACCTACCAAATGAAACCACAATGAACATTGGGCCACAGAACCTGACTTTGGCCAAACGTTCGTTGTGTGTTTTGAGTTCCCAAAACTCATGCTAAATAGCGGGAGAAATATCAAAGGAAAATGGCTAACGATTGGTGCTGACACACTGTCAAGCACAGAGCGTGAGTTCAGACACACACTCACACTCCTACACTACCCCTAACAGTGAAGTGCAACAATACTAGCCTTAACACTAGCCTAACACTCAGAACCCAGAGCTGTAGACCACTGTCCGTCTTCTGCTGTCATCTTCTATCTTCTTCTTTCTCTTCATCTTCTGTCTTCTTATCTTCTGATGCCCCTGATAAGAAAATAAAAATTTTTTGCTCCAAAAAATGAGGTATCAAAGATATGCAGTCGTTAAAGTGGAACTATCATCTTCATAATGTTGTCCCCCCCATACATTAGTAATATAGCAATAAGCAAAGGCATACTTGTATTATGTTTAATAAGTCCATGTTATTGACATAATCCACCTTCTTCTTCTAGGCATCCAGGGGACAGAACTTACAAGAGAAACTCTGTGCACCTGCGCAGGCAGCAACTTCTGTTACCTTAAGGTAACCAACGGATTTCACCACCAATCCTGGCAGTGCACTGGACAGAGGCAGTCTGTCTCAGAGGCAATCTGCGTTGCTGTCCGCTGGATGCCTCCAGCACTTCAATTCTTTGAGTGCTGGAGGGGTAAGCACGCATTGACAGCAATGTGTTGTGTACTCTCTCTGGCACTCAAAGGTTTAAATTTGTGAAGCTAGTCCAATCTGAACAACAAAAAAAAAATAATAAAAAAATGTTTTCTAATCCAGTTCGCTAAATTATTGGTTGTAGTCCAAATAGGACATATTGTGGCAGTCCAAATATACAATTTAATGAGGTAGTGAAAGGGTTCAAATACGCTGTCACCGGTGGTGGCAGCAGGAATGCAGGAAAAAAATCCTCCCCACCACCCTGTTACCTCTTGGGCTGCTGCACAAGCCTTTCTGTGGGAAATCTGAGACTGGCTTTTATATAGACAGTCTCTGATCAAAATGGTTCACAGCCTTCCACTGGTTGGGAGGTGTGCTTACACACCTCCCAGCCAATCAGCTCCTAGTGGGTTTCATCATCCCCCCCACCGCTAGAACCTGATTGTCTCAGGCAATGGCCCGAGAGGTATCAAGGATTGTATTAGAAAACTTTCTTCCTGAATAGGACAAAATATTATTCTTTTCGATTTGGACTGGCTGCACGTATTTAACGACTGTATATCTTTGAGTCATAATTTTTTGGAGCAAATTTAATGTTTACTTTTTTTCTTCTTTTCAGGGACATCTTTGGGACAAAGAAGAAGAAAAGACAGATAAGAAGATAAACAGAAAGAAGGAGGAGGAAGATAGCTGATGACAGAAGAAGACTGAAAGTAGCTGACCAAAGTGCTGAAGACCACTGCTGGACATCAGGATTACAGAAGTGTTTTTTTTTTTTTCATGTGATGTTGTTAACCCCTTAAGGACCAGCGGTCCTGGGACATTTCCATCCCATGACTGCATTGATCCTTGCTGACTCGCCGGTACACGTGACCTGCTTCGTGTATCGGCGCGCCGCTTTGTGGCCTGAAAGAGATCGCTCCAGTCTTGGATCGGTCAATTCTAGGCCCTATTTTTACTTACAGCGCTCCAGGTGGAGCAATGTAAGTAAAAAGTACGTGACATACTATGACCGTCATCGGTCCTTAAGTATTTAAGGACCAGGACGGTCATAGTACGTCATGTAGTTCTTAAGGGGTTAACTTAGATTAAACCTGTGAGTGCCAGTGGGGTTTGCAACTCTGTGCAATGTGTTGCTTACCCCACTGGCACTTATAGGGTTAATTTTACTAACATTAGATCCATTTTTGAGTACTTTGGATGTATTGATGTGAGGCTTAGGGCCCCATATCAATACATACACTGGTCACTTCAGGGTTGTTTTGTTGGTGTCTTTTGGCTTTTTCCCCCGTCAATCCCTGCGTCAGAATGTTAAAACATGTGTTAGGGGACTTTGCGTCCAAAAAAAGTGGGTCCTTAATGCATCTTAATGCCCAACGCATGGAAATGAATGGGAATATGAGATTTATTTAATGGGTTCCAGTGGGCACTATCTTTAGCTCCAGATGTGCGCTTTTTTTTTAACCAGTATTTTTTCATAGTACATGTAATTGAATGGCTTACCGTGCTTGAAAAAATGTCATCGGCTGTCTCGAGGAGACAAGTACACATTAAAATAATGTCTGAACTGGGGGATGTAGTGGGTGTAGAAATTGCTTTATTAACCACTTAAAGGGATAGTAATGTTTATTTACTATTACTAATTGGAGCTGTTGTGTTTGTGAAACATTACTATCACTTTAAGGACCTGAGGGGTGTGCAACGTATAGGTCCTTACACTTCAGTCAGCAGATGGACTGCACACACACTAGTAATAAAATGCTCTTTTCTCTCTGTGTAACTTGAAAAAGTTTTCCTTGATACATACCTTACCTAAAGTATCGTTTGCAATGATGAAGATGTAAGACTATAAAACATAATTGCCCAGATGTTTCATTTTCTTATTATTGTTTTATATCTGTACTTAAATCCGCATGATTCATATCAAGCGCAGTCCTTATTTCCCAGGTGCACTTTGTTATTTATGTAAGTGTTTATTTTAAAGCTCAAACAAGCATCACAGACAATTATATAATTACTTGAATGACTTGGCAGGACATAGATCTTCCCTGCCATACTCAAGGGGATATTGATCAGCAGTTTGTAATGGCTCCCAAACTTAACATTAACCTTGGCACCAAGGACAGCCATAAAAGGCTAGTCCCAGTAGAAAGGAATGAAAAAGATATAATATCCTTTAAATTAGATCCTATTTTTCCCCTATTTATTGGTTCATAAAACAGGGATAAAGCCGCACATGGAAAATAGAATTACAGCATTGCAAAATAGCCTTGATGGAGTATGATTCTGCAGGTAACATGGGCCTCTTTTGACAACTGACAGATAGGCCTTTAAAGTTCTATGGCTGCATTCAATAATCTAAAGAGAAGCAATTCTGAGGAAACCTACTGCACAGCGGGGAGAGACGAAAACTTCCACTAATTTACATGGAACTTTTAATCCCTTGAATTCTAGAGAGGTCTTCAATGTATTTCTTCACAATACTTTGGAGACCTTTCTAAAAAGCCCCATTTAAATATGTGGGAGGAGGGGTTATTTACTGTCAGTGGTGCAGTTGGTTGCCTCCAGAATTGCACTTCTTTACATTACTGAATATGATCCTATGTAACTAACACAAAGGGCCATATTCATTAAGTTAAAGAGGTGAAATTCCAGAGCAAACCAACAGCACCGTAGGGGACAAATGTTCATAATATTTTACTTCTGGCTTCTAAATGTTCATGGTATTTTAAATATGTCTGTACATTGACCCCTCCACTGGCTCCTAAATGTTCAGGGAAAGTTATGTACATCTGTATATGCACCCCTCCACTGGCTCCAAAATGTTCAGGGTATGTTATATGCATTTTATATACTTCTGTATATGCACCCCTCCACTGATTCCTGAATGTTCATGGTATGTTCTATACATCTGTACATGCACCCCTCCACTGGCTCCTGAATGTCCATTGTATGTTCTATACATCTGTACATGCACCCCTCCACTGGCTCCTGAATATTCATTGTATGTTCTATACATCTGTACATGCACCCCTCCACTGGCTCCTGAATGTCCATTGTATGTTCTATACATCTGTACATGCACCCTCCACTGGCTCCTGAATGTTCAGGGTACTTTATATGCATTTTATATAAGTCTGTATATGCACCCCTCCACTGGCTCCTGAATGTCCATTGTATGTTCTATACATCTGTACATGCACCTCCACTGGCTCCTGAATGTCCATTGTATGTTCTATACATCTGTACATGCACCCCTCCACTGGCTCCTGAATGTCCATTGTATGTTCTATACATCTGTACATGCACCCCTCCACTGGCTCCTGAATATTCATTGTATGTTCTATACATCTGTACATGCACCCCTCCACTGGCTCCTGAATGTCCATTGTATGTTCTATACATCTGTACATGCACCTCCACTGGCTCCTGAATATTCATTGTATGTTCTATACATCTGTACATGCACCTCCACTGGCTCCTGAATGTTCATTGTATGTTCTATACATCTGTACATGCACGCCTCCACTGGCTCCTGAATGTTCATTGTATGTTCTATACATCTGTACATGCACCTCCACTGGCTCCTGAATGTTCATTGTATGTTCTATACATCTGTACATGCACCTCCACTGGCTCCTGAATGTTCATTGTATGTTCTATACATCTGTACATGCACCCCTCCACTGGCTCCTGAATGTTCATTGTATGTTCTATACATCTGTACATGCACCCCTCCACTAGCTCCTGAATGTTCATTGTATGTTCTATACATCTGTACATGCACCCCTCCACTGGCTCCTGAATGTCCATTGTATGTTCTATACATCTGTACATGCACCCCTCCACTGGCTCCTGAATGTCCATTGTATGTTCTATACATCTGTACATGCACCCCTCCACTGGCTCCTGAATATTCATTGTATGTTCTATACATCTGTACATGCACCTCCACTGGCTCCTGAATGTTCATTGTATGTTCTATACATCTGTACATGCACTCCTCCACTGGCTCCTAAATGTTCATTGTATGTTCTATACATCTGTACATGCACCTCCACTGGCTCCTGAATGTTCATTGTATGTTCTATACATCTGTACATGCACGCCTCCACTGGCTCCTGAATGTTCAGGGTACTTTATATGCATTTTATATACGTCTGTATAGGCACCCCTCCACTGGTTCCTGAATGTTCATGGTATGTTCTATACATCTGTACATGCACCCCTTCACTGGCTCCTGAATATTCATTGTATGTTCTATACATCTGTACATGCACCCCTCCACTGGCTCCTGAATGTCCATTGTATGTTCTATACATCTGTACATGCACCCTCCACTGGCTCCTGAATGTCCATTGTATGTTCTATACATCTGTACATGCACCCCTCCACTGGCTCCTGAATATTCATTGTATGTTCTATACATCTGTACATGCACCTCCACTGGCTCCTGAATGTTCATTGTATGTTCTATACATCTGTACATGCACCCCTCCACTGGCTCCTGAATATTCATTGTATGTTCTATACATCTGTACATGCACCTCCACTGGCTCCTGAATGTTCATTGTATGTTCTATACATCTGTACATGCACCCCTCCACTGGCTCCTGAATATTCATTGTATGTTCTATACATCTGTACATGCACCTCCACTGGCTCCTGAATGTTCATTGTATGTTCTATACATCTGTACATGCACGCCTCCACTGGCTCCTGAATGTTTGGGGTATGTTATATACATCTGTACATGCACCCCTCCACTGGCTCCTGAATGTTCATTGTATGTTCTATACATCTGTACATGCACCCCTCCACTGGCTCCTTAATGTTCAGGGTACTTTATATGCATTTTATATAAGTCTGTATATGCACCCCTCCACTGGCTCCTGAATGTTTGAGGTATGTTCTATACATCTGTACATGCACCCCTCCACTGGCTCCTGAATGTTCATTGTATGTTCTATACATCTGTACATGCACCCCTCCACTGGCTCTTGAAAGTTCATTGTACGTTCTATACATCTGTACATGCACCCCTCCACTGGCTCCTGAATGTTCAGGGCATTTAATATACATCTGAACATACTAAATTTTCTGCCCCCACTGAGGTGTAGTTGGTTTTCTACAGAATTGCAACGTTTTTGCTTATTGAATATAACCAAATGTTCCCACAGCTTTTGACTTGAAAGACAAAAAAGGAATATGATGCTTCCTTAGGTTATTTCAGGTAGTGTTAAGAGGTAGATTTTACAGCAAGTCGTTCATCACGCCTTGAGTAACTAAAATAACCGAGCTCCAGAATGGGAACTTAAATACGTTTTCAGAATTTAATATCCTCTTCTTTTTATCCAGCTACAGAAGTACCGGTATTATTATTGTCAGCTGAAACTAAGGAGGCATGGGGTATTATGCCAAAAGTGAATTTCTGAGACCACACAGAAGGGATGAACAAGAAATAAAAATATGGTACAAATGGAAATGTACTTAACGTACAGGACTGCAAAGAGCCAAGAAAGAGAAATATCCACTTTTACAGTTAAGGAATTCGCTACTGGTTGATGGTTTCAATGGATGCACCAAGTACAAGCTGGACCATAGGCACAAAGTAAAAATGGGGCAAGTTCAGGGAAAACATCTGCACTACAGGGGACAAATATGAATCACCCTCACTCCTACTGATATCAGTGGTGACTGTAACAGACACTTGAACAGAACCTCCAAGTAATGGTAGGACATCACTACCAAAATAAGTTTTCTGTGGGAGGAATGCCCTGCAACCTCCAATGGATTAACAGAAAGGGATATATAGGTAAATATAAAAAATAGGATTTTAGTCTTACCTGTTAAATCCTTTTCTCTTAGTCCATATAGGTTACTGGCACCTTTGGGTAGGTGACCTGCCCCTTTAAGTAAGACAGGAAACTTTCTTGAATAAGAAGTGCTGGGTGGAGTCTACCTTCCCTCTCAGCCTGCAGTAATCAATACTCTCCAGTTAGATCGATGACGCTAACTATTGACTAGATAGCCAAAGGGAAAAGAAGACTCCTGTGAGTGTGAACTCGAAAGGATTCCCACATTCTGCCACAGGAAAGCCAAGCATGGTCCCTTGACAGAGTGGGAGACCAGTAACCTATATGGACTAAGAGAAAAGAATTTAACAGGTAAGACTAAAATCCTATTTTTTCTGTCGTCCAATATAGGTTACTGGTAACTTTGGGATGGCCAACCATTGAGTTCCCTGAGGTGGGAAGTAAGGCAAGGACCAGGAGCAGTGCCCCCAAAGTCACCAGAGCATACATGAGCTAAACGGATCATACACAGCCCTCTAAAAATCAAGTGTCAATGTACACGAAAACCGGTGTAAATACACTAGAAACTGTAACACAGCACACTGAACTACAGCCAATAGGGCTCAACAGTTAAGGAGTATTAAAGGTACCTAGAAAGACACGAGACAGGCAAAACAGCCTCTAGGATCTTCCTGCCAAAACTGGCATCAGCCAATGCCAGCACATCAACACAGTAGTGTTTGGAAAAGGTGTGCACCGACGACCAAGCAGCTGCCTTGCACAATTGAACTGCCGAGGCCTGATTCTTGTAAGCCCAAGAGGCTCCAATAGACCTGGTAGAATGAGCAGTAACCCGAAAGGGCACAGGCTTCTTCCTCAATTCGTAAGCCTTACGAATAGTGGACTTAATCCAGGAAGCAATGGTAACCTTAGAAGCCGGCTTACCAACCCTAGGACCCGCAGGAATGATGAACAATGCATCAGACTGGTGGATGGACTCAGTACAATGCACATAAAACTTAAGGCAGCGCACAACATCCAACAAGTGAAGATCCCTTTCCTTGTCAGATGTAGGATCAGGACAAAAAGAAGGCACTACTATTTCCTGGTTAATGTTGAACTCAGAAATCCCCTTCGGGGAGAAATTCCTGAGAAGTGTGAAGAATCACCTTGTCCTTATGAAAAACCAAAAAGGTAACTCCAAGACACGGCAAACAGACACAATCGTCAGGAGAAAAGCCATCTTCCAAGTCAGGAGACGTAAAGGAATGGTAGCCAAGGACTCAAAAGGTGGACACTGGAGAATACCTAAGACCAAACTGAAATCCCACTGAGGAGTGGGACTCTTAAAAGCATGGCAAGCACGAGCAACACCCTGGAAGAAAACCTTGACATCAGGGATAATTGCAAGACGTCTCTGAAAGAAAACAGAGAGCGCAGAAATCTGAACCTTCAAGGAACTCAAACTGAGACCCTTATCAACCCCATCCTGCAAAAAAGACAGGACTGTAGGGAGATCAAAGTCATGGGAAAGATCCCTATCAGCACACCAAGAGAGACAGGTAGACCAAACCCGATGGTATGCTTTAGAAGAAACAGGTTTCCGAGCACAAAGCATAGTAGCAAAGAACTCAGAAGAAAAGCCCTTCTTCTTCAAAATTGAGGATTCAACCTCCAAGCCGCCAGACCCAAACGTTCAACGTCTTCCTTTCACAGGTATCCCTCTAGAAGAAGATCCGGACGGTGGGGAAGTTGAAACGGTTCCGCCACCGACAGATCCAGAAGCTTCGTAAAGCAAGACTGGCGAGGCCAATATGGAGCAATCAGAGTGACTGGAGTTCGCTCGAGACGAAGCTTCCTCAATACCCTGTGCAACATGGGAAGAAGGGGAAATATGTATGCCAGAAGAAAACTCCATGGACTGGACATGGCATACACTGCTAAAGCCTGAGGGTCATTCCAGCGGGAGCAGAACAGCGGATTCTTCCTGTTGTGTCTCGTTGCCATCAGGTCGATCTGAGGAAGACCCCACTTCTGGACAATGAGATGGAACACCTCCTGATTCAGTTCACATTCTCCGCTGTCGATGGTGTGTCTACTTAAGAAGTCTGCTAGGACGTTGTCCACGCCTGGAATGTGAACTACGGAAATAGCAGGAACACGATCTTCTGTCCAGGGCAATATAGCTTTGACCTCCAACCAAGCTGCAAAACTTCTTGTGGTGCCTTGCTTGTTGATGTAAGCCATGGCCGTGGTGTTGTCTGATTGGACTCAAACAGGACAACTCTCCAACTGGACCGTCCAATACCGGAGAGCATGGAAGATTGCTCGAAGCTCCAATACGTTGATGGGAAGGAGACTCTCCTCCAGACATCAACGGCCCTGGGCATTAAGGTGACCCAAGACCGCAACCCATGCCGACAGACTGCCATCTGTGGTTACAGTTGTCCAGAGGGGAATCAGGAAGGCCCTGCCTTTCAGGAGATGCAAGAGGTCGAGCCACCATGACAAACTCAGTTCCAAATGTAGGGGGAGAGAGACTGATATCTTCAAGAGATCCGTCTGACTCTTGCAGGCCTGGATCACAAACTGTTAAAGTTCCCTCGCATGAGCCACGGTGAACGGGACTGCTTCCATGATGGAAATGAACTTCCCCACCAGAGACGTCAACTTCTTGGCTGGCAACAGATTCAACTCTAGGACAATGGATACTTTGTGTGCGATCTCGTGAGCTACCTCGTCCTTGAGGAACACCACCCCCTTCACTGTGTCGAAGCGAAGTCCCAGGTAAACAAGATGCTGAGATGGAACCAGATCCGACTTGTTCATGTTCAAGATCCACCCATGATGAGAGAGAACGTGAATGCATTCCTGGACCTGGTGATGCAGAAGATCCGGAGATGAAGACTTCAGCAGAAGTCGTCCCTGTAAGGAGTAACTAGGACCCCGGTCCTATGCAAGAGCAATATCAAGGCACGTAGGACCCAATTGAAGACCTGTGGAGCAGTAGACAGACCAAAGGGAAGAGCAGAAAACAAAGCGCCCTTGCTCACAGGCAAAACGGAGGTATTGCCGGCTCTCTGGATGAATGACAATGTGCAGGTATGCATCCTGAAGATCGAGGGAGGTGGGAAACTCTCCAGGAGACATGGCGGCGATCACCGTCCACAAAGACGCCTGATGATAATGAGACTTGACCACTACGGAATTGAGATTCTTGAGGTACAGGATAGGACAACATCCGCTGTTCTTCTTGTTGACCACAAACAGGTTGGAATAGAAACCGAAACCCTGTTCTGGTTCGGGAACCAGCTCCAAAACTTCTTTGTCCAAAAGGGTCTGAACCCCGGTGAAAAGCTGAAGCTTGTCTGATGCCTGAGGAGTGTGTGAAAGACGAAACCTAGGCAGCGGAAGAGAGGTAAAGGGGATCCTGTACCCCTCTGTCACGACTTGACGAACCCACGGATCCACCACGAAGTCTGTCCAGACAGAGTGGTAAAAGCGCAGGAGGCCACCCACAGATTAGTAGGAACCGGGGTTCAACAAGTCATGCCGAAGAAGGTTTGGCAGTCTTGGGCTTAGCCGAGGACTGTTTGGGTCTCCACTGCTGTTTAGGCTTGGAGGAGGCACGAGGTGGCTGGGGAACTGCCTGGGTCACTGCGCGCGCCTGTCTGAAAGTGACGAAAAAGCCAATTCTGTCTGGACTGTGGCTTCTTCTTGGGGAGGAAAGGCAACAGGGTGCTCTTCCCACCAGTAGCCTCACTGATGATGTCTTTCAGCTTAGGCCCAAACAGAGAGGTTCCCAAGAAAGGAAAGGAAAGAAGCGTCTTCTTGGAGGTTGTGTCAGCAAACCAGATCTTAAGCCAAAGAACATGTCTGGCCACCACAGACATGGTGGAAACTATTCCTATCAAACGTATGTAATCAAAAATCCCTGCAGACTCATAATGCTGGGCTTCAGAAATATTAGCTAAGAGCTGCAACAAGTCAGAAGTTGGAGCTCCTTGACGGATAGCCACTGTTAGGTGCTCAGTCCAAACTGCAATGGCTCTATTCACCCAATCGGCCGCAAAAGCAGGACGCAAGGAAGTACCAGTAGCAGAAAAGATTGAATTAAACAAGGCCTCAGTCTTCCTATCTGTCCAATCCTTGAGAACAGATGCATCCACCACTGGCAGAGCAGTGGACTTGGAGAGTCTAGAAACCTGGGCATCCACCTTAGGAGGTTGAGCCCACTGTGCCAAAGCCGCTTCAGAGAAGGGATACAATTTAGCAAATTTTCTAGACACAGCAAACTTCTTGTCAGGAAGCTTCCACTCACCCAAGACCAGACGGTGAAGAGTGGGATTGGGAGGAAAGCAGGTAGACTGTGTCTTAGGCTCCTGAAACACATTCAGAAGGGTCATTGGGATCTTCAGATGCCAAGGGAATATTTAAAGTAGTGAGGGCGGCCCTGATCAGGCCCTCAGCAGAGGGGTCAGGGTCAGCCTCAAATGGGTCCCCAAAAAACTGGGAAGACACCTCCACATAATTACCGTTGTCATCTGAATCCATTAAGAGTTCCTTTTCAGATGAATCAGACACATCAGGTATCCCCTGTGGTTTAGGCAGGGATGATCTGATGGATACAGTGGGTTGCCAAGCCTGGAAGACCCCACTCAACTGAGATGGTAACAGTTGTAAGGTAGACTTTAAACATTTAGTAGTAGCCTTAAACTCATGTAACCAATTTGGCTCTAATACATGGCTGGAGGTCCCTGGAGTTGACTTAAGGGCAGCAGAGCATGTCGGGCATAAATGACCTGAGTATTCTCGCAGACGTCCCAGGGTCCTTAGTTTTAGGCCCAGATCCAAGTTCAGATGGATTAGACATTCTAACAGTGTCACAAACGTCTCAATATATCTGGTATACGCTAAACAGTGTTTAAGATTAAAATTTCACCCCCAGAAATAGCTAAAATGCACTTATCTGGCAGGCAAAGGGTTAATCAGCTCAGGAGAGAAGGAAAGCTCCAGCCCTGCGTAGGATACTCATGAAGAGATGAAAGAAAATGGCGACCGCAACAGGAGCCAATCAGTAACAAGCGCGCAAAGCAATCGCTCATGGGAAATGTAGTTTCCCTGTACAAGTACCCCAAACAGTGCCCGAAGCCCCCCAAGCCCCCCCAAACACTCAGAGCATGAACTGGATCATAGAACAAGGGTAGACAAAAAAAATGAGCCATCTCTGAAGTCGCAACGATGAGCGGTTGCAGAGATATGTCCCAAACAGTAAAGTCTAATAGAGGTGAATGGAGCATGGCGTCTATGCGATAAAAACATGCCTTAAAGGCGCAGAACACAAATTTTACAAAACTTACACTGTGGTAAAAAAATTAGCAAATACACCAGAAAACATAGTAAAAGTGAAATAAACACTGCCCCCAAACGGGAAAGTGTTGAAAAATACCCAAAACATGTCAAAATAGCATACAAAGGGTTAAATTACCACAGAAACACTGCTCCAAGCCCCCCAACAGACATACAGACAAAACCAATGAGTGCAGGAGTATGTAATAGGAACTCTGTGGGGAGAGTAAGCGTGGGACTAGTGGACCTCAGCACTCAAGGTTTTTAGCAGGTCTTCTGTCTTCAGATTACCATATATTTAAGAAGAAGCCTCTGTGGGCCACTCCTGGGAAAGAACTTGTCCAGCAAGATTTCCCCCTCAGGGCTAAAAGGGCCACTATAGCACCTGGAAAATTAGCTATTCACTGGGAATTGTCAGTAAATGGTAATCCGCCTAATGGTGGTATTCCATATCTAATAGAAAACAATAAAACACTAAAACTAAAGCAGAACAGCTTTTCTGTCTTTCCTCTTCAAAGGAAACAATCTAACTGGAGAGTATTGGCTACTCCAGGCTGAGATGGAAGGTAGACTCCACCCAGCACTTCTTATTCAAGAAAGTTTCCTGTCTTACTTAAAGGGGCAGGTTGCCTACCTAAAGTTACCAGTAACCTATATTGGACGACAGAGAGATACCCTTTTGTCTAGCATCACTGAGGGATGCAGGGACCATGGGGACATTCCAAAGCAGTCACAAATCTTTAGAGGGAGGGAATAAAATTAATGAACAAATGGCCTGCAAAACGTTGCTGCCAAAACTAGAATCTTGAGATGCAACAATATTAACTTTATAAAACTTTGTGAACGTGTGAACAGGTGACCATGTTGCTGCTTTGCAGAGTTAGTCAACAGTAGCTTGATTTTTCAGTGCCCATGAGTTAAATTGACTAATTCAGAAAGGGTCCTGAAGTGAGTTGTCTTTAGGCTTGTCTGATCATTTGTTTAAGCCATGTGGCTCTGGTAGTTTTTGAAGCCAATCTGCCTTTCTCTGGGCCTTCAAACAATGTGTATTTGACTAAAAGACTGGGTCACTTATACATACTTCTGAAGACATCAAACCACATCAAATGTATGTAAAACTTCCTCCTTCTTGTTACTAGGGTTAGGACACAAAGAAGCAAGAATTCATGATTGATGTGAAACAAAGAAACAACTTTAGTTGAAAGTCAGACACCATCCTCAAGATGACATTGACCTGATAGAAGATGAGGTGTGGAGAAAAGAAGGATAGTGCACCGAGTTCTGAAACTCTTCCAGCTGATACTATAGTGCTTAGGAAGACTTTCATATGTCAGATCTCTAACAGAGGCTTAATATAGTGGTTCAAACGGAGAGGACTGATGGACCTCTAATACTGAATTTAGATCCCACAGTGGAATAGGATCCCTGTATGAAGGGAGAATTCTATTAACTCTTTTCTTGAAAGGAACAGTGGCCACTTTTCAGGAATATTCTCTGGAATATTAGCCATTTTCATTTAAGTACTTTTACTCTTCGTGCCTTTTCAAGTCCTGTTTGTAAAAAAACTAAGATTGAGGGAATATGAAAATATAACAGTTCTCTAGAATACTGATTACAGAATGAAAAATATGTTCTCCAGATACAGATATCTATTTTGGTTGAGACCAGTTTACAGGCTCTAAGCATAGCTTGAGCAACAGTATCAGAGAGTCCTTTGTTTTTCAAAATCAAGGTTTCACGTTCCACTCCATCAAAGTAAGATTGTGCAAGTTGTGATGATGAATAAGCCCTTGTGATATATCTGGTATCAGAGGAAGACGTCAGGGTTCTGTTATCGACATGTCTTTTATGTGGTGAAACCAAGTTGTTCGTGGCCAAAACAGCACAATGAGAATGGTGTAAACCTTTTCTTTCCTGATTTTGAGGACACCAGGAATCATGGGTAGTGGAGGGAAAACATAAACTAGATTGTATTTCTATGGGATCACTAGAGCATCTACTGCTAATGCCTGTGGGTCTCTTGCTCTGGCACAAAACACTGGAAGTTTCTTGTTCCTCATGATGCCATCAGGTCTGCTGCTGGAGTGCCCTATCTGTCCACGAGTTGGAGAAACATCTCCTATTTCAGTTAAAATTCTTCTGGATCTATGATTTGTCTGCTTAGGTAGTCCACTTCCCAGTTGTCCACTCCCGGAATGTATATGGCTGATAATGACAGAATGTGGTTTCCAGCCCAGTGGAGAATTCTTTATGCTTCCATCCAAGCTGCTTTGTTTTTTGTGCCACCTTGGTGGATGATGTAAGCCACTGCTGTGGTGTTATTGGACTGAATCTGAACAGGAAGATTTTGAAGGAAACTTGTCCATGTTAATAATGCATTGTAAATGGCTTTCTGCCGGAGACCAACAGTCTTGAATGGAATGAAGATCATATACTGCTCCCCATCATAAGAGATTGGCGTCTGTAGTTACTACCTTCTACTCTATTGCTGAGAACAGTTTTCCCCTTGACAGGTTTGAATTTGTGAGTCACTACTGTAGTGATTGGTGAGTTTTGATAGTTACTGTATGATGTACCTGGTTTGGGTTTTTGGACCAGTTGCAAAGTAGTTCCAGCTGTAAGGGACGCATGTGGAACTGTGCGAATGGGACTGCTTCTATTCTCGATACCATTTTTCCAACTATTCTCATACAACTTAGGATTGAGAGGTTTGGTTGTTTCAGAGTCAAATTCTCTCTTGTAGGTCTGAGATTTTGTTCTGTGGCAATGTCACTCTCTGTCTCACTGAACTGAATATTAGTCACAGAAATTGACATTTCTGTAATGGAACTATATGTGATTTGTGTAGATTGATGATTTTACATGTTGAGAAGATGTTCCAAAAGAATTTCCTGGGAAGATTCCTTCAGTAATAGATTGTCTCAAAATGGGGTCAAACTGACTCCAAGTGATATTAGGTGTGCTGTGAGAGGAGCCATCATTTGGTGAACACTCTTGGTTCTGTGGTCAGTCCAAAAGTAAGAGCCACAAATAGATAGCGTTGGTTTTTAAATGCAAAACCAGACATTGGTAGTGTTCTCAATATACTGGCACATGCAGATAAGTAGCTTTGAAATCTAATGACGCATGTATTCTGTCAATTGCATAACAGCTATTACTGATCTGAGGGATTCCATTTTGAATTTGTGAACTCTTAAAAATTGATTTAGGGCATTTAGATATAAGATCGGATTAAATCCTCTGTCCTTTTTTGGGACTATGAAAAGGTTGGAATAACTCCATTTGAATCTTTGTTCTCTTGGAACCTGAACTATCACTTAATGTGATACAAATTAGTTAAAGGCATGGTGGAATGCCTGTAGGAGACTTTTCTCCCTGGGTACCCTTTACATGAAGAAATGGGCTGGAGAGAAGGGTACTGAAGGACATTCGGCACCCTTTTGATATTATTTGAAGTATCTGATCATCTGTAATCGATTACCTCCTTGCAGGAAGTAATGACAGAGTCATCCCCCTACTGGTGGTTTGTGTGGGGCTCCGTATTCCCATTTTCACACTGTGGTTGGTTTGGGGCTCAACTCGTTTACACAAACCTTTTTTTTGGACCCAGTTCAATTTGGCGTTTTCTTCATATCAAAAGAACTTTCCTGACGTTTTAGGTGTCGAGTGCCAGGAAGTACTTCTATAGTCTCTGTTGGGCTGTATGGAATACTTTTCTTTCTGAAATTGAACCTTTTGTGTTGTGATAAGAGTACTTTTACCACAAGTAGCTTGACTGCCTATCTTGTCTGATTCTGGGCCAAACAGAACTGAACCAATGAATGCAGCATCTGCGTTCCATGTTTTAAGACATAATGTATGGCGGGCTGCTGTAGCAATAAAGCTTGATGAGAAATCGGACTATCCCAAATGCAGCTGTTTAATAGACACTCCAAAATTGCTGCTCCTGAGAAAACTTGCTCTCCCAAAAAGGCCAAAGAAAGCCAAGCAATGCAAACATATAGGAAATAAAACCACAAAGGGCGCCCAAACAAGTAAGTGGAGATAATTACCCATCTCCACTCTGGTAGCTTCACACGTTTTGCTGTAACCAAAGACTCCTTATCTGTTCTTGCATTGGGATTCAAATCTCTCACCAAATAGAACGGGATATAAAGGGTTAAAATAACTACTTTATTCAAATTATTGTAAAGCTCAAAATGATACTTTGTAATTAAATCATATATATGATGATGTATAAAACATGTCTTTACACATCGGGTGAAGCTACCCGAGTGGAGACAGGTGATTATCTCCCCCTGCTGGTTAGAAAGATTTATTTCTGACCATCATATTTGTGAGTACAATATCATCTATTATACACACTTTATTTCCTCACAGATTTACACTACTGGGCACTATGTATGTTTTTTTATGTTCTATATTTCCGCACTTTTCCTAATGTTGCCAGCAGCCAGTGTTCAGGACCTGGTGAAAGCGATGAGAAGTAACTCCCTCAGTCTGCACATGGAGTAGGGTTACCATAGCTTCCCAGGGGCCTGGAAAGTGGAGGTATCACTGATGTATTCTAATCGCCTATATGAATGAGGGAGAAGAAACACTTGCACAATTTTGTAGCATTCAAGGGGCGAAAAAAACAACAACAAACATTTAAACCACTGGACATTAGTGTATGTTCTCTATGTATGGTGCAGCTGATTTACAACAGAGTTGCTGCACTTTTCATTATACACATAGCCCTTAAAGTGCAATTCTAGAACAAACCAACTACGTCACAGCGGACAAAAGGTTTCCATTGTTGTAAATCAGGATTTTAACCACCCTGATTGCTAGAGAGGTCTCCAAAGCATTGCTTTGCTATGTATTGGATTCCTCTAGCAATCAAGAGGTTAACAGCCCCATAATAGGAATTTAGCACATTTTATTTGTCCTCTGTTCTGCAACTGGTTTCTTCCAGAACTGCACTTCTTTGTCCTATTGAACTGCAACTTAGTGTGTAAGGAGCAGATTGTAAGCATGCCTTTGTTGTTTCATATGTCTGAATACAGCACCATTTTTATCAACATATCTCATGTCTATTTGGCCACCAGAAGGTCTACAAAAAATATATATTTTTACACTACATACTGAGAACGCATATTTCATGATCTCTCTTGATTTCTACGTTGACAGCATTTTATAGAAACTGGAAGTAAAACACCAGGCCCACTATATAACATACTTGATCAAGTGGTATATGCTTCACAAGGCCACTGACAACAGTCCGTGGAGATGCTTCTCCAACGTCCACCTCTTCAACATACAGGGAGTCTGCATCAGGATGCTTTTTAGCAGAGATAATGCAGCCAACGCGGAGGTCCAAGCGTGAGACATCAACTGGTTTCACATCTTCTTCAGCTGCAGCCGGTTTCTTTTCCTTCTTCTCACCTATGTTCATGAAAGACAGAATAATTTTTAGTTTATGTGACAAATCGAAAACATAAAATGACTTTTTTTGTTTGTATATTTTTGGGGTTTTTTTTGCAGGAATTAAAGGGAAAGTATTACACAGAGAGATTATTTTGATAGGGTTTCTGCTCCTAGAAACATTTCATGTATTTGTTCCCTATGGTGCAGTTGGTTTGCTCCAGAATTGCTGTCTGTGCACATGGCTCTCAGTAACACAAATAAGAATTGACTTGAAAATTTCATGTTAAGCCGTTGTTTCAATGTGTACTGTGTTCCCATCCAGCAAATGCGTCAAATATAATCTGTGGTGAATAAAGCAAATTGATAAAAGAAAGAAGTAAAGTTGGCCAAATTCCAAAATCTGGAAATGAAACCAATACCCTTGAGTTAAACCTTTGCTTTGTATAAGCCAAAGAGACTTAACTGCTTCCAAAAAGTATTAACTCAAAAAGAGCAAGGATCTGGACTGACTATTGTTGGACAAGGAAACTCAATTTGCCTAATGTTTCAGATATTCTTACAATTGATTTGTACAATTTTATTTTATGAAAGAAGGGTAAAGAATGAAGTGCAGAAGGTTGTGCTAATCAAGGCATGACACACCATGTCAAAAGTTCAGGGATGTGCCTGGGCTGCCAAGCCATAATGCTTTAACTATATCTGAAATAAATCATAGTTGGGCCAGGAAATGAGGCTGGAGGTTTACAACGTAATGATATCTTCTTACAAGAGATATGACTTGAAATAACTTCCAAGGCTCTCTCTTACACAGAGACAGATTTCTCAAAGCCTTCCTTCAGTTGAATGCCTGGGCATTACAATTGCCAGACATGCCATTTAAGATATCCCATTATTTTCAATGTAAAAATGCTGGTGCTCAACTAGTAGCATTTCTACAGCTCCGGAAAGTATTAAAAACAACTGCTTTGCCTTACAAACTCAAACCAAGCAATTGTAATGATGTTTGTTATGGACCCGAGCCAGAGAAGAATTGTTCCCTGCTGCCATACACAACTAAACGCTGTATTCATTAAGCTACAGACGTGCAATTGCAGAGCAAATCAACTGCACCATAGAAGAAAAATAAAAATGCCCAATTATTTAAATGTCCCTCAAGAAATAGGGGGCAAGATAATTTGAATCCATATATCACAATCAGAATTATGAGTGTACACTTACATGTGTAGTTGGTCAGTTGTTACACAAGTTCAAACTGGCTAAGAAGCAACAATTACCCACCCTTATCCGGGTGCCTCTTGTACAGTAAGAGAACCCAGCCAGTGTCCAAGTAATATTTATTAAAAAACACAAACATAAAAATAGATAAGTGAAAACAAATTAATGCCAACTCGTTTCTAAGCTGTATCCAGCATTTTCCTCGGGGCTAAAAAACAATTAAAAGTGTAAAGTGGAATGGGTAGCATCTAGGAGCTATACTGAAACAGCCCTGTTAGGATATCCAATCATATGGGACTAAAGTATTACCACTGAGTGCCATTGGAGTATCCAAGGAGTTGCAAAACAAACAATGCTTGGTATACAGCTCATAACCACAAAAGAGGAGAGAGACATCCCCCAGAGAGAGACATCCCCCAAAAAAGAAAGACCCCTTAAATGAGGCACACAAAACAACGCCTTCCAATATTATTCAAACAATACTTTTATGTATCAAAAAATATCAAAATTGCAATGAAACAGTAGCTCAATAAAAACATTTAAAAATAGCAGTCTGAGTGGTGTCAAAAGAGAAATAAGCAGTGCACAGACTCCAATAAGTATACAAATAACAGCATGAAATAATCTTAAACCATAAATAGCAATAGTGTCCAAATATACTGAGTACAACAAATCAATAAATGAACCTCTCAATCTAAAATACACCAACTAGTGAAACCGTATATATAAATATATATTTAAAGTTGTACACGTGAAGAGTGAACCAAACGTTAGTGAAGAGAAGACACAAAATCAGACAAAGTAAGCAATACTTATCAGATAAGAGTGAAAATAGCTATAAGAATAGGACACACACACACACACACACACACACACACACACACACACACACACACACACACACACACACACAAAGCCGCTAACGGCAACATGCGTTGGGATCAGATGCTAGAGCCTGAAGGGGTGTCATGCAGTGCGTCCTGTGTCCTATTCTTATAGCTATTTTTAAATGTTTTTATTGAGCTACTGTTTCATTGCAATTTTGATTTTTTTTGGATACATAATAAAAATATTGTTTGAATATTACTGGAAGGCATTGTTTTGTATGCCTCATTTAAGGGGTCTTTCTTTTTTGGGGGATCTCTCTTGTTCCTCTTTTGTGGTTATTATAATCTTGAACCCCAGAGTGCACCAGACTAATTACGTAATTTATTATTGATTCCTATCCTATATATGCTTGTGCTAGCCAAATTTTGGAGTTTTTTCATACAGCTCAGGCCCAACTTAAATTAAATTATGTTTTGGAATTTTTGTCTCCTGTGGGTTTTTTTTTCCACAATGTAACCTCTTTAACTTACTGAATAAGATGCTAAGGGCATCTAAAAAGCTAAAAAGTTTTATTTCTGGGGCAAACCACTGTACAGCAGAGTTTCTAAACTGTCTATAGATTTAAAAGGGGCTTTTACAAAGACATTATCACCTAATAAAACTGTACTGGGTTTTGATATGATATATTAGCCATTTTTTTTTAATTTAGAAAACCGGTTGTTGTTATTTAGATTTATAGATTATGCAAATTAAGGAATGACATGAAAGGACTTCCTGTCTTAGCCCTACATTACCAATCCCACGAAATACAATTTAACCCTTTCTGTGCTAGGATAGGTGATCAAAGCATTACTGAGCAGTGTCATAGAGTGGGGGGTGGCAATGTAGCGATAAGACAGGAAGAGTCAGCATGGGATGCCTTAATTAGCATAATCTATCAATCTAAATAACATAAAAACTCAACTTCTAAATAAGAAATGACTAACATGACATATAAGGGATTCTGAAGGCTAAAATAACCAACTTTGTTTTTAGGTGATTGTGTCCCTTTAACCATTTAGTTTTTATAGAAAGTCCATTAAAGTGAATGACAAACAACTACCCTGGAATTTCTTTTCCCTGTGTTCCACTAACAAATGATTATCGTTGTAAGCTTATTAAACCTTTGTGTTTTAGGCCTTCCTATAAAAATCTGCAACTGGAATTTTTTTAAACTCTGTACCCTGCATGCTATATATTTATTTTAAGTTAATAAACTTCTAGTTTCAGGATTTCAAGGACTGGTCATTTTCATCTCTACACAGCGGCTAGTTTACAGAAATGGCTAAAAATAATGGAATATCATATCAGATTAGGTAGTTAGAGGCCTCCTGAGTTAAATGGTACCATACTGATAGGAGCTGACATATAGCAGGGGGTTCTAGGATGACAAAAATGAATAGAACATAATCTCTCAGTTTTCTTGCTTTTTATAATACATACCTGTATTTAACCTTTTGAATGCCAGAAGGGCACGCATCACATTGCTTGACTTTTCAGTCGATAACTAGTTATTTCATGAAATAACTTTAATGAACAGTTAAGGTGTAGAAAGAGAAGTTGTTGCACACATTAGTTATTTCATAGAATAACCAAGACACCTTAGTTAAAGGGATAATAGTAATACTTTATTATAAAATCTCTAAACTTCTAGATATTAATAACAGAATTAAGATGAGCTACTTCCCATGTCTCAAATCTTCAAAGTTTTTCTGTTTGTAGCATTTAAACTTCCCCCTCCCTCCCCTTTTTCATATGTCAGTGCTCTAGCTGACAGATGCAGAATCCGGTCATTTGACCAGACGGAGGCTCTTTAGCAGAGCCGAAAATGCAACGTTTATGAAGAAATACTTAATTGGAACGGTCTACAAAGTGTGCTCGCAAACCTTGTAAGTGCATCACTTATCTACCTGTAATATGAGTTGTTCTATTTACAGCTGTTTTACACTTTTTAAAGGTGCCATAATTTTCTAGCCATTTACACGGTTTTGTCAGTGAGCCCATTCTCTTCAGTTTGCTTCTCTGTGTCTCTGTCCAGCTCTCTTCCTCAGTCTGTGGATGTTCTACTACATTCTACAATCCTTGCTTTAGTCTGTGCTCATTATAGCAGCAGGGAGGTATGAACTTGTCCTGAATACAACTTGTTATATGCAATAAGATATCTTTGTCATCTTATGACAAATATGCATACGTCTCCATGCTTTCTTCATTCCTTTGGCAGGTTTACAATGTTGCAGTATCTACTTAGCTAATGGCTCATTAGAATATTCAAATGTAGTTTAATGACACATTTTCATATTCCTAAGGATTCCTCTAGAGCAGTGCTTTCCAAACTGTGTGTCGGCTGCAGTGTGTAGGTGTGTCACAGGCAAAGGTGCCGTTTACACAGCACGAGATTGTGATTCAACCCAAGCATGAGCTACACTGGGAGCTGAGATAAAACACTACTACTTAGTGGTCGCATTTACACAGCGGGAGATTGCCTCCGTGTGCTGCATACAGCTGGAGCGCCACAAAAGATTTGTAACAGCTGGAGTACCTCTGTGTGCTGCATACATAATATGTATGCAGCACACGGAGGCACTCCAGCTGTTACAAATCTTTTGGCGGTTCAGCTGTTAAAATCTTTTGAGATGCCACCTCCTCTATACCTCTGCCCTCTCTTTGGGCTGCCAGGCTGGAGTGCCTCTGTGCCCTGAGGCTGCCTGTCACATGGCTGCTGCTTCTACTTGTGGTGCCGATGATATAGGAAAGACGGACAGTACTTCTAAAATCAGTTATGCGCTATTTAATAATGCAACATGAGAATCTTGCACTTATATGTAGCGCAGCATTCTCATATCACCCTTTTAAAAACCACACAACATGTTTAATGCCTTCCAAGTATGAACAAAAGGTTTTAATGAGATATGCTGTGTCCCCATACATCATCTTATTACAATTTATGTATGTGTCCGTATCTCTTATAAGGGATTATTAGTTTAACCTCCGTCTTGCTAGCAAAACTGAATTACTGTGTCACGAAATGACGCATGCCTAAAAAGTGTCACCAACATGAAAAGTTTGGAAAGCTCTGCTCTAGAGCAGTGGTTCTCAACTCCTGTCCTCAGGACCCACTAACAGGCCAGGATTTGATGATATCCTTGTTAGAGCACAGGTGAGTTAATCAATGTGAATGAGCCTCTGATCACCACACCTGTTCTCTAGCAGAGAAATCCCTAAGTCCTGGCCTGTTACTGGGTCCTCAGGGCAGGAGTTGAGAATCACTGCTCTAGAGTGTGTCAGAGTCTTGTGTTTACATGATTAAGCTGATGGGTGGTCAGTCTGCTGTTTGCAAGTAACAGCTAATATGACACTCTGTATTTTACTATATCAGCAGTTAGGAGGTCAGGGAGGTGACTGCATACAGTGGGGTCCAAAAGTCTAAGTCCACTACCACAATCTGCTTTTATTTCAGCATTTTTGAATAACCAATCTGTTTGACAAAATATACAGTATTTCTCAAACAACAAGCACATTATTTTTACTAATAAAAGTAAAAAATATGTTTGTTACTACATACTGAAAATAAAAAATTCTCAATATTTGGTATGAACAGTGTCTGCCTTAATGATTGCTTTAACTCTGACTGGCATTGATTCTACAAGTTTGTGCAGAAATCCACATTATTACAGAGAGCCAAGAGAGGCCACAGTGCGTTTTTGCCTTTTTTCCTTTTAAATGATCCCAAAGATGAAGGGTTGAGGTCCGGTGATTGTGGTGGGAAAGACATGCAAATTAGCACTCCCTGCTTTTCCTTGTACTTCAGATATGCCTGGCACAGTTTTGATGCGTGATTAAGATCCTTATCCTGCTGGAAAATAGATCCTCTTCCACACAACATTAAGCCAGAAGGGATGGTATGCCTCTGCA
This sequence comes from Rhinophrynus dorsalis, assembly GCA_037306005.1. Taxonomy (NCBI): domain Eukaryota; kingdom Metazoa; phylum Chordata; class Amphibia; order Anura; family Rhinophrynidae; genus Rhinophrynus; species Rhinophrynus dorsalis. Next base: position 206,552,430 of record CM074718.1, read on the forward strand.
GAATAGAGTGGTACTTCTGTTTGGTCAGTGTAGTTGATTTTGTGCAAGTCACTACAGAATAGGCAAAGCATCCCCACACCTGAATATTTCCAGCACCATATTTAATTGTAGGTTTTACGCACTCTGGTGTTTGCCTCTCATGTGCCCGTCTCCTCACATGAAAGTTTTGAAAATGTATAAGCAAATGCTGGGTGAAGAGGCTATCCATTTAAATGTCAATTTCACTAAGTTTTAACAAAGAGATAAACAACGTCTCTGTCTAAGTGTTAAATAATGTATTTCTGAATAATAAGTATCAACTGATTAAAATATTTTACTACTTTTAATAAATGATCAGATAAAACCAGTTAGGGATGGTGGACTCAGACTTTTGGACCCTACTGTATATTATAATAATTTGAGTGCCACAGGGGTGTGCAACACAATGCACTGTACATGCCAAAGGATGGCTGGTACTGTTCATGGTGCTGAAGTATGAAGAAGACTGCATTATCTTCCCCCACCACATGCCCTTCCCAACACATTGACAGCTTTATCTCAACCTCATATGTTAATGATCAAATTCTCTCCCCCTCCCTTTGCATATAGCAAAAGACACTGTAAAATCCATGGGAGTGATAACTGCACATCACCAGACACTTCATCACTGCATCGACCTTTATTGTATCTACTCCTCGTGTGTGCTACTGAATCTGGAAACGATCCCAAATTTAACCCCTTAAGGACCAGCGTTGTGTCCAACGTATTGTTAAGCAATGCACTGGACACCTCTGTGGTCCTTAACCCCTTAGTGACCAGTCACGGGCGCGCACTTAATGACGGTGTTTTTTTTTCGTCATTCTACCGAATTACTTCCTGGACGTACATGTACGTCCTCTGTCACTAATTGACAGTTTCTGCGAGACGTACATGGTCAGATACAATACAAAAAAATAATAACAAATCTTATTACAAATAACACAAATTCTGTTTCAGTTTTCCAAGGTCGAGTGCTACCAAAAAATAGAAAAAAAAGCTACAAAATCAGACAACAAATCCCAGAATACTCTGACATGCTTTAGTACGCACACTGGAGGTTCGGGGGTTTGGCTAGTACAAATCTAGAAACAGAGTAAACAGCAAAAATAACAAAACAAACAAAAAAGTTTGAACTGTATTAGATATTGAACGCCACAACTCCTAGCATTGGCCATATCAGTGTTCTACTTAACAGGAAAAGCCCTAGAATAGTTGTATTTACACAATAAAACCTGACAAGTTGTATCAAACTTGTAGTTTGTTAGAAGTATAGCATTTTCCATTTGCATGGAAAACCAGAAGTGTTATTTTTTTCTGAATAACAGCACTGCTGTATTTGTACAGCCATCCAAACTGGAAGGCCAGAATAAAAAACAAACAAACAAAAAAATCAGCCTATGGGCATATTTGCCCATCTCTGCTCTAAACTTTTTTCCACTACTTGAAAACGTCTTACAAAACTGCCTAAGTGTCATGTTAACAAAAAATCCAGAAGATATAGTTTAGGAGATATGCATACTTCTGGGAAAAGTGGAAGTGCCCTGGTACAGCACAGCACTTAATTAACATAAGAAATTTCACTGAAAAGCTTAATTAGCATAAGAAATATCACAGTAAATGCTTGATTAGCATAGAAAATGTTACTGAAAGCTTCATTAGCATAAGAAACATCACAGTATATGTGTGATTAGCAAAGGAAATGTCACTGAAAAGTTTTATTACCAGATGAAATGTCATTGGCCCCACACAGGTACTATAATTAGCATATGGTAACAAGTATGCATACCTCCTTAACTTTACATTTGCTCTTTTGGGTCACATGATACATAGGCATTTTTCAAATATGCTAACCTGAATTAAGGTGACAGGTCCACTGTAAAACAGCATAGGACTTTAGTACCTAAGGAAAATACACTATTTAATATGCTGTCTAGGAGCACATGGATGTGATTTAAATTTGTTTCTAATAATGTACCTTTAAAGGGATAGTAATGTTACACAAAAACATCAGCTCTGATTAAAGTGGATGTGTCACCTATGGACAACATCCCATAAATAGTTAGGTGACACATTAAATACCATAAAAACGATATTTATTTTTTATTTTAAGCTTCCATTTTGTTTAAATTTAACTTACAAAAGCCTGGAAGTCAGGGCTGTAGCTATGTCTGCATAGACTGCAGCCTAATGCTCTGCCTCTGCTCTCCTCCGATGACGGAGGCTTCTGTCTGGAAGCTGGAGCGCTCTCATTGGCTAGATCTCGATCTCTGCCAATGAGACCGCTCCAACTTACAGGCAGAAGCCTCTGTCATCGGAGGAGGGAGTAGAGCAGAGGCAGAGCTCTGTAACCACAGTCACCTGGAAGCGGCTGCAGCACAGATTTTTGTAAGTTAAATTTAACCCCTTCGCGTTCGATGACGTACCCGGACCATCACGCTGGTCTGGCACTTAAGTGAAGGTCCTGGCACGTCATGGAGTTCAGGGCTCCCGGCGCGGCTGTACGCCACTCCGGAAGCCCTGAACCGGAAGTAATAATAATTTAAAAAAGCCACGAGGTCACCATGTGCCGGCCGCACGTGAGTGTGCCTGTCATTAAGGAGTTAAACAATATTGAAGCTTAAAATAAAAAATAAATAACATTTTTATGGTATTGGATGTGTCACCTAACTATTTATGGAATGTTGTCCGTAGGTGACACATCAACTTTAATCTTCATAGTATTTATGCCTTGGAGAGTGTTATTTCAATACTGTCAGAGTTGTAGTTCAAGAGTAATTGAATGATAAAGTATCCCCCTCCCGCCCTTTTTACTTAGTGTAAACCACCTCCCCTCAGATGTGGAATCTGGTCTCTTGACCGGACAGGTGTTAGCAATGAACAGTCTTCTAACTGTGAGCATAAGGAAAACGCTGCCCCCCCCCCCTAACAGTTTTTCCTTATACTCACTGAAGATTGTCCCTTTCTGTAATCCATCTGGACAGTCTTGCTGCTCTGAGGTGAGCAGTGTTACATCAGTAAAAAGGGGCGGGAGGGGGGATACTGTATCATTCAATTACTCTTGAACTACAACTCTGACAGTAGTGAAATAATTTCTCCATGGCCCAAATACTATAATGATTAATCGGAGCTGCTTTTTATGCAAAACATAACTCTCTCTTTAATAATAAATCAGTGTACACAATTTGAAAAAGTGTTTTAGACAAAAATAAATGAGATAAGATCCTATGGCTTTATGCACAAAATGAAAATAGGGGTGATTCTGGAGCAAACCAACTACATCACAGGGGAGAAACAAAAATTCCCATTGATTTAAATAGAGGCTTTTAAACTACTGAATATTAGAGCGGGCTTCAATGAACTGGTTCACAATGTTTTTGGAGACCACTCTAGTACTCAAAGGGTTAAAAGTCCCACTTAATTCAATGGAAGTTTTGGGAATATTTATTTTACCCCTATGATGCAACTGATTTCCTCCAGTATCACTTCTCTTTTCATCTGAGCATAAGGCCCCTTTGTTCTCACATTACCAGATGCACAATGATACATGTAAGGAAAACAAACAGATCTAGATTTTTCACTTTGCCAAAGACCTCCCAGAAGACTGCAATTGTGTAAAACAAAATGATTTATCAAAAGAAATACCACAGATTGAAGTGAATTAAAGAGAGAGTCTAGTCACATGACCAACAGAGCTGTGGCTGCCAATGGCAACCCTATACTGTGATTGTCCAATGGAGACATTTTCTTGTTTCTGTATAGTTCATAGGTCATGAGCATTAACTGCATTGCAGCTAGTGCAAAGTACTTGTTAACAAGACTCTGAAATGTCCCCATCTCCATGTAGTGTCTTCTTGGTCTCCCACTCACTTACTGAAAGCCAACACAGTTTGAAAACAGGTGAGTCTTACCATAAAGATATTAGAAAATGTATTTTTAAATGTTTCTAATTAGGTCCAACATTATTACAAGAATTCCTCACAGGCATTTTAAACAAGCTTAAACATATTTGACCAAACTGTGCAACGAAAACCTAAATTTATGAACACGGTGGTATAATATATGCTTTATACAGGGCACATACTTGGATAATTTGTATGGATCAACTCAAGTTTGTTTTTTGTTTTAGATTTTGGTGTAACTTTTGGGGGCCTGGAGAACCCCCTAATTTCTTGCTGCTATCTATATTTTATTCACTTGGGTTCTTATTTTATATTTATATGTTATATGTAAATACTGTGGTGAGTTAGTGCTGTGAGTTTCTTTTCTTCTTTGCAATTGAAGGTCTAGAGAATGACCAGTAGAAAACATTTTTCATTATTGGGACTAAATTCTGTCTTTCCTTAATCAGATGGGGGATAAGGAGCCCAAGTTGGGCTTCTGAGTAACTGGAAACCCCCTCTTGGTTTGATCACGGCAACCTCCGCTTAGGTGACCATTTTTGCTGATCAGCCCCTTCCAAGGAGAAGGGATTTATGTCACATAAAAGGGAAGGAGGGGGAGATAATGAAAGACAACCAACCAAATACAGTGTTTTTAAGAGTGCGACTGAGACCAGTCATGCTTAAATTGCAAACTAAGAAGTAAGCAAAGTTTATAGTAAGCATTACTCTTCATTAACCAAAACGTTATTTATGTGGCATACTTTCAGTTTAACAATAGTTGGACTAGCTTCTAGTACCCAACAACTACAACATTTTACAAATGTATAATTGACACATATTAAATATAATTTCACATGCAGGAAAGAGAGATTATGATTTAAATCTGGATGTTGCTAGGCTTGGATAAAATTTTAATATTTTTGCTTTATAACAGTATGCCCAGTTGGTGCGGAAAAAGGAAGGTTATGACAACCATTGAAAAGGGACACCAAGGGATTATAAAGGTGTAGACAACAGACTGAAGCTTTAAGTTTCCACAAGAAAGGTGCTTTGGTGACGGAGAGAGGAAGCAACTAATCATTCCCAGCTAATTTCTACTGGAACACACCACTCTGCCTTAGTACTAAAGAAAGTGATATGTAACTACCACAGAAACATTCAATACAGGAAACCTTTCTCGACATTTTATTTTGCTATCCAAATTGCTTTCCTTCTCTTTCCTTTAGAATTCTATGGTATTCCATTCTCTTGCTTGCCAATTAATTAGAAAGAGTGAAATGGAAAAAGTCCAGCTGAGACCAGAAATGGATAATGAGGGACATCTCAACAAACAGCCCACATATCGGAAACCTTGCTGGATTCTAAAAAACATTGTAATTGGCTTACTGGATTACAATCAATGAGCGGAGCTTTGTAATTATGACATATGTATTCCAGATGGTATTTTGTTTTTCTTTCCAGAGGAAATCGGGTCTTCCAAGTGTGAACTAGGCTGATGAAATTTAAATGCATATCACCCTTGACTGAGAAATTAACCCCTTAATGACCGGGGCTATTTTGGACCTTGAAGTGGAACTTTGTAATAAATAGATGATTTTGAAACAGCTTTCAAAATTACCTATATTTGTTCGCCATTTTTATTTGAAAAGATAGCTTAGGATATGTCTCTTAAGTTTGGTAACCAAAGCACTGATTAACAATGCATTGAGTATCGCTGTTGTCCTCAAAGGTTTAACCCTTTGAGTGTTAAGAGGTATCCAATGTATTGCAATGTGTGGGCTAGCTCTCTGACACTCAAAACACACACTCACGATGAACCAGGCCGCACAGAGGAGAGAGACAGAGACACACACACACACACACACACACACACACACTGACCTGAGCAGCCTAGAGAGGGTAATTGTGTGAATGTGAGGAGAGGGAAGAATGCAGTAATCATGAGAGGGGATGGACAGGGAAGAACATGGCAATCATGGAAGGAAGGGTGGAGAGGGGAAAATGTGGCAATCATAGGAGCGAGGGTGGATAAGGAAGAAAACAGAAATCACGGGAGGGAGGGAAGACGGAGAATATGGCAATAATGGTAGGGTGGGCAGACAGGGGAGGAGCCAATAATGAAAGTGAGGGTGAACAGGGGAGAAGGTGATCGAGGAGAGGTGATAATGGAAGGAAGGGCCTTGAAAAGATTTTGACAGGAGCGGCCAGTGGCCCCCCTCTATCACTTGGAAAGACAGTTGAGCAGATTAGCATATTGCTTCCTCCCTGCTACTTCGGGTGTGGCTGGCATAGACGGAGAATTCTGTGATGCGACGGTCTTCTCTATTATAGATATATATTTCTATTTACATAAAATTGTGTGCAGGATGATGGAAGCACTCTCAGAAACTCAAAGCTGAATGTCTCTCAATAATAGAAATAATAGAACACTAGAAGGCAGAATCACTGGGACTTCTGTGATGCAAAAGTTTTATAGTTACATGAAAACCAGATATCTGTACAATTATAATATTAAAACATATGTGCATACATTTTTGGTCACTGTTAGTTTCTTTCTTTTATATTTATATTATTATTTCATTTTATTAAAGGGGAATATTCACATGGAAAAAAAATTGGAGCGCTGGTTATAACTCCTAATGCAATATCAGCGCTGGGTTTTGTTTTAGATTTACTTCACTAGGAGCCGAGATATTGATGTTTAAAAAGTGCCACTTCCGCATACTGCGGCACCGTGTATGTGCGGCACGGAGGAGCAGGACTTCCCACTTCGCTCCCAGAAGCCCCAGCGAGCGCGTTCTCGCTTCACCTCGGAGCTGTATTGTTGTGGGCTAACGTTACATCCAGCTCCGTTTGAGATGCTACGGGAGCGAAGTGGGAAGTCCTGCTCCTCCGTGCAGCACATACACGGTGCCGGAGTATGCGTAAGTGGCACTTTTTAAACATCAATTTTTCGGCTCCTAGTTAAGTAAATCTAAAACAAAACCCAGCGCTGATATTGCATTAGGAGTTATAACCAGCGCTCCAATTTTTTTTCCATGTGAATGTTCCCCTTTAAGCTAACTGCATACACGGTCAGCAAACACCTGCCCTATCAATATGGTGTATGTAGAGGAGCAGGCCCCTGTCCCTTTAACTTTCACTGTGACTAATACGGAATGTATAGAACTTACTGCTGTAACAGATTTGTGCTCTCTGACAGCTAGGATCCCTTGTGGTGCACACATAGGACTGCACTATCACTCATGACATCACAATGAGCTTGATTGAAACTGAAAGTGCAGCAAGCCAAATGGATAGATTCCCTGCCCTGACACAAGACGTGGACAGTCAGAGAAATGTACAAGTGAAAAGTGGTGCAATTCTAGAGCAAACCAACCTCACCATATGGCATAAGTACACATTCCCAATGATTTAAATGGGACTTTTAACCTTGTGAATGCTAGAGGTCTCTGACTGCATCATTCAAGCAGTTAAAAACTCAATTTAAATCAATGGGGATTTTGGAAATATGTATTTTTGCCCTATGGTCAGTTGGTTAAATCTAGAATTCCACTCCTTTTCTTTTGTGCATAGGGCCCAGCATCCTTAAGTCTTCTGCTGCCGGATGGGGAGAGATTCCACTGCTGACAGAACTATGCAATATATAAAAAGCAGAATGGTTGTTGTGTTAAAAATGTCTCAGTGACAGAAAGGTGTGCAATGCAGTGAGTTACACACTCTTCTGGCACTGAAACAGTTAATATATCAGTTGCCAAACGATAAACCCCCCCAGCTGTTAAGACATCTCAAGAAGATCAAAGAGAGATTTGCTTTCAGATCAAGCTGTGCTCTTTCCAGTTGTTCCCATCCTCTCTGTCCTGTTTGTGTTAGAGAGATGAAGGGGCGCTCTAATATAAATGGAGTGCAAATGTTCAGAATGCATCCCAAAGTGGACACAAAATCTAGCTTCATACAAGTTCATAGCAAAGTCCACTACGCCACACTCTTTGTAGAGATTTCATACAGTGCCAATGCAGATACATGCATATCCCTCCAAGGACCAATATAAACTCCACTTTTGACACTTTCCCATGCTACACATTCACACCCATAGAGAAAGCAATGTCATGAAATGGAATGAGGCTGCTTTAAAGTGATAGTAATGTCTACTTAAAAGTATTTGGTCATGTCTTATTTATATTAAAGCTACATTTAAGTGCTTACTGTTGCGTAATTGAAAAGTTATGCAAAGATAAAGATCCCCCACCGCCCCTTTCTGGCTGCCTCCCATGGATTCTCTATTCATGTCATGTGACTCGGCGGCTGCAACATGGGATGGTAAGTATAAGGGAAATCCTGCCTTGACTAAGGGAAGCAGGATTTCCCTTTGCTTACTGAAGTTTGTACCTAGCTGCAGCCGTCCGGACCAGTGAGAACTGCAGCAGTGACGTGCAAGAAAGGGGTGGGAGGTAGACATTTATCTCTGCATAACTTTTGAACTACACAACAGTAAGCACTTAAAGGGATAGTAACACTTCGTTTTAACTTTATTTTATTTTGTAGGCATTAAAAAAACATGAAGAATGATATAAGTCTTATCGCTCAAACCTTTATGGTTTATGAGATATTCACAAGCAAAGTTCTCCTCCCCGCCCCTTTTTCCTAGTGTAAACAATCTCTTCTCAGATGTGAGTCTGGTTGTATGACAGTACAGATAACAGAAGGGGCCAATTTTCTTTGTATGAAAACAATGAAAGCCCTTCCCCCCTTGATAAGTTTTTCAGCTTTTTCCATTATCTTAATTGAAGATTGTCCCTCTCTGCAGTCTACCTGGGCACCTCCCTTCTGATTTGGTTGAACAGGGGGGGGATACTTTGTTTGTGAATATCTCTTAAACCATAAAGGTTTCAGAGATAAGACTTATATCATTCTTCATGTTTTTTTAATGCCTACAAAATAAAATAAAGTTAAAATGAAGTATTACTATCCCTTTAAATACAGCACAATCTCTTAGTTTTAATATAAAGAAGACTTGACCAAAGTAGACATTACTAAACCTTTAATATCATGAAACATATCAAACATGCATCATCAACATAAAACTACGCTCTCCTCCTCTATTTGTGTTTTCAGCCCTTTTGGGTCTGGAGTGGTCCCATAGCAAACACAAGGACCTTTGTAATCTTTGTAAGGACTCTTCTGTAGTTGCAAAATTATGCTTTTTTAATCAAGCTTTATGGCAGAATGGTAGTGCTGCCATGAATTTGTGAACTACTTAAAGTGGAACTTTCAGAGCATACTAAGTCACCATGCATTCATTAAACGCATGGCGACTAGCTGGGAAATAGATGCCTTGCCTTTAAAAAAATAGCACAGTGTAAAGTAATCCTTCCCGTTTGGTGACTGACAGGCAGGTTAGTGCGGTCCGCGCGCCTGCGCCGTCAGTCCCTTCCGGTAACCTTATAGTGCACTGCAGTACTACGCTATGGAGACCGGGACTGCCAGTGCAGGTATGCAGACAAGATGTCTACACTGTAGCCTGGGTTCCAGTCTCCAAATAGGAAGGATTACTTTATCCTGTGCTGTTTTTTTAAAGGTAAAGCATCTATTTCCAAGCTAGTCGCCCACACATTTAACGAATGGCAACTTAGTAAGATCTGAAAGTTCCGCTTTAATATAGAGACACAAACACACACACACACACACACACACACACACACACACACACACACACACACACACACACACACACACACACACACACACACTTTAAAGTAGCATGTCATTAGGGCAAGCTATTACTTTTTTCTCTTGAAGAGATAATAATGTCTCATCATAAAACATGGTTTGATTATTCCTTATACTTTGTAATAACAATATGCACTGTTGCCAGTGTTCACATTAGTCTAGTTTTTGTGTAATTATATTTTAAAGTTCCCCCTCCCCTTTTACATCACTATTCTGTCTTCACATCAGAAAGCCGGTACCAAAGGATCACAATGAGGTACAATCTTGTATCGGCATAAGGAAAAACTTGCCCTCCTTCATCAAGGGAGGCAGGGTTTTCATTATACTGAGAGGCACAAGGTTGTCCTTAGTTGCAATCTGTCCTGTCAGGCGACCTTATTTCAGATCTGAAGGAAGAAGATTGATGTATGTAAATGGTCTGGAGGGGGGAAGTTTATAACAATTATACAAAAACTAGACCGATATGAACATTGTCAACTGTGCAGAGTGTTATTACCAAATATAAGAAATGGTTGAACTTTGTTTTATAATGAGACATTACTATCTTTTTAAACAAAAACTACTATGCAAAAGTGACAAAATTATAGAACAGGGCTTGTCTGGTAAATCAGCTTTGAAGAGGGACTGTAATTATTTGCATACTAGAGGGAGTAGGAGTACAAGTGAGAAGTGTATAACCATAAATGACCAAATGTTCGTAGTTTAGGGAACAAGCTCCTGAAACAAATTTCAGTCATGACTAGAGATGACAGACTTGGTAGCTACAACAGAATCTTGGTACACTGAAAACAATGACTGGGATGCAGTCAAACCAGGTTACAAAATGACTATTACATAATATAACTTGCCCTTAGGGCTCCTTGTCAAACTTTATCTCACAGTCTATTTACAAATGTAAGACAATATTTCCTCAGGAAAAACTCTAGGATCAGATTGCTCTCTAGATAACAAAGAGGAAATGGCCATTAATCAAAATCTCTCTTTAACAAATTTCACTTTAGATTTATCAGGCTGTAAATATTACAGACTAGGTTGCCTTGGTTTATTTATAAGACTGGTATACAAACCAATGAACAGCAAGTAGTCTCAATAAGGCTTGCATTAATGTCAAAATGAATTACATATAAGAAAAAAACACTTTAAGAAAAATAAGACCTATATTGTAAAGCCAAAATGGATTCATGCATGTTGTATTTGAGGTGCAAAAATAATAGTTAATATAAAACTGCATTCAGTTAACTGTTTCACTGCCAAGCCATTTAACCAACCCCCCGACCAAGTTTTCAGTTTACAATCAAATGACAATTTTAGGTGTGTTTCTGGGAACAACCCAAACAAGTGATACACTTTTTTTTCATAAGATACTGCACCAGAATTTGTTTTTTTATGCTAAGGTCTTCCTATGAAAAATAGCAATTGAAAAAGAAGAATGAAACATTGTCTTTTTTCCATTTTTCACAATTCTGTATTTCAGGCTCAAAATAACGAAAAATAAACTACTGACAGTGAAAATAACCCTCCCTTCAGCTGCTATAGCTTTTACATTACTCATCTCTTACCAGTGGGAATATCACTATTTTACTCCATAGGAAAAACCATGAAACACATGTTTTCATATTAAACAATATTATCATTTTATATTCAAAAGAAAAATGGAAATATTCTGAGTCAAACCAACTGCACCAAAAGAAACAAATAAAAATACCTATTGATTTAAATTGGGCTTTTAACCCAGACAGCTAGACAAAAGGAATTTTTCTCTCTCTCCCCTGAGGTGCAGCTGGTCTACCCCAGAATGACTACCAGTACTTCTTTTGAAAAATTTTGTTGTAGTAATACAAGTTTGTCAACCTTAGACCCTCCAGCTGTGGTGGACTACAACTCCTGACATCCTCTAGTCAACGTCTGGCTGACCGGGGATGATGGGAACTGTACTCCTTCACATCTGGAGGGCCTCATGTTGACCAGCCCTGTGCCTAATGCATGCTCAGTCTTTTCTATTAGTAAACACAGTACCAACTGGTATCATACTGTTCTCAATATATTTACAATACGATGAGCCACATACCATTGCTACTGTCCCATAATAAGTAGTAGATAAAGTCTGCAAATTACCTTTTTCTATAAAAAAATTTTTATGCTTAATATCTCTGTTGAGAGTTACTGTAAGCATTGAAGTGAACTACGAGGAACAGGTATGTTTCTTTTGAACATTCGGCACAAGGAAATTTAAATGAAGGATAATTATTGCACGCTGTCAAATAATGCTTTTATATTAACCCTTTGAGGACCAGAAGTGTGTACATCCCATATATAAACAATAGGTTGTACAACCCTCTAGTCTTCAGGGGGTTTAAGAAAAAAAAAAAAAAAAAAGTTTACTTATCGGGAAATATGTGCAAAGATGACAGATAGCAATTCTGGAGCAAACCAACTGCATCACAGGGAAAAAAAAAACATTCCCCACATACTCATTGATTTGAATTGATCTTTTAACTCTTTGAATGGCCCAGAGTTGCTACACTATTTCACTGTTCATATGGCCCATAGTGTTCCTCCTATTATAGTTCCATATTAAAGTGGACCTCTCACTTCCAGCACAACGATGTAGTTTGAAAGATTATATCTTGGGAGTGAATTGTAGAGCTGCATTGTTGGTAAGGGGATGCAAATAACAGGCTAAGACCTCTGTAAAACAGGAAGAGATTCTTGCTGGGAATGTGTAGTGAATAAGGTATAACTATACCCATACCCAAGCTAGGGGTGTATTTAGCAAAGATAAATGACTTCCCATTTTGATATACATTTCAGCTGGAATAAGGCTTGAAAGAAGAGTCTTCCCGTATTGGAATAACCCTCACTTTACGCATCAGGAAAAGCCTTAAAAGCTGTTAAAGATGTTTTTTAGAATGAAATATTACTACTCCTTTAACTCTTACCTTTCTTGTCTGGTTTTTCCTTCTTTTTCTTCTCTTCTCCGCCTGCTTTGGGAGGTGGCAAGGAGGCTTTCACAGGCGCTGGAGGGGAAGATGATTTTACAGTAGCTGTCTGGGGTGCAGGCCTAGAGGTAGTATTAGTAGCAGAACTGGATTCAGCTGAGGCACTAGCTGGAATTCCAACTTGTTTCACTAAAAATGCAAAGAGTACAGTATATGTAAATCTATGCTTCTCTGCTGTAGGAACCTACTCACACACACATAAACAATATGGGGGGGGGTATCTACTAAGCAGAAAAACCAGGCAGTGGCTGGTTTTGCACATTTACAGTGTAGAATCAATTTACCGATGTGAATAAGAAACTATGCTTTTGTAAAGGTGTGTACAAAATTAAATGGCAGACTAAGCGTTAAAGGGGACAATATGTGCAGAAAGCAGATTTTGTCTTGTAAGCGTTCATGCCAGGCTTGTTGCACAGCCCAGTAAGGAATCTAGTGAACTTACCAATAAATCCTTTTCTCTTAGTTCATGCAGAACACAGGAACCATGCCCAGGCACTTAAACGTGATTTTTTTTTTTCTCCGGGTGGGAGTCCTGTGTTCCACATTGACTAAGGGAAGATGATTTAATGGTAAGTTCACTAAAGTCCTCACACTGACACCATAGTGTTTGTTGAAGGTGTGCAAATAACCATGCTGCCGCCTTACACAGCTGCTCGGCATAGGCCTAAATCTTGTAGGCCCAAGAGGTGCCGACTGATCTGGTGGAGCACACCATGACTCAGAAAGGAACAGGTTTCTTTCTGAGCACATATGCTTGTCGGATAGTGACCTTGATCCAAGAAGCAATGAGAACTTTGGATGCAGCATGGGCCACTTGGGGGCCCTAAGGAATGACAAAAAGATTCAGATTCACTATAAGACTGCATGCAACGGATGTAGTATTAAAGACACAGCATCATATCCAACAAATGGAGCTTCAGAAGAAGAAAGCCCAGTTATAACAATGCAACAACAGCCCAAATACAGAAACAGTTAAAACCCAATACTAACTAAGAAGCCACCTTTAGAAAATAGGATTTTAGTCTTACCTGTTAAATCCTTTTCACTTAGTCCATACAGGTCACTGATCCGCCCCTTTAATAGGCAGGAACAAATATGCAAATGACTGCAGGGGGCGGAGCCTCCCCTCCTACGTAAGCTGCCTTCAGGCCAGAGCCACTAGATTGATTTGAGACACTAAAACTGACCATAGGTAAGCAAGAAGGAAGACTCCTGTGAGAATGCCCCGAAGGTCTCCCACTGAATGCCACAGGAGAGCCAAGCATGGTCCCTTGACAGGGTGGGAGACCAGTGACCTGTATGGACTAAGTGAAAAGGATTTAACAGGTAAGACTAAAATCCTATTTTCACTGTCGTCCAATACAGGTCACTGGTACTCTGGGATGTACAAACATTGAGCTGACCCAGAGGCGGGAAGTAAGGCAAGGACCAGGTGCAAGGCCCAAGTCACTAGAGCTGCTATGAACCAGTTAATTACATAGCCCAAAATGTAAGTGTCAACGGACACCAACCAGGGGAAAACAACCCCTGAACTAACACAGCACACAGAACCAGAGCCAACCGGGCTCAACAGTAAAGAAGCACTAAGAACCACAGAGTAGAAGGCCTAGACAGGCAAAACTGCCTCCAGGACCTTCCTCCCAAAACTGGCATCAGCCGAGGCCAGCACATCAACTCGGTAGTGCTTTGAAAATGTGTGCACAGAGGACCAAGTGGCCGCTCTACACAGTTGATCAGCAGATGCCTGATTCTTGTAGGCCCAAGAGGCCCCAATAGATCTGGTGGAATGGGCAGTCACCCGGAAGGGAACATGCTTACTCCGCAACTTATAGGCTTCACGAATAGTAGCCTTAATCCAAGAGGCAATGGTAACTTTGGAAGCCGGTCTCCCTGCCCTAGGCCCCTCAGGAATGACGAATAGAGCGTCAGACTTCCTGATAGACTCGGTGCGATGAACATAAAACTTGAGGCAACGCACCACATCCAACAAATGGAGATCTCTTTCCTTGTCAGATGACGGATTAGGGCAGAAAGAGGGAACCACAATCTCCTGATTGATGTGAAACTCAGACACAACCTTGGGTAAAAATTCCTTGGTAGTGCGAAGCACAGCCTTATCCTTGTGGAACACCAGGTAAGGAGGTTTACAAGACAGAGCTTGTAACTCTGCCACCCGGCGAACGGAAACAATAGCCAAGAGAAAGGCCATTTTCCAAGTCAAGAGACGTAAAGGAATGGAAGCCAAGGATTCAAACGGGGGTCGTTGGAGAACTCCCAGCACCAAATTGAGGTCCCACTGGGGAGTAGGACTCTTGAAGGCAGGCCGAACATGAGTCACACCTTGGAAGAAAACTTTGACATCAGGAAGGATAGCAATCCTTTCCTGGAAAAACACAGACAAAGCAGAAGTCTGGACTTTGAGGGAACTCAGACCGAGCCCTTTCTCAACACCGTCCTGCAAAAAGGCCAGGACAGTGGGAAGATGAAATTCCAGGGACATCTTCCGATCAGTACACCAAGCCACAAAGGTGGCCCAGATACGATGATAGATCTTGGAGGACACAGGCTTACGAGCACTAAGCATCGTCGACACCACTGAAGGAGAAAATCCTTTCTTCTCTAGAATCGAGGATTCAACCGCCATGCCATCAAATGGAGATGCTGAACATCCTCCTTCCACAGGTATCCTTGAAGTAGTAGATCCGGACGGGCAGGAAGTGGAAACGGTTCCGCCACCGACATGGCCATCAACTCCGGATACCAGGACTGGCGAGGCCAGTTTGGAGCGATCAGGATGACAGGACAGCGCTCCAGCTTCTGGATGACTCTGATCAATAGAGGAAGAGGAGGGAAGATGTAGGCCAGAGGAAAATCCCAAGGCATCCACTGCTAGAGCAAGAGAGTCCCTCCACCGGGAGCAAACGCCTGCACCTTCCTGTTGTGTCTGGTAGCCATCAGGTCCACTGCAGGTACCCCCCACCTCTGGGTGAGAACGTGAAACACCTCTGGATGAAAAGCCCATTCTCCGCTGTCGACTGTGTGACGACTGAGAAAGTCTGCCATGACGTTGTCTACGCCTGGAATGTGAACTGCTGAAATGACAGGCACGTGATCTTCTGCCCAAGATAAAATATCCTTGACCTCCAACCAGGCGGTGCAACTTCTTGTGCCGCCTTGCCTGTTGATGTAGGCCACTGCGGTGGCGTTGTCGGACTCCACTCTGACTGGGCAACCTTCCAGTTGAGATTCCCAGTGCCTCAGGGCAAGCCGGATGGCACGCAGTTCCAGAACACTGATGGACAGAAGAGATTCCTCCAGTCCCCATTTCCCCTGAGCACTGAAACGACCCAACACAGCACCCCATCCCCGGATGCTGGCATCCGTTGTAACCGTGGTCCAATAGGGAACTTGAAAGGATCTCCCTTTCAGGAGATGAGAGAGATCCAACCACCAGTGCAGACTCGACTCGACATGAGGAGGTAGAGAGACTGACAGATGCTGATGATCTGGATGATTCTTGCACGTCTGGATCACAAACCTCTGGAGTTCCCTGGAGTGGGCCATGGCAAATGGTACCGCTTCAATCGTGGAAATGAACTTCCCCACCAGAGACGTCAACTTCGGTACTGGAACTCTGTCCAGCTCCAGGATCCCAGCTACTCGGATGGCTATCTGATGAGCCACTTCCTCTGGTAGAAACACCATGCATTGGCGAGTGTCGAACAGGAGACCCAGGAAAATGAGCCTCTGAGATGGGACCAAGTCTGTCTTGTCCAGATTCAGGATCCAGCCGTGACGGTTCAGAGTGTGAATACACAGCTGCAGTTGTTGTTGGAGAAGCTCCGCTGAGGAGGCTTTCAGGAGGAGATCGTCCATGTAGGGGGTCACCCTGACACCTTCTTGGTGAAGTACAGCTATCAAGGAACCCAACACCCTCTGAAAGACCTGAGGGGCCGAAGTCAGCCCAAAGGGAAGAGCTGAAAACTGAAAGTGTCCCCTGTGGCAGGCAATCCTGAGATACCGCCTGATCTCTGGATGAATAGGGATGTGAAGATAAGCATCCTGAAGATCCAGGGATGCAAGGAACTCCCCTGAAGACATTGCTGCAATCACAGAGCGCAAGGACTCCTGGCGAAAGTGGGAACTCACAACATAGGAATTGAGATCTTTGAGATCCAAAATGGGACGAGCACCTCCGTCCTTTTTGGCCACCACGAACAGGTTGGAATAGAATCCTGAACCTGTGTCCTCTGGAGGAACCAACTCCAGAACCTCCTTGTCCAAGAGATCCTGAATAGCGTAGTCGAACAGACGTCGTTTTGTAGGTTCCTGAGAAGGATGAGTAAAATGGAACCGAAAAGGAGGAAGGGAAGAGAAAGGGATCCTGTACCCCTCTGATACTACCTGAATGACCCATGGGTCCGCCACTGACTCCTCCCAAGTCCGGCGAAAGATGCTGAGACGTCCACCTACTGCCGGATGCGGACCCGGGTTCGGTGAGTCATGCCGAAGCAGTCTTGGAGGTCTTGGCCTTGGGGGCAACTTTGGGCTTCCAGGACTGTTTGGGCTTGGAGGAGGAGCGCGCAGAGGACGGACCCGTCTGAGACGTGGAGCGTGTCTCAGTCTGAAAGGAACGAAAGGACCGATTGCGTTTGGCTGGAAACTTCTTCTTGAAGACTGAGGGTAGAAGAGTACTTTTACCGCCAGTAGCCTCGCTGATCATTTCTTTGAGTTCAGAACCAAATAGCAAGTTCCCCTGAAAGGGCAAGGAAAGCAAGGCTTTCTTAGAGGCTGTATCAGCAGACCAAATTTTCAGCCAAAGGGCACTTCTGGCCACCACAGATGAAGTGGAGGCCCTCGCCATCATGCGCACAGCATCAAAGGCAGCATCAGCAACATAATTTTGAGCTTCAGTAATGTTAGCAAGGAGCTGCAACTGCTCAGATACCGGTGCATCCTGGCGGACTGCCTCAGTCAGTCGTTCAGTCCAGGCCGCAATAGCTCTATTAACCCACGCCACTGCAAAGGTTGGACGCATGGCAGTGCCAATGGAGGCAAAATAGACTTAAGAGAAAGTTCTAGCTTTTTGTCTGTCCAATCCTGCAGGGCAGAGGCATCAGAGACAGCTAAAGCAGTAGATTTGGATAGCCTGGAAACAGGAGCATCCACCTTGGGAGGATGAACCCATTTTGCCATTTCAGTCTCAGGAAAAGGGTAAAGTTTAGCAAACTTTTTGGACACTGAGGAGGATTTGTCAGGATTCCTCCACGTCTCAGAGACTAGACGGGCAAGGGTAGGGTTAGTTGGAAAACATACAACCGCCTTAGAAGGTTTTTGGAAAACGTCATGAGTAGATTCCTGAGTCAGAGGAAGGTTGAGCGTAGTTAACACAGCTCTAATCAAACCCTCAGCAGAAATCTCGGGGTCACATTCATAAGGGTCCCCAATGGACCTGTTAGACTCAATAACAGTGCCTTCCTCAGCATCAGAATCCTGCAATAGTTCTTCTTCAGAAGAATCAGACACATCAGGAGCTCCCTGTGGCTTAGGCAGGGAAGTCCTGATTGTAGAGGGGGTCTGCCAAACTTGGAGAGCCCCCTGTACCTGAGAGGGAAAGAGTTGGAGTGTGGATCTGAGATCCCTAGTGGCAGCTTTAAACTCTTTCACCCAAGTTGGCTCAATAGCATGGCTGGGAAGCCCAGGGTTGCTATCACGACAATCAGTGCATTTAGGGCATAAATCACCAGAACAATCTCTAGGCAGCCCAGAGTGACAAGAGGAGCAAAGCGCAATGGGGGGAACAGACACCCCAGCCTCTTTAGTCTTGGGTCTAGCCCCTGGCTCCAGTGGAGTAGACATGCTCACAGCGTCAATATACACCACTAAACAATATCACCCAGTAAAAGTGTGAAAGATTAAAGTTTCACCCCAGAAATGCCTAAAAACGGACTTATCTGGCCAGCGAAGGGTTAATCTGCTGAGAGGAGAGAAGGCTCGGTCCCTGCGTAGTATACTCGCTGAGAAATAACACCACAAAATGGCGGCCGTCAGGTCAGCCAATCAGAAACGAGCGCGAACCGGGCGCTCATGGGAAATGTAGTTTTCTCTCAGAAGTACCCCAAACAGTGCCCGAAGCCCCCCTGAACTCCCCACACCCTGTAAACATACACCGGATGATAGAGAAGGAGCATAGAAGTAAAATGAGCCATCTCTGAAGTTGCTGTGACAAGCGGTTGCAGAGATATGTCCCACACTGTGAAATCCCATAGAGAGTAAAGGAGCAATGGCGTCTAAGCGGGAAAAGGCGCGCTTAAAGGAGCGGAACACTAAATTTTAATAAAGTCCCACTAAACTTTAAAAAGTGCTAAACAGTAACCCAATACATGAGAAACATAAATAAAATTATACCCAAAGCTCCAGAACCCAGAGAATACCACAGACATTGCATAAACATGATAAATGCTAATAAAAACACCCTATGAGTGCTGGAGTGCAATGCAACTCCCAAATACAAGCCCATCAAAGGGACACTGTGGGGACAAGTGGACCTTCAGCACTCAAGGGGTGGCTCACCTTTCTGCAGGACTTCTGTCTTCAGGTAACCATGATAAAGTAGGAATAGACCAGAGGTAAATTCCTCAGCAGGGAAGCTGCTTGACTCAAGCTGTTCCCTCTTCAGGGCATAAGGTCCACAGAAAATCCCTGGAAGCTGCACTAGCCACTTTAAAGAGGGCAATTCACAGCCATGGTCACCCTCCTAATGGTGGTATTCCATATTTGAATAAAAATAACAAAACACTAAGATGAATGCAAAGATGTTCTCCACCTGGTGTGCACAGCACACAGGAACAAATCAATCTAGTGGCTCTGGCCTGAAGGCAGCTTAAGTAGGAGGGGAGGCTCCGCCCCCTGCAGTCATTTGCATATTTGTTCCTGCCTATTAAAGGGGCGGATCGCCTCCCAGAGTACCAGTGACCTGTATTGGACGACAGTGAAATAGAGTACAAGGAAAATGAGAAGGATTTAGCACATCCCAGTGGGGCTTCATGTAATAGCAGAGACATCAGATAGTACCATAGCAATCAAATAGTTAACTTAACCTTCTTCAGACTCACATTTTAAATAAAGAACTTCAAGGAAGTTCAACGGCAAGGCTTAGATTTATAATGAAGTAAGCTCCCACATGGAAATGGTCCAGAAATACACCTGTGAATGGGTCAGTCCAACTTCAGGGAAGCCAGTTAATGGGAGCCTGCCTAATGGGGGATTATAAAGTCCCATAGTGAAACACAAAAATAAAAAAGAAGTCTAAAACTAAGAACAGTGACAACTTACCCTTTTCTGAGGCGAGGTAACTTGAAAACTGAGGGGGCTGGGGGTAAAGCTGAACGGAAGAGGGGAGTCTCCACCCCAAAGGCCCTGCATTTTTTAAGTGCCCTGCTCTCTGCAGGAGGGGACATTTACCCCATGGTCCCTGTGTTCCATATTGGATGCAAGAGAAATTAGTAAGTAAACTACTGCCTAATGCAGAGGTATTGGGACTACATTGGTCACACCAAATTTTCTCAGTACGGTAGGCGTGGCCAGCACAGCTGAGGCTCTGATCAGAATTTGGCATCTTAGGCGGTTGCTTACTGGAAAATATGGCACTAAGTGGCCAAGCCCACTTGCTATTCTCATTTTTCATTACTAGTGAAATGTCCAATACTGTAGACCAGTGGTTCTCAAATTGGGTCTCAAATTCATGTGGAACATTAACAATCAATCCTTTGACCCTTGGATGGATGAATGAGTTCTCTGCTGCATTGCATCACAATGCTTTGAATATCTCTCTAGTATACAGCCATGTGAAATCTAATCTGTACAGGTAGTTTGGCAAAAACTGATCAGGTAACAGTTGCGAGAGAAGTAATTAGATGTTTGTCTTGGGGCTGTATTTTCAAAAGAATACAAAAGTAATTCTCAGTCTAACCAATCGCACTATAATGGAGTACTAAAAAGTATCATTGCTTTAACCCTTTGAGTGCCAGAGGGGTACGCAGTGCACTCAAAGGGTTAAAGGGAGCCATTAACATAACAAATGCTAGAGCGGTCTCTAATGCATTGAAGTGCAATTAATTGGAGACTGTTCTAGCATTCGGGGGGGTTTAAAGCCCTATAAAAAAAAATCGATGGGAATTTGGGCAATTTTTAGTCGACTCTAAGGTGAAGAATGTCTCGAGTTTTCTTTTGAAAATACAGCCTTTGGAGTGAGACACATTGTGGTTCTTATTACAAGAGAGATCTAGCAGGAAACAGAATTGCTCTGTGAGACATATTACAATGTCCTACAAGTCTGCTGGTAGTCACAGAAGTACAAATACAGTTCCTGCCATCCCAACCTTGTTTACATTTGATTTTGTGCTTCATCAGGGAAGCCACTTTGCAAACCACTGCTATACATAAGAGTGGATAGTGGAACAAACCTGGAATGGCTAGGGTGTCAAACAGGGTACAAGGAATAAAACAGAACTGTGCTATCTGAAATGTCATTACCTCCATTTTTTATCTCAGTTTGTATAAGTTGTTCTTTCAAGGCATCTATTTCTTTCTTCAGCTTTGCATTTTCTACACGAAGTTTCTTCTCTTCTCGTAGAGATGCCTGCAAAACTAAGAACAGCCAGCAACAGGCATTATTATGAGTTGTGTTTAAAGGGATAGTAATACTTCGTTTTATCTTTATTTTATTTTGTAGGCATAAAAAAAACATGAAGAACGATATAAGTCTTATCTCTCAAACCTTTATGGTTTAAGAGATAGTCACAAGCAAAGTATCCCCCCCTTCAGCCAGATCAGAAGAGAGGTGCCCAGGTAGATTGCAGAGAGGGACAATCTTCAATTAAGATAAGGGAAAAAGCTGAAAAACTCGTCAAGGGGGGAAGGGCTTTCATTCTTTTCATACAAAGAAGATTGTCCCCTGCTGTTATCTGTCTGGTCTTACAACCAGACTCACATCTGAGAAGAGATGGCTTACACTAGGAAAAAGGGGCGGAAGGGGGAAACTTTGCTTGTGAATATCTCTTAAACCATAAACGTTTGAGAGATAAGACATATCATTCTTCATGTTTTTTTAATGCCTACAAAATAAAATAAAGTTAAAATGAAGTATTACTATCCCTTTAAAGGAACTCTAACACATAGCAATCTTGTGTGTCCTTGAAGTGATATTGTTTTATTGTATGATAATGGGCCCAAGATAGGATTTCAGCCTTTCTGAACAGAAGAGCAGTGGGTACTAATGAATACATCAATATCATTTTCTATGTACAACAATAAACGTAATTGTGTCTATTCAGGATAGTCCACACCTGAATTAAAAAGTTTAGGATACGATTTTAACATAAAATAACTAATGTTTACAGATGCTATCAGGAAGTACATGATATTTAAAATCAAATAGCCCATTTGATTTTTTTGGTGTTATTGTTCCTTTAACAGATGAGAGTTGGTACTGTGTTAGCCGTAGAAATACAGGAGGCAAGTATAATCATGTTGATTCCTTTATTGGCTAAGCAGATTTAGGATGCAAGCTTTCAAGACCTCTTAGATCTCTTCCTCAGGCATGTTATACAGATAAATATGAAAACATCTCTCTTATATACAAGTACACATTGCATTGTTTAGAATAGAAATCAGATTTAGGAGAAGTTTCTATTTTTGCCGAGATGGAGAATCTCAGTAAGTCAATATATATTACAAATACACACAAACAGGTACAGAACAATATTTATGAGAAACAAAAGTTATTAGTCAAGGCTTCACATTACTAGTCCACCTAATGTTAAAGGGTCACTGTCAACTAAAAACTACTTTCAAAATCACCTATATGTTTGATTAACCATTTATTTAGGTGAATAGATTATGTTAATTAGACATGCCACACAAGCACTGCCTATCTTATCCTACAGTACCTTTCGCATATTAAAGATAGTAATGTTTCACAAAAACAGCAGCTCCAATTAATCTTCATAGTATTTGGACCATGAGAGTGTTATTTCAATACTGTCAGAGTTGTAGTTCAAGAGTAATTGAATGATAAATTATCCCCTTCCCAACACTTTTACCTAGTGTAAGCCACCTCCCCTCAGATATGGAATCTGGTCACTTGACCAGACAGGTCACAGCAAGGGGCAACCTTCTTACTGTGAGTATAAATGTAACCCTGCCCCCCTTGACAGGTTTTTCATTATGCTCACTGAAGGTTGTCCTTCTCTACGATCCATCCGGACAGTCTTGCTGCTCTGAGGTGAGCAGTGTTACATCAGTAAAAGGGGCGGGTGGCGGATACTTTATCATTCAATTACTCTTGAATTACAACTCGGACAGTAATGAAATAACACTCTCCATGGCCCAAATACTATGAAGATTAATTGAAGCGGCTTTTATTGTGAAACATTACTATCCCTTTAACACTGTACCCTTTCAGTGCTAGGGGAGGTGAACAATACTTTGCTCAGCAACATCAGTGAGAGGGGATGTTATTGCAGGCCTGAGACAGGGAGTTCCGGCACTTTATGCTTCAGTTAGCATAATATATACATTTAAATGACTCAAACTAATGTTCCATATAAAAAATGGCTAATACAACATATAGCTGATTTTGAAAACTCTTTCACAATCTACAAAGTTGTTTTTAGGTAATAGGATTCCCTTCAAAATAGACATCATAAAGAGTGTTTATTGTCCATTTATAGGGCAACTACTATCTGATAACTGCCCAATAAGCCGATCTGCTCTCGTAGCAGCATACCTGCCTATGAAACTGAGACTGAAATGCAAGACACTGCAAACCAATGGGAGGTCTCAAAGTTCTCCATATACCTGTTTATTGAGACATCAGATCTATGGGGCCTGCAAGCAACCCCCTCAACCCCTCCAAATAGTTTCCAAAATTTGTTTTGGGGCTTCCTTTTTTTTTTTTTTTTTAAACTAAATCTGCTCCCATTTAAGTACACTTTTAGAAGGTGATAACTGTCCAGTACCAAAACATGCACATAGTGTCTTACTTGCTTTCTCCTTCAAAAGTTCAACTTGCTGTTTGAGGTATACAATGACCTGGTCAGCCTCTGTGGCCCTTTGCTCCAGTCTGTTAAATACTGGGTTGCCGGAAGCCATCCTTTTTAGTGACTGGGCTAAAAGCCTAAACAAAAAGGGAAAATACATGTATAATATAATGAAAACAGTTCCAGGTATCTCACTTGTATTTGTTTTTCAATAAATCAGTTTAAAGGGATAGTAATACTTGTTTTATACAAGCTTTAATATTGTGGTTATTAAATAAATAAAGCAACGCATCCAAGTCTTTTTGCTATAACTTTTATAGTTTTAGTGTAATCTGGATCGAAAGTTTATCCCTTCTGCCCCTTTTAGCTACGTCAGCACTCTAGCTGACAAACTTGGATTCTGGTCCGCGGACCGGACGGCTCACCTGGAGAGCCAATATAGCACTGCATACAAAGAAAATCTTCATGACAACAGTCTACAAAGTGTTCCTGGTTTGAGGGAGTAGACCATTCTCATGAAGATTTACTGTGTATCCACTGCTATTTTATCTCTCCAGGTGAGCCGTCCGGTCCGCAGACCAGAATCCAAGTTTGTCAGCTAGAGTGCAGATGTAGCTAAAAGGGGCGGGAGGGGGAAACTTTCGATCCAGATTACACTAAAACTATAAACGTTATATCAAAAAAGACTTTGGTGCTTTGCTTTATTTATTTCATAACTACAGTATTAAAGTTTGTACAAAACAAGTATTCCTATCCCTTTAATCAACAGAACAATAATATTCCCCAAATTTACATCTACATTTTACATAAAACACAAAGATTTAAAGGAACAGTAACATCTAAAAATGATCAGGGGTTATACACATTTACATATCTTATATTTGTTTTGACAATAAATCAGTTTAATCAATACAGAAATAATGTACCGAAAATTCGCATCTGTATATTACTTAAAACACAAACATTTAAAGGAACTGTAACACCTGTATTCAGTGCAAGCTTCTATAAACACACTGTTTTCTGAGGCCTAAAGTCCAGTGATAAGAGGATTTTAGTCTTACATGTTAAATCCTTTTCTCTTAGTCCATACAGGTTACTGGTAACTTTGGGTAGACGATCTGCCCCTTTAACTAGACAGGAACAATTCTAGAAGTGAATACAGGGGGTGGAGCATACCTTCCCTCCTTGTCTGCAGCTAGCCAATCAGCTCCAGTAAGATTTGAAACACTAACTACTGGCTAGATAGTAGAAGGTAAAGAAGACTCCTGTGAGCATGACCCTAAAGGACCTCCACAGGAGAGCCAGGCATGGTCCCTTGACAGGGTGGGAGACCAGTAACCTGTATGGACTAAGAGAAAAGGATTTAACAGGTAAGACTAAAATAATCTTTTATCTGTCGTCCAATACAGGTTACTGGTAACTTTGGGATGTCCAACCACCGAGTTTCCCAGAAGCGGGAAGTAAAGCAAGGACCAGGTGCCAAACCCCCAAAGTCACCAGAGCAGATATGAACCATCAGATCAGAGATAGCCCAACAAAACAAATGAAGTGTCAAAGGACACTGAACAGGGGTAACAACATCCCAGGAACACAGCACACTGAACTACAGCCAACAGGACTCAAAAGTGAAGGAAACACCAAAGAAACGAAGAAGATCCTAGACAGGCAAGACTGCCTCCAGGATCTTCCTCCCAAAACTGGCGTCATCCGATGCCAGCACATCAACACGGTAGTGTTTCGAAAAGATGTGCACAGACGACCAGGTGGCAACCTTGCACAACTGATCAGCAGAGGCCTGATTCTTGTAAAACCAAGAAGCCCCAATAGATCTAGTAGAATGAGCCATGACCCGAAAAGGAACAGGCTTCTTCCTTAGCTGCTAAGCCTTACGAATAGTGGACTTGATACAAGACGCAATAGTCACTTGGATGCAGGTCTCCCTGCCCTGTGGCCCTTAGGAATGACGAACAGCGCGTCAGACTGTCTAATGGACTCGCACACAACGCACCACATCTAACAAATGGAGATCCCTCTCCTTGTCAGAGATAGGGTCAGGGCAGAAAGAAGGCACCACAATCTCCTGATTGAAGTGGAACTCAGAGACCACCTTCGGGAGACACTCCTGAGAAGGGCGAAGCACCTCCTTGTCTTTGTGAAACACCAAAAAGGGTGGTCTACAAGACAGAGCATGTAACTCTGCGACACGGCGAACAGACACAATCACCAAAAGAAAGGCCATTTTCCACGTCAGCAGGAGTAGAGGAATAGTAGCTAAGGACACAAAGGGAGGGCGCTGAAGGACACCCAAGACCAAATTAAGGTCCCACTGAGAAGCGGGAATCTTAAAGACAGGATGAGTATGAGCAACGCCCTGGAAGAAAACCTTGACATCAGGAAGGACAGCAATGCGCCTCTGAAAGAAAACAAAGTGAGCAGAAGTCTGAACCTTAACGGAACTCAAACTGAGGCCCTTATCCACACCATCCTGCAAGAAAGCCAGGACCGTAGGCAGATCAAAATCCTGAGAAAGGTCCTTATCAGCACACCAAGATAGAAAGGTCGACCAGACACGATGGTAGGCCTTAGAAGAAACAGGTTTGCGGCACTAATCATAATAGCCACCACACCAGAAGAAAAACCTTCTTCAGTATTGAGGATTCAATTTCCAAGCCATCAAAGCTAGACGAGGACATCCTACTTCCACCGGTAACCCTGTAGAAGAAGATCCGGACGTCAAGGGAGCCGGAATGGCTCCGCCACGAACAGATCCAGAAGCTCCGAAAACCAAGCCTGTTGAGTCCAGTACGGAGCAATCAGATTGACTGGACAGCGATCCAGTCTCAATTTCCATAACATCCTGTGCAACATGGGAAGGGGAAGAAGGATTTAAGCCAGAGGAAATAACCAAGGAATGGACATGGCATCCACCGCTAGAGCTAGAGGATCCCTCCAGCGAGAGCAGAACCTTGGAACCGTCCGGTTGTGTCTTGTCACCGTCAGTTCGATGCAAAGAAGACCCCACTTCTGAACAATGAGGGTGAACACCTCTGGGTGCAGTTCCCACTCTCCGCTATCCACCGCGTGTTGACTGAGGAAGTCTGCCATGACATTGTCTACGCCTGGAATGTGCACTGCGAATATGGCAGGAACATGTACTTCTGCACAGGACAAAATAGCCTTGACCTCTAACCAAGCAGCGAGACTTCTTGTTCCGCTCTGCTTGTTGATGTAAGCCACGGCCACGGCATTGTCGGACTGGACCCAGACTGAGCATTCTTCCAGCTGGGGTGTCCAATGGGGAAGGGAATGAAATATCGCCCGAAGCTCCAACACGTGGATGGGAAGGAGAGATTCCTCTGGAGACCACCGACCCTGAGCAATCAGGTAAGCCAGGACCGCTCCCCAGCTGGAGAGGCTGGCATCCGTTGTCACAGTGGTCCAGAAGGATACCAGGAAGGACTTGCCTTTCAGCAGATTGGAGAGGTCGAGCCACCACGACAAACTCTGTTCCACATGAAGAGGGAGGGATACTGATATCTTCAGAAGGTCCGGTTGACCCCTGCACACCTGGATCACAAACCTCTGGAGTTCCCTGGTGTGAGCCATGGTAAATGGGACTACTTCTATGGTGGAGATGAACTTCCCCACTAGAGATGACAACTTCTTGGCTGGAACTGGATCGTGAGCCAGAAGAGCAGAAACCCTGTGGGCGATCTGGTGAGCCACCTCGTCCCTGAGAAACACCATGCTCTGCTGAGTGTCGAAGAGAAGGCCCAGGAAGACCAGACGCTGGGATGGGACAAGATCCGACTTGTCCATGTTGATGATCCACCCATGATGGGAGAGAGCATGAATGCAGTTCTGAACCTGCTGATGAAGAAGTTCCACAGAAGGGGCTTTCAGAAGCAGATCATCCATGTACGGAGTAACTCTGATGCCGTCCCGATGGAGGATGGATACTAAAGCTCCCAAGACAAGGTTGAAGACTTGAGGAGCTGTAGTTAGAACAAAGGGAAGAGCTGAAAACTGAAAGTGCCCTTCGTCGCAGACAAATCTGAGATATTGCCGACTCTCTGGATGAATGGCGATGTGTAGATACGTATCCTGAAGATCCAGAGAGGCAAGGAATTCCTCCGGGGACATAGCAGCAATCACCGTCCTTAGGGACTCCTGGCGATAATGAGTCTTGAGATCCTTCAAATCCAAAATGGGGCAACAACCGCCATACATCTTAGAGACCACAAAGAGGTTTGAGTAAAAACCCATACCTGTGTCCTGAATTGTCAAGAAGGGCCTGGATAGCGCCAATGAACAGAAGGCGTTTCTCTATGCCCTGAGGCGTATGAGAGGGGAAAATCGAAAGGGAGGAAGAGAGGCGAAAGGGATCCTGTACCCTTTCGCGACCACCTGTAAAACTCCCAGATGCTGTGGTAGTGACACAGACGGCCACCCACAGCCTAGTGGGGACCTGGGTTCGGCAAGTCATGCCGAAGAAGGCTTGGAAGCCTTAGGCTTGGAGCAGACCTTGCGCTTGGAGGAGAAATGCGGTGCTGAGGGAACCACCTGGTTCATCGGACGTGTCTCAGTCTGGAGGGAACGAAAAAGCCGATTACGCTTGAGAGGCGTCTTCCTCCTGGGGACCATAGGCAGAAGAGTATTCTTGCCCCCTGTGGCCTCACTAATCAGATCTTTAAGATCTGGCTCAAACAAAGAGGTGCCTTGAAAAGGCAATGAGAGCAAAACTTTCTTGGAAGCAGTGTCAGCAGACCAGATCTTGAGCCAAAGAGCTTGTCTGGCAACCACAGACATGATGGAAACCCTTGCCACCAAATGGATGGCATCAAATAAGGCAGCAGAAATATAGTGCTGGGCCTCAGAAATGTTGGCAAGAAGCCTCAGCATATCCGAAGTAGGGTCAACCTGATGGACAGCCAGGGTGGGCTGTTCAGTCCAGATGACAATGGCCCGGTTAACCCATGCCGCATAGAATTAAGCCATGCTGCAGAGAATGCTGGATGCATGGCAGTACCAGCGGTGGCAAAAAATGGACTTGAGGGAGACCTCAAGTTTCTTGTCAGTCCAGTCTGTCAGAGCGGACGCATCAGCAACTGGAAAGGCAGTGCACTTAGATAGCCTGGAGACAGAAGCATCCACTTTGGGGGGATGAACCCACTAAACAAGAGCCGCCTCAGAGAAGAGGTAAAGCTTGGCAAATTTCTTGGAAACAGAAGATTTCCTATCTGGAGACTTCCACTCATAAAACACAAGGTGGTCAAGAGTGGGGTTAGGTGGAAAACAAGTATAGGGCCTTTTAGGCTCCTGAAATACATCAGAGGGATCTGAAGAAACCTCCTGAACTAAGGGAATGTTTAGGGTAGTTAAGACGGCTCTGATCAAGTCCTCAGCCAAGGGATCAGGATCAGCCTTAAAGGGGTCCCAAAAAAACTGAGAGGAGCCCACAGCAGAACATTCGTCAACATCCAAATCCACCAACAGTTCCTCCTCAGAGGAATCTGATACGTCAGGCACTCCCTGAGGTTTCGGCAGAGAAGGTCTGATGGAAGAAGGGGTCTGCCAGGAGTGGAAGACCCCCTTTAACTGGGATGGAAAGAGTTGTAATATAGACCAGAGGTCTCTAGTAGCAACCTTGAACTCTTGCACCCAAACTGGCTCTAATACATGGCTGGAGGTCCCTGGGAGAGACTCAGGGACATCAGAACATGCTGGGCATAAATGACCTGAGAATTCTCTAGGTAACCCTGAATGACATGAGGAGCAATGCACAATAGGGGACACAAAGACCCCATCGTACTTAGTCTTAGGCCTGGCCCCAAAGCTCTAATGGATTAGACATTCTCACAGTGTCAAAATGTTTGAAGTCTAAGGAATCAGCCAAATACAGTGTGTAAGATTAAAATTTCACCCCTAAAATGCACTTATTTGGCAGGTGAAGGGTTAATCTGCAGAGGAGAGACGTAGAATCCAAGCCCTGTGTAGGATACTCATTCAGGAAAAGGCACAAAATAGCTGCCGCGGCGGGAGCCACTCAGAAACGAGCGCACGAAGCAAGCGCTCATGGGAAATGTAGTTTTCCCAGAAAAAGTAACCCAACAGTGGCCTGAGCCCCCCAACACACATAAAACATTAACAGGACGACACAGCAAGGGCAGACAATTAAAATGAGCCATCTCTGAAGTCCCTATGTTGAGAGGTTGCAGAGATATGTCCCAAACTGTACAGTCCCATAGAAGTGAATGGAGCAATGGTGTCTATGCAGTAAAGCGCACACAAATTTTTCAAAATTTAAATTGTGAATTAAAATTACATGGAACATCACTAGAACATGTTAGCAGACCCAAAAAAACACTGAACCCAGTAGGGAAAGTGCCAATAAACCCCCAAAAGATGCAAAACCAGCAGCTAAAGGGTTGTTACCACAGAAACTTGCTTCAAAACACCCAACAGACATACAGGTAAACCCAATGAGTGCAGGAGTGTGCAACAGGAACTCCAAAGGAAAGCCCCTGTGCGAAGGGGCACTGTGGGACATGTGGACCTGCAGAGCTCAAAGGGTTGCTCACCTTTCCTGCAGATCTTCTGTCTTGTAATTACCATATATTAAGAAGAGGCCTCAGTGGGCAAATCCTGAGGAAAGAACTTGAACCTAGGATTTTCCCCCCAGGGCTTAAGGTCCACAAAAAGCACCTGGATAATGAGCTAGCCACATCTAAGGGCATTGTCAGTTATGGTAATCCGTATAATGGTGGTATTCCATTTCTAACAGAAAAATAAAAAATTAGCTAAAACTATATATAAAACTCTTGCCTGTGTCTTCACCAAGGAACAAATCTTAATGGAGCTGACTGGCTAGCTGCAGCCAAGGAGGGAAGGTAGGCTCCACCCCCTGCATTCACTTCTAGAATTGTTCCTGCCTAGTTAAAGGGGAGGATCGCCTACCCCAAATTACCAGTAACCTGTATTGGACGACAGAGAAAAGTGTTTATTGTATGTAAATGGACTGATGTACGATATCAGACTTTCAGAATGGAAATGCAGTGGGTACTAATCTCAATACAATAGTAGCAAAGAAATAATTAATAAAATTGTGTCTATATAGACTTTTTTGCAAGCACACGTTGTTGACCATTCAAATGAAGTATTTCTTTGTAACTACCGTGATCACGGCTCTGCTGAAGAGCTGCAGGACAGTCTATGGACTGCGATCTCTGTTTGTAACTTTGAACGCTGACGTCAGCACAAGGGGAGGGAAGGGTGAACTTTGCAGACTGATATCTCCCAAACCATAAAGGTTTGGGAGATCACAAATAGGGCAATTAATTTATTTTTTAAGAATCTACAGAACTAAATCTATTGAATGTTAAGTATTACTATCACTTTAATACACAAGGAAGTCAGATGAGTTTCTTGTGTTTTAGCCATTTCCCGATTCACAAAAGGCAGTATAAATTCTGGCCATCGCTTATTCATCAATTTGCAATGGCCAGATAGCCAAATTTCATCTGCCAGCTTCATCCTGGCAGATCCCATTATGGGTAATGGGCAGGGGGGGCACTGTGAACACAGAAAAACATATGCTGTATGTGTATGTATCACCCGAACGGCCGCATTTACATTTTTCATTGTATTTCCCTGCTTCACATATGCAAGGCAGGGAAATAGGATGGATCACTGATGAATACTCAATGGTATCATAATGTTAGGGGTAGGTAGTGTACCTAGGGAGGCAGCAGGACAGTTTGAAGTTGATTATTTCTAAAGGAATATTTATTAAGGATTAATTGGGAGTTATACAAGATATTCAGCAAAATGGAAAACAGAGAGAAGCCAAGGCACTCTCTCCTCTCCTTAAGTTTATTCATTGCCTTCCAATTGTCTGTGTTCCCTAACCACTGCAAACATACCCATATACACATCAAATGAGTACAACTTTATCTTGCCCCCTTACCATTTGCAGCTCTTACTAAAACTCTTCATATTATACTTTTACCTTACTCCTGTTAGACTGATAGTCCTTCCCGCAACTCTTCCTGGATAACATACAGGTCTGCCAACATCAGTTCAGTATCTATTTTATCCTACCTAGATATTGTGCTCCTCTTCCCTCCAACCATGATCAGCTTGTTTGTGTGCTTTTTTGTCACCTCCCTACTTATTTCCTCCTCCTACTCCTACAATCTACCTGTTGTGCTCAACTGCCTCTCCATTGCACTCTCTTCTCCTTAAGTATTTTCTTATGAACTCCTCAACCCACCTACTCCAATCTATGTATTGTTCTCAACTGTATCTCCACTGCACTGTTTGTCCTCTCTTCTCTTTAAATCTGTGCTCAGGAAACCACCTACATCCATTCCCACCTTTAAATGTTACCCTCATCTTCTCTACCATACATTAGTTTTGATTCTATCAGATGGACATATCTCTCCTAATCCTGGGCCTCCTCACATTCTCTCGCACTCTCCACATACCCCCTTCTGCTCTTTTTAAATGAGCATCTGGAATTGGCTAATTAACATTCATCCATAATATTTTTAACTCTAACTCTTAACCTCTTAGCAGTCGCTGAGACCTGGATCACCTACTCTGATACTTCTTCGCCTGCAGCACTCTTCTTTGTTGGATTACACTTCAGCCTTACTCCTATAACTGGTGGTAGACAGGGCAGTGGGGGTTTGATTTCACTTATCATCGGATTGTACATTCAGTGCACCCCTTCTTTCCTCTCGGTCACGTTTTCTTCCTTCAAAGTACATGAAATCTGCCTCTTCTCTCTATTTTCACTGCAGGTTACGGTTAGTTATCCCCCTCCCCACCACCAGTTGAGCATGATTACACCTCTGCATGACTTCCCTACTTTCTGTCATATAATGTTCCATTGTCATTGTTGGTTACTTCAATATAACCTACCAATATCCCTGCTGCTTCCAAACTGTTCACCTAAACTTCCTCTTTTGGCTTCACCCAATAGACCAATGTTTTCACTCACCAAGATGGTCACTCGCTAGACCTAGTATTCTCAACCACGCTGTCACTTTCTAACATATCTTTCCCTCTCTCTGTCACTTATTAAGCTTCAGCCTAACTCTACCTCATGTTACTTTGACTCCACATAAAAGCACTTACAGAAAACTTAACTTCTGTGTCTCTACAACCTCTCCTGTCTTAGATATCCTCCCTGTCCTGTCCAAACCTGGCCACATCATGCAATCACTACACTCTCACAACTATAAAGAGTATTTGCCTCCCTGTGTCACCCCAAATTATCCATGCCACAGCAAAGGCACAGAAAATGTACCCAAAAAAACTCTAAAGCTGTTCCTGAACTACTCAGTATGTTTGAGGAAATCATGGTCTGTTGAAGACTTCCAGCATTACAAATTCAAGCAGAGCTCATTCTCCTCTATCCTCTCCCTTAACAAAAAAGCTTGCATTGCCTCTATCATGTCATCTCTGTTCTCTAATACTAAACATCCCTTCAGTACCTTCAATTCCCTTCTCTGACCCACCCAACATGCCCCCTCCATAGATTTTACTGCCAAGATACTGTCCTGTATTTTAAGGATAAGATGGACACTATTAGACATTTCCACAAATGTTCCCCCTTATTGGTCACTTCTACCAGCACCCTCACATATTCAGCCCTGTAATGAAGGAGGTCTCTACTTGCCTCCTCCAACCCTGCCACCTGCACTCTTGATACTGTCCCATTGCATCTGAGAAATCCCTCTCTTCACCCCTCCTCTGTCTCTAATTATGGTTCTCTATTCTTATATTTGCCTCAAAGCTTTTTGATAGATCTGTACAAACCAGGCTAACTTTCTCATTTCTCAATCCCTTCTGGATCTTCTACAATAATGATTTAATTCCAGCACTCAATGGAGACTGAACTTAATAAACTAGCCAATGATTTACTTCCGGCTAAAGTAAAGTGCTATTACTCATTACTAATACTTCTGAACCTCTCTGCTGCATTTGACAGAGTAGACCACCTACTTCTCCTCCAAGCCCTCAACCCCAATGGACTCCGTGACACAGCTCTCTCCTTGTTTGTAGCCAATCTCTCTGATCACTGCTTTTAGGTTTTCAGTTACTACTTCCTCTCAGCATCCTCCTTCAAATGGGGTTCCTAAAGGCTCTGTTATGCAATCTACAGTTCTCCACTAGTATTTTCATCTGGGTTCCTGTACCACCTTAATGTGGATAATACCGAATTCTAACTCTACTACCAGACAGTACACCCTCTCATTTAGATCAGGTTACTAACTACCTTTCTGCAATCTCTGCCTGGATGCCCTCTCATTATGTAAATCACAACATAACCAAAACAGAATTTTTCCCCTTACACCATTCCCAAAGCCCCTACTGATGTTAACATCACATTGTCTGCTCTATAACTCCCAGCTCACTGCTTTAGGGTAATCACTGACTCTGCCCTCTTTCATCCACTTATAGCCAAGCCCTTACTTAATCCAGCAGCATTCATCTAAGAAAGTGATGTATCCATCACTTTCTCCCACAAGATAAAACCAAAATCACAATTATTGCCTTGATCATCTCCTGTCTTGATTACAGAAATCCTCTTCTGTTTTTCCTTATTCCAGGCTGTCCCTGTCTCCAGTCTGTCTGAATGCTTTTGCAAGGTTAATCTTCCTCAATCTTTGCTCTACAAACACCCCCCCACACACACACTCACACAAACACTCCAATCCCTGCATTGGCTGCCTATTACATCTAGAATCAAACTGAAAACCCTAATTCTATCTTGTAAAGCACTAAACAATACTACCCACTTCTATATTTAGCCATTGTTAAGATGCATTCCTCAATCACTGCTCTACAACCATCCCCCCTCCTCACTTCAATCCCTGCATTGGCTGCCTTTTACTTCTAGAATCAGATTGAAAACCATACTTACAAATCACTAAACAATACTAGCCATTTCTAAATTTAACCCTTGTTAAGATACATTCCCAACTGTTCCTTCTGCTCAGGCTTTAACCTACACATCTCTCTACAGGGAAGCCCATATTACTTCCTCCTCAACTAACACAGCTATGCTTCTCTTCCCTGTAAAAATGAAACCACTCTCCCTCCATATTGCTTTGTGGCTGGACCTCATTGCTCCCTTACATTAATGACACTGGAACAAGCCATTTACTTACCCCTACTGCAGCCCAATCACAGGCTTACAGTCTCACTCCTGAGAATTTCTCCATGATACAATCAGACCTCTGCCTAATATATCATAATCTGTGGCTGGACCACTCTTCAACTCCAAGTACTTAGACCTTTTGTTTCAATCCCTCACTTCCTATAGACTGTAAGCTCTAGTGAGCAGGGTCCTCTTATCCTTTGGTTTCCAATGCATTTCAGTCTTGAATGTAAATATCCTTATATAGTACACTCAGACCTGATTTTTAGTAACTTCTATCAGTGACTGTACATTTTTTGGTACTTTGTTCCCCAACATTAAAGTGACCTGGTACCTTTCTTTTTAGAAAAATCAACCCTGTGTACATTGTTGTATTGTCTTGTTTAACTATTTACAGTGCTTCAGAATCTGTTGGCACTGTATAAATAAATAATACGGTAATAATCATGGCAGAGTCCTGGAGAAGAGCAGTACATTTCATATTCTGCTGTTTCTATACTTTGATGAATTCCCCCAATAATCACTGCATATATTTAATCAGAAGAAACCTGCAGACGAAGAGCTTTGTTTTTGTGTGTGTATGAGATTAACTATGTTTCCTATAACAATCACCTTCAAAGTTTCAGTGCTACATTCAGGTGCAGCAATCACTTATTGAATCTATGTACCAAAAGCATATAACTAAAGCAAAGGTCTGCTCTGACTAAACTACTGGGTGTACAGACGGTCACACAGATAGTAAGGACTGGAGTTCTCAAAGGTTTAAAACACTAATCAAGCATACAAAATAGTGAATTAATCTGCAGAAGTGGAGGTAAAAACACAAAACATCCCTTTTCAAATGACCAGTGACGGTCCTGGTACGTCACGTACTATTACTCACCGCGCTCCTGCAGGAGCGTGGTGAGTAATACCGGGGACTGAATTTGATCGCTCCAAGACCGGAGCAATCTCTTTCAGTCCCTCTGTTCGGCGTGCTGCCCCACGTGGTCAAGTGGGGCGGCACGCCAAAATTCCCTATCAGGTCCTTAAAGGACCACACACCCTGCGACCGCTGGTCGTTAAGGGGTTAATCTTATGTGAAGTGGGGGGTGAGTATTATACACGAGAGAAAAATGATAATAAAGAAAAAATTCCCATAGCTATGAGCTTTGGATCTATGGTATTGCCCTGTGAGGACCTTGCAGTCCTTGCAAGACATTACCATTGGCTAGCAATAAGATGTCCTCACAGGGCAATGCTGGAAGCGGGTGGCAGATGCAAGCATGCCGCCCCCTTTGACATAGTCAGGCTGCGAATTTGGACGGACTACAGACCCAGTAGCGAATTTGGACGGACTACATCATTTGAACAGATTACAGGAGGCTATGGGTAAGCGGGGAGGGAGGGAAGCAGTGCTACAATCGGATTTTTTTTTTTGTGTGTGACAGAGGAAAACAAGGGTGCGTATTATACACAGGCATTCTTGTTTTCCCCTAAAATCTTGAGTATAATGTACACCTGCATATTATACACAGGTGTGTATTATACCCAAGATTTTACGGTATATGATATATATATATATATATATATATATATATATATATATATATATATAAATAAATACAGGATGTGGTAGCACTCACTGTTACAAGTCCTTAATTGCGTCTGGGTGCTGATCCAGAGGAAATTTCATATACGAATCATCATAGTAGAAAAGCACTCACAGTTAGCTTCATTGGCAGAAAATATTTGTAATTTATTTAGACCAACGTTTCGGCCAACCTCTGTGGCCTTTGTCAAGGTTACTTTGACAAAGGCCACAGATGTTGGACGAAACGTTGGTCTAAATAAATTACAAATATTTTCTGCCAATGAAGCTAACTGTGAGTGCTTTTCTACTATGATGATTCATATATATATATATATATATATATATATATATATATATATATACATGCAATTTTTCCATTCTCAAACCAGTATTAAAAACCCCACAGAAGTACATCACCATACAGTAAAATATGTAAAAAACAAACAAAAAAACCCCAAAACAATTAAAGGGTTTCTACATACATTAAGTTGGATGGTGGGGGTTGCAGTCCAAAACCCTTTGAGTGCCAGAGGGGTATGCAGTGCATTGAGAAGGGTTAAGTATTGTGGCTGGATGGATGCTGTGTACACTAGTGATGCTATATAAACATATCCATTCAAATAGCCCACTAAACCAATGTAAATGTTTCTATATCTCATATGGTGGACCTAGTTTACATTAGAATTACATAAGGTTTTTAATTATATTATATAAATACATAAATAAATAAAATAGGTGCTGCTGTCCCTTTAGTTTTTCATTTTTATACTTAAACAACACTATAACTTTAGTTTCCTTTAGGGATAACCATGTGTCAAACATTATAAATCAGAAAAATTCAGAATACAAATGAAGGCCAAGGGATAGTAATGGATTATTTTAACAAAATGTAATATTGTAGATATTAAATAAAATAAATCATTTGATGCCAGTCCGATCTCTCAAACATGTATAGTTTGAGAGATATACGGTGATAAAGTTCCCCCCTCCCACCCCTTTCACAGATGTCAGTCTCTAACAGACAGCAGG
Organism: Rhinophrynus dorsalis; assembly: GCA_037306005.1. Classification (NCBI taxonomy): domain Eukaryota; kingdom Metazoa; phylum Chordata; class Amphibia; order Anura; family Rhinophrynidae; genus Rhinophrynus; species Rhinophrynus dorsalis. The sequence continues at coordinate 206,589,872 of CM074718.1, forward strand.
AGATTCTGGTTCTGGGACAGGCCGGCAGAGCCGAAATAGCGTCATCTAGAAATAAATATTTCACTGGAAATACTTAATTGGAACGGTCTACAAAGTGTGCCTAGTTTGCAAGCACACTTTGTAGACCGTTCCAATTAAGTATTTCTTTTTTTTTGGATAGAGTTATTTCAGCTCTGTTGAAGAGCCGCCGTCCGGTCCCGGGCCTCATGCTGTGAGCTAGAGCACAGACATCTGTGAAAGAGGTGGGAACTTTAGCAGTGTATATCTCTCAAACCATATCTAGAATATTACATTTTGTTAAAATAATCCATTACTATCCTATTAAATGTCAATTGGGGTGTTCAAAATATTGCAGAATAATGTGATGCACCCTAAACTAGCACAAAGTGTACCCAAATCTGGAGCAAACAGACTATACAGTAGGGAACAAGTATATAAATTCCCCAAATTCCCAATGATTTAAATTGGGCTTTTAACCCCTTGCAGGATAGAGATATCTCCAATATAATGTGAATCAAAGCACTGTAGACATCTCTAACAGTCTTATTTAAATCAATGGAATTTTTTGGTCCGTTAAGGTTCAGTTAGTTTGTGCCAGAATTGCTCTGATATGGGCAGAAAGTGTTAAAAATAAATCAAATAACCCATTGGATGGGGTAGCATCCAAAGAGTTAAAATCCTTAGGTGGTCCAATAGTTTAATGGGTGTAAAATAATACATATTTTCCCCTAATAATGTAGGCAGCACTTTACAACATAACAAGCGAAGTAACATATAGCGAAGATAAGAGTATGCAGTGTACAGTGACAGTGCACTAGGGAGGACCTGCCCATAGACTTATAAGGAGAGCAGTACACGATCCTCTAGTCTAGTAGCAACATTCCAGGACAATGCCGGAGAAAGAAAACTGGCTGTAACCAAAGAACACTTTGGGCCATATGGAAAAAAGCAAATTAACAATTCTGGGTCAAAAACCAACTGCTTGTTTCAACCTCATGGATACCATTCTGGCACTCAAAGGGTTAAATGAGGATTTTAAACCCTTGAATTCTAGAGAAGTCTCCATAGCTTTGCTGTGTGATGTGTTGCAGACCTTTCTAGCACTGTGTTGAAACCCCCATTTAAAGCAATGGTGGGTTTGTGAATTTTTACGTGTATCCTATGATGCAATTGGTTTACCACAGAATTTTTCATTTGCCTTAATCCTCTGAATGCCAACAGGGTATCCAACACACCCCTCTGGCATTCAAAGGGTTAAAGGGATAGTAATACTTAATATGTATAAAAATATATATATATATATATATATATATATATATATATATATATATATATATATATATATACGGTAAGGTTTTATCCTCTAGAGATAATAATGGCACTCCCACTGCTGAGAGATGTTTAATTCAAAAGTTAATGCTGCTCAAACTTTAATTTTTTTAAGGTGCAGAATATCAATGGCATGGAGGTCTATGGTCAGCTGACCAGGGCTGTCCATAGGATGGTGTAGTAACAGTGCCACTGAAACATTTCAGGCCATTGAGATACTGCACCTAAATAATTAAAGTTTGAGTTGCTGGAACTTTTGAATAAAACACTTCTCAGCAGTGAGAGTACCCCTGTTTTGCTCAGGAAGATAATCCTTACAATTATAAATTTTTAATTATTTTGCTTAAGTGTTACTATTTCTTTAATACATAAATGCCATTATATAAGAGTGGAGTAGTGCAATTATGCATTATGCTAACTACAGAGTAGAGAACACATAAATATTCTCTTGATTCACACTGACTGAAATGAGCTTTTTAACCGGATGAATGATACAGTGGTCTTCAATGCATTGCAAAGTGAAGCTGAAGGCTTCTAAATTTCAAGGTGCTAAAAGTTCCATCAACTGGAATGTTTAATACTCCCCTGCTCACCAAGCGGTCCCAGGAAGGTGCACAGAGAGGACACCGGTCCGAATTCGGAGCACCCTGGTCCGTATCATCTGTGGCGCGTTCAGGCAGTCTGTACTGCGCCTGACAGCTTCTGACAAACATCCTTAGCGAATTATTAAATAGGATATAGATAATATATATATGTGTGTTAAGTAAAACATCCAATGCTTGTAAATGGTTCTTTCAATAGTTATTTAAAATATAACTTTGCCATTTTCTGAATTCAAAATGTTTTGCAGCCACATGGTGATGTTACTACATCCATCATTGGGAACCTTATGCCTAAAACAATGAGGGAGATGCAATAAGGCATGATAAAAAGGTGATAAAGTGGTGAGGACTTCTCCAGTGATATCACTTATCCAAGTCCTTTAAAGCGGAACTACCATGTCACAAAATGTTTAGCTTAACTAAGTACCCTTCTGGCAACTAGCTGCTTAGTAGCGCTAGTCGCCAGAATTATTACCTGATTTAATAGATAAATGCTTTATTCCCCAGCTGTCAGTAGCACGGAGAGCTTGCCAGAATGACGTCCACGCGCCTGCGCTGTCAGTCCCAGCCGGACCCAAATGGCTCCTAGCAACGCCTCCTAGACCTGGCTGGGACTGACATTTTGTTACATGGTAGTTCCGCTTGAAATACAAAATGGCTCCAACTTTGGAAATCTTAGTGCACAGGCACCACAGAATAACAGAAACTGAGAAGTGGTATCACTGGAGAGATCATCTCTGCTTTATCACTGCTTTATCACTTCCTAGTGCAAAACCCACCATGAGGTTTTCACAGGCTGTAATAGCAACAGCTCCATCTGGCTGCAAAGCATTTTGAATTCAAGTGATTAGTAAGATATTATAAAGATAATTCTAAAGAAACAACTCCAAGAATTGGGAATATCGTTGTTTTACATTTACTTTTTTTTATCATTAATATAGCTTTTGACCTAAGAAAAGAACCATATGGCTCATCCAGTCTTCCCATTTCCCTATCTAATTTATTGGGGTATACTTCCATTTTAACTCACAATACTGCAACTTAGGTAGCTAACAACTACCAGGAAACATTAGCAGACTATTACAAGAAATGCTAAACTACACAATATCCCATGTGATGTGTATAGAAGGATGGAGCCACACAATCACTGACACAAATGTAATGTAGTATTAACAGGGCTGTGATCAGGAAGATGAGGAGGTGCAAATCTGGAGCAAACCAAATGCAAATTCCAAAGACTCCCATGGGCTGAAATGGGGCTTTTAACCAGTTCAACTCTTTGAATGCTAGATAGGTTTTCCAACACATCCAGAGTAATGTATTGCAGACCCCCTCTAGCATTCAAGGGGTTAAAAATTTCCATTAATAACTCCCCCCTCCAGGTGCATTTAGTTTGTTCTAGAATTGAATATATTTTGCTCTCTGCATAAGGTCCATTCTGGAACAAACCAGCTGGAACATAGGGGCAAATAAAAATGCTTGTTAACCCTTTCAGTGCCAGAGGGGTACGCAATGCATTGCTTTGCAATGCGTTGCGTACCCCCCTGGCACTGAAAGGGTTAATTTAAAATGAGAATTTTAACCTCTTGACTGCTACAGAGAGCTACAACACATTGCTTTGCTATGCATTGGAAACATCCATAGCATTCAAGGTTTTAAAGAAATACTAACACCAAAAAAAAGAAATTGGTTGATACAACTCTGAATATCAAGAACTCACCATTAGCGTACGGAAAAATTTTATAACTCATGTTACCTCCCTAAAACACAATCCCAAACTTGATTTTAGCTCATGTGTCACTTGTCCTGTTCAGAGAACATTTATTTGATCTTGTGTGTGCTGTTTGCATTGTGAGGTAAGAACTAAAGTCAGTTAACTCTTTGAGTGCCAGTGGGGTTCCACTGGCACTCAAAGGGTTGACTGATTGTGATTCGTGCTCATTGCTCTTGTATTCTTAAAATCAATGGGAGCAGCCCAGGAAAAGGCAGAGATGCCTTCTCCATCAGATCATATATATATACTATATAATAATTCGCTAGGATGTTTGTCACGATGCAGTCATGAGCAGTAGACTGTATGCATTCGGGCAGCATGACTGCATCTCGTGAGTGAGACGATGCAAGACTGCATCGAGGTAGCGGCCACTTAACCCTACCCTTCTAGCACTCAAAGGGTTAACATTATCTGGACCTTGGCCCGTGTACATGGGCTTACACACTAGTAAGACTATATTTTAGGACTCAGAAAACAAATAATGGATTTTAGAGATGTTAGTACGAAGTATAGGTTATTTAAATGCGTATAACCTCAGTTCATTTCTAGGTATTAATGTTACTTTAAAAAGCCCCACTTAGATTCATGGAAAGTTTACTCCCCCATCCCCCCTCATGCTGCAGTTGGATTGCTCATATTTTCTAATATCTTGTGGCCCATGGTTTTTTTTAAATGTTTCTACCTTACCCTTACCTCAACTGATTGGGAAAGATTTCTCTGCCACTTCATCTTATAACAGAATTAGCCCCAAAAATGAGAATTATGTATTACCTTCGACCGAAGTATAGATAGTTCAAGCTTGGTAATGTAGAAAAGAAGCCAAACTGAAAATCAGGCTCTGAGCTCAGCTGTGGCTTAAAGCAACTGGCTCCTGTCACTCATCCCAGGCACATTCCACAGTCAGCCTGGGTGTCCCACCAATCCTAAAACATTCACACTTGTGCTGAGCTCTGCTCAACGCCTCCTATTCTCTGTACAGACATCTAACGGACAGGACAGAAGCCACTAAAACAGATAACAGGAGGAGCAGAGGACATTTATAGTGTCTCATGTTGACATTAACCCTTTAATGTCAAAGGACTTACCAAGTATGTCCCGCAAAAACTGTCACTTAGTAACAGAGGACATACCTGTAGGTCCCGGAAATCCGAGTCCCAGCGCGGCCACACACCGTTCAGGGAGTCCGGATTAATTTGCAAAAAATAATAATGTTAGCCGGGCGTTAAGTGACGGCCGTGTGAGCACGCAGCCTGTCACTAAGGGGTTAACCAATGAGAGAGTCAACATAGGTTTCAGTAAAAAAAACAAAAAAAAACAAAAAAAAAAAAAACCTGATAACATTCTACTGTATGTAAAATTTTCTTTTAAAGGTATAGTAATGTTTCATAATAAAAGCAGCTCTAATTAATCATCATAGTATTTGGACTTTGGAGAGTGTTATTTCAATTCTGTCAGAGCTGTAGTTCAAGAGTATTCCACTCTCGCCCATTTCACTGATGTAACACTGCTCAGCCAGAGCAGAAGGGAGGTGCCCAGGTAGACTGCAGAGAGGGACAATCTTAAATTAAAAAGGGAAAAACCTGAAAAACTTGTCAAGGGGGGCAGGGCCTTCATTGTTCTCATAGGAAGAAAACTGTTCCCTGCTGTTATCTGTCTGGTCTATGGACTGCATTCCACATCTGAGAAGAGATGGCTTACACTAGGTAAAAGGGGCGGGAGGGGAAACTTTGCTTGTGAATATCTCTCAAACCATAAAGGTTTGAGAGATAAGACTTGTATCGTTCTTCATGTGTTTTTAATGCCTAAAAAATAAAATAAAGATAAAACGAAGTATTACTATCCCTTTAATTCCTCAAGTGCTAGAGCAGTGTCAACAACATTTAAAGGGATAGTAATGTTTATTATAAAGTAGTTCGCTGACTCTTCTTTGTATTAAAAGTAACACATTGCGCTATGTGTAAGAGCTTACTTGTGTGTGGTTCAAAAGTTATTAAGTGGAGAAAGATCCCCTGCCTGCCCCTTCTGGCCATGTCACGCTGAATCTGCAGTCTGGTCCGGACGGATGCAGCAAGGCAAAAACTTCAGTATGCAAAGGGAAATCCTGCCCTTCTTCGTCAAGGGGGGCAGGGTTTTCCTTATACTTACTAACTGAAGTTTGTCCCTCGCTGCATCCGTCCGATTCCACAGTCAATGGGAGGCGGCCAGAAGGGGAGCGGGTGGATCTTTCTCCACTTAATAACTTCTGAACTACATACAAGTAAGCTGCTATACAATGTGTTATTTTTAAAATAAAGATGACTTGATGAGCTACTTTATAATAAACATTACTATCCCTTTAAACACTCCTTTCCTGGGAGCAAAGTTGGCACTATATTTGCAGCATATTTTAAGAAGAAAGTATAATCATAAAAATGCAGTCAATTAAGCTGAACTAACATAACTGGGAAGTCTTGCTTCAACATACTGTGCTGTGATTAGCAATTTTCTGTTGTTTTGTTTTTTTTTTTAAATTGACATATTCCCTTGACACCAATCTAAATCTAATTATAAACTGCAGAATAGGAATAAACAGGGCATGCTCAGGTATTTCTATTTTTTGCCAGTGGTAGCTGGTCAGTATTGACAGATTATGAGCATATATCTTTTTTTTCTGATTATTAATTTAATGTCCACATGCACATGCCCATTTCCCAGTCTCTCTGTAGTGGTTCTCTCTCCCCAGATCAGTCTCTCTATCCGTCCCCTCACATTCACCCTCTCCGCTACACCTGCAATTTAACCCTTTCGCATCCACTGACGTGACTGGACCGTCACGGCGGTCCGGCACTTAATCACGTCATGGAATTCAGGGCACGCTGCATGGGGAACCATGAATTGGTTCACCAAAAAAAAAAAAAAAAAAAAATGCCCAGTGGTCCTCAAGTGATGGCCGCGCGTGCGCCGGTCGTTAAGGGGTTAAAGGGAAACTATATTTATAGAACAAGTGTCTCTTAATGTGCTAAAAGAGATAGTAACACTCAGTATGTACAAAAATATATATATTGTAGGGGTTGTTCTCCTGAGTAAAACAAGGAGACTCTCACCGCTGATAAGCTTTTTATGCCAGAGTTACTGCTGCTCAAATATGACATTGTTAGGTGCAGTATCTAAATGGCCTGAAATTTTACAGTGGGGCTATTGCTACAGCATCCTATGGAGTTTTATGGTCAACTGACCAGAGCTGTTCACAGGATGGTGTAGCAACAGCTCCAATTTACAATGTCAGGCCATTTAGATACTGCACCTAACAATATCATATTTGAGCAGCAATGACTCTTGAATAATAAGCTTCTCAGCAGTGGGAGTATCCTTGTCTTACTCAGGAGAAAAAACCCTACAATATACATTTTATTATATATAAAGTGTTACTATCCCTTTAACAAAAGCACTTACCTAGGTCTTCATACAGAAGTCAGATAAGTATGTATATATTCTGTATAGTATCTAGTAGTTGCCTATACTTGCTGATGCCCATTTTAGTACGCATTTAGTTCACACTTACTCAGAATAAATCATAGTTTTTATCAGTCTGAATTAGGGGTGCACCGAAATGAAAATTCTGAACCGAAACAGAAACCGAAACTTCAGGATGCACTTGGCCGAAAACCGAAAATTAACTTTAATTTATAGGGCGATGCCTAACAAAAGAAACAAAAAATATAGTAGAGCAAGTGCCCCCACCAGCACTACTTTGCCCATCAGCTCCAGGTTCCAACTTGTCCCCCATCAGCTCCACTTTGCCCCCATCAGCTCCAACTTGCCCCCCATCATCTCTACTTTGCCCATCAGCTCAACTTTGCCCCCCCACCAGCTTCAATTTGCCCCCCATCAGCTCCAATTTGCCCCCACCAGCTCTACTTTGCCCATCAGCTCCAAGTTCCAACTTGCCCCCATCAGCTTCAACTTGCCCCCCATCAGCTCCACTTTGCCCCATCAGCTCCAACTTGCCCCTACCAGCTCTACTTTGCCCATCAGCTCCAATTTGCCCTCCCATCAGCTCCAACTTGCCCCCCCATCAGCTCCACTTTGTCCCCATCAGCTCCAATTTGCCCCCGCATCACATACCTGTAGCTGCTGGAGCTCCCGTTTGTTCTCTTTAGTAATGCAGAGCACTGTGAGATTATGTCATCTCCCAACGCGCTCTGCATTACTAAAGAGGCAACGGCGAAGAGGGAGCTCAGAAGCTACAGGTCTGTGCTGAAGACCGCACAGACCTGTATGTACTGCGGTGCCGGGCGGGGGAGTCCAAAACTAGTGAAGTAAAATCTGCAGCACAGCACACGGAGGCGCTTCAGCTGCAGCACACGGGGACATCACCAGCACAGCCACATACATCACTGCTGTTCTTGTTTAGTGCTTCCGTGTGCTGAATCTGAAGCACATCCGTGTGCTGTGCTGAAGATTTTACTTCACTTGTTTCTGCTCTCTGTTTCGGCCATTTTTTTAATTTCGGCTTTTTGCCGAAAATGGCATTTTCGGCCGCCGAAATTTCGGTGCATCCCTAGTCTGAATGGGATTACCCAAAGAAAGAAAGTCCCATTCGTGGTCATGTAAACATTCACCGTCCAATTAAAATGTGAATAGATACACACCAAGGTCTGATCAAATAACCTGGGGACACCCCTTGATATTAGAGGAAAAGAGGTTTCAACTTCAGCAGAAAAAAGGGGTTTTTACAGTAAGGTCTGTTAAATTATGGAATTCCTTGCATAAGGATGTGGTTATGGCGGATACAATGGATACATTTAAGACAAGAAAATATACATTTTTTCAAAAGGGAACATACAGGGTTATACTGTGTAGTAGAAGGCAAAACAGGAAGGTATGATGAAGACAATCTTAATTGTCAGCAAGAAAACAATATAATCCTCATGTCTCTGGGTTATGAGGCAAAGGTTGAACTTGATGGACTTGTGTCTTTTTTCAACCTAATTTACTATGTTACATTGTCTTTTTTGACCTTATTTACTATGTTACATAATCCCTGAAGGAAGGACACATACTTAAGATAATTTTAACCCCTTAAGGGGAAGTGTGTAATAACTGCTTCACAATGCATTGCGCACCCCTCTGGCCTTAAAGGGATAGTAATACTTACAATTTATTAATCCCAGTATTATAGTACTATAAAAAATAAATTAATTGCCCCCAGTGACATCTCTCAAACCTTTATGGTTTGAGAGATATTCACTCGCAAAGTTCCCCCCTCCCTCCCCTTTCCCTGAAGTCAGCGTTGTAGATGACTGCAGGGGAAGCCTGACCTATGATCATCTGGCGGCTCTGCAGCAGAGCCGAGATCGCATTAATCAAAAAGAAAGGTCATACGACAGGCATCCCATGCAGTCAGCTACAACGCTGACTACAGGGAAAGGGGAGGGAGGGGGGAACTTCTGCGAGTGAATATCTCTCAAACCATAAATGTTTGAGAGATGTCACTGGGGGCAATTTTTTTTTTTTAGTACTATAATACTGGGATTAGTAATTTGTAAGTATTACTATCCCTTTAAGAGGGTTAAGATTCGCCTATTCAAACTGTATAATTCCCCTTACAAAGCTGTTATACACTGAGAAGCAATGCTTTGCTCACCCCTCTAGTTTTTAACAGGTTAAACAAGGAGAGGAGCAAAGCATCCATTCTAGTCAGACATTGCTAGTCAATGAGATAAAAACAGAGACCTTCTTTGCTCCTCATGTTGAGAGACAACAACAACAGACTCCAAATGGAAATGCCACACCTAGAATCAGCTCTAGGGCCTTTATTAGCTCTCTCGTGCCTGATGCAATGACACGCCTAGCAAAGAAACAGTTGAGTCGCCAACTGTCCAATTACATTTGGTCCCCTATAATGGAGAGACAATGTATAAAAAGGGCTGTAATTGCTACACAGTTCACAGATGTAAATACCCTCAAATTAAAGCTGACAGTTTGCATTTTATCCTCTTAGTCATTGTTTCATTTCAACCCCAATGCACTGAAGTACTGAGCCAAAAGAACAAAACTTGTGTCATTGTCCAAATACTTATTGACTGCGCTGTAGTTAACTCTTTGAGTTTCAGAGGGGTATGCAACGCATTGCATACCCCTCCGGCAATCAAAGAGATAAATTAATAAGTATAGCTGGGAACTCTCCGGATTTCCCCTGGAGACTCTGTTTTTCACTCAGCATTACCAGGTCTCTGGGGCAGAGGCTGATTCTTCCGGATGTGGGGAGTTTCTATGGAAACTCCACCCACTTCTGCTCCTGCCCTGTCTGTTCCTTCCATTCCCCTCCCACAGCCTATTCTACCTATTTTTACAAGTTTCTTAAGCCCCACCCCTCACTTGTGATTAAACCCCACCCTCTTTTGACAAAGATTGCGTCATTTATCTCCCCTAACAGCACCACAGGCTTCCCCCTCCGGGGATTCCAGAAGAAAACGTTCCCAGGTATGGTAATAAAGAGTATCACCAAGCAAACGATAATACAAGAACAGGCTTCTATGTCATAATACCAAATTAGCCTACTAGATAACTTGTAATCAAGCTGTAGCAGCTGCTCTTATTCAGTTGAATTAGTCATAAAAGAAGAACACGGGTTATGGCACAACACTCCCACTAATGCATTCTTTGTACATTTTAGCAATATTATCAGTGTTTGGAGTCTTTGTTGTTAAGATGAACTGACCCCGAGATCTTTGAAATATTAACCCTTAAAGCTTCCCATAATGTAGAGTGTATGCAGTAAGTTCTTGTTTGCTCTAACCCTTAGATGCTACATTCAGTACACAAGGAACAAGTCTAACACGCTACAAGTTCGAGATCTCACTGCCAAACACAAACAAGACAAGCAGAACATCTCCCCTGTATTTGTGGTACAAATGGCACCAATTTAGAGACTACAGAAACATGTAATTGGGACAAATCATATGGTAGGTAATACTGGACTATCTCACCTTGAGAATTTAGCCCTTCACCCTGAGTCTCAGGGTCAAACCCTGAGAGTTCACAGGTATGGTCAACATACAGAAAATGAAATGGAGCTGATTACATGGTTTATAATGCATGTCAAAAACATATTTTAATTCCTGATCTTCCAGTATATGGAAATATTCCATTTAACTTCCTTGGATGCCAAAGAGGTCTCAAATGCATTACTCTGCAATGCATTGCAGAAGTCTCTCGCATCCAAGGTGCTAAAATAGCTGCCCCATTGGAGCAAGTGGGAGATTAAATGCTCTCCTGACCATAGAGTAGTCTGTGCTTGCTGGGACTATTCACATCCAGTAAAGCTGGATGGGGGGAGGTGCAAATGCATTTTCAAAGCAAATTGTCTGTCTAGCCCCCAACCCCTGAGAAATATTTTCAGTTTCTTTAAAGGAACAGTAACATGTTCATATTAATGCAACATCAATATTTGATATATTTTTTTTTTTATAATGAAACATACCTAACTGTTCATAACGTTGTAGTCTTCATTTTATTCTATATTAAAGTATCACCCTCCTGCTCCTTTTCCATATGTAACTTAACCTCCCATCAGATCTGAAATCCGTTCACTTAACTAGACAGAGTGCAATGAGGAACAATCTTCTGTTTATCAGTATAAGGAAAACCCTGCCTCTCTTAATGAAGGAGGGCAGGTTTTTCCTTATGCCGACAGAAGATTGTCCCTCGTCGTGATCCATCCGACTTGGCTTGTTGCTCTGAGGGGAGGCAGCGTTACGTACGGCAAAGGGACAAGTGGGGGACACATATAAAATGAAATGAAGACAGATAGAAAGGTACATTTAATTATAAAAATATATTTAATAATTGACATTGCCTTAATATGAATATATACCATCCGCAATAACTTAACATGCATTCATTCTTCATCTGGCGACTAACTGCCTAGTAGCGTTAGTCGCCAGAAATATTACCTGGTTCCAAAGATTTTGCCGTTTTACCAAGTGGCTCCAAAAGGGACTGACAGCGCAGGTGCACGGACGTCACTGTGACGAGATGTCCGTGCTTCCTGCTCCTGTGAGCATCGGTAAAACTGCAAAATCTTTGGAACCAGGTAATATGTCTGGCGACTAGCGCTACTAAGCAGCTAGTCGCCAGATGAAGAATGAATGCATGTTAAGTTATTGCGGGGTGGTAGTTCCCCTTTAAGTATAATCCAGGAAGCACTAATTAAGATACTTTTTGTTTTAGTGATTATACTAAATCAGAGCTCCAGGTTAAGTTAAAATTACTCAATAATCAAATAATTTAGAAACAGCATTATAGGTGCATTCTACCTATCCAGCTCCTGTAATAAATTAAGTAAATGTGATATGTATTTTAACAAGTGTCAAAAAATATGCAATTCTATGACATAAAATGTCCCCTTTTATAAAGCAAAAACACTAAGAATTAACCCCCTTAAGGACCCCTGACATTCCAGGACCGTCACGGTTAAACTTCCTCTAAGGACCCATGACGGTCCTGGCGGTGATACTGAAACTGAGCTCTCCACGACCAGAGTGCTCAGTTTCAGTCATTCTCTGTTTTGCCAGTACATGTGATCGCTCCTACAGAGGGAGAGAGAAGCATAGAGTAGACAGAAAATGGAGCAGATAGAGGCCAAAATTGAAGATATAAATGCCTTCAGTGCTGGTGCTGGGGGGCAGGATAAATGTAGGTCCCTTAATGACCAACTGACAGCAACGTTGTCTTTTTTTTTTTTTTTTTTAATAAATGTGAGCAAGATCAAAGTACAATATTACACAAACTAATTGTTTAAATTTCAGTGGATATGTTTATAAGACAATAATGGGAGTTTTATTACTGTGTAGAAATGTAATATACATACACACCACAAAGTCTTATCAACCAAAAGTGTGTGTGGGGGGGAGGACATGGGGGCCAATGAGAGTGCTCCAGCTTACATGCAGAAAGCCTCTGTCATGGGAGGAGGCTGGATCGAGGGAGAGGACCAGAGTAAGAGTGAAAGACTGCAAGTACAGAGCTGGTAACAGCAGTCTGTCCGGAAGTAGGGTGCAGGGAAATCTATACTCGTTTTATTTCTGCAAAGTAACGATAAAAGAAAATGGTATTCCATCTAGTCGTTGTATGAACTAACTTTTTAAACCAACATGTATAGGGATGATATATTCCTTTTAAACCCTTGTTAATGGGTTTCACAAAACAAATTTCAAAGGATACCATATTGTGGTTACCGCTACCTACATTCTCCCTTACCAGTATATTATTTACCATTTTAGAATTGTATGAAACCACTAGGTCCAGCAAGGCCTCTTTTTTAGTTGGTTACTCTTAGCTGGTAGATACATACATATTTCTCCAGTCAATCTGAGGGTGGCTAAAATGTCCCATTATGATTGTATTTCCTGAATGAAAAGCCTTTTCTTTTTGCACTAACAGTTGGGCTTCTTCAAATTACCATATAGCAAAATCCCATTAACATATTTGTATTATGTATGCCCCCAGTGTGTATTTCAACCCACAGGTTCTCTACGTTTTCACTGGACTCTTCATTAATACTTTCTCTCATACTAGGTTTTAAGGTATGCATTATATATATATAGGCATAACCCACCTCTTTAATTAACCCTATCACTCATAAAAAGTGAAAAAAAAAACCACATCTAGACTGACTGCCCAGTCATGTGTGTCATCTTAGCAGGTTTCAGTAGCACAGTAAGATCATACCAGGACATACTTGAAAACGAGAGAAATCTCAATGTATTCTTCCTGGTAAAACATTTTCTAAATAAATACCGCGTATTCATTGCAACCAATTGCAGTTTCCTGCCAGACTATGAGAATTTACAGGCATACATTTTATGTTACTGCCATTCTTAAGAATTGCATTCTTTGAAGTATTTGCTCTTTATCAGGCATCTCCCTACTTGATGAATTAGTCCTCCATACACACCACCACTACGGCCATTTTCTATTCCAGTTTCCTCATTTCCATTGCCTTTGCCATCCTGTGCTTTATCAACCCCTCCCCCTTTCCTAGATTAAAGTCTCCTCCAACCCTCTAACCAGACTAACCCTAGCATAATAGCCCCCTATCCACTAAAGTGCAATCAGTCTCCAGAAGCCCAACTCAGTTCATCTCACCATGATTAAACCCAGTCTTTAGTCACACATTTAACTACTTAATCCCCAGTTGCCTTTCTGATGTAGTAAGCAGAATAGGCAGCATTTCAGAAACTACTTCATTAGAAGTCACTTGTTTAAACTTATAACCTAAATCAATGAAATCCTTCTTAAAAGACATTCATTTCCCACTGATTTTGTCATTGGCACCAACATGTACTATGACAGCCAGGCCATGCCCACACTCTTCTCTCAGGCTATCAACCCGATCTACTACATGACAAATCCGAGCACCAGGGATTTTCATAATAATACCTTTACATTTTAAAGCCACTTAGCCAGATGACTAAAAAAATTAGGGAATTGTACATTAACATATTGGTTGCTAGAGATGTCTCCAATCATCTCTAACAAGCAAGAGGTTAATGATGTAACAACTTTTTCTCTAAAATGTTGACATAAGTACAGCAATGCTTTATTTGCTTCCACAATGCTTGTAAACAAAGCTATTTATTATAAATCAGTCATAACAGCTGAAATGAATACGGTTTATATGCCACTGTGGTTACCATTTACAAGGAAAATTAAAAGGACAACTGATACCCTACTAAATACATATTTGGATTCAGACTTAAGTTGTTCCATATTTGCAGTAAAACGATACTGGTGTTCATTCAGGCAAAGCCACATTTGGACCACTTCAATGCTGGGAAGGGATGCAAAGCAAATTGAACACAGGCTAATGACCCATGTAAAGCCTTTTCCAGCATGCAGGGAGTTAATCAATCATGTTAGTTTGGAAATACCTTTAAACATTTTTTAGGACATTTCTGTGGATTTTCAATCAACTTCCCCCCGAACCTGATAAGCAAATAAAAACATGTAGCCAATTTCAGTGCTAATCAGTGTAAACAAAGCCAGGTGTTTCTAACATACACCATGAAGTTACAGAAAAATAAACAGTACGTCAGGAAAGCCGCCAGGGTTCGTGTTCCCGGACGCTGGCACAGAAGAGTACGATAGCAAAAACACCCATCTATTTTACATGAAAGGCCATACCCACAAAGACAAAGTATGGGGCAAACCATCTGTTCCATGAGAAGAAACAAAAAAATCCCAATCAGTTAATCCTATGAGTGCCAGACGGGTACACAACGCATTGCAAAGCAATACACTGTGTACCCCCTCTGGCACCACAGTATTCTGTCTCATTTTCTGTCTGTAGATCTTTCCGTCTTTCTCTTATTCAGTCTCTTTCAGTCTGTATTTCTCTCTCAATCTCTCTTATGAGATGAGGTTAAACAGCTGGAGAGTCACATGTTCTCACTGCTGCTTTAGTCTGCTCATTATAGTAGCAGGTGTTATACAGTTTGGAAACACTGCCAAGCTGAATGATCAGATACATAGAACAGAAAAACAAATGAGGGAAACTAAGTTTCCCTGTAAGAAATATTTATTTAATTCTAGATAACATAAAATCCAATTTTAAACTTGTCTTTGAATGTATATTTAGATTGTCCTATATATTTACTTTATCATTCATTTTGTTTTGACAGTCTATATTAACTGTAAAGAAACAAGGCTACTGAGATTAACACATACACCTCTTTTATGCAGAAAGGCTATTATTTTCTTTCCGGTAAATGAGAGTTAATATTATGCATTCTTTTCTGAGACACGCAACAAGCTGGCTTGCTTGGGGGATAGAGAGCCCTGAACATAACAGTGGTGTAGCCATAGGTTGGTGTAAGCAATGGCTCAATTAATATAGATGCAAGCCCATCCATTCATCTGCCTTTAGGCCTTGCCCTCATGGGTGATACCAATATGGCAACACCTCTACATTTGTATTTCCCTGTCCTGTGCACTGAGCTCCCCCTACGTAAGCACCAACATTAGTTCATTGGCTGGCCTGCATATAGGCCAGCCTGTGTTTAGATTGTTGTAAAGTTCATCTCAAAGATAAATTTGCCTTTGTAAACAACCCTCTTAGGGGCCCCACTTGCCATCATTACTGCTGTATCTCCCAAGTGCCCATTGCTAATTGTGGAGGAGATGTAGCAAGTAGCATTGAGGTAACCTAAGAGTCATACTGGCATTGTGTTGGCACCATATGAACAGCACCATGGGGTACAATACACCCTGATTTGCTGGCTAAGCATGGAGACTTTTTTGGCAAGGCACAGTCACATGTGTGAACAAGCACTTAATGTACTGAATGATAAGGATATGCATTTTAAAAATTAAACTGTTTTTTAGTGCTCACCCATTTGAACATCATTTCCTGCTAAACCAAGATAAATAAATAAAAATATCCACAAACAAAAACAACATAGACCATTCCACAAGCAAAGGCATACCACAACACTGCATATTTAAAGATATATTTTAGGCCTCGAGTATGAAACTGAGAAGTTACACAGATGCTTCATTGAAGTGCATAGTATTTTAGTGTATATAATCACTCTTTGTGTGCAAGAAGGTTGTCCATGCATTGAAAAGCAATGCACTGGACAACACTCTGGCACTCAAAGGGTTAATTTTTAGGTGTTGTAGTCACTATTCGAAGACATTAAAGATATATATTTCAGTTTTCTGAGAACAGCTACATTTTATACAAAAAATATAGTGGTGTGAAACAATAAAACAATGGCAGCAACACTTCATCTGTATAAAATCTATAAATACTTGGCATGTTGCAGAGTGTGTGCTAATTGTTTCTAAGGGAACTGGACATCCGCCTGGCACTCAAAGGGGTTAACAGAATTTTGTGGCTGATAATCAAAATTATATTTATGTCATATTTGTTCAACAAACCCAAAGTCAATGAAAAATATGCTCCACTGCAATACACAGTCCACTTCATTCCAAAAAGGAAAAATATGACATATATGTGTGTAATTTAATAAAAAAGCCAAATAAAAAATAGTCGACCACCCGGTGTACAACTGAATGACTCAGTACAGACCAAAATAGCACGATGGCTAATGCCAGTATGCTATTATGATTAAACGGCTGCATGTGGTTTTCAAATCCGCAGCTTGAAGCCTTTTTTAAGAATTTATGGACAGCTCTGACAACACACAATAGAGAACGTTACCAGTCTGCAGTTCACACTTCATTATCCTGCTCTGTATCATCCTACAGACTTCACTGATGGAGCGTATTCATAGATACCACTTGGCTTCTGAATCTTTTGTGCTATCCGATATGAAGGCAACAGAAGTTTTGATTGTTCCTCAGAGCAATTGCTTAGACGGCTACAGTTTCAACACATCTCCCTTAACGATCCCACTTCATAACGTTAATGAGTTCCTATTATTTACTTTGAAAGTGCATGTTTAGGAAAAGTTTAACAGCCTGTATAAACACTACAGTCCGTGATGAAATGCTAGCCCTCCTAAAACTCTACTTGGTCATGGCTGGAAGCTTTTGAATAGGGTGGGCTTTTTCTTAACTAAAGAATTGAGACTTAAGCTGTTTAGCATGCAGTGAAATGGTGAGTTTAATTCCATCAACCAATAAATGGAGAGATAAAGTTGCAGCCACTGTCAGTTCATTGCAGGATGAAGGCCACCTCAGCTGAGATTATGGACCATGAACAGTCATGCTGGTCCAGTGTGAGTTGGCAGACAGTTGACCCTGCCCGGGCCAGAACCTGCAAACCTAAGGTATGAACAGATTCTACAGCTGGTGAATCAATCAACTGGGTTACATCAGATAATATATATAAACATATTTGCATATACATTTCATGGAGGACAGATGGCACTTCTCAGGAACGTTGTTTGCAAGAAATATGTGTTGTTAATATTGACATTTCAGCCAGAGGTTATGGCCTTTATCAAGAAGACACAACATTACAGAACACAGCCTTTATACACCTTAGTGAACATGGAAATTGTGTAAAAAAGCACCAAAATGCAGGGTACCTGTACCTATCACCTCTAGAGTAAATTAGATTGACAAGGGGATTCTCCAATCCTATATAACATACTAGCAATGTGGGACGGTGCTGCTCGTCAGGCTATATAGGGAATTAATGCACACACGGATGCAAGACTCACACACACACGAAAATGCACACGCATGCACTGAGATGCATAAAGAGCGGCACAGTCACACACACACATACATGCAATGCACAACATGTAGACACATAGAGTGTGATACAGACATGCAACACACACAGTGAGAAACACCAAGGCACACACAGAGACACACACACAGAAGTGAGTCATAAGGGGGTGACTTATGTGTCATTGTAATAATTTTGTGTTTGTACTTATGCCTCCACTATGGCATTCATTCATGTAGTTGAAATGCATGTGGTAATTGCCCATACTATGGTGGAAGGTGGATTGTGCTGGCTCCCGGGGTGTGAGTAAGTATGAGTGAGACTATGGTGGAAGGTGGATCGTGCTGGCTCCCGGGGTGTGAGTGAGTGTGGGTGAGTGTGAGTGAGTGGCATTCATTCATGTAGTTGAAATGCATGTGGTAATTGCACATACTATAGTGGAAGGCGTATTGTGCTGGCTCCCGGGGTGTGAGTGTGAGTGAGAATATGGTGGAAGGTGGATCGTGCTGGCTCCTGGGGTGTGAGTGTAAGTGTGAGAGTGAGTGATTGTGTGAGTGCGAGTGATTGAGTGTGTGTGATAGAGTGTGTGTGTGATTGTGTGTGAATGTGTGAGTATGTGACTGAGTGTGTGAGATTGAATGTGTGTGAGTGTGTGATTGAGTGCAAGTGAATGTGTGTGTGATGTGTGAGTGAGTGTGTTTGTGCCTGTGGTGTAGGAGCGAGTGGCAGCCATTTTGTTTTTTCAGTCACTTGGATAGTGGTGGGTGGGCTGGATAGTGGGGGCAGGCCAACTCCCTGAATGATTTAAATCACTCCCCATTTAATCACCCAATGGGAGCAGGCAGGTTCTGTTTTCAAACCAAAGAGCAAGTTTGGGCCTGTAAATACTAATTCTTCCATAAACATTTACACGCTTAATGGAATTAGAAAACAATAACATTCAAGGTGCACACATCAGCTTACCTCAATGTAACATAAAAAAACAGAAAGTTTAGACATCAAATCTTTAGCTTTAAATCCCAATGTGATAAGACTAGCTGATAAGGGAGGAGCTATAGTGGTATTAGATTATGATATGTACCGGGAAGATATGCTACAACAATTGGCAGACACAAATACATATGCTTTAACACCCATAGATACAACAGCTGCAGACAAAAAGATTATTGACAATACACTCAAAAAATGCTAAATTGAATGAGTGGATTGATATACCCACTTTTAAATTCTTGATTTCTGAGTTTCCAAAAACTCCAATATTATACACAATCCCAAAAATCCATAAGAGTATCAGCAAACCACCGGGTAGATCAATCATAGCAAGCAAGAGAGTCTCTATTTCAACCACTGCCTCAGTTTGTTGATTATCTTCCTACAACTTCTTCGACCCTTGATACCGAGTTACATATGTGACACTACTGACTTTGTGTAAACTAAAAAACATTAGGTGAACTACCAGAACACTTAATACCAACCGGCATGGATGTAAGCAGCCTATATATATGGTGATCCCTTTGAATGACGGCATGAAAGCTGTTGTACAAATGCTTACAGAAAACCTTATGGATAACTGTCCCCAGATGAATTTCTTCTGTAACTACTAAAACTTTGCCTTACTCTGAATTTTTTTAAATTTGAGAATAAACATTACAGACAAATAGTCGGGACAGCAATGGGTAGTAATGTTGCTCCACCTTATGCTAATATCTTTATGTGTAATTATGAGCAAAAACATATACTTTCTGACGAGTCATCTTATATATACCGATTCTATAGGTTCATTAATGACATCTTTCTGTTATGATCAGGCACCATGGAACAGTTTACAGACTTTGTCACTAACCTGAATGACCTCCCTACTACCATACGGTTTACACATAAGGCCACAGTTACATCCATAGACTTTCTATATATATCACCATCTGGATTGAAAATGGGCAGATTCTTTCAACGAACTTCCGAAAACCTACAGATCGTAACACCTTACTGCACAGGCATAGCTTTCATCCCCTACACACCAAGAATGGACCAACCTTTTCATAAATGATTAGGGTATTAAGAAATAATAGTGATGGGGCTAAAGCATTAGTAGAACTGTATGATCTACATCAAAGATTCTTAGTCAGCGGTTACCCTATTAAAGACAGACAATGTCTACGTGCGATAGAATATACACAAGAGATATTATTACAACCCAAAAACAAGGAGAAT
Organism: Rhinophrynus dorsalis; assembly: GCA_037306005.1. Lineage (NCBI taxonomy): Eukaryota > Metazoa > Chordata > Amphibia > Anura > Rhinophrynidae > Rhinophrynus > Rhinophrynus dorsalis. The sequence continues at coordinate 206,609,976 of CM074718.1, forward strand.
TTGACCCTACAATGCCTTGTGTTTCCTTTCCCTTATACCACTGCACATAACAACATCAGGGATGTCACTACCAGATACTGGGACATATCGGCAACAGACACTTCCTTACCCAACATCTTCCAGAACATATCCCTTCTAAGTTACAAAAAAGCTGCAAACCTCAGAAAAATTTTGGTGAAAACAGACCTTACTCACTGTTACACTAAAATAAAAGTCACATGGTTGGGTCAGGGCAAAAAAGGGTGTTATAAATGTCCAGAAGTCTAATTACAGGGGACCATTTTTACAACTCGGTAGATGGCCAAAATATAAACATCAGGTACCGTTTAACTTGCACCAGCACCTTTGTGGTTTACTATATTCTTTGTCCTTGCCAAACGATATATGTCAGATTAACCACCACCACCTTCAAAGAGGGCATTGCCAACCACAGGGCTTCTATTGTTAAGGCCTTTGTGGAAAAGACCAGTGACAAATCAGTGGCAGTTTGAACATTCACTGTCTTCATTTAAATGTATGGCTTTTGATCAGGTCCCCTCTCTGAGCAGAGGAGGTGACCGAACCAGGATCCTTCATCAAAAATAATTCAAGTGGATCCGTAGATTACATACCATGATACCAACAGGTCTGAACAAAAAACTCTCTTAGGCTTGTTTCAATTGAAATACCATTTTTGGCAAACCCATCGGTAACATTATATCATCATACAACAATTTTGTTCTGGAAGCAATCTCAGAGTACCTGCCACGGTTATCTTTAAAACCCAATGGTGTATCAAACCTACTTAAATCCTAATGGTCAGCAATAACAAACTGAAGCCAGACAGTGGAGTGCTTTTTGTTGGGGTAGGACCACCTCTGAGAAGAGTACAATCTACTGTCATTCCACAGGATACTACATGCTACCCATAGATTACAAATACTAGTTTTCACACCAGGAAGTAAGCTCAAATAATGGTTGAGGAGCAAGCTGTTTCTCCAGCTTTGAACTTAAGGTGTTGGATGACACTAGTGTACCCCTCGATATGAAGGAGTCATCGCCTCATACCAAAGGGTAAGACATCATATTTCAGGTACGTAACTTTATCTTGAGTTATATTGATCATTATGCATATACCGATGGGGACTTATTTAAGGGTATATTGATAGTGGAGCCTAAGGAATTCACCTTAGTAAGATGTCCCACATCCCCCAGGTGAGAATGTTGGTATCCCCAAATGTTGGAACCTAATACAAGTAATCAATCAATTTGAATGTTCACTAAGGTATATAAAGGCTGTGTTCTGTAATGTTGTGTCTTCTTGATAAAGCCATAACCTGTGGCCGAAACACTGAAAATAAACAAATATTTCTTGCAAAAAAAAAAAACGTTCCTGCAAAGTGTCATCTGTCTTCCATGAATTGTATGTATCTTGATTTTTTTGGATGAGCTCCCAGGTCTTATGATATAATAGATTATGTGGTACAACACCAAGCATGCCTGTTATATTGACAGCTTTGGTAATCAACCACATGATGAAGCTTGATGCTCTCCAAACTAAATTGATTAATCAATCTCCTCTTTCACAATAAAAACACTCCCCGGCTAGAAGTTGTCTGCACTGCACTCCCTGCAGTCTCATCTTGCAATGCCTATGAAGAGAATGAGGTAGCAACCACACCAGAATGGATTTTATACACATTCATTAAAAAAAGTCACATTTCTGCACAATAAGACACGGTTATGCTCTCTGCAGTCTCATCTTGCAATTCTTTTGCAGGGAGCACAGCCATGTCTTATAGAAGTGCAGGTATATAAGGTTTTGAATCAAAATGTAAAGAACTCTCTCGAGCTTTTGCACTTCAGGATTAGCTGCCCATTCTTTTGTGAGTGCACCTAGGTTAGGGTTCACAGCAGTGCACATATATGATCGGAAGGCGTGGGAATTTGGGTGTCAGAGGGGGTGAGTGATGCATAGCTTCAAAATGCATTGAATACCCCTTGCCTGAAAACGCTTTGCTCATGCCCCAGCACCAAATTCACACTAAACAGAGAATCACATAAGGAATGACAGAAAAACAAAGAAATAAAGCATGAGCACAGAGGAGACATGATAATCATTTTACGTATAAGTTTGAAACCCAGTGGCTGTCGGGTGGCCTGGGGACCAAGTACAATAAAGGGGGTATATTTTAACCACACCGATCTAATGTAGTGGTGGACAACCTGAGGCCCTCCATCAAACGGCTGGTGGGTAGTAGTGGAAATTGTAGCCTGACAGCAGAAAGAGGGCCTCATGTTGCCAACTTCTGCGCTAATTGCCAGGAACTGGAATATTTTGTGTACTGATTGGATGCTCTATCCATTAAACACTGAGATAGTTTAATACATGGAGTATTTATAAGCCTCATGATTATTATTCTACTAGTATGAAAGCCCGTGTACACAGGCCAAAGTGCCTCCAAGTGGCCTCGGCTTCTCCCCTGGAGCTGGTAGCAGAGACAGGCAGTGGGCCGTTCGGAGTGCCATGCTCCGCATCTGCGCATTCGCCCAGTCTCTACTGTGCATGACTGCATCATTCCAGCAGTCTCTACTGTGCATGTGCGGTTACTCACACAGGTAGCTTCGCAGCCTAGCAATTTATATTATATAGATTTGTTTTCTTGAATTAATCCCATTATTATTTTTTATATATTATCTAGAATATTTTTACAAGACAGTTCCACTTTAATCCCCCAAGAACCAGAGATGTGTACAACGCATTTTGAAGCAATGAACACTCACCTGCTCTTCAAAAGGTTAAGAGAACAGTTATTCTGTCTGAATAAAAATAATATTATTACGTTAAAAAAACAAAGAGGATTGGAATCCTTATCTCTGATATTCTCAAGTGGTACCACAAAGCTTAAATATGCAGTTCACGTATGATATGTACATTCTATGAATGTCTCTGGGTCCAGTAAATTCAGCTGGCCACCTCCTCCTTTCTTTCTTCAAACCTTTGCATGTGAACATCAAACAAGCCCACTGAGGGAAATGTAGAGAAGAAGCATGAGCTGAGAGAACTGGGAAGTACTTCAACAACTGACATCACCAAAGTGGGGTGGGGATTGAGAACAAGAATGCTCCACCATTAACAAAGCAACACAAGACGATTACTAAACTCATTTTCTAATATTGCTGCATAGGTATGGGAGAGGAAAATAAGAAATAAAAGCACAAATCTGTTTTATTTTATTCCTCTAATATAATAATCAAAATTTTGGCCTAGAAGGTAATACAGCCTTGTAGAAACCACCACATCTACTTTCATCCTCAAACGTCACATAGAGGAAAGAAAATAAACTGAAACCAGATTCTGCTAAATAATATAATATTTATGGACACAACGCTTATATGGGCTTCTGTGTGCAATTCATACCATGTCTAACAAGCTACCTTGCATTTTATTACATAAACAAACATATTGGGCAAATATCAGTTTATGACTAAAATGTTTCGCTGCAAAAACCACTCGTAATCGAAATTTCATGCAGGACCAGACTGATCATGCCCAAGGGGCACAAATGACCGCTGGGACTTAGTTTGGGCATCCCTGAATTAGATAATACCCTCAGCATCATTTTAGCACAACATAAAACTGCAAATGAGTATGGTGAAGTACTAATTGAGGCATAATAAAAAAATATTATATTTAAGATATATATATAACTGTGCTCCCCTTCCACTTTATCCATCTCTTCCTTATCACAGAGGAACAGTGGCATCTCCATCATGTAATGGCCACTGAAGGGAGGCCTCCTCAATTCTGCTCCCCTGCCTTTCTTTAGTTCTACCCCACGGTTCACCCTTGTTCAGTCTCCAACACTAACTGGCAAGAAACACAAAGACCAGTACCAAAAAATAAATAAAAACAAGACATTATACACGACTAAGTACTGCAGGGAATGAAGGGATATTTAAAAGGGCAACTATTGTTTTACTAAGGCTGCTTCTATGGGAGAAGACTTAGTAAAAAGCCAGAGGCTACTTTGTGAAGCCCCACAACAGCTCATGTCAACCATTTGGGTCAGAAAATTGCACCCCCCTCAGATGGCAGCAGTTCTAGAATAAAAAAGGAAGTGAGAAAGAGGTGATAAAGTGGATATAACTTCTCCAGTGATATCACTTCTCCAGTTACTACGTTATTCTATGGAGCCTATACACTAAGAGTTTTCAAGTGGAAGAGATCTGAGTGTGTGAGCCCCATAGAATAGCATAGACATTGGATAAGCGATATCACTGGAGACGTAATCTCCACAAGTGGTCCAGTTAGAAACCCATCAATTGAATGAATGAATGAATGAACAAACATTTATTTATATAGTGGAACAAGTGTACGCATTGCTCTACAGTTTAACCCCGTAACGACCAGTACGTACTGGGACCGTTATGGGTAGATTTGCTCCAAGGTCCCATGACAGTCCCGGCCACACGGAGTGATGGGAGAGCGCGGACTGGTTGTTACTAAGTGCCCTGGTACCGGGGCACTTACTAACAGCCAGTAGAAACATTGTTGCAACATGTGAGTCGCTTGATGAGCGAATCACATGTTGCAAAAGCTGAATGACAGGGACAGTATTTGTAAATACTGTCCCTGTCACATCTCTCTGCCTCCCTCCATCTTGCATCCTGCTGAAGTGGAGAGAGACAGAGAGACATTGTGTTCCAGCGTCCCAGATAGTTTTCCAGCGTTTCTGTAAAATAAAAATAAAAATATGACAAAATTAACCATTTGATCACTGTTCTGCAGTGATCAATACAGTTCCCCCCATCTGATCACTCTAGTAGAGATCAGTTTTCTGCAGATCAGCGTTTGCTGATCTGTGGTACATCCCCCATTCTATTTTTTTTTTTTTTAATTTTTTTTTAAATAAAATTTGATTATTTTCTATAGTTTAGGTAGGTAGTTCACTTGGGTTAGGTAGGTTCAGGGTACAAGTAGGTTAGGGTAAGGTTTAGGGTTAGATTTAGGTTTACGGGTAGTGTAAGAAAAAAAAGTTTTTTAGAGTAAGTGAACAAAATGCAGCGGATGTACAGTGTAGAAGAGGTATATGCCTTTTTGGCGTCTGACTCAGAAGCCACAGACACTGCATCAGACTCTGATATAACGCAGTTTTCAGAGAATAAAAGCAGCTCTAGTGATGACACTGGGCCTTCTGTAAAGAAAAGATGTACTTCCCCAAGAGCTGCCCTGGCAACTGCCCCAGCACCTGCCAAAAGACCTGCCCAAAGAAATGCCCCAAGTTCTGCACAAAGAAATGCCCCAACACCTGCCACTCCTGATCCTAATGAATGGGTATCACCAACCAATTTATGCCCACAAATCCCAGAATTCAAAGGCAACCCAGGGATTCAAACTGATGTGGAAGGATTTACCCATGATCATTTTTTTTGTTTGTTTTTGGGGGAAATTGTGTCCCAAACCAATTTGTATGCAGTCCAGTATATTGCCGCCAACCCTACAGCTTTCGTTGTTAAGCAAGAAGTATGGAAACCCACAGACATCAAAGAATTCAAGCAATTCTGGGCCTTAATAATGGCAATGGGGTTAATAAAAAAGCCAAGTATCCGATCCTACTGGAGCAAAAAACCCATATGTGATACCCCTATATTCCCCAAGACAATGACCAGGTCCAGATTTGAAGTAATTTTGCACTTTATGCATTTTAGTGATAATACCCTGTGCCTCCGAAAAGAACACCCCCAGTATGATAGACTGTACAAAATTTGTCCCCTAATACACCATTTACAGAAAAAGTTTGCCCAAGTATATATGCCCCAAAAGAAATTAGTGTAGATGAATCCCTAATGAAATATAAAGGCAGGTTAGGGTTCAAGAAATACATCCCCTCCAAGTGCTCCAAGTTTGGTGTTAAATTTTATAAATTGTGTGAAAGTGCCACATGCTACACCCAGGCTTTTAGAATTTATGAGGGCAAGGACAGTCAACTTTATCCTCCTGGGGGCCCCAAATTTATGGGAACAAATGGGAAAATCGTTTGGGATCTAATTTACCCCTTATTAAATAAAGGTGATCAGTTATTCATTGATAATTATTACACCAGCCCCCTTTTATTTAAGTCTCTTTTTTGTTTTGACACCATGGCCTGTGGCACTGTTAGGCGCAATTGCAGGGAGTTGCCCAAAAAACTCGTAGATACCAAACTAAAAACTGGGACGTCCTTATCTTTGTGCCAACAGGAGCTGCTGGCAGTTAAGTTTAAGTACAGAAAAGATGTCTATATGCTGACCACCATGCATGAGGACAGAACTGTGGCAGTCACTGTTCGTGGCAGGACAGGGGTACTGAGAAAGCCAGTCTGCATCAGTGACTATAACAATAACATGGGGGGAGTTGATCTGTGTGATCAACTAATGCAGCCATACCTCGCAATGAGAAAGTGTAGGGCATGGTACAAAAAAGTTGCCATCTATATGATGCAGACTGCAGTACATAATTCCTTTTTAATTTTCAAACTGTCAAACCCCAATCCAAAATGTAGCTTTTTACAATATCAGCTACAACTCATTTCCCTGGTGCGCCAGAAATCATTCCATCAAGACCCGGGGAAGCACACTTTATTTATAAAATCCCCCCAACTCCACAAAAGAACAAACCACAGAAGCGCTGCAGGGTTTGCTACAGAAAGGGAATACGAACAGACACCACCACTTACTGTCCTGATTGCCCTTCCAAACCTGGTCTCTGCATTGGTGACTGCTTCAAGGAATACCATGCAGGTACAATGCAGTGGTGCTGTAAAGATTCTTTTATTATTTGTCTACTTCCCCCCCTGAAATATCCTGTTTTTTTATTTTTCAAAACACATCCCTCCTTAGATCTAACACTATCAAAATATAAAGGGAATCAAAGCAACCTAAGTTTTTTTACATCTCTGATAATGGAAACACACACAGTGGGCCCAGTAGCTCCCCCAAACCCTGACAAACCTATGCATATGGGGAATTGCCGTACTCAGACGATGTAACTCACCACTAATGTAAAGCACTTAAAAAATCTGATTGAAATCCAGAGCAACACTAAAATATAAGTGTGAAAAAATGGTGTTTCTCTGCCTTACTGCAGATTTTGGGAGGGATTGGTGATAGAGTGGCAGCGAAAATATTGATAGAATGCAAATAGAATGATAGCCAGGGTTATCTACTCTTCTACAACATATACTTTTGGGGGTAAAATTAATTGCAGCATTGCCAAACAGTCCAAAATGAGACAAGGCACCAGCTGTAAAAATAGCATGTCTGTAAAAGGAAACATGTTCCAACTGGGCCCAGTAGCTCCCCCAATCCCTGACAAACCTATGCATATGGGGCATTGCCGAACACTAATCAATGCAGTTTATAAAATCTTCACTTATTCTGTGCCTGAAATTCACATCAACATTGAAGGCAAAGTGTGAAAAATGCTGAATTTTTTTTTACTTACGTCAAGTTTTCACAGGATTGGTGGTAAAACGGCTGTGTACAAAATTTGAAGACACACCTAAAACGAAAGCCTGGGGTGTCTACTTCCCAAAAATATACACTTTTTGGGGGAAATCTTAAAGTGGAGCACTGTTACACAGGCCAAATGAGAAATGGCACCTGTGACACAAGCTGGGAAAATTCAAAGTGTGAACCTGGAAACGAGCATGTTCCAATTTGGGCCCTGTAGCTCCCCCAAACCTTGAGAAAGAAGGAGCTGAACACTAAACAATGCATTTTTAAAAAAATTTCACCTATCATGTGCTTGAAATTCACATCAACATTGAATTCAAAGTGTGAAAAACGCTGTTTTTTTAACTTACGTCAAGATTTACGAGGGATTGGTGGAAGAAGCTGAACACTAAACAATGGATATTTTTAAATTTTCAACTATCCCGTGCTTGATATCAACAGTAATATTGAAATGTAAGTGTGAAAACTGCAAAAAAAAAACTAAGTCAACTAAGCTATGATGCTCAGATTCCAATTGTTGAAAAATTACAAGTTGGAAATAATGGCATCCATCTTGTAATATTTACCTTGTAAATGTGAGAAAGGGGTTGAAATACTAGGCATATGGGGTACTCTTATATGCAGGAGAAGCAAATGAATATATTTAGGGGTATTTTTTTGTAATGAACTAATGGTATCCAAATCCTGACAGGAAAATATAAGCAAAATGTTGTTGGTTTTTTTTTTAATGTTTTTGCTCTTTGTTCTATTTTAATCAAATTAAATGATGAGGTATTCATATAATTGTGGTATCAAAAGAAAGCCCTACTTGTGCTTAAAAAATAGTATATAATTTGTGTGGATGTACAAAAGGAATTAAAGAGAAAATATGGTTGAACAAAGACATAGTCAGAAAAGTCAAAATTGCTCCGGTCCTTAAGCCAAATCGAACTCAGATTTTCCCGTTCCTTAATAGGTTAAGGGTTTAGACAATACAGGGTTACAAGTGCTTTGCAAAATGAAACACTGGAAGTTAAGTCCCTCTCCAAAAGCTTACAATCTAAAGTGGTAATGGGAGACATACAGAGTACATAAGGAACAAGTGATGACCCTTTTGTAGTCTATGGGGACCTGGAGTCACAACCACACTTAACTGAACTATGAGACTTTAAAGTCAGACTTGCTATCCAGTAAGTACTGTAGGATCTGCTGTAAAGCACCAATGGTCACTTTTTTAACCCCATTCAGCTCTCCTGCTGCTCTGCTGGAGCTCATATGCACACATTAAGTGACAGGAACAGCACCACCAGATTGCCATAATAGAAAATTGCAATTTATTACTCAATTCAAATTTGAGTTGTAATAACTTTTGAATGAAAAAACTCCCAGAAAGGGGGGACCCTTGTTTTACTGCTCCTTTAGGCCTCTTTCACACAGGCAACAGAACTGTCTCAGTCCCCTGGAACAGGTCTGTCACAGGTGGAATTAGTTCCCCTCTCTTCTGCATTCCACCACTGTCCAGGATCGCAGGAGAGGTTCATCTTCCAGCCAACGGGAGTACCATCCAAAATTACTGGCTGGCGCCTATGTGCGTTGGCCACTCATTGGAGCATAAGGATGTGGTTCACAACCTTCAACTCTGCTCATGTAAAATGCCTGCTGGTAGTCCATACAGGCCATCATGCAGACTTGCCTTACTGCAACTTTACTGCGTTAAAGCTGTTGCTGGACTTTGGTGTTATCACACAGGTAATCGTTTCACTGTGTGAAAGACACCAAAGTAAAACATATTACCACAGGTGACAGATCCAACACAACACTGTTTTTTTGGTGTCACCTGTGTGGAAGGGAATTTAACCCCTTCATGACCAGCGACATTCTATGACTATCACTGTTTTTTTTTTTTTTTCCTGAAGGACGAGTGACGGTCCTGGCATGTCACATACTTTTTAGTTACAGTGCTCCTGTGGGAGCGCTGTAAGTAAAAACAAGGTCTGAAATTGACTGCCCTAAGACCAGAGCGATCTCTCTCAGTCCTCCATTCGGCTCACCGCCACACGTAATCAGTAAGTTGACCATTGCACCGACAACGATCAAAGAAGTCCTTAAGGGAAGGTAACATCCCCAGACTGCTTTCCCCAGACTGAAGATTGTCCCTCGCCGCTCCCCATCCAGAAACGACAGGGAGATTTATGGTGCCGGGACTAGAGCTGCCCATAGGATTGTGCAGCAACAGCGCCACTGTACAATTTCAGGCCACTGTGATATTGCACCTAAAAAATTCAACTTTGAAAATTAATAACTTTTGAATGAAACACCTTTCAGCAGTAGGAGTACTCTTATTTTACTCAGGGGGATAAACTCTACAACATATTTTTTTTTACATTTTAAGTATTACTATCCCTTTAAAGGGATAGTACTGTTTCTATTAAAGTGTTCTTTATGTTTTATATAACATGTAGCGCTATATTTCTTTACTTATATATTTGTAGTTTAAACGCTATTCAAGCTGAAAGGATCCCCCTCCCGCCCCTTCTGGCCATCTCCCCTTAGAACTGCAATCCGGTCATGGGGCCGGACGAAGGAGGGCAGGATTTTCCTTTTGCTTACTGAAGATTGCCCCTTGCCGCTCTCCATACGGACCTCACAGAGAGGCAGCATGATGTGAGGAAAGGGATCTTTTTAGCTTGAATAGACTTTAAACTACAAATATGCAAGTAAAGAAACACAGCACTACATATTATAAAAACCATAAAGAGACTTGGAGCAACACTTTAATAGCAACATTACTATCCCTTTAATTAATGGCTTGCCTTTTATAACTTTTGGCCTCTTTCACATGGGTGCCAGAATGCTGCAAACCCCTGTAAGAATTCTGTCCCCCATGTAGTTCACCCAACTTCGTGGTGCGTTTTTCATCCGGCCCACATGAGTGAAAACAGTAGCGTTGCCGATTGTCAACCCACGTGAAAAGCAACAGTGCCTATCTAGCATGTCGTCTTCCACCACTGGTGATAGATCGAACACAGCATTGCTGCGTTGATGTGGTCTGTGTGATAGGGCTCCAATACATTCATATATATTGATAGGTGCACACATATTATACAGAGAGAGAGAGAGAGAGAGATTTTTAAAAAATTGCAGTTGTTATGCCCCATGGGTCCCTATGTCCTTTACTGTACTTATTTTCTCCTAATACTGCCCTCAGTACTTTTACACACTACACACATAATTACTTTATTGCCTTTGCAGGTCTACCTCAAAATGAGAGGAAAATAACAGTGACCACAAGGGTATATGTCACTTACTCAAACCCTGACATATACAAAGAATCTAGGAAAACTTACATGTATCAGCAGCAACTTCTCTGCAGGTGGCTTTCCTCTTCCACAGGAGCCTATACATTACACGTAGAAGTGACAATTATTTTATTTGCTAAACCTTCAACATCCACCAACACACACACACACGCACAGTGTCTTCTGATACTTGCAAAGTTTGTCTCTTATTCTTGCAATTAAAAAAGATGCAGACTAAAAGCAATACAATTATAAATAACTATCCCTCCATCTTTGTACCTCCAGCTGTTGGGGGTGATAATCGGAATTGTAGGTCTCCAAAAGCTAGCGAGCCAATGACTGATTATTCCTACAGTAATCAGTTCATCTAGAAGGGCCCGCAACACATTCAAACAAATAATAATTTTACTTTATCAACTTTTAAAATTGTGAAATATCTGCTACTTGAGATATTTTTATTTTATTAAAGTATCTGTAATTACGTGAAAGGAGCCTTCTCTATTTTCACCTGGATTAGATTAAAGGGACACTAATGTCCCATAAAAAATATACTCATTTTGTGGAGGTTTAAAAAATAAGTTATTTGGCACAAATCATATCTCTCAAACCTTTACGGTTTGAGAGATATTTGTATGTAAAGTTCCTCCCTCCCCTTCTCCTGACATCAGCGTCTAGCTGACAGCAGGAGATCCCGGTCTGGGGACAAGCCAATATCTCTGCAGCGAAGCCGAAATCGCGTTATTTAAAAAGAATTACTTCACTGAATAGGTCTACAAAGTATGGCTGGTTTGCCAGCACACTTTGTAGACCATTCCCATGAAGTAGTTCTTTTTAAATAACTCAATTTCAGCTCCGTGGAAGAGCCTCCTAGAGTCGCATGACTTGAATCTCCTGCTGTCAGCGAAACTTTACAAGCAAATATCTCTCAAACCATAGAGATTTGAGAGATAGGATTTGTGCCAAATAAGTTATATTTAAATCTCTAAAAAACAAGTATAATTTTTTATGGGACATTACTGTCCCTTTAAGCACTAGACTGTGGAGTTATCGCTGGGACTGCATTGTAAACCCTAGATGATCAGCAGGAGAGCTAAACTGGAGTCTGAAAAGTAACTACTGGCACTCTCCCACTGATCCTATTATAACATACTAGAAAAAGGGGAATGACATTGCCCATGGGGATCAAGTCCTTTGAGAGCTGGCGAGGTATTCAACACATTCATTGGAAATGGTTTGGGTACAATAGCGCCACAGAAAGGGTTAATGTTTGAGACCCAAAGAGGAATCCATGCAGTGGAATGTATTGGATACACCACTTAAGCTGCAAACATACCCAAACCCTGAAGCACTGAAAAGACTGAATCCCCATGGGCAACGCCATGCTCCTTTTGCTAGTGTGTGTGTGTGTGTGTGTATATATATATATGTGTGTGTGTGTGATGGTTGTCAAGACAGTGAGTTGTGATGTGTGTGTATATATAATGGTTGTCAAGCAGTATATATATAAAATGGTTGTCAGGCAGCGAGTTGTGGTGTGTATATATAAATATTGGCATGGCTTTGCAGTTAATAAAATAAATACCCCCCCCCAAAAAAAAACAAAAACAAAACAAACTTCTCATGCAGTTGTATGCATGACTAAATAAACATAGAATGTGATACCTGTCTGGTAGTAATAGGGTTAAAAAATTAAGTTGGTTTATGTGTAGGACTATTATTCCCTGACATCCAGGTAAATCCAGAAAGGAGACAGCATTCTTAATGACTGGATTGTTGAATTTGCATGCGTGTTGTGTGTTTGTGTTGTACATGTGTGTGTATTGCACGGGTGTTATCTGCGTGCGTTTTTCACATGTGCGTTGTGTGCGTGTTTTGCACGTGTTGTACATGTATGTAGTTGGCAGGTGTGTGTTTTGCATGTGTGTTGAATGTGTATGAGTGTTGTGCGTGTGTGCATTGAATATGAGTGTGTATTGTGGTGTCTTGTGCGTGTGTGTTTTGCGCATGTGTTTGTGTGTGTTTTTTGGCATGTGTGTATCGCGTTTGTGTGTGTTTTTTGTGCAAGTGTATTGCGTGTATGTGTGTTGCGCTTGTGTATTGTGAGCACGTGTGTGAGTAATGCATGTTGTGTTTTTTTTGTGTGTGTGTGTTTATTATGTGTGTGTATTGTCTGTGTTGAGCATGTGTATTGTGCATGTCTGTTTGCGTTGTGCATATGTATTGTGTGTATTGCATGTTTGTGTTGTATGTATTGTGTTGCGTGTGTTTTGCATGCGCGTGTTGTACGTGAGTATTGTGTGTGTGTGCACTGAGTGTTTGTATTGTATGTGTGTGTGTTGTGCGTGTGTATTTGTGTGGGTATTGCATGTATGTATTGTGTGTGCCTGGTGTGTGTTGTACATGTGTGTGTAGTGGTGTATTGAGCATATGGTGTGTGTGTGTATGTTGTGTGTGTTTATTGTGGTGTGTTGTGCATGTGTGTATGGCGTGTGTGCATTGCACGTGAGTATATATTGTGCATGTGTACTGCATGTGTGTATTGTTTGTTTGTGTTGTACTATATTGTGTGTGTGTTCTGGTGTGTTATACTTGTGTTTGTGTTTTTTCCTGCATGTGAGTATTGTGTGCACATGTGTGTATTGCGCATGCTTGTGTGCTGTCTGTGTTGTGCATGTGTATTGCATGTATGTGCTGTGCGTGTGTGTATTGTGGTCATGTGTATTGCATGAATGTATGTATTTTGTGTGTGGTGCATGTGTGTTTTGTGTGTGTATATTGTGGTGTGTGTGTGTGTGTGTGTATTGAAGGCCCCAGCAATTCCTTACAGAGTTTATCACAGCAGTGGCAGGGGTGGAAATGGCATGTTTGTTTTTTGGAAGAAGAGATAGTGGGGGAGGGCAACTCCTTGCAGAGATAATAACCTCCCCCCCCATATGTCCTAGGCAGGCAGTATACAGAAGACCTGAATTAGACCTCCTTACTGCCTCCCCTGAGTGTGTTTGTCTGCCCAGGGGTGTGTGTGGCTGAAGACGGATAATCGGGCTCCTTGCCAGACTTCCCCTTTTATTAATACAAAAAGAAGATGAACTGCAAGGCTTTGCAATTATATAGTTCAGTTGGGCTACAACCACAGTCCTCATGGGATGCTAATGGCTTGTTTTTTACCAGCCAAAGGGACTGCGCAAAAGTAGTCTCGAGAAGTGTGTGGCTGTTAGATACTAACTTCATGGTTGTGTCCAGATCCCAATGCTAGCTGACAGGGCAAGTTTTCTGACGTTACCTCCCAACCTCAAATAACTGGTAGGAACTGTTTTGGGGCTGCATAGAACAACCCCTGATTTTAGTAACTCTACTGCTTTTGGATCAGACTTCGTTGTCCTTTAGCATGCTTGAGATTTGAGTCAAACCCAGAGTTTTCCCCAGTTTGTGAAAACATCTGTTAATGAGCCTTTGCACTTTCATTAAATCCTGCCCACTTCCCGATCTGGCTAACGGACATAGAAAACATGTTTATTCAGAACAGACTCAGCTGTCCTTCTCTCTTTGATCTCATTCAGGAGTAAGACAGCTGAGGGCAGACTGGATATGTATGCTTACTTGTGTGACTGCCAAACAGGATGTGGGATGGGTACGAATTAATACATTTTCCCAACTGAATTTACACCAATACATTTATAGTTTTGTTTTAATCTTTCAGTCCTACCACCACCCCTGCCCTTCCCTAGTTATGTATCTATTCTGTATGCGACAAATAATATATATGTATCAACGTGATATTTCTCAGTTCATGTACAGTAAAAAAGTAACTTTTCAATGAATATGACAAACAGTACAGATCGACCACAAAACACAATTACTAAAAGGCATGAATGATTATGATTTGCAATTTTTTTTCATGCAGGAGACTCTGTTACATGAAACTTATTTTTTTGTTAACAATGACACATTAAGGTCTGAGTGAGTAGGGGTGGTCATCAGCCTGTAAATCAGAATTCCAGTTAGCACAATAATCAAGAAAAAGTATTCTCCTTTATTTATAAAGCACTGAAATATCTTATAGTCACTTTTTATTGACAGTGAAGGTATAGAGAAACAGACACCATAACCAATTAGTTATTTTTACGTATTAAACTGATGATGCCCCAAGTTTAGGTAAGCAAAAATGTTATATAACCAGATTAGCCTGGTGGAAGATTGAAAATCGAGCAACTGTTAATTTGATCAGTAGGATTTAGTCTCCTGTTCGGTACATTTTATCCTTTGAGTGTCTGAAGGTTATACAACTCATTGCAAGGCAAGATGTTGCATACCCATCTGGCACTCAAAGGGTTAATGCCATTTGAAGTAAAATTTTGAAAGTGACATGTTACAGAGCAAACTAACCAGTATTTGCTAAAGGTGATCCATGGAAGTGGTTTCACACTTTGTATGCTAGATATATATTGCATTACTGCACAATAACTGAAGACCTTTCTAGCATCCTAAGAGTTAAGTAAGCTTCCAGCGTATCCCCATTCTCACAAAACGGTCACCTCTCCCTTACTCTATGTTGCTATCACTAAGAAGCAGTCACATCCCCCCACTGCGCCACTCATACATATCTCACTGTCCGTTCATGCCCTTTTTCCCCTCACACAAGACAATGCTTTAATTGATATCATCTTAACTAACCTGAGTACAAAATCGTGCTTACCAGTTCCTGGGGCTTTATTGCACAAAAGGTCGCCCGTCAGTGACGTCGTCGATCACGTGATGTCGCTCAGTCTCTCTCTCTCTCTCCCCCCGCTTCATTTGAGAGGTTGTTAGTGGAAGTTGATGGAGCGATTTGAGAGCCCTAAGTTGTCAAGAACAGTGTCCTTTGAATTCCAACAATTTATACAATATTTGACCATTTATGACATTTTTAATCATCCTCAGCCAACGCATGCCTGAGAATGATGGAAGTTGTAGTCCAACAACATATGGAGAGCATTGGTTTGCCTAGTCCTGATTTACATATCTTTCATATAATGTGCATGTTGTTTAGAGCACTCTTTTCTTTCTGTGAGGTACACAGACCTTAGTAAGTTGTGAAACAAATATGCCTTTATGAAAACTCACAGATACATATTTTCAAAAGAAAAGTGGGAGTTCTGGGGCAAATCATTTGCAGTACAGGGGAAAATAAAAATTCCCTTTGATTTAAATGAGAATTTTAACCCCTTAAATGCCAGTAAGATCTCAAATGTATTGTTTCACAATCCATGGAATAAATAGAAAGTTTATTAATTTTTTTATTTGCTGCGTGTTGTAAATTAGTTGGATTGTTTCAGTCTGACTTAGTACATATGCCTCCCTGCAGAAAAGCTATGAGACAGTTTTATTCATTTGTTTCAATGAAGATTGTCAAGCTTCCACCACTTAAAGGTATAGTAATGTTTCATAATAAAAGCAGCTCTAATTAATCATCATAGTATTTGGACTTTGGAGAGTGTTATTTCAATTCTGCCAGAGTTGTAGTTCAAGAGTAATTCAATGACAAAGTATCCCCCTCCCGTCCCTTTTACTGATGTAACACTGCTCAGCCAGAGTAGAAGCGAGGTGCCCAGGTAGATTGCAGAGAGGGACAATCCTCAATTAAGATAAGGGAAAAACCTGACAAACTTGCCAAGGGGGGCCGGGCTTTCATTGTTCTCATAGGAAGAAGATTGTCCCCTGCTGTTATCTGTCTGGTCTATGGACTGCATTCCACATCTGAGTAGGGCTGCAACAACGAATCGATAAAATCGATAATGAGAATCGTTGCCAACGATTCTCATTATCGATTCGTTGTGCAGCGATTCGTTGCGCCGCCCAGCAGCCCCACAGCCGCCGGATGCTGTCTTCTTACTTCCCTCATTGATGACATCCGGTGCGCAACGCCAAACGCGGAGACGCCGCGTGGAGTTTGCAGGTATTTTCTTCCTCTGTTCTGAGGCCAGTTTAAAACTGGCGCCCAGACAGAGGAAGAAAACCCCTGCACACTGCACTCGGCGTCTCCGCGTTTGGCGTTGCGCACCGGATGTCATCAATGAGGGAAAGTGAAAAAGAGGTACGGGGGAGAGACATACAAGGGGGAGACAGAGAGAAAAGTAAATGGGGAGACAGAGAGGGAGAAGTACATGGGGAGACAGAGAGAGAAGTACATGGGGAGAAAGAGGCACAAGGGGGAGAGAGAGAAGTACAAGGGGGAAGAAAGAGAGGTACGGGGGAGAGACATACAAGGGGGAGAGAGAGAGAAAAGTACATGGGGAGACTGAGGCACAAGGGGGAGAGAGAGAAGTACAAGGGGGGAAGAAAGAGGTACAAGGTGGGGAGAAAGGTACAAGGGGGGAGAGAGAGAGGTACAAGGGGGGGGAGAGAGAAGCACAAAAGGGGAAAGAGAGAGAAGCACAAAAGGGGAGAGAGAGAAGTACAAGGGGGGAGAGAGGTACAAGGGGGAGAGAGAGAGAGGTACAAGGGGGGGGAGAGAGAGAGGTACAAGGGGGGGAGAGAGAGGCGCACAAAAGGGGAGAGAGAGGCGCACAAAAGGGGAGAGAGAGAGAAGCACAAAAGGGGAGAGAGAGAGAGAAGCACAAGGGGGGAGAGAGGTACAAGGGGGGAGAGAGAGAGGTACAAGGGGGAGAGAGAGAGGTACAAGGGGGGAGAGAGAGGTACAAGGGGGGAGAGAGAGGTACAAGGGGGGAGATAGAGGTACAAGGGGGGAGATAGAGAGAGGCGCACAAAAGGGGAGAGAGAGAGAAGCACAAAAGGGGGGAGAGAGGTACAAGGGGGGAGAGAGGTACAAGGGGGGGAGAGAGAGAGGTACAAGGGGGAGAGAGAGAGGTACAAGGGGGGAGAGAGAGAGGGGGAGAGAGAGAGGTACAAGGGGGGAGAGAGAGAGGTACAATGGGGGAGAGAGAGAGGTACAATGGGGGAGAGAGAGGCGCACAAAAGGGGAGAGAGAGGCGCACAAAAGGGGAGAGAGAGGCGCACAAAAGGGGAGAGAGGCGCACAAAAGGGGAGAGAGAGAGAAGCACAAAAGGAGAGAGAGAGAGAGAGAGAAGTACAAGGGGAGAGAGAGGTACAAGGGGAGGAGAGGCGCACAAAAGGGGAGAGAGAGGCGCACAAAAGGGGAGAGAGAGGCGCACAAAAGGGGAGAGAGAGGTACAAGGGGGGAGAGAGAGGTACAAGGGGGGAGAAAGAGGCGCAAGGGGGGAGAGAGAGAGAAGTACAAGGGGGGAGAGATAGAGGTGCAAGGGGGAGAGAGAGAGAAGTACAAGGGGGGAGAAATAGAGGCGCAAGGGGGAGAAAGAGGTGCATAGACCCCATGGTGAAATAATAACAATTACACGTGTTAATGTGTAAAGTTTTTTATTCTGCTGTTTGTTTTTAACACTGTTTGTTCATTAAATCAGTTTAAATAATGAAAAATTAGCATATTGGTTTTTTTATCCGATTAATCGATTAATCGAAAAAATAATCGGCCAACTAATCGATTATCAAAATAATCGTTAGTTGCAGCCCTACATCTGAGAAGAGATGGCTTACACTAGGTAAAAGGGGTGGCAGGGGAAACTTTGCTTGTAAATATCGCTCAAACCATAAAGGTTTGAGAGATAAGACTTATATCGTTCTTCATGTTTTTTAATGCCTACAAAATAAAATAAAGATAAAACGAAGTATTACTATCCCTTTAAAATTACAACAAAACTAGACATTACTCATTTTGTTCTGATAAATTATTGTCCACATTCTCCTCTACAAAATGTGCCAATATGGTGATATAAGTGGGTTGTTTAAAAATCTGGCTGAGAACATGACTACAATGTGTATTCCAAAGATTAACAGACAAGCTAGAACATTTGGCACCAGTGGGACTTGTTAAAAGATGAATATAGACAATTTTATTAGTGTCGACAGTTCAGTACAACCCTTGGACCTTTAGCAAGTGGTCTTGATAAAGGTCCACGGGTTGGACTGAAACGTTACACTAATAAAATTGTCTATATTCATCTTTTAACAAGTGCCTCTGGTGTTACATGTTTTGTCGCATACATTATTAAGCAAGGATTGCATACCTGGGCACTTTATGTTGAGGAACAAGCGCTTCCATCCCTCCAACTTATATATATATTATTGTTCTTTTTTGTTTGTTTTCACCAGAATACACAGCATTCCATATATTGTTCTATATGGAATCATGGCTTGGGCCTTTCTTTATATTTTTTTCCCATTCTGACTGTTGATGCATAATGTTTATTGTAAAGACGCGAGAACAAACCGTAAAACTGAGATCAGCAGATAACAGTCATGTGCACAAAACTGCAAAACAATATAACAGTGCTGTAGGGTGGACTGCTACCCACACAAGTTCTCTTGATATAAAAATGAAGAGCTACATATTCTTGTATGTTTATCTGCAGGACATCCAAGGGGTTAATAAAGTTGGAGACTTATTTATATTTTCTCTAGTCAGCCTCTCTCCAGGGCTATGATGCAGGCAGCAGATATAATTTCTGTACACAGGCAACTTTTACACAAGTTCTGTTATATGGGAAAAAATAATATATAGGTCTCTTTTGCAGAGGCAGAGGGTCTGGAGCTTTCACTCTGTTACTGCATTCGGCTATCCAGCCTCCTACTGGTGACCTATTCTACCACATTTGTGAAAGCAGATATCGATCTCTGCAATGAGAGCGCTCCAGCTTACAGACAAATCATCCGTCATTGGAGGAGGCTGGCTAGAGGGACGGGAGCAGACGCAGAGACTATCCGGGAGTAGGGTGCAAGACACTCTTTAAACATTCATTTTCACACAAATAGAGTATTTAAAACGGAAAATAATAAAGAAATGCCCGTATTCGCTATATAAGCTATCATTTAGAAACATAGAATTTGACGGCAGATAAGAACCATTCAGCCCATCTAGTCTGCCCATTTTCCTACTGTAAAAAAAAACAAAAAAAAAAAAACACAACCTCAAACCTTTTTTGGTCCTTGGTCTTTTCTTATGTTAAGGACCACCTTACACCTATCCCATGCATGCTTAAATTCTGTCACTGTAATAGTGACACAATTGTACAGGGGTGATAAATCCCCTTAAACTTTTCAGGAATCTCTAAGAATCTCTCCTAAAGCTATTCATCTACTGGACTGTTAGCAAATATAAGAAACAGTTTTGAGTGATGTTTTCAAATGTGCAACATTAAATTCAAGATGATAGGTCCACTTTAGTTCAGATATTGGATACCTTTCCAGCATTCAAAGGTTAAAAGCACAATTTAATTGTGTGTGTGTATTTATCCCCTACAGAACAGTTGGTGTGTTTCTGTCTCATCAACAATTACTCCTTTTTATAAAGCCATGTGTATGTGCCATTTGGATGAAAAAAGCATCTTCTGTCCAATTACAGTATGCATAATTACATCATATGCTATTATCTTATTCAACCTGCCAAAATTTCCTGATACATTTCTTCCTTGGGTAGTCCATGCCTCTCAACATTTCAAATGGCCAAAGAGGGACACTTTTATTTTAGAGGAGTTACTGAGGGTGTGGCTGGTGGGCGGGGCATTACTGAGAATTTTTAGGTTATTTCATGATCTATTGGCACCTCTTTGTGTAACTGAAAAATTGCTGTAGAGCAAGACCAATGTATTTTCTTTGCACAGATTAATTCATACCAAGTGTCTCTCTTTGAAACCCCAACACCACTACCCCCTCTCTTCCACCCTGGGGTCCCTCTTTTTAGGAGATGAGACTGTGTGGTATGTATATAAGTGTATCACATTACTCCACAGCAATAAAACTCACACTAATGTTTTTGTGTTTGTAAATTAGTCTATGTAAATAAAATACTTTGTTCTTGCTCCATATCATTTATTCAGTTACACAAGGAGGTGTCAAAGGTCATTAAATAGACTAAAAATTCTTAGTAATGCCTCGCCCAACAGCCAATCCCCCAGCAACACCACCTAAAACAAGTGTCCCTCTATGGCCATTTGAAATGTTTTTTTTTATGGGGGGGGGGCATTTACATACTTTTTAAGATATTAAGAGGGGAACATTTACCTCTTAAAAAGTTTTTAGCATAGGTTTAGTTATTAAAGTAGGATTAGGTTTAGTTATTAAAGTAGTAGGAAACGTGTTTTTTTTTTTTTTCATTTACATACCTTTACAGATATTTTATCTACAAGCTGTGCTGGTCAGCATAATGCAGCACTCTGAATCTTCGGTACAGCTCTTCTTGACTTACTAATTCTCCTCCCACCTCGCTCCCAGCTGCCCCAGGGAATGCGTTCACTCTTCCATTCGATGTGTTGTGAATGGCTTCTATCGTTACATCAAGCTCCGGTTAGCATTATACTGAGGTTGCAACCACCGTATAATGTTAACCGGAGCTTGATGTAACAGTAGAAGCCATTCACACCGCACTGAAGAGAAACCTGAATGCACTCCCTGGGGTAGCTGTGAGGAAGGTGGGAGGAGAAGAAGAGCTGTGCTGAAGATTCAGCGTGCCCATTATGCGGAGGTGCACAGCTTGAAGATTAAATATCTGTAAAAATACGTAAATGAAAAACAAACAAACAAAAAGTTTCCTAATACTACTATAATAACTAAATCTATGCTAAAAACTTTTTAAGAGGTGAATGTTCCCCTGTAATCTTCAAGCTATGCACTTTTGCAATATGCGGCACACTGAATCTTCGAAACAACTCTTCAAGACTTTCCGGTGCTATTAAATTCTCCTCCCACCTCCCTCCCAGCTGCCCCAGGGAATGCATTCATGCGTCCCTTCGGTGTGGTGTGAATCGCTTGTATCGTTACAGCAAGCTCCGTTTATCATTATACTGAGCTTGCAACCTCAGTATAATGATGAACAGAGCTTGCTGTAACAATACAAGCGGTTCACAACATACCAAAGGGAAGCATTAACTCACTCCCTGGGGCTGTTTGGAGGGAGGTAGGAGGAGACTTAAATAGCACTGGGAAGTCCTGAAGAGCTGTGCCGAAGATTCAGAGTGCCACATAAGGCGGAAGAGCACAGCTTAGCGAATAAATATCTTAAAAAGTACGTAAATGCACCGAAAAAACCCCCAACACACTTCCTAATACTAGTATAATAACTAAATATATGGTAAAACATTAAGAGGTGAATGTTCCCCTTTAAATTCTCATACAAGACTTAGAGCTGTACTTCTAAGCAGAAAAGACATTACTGCAACTATCTCCTACATTAAATCATATTAAATGATCATGTCGAAAGGTTCTTGAACTATTAACATTGCCACTTACCTCCCAAATGTCCCTCTTTCCCACCCTGATACATACCTCACAGCATTTCAAATAGCCATAGAGGGCTAGTGGGTGTTGCTGGGGGGTGGGGAATTACCAATAATATTTACACAAACTCATTTATAAACATATATGCTTAGGTCTACATGAACAATGTGAGTTTTAATGCTGTGGAAAAACATGATACACTTGTATAGACACCACGCAGTCTGATGATCTAAAAAAAAAAGAGGGACACCAGGGTAGGAAAGAGGGACAGAGGGATTTGGGTCTCAAAAAGAGACTTTCACTCCTAAAGGGGGATACTTGGGAGGTATGTTGGTGTCCTTTTTTAGGATATAAGACTGTGTTGTGTGTAATATAACAAAGCTCCACAGCAATAAACCGCAAATTAATGTTTGTTTAAACTTAAGCATACATGTTCATAAATTAGTCTGTGTAAACAACGTTTGTCTGAATTTTGTTTTCAGTTGCACAAGGAGGAGCAAATAGGTCGAGAAATAACATACACATTATCAGTAGTACCTCGCCCACCGGTTAAGCCCCAACAAAAGAACCTAACCTTTTCAGTGGCAAAGTCTAAAGAAAAGTGTTCCTCTTTGGCCATCTGAAATGTTTGGCCTTATGCGATTATCGGTTTGAAATGTACGTTTTAAAATAACAAGCTCGACAAGGAGCAAAAACCATCAGGTACACTTGACAGGTATACCTGAGGATCATGGGACATATGTTATAACAGCAGAAGAGCAACCTGTTGCTCAATTCTGCAGCAGGCACGTTCACTGACAGCTCAGACCAGGTCCTTTATTTTTTGTCGGTCGCGGGAGAATGAAGTCAATATCATGTGACTGTGTTATGTCAATGGAGATACCCGTGCATGCTCAGTACAGCAATGCCGACGTCCTGAAAAAGGCTGCAGGGAGGGACAGTCAGATCCAACCAAGAAGGAGGATTCCAGGGTGAGACAGACAGGGATGATGCAGCCTCTAGGCTTGGTGAGGCTGATGTAATAATAAAAGTCGGTGCAATTCTGGAGCAAACTTACTGTGCCATAGCGGAAAAAATCCCCATTGATTTACATGAGTCCTTCAAACCCTTGAATTCTAGAGGGGTCTTCAATACACAATTCGTTGGCGACCCCTCTAACGTGCAGTGGGTTAAATCTCTATTTAAATCAAGAGGAATTTAAGGAATTATATTTGTATTTATGCATTTTGTTTCAGAACTGAACTACTTTTCATTATTACACTATCATCATCAAGCCGGACTCAACTGAAACATGTTATTAAATTACAGTTCTCTGTTATGTGCCACTGAAGCTAGTACACTTTCTTATTGCAGGGATATAGATACTGTGGGTATTCAAAATGTTACTGTAATGTACTGTTAATGTTTGTTATCGTATATTTTTTTAGGAGATTATTGAAAGTGTTTGTACATTTTACTTTTCTGAGAGGCAGTTCAGAGTTACAGAACCTTTTATTCCCATTGAAGCAGAGCATGTTTCATCTCTTTATTGCCCTTCAAAAACTATTTAAAGCAGAACTTTCATGTTTATCAGTGACCTTATATAGATTTTTCATGTCCAAGTTAGTGCAATAAATGTAATTAAAAAAAAAAAGTAATGTTGCCCCTTTTCCTTAGCAAACATTTTTGTAAGTCTGTAGTTTCAAGCAGTATTGTGCTGCCGTGTTGCTGACGTTCAGTGTGAAAAGCAGCGTTCTTTCACTGCATGTGTGTCAATCATCTGCTTAGCTCTGTCCCCCTTTTTGCCGGGGTGTGTGTCCTGCACATCCTTGTTTTTTCAGATATACGCTCGGTATGTTCTGCTCCACTTGCCAGCACCAATAAAAAGGAGAAGCTGGCAGAATGTACATTTATACAGAGCACGTGAGCATGCTCTGAAACCTGGTTGATCACGTGACAGACTGCGTGCATCAGGTATGTAACTCAGTGGGGCAGCCTTGGGGAGTAGCTCCAGCTCTGAGGAGGGTTTGCAATCTGGTCTGTGCGACAGGGTCATCATCGTTCATATTGAACAGAAGATGTCACATGCTTACTTCAAGACCAAATAGTTTTTTGTTTTTTTTTAATAAATGTTTTTGAAAAATAAGAAATACATAACGGTAGTCCTATAGACAATAATAAGACAATAAGGTGAAGTGTTTAGAAAGTGAAAGTTCCCCTTCAAAAAATACAAAAAGATTAGCCTTCGGAATAAAGAACCCACCTGACACTCATTTGAATGAAGTAGTGTTTTTACACCAGTATAGTAAGTAAGACCACTAAGGAATTGCCAAATTAACCTTTTAACCCTCTGAATGAGCGAGAGGTATGCATTGAATACCTTTCTGGCATTCAAAGGGTATAACGCCTCCTAATAACTACCCACTTAACTTACTATGGCTAGTTAATCATAATAGCCCCTATTCATTTTGCCCTTGTGTTTTTGCTCAAGCGCTAATTGATCTTGGATGTCACATCCATGGAGACAGACATGAGTTGTTAGGGTAAACGATGCCGACTCTACATACTAATCTTAACCCTTTAAAGATGCGGCATGGGCTGAACATGATAGGTGTCAGTTTCATCAACTATCTTACAATATTACTTCTCTGATAGTCGGCTCATGCACTTGGCTTGCTTTGGTTAAACCCTTTGAGTGCCAGAGGGGTATGCATTGCTTTGCAATGTATTGCGTAGCCCTCTGGCTACTCAGAAGGTTAAAAAAACAAAAAAGAAATCATGCAAGCAATTGTTTTGTCTTCCTCAATGGACTCGACATCCAGGACTGACTGAACATGTTATCTCCTGGACAAAGACAAAATGACAAACTTCCGGGGACCATTAGGATTTCTGGCCATAGTAATGGAAGTGTGGGGTTATTATTAGATGATATTTCTTCTACTTTTAGGACCATAAGGATGTGAAACTTGTTGTGCAACCCCTTGAATGCTAGAAGTCTCCATTGCATTGCTTCACAATACGTTGGAGACCGCTAGCATTCAATGGTTTAAAACCCCCATTTAAATCAATGAAAATGTTTAGTCCTCCCCTATAGTACAGATGGTTTGCCCCAGAATTCCTCCATTTTTTTTTTTTTTTTTTTTTTTTTAATAAACATATGGCCTTTAGTGGGTCTTCTGGTTCATAATGTTTTTAAAGGGATAGTAATACTTGAAGTAAAGTTCCAGACTGAGTCTTCTTTATATAGAGCAATAATTTAAAGGGTCAGTAATGTCTAGATAAAAGTAATTCTCTGAGTGTCCTTTATATTAAAATTAAGAGATTCCACTATATGTAAGTCCTTAATTTTGTGTACTTCAATAGTTATGAAGAGATAAAGATCCCCTGACCACCCCTTCTGGCCGCCTCCCTCTGAATTTCAGATTGGGTCGTGCGACTCAATGGCTGCAGCAAGGGATGAACTTCAGTAAGTAAGTGTAATTGAAATCCTGCCCCCCTTGATGAAGGAAGGCAGGAGTTCCTTTTGCTTACTGAAGTTTGTCCCTCTCTGCAGCCATCCGTACCAGACTGCAGCTTCTGGTGACGTGCCAGAAAGGGGCGGGCGAGGATCTTTATATCTTCTTAACCATTGAAGAACAAAAAAGTAAGGACTTACATATAGCGGACTCTCTTAACCCTTTGAATGCCAGAGTGGTACGCAACGCATTGTGTACCACTCTGGCACTCAAAGGGTTAATTTTAATATAAAGACTTGGAGAAATACTTTTATGTAGACATTACTGACCCTTTAACACTTACAGTTTTGTAGTTCAATCACAATTGAAGCAGAAATGATCCCCCTCCTGCCCCTTTCCCCTGCACCACGCTGCCTCTCTGTCTGGTCCGGATGGAGAATGGCGAGGGGCAGTCTTCAGTAAGCAAAAGGAAAATCCGCCCTCCTTAATCATGGGGACAGGGTTTTCCTTATACTTACTGTGTAAAGATTGTCCCTCGCTGCTTCTGTCCAGTCCCATGACCGGATTCCAGATTCAATGGGAGGTGGCCAGAAGGGGCGGGAGGGGTATCCTTTCTGCTTTAATTGAGACTGAACTACAAATCTGTAAGTGTTAAAATATAGCTATATGTGTTAGAAAAAAAAATAAATAAAGAAGACTTGGACCTGAACTTCAAGCATTACTATCCCTTTAAACCTCATCAGTCTTCTCTCTGACCCTCTTTCTGTTGACAGTTAAAGCGGAACATTCACCTGTAATAAACCCTGGCTCATATTATTAGTGCAGTGTAAATGTGTGTAGATCGTCAGGTTGTTTTTATTGCAAGTTCATACTTATTGAGAAATTTGCTGTCAAAATTACATTCCTGGACCCATTTCCGCGTTCTATCGAACGTATTGCAAAGCATGCGTTGGATACCCCTCTGGCACTCAAAGGGTAAACCCTTTACTGACCGTAGGGTTGTGCAGCATTATTTGCAATGCATTCCACGTCTTTCTGGTCTTTGAAGGGGTAAGAAGTGTTCATCACCTGAATTCCACTGTGTTTTATAAAGTTCTCGATAAAACTGATGGACAGGAGTGATGGGGGCTTTACCTGTGTGAACTCTGACATCACTCACAAGGGAGCAACCAGATGAAATCAGACCTCTTCCTGGTTCCTGCTTTCCATGTTTACACACTTTAAACATTGATTTTTACATACTTATACAGATGTAACAGACTTTATTGCACTTCTGGATAACACATCTGTGGGAACAATGACTTTTACATGTGTGTGTATATATAAAAAGACATTTTTGTAACAAAATCTTACATCATTTACCCATTCCTCCCCTTTGTAACTGGCCTCTCCTAGAAATGAGGTTGAATTAGGCATTTTTAGTAACTTTATTTCCTTTTGAAAACTTTATCAGAAATCTTTAATTATTAATAAAATATATTTGAACTATTTCCCTGCAGAATAAAACAAGGGCACGCTTTCAAAATGTGTTATGGTTCAGACTTGAGTTCCTATGTTTTACTCTGCAGGAACATAATTATAACATTAAAAAATGTTTACTGCTCCTTTATTGTCTTTTCTGTATCGTCTAAGGGAGAGAGAACTGTTCCCCTAGTATGTGCAAGGAAAGCTGTATGACAGGAATTGGTGACATGAAGCCCTCCAGCTGTTATTGGGCTGCAATTCCCATCATGCTCTGCCATCCGACTGGTGGCTGAGAATGATGGGATTTGTAGTCCGTCAGATGGAGGGTCTCATGTTGTCCACTCCTGCTATATTCCCTGATCAAATTAGGGATATTTAGCATTCCAATAATGAGAAATGTTGGGTACCATTGTGTGTGTGTGTGTGTATATCTGTTAGGGATTAACAAACTGCATCCCACTGTTTGTTGTTGGACTACACTCTAATCATAGTAACATAGTAATTTAGGTTGAAAAAAGACTTCCGTCCATCTAGTTCAACCCTTTTCCTATTCCTGTTTAACATCGTTGATCCAAAAGAAGGCAAAACCCCCCCCTCAATACAGCAATTTCAAATTCTGCCTTGAATGGGGGAAAAATTCCTTCTTGATTCCAAATGGCAATCGGATTCCTACTTGGATCAACAAGCACTAACTAAATATTAATCCCAATACTAACGTACATAGTCCTCTATGTTCTGCTCTTTTAAATAAGTATCCAGGCCCTTTTTAAGGGCATCTAATGTATTCGATAGCGCCACCTCCTCAGGCAGTGAATTCCATACCTTTATTGTCCTTACCGTAAGGAAACCCTTCCGCTGTTGTAGATGTAATCTCCTTTCCTCAAGTCTAAGCGGGTGGCCCCTTGTCCTATGTATTGTTCTGTTAATGAACAGGTCTTTGGAGAGCCCTTTGTATGGGCCCTGAGCATATTTATATAGTGTTATCATAGCCCCTCTAAGACGTCATTTCTCTAGTGTGTACAAGTTTAACTTGTCTAGCCTTTCTTCATAACTAAAACTTTCCATTGTCCTTACTAGTTTTGTAGCCGTCCTCTGCACTTTCTGTAGTTCCATAATGTCCTTTTTTAGAAAGGGCGCCCAGAACTGAACAGCATATTCTAGGTGGGATCTTACCATGGACCTGTAAAGAGGCATAAAAATATCTTCCTCCCTTGAGTCAATACCCCTTTTAATACATGCCAATATCTTATTGGCCTTTGCAGCTGCCAGCTGGCACTGCACGCTACTGCTAAGTCTATTGTCTACCATTACTCCCAAATCCTCTTCATTAGTAGATTTCCCCAGAGAAACACCATTTAAACTATATGTTGCATTTTTATTATTATACCCAAAATGCTTAACTTTACACTTGTCTATACTGAATCTCATTTGCCATTTGCCTGCCCAGTTACTCAATTTGTCCAAATCCTCTTGTAATGAAGACACATCCAGTTCAGACTTTATTACCTTACTTAATTTTGTGTCATCGGCAAACACTGATACATGGCTCCCTATGCCCTCTGGGAGGTCATTAATAAACAAATTAAAAAGAAGAGGACCCAGGACAGATTCCTGAGGTACTCCACTTATCATGTTTATCCTCATTTGAAGGCCGCTGGCTTCTGACATGCCGAGCA
The DNA here is from genome assembly GCA_037306005.1 of Rhinophrynus dorsalis. Classification (NCBI taxonomy): domain Eukaryota; kingdom Metazoa; phylum Chordata; class Amphibia; order Anura; family Rhinophrynidae; genus Rhinophrynus; species Rhinophrynus dorsalis. The sequence goes on from CM074718.1 coordinate 206,638,587, forward strand.
GCACTGCATACGTAAGTAGCTGTAAATCAGTAGCTTCTTGATAAATATTGACTACTGTTCCTAAGTTAAAAATCCCAGAACCCCAAACTACACTGTAAAGATAGATGTATCCTGGGTCATATTTACAAACTCAAACTAGAACAATCCCACTTCACCACTGAGGGCAAAAAAAAAAAAATCCCCATAATTCTCATTTATTTAAATGGACCTTTTAACCCCTTGAATGTGGAAAGGTCTCAGCTGTATATCATGGTAAAGCAATTGTTTGGTGACCTCTTTAGAATTCAAGGGGTTAAAAGCCCCATTTAAAGGGAAAGTAATACTTAAAATTTACTAATCCCAATAATGTGGTAATAAAAAAATAAATGAATTGCCCCCAGTGACATCTCTCAAACCTTTATGGTTTGAGAGATAATCACTCACAAAGTCCCCCCCTCCCCTTTCTCTGAAGTCAACATTCTAGCTTGTTGTATGACCATCTGGCAGCTCTGCAGCAGAGCCGGAATCGCGATAATAAAAAAAAAAATATCATTCACTTAAAAGGTCTTGTACGTGTGCTTGGTTTGCAAGCACATGTAGAAGACATTTTAAATGAAGGATTTCTTTTTTGTTAACGTGATCTTGACTCGGCTGCAGAGCCGCCGGGTGATCGTAGGACAGGCTTCCTCTGCAGTCTGTTGATCTGGCCTTTCTCATAATTGTTATGGGGTGTAGTTGATAGGCTTCCCTGAAGTGGGAGAGTCTAATGGGACAAGGTAGTGAATTTCTGACCTCAGGCACAGGAGAAATCTTGTACGTGGGAATGGGAGAATGTAATTAGAGCTGCAGAGAAGAAAGTCCTGTGCAGAATGTAGATGATGAGTGGGAATGTATTTGGAAATGAGATGAAATGTAGGTGGGTGCAGTGTTAGTAAGGGCTCTGTAAGTTAACACCAGAATTTTGAATTTAATTCTGTAGGCTAATGGGAGCCAGTATGGGGATGGCAAAGTGGAGCGATGTAGATTAATCTGGCATTGGAGTGTATTATGGGCTGTAGTGCGGGTTAGACAAGTGAAGGCCAGTTAGGAGTGAGTTGCAGAAATGGGACATGATGAGTGTTTGGATCAGAATATTGGTAGTCTCTTGGGTGAGAAAAGGTTGAATTCAAGAAATGCTACGCAGATGGAGGGGGCTGTCACAGAAACCCATCCTTTCAGTACGGATGATGATCCTGGCACTTCATGGGTTAATGATCTCAATGTACATCAGGGCGCACTGTACTCATTGAGGGGAGGCTGTAGTTAACTGCTCCATGACCGGAGAAGTAAGTTCCAGCACTTCCATAGTGGTGCAGCACATCACTGCTACTGGGATCACATTTTCCTGTGGAGCCACATGACAAAGGCAGTGTATGTTAACATTGCCTTTGCCATTGTTCTATGCCTCTCTCCTCCTCTCTGCAGTTGTGAGGAAGAGGAGAGCAGGGAGCAGGGCTCCAAGTGCCTCTAATTGCCAAATATGGGGCACTTGTACTGGGAGCAGAACTTGGGGGGACTTACAGGGGAACTATCACCCCTATACAAATTTGGCTAATAATTAACTAAATATAGTGCTTAGCTAGAAAACTTGTTTTATTTTTTTTTATAAAATTCGTGATATGTCTACAATTAAAAGTTTAAAAATGATGCAGTGCCTTACTTCCAGACAGACTGAGGTTACAGCTCTGCACCTCAGTCTGACAATCTTCCTCTGCTCCCCTCCCCATGTAATGTCTCTTTCCAGCCTCCTCTGATGACGTAGGATTTCTCCTTGTAAGTTGGAGCACTCTCATTGGCCAGAGAGCACTCCAGCTTACAAGCAGAAATCCTCCGTAATTGGAAGAGGCTGGATCAAGACACTACATGGGGAGGGGAGCAGACAAAGATTGACAGAGCTGTTTTTTCAATAAACGTTGAGTTCGTTCTGGAACTAAGAAGTGTCCTGTGTGTAAATAGTCCCCTTTGACTCCCGTGCAAGGCCTCCACGTTTCCAGCTTGTTTTTCCAGAGATCCAGCCAGATATCCTACTTCGCCGACCAGGCTACCTGCTTGTAGCTGCATCCAAGAGGGAGAGACCCGGAACGATGGCTAAGGACAACCTGGCGTCCTTAGCTTCCTTTACAAGCCTATTCCCTAAGATCTACAAAGTTGAAGAAATCTTAGTACATAGGCTTCATAGAATAGCATACGAATTTGAGAAGTGATAAGTTGGAGAAGTAATTTCCAATTTATTACCACTTAGTGAATCTCCACCAAGGTGTGGGATGTATCCCTTGGATGTTAGAGACGACGTGCCTTTATCATTTAAAGTAAGGGATGTTTGGCAGTAAGAATGTGGCTTTCTTTGCTGCCGAAATCTTTATTTGCAAATACTTTTGCAGATAATTGCTACCTTTTTAGCGCAGAACCATAAACAATTATGGCAGTTGGTTTCAATGCAAATTTGATGTGGATCCAGGGAGAAATCAGACTGTATTTTTGGAGTCTGGGGGAATTTTTTTACCCACTTCGGGCAGCATTGAAAATGGCTTCAGTAGAGTTTTGTTTGCTTTCTTCTGAACCAATAAAGAAGATGTGGTGTGTAGAACATAATGGACCCATGCCTTTTTTCAGCCTTATCAACTAAGTTACCATTAATATATTTACTGAAATGATAACTAGGTGTTAACCACTATAATACAGATGTAGGGCCTAGAATTTGAAAGTTGATGAGGCTGAAAAAAAGTCACCCCTGTTGACCCAGAGGAAGGCAAAAAAGCAAACAAAACCCCCCCCAAAACACTGAAGCCAGTTCCAATTAAGTGCCAGATGGGGTGTGGGGTCCTTCCTGGCTCCAAAAAGCAGTTGGATATCTCCTCACACACACGCGCGCACACACAAGGTCTCTGTGTGTGTGTGTCTCCCCCCCCCCCCCCATCTAATTGTCTGTCTGTCTCTCTTATCCTCTAGTATGATAGCAAGGTCTGGAGACCTTTCAAGCTGTTAAAAGCCCCATTTACATCTGAGGCTATTTCAGGATTTTTATATCTCCCTTACTGTACAATTAGTTTAGCTTCCAGCATAAGACCCATAGAGCCATATTCAGTGAGCTGAAGAGGTTCAGTTCAGGAGCAAACCAGCTGTACCACAGGAGAGAAATGAACATCTCCTTTATACTCCTTCATTCAAGTATGGCTTTTAACCCCTTGAATTCTATAGAGGTGTCCTACACATTGCTTCACAATGCAATGGCATCTTCTGTAGTAAAAGTTCCATTTAACTTAAGTCGTATTAGGATAATTTGATTTTTCCCATGGTGCAGTTGGGTTGCTGCAGACTTGTAGCTATTTAGTTGAATATGGCCCATAGGGTGACATGTAAGAAAGTGGGAGGGTAACTATAATTAGTAAAAACAATACACGTTTTGTAATATTAGTAATTGCCAATGTTTTGATGCAATAAACATACTAACACCTTGATGTTGAGTAGCACATTTCCTAAATTAATGATGGCTATCTAGATGCAAGACAATGTGTCCTAATTGGTTTGCTGAATTAGGAGGAATCCCAAATCCTCTCAAAACGGCGGATGTTTTAGCCACTTTTGAAAACATTCACAGACGCAAGAGCAAATGTTTGCTAATTCAGAAAAAAAACATGCTCAATTAACCCTTTAAAGGGATAGTAATACTTCATTTTAACTTTATTTTATTTTGTAGGCATTAAAAAAACATGAATAATGATATAAGTCTTATCTCTGAAACCTTTATGGTTTAAGAGATATTCACAAACAAAGTATCCCCCCCCTGATCAACCAGATCAGAAGGGAGATGCCCAGGTAGACTGCAGAGAGGGACAATCTTCAATTAAGATAATGGAAAAAGCTGAAAAACTTGTCATGGGGGGAAGGGCTTTCATTGTTTTCATACAAAGAAAATTGTCCCCTTCTGTTATCTGTACTGTCATACAACCTGATCCACATCTGAGAAGAGATGGCTTACACTAGGTAAAAGGGGCGGGGAGGGGAACTTTGCTTGTGAATATCTCATAAACCATAAAGGTTTGAGAGATAAGACTTATATCATTCTTCATGTTTTTTAATGCCTACAAAATAAAATAAAGTTAAAACGAAGTATTACTATCCCTTTAAGGACCAATGCTATGTCAGGACTGTCATGGCTGTCCTGCACTTTAGGACAGTGCGTCATTGAATTCAGGGGTCCCTGAATCGAATGGCAAAAATCCCCCTAAATGCACTGTGGTCCTTAAATAAAGACTTTTCACACTTATCTGTTTTTCCACCAAAATGACATTTAAGTCATGAATTCACTACATTCTTGCATGCAGCCTTTAGTTTCTTGAACAGTGTATAGTGATTGAAGTGTTTTAGTGCCTTCTGATCTCCACAGCCAATAATAAACTTGTTTCATATTCTCTCCACAGCCTCTTTTTGCCGAGCACCAGACACTGTAAGACATGGCTCCTCTGAAAGATGCAGAGCTTGGAGCTTTAACTTTCTTTGCATCGGCTCTCCCACATGATGTTTGTGGAAGCAATGGCCTTCCTCTCACGCCAAACTCCATCAAGATCTTGGGACGCTTCCAAATCCTAAAGACCATTGTCCATCCCAGACTCTGCCAGTATGTCGATATCTCCCGGGGAAAACATGGTATGTTGAAGCCAAAGAGCCTTATTGTACCACATGAAAAAAATAAAATTCAAAAAACTTTAATTGAATTAAATGGGGCTTTTAGCCTTTTAAATGTTAGCAAGGTCTCCAGCGCATTGCTTCCAAATGTAATTGTTATTTCTAAAAATACAGGACTAAAAACACTTTCATAATGATGGCATGCAAATAGCTTGTTTAGCAAAAAAACACATATTCTGAGGGGAGTGTGGCAATAATTTTGGTTCTAAAAATTATCCTAGGATTTACATGAGATATTTGGGAAAGGTGGTTTGAATTACTTCAGTTAGCCACATCCCTTGATAATGTCAGAAAAAAAAATCAGAAATATGCTCTGTAAAGGAAAACAAAAGCTAAAATAGAAGAGAGTGTTTTGTAATATTTACTTATATGTTAATGCTTCTTTACCTTGATAGAAGTTATGATAAATTAAATTATGTGTGCTGATGTTCAACAGGTTGGGGAATGTAATATTCATTTCACCCCTCACTTGTTGCTGTATGTTTAAAGCTGATGAACAAAGAAAACTGGAGAAAACGAACTGCACCATAGGGGGCAGATATTAATTAACTTAAATAAGACATTTAACCCATTAATTAATGAGGTCTCTGACGCATTGCTGAGCAGTGCTTAGGAGAAATCTTCAGCATTCAAGAGGTTAAAAGCCCCTTTTAAATCAAAATGCATTTTAGGGATGTTTAACCCTTTGAATGCCAGAGGGGTGCACACCACATTGCTCATTGGCATTCAAAGGGTTAATTCTGAAGCATCCTAATTGCATCTTAAAGGACAAATAAACATTAGCCAGCTGAATACTGCTAGCGAGTGTATGCTAAGTAGGCAAGTTAATTATGAGTTAAGTGTAGACAGCACTTCCTCTTTACATATCTGTCTGTGCATATATTCTGTTCTCTATGAATGGGGATTTGCCAGCCAGATTCCTGTTTACAAAACTTGAGGACACGATTGGAATATCTTGCATATATGTAAATGAAAAAGTAAAATCGGTTAATAAGTATGCAAAAGACAACACTTGAGGGAGTTTGAGTTTATTTCCTGTTGTTTTTAGCCTTCTCCTATTAAAGGAGAACTATGCCATTGAAAAATGTGGCTTTTCATTTTTGTAATAGATTAACTTGTTTAGGAATTTGTCCTTCATACTGCAATAAAGTTAATCTGTTTACTGTGTTTTGCATTTAAAGGGATAGTAATGTTTCATAATAAAAGCAGCTCTAATTAATCATCATAGTATTTGGACTTTGGAGAGTGTTATTTCAATTCTGTCAGAGTTGTAGTTCAAGAGTAATTCAATGACAAAGTGTCCCCCTCTCTCCCCTTTTACTGATGTAAGGGAGGTGCCCAGGTAGACTGCAGAGAGGGACCATCTTCAATTAAGATAAGGGAAAGACCTAAAAAACTTGTCAAGGGGGGCAGGGCTTTCATTGTTCTCATAGGAAGAAAATTGTCCACTGCTGTTATCTGTCTAGTCTTACAACCAGATTCACATCTGAGAAGAGATGGCTTAAACTAGGTAAAAGGGGCGGGAGGGGAAACTTTGCTTGTGAATATGTCTCAAACCATAAAGGTTTGAGAAATAAGACTTATATCGTTCTTCATGCTTTTTTAATGCCTACAAAATAAAATAAAGATAAAACGAAGTATTACTATCCCTTTAAACTCTCTGTAGTCTGTAACTGAATAGGGCCATTTATACATTGAGGAGGAAGTAATGTCCCATTAGAATCATGAGGGGATTCACTCTCTCTCTTTGGCTAATCTCAGTTAGACTGATAATGGCTGTTTATTGTGCAGAAGGGGAACTAAATAAAGACCTAAAATGGTGCACAGCAAATATAGGCAACTAGATAATATGCCAAAAATACATAACTAGATATAACTATCTGCTGTAGGAAGGATTTTTACTTAGGTAAGATCCTAAGTTCTTTAACATATGGTATAGTTCTTTAATATATGTACCTTAAAAGGTTGGCATAATCCAAATACTTCAAGGGTTAGTAATGCCCAAAATAAAGTTGATTCTGTATGTTAGATTTTACAAAAATAAAGTATTTGGAAAAAGTCCTATCTCTCAAACCACTATGGTTTGAGAGATATCCTCCTCTGAAGTTCCCCTTCTCCTGATGTCAGCTGTAAAGCTGACAGAAGGAGATCTGTGTTGGCTGACACAAGGAGGCTCTTCAGCAGAGCCAAAATACCATTATTAGAAAATAATTACTTCATGAGAATGGTGTACAAAGTGTGCTTGCGAACCAGGTGTAATAGATGATCAGTCAAGCACTCACACCTCTTAAGCAAACCAGGCACATTTTGTAGACTGTTCCAAAGAAGTATTTATTTTTTAATTGTGCTATTGCGGCTCTGCTGAAGACCCGCCTGTTGGTTCCCAGACCAGGAACTCCTGTTGTCAGCTTACAGGTGACGTCAGGAGAAGGGGAGGGAGAGGGGAACTTTAGCGGAGGATATCTCTCAAACCATAGCGGTTTGAGAGATAGGACTTTTTCCAAATACTTTATTTTTGTAAAATCTAACATATATAATCAACTTTATTTTGGGCATTACTAACCCTTTCATCTCTGATTTATTAAAAGGCATTATCCATGTGATAGCTGCTCAGCTGGCCTTCTTCCTCAAAACCTACCTGAAAATAAAACTGGGCTGCATTGTGAATTTTGGGATGAGGGCTGGTGACTAATAAAATGAACCCTGGTGCTCTCTGACTGATCTTGGGGGCTCTGGATCACAAGACTTCCAGTCTTGCCGCTGAGTTAAGTGAAGTGCAACCCGTCATCAATATAGACTGCTCAGTTATGACATTTCTATCCTGATTCTAGCAAGCTTATGGGCTGTATGTGCAACTCGGCAATGTTTGTGGTTGTGCACCTCCGACTTCCAAGTTGCTTTCAGGAGCAGACTTGGTAAAATGTGATTTAATCTTTTAACAGTCCTCAAAACTGTGGGCTCAACCTTGAGGCCGAGTAATATTGGGATTTCTTGTTCTGTTTGTGACCCTGGCTTGATTCTGGAGTGAACCGGCTGTATTATATGGGCCATTTAACCATTCCAATTAGTTTAGAAGGCCTTTAACCACCCGAATCCTAGATTGGTCTGTAATGCAGTGCAAAACAATGTATTGGAGACCTCACTAGCATTAAAGAGGTTAATCCTCTCTTATCTCCATGATGATAATTTGGTGAATTTTAACCCTTTGGATGCCAGAGGGGTATGCAAAAATGCATTTCATAACCCTCTGGTACTCAGAGGGTTAATTGTCTCATGATGCAACTGGTTTGCTCAGAATTGCTCTAATTCTTCTTAGTAAGCTGATTTTTCCAGGAAAAATCCTTGCACACCCCTATGGCACTCAAAGGGTTAAACCTCAATACATACTTTTTATTTCTTTTTCACTGGAATGTGGGACAGTTCCTGCCTCCCTGTTCCATTGTGTTCTGTTGCCTGTTTTTACTTTCTTTGTCTTGGAGAAACATGGCATCTCTGTGAGTAATAGGAACAGATTACAGTGAAACTCCTTTCTGATTGATTTTCCAGCTGCACTAGCCTTCACCACGTTTAGAACACAGTACATGTATTTAATATGCACTGACAATAGTCTTTATTGCTGGCTCAGTTGTCTATTGTTCCACTTACATTCTATTTTCATTTCCATACTCACTTTGGATCAGCAAGCTCACTGTGGATTACTATAGGCTGAGAATGCAAAGGGCTTGACTTGAAATGATTTTCCCTCTGGTTCAGCTCAAGTTGAAAGTAATGGCTATATTCACAAATAAAAAGAGAAGTAATTCTGGTGTACTTCCGAGGGCAAAATTCCCATGGATTTAAATTAAATGTTTTACTCCATAATTGGAAAAAAGTATCCAAAGCATAATTTGCTATGCATTGCAAACCTTTCTAGCATCTGAGAGCTTAAAGTATCAGTGGGAGTTCTGTGACTTTTTTTAATGCCCCTTGCTTTGGGCAGTCACAAAACATACAGTTAGCTGTTGGGGAGGGGTGTAAGAAAACTGGAATCAGGTTAGAATTCAACCTGGCTCAGCAACAAGCCTTGCAAGTTGTGACCTTTAGCATTGGAAGCAGTTCACTGTGGTCTGTTGGGTCTGCGTGCACAGCCCAGCAAGATAGAAGATAGAAATGTGAGATGATAGAGCCTGGCAGCTTGGTCTGTTCTCACAGGAATAACTAGGGTGCACTAGGAGTCTTCTTTTCAGACCTCCTGTTCTACTCCATTGTTGGACAGCTAAGGCTTTTACAGTGCATCCTGGCTTCATCAGCATACCTGATCCCAGGGGAGAAGATCTGCTGATAAGGTTCTATGAAATGGTTCATGACTCCATCATGTGTATTATTGTTATAACAGACACAATCTAGTACAGGGGTAGTCAACCCTGGTTCTTCAAAAGCTACTAACAGTGCCTGTTTTCAGGATATCCCATCAGGAGAGATATCCCATCCCATTAAGGAACTAAGCCTGTATGTTATAGAGCTTTTCCTGCTGAGCAAAACAAGGACATTCCCACAGCTGTCAGTTGTTTTATTCAAAAGTTATAACAGTTCAAGTAATCATGAAGTGAATTTACTTCCTGAAAGTTCTGACTGACAGGAAATGATTCTGGAGTTTCAATGGCTTTCCTCTCAAATAGATTGTAACAGAGGAACTAATTGGAATGTAACCACTAGAGGGCAATATTTAAAAAAACAAAACAAAAAAACTGGCTTAAACTGTAATAACTCTGGAAATATGCATCTCTTTTATGTTACTCAACAAGAAAAGCCCTACAATAATTATATTTTAATAACACAGTTTTACTGCTCCTTTAAACCAATGGGAGCTTTTTGTTCTGTTTATGGTATTTTACTCCAGAATTTCTCAGTTCTTGTTACTTCATTAGCCTCACTCTTGTCTACTCACTTCCACTTTACACAATTACTATTCATCTCACTGGAGATGCATTTTTAAAGCTTGAACAGATACATAATACACAAGTAGTAAGTGTTTATCACGCTCTTTTCATGCCAATACATGATCAAAATCATGTTAAAGTATCATGCTGTATTGGTCATGTTATATAATGCACCCAGAGCAATGGTAATTTTTATTTTCTCCTATGGTGCAGTTGGCTTGCCCCAGAAATGCACCTCTTTTGTTTGATGAACACCGCACTCTGTTCCTAAATTGGTGCATTCTGAAGCCGTTAATAAACATTCCTATTGAATGAAATAGGACTTTTAACACACTGAATGCAAAGGCCGTCTTTAATTCAGTAAGAATTTTGGTAATGTTTATTTGTACTTTACCGTTCAATTGGTGTGCTCTGGAATTACCTCAGTCCTCCTTAGTATATCAGCCTTCCTGTGTGGATCATCTGATGTCAACTAGGCACACAGTATACTGTAGGTTGCAAACTGGGTGCACAGCATGCTCCTGAGTATTCTTTTGCACAGTTCACTACAATAATGTTTTCTATATATGTAAGTCTGAATACCTATACTTTTAATTTAAGTTGTACTTCCACTATGTAACATATAGTGCTTTTCAAAGAGAAGTTATTAGTAGGAGGTATTAGGGTTTGTTTAATGCAATATAGTCAGGGTTTGATATCAAAGGGGAGCAGTAAAGACCGGTAATAACTATTAGTATTTGAAGTTACATTGTAATGTTGTTGAGTGGATATGAAATCAATTGAAGGTTACCTGTCGTAGCAGCTGTAGATTAATGGGAAAGATCTGCTAACAGCATCACTTGGGAGGTAAAGATTAGTAGATATAAAGGGCAGTAATGGGTCAACAGAAGATCATTTTTAAACTATAGGCAGTGTGCTCACAACTATGGATACTGAGTTCCCATAGCTTAAAACTTTCCTATTCCCTCTCTTTTGCCGGCTGGTTGACTTCAGATCACATATGGGACAGGATGCAATATTTTTTCCATAGAAGCCCCATGTGTGTGCTTCTACATATAAAAGGCAGATATCTCCCATAAGCACTAAGTCCCTGATGCCACCCAGCCCTGCAGATCTACAGGGGTAATGGAGAGGTAACATGGGAATTTTAAGCTACAGTAACTCCAATCCTATAACTGAGAGCACACTGGCTATACTTTTAAAGGTTCTTATACTGACCCTTTATTGCCCCTTTAAAATAAAGGTAAATTCAGATCACACTATGTTTATGTAAAGGTAGAATATTTACTGAAGTGCAGGTGTTTTATTAATGCCTTCTAATTCAGTGTGTCTGAACTCTCACAGTCTGGGTTGATTTTTAGCTAGGTCAGTGAGCCAGTATCTGGTATATGTGTCCAGCAAAGCAAAACTGCTTTACAAAATGAAGTGACCTAATACTGTTTTATAAAATCACACTGTGTCAATGTCTCTATTTAATCAACTCCTTCAATTAAATATTTCAGATAATTTCTTTTTCATGTGCTATAAAATGTAAACCTCTTGATTAATTTTAGGCCGAACTATTTCAGTATATATTTTTAAGTTGATTGTTTGATTCCTTTTGGTGTTAGACTAGCATAGTGAGTGCCCTGTATACTTTTTTTTTCTTTGTCCCAGTCATGTAAGTTGCCAGCTCTTACATTGCTGTTGGTGTTTGCTGTTTGTTTAAAAATTGCTGCCCTGGAATTAGCATTGAAAGATGCAGAGAATTACACTTCTTGCATCTTGACAAGATCATCCCAGAAACACTTGTATTCTTTCTGCCGTCACAGTGTTCCCTCATCCTTTCAAGAGCTTAAATTATGAACTGTTTAAAAGTAATATTACGGACAGAGAAGTGTTTCCATATCCTGACAATAAATACTGTTTAGTGCAGATGTACAATATCTGCAGTTCTGAAAAGATGACTAAAAAAGAAAACAATCTAGATTGCCTCCTGTTTCATAAAGAAGAGATCTGGGTAACGTAGCAACCTGAATCTATTATCCATACTCATGACTGTTCCACCCTTGTCAGAGGGAAGCATGTCTTTTATGTTAAATTGTTTTAGTATAATAAGAGCTTTAGGAATAAGTTCTGACCATCGCTGCTTTAAATCATATTCTTTTGTAAAAAGATTGAGGAGATATATAGATATATACATACATGGTTTCTATAAATGAAAAGAAATAAAAAAATGAGCTGATAACAATTATTGCGTGGTATTCAAAAAGTAATAGAGGTGCAATTCCAGAGCAAAGCAACTATATCATAGTCATCTCATTTGGAAGGGGCTTCTATACTGAGGTCTCCTACAGGTTTCTTTGCTAACCTCCAGCGGATACAAGGCCCATTTTAAATAATTGGGAATGTATAGTTCTCACCCATAATGCAGTTGTTTGGCTGCAGAATTGTACCTCTTTAGCTTACTGAATACTGCCCAATGTGTTTTCCCTATGTTATAAATTTGAGGTATCTTCACATCCTGTATAATAATTCACTAAATGTGTGTTTGTCAGAAGCCGTCATGCGCAGTAGAGATGGCTGCGTGCGCTGCAGTCATGTGCACTACAGACTGCCTGCGGTGCGGCTGATAACTGAGCGGGGCTCCTAATTCAGACCGTAGTCCTCTCTGCAAACTTTTGGTGAGAGAGGACCTTTGGCGTGCAGAGAGGACTATGGTCTGTATTCGGAGCACCCCGCTCCGTATCAGCCACTGCGTGGGCAGCCTCTACTGTGCATGACAGCACAGCAGCCTTTGCTGTGTGGCACTGTGGCCCGTGTACACAGGCTTTTCAACTAGTTGTTTATATTTGTCTAAAAGGGTTGAAAAAGCTGTCGCTGTCCAACTGTGGAAAGACTGCAACTCCCATCATTCTCATCCAGCCATCTGTGTGAGCTATAGCCAAAGCACAACTGGACAGTTACTAAGTTCTACATACCTGGTCTAGCTGTGGGAGATACTAAATAACTTTAGTAGAACTTGACTAGAGGTGGTAGAGCTGCAGCTCTTGAGAACATGAAACAACCTTAGTGTCTGTAATTGTGCAGTAGCAGAGTTAAAGGAACACTAAAGCTAAACTGCATGTTATACTTATATGCAAGAGTATGATGAAACATCCAAGGATGTATATGCAGAACTCTTTAAACTTTTTATCTCTGTCTAATAGAAGGACTTGCCTAGATATGTAGCAGTCAGGTATTTCTATTTGTATATTTTTTACATTGTATCAGGCAGCTGTGTGTAAATAATGATCTCTGAAGTCCGCTTTTAGTCCATACTTCCTCACAAATCAATAGGCTTCAGTAGTTCTGAATGGTTCATAAGGGTCAAGTGTGTTTATCAGACTGAAAGAAATCGAATGCATGCAAACTATATAGATGTTTCTGACTTCTGTATAAAGGACAACTAAATAGGTAAAATGTTTATAAAGCAGTGGTGCTGTATAGCAGTGTTCATCCAAAGAGTGATGACAATACTTAGCCTAACACAGTATATCATCTGGGAAATTTGTATGTACAGGTGAGAAAGATGTTGCAGGGTACACTGAGTCCCCTCCCGTGTTCAGATGAGGTTCATGCTTTGGGAGTCTTTAGGCTGCACAGGGTGCTTGGCTGCTAGGGGAAGGAGTTCAATATCCCTTGAAGCCTATTTGCGAATTAGCATCAGAAAGTGAAACCGGTATTTCTTTTTCTGACTATTTAAATACACATTGCTGTACCGCTCCCCAGTATTACATTCTTATTTCCTAGTGTTCTGCATTTTTTTTTTTTGGGGGGGGGGGTGACTTTGGTGTGCAAGGGGAGCAGCTGATATTTCTGCTAGTGAAGTTATCTGTGCAGAAACAAACTTTATATGCTCTACCTGGATTGCTAGCCAAGACTTGTTCATAATCAGTCATAATGACATATGAGTAAATCTACTACAGATTAGACCAGTTGTGGGCTTTTGAGTTCAGTGTCTTCTGGTGGAAGTAACTTAGGCTCAAAATGAATGTCTGGCTTCATCGGTTGGTTTGTTTTCAAGGGACCACGTCTAATGAAAAGCCTGACGTATGCTGCCTATTGGGAAGATAGCAGTTGAAGTCAGTGGTTTAGGATAGTTACAGAAAAAGTGTATATTCATTTATTAAGTAGTTTTTTTATTTTTTTTCCGTCAGATTTGTACCAAATTAATGAGTAATGGCACTGATTCCTATACTGCCAAATTTCATTTTTTTTCATCAAATACTAAACATTTTCCTCTCTCTATAAATACAGATGCGCTGACAGCTGCACACCGTAGTAGAAAAGAAATGCTAAGAAACCAAAAATGAATATACTGGATATTAAATGAAGGGCACCTACATAATCAAATTTGTCACTTATTCCAAGGTTACACTTCCCCTTTAAGATACTTATCTTGTGAAGCCCAGCCCCCTGCCAGCCATTAGATAATTTCTGATGCGCAGGTCTGGGGCACACAAACAGTACTATAGAGGACTAACTAAAATTCTCATTGATTGAAATGGGACTTTTAACCCTTTGTATGCTAGAGAGAGCTCCCTAATGCATTGCAAAGCATTGTGTGGGAGACTAGTCTAGCATTTAATGGATTAAAAACCCCTTAAACCCGTTTTAAATCACTGGAAATTTCCCTGTTTCTTACTTGGTGTGCCCCAGAATGTACATATGACCCTTAGTAAAACATAATTTTAATTTAAAGAGATAGTAATATAACTATATTTAAAGCAGATCCGATTTTTTTCATTATACCTTTTTATAATGTTCCATAGCATTCTAAACATCCATATTGGTGTAGTTTGGTAATTTTATTGTAAAGTTTCCCCCTCCCGTCCCTCTTCCATACGTTCCTCTTCTTCCCTTCAGATCTGAAAACCAGTCCAGACGGATCACAATAAGGGACAATATTGTGTCAGTGTTAGAAAAATCCGTCTCCCCTTCGTCATGTGGGGCAGGTTTTTCCTTATACAGACACATACAATATTGTCCCTCATTGTGATCTGTCCGATGAAGCGACCGGATTTCAGATCTGAAGGGAAGAAGAGAGACATATGGAAAAGGGGTGGGGTTGGGGGACTTTACAATAAAATTACCCCTCAAACTACACTGATATGGACGTTTACGACCCTATGGAGCATTATAAAAAGGATCTGCCTTTCTATCAGAACATTACTCTCCCTTTAAAGAGCAATTTAACATGCATTTGTCATTGTCCTTACATATGCTTTGTGAAATAGTCTTTTAATCCTTTGGAGAGCAAGAGGATTATACAGTTCATTATACTGGAAACTCTTGTTTTCCAAAGGTTTAACCCTTTGACTGCCAGAGGGGAACACAATGCATTGCTTTGCAATGCTTTGCATAGCTCTCTGGCGCTCAAAGGGTTAAGCATGTTTGTTTCTACAAAAAATGATAGTCTCTCTCCATCCTTCTTTGTCTCTTTCTTCATCGTCTGGTTACACTCTCAATTGATATCCTGTCAAAAGTAACACATGCAGACGTATAGCTTATAAAAAGTAACTTTTATTGTCCAAATATAAAAATATAATGTAGTGAGAAATTCTTAATATTTTCTGGGGCAAGAGGGACCTTTTAAACTGTAATGTGTTTTGAGCTATTTGCCATGTCGATTTAAAGAATAAAAGCCTTGCCCGGCGCTGCTGCGAGTTCTTTTTCTCTGCGAGTCAAATCCTGTGGAATTGCGTTAATAAAACTTTAATTGGACCATATATTTGCCAAATCCCTGAGAACCTATGTGAGTTAGCTAAGCGGACCTTTCTCAGGGACACTGAGCTTTTGTAAGAGTTTGAGCAATTGTGGAGCAAACCAACTCGCTCTACGGAACAAATAAAAATTCCTAAATATCCCCTTAGTTTAAAAGGGGCTTGTAACCCCATAATTCTTTAGAAGTCTCCAAAACATTGATTTGCGATGAATTGGAGACCTCTTTAATTAAATGAATGGAATGTTTTATTTGTCCCCTATGGTACAGTTTGATTGCCCCAGAATAAGTCCAGTTGCTCTTTGTAAATGAGTCTTCTGACTTCTGAAAGCCAATTCCAGTGCATTTATAACCCTCTGAGATTTGCAGAAGGCAGGGTAACGCATTGTTTGCGCAAAATCTGGCAATCTGTGGGTTAAAGGGCAATGTTCATATGCATAGTGTCCTGTTTAGCAAATTTGCTTCCCTGTGAATATACCTGCAGATGAAGTCTGAGCTTCAGCGGTGGAGCAGAACAGGGGTCTCCTATGGAGGCTGTATGAGCAACCACTTAAGTTTCTACCAGAGAACCGGTCTTCTGCCAGAATGGCTGATAGGGACAGCATAGCCCCAACAAATTTTCTCCCATAGGAGAAGACCTAGTAAAACAGGTTACTTGCCCTTTAAACATACCTGTCTGATTGTCAGACAGATTTCAAGTCAGGCATATTTATACACCTGCGTAAATTCCTTTGTTGTTTGTTTGTGTTTATATAAATGATAGATAAGCTATGATTATAATGCTTTTTAACGCTATTTGCAATCCTATTTTTTTCATTTCACCTGTATAAAAAAATGTATTTTTTTTTAATTCAACAATTTGTGTTTTAAGATGCGCATTGAGCATTTTTTATTAATAAAATACAGTTTTGTTTAATAATTACATCCAAACAAGTTATCATTTTTTTGTCTGTTAGAAGAAGGAAAAAAAAAAAAGAAACAAACCACTAATGCAACTTTAGTTAATGTGGGCCATTGGGTGAAGGAGCACTAAAATGAAAGAATTCACTCCAGTGGAGATCAGTATCTGCAGTGTGTATGTTATTGTGCGGAGCCTCTGTATGAAGTTACAGAGATCATATTAGTGCATGTCATTGCCTCCCATAGTAATAGGACAGGTTTCTCTCACTGGACTTTCCCTTACCTTACTTTATAGCCTCCCACACTTCTTGGCTGCAGCATTGTGACTAGAAGACTAAATTGCAAGGAAAATTGCTTCCCCAATTCTTCTGGAAAAATATATTTTCCGTTTCAGATTTATTAAGTCTTAACAAGATATGGATGTTTTTACATGCGTAGCTGTAAATGTAACATTTGCCATTTCATGGAATTGCAAGTTTTATTTCAGATTTCGAATTCCTTTAACCATTTCAGTTCCATAGAGGTATTCAATTAACTTTAAATTCAAGTTTCCTTACTGAACACTTAATTAAAGGGACACGAACAATTTCTAACAAAGTAGAAATGCAGTCTTCATGAGAAGAGATGCATCCTGTAGCCATCTTAGGTTTTCTGGGAGGTGGCTCTGTGTGCACCAAATGGAGCCCCTTGCTGGAACCCCACAACCCCCATTCTGGGAAGAAATTCATAAAATATGCTCCCAGACCTAGAGCTACTTTTGGTAGCATGTCCATAGAAATGCATAGGTCACACACAAGCTATTTTGCAGGCAGGGAGCCAGAGAGCTCATCAAACGAGGGAGATGGCCGCTGTCTTGAGCAGCAGCTCCAAGTTGCATTTCAACCTCTTTTAACTTAATAGGGACACCTTTTGATAGAAGGTTACTGTCCCTTTAAAAATTGCTGTATTAGACAAAAGGCCTATGGTGCAGTTAGATTTATTTTAATTGAAATAATAGTGTGCGACAAAATAAACTTTTGGCATGAATTCAGCCATTGAGCAGGTTTTTCGAGTTGTTTAATGTAATGGGGTTAAGTAATGAGTTATTTCTGCCTTTTTTGCATTCACATTATTGAATTAATATTAAAACCAGTTTGATTTCTTTATTATTTTCCTCAGAGCGGCTGGTGGTGGTTGCTGAGCACTATCAAAAAAGTCTGGAAGATTTACTACGGGAGAGGAATCCTGTCAGGTAATATTAGTACTCTGGCATTATTTTTTGTAATGTGGACCTGTCGGTTTGAATTTAGGAATGTGCTTTTGAAGCTTTATTCAAAACTTCTATATATCATGTTTGTCAGAAGACCAGAAGATACATGGTTTAGGAGATATATATTTATTTCTGAAATCTGGGAGGAGATGGCAGTAAGGCGTGATACAGAGGTGATAAAAAGAAGATGACTTTTCCAGCGACATCACTTCTCCAAGTCCTCTGTTGTTCTATGGAGCCAATGCACTAAGATTTCTCTTTGGAGATCTTAGTGCATGCGCTCCATAGAATAACTTAGGAACTGGAGAAGTCATCACTTTATCACGCCTTAGTGCATAACCCACCTGATCTTTCTGAATGCAGCACCACATGATAATGAAGCTCTTGGTGCACCACAGAGCTTATTTTGCATAAGAGCCAAGGTGAAGTCTCAATTTTTGGAATATGTGGGAACCTTTCATTATTCCACCTAGATGGGGCAGTTTGTACAAAAAGGTTTGTGGTGGCATGTCCTAGGTGTTATTCCAAGATATAAGAGAGGAGCAACACCAAATCACACCACAGAAGCAACGTGTGATGAGAATGACAGACTCTCATTTATTATTTTATTTTTTCTTTAATTTGATTTCTTTGAGATTTACTTTGGTATCAAT
Source organism: Rhinophrynus dorsalis (assembly GCA_037306005.1). Taxonomy (NCBI): domain Eukaryota; kingdom Metazoa; phylum Chordata; class Amphibia; order Anura; family Rhinophrynidae; genus Rhinophrynus; species Rhinophrynus dorsalis. Next base: position 206,656,755 of record CM074718.1, read on the forward strand.
ATTTAACTACATGGCATAACTGAACTTGCAGTACAGTTCTTGGTTGAAACAGATTGCAGGAATACAGTACAAATGTGTGCATAAAAAGCAATAAAGACTGAATTAAAGGCTAATTTCTTCCTAATGGTTTATCCCTAATTACGTGTGCCAGTACCACCAGCAAGCTTTGAAAAATGTCCTTTGGAAGTCAGCTTTAATTCTCAAAGGGTTACAGTTTAGGAGCCTGAAAATAAATAACCATTATTAGCCAAAATTCTTAACCTCAAAAAATAAAGTTTAAAAATGAGACTAAAGCAAGGAAAAAAACAGTAAAATGATGGAAAATAGCAGGTGCAGTGCAATATAAAGTAACTGCAAATAAAAGCATTGTAGAAGTCACAAGGTCATCAGGAGCCAGTTGTTAATCACCATTACAACCTGCAGCCTTGATCTTGTTGAGGCCTAGTCACCGACTTTGATTTATAAAAGAAATGCTTTAAAGCGGAACTATCACCCCAAATAAAGTCCCCCCCAATAACTAATCATATAGTGATAAACTTAGAAATAGTACTATTATCCAGCATAAGTACAGATTTATGAAGAAATCCTACTTCATGTGAGACTGACGGCCTGGCTTCTTGCTTTAGAGGCATCTGCGCACCGGTGCCGTCAGTCCCTTCCTGTTACCTTAAGGTACAAGCAGATCAGGATGGACAGCACAGGCATGCAGATGTCTCTAAGCCAAGATGTCTGCTCTGATGCCTGGCCGTCAGTTGGAGGAGGGGTTATTTGGGGTGATAGTTCCACTTTAACCAAGCATTCTAACTGAATTGAAAATAGTATTAGGTGCATAATGATTTATACTTTTATGGAAAAGAATTCTAATACAACAGATTAGAATGTAATATTTGTTTATTGTCCTTTAATGTTGCCATCTTTGGCATCAAAGGAGTTAACTACTTAAGGCTCTGTTCAGATGGGCAATTTGAATACATTGCAGTGTAGAGGAGCTCAGTTTGCCAAGATTACTTACTTGCGGTGTCCCTGTATACCACCAACGATCCTGTTGCTAAAGGGCATGGTGAAGACAAAGTGAAGGGCAGCATCAGTTATACATAATTGGCTCACCCCCACATGGGTTATCCATTCACTGGACGGTGTCATAAGCATTGCAGAGTCCAGATTGCTAGTGTGAATAGATCTGCACTGTGGCCCATAGGAGAAAAGTTGGAGAAAGATGCGTTTCCTTACAACGTGTAGTGTGATTTGCTCCAGTGTTAAAGGGATAGTAATGTTTCATAATAAAAGCAGCTCTATTTAATCATCATCAGGGCCGGATTTGCCTTAAGGCAAAGTAGGCACCTGCCTACAGGCGCACGCCACCGAGGGGCGCCAGACAATGAGATTAAAAAAAAAAAAAAAAAAAAAATGCCACCTCGCTGGCTGCGCCAGCACCCACTCCATGCTACCCTCACATTGCACCCCCCCGTTGTGCAATGCCGGTGAGATAGCTCAGTGGTAAATTCCCTGACTATGGAGCCTATTCAACCTCAGGGTTGCAGGTTCGAATCCCGGCAGGGTCAACTCAGCCCTTCATCCTTCCGAGGTTGATAAATGAGTACCATTGATTGGGTAATAATAACACCTATTATTTCAGCTGCCGATTTGGTTAATTCCGAGAGCGTGCGCTGACAGCGCTTTGAGTCCCACTGGGAGAAAGGCGCTATATAAATACTATTTGTTATTATTATTATTATTATTTCTTACCTCCCTAGCAGATCTGTCATCTGTGCCTCCTCCTCGGCTCTGTAGGAATGCAGAGCGCTGGGAGATGACATCATCTCCCAGCGCTCTGCATTCCTGAATAGGAGACCGCGCGGGAGCTTCAGTAACTACATGACTGTGCCAAAGGAGACACAGACGACAGATCTGCTAGGGAGGTAGGAAACGGACAATGGGAGGGAAGCAATGTGAGGGCAACATGGAGCTGGTGGGGGCAAGTTGGAGCCGAAGGGGGGCATTGTGAGGGCAATGTGGAGCTTATGGGGTCAATGTGGAGCTGATGGTGGGCAATATGGAGTTGAATGGGGTAATGTGGAGCTGATGGGGAAATATGAAGGCAATGTGGAGCTGATGGGGTCAATGTGGAGCTGATGGGGTGCAATGTGAAGGTGTTGGGGGGCAATGTGAGGGCAATATGGAGATTTGAGGCATTGTGGAGATGGCCGGGGGGGGGGGGGCTTCAGATATCTGTGCCTAAGGCTCATGTGATGTAAATCCGGCCCTGATCATCATAGTATTTGGACATTGGAGAGTGTTATTTCAATTCTGTCAGAGTTGTAGTTCTAGAGTAATTCAATGACAAAGTGTCCCCCTCCAGCCCCTTTTACTGATGAAACACTGTTCAGCCAGTGCAGAAGGGAGGTGCCCAGTTAGATTGTAGAGAGGGACAATCTTCAATTAAGATAAGGGATAAACCTTAAAAACGTGTCAAGGGGGCAGGGCTTTCATTGTTCTCACTGTAAGAATATTGTCCCCTTCTGTTATCTGTCTGATCTATGGACTGCATTCCACATCTGAGAAGAGATGGCTTACACTAGGTAAAAGGGATGGGAGGGGGAAACTTTGCTTGTGAATATCTCTTAAACCATAAAGGTTTGAGAAATAAGACATATCGTTCTTCAGGTTTTTTTAATGCCTACAAAATAAAATAAAGATAAAACGAAGTATTACGATCCCTTTAAGCAGAATTGGGACAAATGTGCACAGTTCACTGGGAATAAGTGCATTGTTACAAAATTCTGAGCTTCAATCACCAATGTGAGCGAGGCAGACTGGTCGGCATTTGCACTGTTTTAACCAGATTTAATATTACATTCCCTGTTTCAATTTCTCAGAAATACTTATAAGACTGAGCTAGAGCAGTTGTTCTCAACCTGTGCAGTCAAGGACCACTAATATGCCAGGACTTTAGGATTTCTCTGTTTGAGCAAAGGTGAGTGAATCTGAAGCTCGGTCTTCCTTATTCACTCGTGCTCAAGCAGGAAATCTTTCAAAAGTCCTTGAGAGGAAAGAGGTTTAGAATCACTATTCTAGATGAGCCACTGCTCTGTTTTCACAGGAATGGAATAAATTGATATAGCAAGCCCCTCAAAATTGTACTTCCAACTCATGGAGTGAGCTGTCAAATTATTCTGCAAAACTGGGTAACCGTTCATGTGCTTAAAACACAAGTAACAGTAGGGGAACATTATTTATTTAAAGAGCAACTGCCACATAGATATGCTTTCTCGGCAGGTGTGCTAAGGAGCAGTCTTAGTAAAACATGAATATTTCCCTCTAACATTCTGTATAAAACGTCACAGTGCCTTCAAAACAGCAGTTTTCCCTGTAATTATTTATCGAAGCACATTTGGTGACTTGTTATATATTCTCATCTGTTTGGTAAGCTGCAGGTTGTTTCCATTCCTCAGAGTTGTCAACAAGATCCCAACTGATAAGTGAGGTCTGATTTGCAAATCACTGGTAGATCTGATGGCTAGAGGAAGTCTGGCCTTAGACTTCTCCCTATTCACATACAGCTGTATGCAAAAGTTTGGTCACCCCTGGCCAAATTACCTGTTTTGTTGATTTTCAAAGTGAAAAGAAGTTATAATAACCTCTCTATCAAACAAACGTAAACTTGATGTATTTCTGCAAATTGTAATGCAAGTTACTATTTACAGTTAGGTCCATAAATATTTGGACACTGACACAATTTTCATAATTTTGGCTCTGTACTCCACCACAATGGATTTGAAATGAAACAACTGAGATGCAACTGAAGTGCAGACTTTCAGCTTTAATTCAAGAGGTTGAACAAAAATATATGAATCGTTTAGGAATTGCAACCATTTTCATACACAGTCCCCTTATTTCAGGGGCTCAATTGTAATTGGACAAATTTATACAATCAGATATAAAATGTTCATTTTTAATACTTTGTGGAGAATCCTTTGCAGGCAATGACTGCTTGAAGTCTGGAATGCATGGACATTACCAAACTCTGGGTTTCCACCTTTATGATGCTTTGCCAGGCCTTTACTGCAGCTGTCTTTAGTTGTTGTTTGTTCGTGGATCTTTCTGCCTTAAGTTTTGTCTTCAGCAAGTGAAATGCATGCTTGATTGGGTCAAGATCAAGTGATTGACTCAGCCTTTGCAGAATATTCCACTTCTTTGCCTTAAAAAACTCCCGGGTTGCTGTAGCAGTATGTTTTGGTCATTGTTCATCTGTAAAGTGAAGCTCCGTCCAATCAACTCCACTGAATTTGGCTGAATCTGAAAAGACAATATATCCCTATAGACTTCAGAATTTATCCAGCTGCTTCTGTCACATCATCAATAAACACAAGTGACCCAGTGCCATTGGAAGCCATGCATTCCTATACCATCACACTGCCTCCACCGTGTTTTACAGATGATGTGGTATGCTTCGGATCATGAGCCATCCCAAGCCTTCTCCATACTTTTTTCTTTGCATCATTCTGGAACAGGTTGATCTTAGTTTCATCTGTCCAAAGACTGCTGTTCCAGAACTGGGCTGGCTTTTTAGATGTTTTTTTGGCAAAGTCTAATCTGGCCTTTCTATTCTTGAGGCTTATGAATGGTTTGCACCTTGTGGTGAACCCTTTGTATTTGCTCTCATTAAGTCTTCTCTTTATGGCAGACTTGGATAATGATATGCCTACCTCCTGTAGAGTGTTCTTTTCACTTGGCTGGATGTTGGGAAGGGGTTTTTCTTTACCATGGAAAGGATTCTACGATCATCCACCACTGTTGTCTTCCGTGGACGTCCAGGCCTTTTTGTGTTACAGAGCCCACCAGTGCATTTTTTTTATCAGAATGTACCAAACTGTTGATTTGGCACTCCTAATATTCCTGCTATCTCTCTGATGGATTTTTTTTCCAGCCTAAGGATGGCCTGTTTCACTTGTACTGAGAGCACCGCATGTTGTGGGTTCACAACAACAGCTTCCAAATGCGAGTGCCACACCTGAAATCAACACCAAACCTTTTACCTGCTTAATTGATGAAGAAAATAACGAAGAGAGAGCCCACACCTGTCCATGAAACAGCTTTTGAGTCATTTGTCCAATTACCTTTGGTCCCTTGAAAAAGAGGGGGCTACATATTAGAGCTGTAATTCCTGAACCCTTCCTCCAATTTGGATGTGAATACCCTCAAATTAAAGCTGAGTCAGTCAGTAGTTAGTTACACGCTTTGGGGAAAATCACAGCCTTTGAATGTTTTTTGTAGTCCACTATCAGTCTTTCTATTCTTGCTTTAGAAATTTTTACCACTCTTTATTGCAGAATACGTCTCGTTCAGAAATATTCTTAAGTCATCTTTCATTTACTGCATGTTTGAGATATACCCTCATATTTTTAACAATATTTATATCTGGGGACTGTAAAGGCCATTCCAAAACCTTAATCTATTGTTGCTTGAAATAGTTCATGATTGATTTTGAGGTATGTTTTGGATCATTGTATTGTAATATTTAAAGGGATAGTAATACTTCGTTTTAACTTTATTTTATTTTGTAGGCATTAAGAAAACATGAAGAATGATATAAGTCTTATATCTCAAACATTTATGCTTTATGAGATATTCACAAGCAAAGTTTCCCCCTCCCGCCCCTTTTACCTACTGTAAACAATCTCTTCTCAGATGTGGAATGCAGTCCATAGACTGGACAGATAACAGAAGGGGACACTCTTATTCCTATGAAAACAATGGAATCCCTGCCCCCCCTTGACAAGCTTTTCAGGTTTTTCCATTATCTTAATTGAAGATTGTCCCTCTCTGCAATCTACCTGGGCAGCTCCCTTCTGCTTTGGCTGAGCAGTAAAAGGGGCGGGAGGGTGAATATCTCTTAAACCATAAAGGGCTGAGAGATAAGACTTATATCATTCTTCATGTTTTTTTAATGTCTACAAAATAAAATAAAGTTAAAATGAAGTATTACTATCCCTTTAACCTCGTTTCAGCTTCAGTTTCTTCACTAACTGTGTAACATTAGCTTCCAGGATTTGTTGCTCCTTAGTAGAATCCTTTCTTCCCTCTACTCACTCAATATTTCGTGTTCCACTGGTTGCCACACAACCCAAAGTATAATAGATCCAACCCCATGTTCCAATGGGAAACTATCACCCTTGTAGAAATTTGGCTCATAATGATCTTCATATAGCAATAAGCTATTAATAGTTGTTTTATTTTCTTACACAATGCATGCTATGGTGAAATTTAAAGTTTTAAAAGTGAGCCGGGGCCTTTACTTCTGGACAGACTGTATATAAAATGCTGCCCTGCAGCCTGTCAATCTATGCCTGCTCCCCTCCCCACGTAGCACCTCTTTCCAATTTCCTCCAATGACAGAGCATTTCTCCATGTAAGCTGGCGCACTCTCTAGCCAATGAGATCTCTCCAGAACTCTCTCAAGGCCTATGACTAAGGGATTCTTTCCTGAAAAGCATAATGGTGGATCCTATGTGTATACCTGTACCTGTGTCCGTTCCTGCTTGGAGAAATTATTTTATTTTTTTTTTACAATAAAATAAAGTTTTTTTACAACGACTGTGTTACTGGCACATTACGAGTTGTGAATCCGTGGAGCGCTCCCTTCCTGTGTCTCCCTCAGCAGGAAGTAAAACTAATATGCGAATAATACATACTGATCTTGTATTCAGAAAGTCTGTTACTTTGGGTGGAATGCAAGAAAGTGGAGCATTCACCATTTTAGAAAAGCCATAAATGCATGTGCAATTGCTCACATTTTAATGCATGAAACCTATTAACACCTTGATACTGAACAGCACTTTCTCATAATTAACAGCACAGCTAGTGAATGCTCCTAAATTAATGGCAAAGTTGGCACATTCTCCTAACAGTAAAGTTAGCCAGGTATATGAAAATGTGTGCTAATTGCTTTGCTGAATTAGGTGCAATTGCTAATCCTTTCACAAAACGATGGACATTTTAGCCATGCCCACTTTTTGAAATGCGTTCACTATTTGAGAAAAAAAACATGCTAATCATTTTGCCATCAAAAGTAAACTGTAAATAGCGACTGCACATGTTTCTTGCATTTCACCCTTTGTCTCAGTCTATGTACAGACAATATAGCAGTCTCACTTATGAGACTCCTTATATGGGAGTCAGGGAGCCCTGCAAAAGTCATGAATGGCGGCCTACAAAGAGCATAGAAAACGAATAAAAGATTTTTACAGATGTTAGCATGAAGTGCAGGGAATCATAGTTATTAGTGTTCTTTGGAGAAATAAAACCTACTAATAAAAAACCTACACTTTTCTTACAGTAGCCAGAAATCCTAATGAACCCTCTGCATTTCCCCTTTGTGTCTTTATTCAAGAGATAACATCTTCAATCTGTCCTGTATGTTATGTTCATGGTGGCAGACATGACAGTTGGTAGCAAGACCGTAGGACTCAAACTGTACCCACTGGGCAGGAACGTATCCAGGAACACCCAAAGGGGTGTGCAACACATTACTTTGCAATACTTAGTGCATCCCTCTTGTCCTTAAAAGATTAAATAAGATCATGCCCACTGTCTGCTTCAAGTTTAGGAAAAACAAACTGGCAGCAACTGTCATTTAAAACTGCTCATGCACCATGTTTGCTAACAGGCAATTAGATTTATAGTTTTGAACTGTGAATACTTTTTCTTTGTGTTCTCTCTATTTGATTATTAAGTTGTCAGGGCTTCATTGGCATATAATGCTCCACTGAAAGATATCTATCCCAACATTGGGAGATACTAGATATTGGATATTACCTGGCTTCTAAACAGCTCTAATTAATATACATTTGTGAGGTAGGACGTATGCCTGCAAAGACTGCACCGTGTTTTAACCCCTTAACGACCCTTAACGGTCATAGTACGTCAAGGATCGATTTGACTTAACGACCGATGACGTACTATGACCGTCATCGAATTCCGGGCTCCCCCCGCGGCTGCACGCCGTTCGGGGAGTCCGGAACGCAACGGAGCAATAAAAAAAAAATTGCTCCGTGGTCATTCAGTCGCGTCGGCGTCCGGATTCCCTGGTCGTTAAGGGGTTAAAGGAAACACGACACTCATAGTGTTTCCCAGTTTGTGAATTTGTGTTTTTTTATTTTTAGCAATAATAACAATAATACTGAACTGGTCTCTGTAGGACTATAAGGGGGAGGCAATCTCTCCTATGGCCAGACAGTTCATTTTTCTGTCTGATCATTAGGAGCATGAGTATTTCTCCACCTTCTTTTCCTTTCTCCTTTTTTGTTTTTTTGATATTTGTAGTACCAGACCTGTGGTATTATAGTCTGAAACCAATATTCCACTAATACCCCAAGATTGTGTGAATATATATAATTTAACCCCTTAAGGATCAGCGGTCCTGGGGTATGTGGTCCTTTAAGGACCAGATATGGAAGTTCGACGCGCCGCCTCACGTTACTGATCACGTGTGCCGGCATGCTGAACGAGGGACTGAAAGAAATTTCTGTCTTGGAGCGATCAACTTCAGTCCCTGGTATTACTCACTACGCTCCTGCGGGAGCTCAGTGAGTAAAAGTATGTGACATGCCAGGACCGTCATTGGTCCTTAAGTGCCGGGCCAGTGTCACGGTCCAGGTACATCATCGGACGCGAAGGGGTTAAAGCGATAGTAATATATCTGCTTAAGTGAAACATTGATCATTAACGTTTAGTATTAACCCTCTCCACCATTGCCAAACTTCAGATTGGTCTAGTTGATGAGTAATTAGATTGTAAAAGGGGTGGGAGGATAGGAATGATAGTATTGTATCTGCATAATTGAAGCTTCTATCTCTTTAATCTTTTAAGGACCCATACCGTGCCAAGACCGTCACGCCTGTTCCGGCTATTAAGGATTGATGACGGTCCAGGCATGCCATGGAATTCTGAGGTGGTAACGTGGCTGCATGGCCCTCTCTGCCATCCCAGAATGCACGGAAGAAAAAAAAAAAGCTCTGTGGTCCTTAATCCCTTAACGGCCCTGGAATGTCATGGGTAAAAGCGACTAAACGACCCATGATGTACCAGGACCATCTTGGATTTCAGGGCTCCCCACGTGTCTGCACGCCGTTTGGGGAGCCCTGAGTTGGATCGGCGAATAAAAAAAAAATGCTCAGTTGTCCTTCACTGACCGCAGCGTGCCTGCGTGGCTGGTCATTAAGGGGTTAATGGCTGCCCACGTGTCATTAAAGGTTTAAGACCAAACCATAGAAACACTGACTCTGAGGGAATTGCCTGTGACAAGGCAGAGGGTAGACTGAAATGGAGAACATGAGGCTGGCTGTAGTGAAGTACTGGGGAGAGATTGGGGGGGCCTCATGCACAAAGGAAGAGAGGAACTGCACCATAGGGGACACTCTATATATTTCCCAAATCACCACTGATTGAAATAGGGCTTTTAACCCCATGAATGCTAGAGAGGTCTCCAGATCATTGCTAATCCATGTGTTGGAGACCTCTCTATCATTCAATGAGTTCAAAACTCATTTTAAATCAAAGTGAATTTCTGGAAAAGTTTGCTTGTCCCCTTTGATGCATTGGTTTGCACCACTTTTACTTTGTGCATAAGGCGCTGTAAGTTTGTATGTTGGTCCATTGTTCAGCAAACCGCCTCCAGTTTAACCCTTTGAGTGCCAGATGTGTATCCAAGGCATTGCTGTCCAATGCCTTGGACACCCCTCTTGCTCTCAAAGGGTTAAGTGGACCAGTCACTATCAGAAGATTAATTTTAAAGATAATGAATACCTGTGTATATGCTGTACTAGCCATTTGTTTGTAATTAACTGTAGTTTTGGAGAAATTTACTTTATATTTGTTGGCAGCACAGTCTGGCATATTATGCTGATTCGTTTTTGCTGGACAGTATTACCAAGCATTGTACTATGAATGAATTTAAAGGGATAGTAATACTTAATATGTAAAAAAAAAAAAAAAAAAAAAAAATTATATATATAATCTCCTATAAAATAATTCGCTAAGTTGTGTGTAACGCCCGACATTTGCAGTAGACTGTGCTGCGCGAGCGGCAGTCATGCGCAGTACAGACTGCCCGCGCCGCGGCTGATACAGAGCTGGGCTCTCCGAAGGAGCGTCCAGCTCTGTATCAGCAGTGGCGCGGGCAGTCTCTGCTGCGCGTGACTGCCCTGCGACCGGCTGCCAGAGGCACTGTGGCCCGTGTAACGGGCTGTTCAACTAGTATATATATATATATATATATATATATATATATATATATATATATACACATATACATATATATATATATATATATATATATATATATATATATATATATATATATATATATATATATATATATATATATATATAAATAAAAATGTATATACATTAATATAGTGTTTATCCTCCTGAGTAAAGCCAGGGTAATCCCACTGCTGAGCGCTGTTTTATTCAAAAGTTATTGCAGCTCAAACTTGGATTTTGTACATGCAGTATCTCAATGACCTGCAATCGTTTAGTGGCACTGTTACTATAATATCCTATGGACAACTCTGGTCAGTTGACCATAAACTACCATAGGATGGTGTAGCAACAGCGCCACTGTAAACTTTCAGGTCAGTGCTATACTGCACCTAAAAAAATTCAGTTTTGAGCTGCAATAACTTTTCAATAAATCACCTCTCAGTAGTGGTAGTACCATTATTTTATTCAAGAGGATAAAGCCTTCAATATATAGAATTTTACATATTGTTACTATACCTTTAAGCACACTGGGGCATTTCTGATAGCAGAGTGGGTGGTAAGTTTGATTTCAAGAGAATTATTGGGTATTCTGTGCAGGTAAGTACCACCAAAATATTAAATTAATCTCTCATATTATTTATTTTATAGTCAAATGGATAATACACCATATAGACTGATTTTAATTCTCTGTAAAACAAGCTGAGCTTGTCTTAGGGTGATAGTTTCAATTTAAAGGGAATTAGATTGTGTTTGCTGATATTAAGGATTTTCTAGAGTGTGGCATGTACCTTGCCCTGCTGATCTCACCGTTCACATGCAATAGGTATTTCTTATGTCCCTGTTAAGGCCATAGGAGCAGATCTTGGTTTGATTCTTTTTCATTATAAAAAGTGCAAGTTGATAGACTACAGACTCCTGGCATGGACAGACCATTTTTACCAGATGTAAATGAGTGCCAAGCTTGGCAGTTGGCATAATCCAAATATTATTGATTTTACATTTTGCTGTTAGTCATCTGTTCTTTGATCCACCCATGCCCATGTGACCTCTGTGTAACACTTTCACATATGCATGCCTTAATGGCAGCGTACAGACCACATGTTCTGCGTGGGCTCTATTTGTTTCTACTGGCAGACTTTTTTGTTGCCTGTTATCATTAGAATGGTGTTTGATTTTCCTAAATCCTTTTTATTTCAGAGTGAGTCACATGGGGCTTTATTAGGTATGAGTCTCCTTTTTCCATCCAGAAATGTGTTAACTCCATGATATTTTACAATTTATTGTGTATATTTGTTTTTTTTTCTGGCACTGTAGTACAATGATGATATTTGCATTGCCTGTATTGTTGGTAAAATGCCTCATTGGAGTAAAAGGCAAACCTGCGCTGCCCCATATCGTTATTATAAATAATAAACCCTGCAATTAGCCTATTTCATAATAGTGCTATTATGTTGCAAAAAAACGATAAGTAATTTTTATTAACACTTTTTAGTAATATTATAGCACTATAATGAAGTAGGGTCATTACAGGGTTTATTATTTATAACAACAGTATGGGGCAGTGCAGGTTTGCCTTTTACTCCAATGAGGCGTTTTACCAACAATACAGGCAATACAGATATCATCATTGTACCACAGTGCCAGAAAAACAAAACAAATATACACAATAAATTGTAAAAAAAAAAAATGTTTCTTTTTGTTGTTTTCTTTCTAGTTTTTTTCCCTAAGTTTGGGGTTATTGGGAGACTCTCCCTCATTCCTTGCCACGCTCCACACTTTAATGACAGTATCTATATATTTTTGTAGTAAGCATGCATTAATCATGGTGTTCTAGCACTGTGCGTTTTCTCTGTTCATTTGAGTAAAGCAGTGCTATCCTACTTGTTGCGTATAGCCTGATGACTGGTTGGGGGGCAAGAACACTTCACAAATTAGAAAAGTACATACATACTGGGGCTAAGATACTGCACTATAGGGGTGCATAAAATACCCTATATTCTTATTGTTTGTTTTAAAGGAGACCTAACAACTCCTACTAATAACCCCTCTCTCTTAATCTACTATGATCAAACAATCCTAATGATCCCTATTAATTTTGCTCATCTGTCTTTGTTCTAGAGATAACCTCTTCAATCCATCTTAGATGTCCTGTACATGGAGGCAGACATGATCGTCTCTGACAGTTTTTAACCTGAAGCAGGCAGAGTGCATTATCCTACTTAGCCATTTAAGGAACAGAAGGGTGCACAATGCATTGCTAAGCAATGTTACACACCCCTCTGATTATCAAAGGGTTAAAGTTCACATGTTAAAAGCACAGCTTTTAGTCTCCATAAATGTATGTATTTCAACTGCCTATAACTTCTAGTTTTTGTCTTCCAAACAGGTTAATAGGTTTAGTGGCTGGGGAATATAGTCGTGGCAGAGCTTTGTTCACTGACCTTTCTTATAAAGCAAGCATAATTAAAGGGATAGTAATGTTTCATAATAAAAGCAGCTCTAATTAATCATCATAGTATCTGGACTTTGGAGAGTGTTATTTCAATTCTGTCAGAGTTGTAGTTCAAGAGTAATTCAATAATAAAGTATCCCCCTCTCGCCCCTTTTACTGATGTAACACTGTTCAGCCAGATCAGAAGGGAGGTGCCCAGGTAGACTGCAGAGAGGGACAATCTTCAATTAAGATAAGGGAAAAACCTGAAACACTTGTCAAGGGGCAGGGCTTTCATTGTTCTCATAGGAAGAAAATTGTCCCCTGCTGTTATCTGTCTAGTCTTACAACCAGATTCCACATCTGAGAAGAGATGGCTTACACTAGTTAAAAGGGTCGGGAGGGGAAACTTTGCTTGTGAATATCTCTCAAACCATAAAGGTTTGAGAGATAAGACTTATATCGTTCTTCATGTTTTTTTAATGCCTATAAAATAAAGAAAAAACAAAGTATTACTATCCCTTTAAAGAGACAGTATTAATGCAAACTCTATTGTTCAATGTACATTTTATAACAATTGTACCTTTCTAACGTTGCCTTTTTCATTTTATTTTAATTATTAAGTGTCCCCATCCCACCCCTTTTCCATATGACCGATGCCTCCCCTCAGAGCAGGAAGCCGGTGTGGATGGATTACGACGAGGGGCAATCTTCTGTCAGCATAAGCACAGAGGAGGGCAGGATTTTCCTTATACTGATAGAAAAGAGATTGTCCTCATTGTGATCTGTGTGGTCAAGCAATCAGATTTCAGATCTGAGAGGGAGGTAATGTTACGTATGGAAAAGGGGTGGGTGGGGGACACTTTTAATTAAAATAAAGCAAAAACATCAACATTACGAGCAGATAGAACGGTATGTTTCCTTTTAAAAATGTACATTTACGAAGAGAGCTTGCAGTAATATTTAAACATTACTATCTCTTTAAGTTATCGGTTTCCACCAGAGGGGTGGAATAAATTCATAGGGAGGAATATTACTGCAAATCTTTTCAGGATGGAAGCTTCCTTTGAGAGGAGGATTTTGAAAGGTGATAAGGCCTCTTTAATATTACCATGTGCTGTGATTAAAGTTTGTGTCCTGTGATTCTGCTAATAACTGTCATGTCTGCCTCCATGGACATGACATCCATGACTGATTGAAGAATTTACCTCTTGAACAAAAGGACAAGAGCAACATTCATATGGCTATTAGGATTATATAGATAATAAGGGAAGTGGGGGGTGTTATTATTAGCAGGGGTTGCTTTTCCTTTAAATGGGACTTTTAGTGCAAGGGCCTAGATTCACTAAAGTTTGAAGAGGGCTGAAAATGTCAGTGTCCCGTCGGAGCAGTGTTGAAGGCACGATGAATGGCATTCATTAAAGTGTCTTCAAAATCACATCACCATCAGTCCGACAATAATCTGCCCACATCAACATCCACCAGACATGGTTACGAATTTTTACTCATCACATAGACAATGTCCTATTTCCATATGGGAATGCAGGATAATGAGCCATTATCATATGCAAGGGGGTGTATTGATATGTTAATGTGGCACTTCGCCACATTCAATAAACTCTAATAGCAGCCTCTGCTGTCGGAGTTCAGTCTCAATTTCGCGTACCTGAGGTTGGTGAAGTTGGTATTTCCCTGTACTTTCCAATGCAGCCTTCTTCCCTTACCCAGACAGTGCTCATGGGGATTTGTGGCTATCAGTAGGCAAAGGGAAAAGGCTGGAGAGGGTCAGACAGTGCACATGGGGATCTGTGGCTACCAGTGGGCAAAGGAACAAGGCTGGGGGGCAAGTGGTAGCCACAAATACCCACAGATGCTGCCTGACCCCCAACCTTGTTTCCTTGGGAGTGCACAACATGTATCATATATGATACAGAGCTAAGGGTATAATTGTGTAGTGCTTGGAGTCCTTTTTTTTTTTTTTTTTTTAAACCTTTGAGTGCCACAGGGGTGAGCAATGCACATCCCTATGGCACTCAAAGGAAGAAGGGAGTTATGCTGTCCATGGTGCTGAAAGTAATCTTTCCATTCTCTTAGTGACTAAGTGGGGCAGCAGAGAGAATGCTCTTAGACTTCAGAACTGTCAGAGTTGGTGATATGTGAAGGGAAAAAATCCTTCCACATCAACATCACTTCGACACTCCTGTATGCCATTAGGGACCTTCTCCATGCCTTCCCTTGCATCCCTAAATTTTAGCAAATATGTTGATGTGTATGTACACCGAAATTTTGAAGTGCTTCAAACAAATTGACAAAATCGTATCGCCACTGCATCAACCTTTAGTGAATCTCCCCTCTTGGGTATTCGAGACATATCCATTGTATTACAAAGCAATCAGTTTATATCAGTGAGACTTTTACTTGTCCCCTGTGATGCATTTGGTTTGTCCCAGAATTGCCCCGTTTGTTTGTGCATTTTTGCAGAGAGCAACTCATTGCGACTTGTTTTATTCTTGAAGACATGTGATTTTTAAATTGTTTGGTTGTATGCACAAAGAGACAAGCTGAACATTTCTATAGCAAACCATATAAACCATCTATAGTAAAACTTCCTATTGATCTAAATGAGGCTTTTAACCTTTTGAATTCTAGAGTGGTCTCCAAAGCATTGCAAAGAGTTAAGCCTCATTTAAATCAATCTGAAGTGTTGTTTGTTCCCTGTGGTGCAAATGATTTGCTTCAGAAGTGCTGCTTTGAGCCCCTTTATGTATTTAGAATAGGAGTAGTTGTCTTTGGCCCTCCCACTGTTGGGAACTACAACTGCCATCATCCCCAACCTTCCAGTGTCTGGTTGGCGATGATGGGAGTGGTAGTCTCCAACAACCAGAAGGCCAAATATTGACTATCCTGTCTAAGAAGAAAAGTAAATAGATATTTACACATTGATTTAATTTTATTATGATCAGTTGATAACCATGGTTTTGCTTCTTTCTTTTATTATTAACTAGTTGAAGAGCCCGTTACACAGGCCACAGTGCCACTGCCAGCCGGTCGCGGGGCAGTCATGCACAGTAGAGCCTGCCCGCGCCGCGGCTGATATGGAGCTTCAACCGCGGTGTGGGCAGTCTCTACTGCGCATGACTGCAGCACGCGCAGCAGTGTCTACTGTGCATGACTGTGTCGTTACACATGTTTTAGCGAATTATTATATAGGATCATAAGCATTTGAAGTTCGCTGCACATTGTCCTGCCATTCGCCTTTCCTTCTGTTTGGAATCATCACAGGATTATTGTGTTTTTTGGCTGTTGCTCTTGGTGTTTGGGTTTGAAAGACTAAACATCTTAAGGTCAGTATATACTGTGTGCCCACAGAGTTCCGTGCAGCTTGGTAATGTTTCTTTGGGACCTGAGCAACATACCTACCATCAACTTCATTTCAGAGATCTTGACGCTGTACCAAAAAAGCTTCATTCTTCATTTATTTAGATTGTAGCAAGTTTCCATTTATTTTGAGGTTTGGCACCACTCCACCCATGCTTATAACATACAGTACAGAGTATTCGCTAAGCAACTAGGGCAGTGGTTGGCAACGTGAAGCCCTCCATCTGCTACCAGACTACAACTCCCATTATTCCCTGTCAGCCAGTTATGGGAGTTGTAGTCGTGGAGTAGCTCAATGGCCTCACATTGCCATCTTTTAACTAGGGCCTGGGTTTACTCCTTCAAGCATTTTTTCTTCTGTCATCCCATGTGGAACACAAGAACCATGGGGTAAAGTGTCCTCACACTGGAAAGCAGACAACTTATATAAAAAGAGCTCTCTTTAAGGTGGAGACACCCTCCATACTCCACTTTACCACAGGCATGCTCAGTTTTAAAAGTGACCTCTTTGGAGATGGTCAGGACAAAGACTCTCTTGGCTTACTTTTTTATTTTATATGGGGATGTTCAGCCCCCCATTAGGCTGACCCTCTCCTCGAGGGTGGATCTGGATGAGGGAGCAGACTTTTACAGGATTTGGGTGTGCTAGAGAATGGGTTTTAGAACTTTACTTATCCACTCTCCCCTCTCCCCGTTCAACTTCATAGGAGACTGAAGAGGATTCCGGTTTCAGAGTGCACATGCGCCATGAATATGACCCCCTTTCTGTCTGACAGCCACAATATAAGGTCTGTGGTCTGTTCCTATGTCGGGCACTCGGGTACATCACAGCCCCCCCACACACACGCACACACCATTCCTCTCAGTTCTCCTAGGGTGGTTTTGTGCTTATTTTATGTTCTTGCTATTTCTACTAGCCTACTGTTCCTTCATAAATGGGTCTTGAGTCCTGGAAATAAGAAGGCCAGCCCCCCCCCCCCATGACTATTTCGTGCACGGGGGGGGGGACTTTTCTCTATGAGGGGGATTTCTCTGTTGAGGAAGGATAAACTGAGGAGGAGGATGTTGCTTCTTCAAATACCCCTTGGGATTCATGGTTTTTGAGACCCTTAAGGTATCAGGCCTCCAACTCCAGTTCCTTTTACTCTCTTTATACTCTTTACATTACAGGATTGTAATGGTGATTATCCCTCAGATACTTTTCCACTCCCCCTCCTAATTGCCACTTCCTTCAAGGAGGTACTGGTAGATTTGCATAAACTGACAAATAAAGCTAAATAGCTAATAAACTATTGTTTTAAAGGGTTAGTAATGTCAAAAAAAAGTTTTTTGCATTTAGAAGAGCTTAAAAAGTTGAGCTAAATGCAAAAAAGTATATCTCTCAAACCGATATGGTTTGAGAGATACAGGCATTTAAAGTTCGATGTCTCCTGCTGACAGCTGTAAAGCTGTCATCAGGAGTTCCGTGTTGGAGGTCGCGTCGGAGGCTCTACAGCAGAGCCTCAATTGCGTTATTGACAACGAATCCCTTCATTGGAATGGTCTAAATCATGTGCTTGCAAACCAGGCACACGTTTTTGACCATTCCAATGAAGGGATTCGTTGTCAATAACGCAATTGCGGCTCTTCTGCAGAACCTCTGTGTCGACTGTCACGGATCTCCTGCTGAAAGCTTTACAGCTATCAGCAGGAGACATCAAACTTTAAATGCCTGTATCTCTCAAACCATAGTGGTTTGGGAGATACTTTTTTTTTATTTAGCTCAACTTTTTAAGCCTACTAAATGCAAAAACTTTTTTTTTTTTTTTTTTTTTTTTTACATTACTAACCCTTTAAGAACAAAAGCCTCAAATAGCTCCAAAAGCCTAGAATAACCTGCCTGAAAAAATTGGATCTTCTCCCAGTCTAAATTCCTTAAAAATAACTGCTTCTTTATATCTTAAACAATATGTAAATGTATATAAATGTAGTATGTATATTTATGTGTGTGTGTCTTATGTTTCTCTGTTTGTATGAAGATGTAACTCTTTACTGTAAACACTCCAGGACGTACTTGAAAACTAGAGAAATCTCATTCTATTCTTTGTGGTAAAACATTTTCTAAACAAATAAAGTGTGTGTAAACTACCTAAGAGCACAAGGGTGAATGTGGAGGTCCTAAAATATATTGCAGTGATACACACAGATCTATTCTGCTCCATCTCTCTCTCTCTCTCTCTCTCTCTCTCTTTTCTTCTTTAAATAAAGAATGTCTTAAATAAATAAAGGTGATTTGAAAGCCCTTTCAAATTCACCCAAGTAATTATAAAGTGTTAGTGCTGCTTTAAGTAAGACAGCTTGAATGATAGTACCCAATGCATTGCAAACAATACAAATACGTGGTGAGTGCTAAATAATGCTATAATTATCTTAAAAATGACCTCTACACACTAGTAGATTTTTCAAAGTTACATCCAACCACTTTATTGTCTACTAGTTGAACAGCCTGTTACATGGGCCACAATGCCACTGCCACCCGGTCGGAGCGCCCAGCTCTGTATCAGCCGCGGCGCGGGCAGTCTCTACTGCACATGACTGCAGCACGCGCAGCAGTGTCTACTGCGTATGTCGCGGTGTTACACACATATTAGCGAATTATTATATAGGATATGCGTCCCTGATTACAACTGCCACCCCAAAAAAAGGAAAAGTCAGTTAATCCATAAACACTCCATAACCAAAATACAGTGACACGTAGTCCGTGCTTAAAGAAAACTAAGTCACCATCTTAATACTCACACAATACTATAAGAAGCTTTGTCATATCTTCCTAACATGCTTGTATAATGTTTTTATTTTTTTATATATATTTTTTATAATGTCTAGTGGTCTGGGCTATGTTCTGGAGGCTAAAGGGAACTCCATTACATACACTACTCATGGCTCACAGTTTTCTCATTCTTACCCATTACACTGCCCCACACAACCTCCCTTTTTTTGGGGACAGAACAGACACATGCTGCATCTGCCCCACTTCTTCCAACCTTATATTGTATCCTTACTAAGATATCTGCTGTGTAGGGGAGAACATCCTGCTCCTGTCTCATGTGCATAAAACAACCTTTCTACAGTATGTGCAATTTTTTTTTCCTTATAGCTTGCATGTAAATTAGTTGCTTTTAATGCAATGCTGATGTTTGTTAGTTAAATGTGGATCACTAATGACTTATTTCATCTGGGCTAATGGGCCTATGAATGTGTTGATGTAATCTAAGGGTTCTAGAGATTGTGTAGTTGCATGATGCATTTCCATATTTCCTAATCTAACCAGACACTTAAAGGGAATGAACCCATACATACATATATATATTTTACCTGTGATGGATTAACCCAATGCATTTCAAAGCAAACCTTTCTAGCATTCAGTGAGTTAAAAAACACATTTAAACCAATGGGGATTTGTATTTGTTCTATTTGGTTTGCCCCAGAATTGTTAGTTTTCGTCTGTGCACAAGGGCCCACAAAGTCCACCACAGAGGCCAATATTCCCTTAAGATGTCATTGTTTATTGTTGATTTCTTTGAAGGAATAGTATCACCTCCTTATAACTCCCACTGAAAGAGAGAGTAATATCTCAGGATAAATGAAGGTTCTGTCATTCCTTACACTCAGTGATAATGCTCTCCACCATTGCCAGTGTATGTATTGGTCTAGTTGATGTGTAATTATATTTTCTCTGTCATCCAATACAGGTTACTGGTAACTTTGGGTAGGCGGTCCTCCCCTTTAAGTAGGGAAGAACAATTCTAGAATTGATGGCAGGGGGTGGAGCTTACCTTCCCTCCTTGGCTGCAGCTAGCCAACCAGCTCCCGAAAGATTTGTTCCTTGGTAAAGACACAGGCAAGAGAACAATTCTGCTATAGTTCTAGAAATGTTTTTATTTTTCTGTTCGAAATGGAATACCACCATTAGGCGAATTACCATAACTGACAATGCCCTTATATGTGGCTAACTCAGTATCCAGGTGCTTTTTGTGGACCTTAAGCCCTGGGGGGGGAATCTTGGGTACAAGTTCTTTCCTCAGGAGTTGCCCACCTAGGCTTCTTCTTGATACCTGGTAATCTGAAGATAGGAGATCTGCAGGAAAGGTGGGCAACCCTTTGAGTGCTGCAGGTCTACATGTCCCACAGTGCCCCTCCGCACAGGGGTTGTTTCCTTGGGAGTTCTTATTGCACACTCCTGCACTCATTGGGTCTATTTGTATGTCTGTTGGGTGTTTTGGAGCAGGTTTCTGTGGTAACTTAACCCTTTAGCTACTGGTTTGCATCTTTTGGGGTGTTATTGTCACTTTTTCTACTGGGTTCAGTGTTTTTTGGGTCTTCTAACTTGTTCTAGTGATGTTTCATGTAATTTTATTTCACAGTTTTAACCTTGACAAAATTTGAGTTCGCTTTACCGCATAGACGCCATTGCTCCATTCACTCCTATGGGACTGTACAGTTTGGGACATATCTCTGCAACCGCTCAACGTAGCGATTTCAGAGAGGGCTCATTTTAATTGTCTGACCTTGCTCTATCATCCGGTTGCCATTGCAAGTGTATTGGGGGGCTCAGGGGGCTTCTGGCACTGTTTGGGTACTTATTCTGGAAAAAATACATTTCCCATGAGCGATTGCTTCGCGTGCTCGTTTCTGATTGGCTCCCACCACGGCAGCCATTTTGTGCCTTTTTCTAGAATGAGTATCCTACGCAGGGCTTGGACTCTCCTTCTCTCCTCTGCAGATTAACCCTTTGCCTGCGAGAAAAGTGTATTTTAGCGATTTCTGGGGTAAAATTTTAATCTTTCATACTGTAATTGGGTGATTCATTATATTCAACGTTTTTTGACACTGTGAAAATGTCTAATCCGTTGGAGCTTGGCATCAGGCCTAAGACTAAGGATGCTGGGGTCTCTGTGTCCCCTATTGTGCACTGCACCTCATGTCATTCAGGGTTACCTAGAGAATTCTCAGGTCATTTATGCCCAATATGTTCTGATGTCTCTGAGTCTCTCCCAGGGACCTCCAGCCATGCAATAGAGCCAGTTTGGGTGCAAGAGATCAAGGCTGCTACCAGAGACCTTCGGTCTACATTACAACTCTTTCCATCCCAGCTACAGGGAGCCTTCCATTCATGGCAGACCCCTTCTTCAGTCAAATCTTCTCTGCCAAAACAGCAGGGAGTACCTGACGTGTCAGATTCCTCTGAGGAGGAACTGTTTGTGGATTCAGATGTTGAGGAATGTTCTGCTGTGGGCTCCTCTCAGTTTTTTGGGGACCTCTTTGAGGCTGATACTGACCACCCTAAAGATTCCACTAGTTCAGGAGGTTCCTTCAGATACTGCTGATATTTTCCAGGAGCCTAAAAGGCACCTTACTTGTTTTCCACCTAACCCCACTCTTGAACGCCTTGTGTCGGATGAGTGGAAATCTCCAGACAGAAAGCCTTCTGTTTCCAAGAAGTTTGCTAAGCTTTACCCCTTTTCAGAGGCAGTGCTTGCTCAGTGGGTTCTTCCGTCTAAAGTGGATGCTCCTATATCCAGGCTATCTAAGTCTACTGCATTGCCAGGTTCTGATGTGTCCGCTCTAAAAGACTGGACTGACAAGAAGCTTGATGTTTCCCTCAAGTCCATTTTTGCCGCTGCTGGCACTTCCATGCATCCAGCATTTGCTGCAGCATGGGTTAACCGAGCCATTGCGGTCTGGACTGAACAGCTCACCCTAGCTGTACGTCAGGGTGCTCCTTCTTCGGATACATTGCGACTTCTTGCCAACATCTCTGAGGCCCAGCACTATGTTTCTGCTGCCTTATATGATGCCATACATTTGGTGGCATGGGTTTCTACCATGTCCGTGGTTGCCAGACGAGTTCTTTGGCTCAAGATCTGGTCTGCTGAAACCACTTCCAAGAAAGCCTTGCTTTCCTTACCTTTTCAATGTACATCCTTATTTGGGCCACATGTTAAGGATATGATTAGTGAGAACGTAGGGGGTAAGAGTACTCTTTTTCCCTTGGTCCCCAGGAAGAAAAGTCCTCTCAAGCGCAACAGGTTTTTTCATCCCTTCCAGACTGAGGCACATCCGTCGAACCAGGTGGTTCCATCAGCTCCACGTGCCTCCTCCAAGCCCAAACAGCAATGGAAGCCCAAGGTCTCCTCCAAGCCTAAGCCTTCCAAGACTTCTTTGGCATGGCTCACCAAATCCGGGTCCCCACTCGGCTTTGGGTGGCCGTCTGCGCCGCTACCACAGCGTCCGGGAGGATTCAGTGTCGGACCCGTGGGTTTTACAGGTGGTGACGGTAGGGTACAGGATCCCTTTAGTCTCTCTTCCTCCCTTTCGCTTTTTTCCTTCTCATACACCCCAGGGCGCAGAAAAACGCTGTCTGTTCAATGGTGCTGTCCAGGCCCTTCTGGACAAGGATGTTATGGAGGCTGTTCCAGTTCAGGACAGAGGTATGGGTTTTTACTCAAACCTCTTTGTGGTCTCCAAGAAGGACGGCGGTTGTCATCCCATTCTGGATTTGAAAGATCTCAATTCCTTTGTGATCAGGACTCCTCATCACCAGGAGTCCCTAAGGACTGTGATTGCTGCTATGTGCCCAGGGGAATTCCTTGCTTCTCTGGATCTTCAGGACGCATATCTACACATCGCCATTCATCCAGAGAGCCGGCAGTATCTCAGATTTGCCAGCTCTTCCCTTTGGTCTTACTACAGCTCCTCAAGTCTTCAACCGTGTCCTGGGAGCTTTAGTATCCATCCTCCACCGGGACAGCATCAGAGTTACTCCATACATGGACGACCTGCTTCTGAAAGCCCCCTCTGTGGGACTTCTTCATCAGCAGGTTCAGGACTGCATTCATGCTCTCACCCATCATGGGTGGATCATCAACATGGGCAAGTCTGATCTTGTCCCATCCCAGCATTTGATCTTCCTGGACCTTCTCTTCTACACTCAGCAGAGCATGGTCTTTCTCATGGAGGAAGTGGCTCACCAGATCGCCTAAAGAGTATCTGCTGTTCTGGCTCTTGATCCAGTTACAGCCAAGAACCTGTCCTCTCTAGTGGGGAAATTCATCTCCAAAATAGAAGCGGTCCCATTTGCCATGGCTCACACCAGGTAAATCCAGAGGTTCGTGATCCAGGTGTGCAGGGGTCAGACGGACCTACTGAAGAAGTCAGTGTCACTTCCTCTTCATGTGGAGAGGAGTTTGTCCTGGTGTCTTGACCTCTCCAATCTGCTGAAGGGCAAGTCCTTCCTAATATCCTTCTGGACCACGGGGACCACAGATGCCAGCCTCTCTGGCTGGGGAGCGGTCCTGGGTCGCCTGAGTGCACAAGGTCTGTGGTCTCTGGAGGAATCTCTCCTTCCCATCAACGTGGTAGAGCTTCGGGCGATATTTCATGCCCTTCGTCATTGGACTCCCCATCTGAAAGAATGCCCAGTCCGGGTACAGTCCGACAACACAACAGCCATGGCCTACATCAACAAGCAGGGCGGAACAAGAAGTCTCGCCGCTTGGTTAGAGGTCAAGGCTATTTTGTCCTTGGCAGAAGAACACATTCCTGCCATATCCACTGTACACATTCCTGGCATAGACAGTCATGGCAGACTTCCTCAGTTGACACACAGTGGACAGCGGAGAGTGGGATCTGCACCCAGAGGTGTTCTTCCTCATTGTTCAGAAATAGGGTCTTCCTTGCATCGACCTGATGACAACAAGACACAGCTGGAAGGTGCCGAGGTTTTGCTCTTGCTGGAGGGTTCCTCTAGCTCTAGCAGTGGATGCCATGCCCATTCCTTGGTTATTTCCTCTGGCTTACATCTTTCCTCCCCTTCCCATGTTGCACAGCGTGTTACAGAAATTGAGACTGGAGCACTGTCCAGTCATTCTGATTGCTCTGTACTGGCCTCAGCAGGCTTGGTTTCCGGAGCTTCTGTATCTGTCAGTGGCGGAGCAATTCCGGCTCCCTTGCCGTCCGAATCGTCTTCTACAGGGTTACCTGTGGAAGGAGGATGTTCATCGTCTAGCTTTGATGGCTTGGAAATTGAATCCTCAATACTGAAGAAGAAGGGTGTTTCTTCTAGTGTGGTGGCTACTATGCTTAGTGCCCGCAAGCCGGTTTCTTCTAAGGCCTACCATCTTGTTTGGTTGACCTTCCTATCTTGGTGTGCTGATAGGGATCTCTCTCAGGATTTTGATCTGCCTACAGTCCTGGCATTCTTGCAAGATGGTGTGGATAAGGGCCTCAGCTTGAGTTCCCTAAAGGTTCAGACTTCTGCTGTCTCTGTTTTCTTTCAGAGGCGCATTGCTATTCTTCCTGATGTCAAGGTTTTCTTCCAGGGTGTTGCTCATGCTCGTTCTGTCTTTAAGACTCCCACTCCTCAGTGGGATCTTAATTTGGTCTTGGGCATCCTTCAGCTCCCTCCCTTTGAGTCCTTGGCTACTATTCCTCTGCGCCTGCTGACATGGAAAATGGCCTTTCTCCTGGCGAACGTGTCTGAATGCATGTCGCGGAGTTACATGCTCAGTCTTGTAAACCACTCTTTTTGGTGTTTCACAAAGACAAGGCAGTGCTTCACACTTCTCAGGAGTTTCTCCCAAAGGTGGTCTCTGAGTTCCACATTAATCAGGAGATTGTGGTGCCTTCTTTATACCCTGGCCCTACCTCTGACAAGGAGAGGGATCTCCACTTCTTAGATGTGGTGCGTTGTCTTAAGTTTATGTACATCTTACCGAGTCCATTAGACAATCTAACGTGCTGTTTGTCATTCCTGAGGGCCCCAGGGCAGGAAGACCTGCATCCAAAGTGACTATTGCTTCTTGGATCAAGTCCACTATTCGTAAGGCTTACGAGCTGAGGAAGAAGCCCGTTCCCTTTCGGGTTACGGCTCATTCTACCAGATCTATTGGGGCTTCTTGGGCTTACAAGAATCAGTCCTCCGCTGATCATTTGTGCAAGGCTGCTACTTGGTCGTCTGTGCACACCTTTTCGAAGCCCTACCTTGTTGATATGCTGGCATCGGCTGACACCAGCTTTGGGAGGAAGATCCTGAAGGCACTCTTGCTTGTCTAGGATCTTCTCCGGTTCTTGGTGCTTCCTTCACTTTTGAGCCCTGTTGGCTCTAGTTCCGTGTGCTGTTTTACAGTTCTTGGGGTGTTGTTATCCCTGTTCATTGTCCATTGACACTTCAGTTGTTTTGTTGGGCTATCTCTGATCTCATGGTTCATATCTGCTCTGGTGGCTTTGGGGGCCTTGCGCGTGGTCCTTGCCTTACTTCCGCCTCTGGGAAACTCAATGGTTGGACATCCTAAAGTTACCAGTAACCTGTATTGGACGACAGAAAAAGAGGATTTTAGTCTTACCTGTTAAATCCTTTTCTCTTAGTCCATACAGGTTACTGGTCTCCAACCCTGTCAAGAGGCCATGCTTGGCTCTCCTGTGGCAGACCATGGGGTCATACTCACAGGAGTCTTCTTTCCCTTCCACTACCTAGTCAATAGTTAGTGTCTCAAATCTTTCTGGAGCTGGTTGGCTAGCTGCAGCCAAGGAGGGAAGGTAGGCTCCACCCCCTGCAATCAATTCTAAAATTGTTCCTGCCTACTTAAAGTGGCGGATCATCTACCCAAAGTTACCAGTAACCTGTATGGACTAAGAGAAAAGGATTTAACAGGTAAGACTAAAATCCTCTTATAAAGTTTTCCCCCTCCCGCCTCTTTTAGAGATGTCAATCTGCTTCCCTCAGATTTGAAATCACGTCACTTGACCGGACAGATCTTCCCTCTGTCAGTATAAGGAAAACCCTGCTCCCATGAAGCAAGAGGGCAAGTTTTACCTTATACTGAGAGAAGATTGACCCTGGTCTAAATCCACCTGGACTGGCTTTCTGCTCTGAGGAAAGAAGAGCGACATCGGAAAAAGGGGCAGGAGGGGAATTTTTATAATAGAATTACACATCAACTAGACCAGGGGTCACCAACATTTTCTTTAATGGGAGCTACTTTTAATAGATGAAACATGTACTGAGCTACTCTAAAACGTACATTGACAATATATGTATTTATATCTGTATGTATTAAACCTTCTCCAAAGCGGCTATTACCTACTCTTCTGTCCTTACAACACCTTTCAGTAACAAAGTGCTGCAGAAAAAGAGCGACCTTCTTAACAGCTCAAGGTGATAATATTCTGCTGCAAGACGTATAATATTTAGCAGAAGAAATCCATATTTGCTACAGAAGACAGAACATTTTGCTTTCCAGTGAGCCACGTATTTTCTGATTGATAGTGGGTTCCCAACACTATGCCATATTACTATGCATGTTTAAAGGTTTTAAGGGGTTTTTCTTTTTGTTTTTTTAAATATTTTAATTAGTGTAACAGAAAGCTGGCAACTCTTGTTAGAATGCAATACAAAGCACTGTTACGGTCCCCTCTGACACTCAAAGGGTTAATTATTGGAGGGCAGCTTTATACAATGTGAAAGTTCCACTTTAAAGAAGAATTGAGGGGCTGAAATGTACTAGACACATTACTATCACTTTTAAGTGCTGCAATACTTGTCACTGGATACAGTTATTGTGATAATTTTTGGATCTTTGAAGCAAAGTGTCCAGAATAGTGCTGGCACTAATAGGTAATAGGCTAAGATCGGTCTTTCATTCTAGCATTACCAAGTTAAAATGGAAAGAAACTGACTGTATTGGTCAGAGACGCTGCTTGGATAAAATGTTGCATTGTACTTCAGTTTTCTATTTACCTGATTTTATACAGTCACAGAATCTGTTTCCCATCACGTCCTCGTAATAGCTTGTTTTACAGACTTGGCCAAATAATTCTCAATATAATTAGAATCAAATGGAGCTTTCTTGTGTGCTCTCCAAAAGAAAACGAATGAAATATATGTATTTTTTTTTCATGTGTTTGTATATGTGTATAAAATAAAAATCTATAAGGCAATGTTCACACAGTGTGCAGCGATAATGGCTTGTGTAAATAACCTAAGACTTGGATGTCATTGGGGCGTATTCATAAACGTATAACTGTAACAATCCTGGAGCGAACCAAATGCATCAAAGGGAGCAAAGAAAAATTCCTCAATATCCCTCAATGAGACGTTTAACTGCTCAAATGCTAGAAAAGTCTCCAAGATTTTGCAAGCATTAACCCTTTGAGCTTTATACTAATCTGAATAACAAACTTCAGACTTTCGGTGACATTTCTGTGACTTTTACAGCATTGTCACTTTTTGTTCACATCTTTTGTACAGATTTGACAGTTCTGTTATTACACCAACGTGATAGTGTTTGGGCAAAAAGTAATCTTAAAACTGCTGCAAAATGCAAGAATTTTTATACTTTGCAACAAAATTCTTTAACCACACCCACAAATTCTGCCTTAAAATTGTTTGGTGCACATGGAGCAAGGGTTTTTGATACACAAACACCTACATACATACATACATGCATGTAGGCATTAAAAAACCATGAAGAACGATGTAAGTCTTTGATTTGAGAGATATTCACAAGCAAAGTTTCCCCTCACTGACCAAAATGGTCAAGTCTGCCATCTAGCTGTCAGATTTGGAATGCGGTCCGCAGATCAACCGCTGGCTCTTCAGCAGAGCCGAGATCGCAAGATATAAAAATAACTATTTCATTGGAAGGGTCTATAAAGTGTGCTTGCAAACCAGGCACACTTTGTAGACTATTCGAATGAAGTCGTTCTTCTTATATCTCGCGATCTCGGCTGTGCTGTAGAGCCACGGCCAGTCCGCGCACCGGATTCCAAATCTGACAGCTAGATGGCAGACTTGACCGTTTTAGTCAGTGAGGGGAAACCTTGCATGTGAATATCTCTCAAACCATAAAGGTTTAAGAGCTAAGAGTTATATTGTTCTTAATATTTTTTCACTGTTGTCCAATACAGGTTACTGGTAACTCTGGCGGATCGCCCCCCCAGAGTTACCAGTATCCTGTATGGACTAAGTGAAAAGGATTTAACAGGTAAGACTAAAATCCTCTTTTCACTGTCGTCCAATACAGGTTACTGGTAACTCTGGGAGACGATCCGCCAGAGTTACCAGTAACCTGTATGGACTAAGTGAAAAGGATTTAACAGGTAAGACTAAAATCCTCTTTTAATGCCTACAAAATAAAATAAAGATAAAACGAAGTATTACTATCCCTTTAATTGTGTTTTCTGTGCGTTGTTGCTGCTGTTTATACTGAGAAAAGGCTATGTTGATTGCAACAATGTTGCATATACAGCATAAAATCTTCTCTTCACACAATGCCATTGCATCAAATGCCACTAGGAAAAAATTGCACATGTGAACATAGCCTAAGGCAGTATTTTTCAGTCTCTTTTTTCTAATGGAACCCCTAACACAATAGAATTTTCAGGGCACCTCAAACATTTTGTAGGTCATTTGTCAAGGTCAAATGAGTAGAGGGAGGGGGAAATTACCAAATGGTTGATTAAGAAATATTACAATTATAGAACAGGGAGAGAAGGGAATGAGGTGGGGTGCAAAACAGAAGGGCAAGATAGTGGAAATTTCTGTCCTCTCCCTGCAGCCTTATCACTCTTTTTTTGTTTGCATCCCTCATTGTACCATATATCCAAGATCTTTTGCTGTTGCCTTTTGACATTATCTGCACAACTTCTCTCTCGCTATCTTTCTTTCTCTCTCTCTTTCACTGATGATAATGGGAATAAGGTTGTGAAATTACACAAACGAGCATAGTGCGGTCACCTTGGATTAATATCTCCAGTGCCATTAGGGTTTTTGCCCTCTGTGCTTTTCATAGTGGATGTCATCAGTAAAGTTATTTTTTTTTTATTTGTGAGGAAACCCAGCAAAAAAAATTTGGAGCAACACACATGGGGGAAAAGTTCTTTAACATAAATTCATGTTTGTGGCTGTTGCTTTGTAGTATTCTCCCAAAAACAGTGCTGTTTTGCATTATACAAGTTTACAACCACATGGGCTATGTTATTACCCATAGTTATTTGTGACAGTATTATTAAATTAGCTGACATCAACATTTTTTCAAGTAATCATGTAAGTGCAACATTCACTTTGTAGTCCCCTCTTGTTCCTAAACATAAGGTTTATAGATTACTTTAACCCTTTTAGTTCCATAGTAGTTTCCAAGACCTGGGTGGAGATTCAGTAAGCAATGA
This sequence comes from Rhinophrynus dorsalis, assembly GCA_037306005.1. Taxonomy (NCBI): domain Eukaryota; kingdom Metazoa; phylum Chordata; class Amphibia; order Anura; family Rhinophrynidae; genus Rhinophrynus; species Rhinophrynus dorsalis. Next base: position 206,686,033 of record CM074718.1, read on the forward strand.
CAGAGGTGATACAGTGGAATTGACTTCTCCAGTTTATCACTTCTCCAATTCCTGTATTATTCTATAGAGCCAATGCATTAAGATCTCCAACGTTGAATAAATCTTTGTGCTTAGGCTCCATAGAATAAAATAGGAATTGGAGAAGTGGCAGACTGGAGAAGTCATCTCCACTTTATCACCTCTTTACTAGCACTTCATGAATATATCCCATTGTCTTGAGATGTGTTGAACACCGTTCTACCACTGAGTAATAGTAAGGAGCTCTATGGTCAAAAGGAAAAAGGAGTCCTCCTTGGACAAATCAGCTGCACTATGGATTAAGCAAAAATGTCCACTGATTTAAATGGGTCCTTTAACCCCATGAAAGCTAGAGAGGTCTACAACACATTTCCAAACAATGTGTTGGAGACCTCTATCGCTAAGAGGGTTAGAAGTCTCTCTTAATTCAGTGGGCATTTTGGGAGTTTCTGTTTGTCTCCTGTGATGTTGTTGGTATGCTCCAGAATAACATCGGTTTTCTTTTGAATAAATGGGCCCTAAAATGGTGTTGCCATTTATATTTTATTTTTTTCGTCCTAAATATTTTTAAGTCTTGCTATAGAAGCCTGCATATGGAAAAAAGACAATTGTATTGACATATTTAACATATTACTGTGTGCACTTCTTGCTGACACTCAAGTGAAATAAATGTTAATAAAAGCAAATACAATGCAATAAATACAATGTATTCAAAACTGACTCTGTAAAAAGTATATGAAGTGCATAGATTGTTCATAGAGGCCACCTGGGAAAAACATGGCCCTGGAAATTAGACAGACTCCTGATTGGCTATCTACCAACATCACCTGGGTAGTTAAAGAAATTGCAGTTTGTTTGTTTCTTTTTTTCTTCTCAAGTTCTTGAAAGCAAAAGTCTCCTGAGATCTTGGTGGTCTGCAGGCCACCTTGGATCCAATAATTTAAATCCCACCGTTATAGAAATTCGATTGCAGCAGTAAGGCAGTTCCTGTAATATTAAATAACCATGTCTTCAAAAAGACTTTAAGATCAATTTAATGTAATCTCAGGTCTGCATGTACTGGGGAGTTTATAGAATACACATGTAATGATAAAAGGTCTTTTTTGCTGTAGTCAGTATGATCTGTTTCTTTTCACTCTTGGTCATCTCCATCTATCAGGTAGACTAGAGGTAGTCTATTGGTCTTCCTTCAGCTTTTGGGAACTACACCTTCCCCATCCCATGCCTTGTTGGGGGGTCCGCCAATTGACTACACCAGATGTAAACCAGTTAGGTCAGTGGGCTTATTTTGAAAACTAAACACAAAAATAAATGAATTCTGGGTCAAACCGACTGCACCGGGGTGGGGGAGGAGGTAAATACATTCCAAATCTAATGCATTGGAGACCTATCATTCAAAGTATTAAAACCCCATTTAAAGCGCAGCTATCATGCACATATAATTGATCCCCAATTAATTGTTAGTATACTGGTAATCATGGAAATAGTGTCATAACATTTGTTAAGTTCCAGCATTACTAGCAATCAGAACTTCGTATGGGACTTAGATTAAGACGACTATGCAGACATCTTGGCAAAGTGGGATCTGTGCTCCTCCACTGTCTGTACCGTACGGTACAATGCAACTTCCCCTTTGGCAAATAACCTATCAAGACAGGGACCAACAGCGCAGGTGCACAGATCCCACTTTGTCAAGATGTCTTCGCAGTCGTCTTGATGTAAGTTCCATACGAAGTTCTGATTGCTAAAAATGCTAGCACTTAACAAACATTTTTACACTATTTCATTGATAATCAGTATACTAACATTTGATTGGGGGTCAGTTATATGCACATGATAGTTCCACTTTAAATCAATAGAAAATGTTATTTGCTTGCTGTGGTTCAACTGGCTTGCTCTAGAATTGCTCCACTTCTTAGAACATCAACCTTGCTGAGGCTGATGTACTAACAATAACGAGAAATTCTAGAACTATACATTTGGAGAACTATACCATAAGGAAGAAATAAACCTACCTGTATTTCTGTTGATTAAAATCTACAGCCTTACCTCTGCTAGCATTGAAAACCAAAGAGTTCCTAGATTAGACAGTGGACCCAGGAAGGCTCCCTTGTTTCCCATTGGTTAATATACCTCTTCCTGTGTCTTATAGAGTGTGGCAGCTGATGTTCAATATTGATGTAAAATAATGCACTTGAAATGTAAAAATACAAAGACTGAGTATAATATTAATCGTGCTGTGATGTCTACAACAGAGGAAAGGGACTTGGGAATAAATTATTTCTGATGACTTATAGGTAGGCAGCCAACGAACAAAGTGGAGGCAAATGCAAGCAGGGCTGTATTGCTATAGACATTAGTGGCAAAAAAAGGGAGTTGATTTTGGCACTCTACGGATGGCTGGTTAGACCTCACTAGAGTATTGTGTACAGTACTGGAGACCCCATATCCAGAAGGATATAGATACTCTAGAGAGAATTCAGAGAAGGGCTACTAAAATGGTGACTGGTTTACAGGAAAATAAATATCAGGATAGACTAAAGGATCTGAACATATATAGCCTGAAGGAGAGAAGAGAGAGAGGGGATATGACAGAAACATTCAAATACATGAAGGGATTCAACAAAGTACAGGATGGAAGTATATTTCAAAGGAGTAAAAATGTTAGGGCAAGAGGCCATAGTATAAAACTAGAGGGCCAGAGGTTTCGATGTAATGTAAGGAAGTCTTATTTCACTGAGGGTAGTAGATAAGTGGAACTGCCGACCAGCAGATGTGGAAGAGGTACAGTGAGGGAATGTAAGCATGCATGGGATAGATATGACTATCCTGAACATAAGACCAAGGATCAAATATGGTTTAAGGTTTCTACAGTAGAAAAAATAGGCAGACTAAATGGTTCTTATCTGCCATCAAATTCTGTTTTCCCCAGTCAAGCACTACCATTATTTTAATATTTATGATTGTTTTTCTTTGTTATTTTTTAAAAAAGTCAAAAGGAAGCTGGTGAATATTACCTCTGAATGCCAGAGAAGTATCCAGCACAATTCATTGGATACTTCTCTGGCATGCAAAGGGTTAAGAAGGACCAGAGCAATTCTGTGGCGAACCAACTAGGGAGAAATAAACGTTGCCATTGATTTAAATGGGGTTTTTAACCTCATGGATGCTAGTTATTCAAAGCATTGCATTCAAGGGGTTAAAATTCCATTCAGATCAGTGGGTATTTGTTAATTTCCTTTTTGTCCCCTATGGTTCAGTTGGTTTGTTCCAGAATGTCTTCAGTTCTTTTTAGTACATCAATCTCAAGTGTTTATCACAGTACTGAAAAACCCAGCAATTACAATTTGATATGTAAAGGGACAGTTAGCCCTAATTGTGAAGGTGTGTATGTTGTAGAGCTTCCCTGTTGAGTAAAACAAGGGTTCTCCCTAATGCTACTTTGAAAAAGAGGTCACAGTGTTTTGCTGTCAGGTGGTGTACTGACATATATGGAAAGCTTGCCACACACTGCAATTCACTGGCAGTAATAGCAACAGCTCTTGGCTATAAAAAGTATTGAATCAAATGATAAAAATAAGTAAGTGTGTATGTTTGTTGTCTAATAACTTTTGACTGAAATATTTCCCAGTAGTTTTACTAAGCAGAAAAAAGCCCTACATTATAAATATTTGCATAATACGGGTTTACTGAAATGTTAAAGGAATAGCAATCTTTTATTTACATATTCTGCATGTTTTTATTATTTATTTTTCACGCTCACTTTTTTTTTATATATATTTTTATATCCATGACAGGGTGCTATCTGAGTTTGTTTTCAGAGAGCTTTCTTTGCGGGACTCTGAAAGCAGGGAAAGGGCAGTAGTGGTTCACTCTTTTTCACATTGTGGAAAAGCCTGCCCCTACAGCATATAGATCAATCATTGTATAAGTATCTCTGCTGTTGCAGTCACTGATTGAAAGCTCTCCAGGAACAAAGCTACAGGGAGCTCGCTATCAGGAACCTAAAAATGTACAAAAAACAAATTGGTGAAGAAAAAAAAAAAGTGAAAGTGGAACTACCACATTTAACAAAGATGGCCCCAAATGATTCCTCATCTGGCGACTAGCTGTTCAGTAATGCTAGTCACCAGAATTATTACCTGGTTAATGAGAATTATCCACTGTTCCTGGACTGACAGGCAGGACGGACACATTTTTCCATAGTGACGTCTGCGCTGTCAGTTCCAGCCGGCTCTAGGAGGCATTGCTAGGAGCTGTTCGGCTCCAAAAGGAACTGACAGCGCAGGCGCGCAGACGTCACTATGGAAAGATGTCTGCGCTCCGTCCTGCCTGTATTCCCGGAGCAGCGGATAATTCACATTAACCAGGTAATAATTCTGGTGACTAGCGCTACTGAGCAACTAGTTGCCAGATGAGGAATTATTTGGGGCCATCTTTGTTAAATGTGATAGTTTCACTTTAATATTGTATAGGCAATTTAACTTGTAGAATATGTAAAGTCACAACAAAAGGATACTCTCCTTTTAAAGAAAAGGAACATACATTGCTTGATATAATACTTAAAGTCAAGCAGTTCTGGTATACAATAAAAATTTGCAAACCAAGGTGATATTAAGACAGGTAACATATGGCTCTCCAGCTGCTGTTAGACTACAGATCCCATTGTAGCTAACGACTGTTGGCTGGCAGCTGTGGGTGCTGTCATCTAATAACAGCTGCATTTTGCTCAGCTTGATCTTTGAAGCAATGGATGTTAACGAGAGACAAAGGTGCATCTATCTCATTCCTTCACAACGTGTTGTCTTTCTCTCTGGCACCCAAAGGGTTAAAGGATCCCCTCTGCTTTCAGGGAGTTTGCATTCAGATTCAGAGCTTCATATTTCCCTATTTATCTTCACTTGTTCACAAAAGAAATGAGAAGCATATCTGGAGCAAACCAACCGTGCCATAGGGGACAAATAAATATCTCCAAAACATCCATTTATTTACATAGGAATTTTTAACCCCTTGAATGCTAGCATGGTCTCAAAACACATTGCTTACAAAGCTTTGGAGACCTCGCTAGCATTCAAGGAGTTAATCCTTTGAGTGCCAGAGGTGTACGCAACACATTGCAAAACAATGCCTTACGTATCCATCTGGCACCCAAAGGGTTAAATGCCCCGATTTGAATCATTGTGAATGTTTTTGTCCCATATGGGTTGCTGTAGACTTGTTCCTCATTCCTTTTGTGATTAACTCTCCTTTTTGGGCCTTATTTTTCAAGCTAAAGAGGTGCAATTTGGAGCAAACCAGCTGCACCCTTGTGGGAAAATAAATGTTCCCATTAATTTTAATAGGAGGTTTAAAATTTCCATTGAACCCCTTAAGGACTGGCACTTAAGGAGCATTTTTTTTTCTTATCCGACGCAGGACTCCCCAAACACAGTACAGCCCGAAATCCATGAAGGTCCTGGCACGTCATAGATCCTTATTGCATGTTGGACCCATGATGTGCCAGGACCGTCATGGGTCCTTAAGGGGTTAAAATGAATGGCTATTTGGGGAGCACCCCCCCATCCTTCATATAGTTCGCTCCATAGATGCATGTCTTTGGCCTGATGATATGAAAAAGATAACTAGAGTAATTATATAGGAAACCAATATAAACTAATACAAATGTCATTTGATTGAAATGGTGCTTATAACACCTTATATGCTACAGAAGGCCCTGACACAGCTTTGCAATGCAATGTAGACTTATCTAGCTTTTACATAGTTGGATGCTGTGTTTATATCAGTGAGACTTGTGGGGATTTTTGTGGCTCCCCTGTGGTACACTTTCAGTTGTCTTTTACGCACAAGACCCTCATTTTCCTTGGCCTATTTTACAGTGAGTTGCTGCCACCATGAGGCTGATGTTGAATGTTACATTTGCTTGTGTTTTTTATTATTGTTTTATATCTCAAATGATAGAATAACTCTTGCAACTTAGTTTAACCCAGAGGACCAGAGGAGGGAGTAATGCATTGCTTTGTAATGGTCCTTAAAGGGTTAAGAACTTTTGGGTCAGATATTCCAGTTCTAAGGATAAAATGCCTGAGTGTTTAAGAAAAAAATAGGACAGGCTAGATGTGCCAGCTGGTTCTTATTTGCTTTGTTTGGTGGCTGTATATTGGAAATATCTTACCCATGCAAGTGTCACAATCTAAGAATATTTTTCTATCCAAAGAATTAATATATTTTGTAATGATAAACTGGATTGAAGCAAAACTATTATTCAGTGCAATGCAATGTAATAGAATAATGCAATCATATGATGATCTGTATTAAAACTCTTATTACATGACTGTTTCGGATCCCATTGTGAAGATGATTCAGCAGACATGACAGATCTAGAACCACATGTGGCCAAGTTAACCGTTTGACTTCCAAGCATATGAGTTATATGTAGAGCACCCCTCTGGCACTTAAAGTGAACCTGTCATCTTGATTTTAAGTTTGTATATTTGAAAAATTAATTAAAAACTGCCTATTTATCATGATAGCCAGAATACCAGCGGATGTATAATTTTGGTAGGAGATATTGATTTTTTCATTTCTGTTTGGTGATCTCTCTTAGCTTCATCATAATCTGCATATGACATTAAACTATCAGCACATCACAAAGTTTAATTGGCATATGAAACTACACTGAAAGAGAATTTTACTTTTTTCGTAAATAAATGTATGAGTGTCTCTTAACCCCTTAAGGACCAGCGGTCCTTTAAGAACCAGATAGCAAAGTTTGACATGCAGGCACACTTGACCGTTCTTGGAGCTGTCAATTTCAGCCCCCGTGCCAGGACAGTCACTGGTCCTTAAGGGAAAAACAGCAGTGACAGTCCTGACCTGTCACTGGTCATTAAAGTAACAGTAATGTCCCAAAAAAAATGTCTTATTTTGTAGAAATAATGCAGCAGAAATCCTATATGTCAAACCTTTATGGTTTGGGAGATATTTGCATTTAAAGTCGGCCGACATGAGGAGGCTCTTCAGCAGAGCCGAAATTGCGTTATTTAAAAAGAACTACCAGGAGCACGTTGTAGACCTTTCCAATTTAGTAATTATTTTCCAATAATGCAATTTCGGCTCTGGTGCAGAGCTGCCGGCTGGTCCCCGGACCGGGATCGCCTGCTGTCAGCAGAGAACTGACATCAGGAGAAACGGAGGGAGGGGGGAACGTTACAGTCAAATATCACTCAAACCGTAAAGGTTCGAGAGAGAGGATTTGTGACACATAATTTATTTCTTTATACTCTACACAGCAAGAAATTTTTTTTATGGGAGATTAGTGTCCCTTTAAGGGGTTAAACTGTGTATCTGCTGGTGTTTTGGCTAACATATCACAAAGGCAATTCTGAATGACATTTTCAAATATGCAAACTTGAATTTAAGTTGACAGATCCACTTTAAAGCGGAACTACCACCTCCACTAAAGTCGCCCTGCAAAAGTTATATGCAGGTGGCGACTAGCTTTGTAATCATTATTTTTTACCTCTCAAAAGTGTCCACAAATAACGTTATCCTGAAGCTTCCGAGACCAGAAGCCATGCAGCACCGCGGCTCCGGAAGAGACTGAAGGAGAAGGCGCACAGGCTGCAGTAACCTGGCCATCAGTCTCGGAAGCTTAAGGATAACTTTATTTGTGGGCACTTTTGAGAGGTAAAATAATGATTACAAAGCTAGTCGCCACCTGCATATAACTATTGCAGGGCGACTTTAGTGGAGGTGGTAGTTCCATTTTAATTGTATAACAAAGCAAACAACTCTGTCAATCCTTATGTAGTTGTGACATCACCCGTTTGTGGAAATATATTAATAAGCCTGTGGTTGAGGTTCTGTACTAAATATATTATTTTTGGAAATGAGAGAATGTCCTTTGTTCTTTAATTAAAAAAAAATGTTCTAGTGTTGAGTATCGTTGAGTTTTCAAAATTTTGCACCGCAAATTCTGATATTAAAATATCTGCATCTATACCATAGTCCTTTGTATATGCCATCCATGTTTTCAGAGAATGGAGGATATTCACTAACCGGTGATAAAGAGGTCATAAAGTGGAGATAACTTCTCCAGTTCATATGTTATTCTATGCAGCCTGTACTCTAAGATCTCCAATGCTGGAGAAATCTTAGTGCACAGGCTCCAAAGAATAACATAGGAACTGGAGAAGTGATAAAGTGGACATGATTTGTCCAATTTATCAGCTCTTTATCACCGCTTAGTGAATCTCCCCCCATGTCCCTTTATGTAATTTTCTGATAAAATGATTCTAACATTATCGATTTTCAAAAGTAGCTTTATGCTTTTGAACATTTTGGTCTAAAATTTTGTTATACAAAAACTGACTTTAAATGTACATTTAACATTTCCAAAACATCCTTTATTCAACACAGGACCTTTAGTAAATCAGTGCCCATTCTGTTTTACAGAAACATAATTATTGTGCAGAGCCTTTATAGAATTACCGTCTGAAAACAGAGACTATAGATAGAATTTCATACTGTTCTGAATACATTTGGAGAATGATAGAATGTACTGCTATGTTTGCAGTACCGACCAAGTGCTCTGTATCCAGTGTGGTATCTTTTTATATTGAATCTTTATTACATTGAATCACTATCGCTTATTTCACAATTCCTGTCAAAGCTCTTTGGTGACAGATTCAGGAATCTCATTGTCAGAGAGAAAGAGAGAGAGAAAAAGTTAATTGACTTTACATACCATGCCCTTACACAGTGTTTAAAGTCAGAATGAAAGGTTACTGTCTGTCTTAGTGCGCTAGAAATACATTGTATTAAAGGGATTCCAGGACTCTTGTGCGTATGTTCTTAATCAAGGAAATTAAAGTAAAGACACACAGTGCTTCAAAGTATGTATACAAATTAATACACTGGCTTTTATTTGTAGGAAATGCTTCTATTTCAAAGTGATATTAGACCACCCCAGCATTAACAAAAATAAACACACTGTATGACTATCTCTTTTTCAGCCCTTCGAAAATCTTGCGCTTGGCTTTTGAAGCTTTGCAGGGCATAGAATACATGAACCATCATGGAATGGTCCATCGGGCCCTCGCTCCTCATAATATTCTCCTAGATGGAGAGGTAAGAGCTTAAATAAAAAGAAAAAGACAAATAAATCCTAGATGTTTCACTTGTTTAAAGTGATAGTAATGTCTAAAAAAACTTTTTTGCATTTAGAAGAGCTCAAAAAGCTGATCTAAATGCAAAAAACTGTATCTCTCAAACCACTATGGTTTAAGAGATACGGGCGTTTGAAGTTTGATTTCTCCTACTGACAGCTGTAAAGCATCCCTTTATTGGAATGGTCTAAAACATGTGCCTGAACACTAGGCACACGTTTTAGACCATTCCATTGACGGGATTCCGTGTAAGTAACGAGATCCCGGCACTTCTCAAGAGCCACAGTGTCGACCGACACGAATCTCCTGCTGACAGCTTTACAGCTGTCAGTAGGAGAAATCAAACTTCAAACGCCCGTATCTCTTAAACCATAGCGGTTTGAGAGATACGTTTTTTTGCATTTAGATCAGCTTTTTGAGCTCTTCTAAATGCAAAAAAGTTTTTTTAGGCATTACTAACACTTTAACTGTGATAGAAGTTAGTTATAGTTTTGTTTTGATGCATCCTATGACCTTAAATTAACGCAGAAACGGTTTGGCCTTGACAGCACTGACACTACTTCATCCTGCAGTAACTGTTCCTTGAATTGGATATTTTTTTACCTGACTGTCCTATGTATCTGTTGCATTATGTCTGTGGTTTCCTTTATATACTGTCTGCTTTTGTTTAGTTCTTCCTGAGGATATGCATCAACAGCCTGAATCTTACAGAGAAAAGTTCCACATATGGTTCTTTAGAAAACTGTAATTATTTATCAGCAGTCACGTTCTCTTTCCAGCTACTGAATACAGCAGAGTTTCAATTCAAAACATATATACAGTTAATATCAAGAGACAACTCATACTTACTGAAATGGAAGCTTTTGTTGAAGTAAAGGCTGAAATCAAGACACATCATGTCAGAACATTTTCCCCTTGAATGTCTTGGAAAATAATTAAAATGAAAAACTGTCAATGCATAATTGTGCCTACCCTTTAACTAATATTTTGTGGAAGCTCCATTTGCCTTGATTACAGTGGTAAGTCTCCATCAACCAAGCACACCTGGATTTTTTTCAGAAAAATTAAAGCTCAATCAAATTGTGAGGTGATCTCCAGTTCACAGCGTTCTTCAGGTCAGTACACAGATTTTCTATAGGATTGATTGGGTAATTCCAGTACATTGATCTTACTTTTTGTAAGCCATTGATTGGTTGATTGGCAATGTGCTTCAGCTCATCATCATGTTAAAAGGTGAAATTCTTAATCATCTTCAGTTTTTGGTAGAGGGCAGCAGGTTTTGTGCTACAATACCTTGGAGCTATTTATTTTCCCCTTAATCCTAACTAGAGCCCCTGTCCCCTCTGAAGAAAAGCAGCCACACTGCATGATGCTGCCACCACTATGCTTGAGAGTAGGTATTGTGTTCTTTGGGTGATGAGCTGTGTTGGATTTTGCTCCAAACATGTATTTTGAAATTAAGGCCAACATTTTCTACCTTGTTCTCATCAGGCCATAAGACATTTTCCCAACTGAGATAGCTAGTTGGTTAATGCACCATCTGTAGAATCTGTTCAGACCTCAGGGTTGCAGGTTCTAGTCTCGGCAAGGTCAACTCAGCCCTTCACCCCTCTGAGGCAGATAAAAAAAGAGACAATCTCAATGTATCCTTCCAAGTAAAATACTTTTATAAAAAAAAAAACAAAAATGGTTTTGAGAGATGGAATATACTGTATCTTCTTGCAATGGGCTTGAGTGTTCTTTTTTGCGAGAAATGGTTTCCATCCTGCCTCCCTACAAGATAACTCACATTTGTGGAGAATATGCAAAATTATTGTAATAGTCAGGTGTGCCAGTTACTGTCATAAATTCCTGCAGCTCCTTTAAGGTTGCTTTTGCCTGTTGGTAGCCGTTTTGAAGTTTATCCTTGTCCAGTCATCAATTTTGAAAGGACTTTCTAATCTTTGCAATATGCTGTTGGCGCCATAAGACTTTGAAATCTTTTATATATCCCTCCTGATCTGTACCTTTCAACAATAAGATCACATGGACGATGGCTATCTATGAAGTACGTGGAGAAGAAACCTGCAAGGAAATCCTACAGGAACAACTGATTTCATGTATGAATAACAAGCCAAAATACATGAGAGGCTAGTCCCTACTTGAGCATAATGTTTTATCTCTAGTGCCATTACAGAGGAGAAATTTCCACATATGTATTAGACTAAACCCACCCAAAAGGGCCGTACAGTTCCAAAATGAAGGCAGGTCTCCTCTGCGCGGGAAATAACAGCCAACCCCAGATGTACATTTGTGCCTTGTCAGTGTGGTGCAGCTGGCTTCCCTAGGCACTGAGAGCAACAGGTCTTTATTCTTGCTTGTTTTTTTTTTGTTTTTTTTTTTTTTTTTTTTAACTATTATGATAGGTTTGTCACTAAGAAAAATGGGTAATCCAGGAGTGGACTCCTTACTCTCAGTGCTTAGGGAAACCAGCTGCACCTCACTGACGAGGCCCAAGCGAGGATGAAACATACATCTGGGGTTAGCTGGCATTTCCCTGCAGTGGGGACTTGCCTGTGATTTTGAAACTGGACCTCCTGTTTGGGTGGGATAAGTCTAAAATGTATGTGGAAATTTCTCCTCTGTAATGGCACTAGAGAGCTAAAACATGATGCTTCTGAGTGGTGACTAGCCGCAGAATAGGCAACATTGCTTTTTGTTCATGCTCAGAGCCTCTCACATACCTTTGCTTGTTCATTTAGGGATAACCAGAATCAATCATTTGATGTCTGGTGAAGGCAAATTACCTGTGTACATGATTTGTAATGTGATTGGCTCTATCTGACCAGTTACCACCAACACTATAAAGGGTGTGCACACTTACGCAACCAAGGCATTGACATTTTTTTTCTTTTTAATTATTTTTTTTAATTAAATATTGGTGGTCACAAGATCTGACATTTGTCTTTACATCAGCAGAAGCTGCAGTTTCAATAAAGGTGTGTAGAATTTTGTCTGTAGATATATCTGATTGATGTATGAAGGATGCACACATTCTGTTAAACAAATTAGCAGCTTTTTATATAGATACAGTGGATATAAAAAGTCTACACACCCCTTTTAAAATACCAGGTACTTGTGATGTTAAAGAATGAGACAAATATAAAACATGTCAGAACTTTTTCCACCTTTAATGTGACCTATAATGTGAACAATTCAATTGCAAAACAAACTGAAATTGTTGAGGGGGGAAAAATAAAAAACTCACAATAACCTGGTTGCATAGGTGTGCATACCCTCTTATAACTGGGGATGTGGCTGTGTTCAGAATTAACCAAATACATTGAATCTCATGTTAAATAGTCATTACACACCTGCCATCATTTAAAGTGACTCCTATTAATCACAAATAAAGTTCAGCCATTCTAGTAGGATTTTCCTGACATTTGCTTAGTTGCATCTCAGAGCAAAAGCCATGGTCCACAGAGAGCTTTACAAAGCATCAGAGGGATCTCATTGTTGAAAGATATCAGTCCAAAGCATTAGATATACCATGGAACACAGTGAAGACAGTCATCATCAAGTGAAGAAAACATGGCACAACAGAGACATTACCAAGAACTGGACGTCCCTCCAAAATTGATGAGAAGACGAGAAGAAAACTGGTCAGGGAGGCTTCCAAGAGGCCTACTGCAACATTAAAGGAACTGCAGGAATTTCTGGCAAGTACTAGCTGTGTGCTACATGTGACAACAATCTCCCGTATTCTTCATATGAATGGGCTTCGGGTTAGGGTGGCAAGATGGAAGCCTTTTCTTACAAAGAAAAACAACCAAGCCCGGCTGAAGTTTGCAATAACAAACATCAAGTCCCCCCAAAAGCACGTGGGAAAATGTGTTATGGTCTGATGAAACCAAGGTTGAACTTTTTGGCCATAATTCCAAAAGGTATGTTTGGTGCAAAAACAACACTGCACATCACCCAAAGAACACCATACCCACAGTGAAGCATAGTGGTGGCAGCATCATGCTTTGGGGCTCTTTTTCCTCAGCTGGAACCAGGGCCTTAGTCAGGGTGGAGGGAATTAGGAACAATTTCAGATACCAGGCAATTTTGGCACAAAACCTTCAGGTGTCTGTTAGAAAACTGAAGATGAAGATGAAGAGGAAGTTCACCTTTCAGCACGATAACGACCCAAAGCACACATCCAAATCCACAAAAGCATGGCTTCACCAGAAGAAGATTAACGTTTTGGAATGGTCCAGCCAGAGCCCAGACCTGAATCCAGTTGAACATCTGTGGGGTGATCTGAAGAGGGCTGTGCACAGGATATGTCCTCGCGATCTGACAGATTTGGAGCACTTTTGCAAAGAAGAGTGGGCAAATATTGCTACGCCAAGATGTGCCATGCTAATAAACTCCTACCCAAAAACACCGATTGCTGTAATAAAATCAAAAGGTGCTTCAACAAAGTATTAGTTTAAGGGTGTACACACCTATGCAACCAGGTTATTGTGAGTTTTTTTATTTTTCCCCCTCAACGATTTCAGTTTGTTTTGCAGTTGAATTGTTCACGTTATAGGTCACATTAAAGGTGGAAAAAGTTCTGACATGATTTATCTTTGTCTCATTCTTTAACATCACAAGAACCTGGCATTTTAACAGGGGTGTGTAGACTTTTTATATCCACTGTATTGTTTCCCCTAAACCTATATAAACCTATATAATAAATTCTAGGGAATTCTCCCCCGCGAACCTGCACTGGCTAACTACTTATCTTTCCAAACACCTGATCACTAATCAGTTTCTGGGGGGTTTGGGTTATGGTCATGCCATGACAAAGACTAATGTTTTCCCTGATCAAATACTGCATTAAAGATGAGCATATTTAAAGCACACATTTGGAGGGATCATGTACGTGGAAGGGTAAGCATTCTATAAGACACAACTGGTAGCTTAGGTTACTTATTTAGTATTATTACACATTGATGTTATGTGGATTCACTGTTATGTATGTAAATTGGCATGTTGTCTTACCTTTTCTCCTTGCTGTGTGAGAGGACAGTTCAGGCATTGCACTGCAATCTTAATTACACAGAGTGCTTTGTATTAGTGTTTATATTTTTCCATTGGAAAATTTTACCTTTTTAACCCCTTAGTGACCGGCCGTGTGCGCACGTGGCCGGCACTTAATGACAATGGTTTTTTTTTTTTCCATTATAGTGAATGACTTCCTGGACTTACCAGGTAAGTCCTTTGTCACTAAGGGGTTAACCCTTTAAGGACTAGCATGGTTTGAAAGCATTGCACACCCCTCTGGTCCATAAAGGGATAAGCTTTAAGTGGAACTTTCACCTTAATTCAAGTTTGCAAATTTGAAAACTGCATTAAAATCTGCCCATGTGTCATGTTAGCCAAAAGTCCAGCAGATATATTGTTTAGGAGATATTCACAATTTTATTTTTGTGCAGAGTGAAAGTAAACATTTCCTGGTACTGCACAAAGCTTCATTAGCATATGGAACCTCACTGAAACCTTCATTAGCATACGACACATCACTGAAAATGCTCCATTAGCATATGAAACGTCACTGAAACCTTCATTAGTATATAAACATTACTGAAATGCCTCGTTAGCAAATGGAATGGTACTGTAAGTAGCATATGGTAACAAGTGTGAATATCACTGTAACTTAAGGTGAAAGTTTCACTTTGGAACACTAATCATTCCTATTAATCACACTTTACCATAGTCTAGGCAGAAAATCCTGCACCCTAATAGTCTCCATTTACCATAATCTGGGCAGAAAATCCTGATTGCCTCTATGAATCAATTTCTGTGGATTAATTTTCCAAAATTAATATTGAATTAGTAGTGGATATCATGTCCATGGGGGTAGACCACATCCACTGAAGGCTGCCTGAGAAGACTTCAGTAGGAGGGGTTTTGGGCTCTGGAGTCCTGTAACAAAGAACCACGTCCACCTCTGTAGTTGTGATGCCCAGTACTGGTTAACAATTAATTTTGGAAAGCATATGAACACACAATTGGTTCATAGTGGCCATTAGGATCTTCTACACTGATTAAGTTAAGAGGGGGGTTTGATATTAGGAGTAGTTATGTAATTTAAAACTGGCCTTCTTTTCAAATATTTGGGCCTGTCAGCAGTCTACAAAATTTGGTATAAATAAATGTTACTTAACACCTTAGGTGCTCGACATGTCTCCATCACATTGTGGAGCAATATGTTGGAGATATGTCTAGCATCTAAGGGTTTAATGTTATATACCTTTTTAATTCACTAATTTGTGTGCTTTATTATTTCAGGGGCATATCAAACTTGCTAAATTTGGAATGTACCATATGACAAATCATGGAGCAGATGTTGATTTCCCAATAGGGTAAGGATACCTATAATTTAAACTGAACCTGTCATGTTTAATTCAAGTTTTTTTTACAGTGAATGGTATAGGAGTCCTTTTAAACTTGGCCTGTGCTATTTTTCTGCTATAAATAATACCAGATCATGTTAATATAACCTTTGCTTCTTACCCATACTCCTGTTTGTAGGGGCTGCCATTTTGGACATTCTTCCCTCTCCACACCTGATCCCTAAATCCAGGGATTTTTTCCATCTCAGCCAGCCCAGGTTTGCACTACATCCTGCTGCTTCAGCCAGCCCAGAATTACACTACATCCTACTGCTTTGGCAGCCCAGAATTACACTACATCCTGCTGCTTTAGCCAGCCCAGAATTACACTACATCCTGCTGCTTTAGCCAGCCCAGAATTACACTACATCCTGCTGCTTTAGCCAGCCCAGAATTACACTACATCCTGCTGCTTCAGCCAGCCCAGAATTACACTACATCCTGCTGCTTCAGCCAGCCCAGAATTACACTACATCCTGCTGCTTTAGCCAGCCCAGAATTACACTACATCCTGCTGCTTTAGCCAGCCCAGAATTACACTACATCCTGCTGCTTTAGCCAGCCCAGAATTACACTACATCCTGCTGCTTTAGCCAGCCCAGAATTACACTACATCCTGCTGCTTCAGCCAGCCCAGAATTACACTACATCCTGCTGCTTTAGCCAGCCCAGAATTACACTACATCCTGCTGCTTTAGCCAGCCCAGAATTACACTACATCCTGATGCTTTGCTGCCACGAATGAATTAACCACTGACCTGGGCATTAACTGTTCCATGCTTGGAGAGAGTTTTTTTCCACCTATAACACTTTTTATTAAAACATGCAAGCTAAGAATATATATGTATATTGTTATATATATATATATATATATATACAGCATTTGTCTGTCTCTCACCCTGACAGTCGTGGAAGTAAGCGTGTGTGTAGTATTGTATTGTATGGTATAATTTTATTTATAAAGCGCCAACCAGTGTACTTGGTACTTTAAAGATTACGTTTAACCCTTTGAGTGCCATAGGGGTATGGAATCCATTGCTTTGCAATGCATTCTGTACCCCTTGGGCACTCAGAGGGTTAATATAGAAGGGGTACAATAAGTGCGGTGATTAAGTGCTTATATAGGCAGTCATAAGGGGAACAATAGGTGAGTATACATTAGAATAAGAGGTCCCTGCCCAGTAGAGCTTACAATCTAAGTAGGGTAGTACAATTAAACTTCCAGATGGGAGTGCCTGAGTCACTGCAATGAACTGTAGGAGATATTGGGAAAAGGATGATAAGGGAGTGTAATGGATATATGTAAAGAACTGTGGTAACACCCAACCGTGAGCATTCATACGAATTGCTGATACCACCAGAAATGTGTGGGTTGTTAACAAAATACTTATTTCTTAATCTACTCACAGCAGATATAAATGTACTCTTTCTGATTATATAATATAAATTTAGTGTGCATGTCAGGTTCTAACTCATGGAATTACCATTGGTTGCCATGGATAAGGTACAGAGCAATTACATAAGGAAATGCTATATCTTCATACAACCAGATTGTTCATTGAATAGGTAGTGTTACTTCGATCTTGTAAAAATGACACTTTAAAATTGAATAGTGTTGTATATATTTAATCCATTGGAGGCTAGAGGGTTTTCCATCATATTAGTTTGGAATACACAGAAGTTTTTTAATAGCTTGTACTCCAGTTATTCTCTTTAAAAATGTTCTGTTTGTTACAAGATACCTAAAATGTTTTCTCTAAAATTCCCTGTGGTGGCATCCATTCATGCCTTTTGTGTGAATCTTTTACTTATTAGTATTTATGCCTGTAAAATATCAGACTAGTGACAAGCCTTTCTGAATAGAAAAGGAGCAGGTGTACTTGTCTCTGTAAATTAACTGCCTTAGTTCCATCTATCATTACAAGATACGTTTAAAAAAAAAAGAAAAAAAAAAATCAAATAGTGCTTGTATGTGACAGTCAATTTACAGTGATAATTTGCAGGGTTTTATATCTAGCATTACACAAGACAAGCACAGCTGTACAGTATGTGCCCCCAGTAGGCCAATATGTCTTTACTGGATGTGATGACAAGGAATATATGATTCAGCTACCAAAGGTTTTCCTTCTGTGGAAAACTGTATTTTGATAAGTATAGTGAGTAGTTGGGTTTGTGCCATGATAGGAGAGATGTGGCACCTTTACTCTCTGGCACGTACAGGGTTAATGAAGCAATAGCATTTCCGTATGTTTAAAAGCAAAACATTAATTATTCCAGTTTTTCTGCTATGAGATTTTAACCCTTTAACGCTTTGCAATGCGTTGTGTACCTGTCTGGCACTCAAAGGGTTATGTATCAAAGTAAACTGAAGCAATTATGGGTCAAACCAACTGTATCACAGGGGAAATAAATTAATTCCTATTGATCTGAATGGTGATTTTAACCCCATGAAAGCTAGAAAATGCTTTGCAATATGTTGAAGAGGTCTCTAGCATTCCCGTATTTAGATCAAAGGGAACTGCAATTGGTGCAATATTATGTGACAGAATTGCTCCAGTTTTCTTTTGTAGATAAGGCACCTATGTCATAATAAACCCTTTGAGTGCCAGAGGGGTATGCATTACACAGCAATGTGTTACATACCCCCCCTGTGACTCAACGGGTTAATTAATTTCCTTATGCGGAAAAGAGCAATTCTGCAGTATACTGACTGCACTATGTCTTTTTCTTTTTAGAGTTTATACATGTGTGATATACAGTAAATGTATATTTATAATATGATGATGTCTTCCCTTTCCACTGATATAGATACCCATCTTATCTGGCACCGGAGGTCATTGCCCAAGGAATTGTGAAGCCCTCAGACCCCACTCAGTATGAAAGGCCTCTCCCTTCAGGGCCAAAGTCAGATGTGTGGTCCCTGGGAGTGATATTATTTGAGCTTTGTGTGGTATGTACAGTAATATGCAGCTTGGGGTCGTATTCATCAAGCTAAAGAGGGACAATTCTAGAGCAGATCAACTGCACCACAGGGGACACACAAGAACTCCCCAAACTCAACGTGTTCAAGACCTCTCTAGCATTTAAGGGGTTGAAAATCCCTATTGATTTAAATAAGATTTTTTATTTCTTCCCTGCGTTGCAGTAGGTTTGCCCTCAGGTCCTTATGCTTAAAGTAATGTCTATATTACAGTTTGGCTCTGAGTCTTCTTTAAGCTTTTTATAACACCTAGCGCTATGTTTAATTACTTACAGTTCTGTAGTTCAAAAGATATTCAAGCTGAATGGATCCCCCTCCCGCCCCTTCTGGCCGCCTCCCCTTAGAGCTGCAATCCAGTCGTGGAACCAGACGGATATAGCGAGGGACAATCTTCAGTCAGTAAGTATAAGGAAAACCCTGCCCCCCTTGATGAAAGAGGGCAGGATTTTCCTTTTGCTTACTGAAGATTGTCCCTCGCCTCTCTCTGTCCAGACCAGAGAGAGAGGCAGCGTGACGTGGGCAGAAGGGGCTGGAGGGGGATCTTTTCCTCTTGAATATCTTTTTGAACTACAAACATGTAAGTAATTAAACATAGCACTGAATGTTATAAAAACCATACAAAAGACCCAGAGCTAAACTTTAATATAGACATTACTATCCCTTTAACCCCTTAAGGACCAGAGGTCCCGGGGTGTGTGGTCCTTTAAGGACCGGCTAGGAAAATTTTGACTTGCCGTCCCACGTGACTGATCACATGTGCCGGCACACCAAACGGGGGACTGAAAGAGATTGCTCCGGTCTTGGACGATTAATTTCAGTCCCTCCTATTACCCTGCAGGAGTGCTGTGAGTAAAAAGTACGTGACGTGCCAGGACCGTCACTGGTCCTTAAGTACCAGACAGCCGTGACGGTCCTGGCACGTCACTTGACGCGTAGGGGTTAAAGGCAAAATGGAACAATTCTGGGGCAAACCATCTCTACAAAAGGGGACCAATAAAAGTTCCAATTGATTTTAAATGGGACTTTTAAACCCTAGAATGCTAAAGAGGGGTCTTCACTGCATTGCATTAGAAACCTTTAGCATTCAAAGAGTTAAAAGCACTGTTTAAATTAAAAATCTTAGAAATGTTTATTTGTCCACTGCAGTGAATTTGCTTAGCTCCACTTTTCTTTATAGACAAGGCTAGTATGGTTAGGGCAGCAGCAGGAATGCTGATGGCCAGGACACTTTCTTTTCTTTTTTACTGAAAAAGCTATTGTAACAGATATGCACTCACACAATGAGAAGTTTCTTTATACACTGCAGGTATAGTTTTAAGGATACTAATGTTTGATTTTGATTTTCCTCTCTTTGTGGTGATGTCATCTCCTCTCACATGCATTGCTAGGCTGTGAGGAAGTGACATCACTAAAGGGTGGGGAATAAAGCTATAGATATTAATATATTTAAATATTTTTTTCTCTGTCGTCCAATATGACATACAGGTACCATGGGGGGTGACAAATCCTCCCTGTAGGCTGGAGCATTTCTAAAAGAAGATCTGGATGGAGCCTCCCCTCCTTCTTATTAGGCTATCCCACTAGCCCCGCCCCAGTTAGACTTGTTCCACAACCTGGAAGGAGGCTGAAAACGTTTCTGCTTAGTTTTTTAGAATGTTATTTTCCATGTTAGATATAGTGTCACAATTCCCCCATTATGTGGATTACCATTACTGGCTTCCCCTGGAGGACTGTCCAGCTGACAGGTGCTGTTGTGGACCAGTGCAACCACCTTTTTCTCTCCTGAGTCTTTCTGAGGCTCTTTCTCTCAATGGTAATCTGAATAAAGAAGTTAAGTAAATGTTGAGTAACCGTTTGAGTGCCATGGTCCACTTGTCTCAGTGTCTCCCTCCATACAGGGGTCTTCCTGGTACTCCAGCACTCATGCTGGGTATCTTATTTGGTTTGATCCCAGGGTTTTTGGAGCTTGGATGGCTACATTTTTGTAATTAACCCCTTCCCTGCTAGTTTCTCCAGGTTATGGGCTTATTTTGACTTTTCCCTTTTGGGTTTGTCTGTTTCTTTATTTATCTCTACATATTCCCTTGGGTATTTGGTTAATTTATAAACTTTGTGTTGCTGAGTTCCACTTCTTTAAGGCATGCTTACCACACGGTTGCACTTGCTCCATTGACTTCTATGGGACAAACTGTTTGGGACGTATCTCTACAATCTTTTGACATACAGAGTTGAGAGGGCTTATTCTTCTTGTCTTCTCTTCTTCACATTCGCTGTGACTAGGGGACATGAATTTCTCTCCCTTTTCAGGGCAGATCTCTTTTTGGACCTGAACTGAAACAGATGATCAGTGAGGCCACCAGAAGCAAGAGCAATCTGCTGCCTCAGGTCTCCAAACGCCCTAACATGGTGAGGAAACAGCATCTTTTTGTCCCCTCCAAAATGAAGAGCAAAGGCCAAATCTAGGTGTGCCTCAGGCGAGCACCACGCTCCCGACTGCCAAGACAGCAGTGGCGCTCAATGCACTCCACCATTATGCCCAAGTCTGGCAAGTCTGCCTCCGCATGACTTGTAGAATCCAGGTCTGTAGCTGCCTGTGGGTAGGTGTCTGTGCCATTTTGCAAACACCTAGGCAGTGTCAGTTGCAGATTAGTGGGTTTTGCAGGTGGTTTCAGAAGGGTACAGGATTCCCTTTAAATAACTTCCTCCTTACAGAGTCTTCCAATTCAGAAACCCCGTGGGCATGGAAAAGCTGCATCTTTTCAACAAGGCAGTTCAGGCTCTCTTGGACAAGGGAGTCCTGATTTCAGTTCCTCCTTAAGAGAGAGGTTTAGGTTTTTATTCAAACCTATTAGTGGTGGCCAAGAGGGACGGCAGCAGTCCGCCTAGCTTGGACCTCAAGGATCTCCATTCTTTTGTGGAGACTGCACCCTTCAAGTTGGAGTTCTTGTGCTCTGTCATCGCAGCTGTGTATCCAGGATAATTTTTGGCCTGTCTAGATCTACAGGATGCTTACTTGCATGCCCCGATTTATCAGGAAAGTCTTAAGTGCCTCCGTTTCACCTGCAACTTGGGGCACTTCCAGTTCGCCGCTCTGCCCTTTAGGTTTACCTCAGCTCCTCGGGTATTTACCAGGGTCTTGGGAGCATTAATTGCCTTCCTGCACATCTGGCGGATTCAAGTGACTCCCTATATGGACTACCTTCTGCTGAAGGTTCTGTCCAGGGAAGTCCGGGACCAGCACATCCAGGACTGTACTCAGATTCTCCTCCACTGTGGGTGGATTCTAAACATGGAGGAATCTGCTCCAGTCCCCTTTGAGATCATGGGATTTTTTTTCTGACGGAGGATTCCATCCAGCAAACCATGCATCTGGTCTCCTGAGCTCTGGAGTGGCCCTCAGCTCCGGTCCACAAGTTCTTGACCCTTATAGGCCACATGGGGCCACACGGAGCCAGTTCCTTACTCCATGGCTCACACCAGGGAGCTCCATAGAGTCACTGTCTGCGCTTGGCACGGGAATCCGGACCTCTTGGATTTCAGAGTGTCTCTCTGTGCGGAGGTCAGGCAGGACCTGCTCTGGTGGCTGGACAGGTCCAACCTGGAGAAGGGCAAACCCTTTGTGATTCAGGATTGGACCTTTGTGACGACAGACGCCTTCCTGGGTCACCTGATGGTTCAGGGCATATGGACTGTGGAGGAGACACTACATTCCATCGATGTTCTGGTACTCTGGTGTATTAGTCGTCTCCACTGTGGGGCTGTTCAGTTTACATCCAGTCAGACAACACCATGGCGGTGGCGTACATCAACAAGCAAGGAGGCACAAAAAACGCTTCTGCTTGGTCCGAGGTCAAGTCTATCTTGACCTGGGCAGAAGATCACGTTCCGGCCATTTCCGCTGTGCACATTCCAGGGGTAGACAACATCCTAGCGAACTTTCTCAGCTGCCAACAGGTGGACCCAGGAAAGTGGAAGCTCCACCCAGATGTTTTTGACCTGTTGAGGCCTTCCTCAGATAGACCTGATGGCCACCAGGGACAACAAGAAGGTTTAGCTGTTTTGCTCCTGTTGAAGGGACCCTCTGATGTTTCTGAGGAAGATTCTGATAGACGGTCCAATGGTCATAATGATTGCCCCTTACTGGACCAGGAGGCCTTAATTCCCAGAACTTGTGGCCCTCTCCACTCGGAATCCATTTCTGCTTCCTCTCAGACCGGATCTCCTCATTCAGGGTTATCTGTGGAAGGATGATATGGAGGGCATAGCTTTGACAACATGGCTGTTGAAGCCTCCATCTTAAAGCGGAACTACCACCCCTTCTAAACTTGCCCCCAAATAATTACCCATCTGACGACTAGCTGCTCAATAGTGTTAGTCACCAGAATTATTACTCCGGTGTCTTGCGGCTCCTAGCAATACCTCCTACAAAAGACTGGGACTGACAGCGCAGGCGCACAGACTATACAAAGATGTCTGCGCCTTTTCCTGACTGTCAGTCCCGGGAGTAGTGGGTATTCTCAATAACGCGGTAATCATTCTGGCACCAGATGGGTAATTATTTGGGAGCAAGTTTAGATGGGGTGGTAGTTCCTCTTTAAGGAGGAAAAGGTTTTCTCCTGAAGTGATTTCCACTATGATCCAGGCTAGGAAACCTGTATCTTCCAAAGCTTACTACAGAATCTGGTCTATTTTTTTAGTCTTGGTGTGTAGACAGGCACCTGACCTCACAGATGTTTGATCTTCCGGTGATCCTGTCCTTCTTTAAGGATGGTCTGGACAAAGGGCTTAGTCCTAGCTCCTTGAAGGTTCAGACTTCAGCTCTCTGTTTTTTCCAGAGACGCATTTCCATCTTGCCAGAAGTCAAGGTCTTCTTTCAGGGTGTCGCTCATGCCTTCCCTGCCTATAAGGCTCCCACTCCCCAGTGGGACCTTAATTTGGTTTTGGGAGACCTGCGGCAGCCTCCCTTTGAGTCCTTGGCTACCATTCCTTTGCTACCATTCATCTGCGTCTTCTGTTGTGGAAGATGGCCTTTCTTCTGGCTGTGGTCCCTGTCAGCAGAATTGCTAACTTGCAGACCTTGTCCTGCAAACCTCCTTTCCTGGTGTTTCGTAAGGATAAGGCAGTTATTTGTACCTCCAGGAGTTCCTTCCTAAGGTGGTATCTGAGTTTCACATCAATCAGGAGATTGTTGTGCCTTTCTTTTGTACTGACCCCAAATCTGAAAAGTAGAGGGATCTCCACTTGTAGGATGTGGTAGTCTGCCTCAAGTTCTATATGCACCATACTGAGTCTGTACGTAAGACTGACGCCTTATTCATCTTCCCTGAGGGTCCTAGGGCAGGTATGTCTCTTAGAGTAAGTCTACCATTCTCGAGGCTTACGAACTCCGAAAAAAGTGTTCCTTTCCGCATTACAGTGCACTCCACCAGGTGTGTTGGAGCCTCCTGGGCCTACAAAAATCAGGCCTCATCTTGCAAGGTGGCCACTTGGTCTTCTGTGCACACTTTTTCGAAACACTATCATGCTGATGTTCTGGCTTTGGCTGAAGCCAGTTTTGGCAGGAAAGTCCTGTAGGCAGTTCTGCCTGTTTACAACCATTTAATTCCTGTGCTTTACCGTTCTTTAACTGTTTGAGCCCGGCTGGCTTTTGTTCTTGTGTGCTGTGATATTGTTATTCAGTGTCTGTTCACGCATAGTTATGTTTGGGATGTTCCTTGTCCTGGATAGTCCTTGGGAACTCTGGTATCATGGGGACCAGCACTTGGTTCTTTCCTTCTCTTCCCACCCTGGGAACTTAATGTTGGTACATAACCATGGTACCTGTATGTCATATTGGACAACAGAGAAAAGAGGATTTTAGTCTTACCTGTTAAATCCTTTTCTCTTAGTCCATATGACATACAGGTGTCCCACCTAGTGAAAGGCACCAAGCTTGGTCTCACTTAGCTGGACGTGGGAGTCCGCTTGGATCTGCTACTCATAGGAGTTTTCCTTTCTTCTTTCTTGATGTCCTACTTAGTAGACTTGTCTCAAGTCTAACTTGGGCGGGGCTAGTGGGATAGCCTGATAAGGAGGAGGGGAGCCTCCACCCACATCTTCTTTTAGAAATGTTCCAGCCTACAGGGAGTAGCTGTCACCTCCCCATGATACCTGTATGTCATATGGACTAAGAGAAAATAATTTAACAGGTAAGACTAAAATCCTCTTATATGACTGTGACTAATTTAAGGTGTAAGTAGCTATTGATGTAGGTTAGTGTGAATTAGCGAAACGTCTAGATTCCCAAAAGACCTGGGACTTGGTCTGGCCTTAATGCATTATGCGGATAGCAAAAGAGGAACAATCTTGGAATAAACCAAATGTGCCATAGGAGAGCAATCAAAATATCACTAGATTCCCATTCATTTAATTAGGGCTATAAACGTCTTAAGTACTGGAGAGCAATGTATTGAATCCTTCCTAGCAGTCAATGGTTTAACCCTTTGAATGCCAGAAATGTATCCAGTGCATTGCATTGTAATGCATTGGATACCTCACTGGCACTCAAAGGGTTAAAGGTGCCATTTAAATCAATGGTAATTTTTATTTCTTACCTACGCAACAGTGGTTTACCCAAGAACTTTGCTTTCTGCATAAGGCCCTCTTAGTGCACTGTACAGTCCAACTGTAGCATTACTAGTATGGAGATTAGCAACTGTATCATTATTGCCCCCCCAGCTGACTGCAAGATCCAGACTTTAACCCTTCGAGTGCCAGAGGGGTATGCAATGCATTGCTTTGAAATGTGTTGTGCACACCTCTGGCACTTAAAGGGTTAAGCACGGTACACCAGCCAGTACCTAACAACACCCCTGGTGTGAATGCAGCTATGCCCTGTAGGTTTTAAAGTTAATAATGCTGTTTTCCTTCTCACAGGGAAGAAAGCTATTTCAGAGGCTGGACATATCCGAGAAATTAAAATTAATACTTACATTAGGTATGTAACACTGTCAAATGTCCTCCTACTCACGTCAAGAAGCAAAGCGAACAAAAGAACATTCAAGTACATAATCGCAGGTGTTTTTTTAAAAGATACTTTTGAAAAAAGACTCAACCTTCTTGCATTGTTTAATACAGTAAGACGTGAAGAAAATGTAATTATGTCTGGAAATTGTAATCTTAACGGCAGGGTTGTCATACCTACTTTGCCTTTTCTGCAATATAATGACACCAGTGAATTATGCTTCACCATTATATAGTACTTTTATTTCTGTTTGTCTTATGTTATGGCTTAAAGTGGACTTAGCATTCTTAGGTAAATGAAATTCATTTTAAAAAGGAATAAAAAACTGCATAAATGTTCTAATCAGATTCTGAAAAATTTTTTTTTGAGAATGTAAATTTTTTTTCTTAAATATTCTACTTTTTGCTAACACTTTATTCTAATTTTTGTCCAAGGACATTATTACCTCCCACTGTGCTTTGGATCGATATAAGAGGTGTTTCCACTTTCACAGTGGCCAATAATTTTTGCCCAGCACATACATTAAACAGCATACAATGCCAGGCATTTGTGTAAAGTGAGACATTGTGCCACCATACACACATTCTTTATTGGAGTGTTGCACAATCCATTGCACTATGCCCTGGTGGTGTAACAAAAATAAATGCTGGTATTGTGGAATCCCTAAAAGATTGTAGCTGGTGAGATGGCTCAGTTGATTAATACACCAGCTGTAGAAACTGTTCAAACTACAAGGTTGCAGGTTCTAGTCCTGGCAAGGTCAGCTCAGCCTTTCAGCCTTCTGAGGTAGATAAAATGAGTCCAGGACATACTTGAAAACTAGAGACAATCTCAACGTATTCTTCCTGGTAAAATATTTCCAGCAAAAAAAAAAAAAAAGAAAGAAATGGAGTTGCTTGACACAGGATGTGCAAAAGGGATGCCTTGACTGGTGAAGCTTTTGCGACATTAACTACTTCTCTCCATTAGGTAGCCAGTGTGATGGTGGTGGGTAAAATAAAGTATGTAATCTTTGGAACTCCACTATTACCCCACATACCTCATTATAACCAGTGGTATTTAACCTCCCCTTTTGCACTTGCCCGTCCAGACAGTGGTTTGAATTAAAAATTAGTGTGTGCTTATAGGGCATTATATCTTACTTAAAGAGGTGGGTCTGATAGGGTGGGGGAATTTAAAATAAATTTTGGGGGTCTCCCAAAAATCCTTAAACTATTTTAAGTTTTCAGCAGGCTGTTTCCCTACCTAGGTTGATCACTCAATATGGGCAGGGTTGATGGTCCAAAGTTGTTAAAGTGTGTACATTCTTTTAAGTGACAATGGTGTTGCATTTCCCACTACACTGTGGCTCAGACTTCTTTAGTTTAAACATGGGAAAACATTCTGAACATAAAATGAAAAAAAAGTAAATTGCTTAAATGGCAATGAGTTAAAAAAAAAAAAAAAATCATGACTTGTCCAATAACCTTGAGATCATCAAAACCAGTGATTCTCATTTCACCAATGAAAATAAAGTCCGTACCAACAGCTTGTTAAAAAGAAAAAAACAAAACAAACAAAAAAAAAAAACACTTCACACATTGGCTCAATGACCTATGCCTGCTGAGCTCCATTGACTTTGTAGGGGAATTTCTAAAGTTCTCCAGCAGACATCCGCATGTTCTAACCTGTGATTGGCTGAGATGAAACAAGCAGGATAGGTCTTGGCCCGTAATAACAAGGTACCCAGCAGTGGTCTTCACCATTTCACTCCTCCTTCAATGTATGACATAGACTCTGCAGTCTAGGTAAAAAAAATCATCAAACTTAATGCAGATGTGCACTTTTATGATGAAATCAATTACTGTTTCATGGGTTTGGTATTATCACCAATAAAACATTTTGTAATTATATGGAGTGAAAAGCATAGCTATAAATAATAATAATTTTTTACAGTCTAAAATAGCAACTGTCTGACTACAGTTAATTATTTATTGGCAATGTCCTATTCATAGAGGGCCAAAATTACAAAAAAAATCTATTAACCATGAATTGCTGAAAAACACACACACAGGCAGACATTCAGTGGTCCTTATATATAAAGCAAATTAGTCGCCAAACCTACTGCAATATAGTGGAGAAATAACAATTCTCTCAATTCCCATTTAAAGGGTTAGTAATGTCTTTTAGAAATAAAAAGTAATATTGTAGATATTGAAAAAATAAATCCAATGAGGCCAGTCCGAGATGTAAGGTGATACATTCCCCCCTCACTGATATCAGCTGTAAAGCTTATAGCAGCAGATCTGTGTCGGCCAACTCGAGGCAGCTCTTCAGCAGAGCCGAAATACCGCGATCTACAAAGAAATACTTCTTTGGAACGGTCTACAAAGTGTGCCTGGTTTGCAAGCACACTTTGTAGACCGTTCCAGTGAAGTATTTCTTTGTAGATTGCGGTATCTCGGGTCTGCTGAAGAGCAGCCTGCCAGTCCTGGGACCAGGATCAGCTTCTGTCAGCTAGATGCTAACATCAATGAAAGGGGAGGGAGGGGGAACTTTATCACCTTATATCTCTCAAACCTTTATGGTTTGAGAGATCAGAGTGGCATAAATGGACTTATTTTTTGAATAGCTACAATTTTACATTACATTACTAACCCTTTAAATTGGTCTTTTACAGGTCTCTACCAAATTTTGGAGCAATGTTTTAAATACCTTTCTAGCATTCAAGGGTTTAAATGCCACATTTAAATCAATGGGATGTTCCGTAGTACCAGTTTGTGCTCCAAAATTGTTCTGCTTTTTATCTCTATATTTAAGGCCCAATGCTTTAACATTAGACCATGCTGTTTAGGAGAGTGTGTGTCCCTTTAAGATATTTAAAAATGCATGTACTTTGCAGAAGGCTGGGGTTGTCACTTTTTTGAACTTAAAGGGATAGTAATACTTCGTTTTAACTTTATTTTGTTGTGTAGGCATTAAAAAACATGAAGAATGATATAAGTCTTATGTCTGAAACCTTTATGGTTTAAGAGATATTCACAAGCAAAGTTTTACCCTCCCGCCCCTTTTTCCTAGTGTAAGCCATCTCTTCTCAGATGTGAATCTAGTTGTAAGACCAGACAGATAACAGCAGGGGACAATCTTCTTTGTATGAAAAGAATGAACGCTCTTCCCCCCTTGACAAGCTTTTCAGCTTTTTCCCTTATCTTAATTGAAGATTGTCCCTCTCTGCAGTCTACCTGGGCACCTCCCTTCTGATCTGGCTGAAGGGGGGGGGATACTTTGCTTGTGAATATCTCTTAAACCATAAAGGTTTGAGAGATAAGACTTATCTCGTTCTTCATGTTTTTTTAATGCCTACAAAATAAAATAAAGATAAAACGAAGTATTACTATCCATTTAACTATTTCTGGTTAATAGGGTTATACTCTTCTCTATGGGCTGTTTCCTTAGGCTCTGGTGGCACCTGATGAAGCATATGTGGATTGATTACTGGCCCTAGTGGGTTAATCATAATGTTTACTCAAGTAATTACTTTGATTGGGACTAGTCCAGGAGAGGAAATTTGCCCTGCATGTAGCTGCTGAGGGTTGGGTTTGAGAATCAAGTGTCAAAGACATCAGGAAGTGAGGAAAATGGCTTCATCAAGCCTTCTGGCAACTGTTAAATTTATATTTGTGAATAGTTCAAAGTGCTCTTTTTATGATAGTAAGTTGTATGGTAGAATCAGTGTCCCTTTAAACTCTTTCTTCTTTACATTTTTAGTAAATTATCTTTGTGTGGATGCAGTTGTTTTACTCCATTTTCTTTTTTTTTTTTCTTTTTTCGTATTTAGTTTTTGACTTTTGTTTTTTTCCTTGCTGTTTCAGGCTGTGTTCATGACATTGTGACTGTGCTTGGAGAAGAACATGGATGTATGGACATAATAAAGGTGTGTGAATTGTTCTGTTATTCCCAACTGTAACCAATGTTTGTTTCAGCTATTTTAGAAGGTGATTGATTTGAAGATTCTCATAAAGCATCATCAATGTAAATGTGAAAGTTTTATGTTATGAAATATTAAGTGTTATATAAAATTACTTGTGACTGAAACAAATTAGCATAGAGTAAGGGTTTTCCTTATGTGGTAATGTATTGGATGGACAGTTGCTAAATCCCATTGTTTTAGTGCAAGGCTAAGTGATTTGACTTACAGATCAAGTAGGTGATATTGTACTTTTTTCGAGCCCAGACTGGTACAAAATCATATTAAGATATTTTATTGTACAGATCCAATTTTGTGATGTGCGGAAAGCTCTTTGTGCACCTAAATGAGTGCACAATTGAGAGATACTATGTCCCTAATTATAGCCAATAGGCATGTGGATAGGCTTGTTCAAACTGGAAATGTTAAATCCATATTTAACACTGCTCTTGTCACCAGTGCCTTTGAACACATTTCTTCCTTTTCCCACTGGAGATTTTGCCGCATATGAACACTGCCTAAGGGACTATGCTGCAACACAACTTTGCTCATGCTTTGAAATCAATGAAGTTGAGCACCGCTGACTGTATGGAGACTGGTGGTTGTGATTAAAGTTATTAAATTTATTAATGTTAAAAAAAAATTACATTGATCTCTGTCAGAGGCCTAAGGTTATGTTTGTGTAGGTGATTTTGGCACACCAGGATATAGCCATGTTAGTAAACCTACATTAGATTGCATCGGACTGTTCACATAGAAGACAATTTCAGGCCTTTGCAAAAGCAAGGGGAATGGCTCCAGTAAATTCACCATTTTCCATTCCAGTCTGGATTATCATAGCATACTTTTAGGAGGGCCATGAATGTTGTGGAGGACAGTTGGTAATACTTAAAGAGTTGCACTTGGCACATTTTTCCAGGACTTAAAAAATGTATGGATATTGGTGTGTAATTTGATACCACATTTTTATCCCCACTTTTGTGGATAGGCAGTAATCTAGCCACAAGTAAAGTCTCCAAAAACCAACAACTCGCTTTTCTTGTTTTGAGTGGCAGTCTCATTGAGGAGATGAGCTATGTCCAAAAGGGACTGTGTCCCGGGGTATTAGGTGCTCAGTAAATGCCAGCAATTATGATTTTATTTTGAGAATGGAAGAATAATTTTGCAAGCAATGTATTTATATGTGTGTATATGATTATGCCTCCTCCTCACTTTGCTCAGTCTTTCCTAAAGCATCTTTACTTAATGTTTGTAAAGTCCTTTTTATTTTTCTCTCATATGTCTGTCCAGTACAGCATACTGCATCTTTCCTGAAATCTGAGATTTACTGGGGAGCTTCAGCACAGAGGGGTCTGCATGGCAGTCTCTACTGCAGCCGACTCATCTGTACTAACCGCTACAGTGTATATATTTTATGTTTATAATATTGACGGAGAACACCTTTCTCCATTGTATATTATCGGCAGGATCCTGTGTAACGATTTTACAAGCATCTATATAGAGCTTTTTTACACATCTACATTGTTTTATTTGATTGTATAGAAATAAAAGATGTTACTTTTTTATTGATACTTTTTTATTGATACTTTCTATCAAGTTTGAACTCTTTTTGATACATATTGTTTTACTATATTACCACTACACTTAGATCTCTGGTGCGCTGTTCCCCTATCCTCTTTTATCTTTTCACATATGCAATAGACAACATGAGGCCCTCCGGCCATTGAAGATTACAATTCCCATGATAGGGGGGTCCGATGGTTAGGAAGGGATCCTGTATACTTTTTTGGAAGCAGTATCATTACGCCTTCAGCTGAAAGTACTGCAGAACTAGCACAAAAATACTTAGTTCTTCACAATCACATATAGTTGTTACCAGCAAAACGACAATCACTCAATTGTACATACGTTTACAAAGTTCTGTAAAGCTTGTTTCTGCTTACCCCCTTTATGGACACAAAATTATTTGAAGCCGCAGTTGTTTACATGATTGTTTTTTTCCCTCCCTGATTTTTGGGACTGCTATGAGATATCTCCATTGGATACAAAGGAAAAGGGGATTTTTATACTTCCAATAAATAATTTTCTCTTGGTGTATTGAGGGACATAGAGCTTCTAACCTGAGAACAGCTTTCACTCTTTTAGTGGTTGGGTGGTTTAAAGGGATAGTAATACTTGCTCTTAACAAACTTTAATATTGTAGATATTAAAAATATAAATTTAATGATGTATGTGTTGTCTCTCAAACATGTATAGTTTGAGAGATATAAGCTTTTAAAGTTCCCCCCTCCAGCCCCTTTCACATACTCTAACTGACAGCATGAGATTGTGGCCGTGCGACTGGACAGCGGCTCTTCAGAAGAAATAAATAATTAATTGAAACGGTCTACAAAATGTGTTTGCAAACCAGGCACACTTTGTAGACCATTCTAATTAAGTATTTATTTTTAGATATTGCTATTTTGGCTCTGCTGAAAAGCCGCTGGCCAGTCCCAGGCCCAGGATCTCATGCTGTCAGCTAGACAAAGGGAAGAGAAGGGGGAACTTTAAAACATATCCTTCAAACTTATATCTGTCAAACTATACATGTTTGAGAGACCACTCATACATCATTGAATTATATTTTTAATATCTGCAATATTAATGTTTAAGAGATGCATTACTAACCCTTTAAGGATTCCCTGTATCGGTTATTTTACCTTCCTAATATGTACCTTATATGTAAACTGACCACTCGAGGGTGCATGGGGTTAAAGTAAGACAGAGAAGAGAGACAGGCGTGTCCTGCCTCCTTGTGGAGCAAACATTACCTTATGTTCCCTGTGTTCCCAATGGAGAAAGAGGAAAAGATTCATCCATAAGTATAAAAAAAACCCTTATTTCATCCCTTGGATGCAGTACACGGGAGGGTATGCGTACAAGGTGTTACCCATATTTGATCCCTTGGCAGGATAGCTGGGCACAGTGCAAAATGATATCCATTTTTAACCTATTTGGTGTAAAGACATCCTATGCATTGGCGATGTTTCTAGCATCCAAGGTGTTAAGCCTATACTTACCATAATAATACACACACACAAAATTGTGTTTGGACAGTTTATTTTAATAACTTCCAATATTTTATCAGATTATTAGTAGGGATAATTTATTTGAACAATTGTTGGTATATTTATGTCTACTACCACCACTTTAATTGTGTCTTGCAGAGTCTTCCGGAATGGGCCTTAATCTTGCTGAGAAGATGCCTCACATTCCATCCAACAAAAAGGTAATGTTCACTGTGATGTCACCTCTGCTGAGGAAGTAAATAATTATTAATAAAAATAATAAAGGCTAGGCAGTATGACTTTAAATGTTTCTCTTCATATACTGTGTTTGTTTGAAAAGGAGCATTACACCTTTTTTTTAATTAAAAAAAAAAAAAAAACTGTTACCAGGCTTTTCCTGCTATGTAAAACCGCACTGCGCCTGCTGGGAGATGGTTTATTCTAAAGTTATAACAGTTCAGACTGTCACTAAGCGATAAAGTTACTATCACATTCTATGGGGAACTGCAGTCAGTGACTCATCTATACTCTAGAATGCAATAAAATAACATATATAAATCTTCAACAAAACGTAACGTTATTAGTAAAGTATGACTAATTCTTCACACTTTCTGTAAAGCTGTCAATATTACAACATGGATTTTTAAAAACCGCTATATACTTACCGTTATACTTTCTTTAACTCTCTGAGGATCAGTGGGGTGCATAACACATTTGAGGACCAGAGGGGTGGTCCTCAAAGGGTTAATGTTTGTGACCATAAGGACAAGGGGTGCGAATCTGGAGCAAACGGACTGTACACAAATGAAAATTCTTATTGCTTTAAGTGATGTTCTTAACCCTTTGAATGCTAGATGTCTCCAGCACATTGCAAAAGCATCCAAGGGGTGAAAGCCTCATTACAATTAATAGGAATTTGTGGAATTTCAGTCTGTTCCCTATTTGTGCAGCTTCTCCCTAGTACAGTCTGAGGGCCTTATGTTCAAAAGAAAAGTGGGGAAATTTGGGGAAAACTATGTGCACTATAGGGGGAGAACTAAAAATTCCCCAAATTCCCATGCAATGCTTTGGAAGACTCTCTAGCATTCATGAGGGCTAAAATCCGCATTTAAAGCGGAACTGCCACCCAACACAATCTTTAGCTTCACTAAGCCGGGTCTAGGAGGCGTTGCTTGGAGCCATTTGGCTCCGGCTGGGACTGACAGCGCAGGCGCGCGGACGTCACAATGCAAGATGTCCTCGCTCCGTCCTGCCTGTCACCCATTGAAGGAAGCAGAAATCTGTTAAATAAGGTAATTATTCTGGCGACTAGCGCTACTAAGCAGCTAGTCGCCAGATGGGGACTTAGTGAAGCTAAAGATTGTGTCGGGTGGTAGTTCCACTTTAAATCAATGGTAATTTTAGTTCTCCCCTATAGTGCAAATGGGTTCCCCCAGAATTCCTCACTTTTGAACATACGGCCTGTGTTTTCCTATTGGTTCCAAGCTGTGTTTTCTCTATTGTTTCCAGTATGGAGTTATGAATAGCAAAAGAAAAATCTATTGCTGTATTCTATTGCAAGTGCTAAATGTTAACACCTGTTTTATCAAACATTTTCCTATTGAAGTCTGTGAGGAAAACTGGAGAAAAACGCAGTGATAAAATTAGCACCTGTAATAGAATTGAGCGCTTTATGTTTACCATTATTTTTGTATGGGAGTTCTTCTGACAATCCTTTCAGTGCCAGAGAGGTATGCAGTATATTTCTTTGCAATGCGTTGAGTACCCCTCTGGAACTCAAAGGGTTAAGAATGTCAAATGTCTCCCTCAATCAAGGCATTAAAGGGATAGTAATACGTAATATGTAAAGAATATATATATTGTAGTGTTTATGCCCCTGAGTAAAACAAGGGAACTCCCACAGCGGAATGGTGTTTTATTCAAAAGTTATTACAGCTCATATTTGAATTTTTTTAGGTGCAATATCACAGTGGCCTGAAATTGTACAGTGGCACTGTTGTTACACCATCCTATGGACAGCTCTGGTCCGTATACCATAAATCTCCATAGGATGGTGTAGCAACAGCGCCACTGTACAGTTTCAGGCCACTGTGATATTGCACCTAAAAAAATTAAACTTTGAGCTGTAACAACTTTTGAATAAAACACCTTTCAGCATTGGGAGTACCCTTGTTTTACTCAGGGGGATAAACCCTACAACATATATATATATATTTTTTTTTACATTTTAAGTAATACTATCCCTTTAAAGATGGTTTGTTTTTTTTACTTTGAAACCATTGACCGTTTAAGTACCACAAGGGTGTGCAATGTATTGATAAGGATGTGTGTTATTATTTGACAGAAAATCTTTTTAGTGAAGAAGAAATGATCATGGCAAAAATAGTTGCAGTAATAATAAGAGTACGCCATTAAATTAATAGGATGAAAACCATTGTCCTATGTTGCTTCCTAAATCTTAATTTTGCTGCTTCAGATCTAAGTGATATTATACTTCAGTGCCCCCTGCAGGACTGTTTTTCCTTTCATGCAAATCCAGAGTGTGGTAAAGTCCTTCTGGGGCCCCAAGTAGGTAATTATGGGGAGAATGTGGAGCAATTGCATTGTAGGGAACAAATAACAATTGTTTAACTCCCACTGATTTGAATTACCTAGCAGACCTTTTTAGCATTACAGAGGTTAAAGGAATAGTAATACTTAAAAAGTAAAAAAAAATATCTTGTAGGGTTTATTCCCCTGAGTAAAACAAGGGAACTCCCACTGCTGAAAGGTGTTTAATTCAAAAGTTATTAATTTTCAAAGTTGAATTTTTTAGGTGCAATATCACAGTGGCCTGAAATTGTACAGTGGGGCTGTTGCTACACGATCCTATGGACAGCTCTGGTCAATTGACCATAAATCTCCATAGGATGGTGTAGCAACAGCGCCACTGTACAATTTCAGGCCACTGTGATATTGCACCTAAAAAATTCAACTTTGAAAATTAATAACTTTTGAATGAAATACCTTTCAGCAGTGGGAGTACTCTTGTTTTACTCAGGGGGATAAACCCTACAACATATTTTTTTTTACATTTTAAGTATTACTATCCCTTTAAAATCCCCATTTACATTAGTGAACAGCTTTATTTTTTTTTTTTTTGTCCCCGTGGAGCAGTTGGTTTGCCCCAGAAGTGAATTCACATTTCTTTTGTGCATATGGCTCTTGGAGTCTTAAAACAAACTTAGACCCTGTGACGTGTTTTTCTGTTTCTGTGTAGGCCCACTGCTGCTGACCTGCTTGCTGACAGTGTGTTCAGTGAAGTGTCTTCATTGTACAAACCCTTCCGCACTCCTGTCAGTCTTTTCTCAACCACTCTAAGATGTGCTGATTTAATCCTGCCGGAAGATATCAGTCTCCTGTGTCAAGGTATAATAGGGCTTATGTAAGGCCTCTAAGTGCTGTTACAAATCATATGTGGCCATTTCCAGGCATAAAGTGGGTTTCGCCATTTGTGTGTCAAATAGACTCAATGTGGCACAGGTACCATAAACTTGTAAATAAGGGTAGGCAGATCATGCCATGTTGATGACATGGTACCATTTTTATCTGACGTAATATGAGAACGGTGGGGAAGTACGCCATTAAAGGGGAACTTCACCCCTGTACAATTCTGCCTTCGTGTGATCTGCATATAGCGATAACCTGTAATTTTTGTTTTTTTGTTATACAATGCAGCATTGGTGAAATTTACATTTTAAAAATGCCTTGCTTCAGGACAGTCTGCGGTTACAGCTCTGCACCGCAGTCTTTCAGTCTTCTTCTGTTCCCTCCCCAAGTATTGTCATGTTCCAACCTCCTCCGATGATGGAGGATTTCTCCATGTAAGCTGGTTGGAAAGCGACAAAACTTCAGGAGGGAACAGGTGAAGATTGACAGGCTGCAGTACAGAGCTGTAACCGCAGTCTATCCTGAAGTAAGGCCCCGGCTCACTTTTAAAAATGTAAATTTCGTCGTAGTGTGCATTGTCTAAAAAAAACCCCCACAAAAACCCCAACAATTACAGGTTATCGCTATATGAAGATCACACGGATACAAACTTGTATAGGGGTGATAGTTCCCCTTTAAATGCCACAAGCAGGTCAATACACAATTACAGTAATTGATGGTGTATTGCCCTGCTTGTCTCAAGTAATGATATATTGCTTTCTGGGCTCCTATGCTATATAATAATTTGCTAGGATGTTTGTCAGAAGCCGTCATTCGCAGTAGAGACTGCCTGAACGCACAGAATGTTGGGAGCACAGAATGCTGGGAGTTCTGTGCTGGGATCACAGAATGCTGGGAGTTCTGTGCTGGGAGCATTCTGTGCTTTCGGGCAGTATCTACAGTGCATGACTGCGTTGGCAGCAGGACGCAGAGCAGGACCGGCCTCTTAACCCTTTGAGTGCCAGAGGGGTACGCAATGCATTGCGTACCCCTTTGGCACTCAAAGGGTTAATATCACCTTGACCTTGGCCTGTGTACACAGGCTTTTACGCTAGTAATGGTATATTGCCCTTTTGGCGCGATGCAAGAAACGCGCACCTGCTAAAGGCATTTTTGTGTGAAGATAGATTTTGCACATGTTCTAATCCAGGAAGCTGAATACCGAACACTTCTTGAATTGCGCATAAAAAAGTAATTTTTACGACAACACTATACCGACGTATAAATCTGTTCACAATAGCGCTTCCTGCATTAGGCGCATTCGCTATTCCACTCACACAGATTCGTTAACCCCTTAACGACCCTTGACGTACCAGGACCGTCAAGGGTAAATTTGCTTTAAGGACGCCGCCGTGCACGCTGCTACCATTCAATCCAGGCTGAGACTGAGCGGTCCACTACCGGACTGTTCAGTCTCAGCCTCCGTCGGTTGTGCCAGGTCATGTGATCGCTGCGTCAGCGATCACATGTACCGGCATTCTAAAACAATGAATGAGGCAGTGCTACTTACTGCCTCTAGTGTCTCCTCTCTGCCAATGCGTCCCTTACATCAAAGTAAGGGACAGAGAAGCAGGGAGGAGACACCTAGTGGAAATAAAAAATACAGCAGCTGGGGGTGTTAACCCCTTCACTGCTGGTGCAGGAGGATGGCTAGATGCAGGTCAATTTCTGACATGCTAAATACACTTTTTTTTTTTTTTTTTTTTTTTTAAATAAAAACAACACACTTTTTTTTTTACAAATAAAATATTTTATTAAAAAAAAAAAAAAAAATCTCAAGAAACAAAATTGGAAGTGTGATTGTTGTGGAGTCATGTAATACACTTACACACACCGCCAAATGTAATGAACAAAAAAGTGGGAAAATAGGGTGGGAAAAAGGGACATGGGGATTTTCACCCAGGGGGGACAGTGGCCACTTTAAACTGCGCATTTTGTAGGTATGACTGACTAGTCATACCTTTCATGCAGTCTCCATAAAAATTTAACCCTTTGCGCCCAATTGATCCCAAGAGAAAAAACAAAAATGGTGGGTTTTTTACATTTTTTACCTTTTTCTTTAATTTTAATAAAGTAAATGGTGGGTTATCCATATAAGTGGGGTATCAAAGGAAAGCCCTATTTGTTTGTAAAAAAACAGTATATCATTTATGGGGGCGGAATAAAAGCCTAAGAGGGAAAACACTGTTGAACAAAGACATAGTCAAAAAGGTCAGAATTGCTCCGGTCCTTAAGTCAAATCCACCTCTGATTTTCCCGGTCCTTAAGGGGTTAATCCTGGCCACGCTCACAAAAAAAATATATATGCTCAGCTGTTCTCTAATCTTGTTTTTTCATGCACAATTCAACAAAATCATGCTCAAACCTATTCCCTAGTGGTTTTCACACGGGAAATGACAATGGCGCACGTTTCTTGCATTCCGCCATTTATATCTTATCTTAGTATCCTGCTGTCTCATGTATCTTGTATATTGCTGTAAATGATGGGATATAACTTGCCTGGCCAAAATCCAGTCACATTCTTGTATCTCTTTGAATGCAAGGGGAATGCTCCATAATACATTTTGTACTCTCAAGTCACACTCAAAGGGTTATGTTGGGCTTCAGATGGAATTAGATTTTAGGGCCAAATGCATCAAGAAAAAGCAACTCTGGGCCAAACCAACCGTTTAATAGGGTAAAAAAATACAATTTCTTATTGATTTAAATTGGACTTTTTTCCTCTTGAATAAAACCTGCCATTTAACCCATTGCATGCCAGAGGGCTAT
Organism: Rhinophrynus dorsalis; assembly: GCA_037306005.1. Classification (NCBI taxonomy): domain Eukaryota; kingdom Metazoa; phylum Chordata; class Amphibia; order Anura; family Rhinophrynidae; genus Rhinophrynus; species Rhinophrynus dorsalis. The sequence goes on from CM074718.1 coordinate 206,724,841, forward strand.
CCAATGTATTGCAGATCAATGCTGTCACGTCTAGTTCACTTCCATCTTTCCATTTTTGTCTCCTCCTGCTCGCTGTCAGGTGGTTTTCTCCTCTGTGGCTCATGATTTTTTTCCTGTAGATATGCTTCCTGTCTTTGAGTATTGGCATTTTCTCCCTGGCTAGTTCACTTCGATTTTGAATCTACTCTGCCTTCCCTCTCCTTTACTATGTTTGTGACTGCACTTCTGCATCATCCTTATTGGTACCTCACTTCTTGGAACATATGCCAGCTCAGCTTGCTATGGAGAACGAAGGCTCTCTAGTCCTCCAACCTCAACATCTGCCAGCTCAGCTTACTGTGGCAAACAAAGGCTCTCCTTTCTGCCAAGCTACTGAGCAGAACATGGCCCTCCAATACTGTTCTGCTGCCTTCTGCTTTGCTGTGTCCCCACACTTCACCAGTCAGTGAAGTATTCATCCTGATAGGTACTCCGGTTCAACTGAGTACTAATTTCCAACATTTCGGTTGGCAACTTTACACGGCCTCAGCAGCAGCAAGAATCCCACTGTGGCTGTCAGCGCACCCTAGCAACGATCTCTAGCTTCGCTCCCCAGCATCTGTATAGTGGGGAATATAGTGTGACTGAAGGACATAGTGCGAAATGTTTTATTTTGCCCTTATGGGGCAGTTGGTTTACTCCAGAATTGTTCCCCTTTATTTGTACATATGGCCCTGATCTGTTTTCCAGGCTTAGTACATGTGCCAAAACAACATTTTAGTGAACGGTCATGGGTTAAGTTTTGAAGAACAAAATTATAAAGTTGGCTGATAATGATCACAATAAATAACTGAATTTTTCCACAGTGTGAAATATCCTTAAATCGTACGCTGCACATAGAACTGCATATAATGGTATCCCATACCCTGCTGCCATTTTTTAGATGAGGACAGTGACTTCCTTGCTGAAAGATCCATTGAAGAAGTATACCATCTGTGGTGCCTGGCAGGAGGCGATCTGGAAAAGGAGCTCATCAGTAAGGGTATTATTAGATCCAAACCACCCATCTGCACCTTACCCAAGTAAGTGGAAGCACTTAACTGATCAGGATTAAAGTGAACCTGTTTACCTTAAGGCAAGTTTAGTTTGCATTACTGAGAATTGAAATCTTCCTAAATATTGTTCTAACAATTTTTCAGTAAAATAAATTGTATTTTTAGAATTCTAATTCATGTACCAGGTCAAACTTACCACTCAGTGTGCTATTAGAAATTACCGTAGTGTATGGGTCCTGCCTGGACTTACCTATCACACAATGTATGGTAATACTGTCCCAGTATGTAAACTAATTAGCATAAAGTGCCACAGACAAATAATGGTTCATTTCTCAAAAATATATATGTTACAAAAAAATGACAAGCACATAAAGGCAGTTTCTGATTCTATTTAATATTAACTAAACTTATCTTAGTGACAGGACTACTGTAAATATATAGGAAATGGGATTAGAAAATTAGATTGTATCTCACTGACTACTTCATAGACTATGCAGAGCATTGTTACAGTGCTGTGTGTAATTAAATTATAAAGTGTAACCCCTGCAACCCCTCAGATCTGGAATCTGGTCAGCGGACGAGAGAAATTGCAACAAGGGGCAATCTTCTGTCAATCAGTAAAAGGAAAACCATGCCCCTCTTCACGAAGGAGGGTAGGTTTTTCCTTATGCTGACAGAAGATTGTCCCTCATTGCAATCCATTAGGACTAGTTGGCTGCTCCGAGGAGAGGCAGCGTTATGTATGTAAAAGGGGCGGGAGTCCGACACTTTTTAATTTAAAGGGGATCTATCACCCCTATACAAATGTGGCTTAAATGTTAGCTTATATAGCAAAGATGTTGATTTCTTTATTACTTTCGGTTTTTAAAACCCTATTTGGCCAAAAATTAATGTTTAAATAGTGCCCTACACTCTACTTCTGGACAGACTGCGGTTACCGGCTCTATACTGCAGTCTGTCACTCTTCCTTTTCTCCCCTCCCTCTATCCATCCTCCTCTGATGACGGAGGCTTTCTGTATGTAAGCTGGAGCACTCTCATTGGCCAGTGATCACTCCAGCTTACAGGCAGAAAGCCTCCGTCATTGGAGGAGGATGAATAGAGGGAGGAGAGCAGAGGCAGAGTGACAGACTGAGGTACAGAGCAAGTAACCGCAGTCTGTCCGGAAGTAGGCTGCAGGGCACTCTTTAAACATTCATTTTTGGAAAAATAGGGTTTTACAAACAGAAAGTAATAAAAGAAATCGATATTCGCTATATAAGCTAACATTTAAGACACTTGTATTGGGGAGATAGATCCCCTTTAATTACACATGAACTAGACAGATTACGCTGCCTTGTTGAAAAAGTTTGATGAATGATCAAAGCGTAATTTTATCAAGAGACATTACTGTCCCTTTAAGGACTCAAAATTGTAATGTGAACAGGATAATATGTATTATAGTCCAAAAAAAGAAAATTCCATAAGTTGACCATCCCTGTTGTAGACAAGTACTTTGAATGCATTTCTAACAGTGGTCCAGTCTCCTCCTAGCTACCATTTTAACATTTTTTTTTCATTTGAAATTTTGGAACTGTGATTATTTTACCTTTTCAACAGCTTGAACAAATATAGTCACATCCCAAATGTTGGCCTAAAGAACTGGCTCACTAATACAGTGTTTATTTATTTATTTTTATTCCAGGCACCCCTAACACGCAATCTAGGATTTTCAGGGAAACCCTAATATATTATAGTTCATTTGTCAAGGCAGTAATGAAGGGGACAAATACAAAAATGTATGGTTATTCGTAGTGGTCACAATAAGAATAACAAAAGTAAACATATTGCAAATAAAATGTCCATAAATATACATTTGAAACTCAACTTTCAACTTTTGTCAAGGTCTTTGTAGGAAAAAAGGGGCATCTTAACTGGATGTCCATGATACACCAAAATGCCACCACACTGTGGTTGAGAAATATTGCACTAGTATCATCTAGTTTATGCCTTTCAGTCAGAGAGAGGACTACAGGGTAGGGTTGAAAAATCAATGCTATGAAATCTAGGATGTAATAATACCTTAAACATCCACAAGGTGGCAATAAACTCTTGGAAATGCTGATAAGAATAACACAAAAGTCAAGTAGTTATGAAAAGAGCTTTAGCCCTCATGAGCTATGTGCAAAATTATATTATTGTAAATGGTTTTCTAAAACAGATATTTTTTTTTTAAATGCTTGCATGCAGTACTCTACATGAGGTGTAACTAGAGATCTGTAGAGTGGCATGACCACCTCCCTTTTTCTGCTAATAGTGTCTCTAACTATGTAAAGCAGCACCCTGCTTCCATTCCCTGCCACTTTGTTACATTGCCTGTCTAGTTTTAAGTAATCAGTCCCTTTAGTCTGTCTTGCTGACAGCACTGTACAATACATAATTTAAAGTATACTCACCCTGAGGTATCCCGGGATGTGGAGAGAGACAGCACTCACCAGATTCATCCACAGAAATTCTTTATTCAATCATCATAGCTTAGGAAGAGACAAATGGGTTTGCTTCCTTAGAGGACCTTCACCAGGCTACGTATACTTATATTATTATCTTTAATGGACATGCATCACTTTTAAGTATAAAGATATAGATTGGTTTTAGTGTGTGCCGTTGGATTTCAACATCACAAGTGTATTATTTTATATTTATGAAGATTAAACCTCAGCTTCCATAGTCTTGTGTATTCCTCTAATTTTCCTAAATCGTTTGACATTTATCTTATTGCCCCAGAATGTCTATCCTGTTGAAGATCTTTGTATCATCAGCAAAAAGGCATACCTACCTTAAAGACCTATTTTTAATATAACTAATAAAAATATAAAAAAGAATGGCCCCCAGTAAAGATCCCTGAGGTACCCAGCTAGTAACACTTCCTCTTTCTGAATATTCTCCATTAACCACAACCCTCTGTTTCCTGTCATTCAGCCACTGCCTTATCCATTTAACTGTTTTTACATACAAACCCAAACACTGCAAAGCAATGCGTTGCATACCCCTCTGGCACTCAAAGGGTTAATACCTCACCTGCTCAGAGAAGTGCACAAGAGAGCTTAGGAGGCTATGCACAAAGGTGCGATAAAGAGAAGACGACTTCTCCGGTGATATCACTTCTCCAGTTTCTATGATATTCTATGGATCCAATGCACTAAGATATCTCCACATCTGGAGATCTTAGCGCATAGGCTCTATAAAATAACACAGAATTTGGAGAAGTGATATCAATGGAGAAGTCATCTTTACTTTATCACCTCTATATCAAGCCTTAGTGTGCCAGAGGGGTACGCAACGCATTGCTTTGCAATGCATTGCGTACCCCTCTGGCAGTCAGAGGGTTCAGTATTTATAAACAACTAGTAGGAGCCCGTGTACAAGGGCCACAGTGCCGTCTGGTTGCGGTGCCTCCGGTCTGATTTAGGTGCGCCCCGCTCTATATCAGCCTCGTCACGGGCAGTCTCTACTGCGCATGACTGCATCGTTACAAACTATTTAGCAAATTATTATATAGGATGAGCAAAGGGGTAAAAGAGAAGCTGAGGTGAACAGAACTCAGCTGATACCTAACTATCTCTAAAATGTTAAGGTGTTGGTCCCCATAGCGTACTTCATCAATTGTGGGGAAAACTAACTGTACCATAGGAGGGAAATGATAATTCCAATTGATTTAGATAAAGCAATGTATTGGAGTGTTCTGTACCAAGCATGCAGTGAGTTAGAAGCCCCATTTTAAATTAAAGGGAATTTACAGAGTTTTCATTCCAGCCCCATAAGGTGCAGTTGGTTTTCTTCGGAATTGCATCTCTTAAGCTTGATGAATACATCCCTGAGTGCACTACTGGTCCCAGAAAAATAACTTCCAAAGCATCCACCATTAAAATGCCCCTCCCATCCTTCCCGCAGGGACGTAGAGCAGCTATTGTAGGTCCACACTTAACACTAAAGAGTGGCAAATCTTTGAACAACCAAGAATAGGTAACTATAAAAGTGCATTATTAAAGGAACATGTAAAACAGGATAGATGTGAAATCACAGTGACCAGTAGTAGATGGCTATAGAGAATAATGATAACATTTGGGATCAAACTACTTTAGTCACTGGAAAGTCTATAATGCATTGTGAAGAATACATTTACTACAGTATCTGTAGTGAGTTTATTTGAAAATTAGTTGTTAACCGTAATTTAAAGGGCATCTATAGTGTGATTATTTGCCTTACCAGCAATGTGCTACCCTGGTAGCAGACCTGCAGATTAACCCTTTGAGTGCCAGAGGGGTAGGCAACGCAAATGCAAAGCACTCAAAGAGTTAAGCCGAGGCTGCCTTGTGTGCCCTGCAGATCAACAGGGAAGCAGACCTGGAGTCTGTGGCTAAGAGCCACAAACGTTCACTTTTCAGCCGTATGGGTCAATTTTCTGACACCACCACTACCCCTATCAATGGCTGTTCGTTGCCATTTTGGGGCTGCATCATCGGATCAGACTCTGTAAAATGTCATAATTGGCATTTAAGTCTAAATTCTTAGAATAAATTTACCAGGCAACCACTGTCACCCAGTCCCCTTTCTTTTTGACTGCGTTCTGCAAATGTATAATATGTAAAGTCAAGTTGTGTATACTTGTTATATATTTTATTTTATATATTTATTTATTCTTCTGTTGTATTACCCCATTGTGTCCCTGACAGCAAGTTCTCTGAATTTCTGTTTCCAGAGAGCATGGTTAGTGATACAATGTAACAACGTCCCAGCAGCACTTAGTGTTCTGTATGCTGTATCTAATAGACTGATGGCAGGCATTTCTGCAGCAAGGATAGTGTTACATTGTACATTATCCCTGCTTTTTCACAGTCCCTGGTAGAGAGCTCTCTGGAAACAGAAACTGGAGAGCTCAGTGTCAGGAACATAAGTATATAATAAATAGAGTGTAGACATTGACTTTTTATATACTGCAAGTGCATAATATATCGAGTCAAAAAGGAGGCTGTCATTTTAATTGAAAGCTTCCCTTTAAGAGAACACTAGTGTTACATAGAGATCAATTTGTATTTCAGATTAACAGTACATGTTGTGTTCAAAAGGTGGTCCCAGTCCTAGATTCACAATGTATTTCCTTTAGAAAATGTTTTTGTATTGTAATGTAATAAGCTGTTTAAAGTACCATATTTGTTTGTGTTCAAGCCTTCTGCTTGAAGACGGTGAAAGCTTTGGTCAAGGAAGAGACAGAAGTTCCCTCTTGGATGACACAACAGTGACCCTATCACTTTGTCAACTTAGAAATGTAAGAAAGTATTTATTTTCAATTCTTTTAATTAGTTATTAAAATATATCCACTTATATGTTTGAGTTTTCTAGAGCTAGATAGTGGATGATGAGGTTATTACTATGAACAGTTAATGAAAATGTTAAGTGCATGTCGGCAGAGCTATGCAACACCTGATCCGGTTCTGCATGTGACACCTGAACAGGATGACAATATGGGAAGAAAATAATCTGCTGTGATACAGAGCCTGTAGTTCCGCCTCATCAGTGAACCAGAAGCAACTATGTGATCCATGACTTATATTTTACTCTCTCTATAGCATTTGGCATACCTCTCCCATCCACTGGAATCCTGTTTGATAAACACTGCCGGGAGGTGGAACATTATTCAAAGTGCTACCCTTCTCAGTTTTAAAAAAGTGGTTAACCCCTTGAGGACCATGGGGTTGTGTAGCTCATTGCAAAGCAATACGTTACACAACACTTTGTTCGTCATGGTATCCTATCAAAATGTTGCCCTCAATTTGGCAACCAACCCAGGGGCGCATGTCATATGTCTCCAGGTTGAAAATAGCGACATAAGAATCTCATCCGCGTGACAAGGGCAACATGCATAATGAAGAAAGTGGAGAAAAAGTCTACCATAAGAAAGAAAGCGGAGAGTGAATTAACTTTTACAAGCAGCAGAAGCAGAGGAGCAAGCGTGACTGTGATGCCCCATCACCGTGATTCCAGGGGCTGTGATGTGTCACTCAAACGGTTAAGCGTCCATTCCATTTTGTCCATTAACCATCTTCATTGCTTGCTCTTCTGCTTCTGCTGCTTGTAAAGGTCAATTCGCTCCTCTGTTTCTATCTTACAGTAGACTTTATCACTTTCTTTACTAGGCATGTAGCCCTTGTCATGCGGGCGAGATTCTTATGTCACCATCTTCAACCTAGCGACATATGAAATGCGCCCCTGGGTTGGACTCCAAATTGAAGGCAACATTTTGATAGTGAACCATTCATCATGGAGTAAAATAGGGGTATTTCTTTCAGAGCAAGACATAGCTGAAAAGGTATTCATAATGAATGGCTGGATGGAAATCTTACCACTTTAACCCTTTAAGTGCCAGAGGGGTATGGAATGTATTGCAAAGCAATGCATTCTGTACCCCTCTGACACTCAAAAGGTTAAGAATCTTATCCTTTAGCCTTTTCTAAAAGGAATACTAATACTTTTATGCAACAGATGTATAGACAGGCCATTCAGCAGAGATTACAGCACTTTGTATTATCAAATTTAACTCTTTATTAAACTCTCTACCAGGCGGTACTTTTGCTGTTTTTGTCTATGAAGACTGTAGCTGGTTCCACAGGGTCAGCAATAATGTATTTTGCGGTCTGGCTTGCACAGTATGAAACGTCTCTTGGCATTGGGTGTTCCCTCGTTTTACACAAAGTTTCACTTTTTTCACTAAAAGATCATTATTCTTTTAAAGGGATAGTAATACTTTGTTTTAAAAAAATCTCTAAAATTGTAGATATTAATAACAAAATTAGAATAAGCTACTTCCCATGTCTGAAAACATAATAGTTTGTGTGTTTGTAGCATTTAAACTCCCCCCCCTCCCTCCCCTTTCTCATACAGCGGCAGGATCCGGTCATTTGACCAGACGGAGGTTCTTCAAAAGAACCAAAATCGCAACATTTATGAAGAACTATTTCATTGGAACAGTCTACAAAGTTTGCTTGCTAACCAGGAACACTTTGTAGACTGTTCCAATGAAGTATTTCTTCATAAACATGGTGATTTCGGCTCTGCTGAAGAGCCTCCGTCTGGTCAAATGACCGGATCCTGCCGCTGTCAGCTAGTGCGCTGACGTATGAGAAAGGGGAGGGAGGAGAGAAGTTTTAATACTATGATCACAAAAACTGTTATGTTTTGAGACATGGGAAGTAGTTTATTCTAATTCTATTATTAATATCTACAATTTTAGATATTTTTATAACAAAGTATCACTATCCCTTTAAACTGTGTTACAATATACAAGTGGGAAACAACTAATACACCCTGTCATATAGCACAGTCTTCAAAGCATATTCACTTCTTAACCCTTTGAGCGCCAGAGAGGTATCCAACGCATTGCATTGCAATGTGTTGAATACCTCTAGTGCTCAAAGAGTTAACCTCTTGATGGTTAGAAATGCTTTGGAGACCTCTCTCATTCAAGAGGCAAGACAGGCCCATATTTAGTACTGAACTCAAATGATTACCAATTCTCCTCATAGCGGCCAATTAATTTTTCTTTTATGATGTTAAACGACCATCACAAAGAATCATAAAGCAATGTGAAAGAGAACTGATAAAACTGTTCAAACAATTAGCCATACACAAAATCTTAAAAGAAAGGATGATTGCAGCAGAAATGACTGTGTAATGGGCAATTTCACAGGTTTGCAAGCTTACGATGGCTGCAGGTAAAACAAGGTTACCCAATGAAATCAACAGTAAATTAAAAAAAAGTGGTAGAGTTCTGTGGCAAAGCAGTTGCTGGGGAAAATGTCCAAAAATGTTAACTGATTTCAGTGGCTGTCTTCACCCCTTGAATGTTAGAGAAGTTTCCAATGCATTGCTTCACAGGAGGTTAACCCTTTGAGTGCCAAAGGAGTACAGAATGCATTGCAATACATTCCGTACCCCTCTGGCACACACAGGGTTAAAATCCCTATTTTAATCAATGCATTTTTAACCCTCCCCTATAATGCATTTGGTTTACCCCAGAATTCTTCCATCTTTCATTTCAACATGGCTAACATGGATGCAAGAGTCATAGTTCAATAACCATAGTCAGGTTCACCAAGTGCTTTTAACTGTTTAGAGCCCCCCTCCATCACAATAGAGTATTATGTGCAAATTTAGTGACCTGAGAGATTATATTCACTTTAAAAGTTGGAGATTTTGGAACTGTGACACTGTAGTAGTAACATGTTGTTTGGGAAGTCAGGAAGATTGACCTTCTCAGACACCACATTACAAAGACACCAGTCAGTCTGGTAGTAGAAGATCATTCTGCAGACCCTTCAGGAACCTGTGCAGGATCTGGTGAGAGACTCGATAAGTATCTGTATTAATCATTATGCTACCGAGCAAGGATAATGGTAGGCAGGGATGCATGGGCATTTTTTTGGCAAGTTGAGAAATGAGACTTACTATTTTAATTAACAAGTTCCTATCAGACCTTCCTGATACTGTCCTTAGTCACAATACCATTGAATAGCACCATATACTGTGAACTGCGCATATCACTGACATCTGCTGTAGGTTATTTCTGTCTGAATGTACCTTTCTCTGTACTAATTTTCATTTTATTTCTATTTTCAAATGCTTTAGAGATTAAAAGATGTCCCAGGTGAAGCATTTTATCCGTTACTGGGAGAAGAGTGAGTATCCTCCTTATAACATAAAGTCCTAGAATGCGTCGCTCACTGTGTGCCTAACCGCACATTCTTAGTGGGGACTATCAGAACGGGCTGATCTGGAAGGCTGACAGCCTGTCTGTTCTCCTGGCTCCGGGGCAGCAGCGGAGGCGGTTGGGTGACAAACTGTCACCCAGCGCCTCCACTGCTGCCCCGGAGCCGGGAGCACAGACAGGCTGTGAGCCATACGGAGCTCCCCGCTCCAGATCAGCCCATGTATACGGGCTTTGTAACTAGTCTGATTATATTTTCCTGACTGGTTTATTGGCTTTTTTTTTCTTAACCCCATACGTGTTAGGAACATCGCCAACACATTGAAAAGCAAATACTTTGAAGAAGCCTCTAGCAGTCAATGATTTAACCCTTTAAGGAACAGAGCAATGCATTGCAATCCACTCTAGTCCCTTAACCCTTTGGGTGCCATTGCATTGCATACCCCACTGGCAAGCAAAGGATTAAAAGTTAAAACTGTTTAAAAGTCAAGTGGAAGGAAAATGACCCAGTCTTTGACCCTTTAATTGCCAGACAAATGCATTGCTCACCACACTGGCATTAAAGTCTCACCAGATTGTTCTTTTACTGTATGGCATATTGGAGAGAGATATCTCTGGCACCAAAGGGGTTACATTTATTTTAGATTTTTATCGCCTTATATTCTACAGAAAAGTGGAGCAAATCTGGTGCAAACCAACTGCACTATGGGGACAAATAAGCATTCCTGTTGATTTTAAATGGGGGGATTTGAACCCCGTGAATGCTAGACGCCTTTAACATGTTGAGAATCATTGAAGGGATTAAGAGCCTCGTTTAAATCAATGGGACATTGAACCTAGGGCCCATAGAGATGGTGATGATAACGTTTTCAAACAATGACCTACCTGACCTTAAAGGGATAGTAATGATTCACAATAAAAGCAGCTCCAATTAATCTTCATAGTATTTGGGATTTAGAGAGTGTTGTTTCAATGCTGTCAGAGTTGTAGTTCAAGAGTAATTGAATGATAAATTATCCCCCTCCTGCCCCTTTTACTGATGTAACACTGCTCACCTCAGAGCAGCAAGACTGTCCTAATGGATCGCAGAGAGGGACAGTCTTCAATGTGCATAAGAAAAACCTATCAAGGGGGCAGGGTTTTCATTGTTCTCACAGTAAGAAGATTGTCCCTTGCTCTGACCTGTTTGGTCTGTGGACCAGATTACACATCTGAGGGGAGGTGGCTTACACTAGGTAAAAGGGAGGGGGATACTTTATTATTCAATTACTGTAGAACTACAACTCTGACAGTATTGAAATAACACGCTCTATGGCCCAAATACTATGAAGATTATTCGGAGCAGCTTCTTTTTTGTGAAACATTACTGTCACTTTAAGGGAGTAGTAATATCAGTTGCAGGGTTTATCCTGCTGAGCAAACAAGGTTACTCCCACTGCTGAGAGATGTTTTATTCATCAATTATTGTAACTCAGACTTGCATTTGGGTGCAGTACCTCCATGGCCTGAAGTGTTTGGCATCCTATGGACATCTATTGTCAGTGATAATATCCCTCCACAGGCCACTGCAGCATAAGTGCTACTGTAACATTTCAGACCTAGGAGGTACTGTACCCACAAAATGCAGTTTTGAGCTGCAATATTGCTTAAATAAAATATCCCAGTAGTGGGGCTACCCGTGTTTTACTCAGCAACATACATCCCACAATAGAGGTTTCTTCCATAATATATACATTAGTGTCCCTTTAAATTATCCAATAAATATCAGTTCATGTGTTTGTCCCTAGATTATTACAAGAGTCAAAGCTAAACCAAAGCATATTATGGAGTGGATTTTCTAATTACAGACGGATATGGAGAAGCAGCTGTTTATATAAGGAGTTAATGATGCGTTTTTAATTTTGATGCATATTTTTCAGCCAATCAAGCATCCCCCTTTCTGGCAGTAACAATGAGTTGTCTACCTCAGCCACCCTTCCTCTGATCATTCGAGAGAGAGACACAGAGTATCAGCTCAACAGGATTGTTTTATTCGATAGACTGCTGAAAGTAAGGCTTTTTTCCTTTTCTTTTACCCACTTGGTTGCGATATTGTCATTAAGTCGTAAAGCAGTACATTGAAGGCCTCTCTAGCATCCAAGAGGTTAATTTATTTTGCTAAATTATGTTTTGTAGGATTTTGAAAATTGGTTGAATTTAGAGGTCTGGTGTTGGAAATGTCTCTACAATCCAGGAGGTTAAGCTCATTAGTATTAACCCTTTAAGGATCGATGGGAGTACAATGCATTGCTTTACAGTGCACTCGTCTGGTCCATAAATGGTTAAAAACCATACATTTGATAAGGGGCTTCCTATACAGGTATACTGACATGTAAATGCCCTGCTGCTTTCAAGCAATACAGATGAAGGAGCCAGGAAGACTATGAACAGGGACTCTCACAGCAACTGACTATTTCTTATAGGTTTGTGCTGCTTTATTGACACCAGTGTTTTACTAGAACGATAAACCCTCCTACACTAAACTAGCTATGTTTCCCTGACTACAACTAACTGCTCAAATAGCACAGAGGGTTAATACTTACAGTCACATTGCCTATCCCATGGTACTTACGTAAGACTAGGATAGGGAGAAGGAGCTTCCACTTCCTGTCTATGATCAGTGTCTGGAGCTGTGGGAACTGGTACTGACGTTTCAGGCCCCCATACAACCAGTACGATTCTTCAGAGACAGAATCCCAGTATATGCATTATATATTAACTAGTTGAAGAGCCCGTTACACGTGCCACAGTGCCACTGCCACCCGGTTGCGGGGCAGTCATGCACAGTGAAGACTGCCCGCACCGCAGCTGGAGTGTCCAGCTCTGTATCAGCCGCGGTGTGGGCAGTCTCTACTGCGCATGACTGCAGCACTTGCAGCAGTGCCTACTGCGCATGACGTGGCGTTACACACGTTTTAGTGAATTATTATATAGGATGTGGGTAAACTAAATGGATTTTGCCTAACAAACGTAGTTGAAAGCATGTGTGTTGTTACTGATTGATTGGATAATTTAATTTAAAAAAATGTTCTGTTAATAACATGTGTTCCAGTTTTCCCTGTAAGGTTATCAACCCAGGACTGAAAAAGTTGAATTAAAACTGGGCAATGCTGCATGATACATAGTTTATTCCATTGCAGCCCTGTATAAGGGGGCTCTGTCAATTACAATTTTACCACATGACAGGAGGTTTCATATTTTGCATTTCTTTCTTTACTTTAAAACTCTATAGCAGCACAGAACAAGTAAACAAACTGACCAATCAGCAGACAAGGATAAGGTGATATAAGGCCCAGTCTCACCAAACCCCGCCTCTTTCTTTGCTGCTCCACAAGCAGGACAGGTCAGACTGTTTGTTCTCCTACTGTTTTGCCTTATGGTTCATTGAATGCATAGCTAGCCATGGTAGTTTTTCCAACTTAATACTTACTAAAAGGTTAGGTTTGGGTTACCTACTCTTACTTTTATGTTTGCTTAGGTTTCTGTTATTTTATCACTGTCTGGGAACAGCGTATTTAAAATCAACTGTTACCATAGGGGCATTAGGCTCTCTGTCTACCTTGGACTAGGGTTAGGTACCCGGTCCACTGCAGCTCCATTCAGGATTTGTGTGGATTTTACTGCGAGTGGTGGTTGGGTGCCTTTGGAGTCGCAGTACTTGTTTGGTTTCACTGCAGCACCAGCGCTCGACTGCACCTTCTGTCTTTTTATCTCACGATCCTGTGTGGGGTTGCAGGGAGCCCGGTGGGGCTTTTTTTCTTTTAGGTTTTGCCTTTTTGCTTGATCAAGTGGTGTGTGAGGTCCGCGGGAGATTGTCCTGTTGGATCTGCGATGTGGCAGCCATCTTGTATCGGGCACCTATGTGGGGCCGGCAACCAAGGCTGGGAGTCCCATGAGATTCTTTTCCCTTTGTTACATTGCCTGTGCTGTGTTGAACCAGACAACGGGGGATTTTTCAGCACCATTTTTCTCATCCAGAAGAAAACTGGATATTATCGGCCGGTCATCAATTTACTAAAGCTCAACGCGTTCGTAGTCTATCGCCATTTCAAGATGGAGGGGATTCATCTTTTAAGGGACCTGTTGCTCGAGGGCGACTGGTTTACTCAGCTAGATCTGAAGGACGCTTACCTTTCAGTTCCAATGGCATTGGAGAGCCGACCTTTCCTTCGGTTCCGATTGTGAGGACGACCATGCTAGTTCACATGTCTCCCTTTCGGTCTCAGTTCCACCCCATGGTGCTTCGCGAAGCTGCTGAAGCCGGTCGTTGCACATCTCAGGAGTCAGGGAGTGAGGTGTCTCATTTACCTGGACGATTTACTCATTTTTTGCAGACGTCTCTCGTCTTTGACATCGGACAACCTTTGTGATTGGCTTTCTAGAGTCCTCAGGGTTTATCGTCAACGGGGACAGTCACAGGTAGTACAGTTCCTGGGGTTCGAGATAGACTCAGTCAGATGTCAGCTGCGGCTTCCTGTGACCAAGATTGCGGCGATTCGGAAGGAGATTCGCCCGGTTTTTCTTCTCGAGGGCATCTCCTTACTGTTTTTGGTGCGCATTGTGGGTCTTCTCTCTTCGTCCATTCAGGCGATTTTTCCAGGCCCACTTAATTATCGTTCAATGCAACGACTGAAAGCTCAGCATCTTCGGGTGAGGTGCTCATACGATAATTCTGTCCTCCTTACACCAGATGTTCGAGTAGCATTGAGGTGGTGGCTTCTCCACATGCAGGCCTGGAATGGCACGGCCATTTTCGGGGACACCAGATTTTATTCTAGAGTCGGATGCCAGCCTTTGGGGCTGGGGGGCGCATTGGGCAGATTCCTCCACAGGGAAACCTTGGTCCGGAATAGAGATGGGTCTGCATATCAATTGCCTGGAGTTAATTGCTGGGTCATTCACGCTACACAGTTTCACCAAAGACTTGTCAGACTGCTGTATTCTGCTGCGGATGGACAACATATCAGCAGTTCAATACATCAATCGTTTAGGTGGCGCCAGGTCTCGAGATCTTACTGAAGCGGCGAAGGAGATCTACCGTTTCTGTTTCCAGTGCAACATTGTTCTCTGGGCAGAATATGTTCCAGGAATGTCCAGTTTGACTGCAGATTGGTTTCCCCGACATTGGAGAGATGTCAGCAATTGGAAGCTTCACACGTCAGTTTTTCAAACATTGGTGGCGCTCAAGGGTCCTTTGATGATAGACTTGTTCGCCTCCTGGACCAACCATCAACTTCAGGACTACTACAGTTGGCTGCCGGATCCATCTTGCAAGGCAGAGTTATCGTTCGATGATCCAATGCTACTCCCGTCGTTTCCTCTTCTGCTGAGGTATCCTCGGGGAGATCCACGTCCATTGGTGCTGCAAGACCCTCTACATCTGGTGGCTTGGACAATTTCCAGAGAGCTTGGTCTGTCGAAGGACTATCTCAAGCTACGCGGGACATTTTGTGGGACTCCTGGGCGCCTTGCATGAGACAATGTTATTGATCAGTGTGGAACTCTTGGGCTTCCTGGTGTGTGGAGAGAGATGGCGATCCCTGTACGGCACCTGTGCATTTGATACTGAATTTTTTATTGCATCTGTTCTCGTTGGGCCGTTCCTATCATTCCATCATTGTAGTCCGTTTGGCTATCTCAGTGGCCCATGTTCCTGTGTTGGGTTTTCCGGTTGGTAGAGACCCTTTGGTTTGTCGATTGCTGAGAGGGATTAAACTTTCTCTCCCTCCTGGGCCGAGGTATACTCATCTGTTGGATGTTGAGGTAGTACTTCAGTTCTTACACAGCTGGCCGGACAATGATTTGTTGTCTTTGCGGCAACTTTCGGCTAAATTCACTTTGTTACTCTGTTTGGTCTCATTTCGGAGAGTTTCCGATGTTCGGGCTTTTGATGTCTATAGGTTCGCGGTGCTCCCGGAGGGGGTTGTTTTTTTCTATTGTCCGACATAAGTCAGATTCTACAGAAATTTGTTATCGTTTTTTTCGGGATGAACCAAAACCTTGTGTGGTTCAGACTTTGTTGAAATATGTAGCAGTCACAACTCCTTTGCAACATTCGATATCCGGTCAACTTCTCGTTTCGTATGTAAAATTGCATAAAGCGGTTTCTTCCACAACGTTAGCAAGATGAGTATGTTGGCTTTTATCTCTGGTGGGGTTGGCGCCCATTTGGTCAGAGGTGTGGCTGCTACTGGAGCTTTTTCCGCTGCGGCTTCATTGTCAGATATTTTACACGCGGCGGGCTGGTCTCGCAAGCACACGTTTCGATTTTTCTATTTTTGTCCGTCTTCTCATGGTGCATTTTCTTTGCTTACGCAGAGTTAAAATTGCAAAATATGTAGCCTCCTGTCATGTGGTAAAATTGTAGATTGTGCTAACGTAGTGTACCTATAATCTTAATTTTAGTAATGACAGGAGGCAAATATTTTCCCTTCCCTGATTTACTCTATATGTACATTTTTATCGTGGGTTCATGTTATTATGATAGCGGGGAGGTATGATTATTGGGCATTTTGAAATGTGTTTTCTGTTATTTATTCAGGTTAATGTGGGATTCACTTTTAAGCTGTTTATAATATATATTGGAAGTTATTTTTGTGGCTGGTATCTTTCACCATTTCTCTTTTGTTTCAGGGTGATCTATGTTCCAATACGGAAGGGGGATGAGGAGTGACGGGACGTCAGTGATTTTGTTCACCCCAACAGGAGGAGGTGTTTGGAGACTCAGATGTTATCGTTTTCTTTGTCTCTGTTGGATTTAGACTGTTTGTTCCTTGTTCTCTTGTGTTAATTCAAAGAAAGAGGCGGAGTTTGGGGAGACTGGGCCTTATATCACCTTATCCTTGTCTGCTGATTGGTCAGTTTGTTTACTTGTTCTGCGCTGCTATGGAGTTTTAAAGTAAAGAAAGAAATGCAAAATATTCGCCTCCTGTCATTACTAAAATTAAGATTATAGGTACACTACGTTAGCATAATCTACAATTTGTTTGCATATCTGAATGTCTCCCATCTCTTTGAATATCTCCCAATCTGTGCATCTGCTGCTCTTTTGGCTAACAAATGGCATGGCAG
The DNA here is from genome assembly GCA_037306005.1 of Rhinophrynus dorsalis. NCBI lineage: Eukaryota > Metazoa > Chordata > Amphibia > Anura > Rhinophrynidae > Rhinophrynus > Rhinophrynus dorsalis. The sequence continues at coordinate 206,741,724 of CM074718.1, forward strand.
TTTTTAATGAATTATTCAGCAAACTTGAATTCAAGGTGACCGAACCACTTTGGCAGTTTTGGAGTTGGGTTAATTGCATCAGAAGCATCGTCGCACATTTCAATGCATTCACTATTATCAAATGACAGAATACAAAAAGAGTATTACTTGTAATAAACCGTATTGAAACTTAGTGCGTAGAGAGCAGATTCATGGTAGGTTATTATTGGGAAACAGTGTTTATAATATGTGATTTTACTACTGTGCTGCCGCACATTGATCACTTGAGGATAAATTGCGCACTCTTTGGTCCTCAGAGAGTGAAGTGGCTATTAAATTAGTACATTGACCATGTAATTATCAATTTTATTATGTTTCATCTTACTTTGTATATATAACTATTTGTGTCTGTCTTGGTGAATAGAGGTCAAACTGAACGGACATTATGAAAGTATATGGAGGGTTACTCTGTGTAGCAAGATTAGTTTTCACATTTGTCTGGCTAGTTCTGGCCTTCAGTGTTTATTCCTACATACTGGTACTGCCCTTATACTTGTTTACATTCGGAATAAGCAACCTGTACATTCACGTGTTGAAGACTACATTTCGATCAGGAATGATTCGAGTTGAAGTTTTCAACACCTGCAGGGCCTCATCTCACATAATGCTGGGTAACATGGCTAAAATGGTTCAGGTCATTATTAGCTATGGCCGTCTTGTGAAATGAAAACTGAAGTAATTCTGGGCCAAACCAACCACCACTGGGTGAGTTGGGTACAAAGTTCCATTAATTTAAATCATGCTTTTAACCCATTGAAAGCTAGAGACATCTACTGTGCATTGCACAGCAATGTGTTGGAGACCTATCTAGCGTTCGATTGGTTAGAAGGTCCATATAAATTATTGAGAATTCTGGGAATTTTTATTTGTCCCTTTATGGTGTGGTTTGCCTGACCCAGAATTATCCCAGTTTCATTGGAAAATCAAGCCCTTTGTCTAGTGAAAAGTTAGCGATAATGAAAAGACACTGGGGCACATGTACAAAAGCCTCAGCTCAGGCATTTAAGGCTCATAGGAAGGAGTTATGCCCATTTTGTACCTATGTACAAAGCACATTACACAGCAGAATTGTACCTTTCCTTAATTTCTGTACCTCCTGGTGAAGTCTGCTTCCAGACAGTCGAAAATGTAATGCATGTACTTAATCTGTGAAAATGAGCCTGTTGTGTACTATCCGAGCATAAAATACCAAATGTGCAATTCTGGATCAGACTAACTGCTTCATACTGTAGAAATGAACATTCTTCTTTATTTAAAAGCAACTTTAAAGGAATAGTAATGTTTCACAAAAATAGCATCTCCGATTAATCTTCATAGTATTTGGGCCATGGAGAGTGTTATTTCAATACGGTCTGAGTTGTAGTTCAAGAGTAATTGAATGATAAACTATCTCCCTCCCACCCCTTTTACTGACATAACACTGCTCAGCTCAGAGAAGTAGGGTGGTGTCCATGTGGATTGCAGAGAGGGGCAATCTTCAGTTAACATAAGTGAAAAACCTTTCAAGGGGCAGGGCTTTCACTGTTCTCACAGTAAGAAGATTGTCCTTTCATCTGAGGGGAGGTGGCTTACACTAAGTAAAAGAGGCGGGAGGGGGATATTTTATCATTCAATTACTCTTGAACTACAACTCTGATAGTACTGAAATAACAATCTCTATGGCCCAAATACTATGAAGATTATTCTGTCAGCTTTTTTTTTTTTGTTTTTTGTTTTTTTTTGTTTTGCAAAACATTACTGTCACTTTAAACAAGCTTTGTGAGTGCTGCATTTTGCCATCCTCTACACCAGTGGTTATGAGCCTTATCTTCTAGCTAGCCTAACATGCCTGGTGTTTAGGATTTGTCTGCTTGTGTACAGGTGAGTTAATCAGAGGCTCAGTCATTCATTTATGTGCACAAGCAGGGAAATCCTAAAGACAAGGCCTGATAGGTACTCCTGAGGAGAGGGTCGGGAACCACTATTACTCCATTGTATCTACAAAACCTTGTTCAACCTTACAGTAGAAGAGGACCATCATAAGTTTTAACTTCAGGCCCTTAAGACCCTGACTGTGAGGATGATGTACTAAGAAAAATTATAACAATTCTGAATCAAATCAACCTCCCCATATGGGGTAAATAAACATTCCAAAATTGCCATTGATTTACATTGAGTTTTATACCATTGAATGCTACAGACGTATCCAGCTCCATTTCAATCAACTAGAATTTATATTTGCCCCCTATGGTGCAGTTGATTTCTCTAGAATTTCTCCAGTTCTTAGTCTATTTGTGTTTATGATAATGACATTTTGTCCTACCGATACAGAACATGTCTTATTTCATCACAGATGGTGTAAAGACTTTCTAAAATCTCATATTTTCATGTGCATATATTTTTTTCTAGGCCTATCCCTACAAAAAGCATCTAATTTGGAAAGAAGCCAGAGTGGATATTCCTCCGCTTTTAAGAGGATTAACTTGGGCTGCTCTCCTAGGTGTGGAGGTAAGAATGTAAAAAGCAGAAATCCTGGGAGCTGATTGCATCTTTCAGTATGTCATAAAGCAGAAGGTTTGTTTTATGTAATTCAAGCACTTTGTGGAGAGATTTGTTGGGGCCTTGCTAAAATGTTTGAACCCTTAGGGCAAGCTGTTCAATAGAAAAGCTAGTCTGAAAAGACATTATTAAAGTAAGAATTTTATTTTGCCTTTAAAACGACACGTTTTCAAGAGAGCCAATTTTTTTTTTTATTAACGAACACCATAAAAAGACAAAATTAGAGACATGGTCTTAAATGTGGGCATAATCGATCTTGAAAGAGCAGTCATTTTAATGAAAAACATACTATATGTTATAGGGTATGCTTTATTCAAAAGTTATAACTGTTCAAATTGTCAGGAAGTGAGTGACATACTGTTACTTCCTGAAAGTTCAAACTGACAGCATGACTCAGCAACAAATTCTGTGGAGAGCTGTTTGTCAGTGACTCGTCTCTGCCATTGAATGCAACAAGATAACGAATTGGAATGCGATCACTAGAGGGCACCGTTAATGTTAAAAACCAAGAGTTTGAACTGTAGTAACTTTGGAAACAAGTATCTGTCAGCATTGGATATACCATTGTTTTATTCAGCAGGAGAAGCCTTCACAATATCGTTTTTTGTTTTTTCATTAAACGTTTACTACTCCTTTAAAGTGAAAACAAATAATTTGTTGAAATAAATGGTGTTAATTCCTGTTTTAACACCAGTAATTGTACCTAAAGAAAAAGTGCAGTAATCCCGGAGCAAACCATCTTCACCATATCAACAAAAGTTCATAAAACCGCTATTGATTTAACCCCATAAGGACCAGTGGTCCTGGGGTGTGTGGTCCTTTAAGGACCAGATAGGAAAGTTTGACTTGCCGTCCCACATGACTGATCACGTGTGCCGGCATGCCGAACGGGGGACTGAAAGAGATAACTTCGGTCTTGGAGCGATCAATTTCAGTCCCTCCTATTACAGCGCACCTGCGCTCATTGGACGTGATATGCGGATCCAATTGAATATTGATTGTAAAGACCCAGTCCACATGGGGCTACTTCATCCCATTAGGATTTTCACCCACAGTAAAGCGGAACTACCACCTCCACTAAAGTCGCCCTACAATACTTATGCAGGTAGCGACTAGCTTTGTAATCATTATTTTACCTCTCAAACGTGCCCACAAATACAGTTATCCTTAAGCTAGCGAGACTGACGGCCACGTTACTGCAGCCTATGCGCCTTCGCCGTCAATGTCTTCTGGAGCCGTCTGGGTCAGTGCAATGCGTGTGAAGGGTGAAGAGGACTGACTGCGCAGGCGCGCATTCAAGATGTTCGCAGTGATGCCTGGCTTCCGGTCTCAGAAGCTTAAGGATAACTTTATTTGTAGGCACTTTTGAGAGGTAAAATAATAATTACAAAGCTAGTCGCCACCTGCATAAGTATTGCAGGGCGACTTTAGTTGAGGTGGTAGTTCCGCTTTAAGATAAAATGTATTGATAGAAGGTGGCATTGTTCTTTTAAAGGGTTTTAAATAATATAAAAACAAATTAAAATAATGTATGTACTGAACTTTTGTTTTGTTTATTGTTTCAGGGGGCCATTCAGGATAAATATGATATGACCGATAAGGACACACCAATACCTACAGACCGTCAAGTAAGGAATTAAAATGAATGTTTATTAATATAGTGCCACAAGTGTACACAGTACTTTACAGTTTAAGGGTTTAGACAATACATGGTGACACATGGTGGGGATCCTACTCAAAAGCTGACAGAGAACATGAGGGTTAAGTTCTGAATACAGCGCTCTAGTTCTGGTCGGGATAGGGGAACTTAAGTGTGTAAGTAAATTAAAAGAGCCTTGGAGGTACAACTTCACTACCTTCTAGCTTGTTGAAGCCTTGTTGAGGAGGTGTAATTTTCAGCGAGACTTGAAGACCACAAGAGAAGTGCAGTGGTGCAGACTGGGAGGTAGGGCATTCCACAGATAAGGAGCAAAGAGGGAAAAGGGTTTAATACAAGAGGGAGCTGTACACAAAAAAAGGAGCTGTGAGAAGAATGTCTTTAGCTGATCATAAGTGGCTGCATATGATCTAGTGGGAGATCAGAGGGGGAATGTAGGAAGGGATAGAGGAAAGAAGGGTCTTAAATGAATGAGAAATCAGAGAGAAGAAGGTCACAGTAGTCCAATTGGGATAAAGTGAGTGCTTGTATAAGAATTTTATGGTATTTTCAAGTGGGAATATTTTCCTGGATGGAATCTACCTTGGGTTTGAAGAAGTTAGCAAAGTCTTGTGAATGTATAGCATTTGGGAGGGAGGCAGAAGATGGAGGAGTGAGTCAAAGGTAGAGATGTTTTGGTGGGTGTTGCATTTATGCATTTTAATTAGATGTGAAAAGTATTGTTTGTTTGTTTTTTTTAGCCAGAGACAGAGCAGAGTTAAAACAGGAATGGGAGAATTTGTAGTGCAGAAAGTACAACATTGAGACTGACTTTCTCCAGAGTTACACAAGCAGAGGAAGCTGGTGTTTTTATTAAGCCACAGCTGTGGATCAGATTTACAGGGGAGGTGGAAAGAGAGAGGAGCATGCAGGTTCAAAGACGAATACACTACCAAGTTGTAGATTTTGACAAGATTGTTAGAATCAGCATTAGCGGGAATGGTTGAAAGTCCATTAGCCAGGGAGAACTGGATAGCAGGGAGAATGCGTTGAGGTGAAGTGGGGAGAGGAGGCAGGGATTGCGGAAGAAGAATCGGCAGCAGTGAATGTTACAAGATGGTGATCCGATTGTGGGAAAAGGGGGAGATACTAAAATCAGAAAGTACGCAGACGCTAGTGAACAAATGGTCTAAGAAATGACCATCCTTGAATACTAGCACCTGTCCACTGGTGTTGTCCAAACACAGATGTTAGCAGAAGTACCCTTGTTGTACTCAGAAAGGTAAGCCCTAAGATATATATATTTGTATCTTTCAAGAGTTACTATCCCTTTAACACGCTGGAGTTAATTACCAATCTTTTACTAGTTCATCATGACTTTTCAGCCTCTGAGAGTATCAGAGCACTCGAGTTACAGCTACTTCCTACAAACTTCAGATAAGCAGCACGTTTTCCTGATTGGCTGCTTTTACCTCATTCCCACCCGCACAGCCAAGAGAAATGAGGCTACCATTGGTAAATTCAGCTCTTGCAGGAAATGGAACAAGAAGCTTGAAGTGGACATGTACAATTGGCTGTAAAGTTACAAGGTTGCTTGCTGCTCACAGATGTGGAAGGAGCTGCAATTAGCTAGTAAAAGACCAAACTCTAATATACTTTCTTCTACTGCACTCAATGGCACTTCTCACTCCCACCCACTGACTGGCAGTTCATGTGGCAGGAGGCACTTAAACACAATAGCACTTACTCCTTCTGTATCAAACCTACCTTCCTCTAGACTGTAAGCTCTCACGAGCAGGGCCCTCTGATCCTCCTGTTCTACACATCTGATTGTACTATTTAATACCTCTGTATGTCTATTCCCCAATTGTACAGCGCTGCGGAATTAGTTGGCGCTATATAAATAAAGAATAATAATAATAATAATAATTCTTCTTCTTTTTTTTTTTTTTTTACACCTCTTATTAACAACTCCATCACTTGCCTTAGTAGAAAATCTTAATGGCCCCCATAAATTATGCCCTCTTGTCATCGTTCAGGATATAACCTCTCCAATCAGTGCTGCAAATTGTGTTCAAGGAGGCAGACATGACAGATGCAGGCAGTTTTCACTAACAGAAGCAGGCAGCATGCGTGTGCCTACTTAACCCTTAGATGGGCACAGTTTGAGGTCCTGGGTCCTTCTAGCAAATGTCATGTCTACTTCTATAGACATGGCATACAGTGGGGCAAAAAAGTATTTAGTCAGCCACCAATTGTGCAAGTTCTCCCACTTAAAAAGATGAGAGAGGCCTGTAATTTTCATCATAGGTACACTTCAACTATGAGAGACAGAATGAGGGGAAAGAATACAGGAAATCACATTGTAGGATTTCTAATGAATTCATTGGTAAATTCCTCGGTAAAATAAGTGTTTGGTCACCTACAAACATGCAAGATTTCTGGCTCTCACAGACCTGTAACTTCTTCTTTAAGAGTCTCCTCTGTCCTCCACTCGTTACCTGTATTAACGGCACCTGTTTGAACTTGTTATCAGTATAAAAGACACCTGTCCACAACCTCAAACACTCCAAACTCCACTATGGCCAAGACCAAAGAGCTGTCGAAGGACACCAGAAACAAAATTGTAGACCTGCACCAGGCTGGGAAGACTGAATCTGCAATAGGCAAGCAGCTTGGTGTGAAGAAATCAACTGTGGGAGCAATTATTCGAAAATGGAAGACATACAAGACCACTGATAATCTCCCTCAATCTGGGGCTCCACACAAGATCTCACCCCGTGGTGTCAAAATGATCACAAGAACGGTGAGCAAAAATCACAGAACCACACGGGGGGACCTAGTGAATGACCTGCAGAGAGCTGGGACCAAAGTAACAAAGGCTACCATCAGTAACACACTACGCCGCCAGGGACTTAAATCATGCAATGCCAGATGTGTCCCCCTGCTTAAGCCAGTACATGTCCAGGCCCGTCTGAAGTTTGCTAGAGAGCATTTGGATGATCCAGAAGAGGATTGGGCGAATGTCATATGGTCAGATGAAACCAAAGTAGAACTTTTTGGTAAAAACTCAACTCGTCGTGTTTGGAGGAGAAAGAATGCTGAGTTGCATCCAAAGAACACCATACCTACGGTGAAGCATGGGGGTGGAAACATCATGCTTTGGGGCTGTTTTTCTGCAAAGGGACCAGGACGACTGATCCGTGTAAAGCAGTGATTCTCAAGGAGGGTGCCGTGTCACTTTGGTGTGCCACGGACATCATCTTAGGGTGCCTCACATTTTCTATGAAGACTGACAAAAATGGACTTTAAAATAAAGATTTATAGAAATTGTTCTACACAATATGTATAGTTTTGTTACTATGATTGTAAGACCTAATAATAACTGTATATTTATGTATTGTACCCTTCATTATGCCCTTGATAAAGTATATTAAATATGTTAGGGGTTTCCTGAATGTTCTAGATTATGTGTTAGGGGTGCCCTGAACAAAAAAAGATTGAGAACCACTGGTGTAAAGGAAAGAATTAATGGGGCCATTTATCGTGAGATTTTGAGTGAAAACCTCCTTCCATCAGCAAGGGCATTGAAGATGAAACGTGGCTGGGTCTTTCAGCATGACAATGATCCCAAACACACCGCCCGGGCAACGAAGGAGTGGCTTCGTAAGAAGCATTTCAAGGTCCTGGAGTGGCCTAGCCAGTCTCCAGATCTCAACCCCATACAAAACCTTTGAAGGGAGTTGAAAGTCCGTGTTGCCCAGCGACAGCCCCAAAACATCACTGCTCTAGAGGAGATCTGCATGGAGGAATGGTCCAAAAAAACCAGCAACAGTGTGTGAAAACCTTGTGAAGACTTACAGAAAACGTTTGACCTCTGTCATTGCCAACAAAGGGTATATAACAAAGTATTGATATGAACTTTTGTTATTAAATAAATACTTATTTTCCACCATAATTTGCAAATAAATTCTTTAAAAATCAGACAATGTGATTTTATGGATTTTTTTTGTCTCATTCTGTCTCTCATAGTTGAAGTGTACCTATGATGAAAATTACAGGCCTCTCTCATCTTTTTAAGTGGGAGAACTTGCACAATTGGTGGCTGACTAAATACTTTTTTGCCCCACTGTAACTGAATACCTGACAATTTTCTATCTCGAGGGAAAAAGACAAGAGCAAAATTCATGGGGGCCCATCAGAAATGTTTGTTCATAGTAAGGTAAGTGTGAGGGCTTATTAGATGTTAGTTATTTCATTTGTAATAATTTGATCAACAGATTGAAGTAGATATTCCACGTTGCCATCAATACAATGAGCTACTTTCATCACCGGAGGGCCATGCAAAGTTTCGTCGGGTACTGAAAGCTTGGGTTGTTTCACACCCTAATCTAGTATATTGGCAAGGTACGTTATGAAACCCTTGAAGCTATTTAGAACAGCAAAGATGCCACCTTCTCTGTGCATGTTTTACTTGAACTTTGTCTCCATTTATGTATTTATTTAGCTTGTGTCTTGGGATTCACTGTGCACCTGATGGAGTCAAATAAACATACAGTATTACACAGCCAATAGCTAAGGACCAATGCTGGAGCAAACCAACTGCACCATAGGGGACAAATAAGAGATATATCTAGTATTGAAGGGGTTAAAAGCCCCATTTAACCCTTTGAGTGCCATTAAATCAATAGAAACATAAGGAACTGAAATTTTTCCCCTATGGTTCAGTTGGTTTTCTACAGAATTGCTTCAGAAATGCTACAGAATTTATCATTTTATTAAAGGGATAGTATCATTTCACAAAAAAGCAGCTCAGATTAATCTTCATAGTATTTGGGCCATGGAGAGTGTTATTTCAATACTGTCAGGGTTGTAGTTGAATGATAAAGTATCCCCCTCCTGTTCCTTTTACTAATGTAACACTGCTCACCTCAGAACAGCAAGACTGTCCGGATGGATTGCAGAGAGGGACAATCTTCACTGAGCATAAGGAAAAACCTGTCAAGGGGGCAGGGTTTTCCTTAAGCTCACATTAAGAAGATTGTCCCTTGCTGTGAGCTGTCCTGTCAAGAGACCAGATTCCATTTCTGAGGGAAGGCGACTTACACTAGGTAAAAGGGTCGGGAGGGGGATAATTTATCATTCAATTACTCTTGAACTACAACTCGGAAAGTATTGAAATAACACTCTCCATGGCCTAAATACTATGATGATTAATTGGAGCTGTGTTTTTGTGAAACATTAGTATACCTTTAAGCTCTTGAATGCTAGAGAGGTTAAATCAGCAAACTAACACATAATGATATGCTGAATAAAGGACAAAATATCTCTGATCTTTGGGTCTTATGTATAAAGGAAGGGTGGAGCAGTTCTACGTCACACCAACCACAGTGTAGCGGGGAGAAGTCAGAATTGTCATTGATTTAAATGGAGCTCTGAATGGTTGAGTGCTAGAGAGTTATCTGTCAAAATGCTGTGTAATTCATCTGAGAACTTTCTAGAATTCAAGGGATTAAAGAGATAGTGAGGTCCAAAAAAACCTCTGCATTCGACTGTTCATAGTAATTTGTTATAACGCATAGTATATTTTAAAATCTTGTTACCTTCATATCTTCTTTAAATTCGATTTAAACGTTTTCCCGTTCCCAACCCTTTCAATTATGTCATGGAAGATCTGAATGCCGGTCTGGATGGATCAAAACGAGGGACAATATTGTCAGTATAAGAAAAATCCTGCCCCACTTCATCAAAGGTGGGGCAGGGTTTCCCATGCAGTGATAGACACAATATTGTCCCTCACTGCGATCCATACAGTCAAGCAGCTGGCTTTCAGATCTGAGGGATCTCTGCCTGAAATCATTAAAAGCGGCAAGGATGGGGGACCTTTTAAAGCGATAGTAATACTTCGTTTTATTTTGTAGGCATTAAAAAACATGAAGAACGATATGTCTTATCTCTCAAACCTTTATGGTTTGAGAGATATTCACAAGCAAAGTTTCCCCCTCCGCCCCTTTTACCTAGTGTAAGCCATCTCTTCTCAGATGTGGAATGCAGTCCATAGACCAGACAGATAACAGCAGGGGACAATCTTGTTCCTATGAGAACAATGAAAGCCCTGCCCCCCTTGAAAAGTTTTTCAGCTTTTTCCCTTATCTTAATTGAAGATTATCCCTCTCTGCAATCTACCTGGGCACCTCTCTTCTGATCTGGCTGAGCAGTGTTACATCGGTAAAAGGGGTGGGATGGGGAAACTTTATCCTTCAATTCCTCTTGAACTACAACTCTGACAGAATATAAATAACACTCTCCAAGGCCCAAATACTATGATGATTAATTAGAGCTGCTTTTATTATGAAACATTACTATCTCTTTAAATCGAATTTAAAGAAGAATATGAAGGTAACACGATTTTAAAATATGCTATGCATTATATGTAACTTTACTATGAACAATTGTATGCAGACTTTTTTTTAAAGTCCCTTTTAAATAAATGGTATGTTTTGGAATGTTTATTTGTTCTCTATGTTCATTTGGTTTGTGCCAGAATTGCTCCATTCTTATTTTATACATAAAGTTCTTTTGGGGGTGGGGGTGTATAAAAAAATATATTCTTAGAACAATCTCACTGTTCTTTTGCAGAAAGCCATGGCTTCAGCCCCATTGCCATGCATCAGCCCCATTGAGAACCCCCCCCCCATCTCCCACTCAGCCTCCCCACTTCTCCCACTCAGCCCCCCTACTTCTCTCACTCAGTTCTCCCCATCCCCCCCACTTCTCCAATTCAGTTCCCCTCAGTCCCCCACTTCTCCCATTCAGGTCCCCTGCTTCCCTTCAGCCCCCCCATCTCCCACTCAGTTCCACTGCACCCTCTCACCACCCCTTGGAAAACTGTCAAATGGCATTGCAAAAAAAGTATCAGTAATTGGTATCGGTGAGTACTAGGGAAAAGTATCGGTACTCGTACTCAGTCTTAAAAAAATGGTATCAGTGCATCCCTAGGTAAGACCAATTTAAATCAATTGGAATACGGAGGATTTAATGGTCCCTTATGGTACAGTTGGTTCACTCCAGAACTGCACCGCTCTCCAACACCAAAGTGGTTAAAATACAGCAACCTCACTTTAGTATTACACTTAGGGCCGTATGTTTAAAAGAAAAGTGGAGAAGTTCTGGGGCAAACCATTTGCACTATTGGGAAGAAATAAACATTTAAATCAGTGGAAATATTTAGCCCGCCCTTATAGTGCAAATGGTTTGCCCCAGAGAGCCTCCACTTTTCTTTTGAACTAACGGCCCTTAGGGCCTAATGCATCAGACCAACTACTGCAATTCTGAGGAACTATAAGGGGCAAAAAAAACAACAACCTTGATTTAAATGGGACTTTTTACCCCTTGAATGCTACAAATGTCTCCCATTGCATTGTAAAACAATGCACCGGGAACCTTTGTTACCTTGAAGGGTTTAATAGCCCTATTTAAATCAATGGGGATTTTTATTTGGCCCCTATAGCACAGTTGGTTTGTCCCAGAATTGCTACTATTTTGAAAACAGTAATTTATGCCTTGTGTCTCTCAGGCTGGCATTTATAAAGCCAACCAAAATGTCTGTGTAAAATGTTTTGAAAAGATGTGATTTAGGAAATGTATACTCATATCATCATTCTGTAAAATAAATGGGAATCCTAGCATGAATGGGTTACAGATTGTGCCAGTCGTTTCCAGCCATGCTGTGTCTTTATACAACTCTCCCATTGATATCAGTGGGATATTCACCCCAGGTGTATACTCAGAACTAACCACAGTACGTATGAAATACCACAGATAAATGAGAGCTGTAATACAAGTGATAAAACGTCAGGTGTATCATTTTTGTATTCCAGCCTATTAATACAACCAAAATAATACATAAAAAGGCACAAGTTGAAACATTTATCCAGTGTTATTTTATCTATCTCCTTGGATCTTAAAGGGATAGTAATACTTCGTTTTAATTTTATTTTATTTTGTAGGCATTAAAAAAACATGAAGAATGATATAAGTCTTATCTCTCAAACCTTTATGGTTTATGAGATATTCACAAGCAAAGTTCCCCTCCCCGCCCCTTTTACCTAGTGTAAGCCATCTCTTCTCAGATGTGAGTCTGGTTGTATGACAGTACAGATAACAGAAGGGGACAATTTTCTTTGTATGAAAACAATGAAATCCCTTCCCCCCTTGACAAGTTTTTCAGCTTTTTCCTTTATCTTAATTGAAGATTGTCCCTCTCTGCAGTCTACCTGGGCATCTCCCTTCTGATCTGGTTGAACAGGGGGGGGATACTTTGTTTGTGAATATCTCTTAAACCATAAAGGTTTCAGAGATAAGACTTATATCATTCTTCATGTTTTTTTAATGCCTACAAAATAAAATAAAGTTAAAACGAAGTATTACTATCCCTTTAAAGGTATCTACATGGCATTTGGAAACAATGCATTGGAGACGCCTCTAGTATTCAATAGGTTAAACAAATTAAGATACCTCTGGAAAAAATAAAACACATACATGTTTAGTAAAACAAAATCTTTTTTTTTTCTTATTAAATGAAAAAATGATGTTGTGTTTGTTTTTGCTTATTTATGCCTATTTGTGGCCTGCTAATGGATGCCCAAGAAAAGCCATTTTGTTCTGTTTTGGGTTCTGACCAAAACAATTCCAGAGCCACCTCACCTCATAAAGAGAAGTGTGTTGGAGACAGTTAAACCTTTCTGTGCCAGAATGGTACACAACACATTGCAGAGCGATGCGTTGTGTACTCCTCTGACTCTGAAAGGGGTTAATACATAGAGGAAAATAGGTGTGTGCAGTGTATTAGTTTTCAATAAGTTGTGAAACCCTCTGGACCTCAAAGGGTTAATCTATAGTAACCTTACATTTGCAGTTTTTTTTCCATTCCACTGCATTCTAATCCCACTTAAATATGTCATTTTTTTTCATCTCTAGGATTGGATTCATTATGTGCACCATTTCTGTACTTGAATTTTAACAATGAGGGTAAGTTTGCTATTTCTTTTAGCCCAAATTTTTATGAGAGACTTTGTTGCAGCAACCAATGTGAACTACTCCATAGAAAACAATATATGGTCTGTGATACTTGTAGTTGCAACAATACATAGGGTTGTTTCTGTGGAATGGTTCAAATGGGTTGGTAAGTCACCCATGCACACTGGATCTCAGACTATGTTGAAGTTTTTGTTGTCAGGGGTTTGCACTACCTGTTGTTGGACTACAATTTCTGTCATAGTGAGCTGGCCATTGGCCAGCTGAGGATAATTAAAATTGTATCCAATAGCAGCTGGTGAGTGACATCTGACGTTTTTTCTTCATTTATTTATATATATATATATATATATATATATATATATATATATAATACACATGCGCACATTTCATATTATTTACATTTTTCTTTCATTGCTGTACTAATAATTATCACAGGACACACTGCATGGAACAGTCTCTAATTTTAACAGAGGGCCTCATTAATAAAGGCAGAGTGATTCTGTACTGGGACAGACCAATTGCACCATAGGGGAAATTAAACATTTCCAAAATTCCTAGCTATTTGGGTATTTAACCCCTTGAATGCTAGAAAGTTCTGCAACACATTGAGACCTATCTAGCATTCACAAGGTTAAAAAAATCCACATAAACCAAGACCTTTTTTTATTTGTTCCCTATGGTACAATTGTTTTCTCCCCAGAATAGGTTTACCTTTACTCATAAGGCTTTTTATACTGGCTTGAGTCACCATAGCATCAGATTCCCAGAATGGTAAAATTGTAAAGTAGGAAGCTGTGATTGTATTGAAGCCAGTAGCTACGAAATAATGCCTTTCAAATCTAGCTATCAATGTATGTACCCTTCTATAGCATTATACTTAATTTTAGTACATCTATTATAAACAGGAACTGAAAAATATCAACTTGTCAGAGAAAAACATTATTAGTCCACACAATGACGCAATTCCTTACTCATCCGCTGGATTTTGATTTCTCTAGTCACAGACTAGTGGAAATTTTCAGCCCTAAGTAGAAACTATATTGTGGTGACACATGTATTGCAGAGTAACAGTATATAAACATTACAGTTTCCATTTAACTCTTTAAGGGCCCAAAGGGTGTGCAACACATTGCAAAGCAATGCTTTACCCACCTTTGTGGTCTTTATAGGGTTAACTGAACAGTGTGTACTGACATGGGGATATGTGTTTGTGTAATTGTGCCACACGGTCCATTTTCTGCTTGCTGACTTCTCAATCAGCAGCTTGTTGATACTAAGACCACCCAAGCAGAGGCCTTTAATAACATGGAGTGGTGTAGCCAAACCTTAAATATGATCCTTAAATCCAAATCTAGTTTAAACATAATCTAAATGTTTTGAATAGTATCTGATGGTTGAAAGCACATATTTTTATTGCAAAATTACATGGATACATTTGACAATAGTCCATGCCAGGCATAAAGTGGCAGGTGTTACTGGGGAGGCAGAGAAAGAAGATTCTTAGCGTTGATAACACGACTCAGTTGTTGCACTTATGCTAGTCTTGGGGTTGCACATTTGTTATCTTATATTCACGTGAATGTCATTTAAAATAAACTAGGTATAATGTAAAGTGTGTTCACTGGAGACAAGCTCATTACCTGTGTTCAGTTGTTACTTGATTTCTTACACAAGTTTGGCACAATGGGATTTTTTTAAATCATTTTGTAGTCATGATTGCTCTTAGAAGTATTTATAACTTTTAAAGTTAACCCATGGGTGTCCAATGTGCAGCCCATGGGCCAAATGCAAGCTGCCAGACCCCTGGGTGCGGCCCACCTGATATTTTTAACAAAAATATTTTTACCTAATTAGCTAGCGCACATGAAATAGTAGGCCAGTAGGCTACAGAACTGCTTGAGAACAGTTGTCTGTTATATTTTTTATACATTCTCATTGACTTAATTAATGACTAGCACTAGGTCAATAACTGTACCTTTATAAGAATAAAGCTGAATAATCTTTTTTTATACTACTTTAGTATTACTACTACAAAAATACATATTTGTGAATAGCTGACAGGCTATAAATCACAATTGTTATCAATAAATAAATGAACGTGCCCCTTACCCATATGGATTTCTGATCAATCAGCCCACAATTACAAACATGGACACCCCTGCATTAGAGTAGATTCCGACACATTGCATCACAATGCATTGGAAAGATCTCTAGCATCTAAGGTTTAAAGGGATAGTAATGTCCCAGAAATTTTTTTTTTTGCATTTTGAGGTGCTTAAAAAGTTGACTTGAATGCAAAAATTAGTTTCTGCCTGCATCCAAGAATGTTAATATGTGAGATTAACCCTTTGAGTTCCAGAGGGGTATGCAACGCATGTTCCTTCCAAGGGTGTGTGGCTTCCATTAGCCAGTACCTAATAACTCCACTACTGGTCAGTAAAAGGGTAGGTAAACTAGAAAATAAACTAGCAGAGGGGTATGCAACACATGTTCCTTCTGGCACTCACGGGGTTAATGGGAGCCTATTAAATGAAAATAACTGTTGTGATTTTGAAATAGTTTTCAAAATCAACCCTATGCCATTTTTTTTTTTTTAAGAAAACTAGTTTTACAGTTATTTAGATGTATATCTTTTTCTAATTACTGTGCATATACTTCGCTTCTTAGCTGTATGTTAACTCCTCATTTCTCAAACTTAACCCTTTCAGTGCTAGGAGAGGTGGGCAATGCATTACTGAGCAATTTCAATGGGCGAGGCATGAAGTGTCTGCATGGCATTCCTCAATGACCATAATCTATCCAAATGGAAAATTTGACTGAAACCGTATTAAAGGCTAAGATGTTGAAATTAAAAAAATAAAAATAAAAAGTTTAACCCATTGAATGCCAGAGGGGTACATAACTCATTACAAAGCAATGCGCTGTATACCCCTCTGGCACGCAAAAGGTTAAGTTCATGAATTAATAGTCAGTGGCTGCTACCTCTGTCTTTGGAAGTAGTGGCATAATAAGCATTCAGTCCTCTTTTTGCTTGCCTGTCCTGGGGGTTCTCCCGTCTGTAATTGTGGCTCTACATACTTTTTCTGATTGTGCTCCTGAACTTTAAAAAGAACCAAAACACTTTTTATTGACTTTTTTTGGACTTAGCCTTCAATTGCTGACTCTTTCATTCAGAGGAGTGCTGGATTTTGCCACCTAATCATGAGGAGAACCTTATCTATGCTGGACACACCAGCAGTTCGGACTTGTGTGTAAACAGCACATTATGCCTCTGGTCTAGACATTTCTCTGATTCTGCTAGTTTATTTTCTAGCTTACCTACCCATTTACTGACCAGTAGTGGAGTTATTAGCTACTGGCTAATGGAAGCCACACACCCTTGACTAACTTTTAAAGCCCCTGGTCCTTTTGCCAGCTGCAAAATTGTAATGTATAGCTCTGCTGGCTCCTAAAAATGTGTCTAGTTCCAAGGTTCTTCATATTCTTTTCCATCAATTGACTGGGTTGTTTATAGGGTCCACTATCAAAATGCTATTGGGCAACCAAGTAAACGGCGCAGTAACATGTCACCAGCATGAAAAGGGGAACGTGACAATCTCGCCCGCATCAAAAAGGCAAGATTGTCATGTTGCGGGCTTAAGTGTCGCTGATTTGCACGCAATCTAAAGATACCTTTCTGATGTGTCTGTATTAGTTGTGTGTAGTCCAATTCACCTTCCCCTCACTGTCCGTGGCTCAAAATAATAAAAAAAAATAGTGTGAAGCACACGTACCAGAGCAACCCCGCAAAAGGCCGAAATAATGCAGACTTTAAATATAGCTCAAGCCAGTTGGATGTATATACACACATGTGCGCTATACCAGCTTGTGCTATATTTAAGTTGTGCTTCATTCTTTTCTTATTATTTTTATCCACAGACAGTGATGAGAAGGATAACAAGCCAACACACAGCTATACAGACACATCAGCAAGGTATCTTTACATTGCTTGTAAATCTGCGACAATTAAGCCAGTGACATGACAATCTCACCCTTTTCATGCTGGCGACATGTTTAATATGCCGTTTAGTATGTTGCCCAGTAATGGGCGACATTTGAAAAGGATACAGTTTATAACACCCTATTACTTCATTAGTTAGATCCAAGGCCCCAAGTCTTTTGGGAACTTAAAGGAATAGTAACACTTCGTTTTAACTTTATTTTATTTTGTAGGCATTAAAAAAACACGAAGAATGATATAAATCTTATCTCTCAACCCTTTATGGTTTAGGAGATATTCAAAAGCAAAGTTCCCCTCCCCTCCCCTTTTACCTAGTGTAAGCAATCTCTTCTCAGATGTGAGTCTGGTTGTATGACAGTACAGATAACAGAAGGGGACAATTTTCTTTGTATGAAAACAATGAAAGCCCTTCCCCCCCTTGACAAGTTTTTCAGCTTTTTCCATTATCTTAATTGAAGATTGTCCCTCTCTGCAGTCTACCTGGGCATCTCCCTTCTGATCTGGTTGAACAGGGGGGGGGATACTTTGTTTGTGAATATCTCTTAAACCATAAAGGTTTCAGAGATGAGACTTATATCATTCTTCATGTTTTTTTAATGCCTACAAAATAAAATAAAGTTAAAATGAAGTATTACTATCCCTTTAACACTCCTGCCACCCAGCTATATATTGGATATCAAACATCTTATTTGATATCTTATTGAAATTGAAACTTTTTGTTGATATAAAGGCTGAAATCAAGACAAATCGTGTCAGACCTTTCATCATGTTTGATACTCTTATAACCAACTGTACTTAAGTGAAAACATATTGCTCATGTCTTGGAAAAATAATCATAAAAAAACTGTCAATGCCTTGGTTGCATAAGTGAGCGTACACTTTTCAATGGGGGTTGTATCTGTGTTCAGATATAAAGGGCCATATTCCGGATCATGTAGAAAGGTAATTTATCTTCACCTGACATAAACTGACTTGATTCTAATTACCCCTGAATGACTTCTTGGTTGCATACTTCATCGAAAGCCACAATCCACAAGTAGCTAACAAATGAATTATTGCATCTTATTGTTGAAAGGTACATATCAGGAGTAGCATTTAAAAGAGTTTCAAATGCATTACACACATAGTGAAACACTGTGAAGGCCATCAGTAAAGGAATAGTAATACTTCGTTTTAACTTTATTTTATTTTGTAGGCATTAAAAAACATGAAGAACGATATAAGTCTTATCTCTCAAACCTTTATGGTTTAAGAGATATTCACAAGCAAAGTTTCCCCTCCCCGCCCCTTTTACCTAGTGTAAGCCATCTCTTCTCAGATGTGAATCTGGTTGTAAGACCAGACAGATAACAGCAGGGGACAATCTTCTTTATATGAAAACAATGAAAGCCCTGCCCCCCTTGACAAGCTTTTCAGGTATTTCTCTTATCTTAATTGAAGATTGTCCCTCTGTGCAATCTACCTGGGCACCTCCCTTCTGCTTTGGCTGAGCAGTGTTACATCAGTAAAAGGGGCGAGAGGGGGACACTTTGTCATTGAATTACTCTTGAACTACAACTCTGACAGAACTGAAATAACACTCTCCAAAGTCCAAATACTATGATGATTAATTAGAGCTGTTTTTATTCTGAAACATTACTATCCCTTTAAGAAAGACTAGGCAAGGAACAACCTTATCAGAAAGACTACCAGAAGCCAACGTCAACCTTAAAGTAGCTGGACAAGGAAAAACCTTATCAACGCAGCTACCAAGTAACCAAAGGCAACCTTAAAGGAACTGTAGGAGTTTATGTAGTAACTGGCCACTCCCTGTATATTACAGCTATTTTGCATATTCTCCAAAAGCCTCAGCATAGGGTGTGGCATAGGGTGGCAAGACAGAAGCCATCCTATATAATAATTCGCTAATGTATGTTTGTCACAAGCCGTCATGCACAGTAGAGACGGCTGCGAGTGCTGCAGTCATGCGTAGTACAAACTGTCCGCACCACGGTTGATACAGAGTGGGGCACTCTGAATTCAGACCGGAGTCCTCTTTGCGCACCTTCCTGGGACCAAGAGGTCCCAGGAAGGTGCACAGAGAGGACTCCGGTCTGAATTCAGAGCTCCTTGCTCTGTATCAGCCGCGTAATGCGCAGGACTGCAGCGGTGGAATTGTGGCCCATGTAAATGGGCTTTTCAACTAGTTTCTCATAAAATGGACTGCATACATTTTGAGGGAAGACATATTTAGTCTCCCAAAACCATGTGAGAGTATGTCTTATGGTCTGATGTGACCAAGGTAGAACTTTTTGGCTTCAATTCCAAAATATATCTTTGGCACAAACTCAACTTGTCTCCCAAAGAACACATTACATGCTATGGAGTTGCTTCTGTTTAGCAGGGGCAGGGGTGCTGGTTAGAATAGAAGGAATAGCTCCAGATAAAATATTTTGGAGTACAACCTGCTGCCTTCTGCCAGAATACTGACCTCAGTCCTATAGAAAATCAGTTAACTGACCTAAAGAGGGCTGTACACCGGAGAGCCCTCGCAATTTAACTGGGCTTGAATTATTCTGCAAAGAAGAGTGGGATAGAATTTATAAAATCCAGGTGTGCTTGGTTGATGGAGTCCTATCTAGACTGACTATTGAAATCAAAGGTTCTTCCACACAATATTAGTTAAAGGGTATGCACACTTATGCAACCAATGCATTGACATTTTTTTTTCCAAAACATGATCCTTTTGTTTTTCACTAAAAATTATTGATTACAGGATGTTATTAACCCCTTAAGGACCCATGACGTTCCAGAACTTCCACGTCATTTGTGCACTTAAGGACCCCTGAATCCAATGTGCAAAAAAAAAAAGAAAAATGTCCGCTGGTTCTTAACTGCTGGACGCACACCTTGCAGCTGGTCATTAAGGGGTTAATGGTGTGAAAGGTCTTACATGATTTGACTTCAGCATTTGCACCAACAAAAGCTGCAATTTCAGTAAGTGTGTGTAGACTCTTGATATCCACTGTGTACAACTTTGAATGCTAGATAGGTCTCACTCCAACACATGATAAAGTAACATATTTAAAGGGATAGCAATGTTCCAAAATAAATACAGCTCCAATTATTCTTTCTAGTTTTTGCGCCATGTAGAATGGTATTATCATTCTCTACGATGTGTAGTTCCAGAGTAATTTAATTATAAAGTTCCCCCTCCCGCCCCTTTTATCTAGTGTAAGCCGCCTCCCATATGATTTGGAATCTGGTCGCTTGACTGGACAGCTCACAGCAAGGGACAATCTTCTGGCTGTGAACATAAAGAAAACCCTACCCCCCTTGAAGGAAAATGGCAGGTTTTTCCTTATGCTAATAGAAGATTGTCCCTTGCTGTGATCCATCCAAACAGTCTTCTTGTGCGACTTTACATAGGTAAAAGGGAAAAGGGACACTTTATGAGAAGAATGAGGTTTTTTTGTACATAAATCTGTACAGATATTTTTATACCATGACATTTTGTATTTGTTATTAATTAATCATTTATTTTTCTAGCACTGGCATATGCCTGCATGTCGGCTTTCATACCCAAGTACCTGTATAATTTCTTTTTGAAGGACAATTCCCATGTTATTCAAGGTGAGTTTGCATTAGTTCAAATTAAAATGGTAATGAATCAACTTTCTAGTATTCTTAAAGAAAAACTAGCATTAATATTGTACTGAAATATTTTTTTACTATTGTATTCCCTCTCTGTTGGCTTCTTTATGTTGTTCTTGTTTCTCTCACAATGCTGAATAAAACTCTGAACATAAACTAATGGTATGAACCAGGGTTGGGACAACTTAAAACCTTACAGGTATTGTGGACTACAACTCTGCTGGCTGGCCTGGGATGATAGGTGTTGTAGTTATCAACAGCTGGATCCTTGGATTAAAAAAATGAAAGTCTGGGCCTTTGGTAGCACTGTTCAGTAACTTCCTTCTAGTGATCCATTAGGTCAGTGGTACTCTGGGAACACACTTGCCATAAGCTTGAATAAGCTGTTGTTTTTCGGGCAGGAGCAATCAGGCATACACATCACAAGATTATTGAAATAAGCATCCCAAACAAGCTCATAAGATATTGAATAATAAATAATAATAAACAAAACATGTTTATTACACTTCTTAACTCACAAATACACAGATGTTAAATGTTTTACTCAGTGGTAATCCATACCCTCTGACCCACTATCAGGCCATGTGTTTAGGATTTCCCTGCTTTCCCTGAGAAAGGTGCCCATGCATTGCAGTGATGCTGTACATGATATCTACCAGAATCTCTGGTTTAGCTCCCTGTTTCTGGTACCTGGTGGCCCTGTTTTTGTTCCTGGTTTTACTATTGCTTTTCAAACACTTATTTTGTGTGCCTGCTATTAAAATGGTAATGGATTGCACTTCTTCACATGCTAATCTTGCCTAGTTATGATCTCATGTGGTATTTAGATATGTGGGTAATTTAGAAATCCTGCTCTAAGTATATCATACAAGATTTTCTGCTGGTGCACTATGGATTGCTGGTGACAGTGTATAAATCTTGGCATGCTGGAGCACTAGTGACACATTTCTGAAATGCTGACAAGAATGCTTTACATTCACTGGTGTCAGATGGACTCCATTCTATGTCAGAGGTTCTGAGAGGTGGAGACAGTAAGTTCCAGAATAAATTAAATAAGCGTTGCCTGTCAGACAAGCATAGTATTTAGGCTTAACCCATAAAGAACCAGAGGGGTATTGCACACCCCTCTGGTCCTTAATGGGTTAATGTGGGCCGTATGTAGAAATAAGTGGAACAATTATGGTGTTAGCCGACTGCATTAAGGGAAATAAGCAAACATTCTCCAACATTGTCTTACACAGGACTTCTAAATCAATAGGAATATTTTAGTTCCATGTGATGTCATCAGTTTGTTCCAGAATTCCTCTGCTGTATATAAATACATATAACCCTTTCTGTCATTTACTCATAGCCCAAATTATTTGATGTCAGTGTCCATTTTGACACATCAATAAACAAGCTGATGTGGACATTTACATGTTTTTGAAACAAGGCTCCTTCAAGCAGATCAGTCCTTTTCGCTTATTCCAGGATGTAGGTTTTTTTACATTTAGACTTTTATTCCAGGCTTGCTGCAGAACTTGACTGGTAGTCATAATTGCTGTCATTAAGCCTGAGGTTCGAGTAATAACATTTCACTGTTCATTGACTTAATGTAAATCCATGCGCAGACAGTTATCACTGCAGAGCCAAAGAAGCATAGCATGTCCTAAGTGCCCTTTAATAGCACGGCTCTGACAGAGGTTACTGAGGACCATCACTTATCTCCAGAGCAGACTGCTAATTGCTTGCAAAAGGTATACGATGTGGAACCGTTTCCCTTTATAAAATAAGCACGTAGGCCAGTGTTTGCTTTGCCGAGAGACAAGAAGAGATAATTTACATTGTTTCCGGCTGTAGTACATGAATCCAACAGATGCAGCAGGCTTCCCTTTTAGTGAGACATGCTGTAATGCTTTGGCGTTGTGTTACTTTGGGCTATAAATAAATTAATTTAGGGACATGTATCAGTATTTGCCATATTTAGGCGTTAACCCCTTTGATGCTAGAAATGTCTCATATGTTTTGCCTCCATGGACATGATGTCCACTGATAATTAAAGATTAATTCTGGATACCCAATCCACTGAGAATTGATTCATAGTGGTCATTAGGATTGTTTGGCCTTATTAATGTTGACCTGTCACTTTGAATTAAGCTTTGTTTATTTAAAAAACTTAATTTGAAACTGCTTGTATGTTATGTTACCCCAAAGACCTGCAGGTACATAGTTTGTAGATAACTATACTACTACCATTTCTGTATCATCTTCTCCCTTATATATAATGCTCATGTTATGTTGGCTATCATTACCAAAGCAATGGGGTCAGTTGAATTAAAGGAGAATATGCCATGGGAATACATGGCCCTTAATTTGGTTAACATATTAAATTACCTAGGAAGGTGCCCTTCATACATCAGTTACGAATTGCTTTCTTTGTGCATTATATCTGCATTTCCCTGCATATATATGTTGGGGTCTGCCTTAAGGCCACTCCTCCACACAGCAAGCAATAGACCTGAATAGGCTTGATTGTATTTTAAAGGAATAGTAATGTTTCACAAAAAATGCAGCTCCAATTAATCTTCATAGTATTTGGGCCATGAACAGTGTTATTTCTGTACTGTCAGAGCTGTAGCTGAAGAGTAATTGAATGATAAAGTATCCACCTCCCTCCCCTTTTACCTAGTGTAAGCCTCCTCCCCTCAGATGTGGAATCTGGTCCCTTGACCAGACAGGTCACAGCAAGGTACAATCTTCTTACTGTGAGCCCCATGACAGGTTTTTCCTTATGCTCATTGAAGGTTGTCCCTCTCTGCGATCCATCCGGACAGTCTTGCTGCTCTAAGGTGAGCAGTGTTACATTAATAAAAGGGTCGGGATGGGGATACTTTATCATGCAATTACTCTTGAACTACAAATCTGACAGTATTGAAATAATACTTTCCATGGCCCAAATACTATGATAATTAATTGGAGCTGTTTTTATTGTGAAACATTACTATCCTTTTAAGGGATACAAGATACTATCTGATTTTAAACCACAATTTAGCCTGCAAGAGAGATAAAAGTAGCTAAAATGATATATAGATGTATCTATTTGATGTTTAAAGGACATAACCTCAGTGAGCCTCTCTGTTAAACCATGGGTAGCCAGCCTTGGTCCTCAAGAGCTACCAAAACTGTATGTTTTCAGGTTATTCCTGACTGAGCACAGGTAGAATAAGTAAAGTGACTGAGACACTAATTATTCCACCTATGCTCCAACCGAGATATCCTGAGAACATGTACTGTTGGTAGTTCTCAACAACCAGGCTTGGCTCCCCTGTATTAAACAAATTAAGAGCCATTTCTTTCAGTAGTATGAGTCCCCATAAAAGTTTGGTGAAGTATAAGAAATATGAGGAATTTGTATTGTACAGTACTGTTTTACCCCACTACTCTCACCTCGCGTCTCCCACAGAGGAAATGTAGCTACATTTTGTCATTGTTCATACCTCCTGAAAACAGAGCTCTATAGAACAATACTTGAGTGAGTGACTTCTGTTTGTTTTACTATCTTAATTCTGTAGCCTTAGGTTTCAGTTACAGCTGCTATGGCTCCACAGGTGTAAGGGACAAGATGAGACTACATTTGTTAGGCTGGGTGGGAGGCTCATGCTGTGACCCATGAAATAGCTGCTAAAAGCTACAAACAATGATGCAATCTCAACCACGGCTCTACTGTCATAATCAGGAAGCTAAAGAAGGTGTAATTGTGGGTTGAACTGGACTATAGGGGGCAAATAAGAAAGTCTTATTGAATTAAATAGGACTTGTAAACTGAGAAATCTTTTTAAAGAAAATGATAGGAATACTACTAAATACCAGCGTAAATAGTATATTTAGATACAATATTGTTGCAGATCACAAAATATTACAAGGAAAAAAAACAAAAGATAATTGAAAAATAAAAGATATTGAGTGAATGTCTCTGGCAGAAAAAGTTCAAAATAAAGTACCTCTGAGTTCGGTTCAGCTGTGCCTCTAAAATGGATTGGTTTCTTCCCCTATTTAACAAAGAAAAAAGATGAGAGAGGCAGTGAACATGTTCTCTGAGTACGGTATTTCAGTTAAAGTGATAGTAATGTTTCACAAAAACAGCAGCTCCAATTAATCATCATAGTATTTGGGCCATGGAGAGTGTTATTACAATACTGTCAGAGTTGTAATTCAAGAGTAATTGATAAATTTCCCCCTCCCGCCCCTTTTTCCTAGTGTAAGCCACCTCCCCTCAGATGTGAAATCTGGTCTCTTGACCGGACAGCTCACAGCAAGGGACAATCTTCTTACTGTAATAATAAGGAAAACCCTGCCCCCTTGACAGGCTTTTTCATATGCTAATTGAAAATTGTCCCTCTCTGTGATCCATCTGTACAGTCTTGTTGCTGTGAGGTGAACAGTGTTACATCAGTAAAAAGGGTGGGAGGGGGACGCTTTATCATTCAATTACTTTTGAGCTACAACTCTGATAGTACTGAAATAACACTCTCCATGGCCCAAATACTATGAAGAGTAATTGGAGCTGCTTTTTTAGTGAAACATTACTATCCCTTTACGTTTCTTTTAACCTTCATCAAGCACCAGTGGTAGAAAGCATGACACTCAGCTTCTTCAGAGGCATTAAAAGGGTAGTAATGTTTCACAAAAAAAGCAGCTCCAATTAATCTTCATAGTATTTGGACCATGGAGAGTGTTATTTCAATACTGTCAGATTTGTGAGCATAAGGAAAACCCTGCTCCCCCTGACAGGTTTTTCCTTATGCTCACTGAAGATTGTCCCTCTCTTTGATCCATCTGGACAGTCTTGCTGCTTTGAGGTGAGCAGTGTTACATCAGTAAAAGGGTCGGGAGGGGGATACTTTATCATTCAGTTACACTTTAAGTACAACTCAAACAGTATTGAAATAACATGATGACCTGATGTCCACCCCCTTCCCCACAACATGTAGCTCCAAAGACACAACACACAAGACACGTGGATAGTGGTGGGAAGGCCGCAGCAAATTTTTATGTTATTATAAATTAAGTTAAAAACAAATAAATTAATATATGTAGATAACCTCCTCTTACCAGCCTTATGTGTCACCATAAACCTTAAAAACCCCACTCCGCCCTACCAGCCAGGAGCTTAAACATAAGCTTAAACCAACAATCCATTAAACCCTCATTTCTGCGACAATATCTTAACACCAAACGATCACCATCGGACGACAGCCCAATCCTGCGACAGTCAGTGTCAGTGAAGGCCGCCACCCGCGGCTCCAGGCTGCTCGGCCTTAAATGCCCGGGCCTATTTTTGTCCTAGTCCGGGCCTAAAAGGTGGTATTCTGTGTGTGTGTGTGTCATATATATATATATACACATAGATAGTCTATATATGTAGAAACACTCACAGGTTCCTTTGTAGGCGAATCACAGGTGGTTTATTAGATCAATGTTTCGGCCAACACTTGTGGCTTTTACACCTTATAAAGAATACAACCATTATACACCCAACGTACATTCAAAAGCTAAAAAAAAGTACCAAAACCAGCATTGTTCCATTTAGTGATAGTGAGATGAATGTATGAGTTCATACTTATTTATCTCACTGTCACTGTGAGCTTCTGAATGTATATTGGGTGTATAAATGTTGTATTTTTTATGTGGTATAATTTTTGATAAAGGCCACAAATGCTGGCTGAAACATTCATCTAATAAACCACCTTTGCTTCTATTTGGATGTGCACGCAGGTCATACTTAACAGTGAGCACGTCACAATACTACTGATTTTTTTGTGTGTTTGGATCTCAAAGAGATCTCAGGATCTCTTTAACTGTAAAATACCCGTGCATATCGTATTATTGTTGTGTATAAAGTGTAGGATGAGTGGAACAGTGTTCCTTCCCCTTTGATCACAAATGCCTGCCACATTTCTGTCATTTCAGAGTATCTTACCGTGTTCTCCCAGATGATTGCCTTTCATGACCCAGAACTGAGCAACCATCTCAATGAGATTGGCTTTATTCCAGATGTAAGTACCTATGGCTCTTGTAAATACAGTTGTACTAGTTGGATGCTAGAGCAGTCTTCATAGACAGAGCGTAGAAGCTTCTAATTTCTAATTTAACCCCTTGGATGCTAGAGAAAATGGGAAATTCTTCAGAGAGGACACAGTTTATAGTTATTTAAAGCTCTGTAAAATTTTCAGATAGGGAAATGTCACTGTTCATCAAGGAGTTCCAGTGCATAAAATGTTGCGTTTATATTTGACTTTCTACTAAATGAAATAAGACTCTTATTTTAAAGTGGAACTTGTCAACGTAGTCAGTTTGAACAGTACTTGCAAAAACAGCCCACATGTTTATCAGTACACCATTAATCCTTTGAGTGCCAGAGGGGCGTTGAACTCATTACTTTGCAATAGGTTTGACACCCCTCTGGTATGCAAAGGGTTAAACTTTCATACAAAGTAACAATGGAAAAAATACCTGTATATGTGTAGAGCAAGGAAGCTTTGGAGATAGCAGCCCTCATTGTTAAACACCTTGTCTCCCTTCTTCCCACTCATTATCAGACTGTCTCTGCAGGTTACCTTTCTTTGCACACTTGTCTGATGCTAAAAAGGTTAAACATTCATTTAAAGGGATAGCATTGTTTCATAATAAAAGCAGCTCTAATTAATCATCATAGTATTTGGGCCTTGGAGAGTGTTATTTCAATTCTGTTAGAGTTCTAGTTCAAGAGTAATTGAATGATAAAGTATCCCCCTCCTGCCCCTTTTACTGATATAACACTTCTCAGCTTACAAACAGCAGGGATTGTCCAGGTAGATTGCAGAGAGGTTCAATTAAGATAAAGGAAAAAGCTGAATAATCTGACAAGGTGGGCAGGGTTTTCATTGTTCTCACAGTAAGAATATTGACCCTTGATGAGAGCTGTTTGATCTATGGACTGAATTCCACATCTGAGGGGAGGTGGCTTACACTAGGTAAAAGGGGCAGGAGGGGGAAACTTTATCGTTCAATTACTCTTGAACTACAGCTCTCACAGTAATGAAATAACACTCTCTATGGCTCAGTTGCTATGAAGATTAATTGGAGCTGCTGTTTTTGTGAAACAGTACTATAATTTTAACCAATTTACTCAAATGCTTTGCGTGCCAGCGGGTGTGTGGACGCACAGCACTCAGAGGATTTAACCCTTGACAAGAATCCCTTATAGAACTTTTTATTGATTTCCCCCACTCTTTCTTTTACTAATATTCACTACTCCCATACTGAAAGATGATTGCTCTTTTATTACAAACTAGTGTAAAAAGCCCGTGTACACAGGCCAAGATCCGGTTATTGTTAACCCTTTGAGTGCCAGAGGGGTACACAACACATTGCTTTGCAATGCTTTGCGTACCCCTCTGGCACTCAAAGGGTTAGGCGGCCGCTACCTCACTGCTCCATGCGATGCAGTCTTGCGTTGCCTCACTCACGCGATGCAGTCCTGCGCAGTAGAGACTGACCGAGCATGCACAGTCTGTACTGTGCATGACGGCTTCTGACAAAACATCCTAGCGAATTATTATATAGGAGGATGGCTGTTGGAACCTGTGTGGCAATTTGTGATTTAAATCTGTTATTGCAGTTACTGCTCTCTCCTAAGAGTCAGTAGAAGTTTACTTGTATTCTTTCTTGTATATTACTGCTTCACATGGCAGGAGATTATAATACACTATTTATAATCATTGTAGTTTCCATGTACACAGTTAAGTGTTGCAAGTTTTTGTTTGAAATTTGTTGCAATTTCTACATGAAATAGTCACATTACCAGTACATCAAGCGTGGTAGGCACTTCTGCTCATAGTTAATTCTTTCCATCTCCAGATTATTTAATCCTTTGAGTGCCAGAGGGGTGAGAAATGCGTTGCACACTCCAGCAATGGGTTAAATTGGTTTTGTGTATTTGTATAGTCTTGGGAAATCCCTTTCCCACTTGCTCAATTGATATGTGTTTAACCCTTTGAGCGCTAAAGAGTTGTGACATGTGACATGGAACACAAAGGATGAAAGTTGTACTTGGATAGGCGATGTGAGGAAGAGGACCACACATACATACACAAACATACATACATACATACATACATACATACATACACATATCCTGACCTTGACAGTGAGTTTGATGTGACATTATCACATTGCTCACACCACACTTAAGCTTAGGCAAAGGTTCTTGTTCCTTTAGAGATTACACATGAATGACCCTCACAGATATTAAACCCATCTCTAAAGAAATCCAGCATACAGTGAATCTATTTTTAAAGTGAAACTATGTTTAAAACAGTTTGGACAATATTAAAATATCTTGCAAAAAAAAAAAAAAAAAAAAAAAAATATATATATATATATATATATAAATATATATTGTGTTAAATTTGTTTCATTTATTAAAACTGATTGCAAGCAATTAGGATAATGTATATTTAGTGTATATATCATATACCACTCTTTTCCTTCAAAACAGCATCAATTCTTCTAGGTATACTTGCACACAGTTTTTAAGGCACTCGGGAGACAGATGTTACAAACAATTTGGAGAACTAACTACAGTTCTTCTGTGGATTTAGGCAGCCTCAGTTGCTTCTCTCTCTTCATGTAATCCCAGACAGACTCAATGATGTTGAAATCAGGGCTCTGTGGGGGCCATACCATCACTTCCAGGACTCCTTGTACTTCTTTATGCTGAAGATAGTTCTTAATGACTTTGGCTGTTTGGGGTCCGTGCAAAATACACTTGAGGCCAGTGAGATGCCTCCCTGATGGTACTGCATGATGGATAAGTATCTGCCTGTACTTCTCAGCATTGATGATACCATTAATTCTGACCAAATCCCCAACTCCATTTGCAGAAATACACCCCCAAACATTCAAGGAACCTCCACCATGCTTCACTGTTGCCTGCAGACACTCATTTACCGCTCTCCAGCCTTCTGGGAACGAACTGCCTTCTGCTACAGCCAAATATTTCATATTTTGACTCCCCATTACAGTGCACCTGCTTCCTTTTTCTGCACCCCAGTTCCTGTGTTTTCCTGCATAGTTGAGTCACTTGGCCTTGTTTCCATGTCAGAGGTATGGCTTGTTGGCCGCAAGTGTTCCATGGAGACCACGTCAAACCAGACTTCTCTGGACAGTAGATGGGTGTACCAGGGTCCCACTGTTTTCTGCCAATTTTGAGCTGATGGCACTGCTGAACATCTTCTGATTGTGAAGGGAAGTAAGCATGATATGTCTTTCATCTGCTGCACTGTTTCCTTGACCAACCACTGCGTCTGCGGTCCTCAGTGTTGACTGTTTCTTTGTGTTTCTTCAAAAGAGCTTGGACAGCACATCTGTAAACCCCTGTCTTCCTTGAAATTTCTGCCTGGGAGAGACCTTTCTGATGCAGTATAACTACCTTGTGTCTTGTTGCTGTGCTCAGCCTTGCCATGGTGTATGACTCGTGACATTAAACTGTCTTCATTAACCTCACCTTGTTAGCTGAGTTTGGCTGTTCCTCATCCAGTGTTAGTCCTCCTACACAGCTGTTTCTGTTTTAGTTAAAGCTGAACTTTCAGATCATGCTAAGTTGCCATGCATTCATTAAACGCATGGCGACTAGCTTGAAAATAGATGTCTTACCTTTAAAAAATAGCAGAGTGTAAAGTAATCCTTCTCGTTTGGGGACTGATGGGTAGGTTAGTGCGGTCCGTGGGCCTGTGTCGTCATTCCCTTTTGGTACCCATATGGTGCACTGCAGTGCTACTCAATGGAGACCTGGACTGACATTGCAAGCACGAAGACAAGATGTCCGCGCTGTAGCCTGGGTTCTGGTCTCCAAATGCGGAGGATTTATTTGCACTTTATTTTTTAAAGGTAAGACATCAATTTCCAAGCTAGTCAGCATGCGTTTAATGAATACATGGTGACTTAGTATGATCTGAAATTTCCCCTTTAACCGCTTAAGGACTGGCCACGCACGCATGGTGTGGTCACTTAAGGAGCAAGGATAATTTTTTTTTTTTTTTTTTTTTTTTTTTTTTTTTTTTTTTTTTTTTTTCAGAATCCGATTCCGGACTCCCCGAACGGGTTGCCCGGAATTCTATGACGGTCCTTAAATGAAAACAAGCCATGACGTTCATGGGTCCTTAAGGGGTTAATGGTTGTGTTTCAACCTACATATTAAATTGATGCTCATTAGCACCTGTTGGGTATAATTGTTTAATCACACACCTGACTGCATACCTACACAGTCGCTCACTTTGTACAAGTGTACCTAGAACAATTTATGCTGTTTTGAAGGAAACGGGAGGTCACATCAAATTTTTGTGTAGATTTTTCTTCTTTTCACTCACTATGGATTTTGTTAAAGCAGAACATTCACTCAAATTTATGTTCCCCCCGAATCATTATTCACATAGCGATACGCATATCAATACTAATATTATCTTGAATAAGTGCGGCATTATTGTGATATCCAACTTGTTCTGAGACTCATAGGCAGGTATCAGTGCAGACATATTGGCAAACAGGCATCTGTGAGTCTGCTCTGTCCATCCCG
This sequence comes from Rhinophrynus dorsalis, assembly GCA_037306005.1. Lineage (NCBI taxonomy): Eukaryota > Metazoa > Chordata > Amphibia > Anura > Rhinophrynidae > Rhinophrynus > Rhinophrynus dorsalis. Next base: position 206,773,203 of record CM074718.1, read on the forward strand.
GTCTCCTCTAGGATTAGTGAGGGGGAGTTGTATTGTACTTTAAGGTACAGGAAGGGACTGACAGTGCAAGTGGACAGATGCTGCTACAGCAAGATGCCTGCCAGTGAGTCTTGGAACAAGTTGGATTTCTCAGCAATGCAGGATTATTCAGGATAATACTAGTATTGATATGCATTTCGCTATGTGAATAATGATTTGGGGGGCACTTTAATTTCATTAAAAATTCTGCTTTAATTGATTAATATAAATTATTAACATTTTTGAAAGCATTCTTACTTTACAGCATGTTTTCACACCTGCCTAAAAGTTTTGCGCATTACCGTGTGTGTGCGTATATATATATATATATATATATATATATATATATATATATATACACACACACTATATTGATTCCTCACCCCCCCCCCATGGTGCAGTTGGTTTGTTTCAGAATCTCACCTCTTTAGCTTGATCAAGGAGGCCTTTTGACAAACCACCCTTTACATATTTCTGTGTTTTTATCTTTTCACAAGGCTACAGCAGTACATTCCACAACAGCAGTACTTGGTCATTATGTAGCATAAGGAGAGCCTCCTAATGAAAACAGACGACAAGACCATTTTGTGGATTAGTCCCAAATCATTAAGCAGAAAATCTGGCTGGTTTTGATAATTGAGTGGACACAATGACATATCTTCCTGTCCTTGCCGCCCCATTTCACTGTTGCCATGGCTGTGAACCAAGCAAGCAGTATACCATTTTTAAGGGACTTTATGTCCACAAGAGAAGTGGATTAATTCTCAGGCAAACCAATTGCACCATAGGGGAGAAATAAAAATTCCCAACTTTCACATTTAATTTAATGGTGCCTTTAACCATTCTGGATGCCAGACACGTCTCAAACACTTTTCTTTGATATGCGTTACCAACACGTAGCATTCAAGAAGTTAAGTTAGAAGACCCAAGTTAAATAAGCGAGATATTTTATATGGTGCTGTTGGTTTATATGATGCATGTGTTTTTATTTTCTTTTGAACATAATGAATGAGTTAATGTTGATTTAAACATCACTTCAGCACTTCACAGTTTAAGGGTTTAGACAATACAGGGTTAGACAAGCACTTTACAGATTAAAACCGCTGTCATGGTTCCTGACCTAGAGCTTACAATGTACCAGAGAGACGCACAGGGTCCAAAAGTGTTAACACTTAACCCTTTGAGTGCCAGAGGGGTACTCAACACATTGTTTAATATACAATGTAGGAGTACAGGTTAGGGTTCAACCTAAATTATATGTGCCTGCACAGCATACCTTAATTAGCAATATGTAGCCTAAAAAAATGGAGAGGGTAATTATCACCCTATGAGAATGTGGTATAATTTGAAAGAAGAGTCAAAATCACTTACATATTCTGTTACCTATATTCTATTTAAAGTTTATTAGATATTTAGCTTCATTTTACAACTGTACTGAATGGCTGCCACTCCCTTATGCTATACCTTCCTTCCTTCAACTTATTTTAGTTACTGGAGAAGAGGGGTTGTAAAATACCTCTCTGCAGTGTGTTACTTTGCAATACATTGCAGATTACTCTGTCATCCAAAGGTTTTAAAGGGATAGTAATGTTTCACAATAAAAGCAACTCCAATTGCTCCAATTAATCTTCATAGTTTTTGGGCCATGGAGAGTGTTATTTCAGTACTGTCAGAGTTGTAGTTCAAGAGTAATTGAATGATAAAGTATCCCCCTCCCACCCCTTTTAGGTGGTGTCCAGATGGATCGCAGAGAGGGACAATCTTCAATTAGCATAAGGGAAAAACCTGTCGGGGGGGGCAGGGTTTTCAGTGTTCTCACAGTAAGAAGATTGTCCCTTCCTGTGAGCTTTCTGGTCTCAAGACCAGATTCCACATCTGAGGGGAGGTAGCTTATATTAGGTAAATGGGTGGGAGGGGATACTTTATCATTCAATTACTCTTGAACTACAACTCTGACAGTATTGATATAACACTATCTATAGCTCAAATAGAAATAGAAGAAGTCAGAGATGCTCAAGTAGACTCATAAGCTTGCAAGGGTATGCAAAAGCTCACTGGGACTGTGTCCTCGCGCTCAGGGTGCAATCTCTTTTTTTGCTCACAAATGCCATACACAGACAAGAAATATTCTGAAGCATATCATACAGGTCCTGCCAAAATGACAGTCCAGCCACGAAATGCTAGACAATTCCTCTCTGAACAAGGGAAGCAGCTAACCCCAGACTTACGGTTTGGCCTTCTTGGGTCTCGTCGGTGAGGGGCAGGTGATCCCTCTAGGCACTTGTGAGCAAGGAGTCCATGTCTGGATTCCCCCATTACCCTTAGGGTGACTAACCCTAAGAGCACTTTGCATAGAAGTAGAAGAAGTCAGAGATGCTCAACTAGACTCATGAGCTTTCAAGGGTATGCAAAAGCTCACTGGGACTGTGTCCTCGCGCTCAGGGTGCAACCTCTTTTAGCTCACAAATACCACACACAGAGAAGAAATACTCTGAAGCATATCATACAGGTCCTGCCAAATGACAGTCTAGCCATGAAAAGCCAGAGAATTCCTCTCTGATCAGCTGCCCCTCACCGACAAGGTCCATGATGGCCGAAATGTACGTCTAGGGTTAGCTGCTTCCCTTGTTCAGAGAAGAATTGTCTGACATTTTGTGGCTGGACTATAGCTCAAATACTATGAAGATTAATTGGAGCTGCTGTTTTTGTGCGACATTATTATCCCTTTAAAGATATAGTAATAGATGGAAATAAACGGAGCTTATAGTTATCTGTATATCTTTTGCAGCATGTAGAGCGCTATATCAATCCTATCTGGGTTGTAGTTCAAGAGTTATAACGTTATAAAGGATCCCCGCCCCTTTACTTACATCACACTACCTCTCATGCTGATCCGGATGCAGTGCAGAGAGGGACAATCTTCAGTGAACATAAGGAAAATCCTGCCCTCCTTCCTCAAGGGGGGGCAGGGTTTTCATTAGGGTCACTACATGAAGATTGTCCCTTGCTACAAGCTTGAACGGATCCCACGTCTGAAGGGAGGCAGGGTAACATAGGTAAAAGGAGTGGGGGGGATCCTTTATAACGTTATAATTCTTGAACTACGACTCAGATAGGACTGACATAGCACTCTACATGCTGCAAAAGATATACAGGTGAATATAATCTCTCTTTATTTCCATCTATTAATGTCCCTTTAACTGAGAACAGTTCTTTGAAGTGGAAATACTGGACATTTTTATGTACAGTAATATATTAGATACCTCTCTGGCATTCAAAGCGTTAAAGTCGACTTATCACCTACAATTTGTTTTTGCATATTTGAAAACTTCATTCAAAACTGCTAATGTGTCATGTTAACCAAAATACCAGCAGATGTATAGTTTAGGAGAAATTCACATTTTTGTTTCTGGGAAAAGTGAAAGTGAAAATGTCCTGCTACAGCACAGAGTTTCATTAGCAAATGGAACATCACTGAAAACCTTCATAAGCATATGACTTGTCTCTAAAAAGCCAAATTAGTATATTAAATGTCACTGGTACCACACAGTACTGTAATTAGCATATATCAACATATGCTAACAAGTATGAATATCTCCTTAACTGTACCTCTGCATGTTTTGTTTTGTTTTTTTTTGTTTTTTTTTTTGGGGGGGGGTGACATGACACATAGGCAGTTTTTAATTGAGTTTTCAAATATGGGAACTTGAATTAAGGGGAAAGTTCCACTTTAAATCAGTGTAAATTTGTTCCATTTGATGTAGTTGCCCCAGAATTGCTCCAGCTCCTCTTTGTAAATCAGCCTCCCTGTTCACCCATAAGAACCAACTTCACTCCTTACAACTATCATTTTAGAATATCTCCTCTTATCCTAACATTTTTTTGTGCGCTTTTTTTTTCATATTTGCTCTTACATTTATTTTTGTTTTACCTTGTTTGCATTGTCTATCCTTTTTTTCCTCACAGTACTGAATGTGCATCACTTCCTAGCTTGTCATTGTGAATGCGTCAAAGTAACCACATATTTGTGCAAGTGTGTGTGTGTGTGTGCGTATACCGCAGCTTTTCTATATATGAGGCTTTATGTATACAGGCAAAGTGGAACAATTCTGAAATAGACAAATTGCACCATAGGAGAGAAATTAAAATTCATACTGCTCTTAATCAGGATTTTTTATATGTCCTCTATGGTACAGCTGGTTAGCTCCAGAAATACGTCAGATCTTCTTAGTACCTCAAGCTCATTTTGTATGTATGTGATGTGAAAGAGTATTCTCTGCTTTGCTGTATTTGTAATTCCAAGGCAGGAAGCATCATCCGTCTTTGAGCTATGTGATCACACATGCATTATTGCAATTTTGTGCTTTTAATGTTTTGTGTGGCCTGCGTCTGCAGCATAAGCGATAATATAAATGGAAGCTTGTTTTCTCCACAGACAAGATGGCCAGTGTCTGGTCACGGTAACATATGAGCCAGCTGATAATGGGGCCTGAACCTGATTATCGTGCTTCAGCAGTAATCCTGTATCGGTAAAACCCTGATTAATCTTTCATCACCTTAACGCCGTCTCTCACGGCAGGAAGGATTGTGTTTCCTGGCAACCTTCCATTTGCTCAGGGTCAGTAAGAAGCCCTCAGAATACAGAATGCTGCTAAAGCCACAAGCAGCCTGGATATTGGATGCTGACCTATTCGGTTGCTTGAGTGCAAGAACAGGAAGCATCAAATTGCAGTTATTTTTTTTTCTTTAATCTTCTTTTATATTGGAATATAAATATAGGCCTCTGTTTTGAAATCAAACCACTCCATTAGTAAAGGTTGCTGGTTTGCGTCATCGTTCTTTTTACTTCCTATTCAATGTGGATCATTTCATTAACCTCTTGTTTGCTGGAAAGGCTTGACATGCCCTGGCTGTGCAGAGTTTTAAGAGATGCACGTACCGAAAGTAGTATTTGGAAGATGTATTGATCTGCTTCTGGCTTCTTGGCATATCTCCGTGCCAAGGGGGAAATAGGAAAATGCATTGTATAGGGTGGGAAGGGACACCTGAGTCTTGCCAGCTGTTTTGCAGACCACAAATCCTATCCTCCTTAGCCGGCTGTTGGCCAGCTGTGGATGAAGGGACTTGTAGTCCAATAACAGCTGGCAGGCAGTAGATTTGGGAACATATGAACTATAAGATTATCTATTAACTTTATTACAGTAAAAGGAAATTGTTTTATCTTTTTTCAGACTAATCTTTTATTTAGCTTTTTATTAACCCTTTGAGTTAAGCATTGTCATGTTTCAGTGATAACTAACATGTGAACAAAATTTTAACCCTTTGAGTGCCATTTTACTAGTTAGATGCAGCTACTCCCAACTCTGGGCATAGCAGCACTCATACAGTCCTGTAGCCCTGTTTGTGCAGGGTTTTCCAGGACTTACCATTGGTTTAGATGGAGTTTTTAAACCCCGAATGGTAGATTCCTCCAATGCATTGCTTTGCAATAGGATGGAGATCCCTCTAGCATTCTTGGGGTTAAAAGCCCTGTTTAATCCAGTGGTTATTTTGAATTTTCTTTTATGGTAGTTGGTTTGCTCCAGAAGTGCTTCATTTTTTATTTTGCCATAAGGTCCTATGTTGTTTCCATAAGTAAGATTGTCATTTTCAATCTCTGTGGATAGATTGAGGTAGATCCATGAACTTGCTGTTGTAGTGTCAGTTTGCTACCTGAGGCAACAGAGAGAAGGTGTAGTACTGTACTTAACCCTTTGAGTGCAAGATGGGTTTCCAACTGATTGCTTTGCAATGCGTTAGCACTGTGGCACTCAAAGTGTTAAAGGAGGAGTAAAAAATGTTTTATGGTTATCAATGAAAATTGCTATCTTGTTGCTGAAGTTGTATCCATTCAAACTGTCATGATTTGATGACGCTGTTGCTATCACATTCTGTGGAGAACTGTAGTCAGTAACTCACTACTCCCATCAAATGAAATATAATAACTGGGTGAATTGTAGGTGAACTGTCTGTACATCAGATGGTGCAATTAATGGAAAAAGACTAAACAAAAGTTTTAACTCTAATTTTGCAACAACACATCTCCCAGCAGTGAACATATGCTTGTTTGACTTAGCAGGAAAATGTATCTGACATATTCCCATAAAAAGGTTTTCTTGTCCTTTTATATACATTTATATTCTTTTTTTACCCATACTAAAAAAAAAAAAAAAAAAAAAAAGATTGTTTATAACAATTAATCAATGACCACCTCCCCTGTGCCACCACATGGTCATATGGTATTTGTGTCAGGCTCCTCTTCTCTGTTAATGGACATTGGAGACCTCACCTGCTCTCCAGAATGAACAGTGCTACATTTTATGGGACTGTTCCTCTTCAATAAATTGCACCCTCAGAAGTATGACTTTAGGCATTTATATTGCTCTCAGTGGCAGAGCTGAACCTCTGAGCCTTAGGCTACTTCTTTCCATAGATAGTAATAGCCTCACCTTGTCATGACAGTTTGACACTTCCAACCAGTAATATAAATATATTTGTATGTATAACTATATGCTTTTTCAATAATAAAACTGCACTGCTTCTTCAATCTTGATTGCTAGAGATGTGTCCAGTACATCACTTTGCAGTTCATCTCCACTGCTTACCTGTAATGCAGTGGAGTTCTGTCTAGCCTTCGTGAAGTTAACATATATATGTAACTACTTTTGTAATTTAGAACTTAGCCACAAATACTACCTGCCAAAAATAAACACTTTTTGTGATTCTCTACTTTTTTTCTACATTCCCCATTTATGTTGGGGAAACCTGCTAACCAATCATAAAGCAAACTCCCTCTCTGCTCATTCACAATGAAATTAGAATGCGGGAATTAGAATCAACATGGTTCTGTCCCTAAAGGGCAACACAACACCTTTTCCCCACTAGCACCAGGTAGAAAAACGTACCCACTACTGCTATCTAAAACCCAAATTAATAATAATAAAAAAAAAGTATATAGTAGTCAAGAAATATTGCTGTAGCTCACATTTATTTACTTTATTTTATTTTAATGATATATTTTAGATTATTTTGTGAGACATTTCAAATCTGACATATGACAGGCTATACACCTTTAAAATGGGGGAAGGGGTGAGCTACTGTTATATTGCAAAAGGCGAAACGGACCTGGCAGAGCTGAGTTCCTGATAGATTTTAGAGAGTAAAAACCTGAGTGAACATTGGAGAGTGGATCAATCACTGGAGAAAGACTGGGAGCCAAATGAAAATAATATTAGAGAGATCTGAAACCCATTTCTTCACAATGCTTGGCGACCTCTGTAGCATCCAAGGGTCAACCCTTTGAATATCAGGATGGTACATAACTAATTGCAAAGCAACGGTTTGCAAACCATTCTAGCACGTGAAGGGTTAAAGAAGGACTAACTCCTCCAAATATTATCCTGTTACTGTGGCCATAAAACCAGCAGGAAAATTATATATATTTGCTAAAATTGTGCTGCTTTAAAAAAAAAGTTGAGAAAGCCTGCAAAGCATAATCTGTGCTGTGATATATATGATTATGAGTGCACTGCATCACATAATCCCTCAGGATCTGGCTGTGTGCTTGTTTGGAGTCACCACTGAGGAGATATCAACCATTTTATCCCATGGGGAATGTGTACTTTATTCATGTTGTATCATGGTGGCTCCAGGCTGAGTTGCACAGGAGGAGAACAGTGAGGCAAACAGATCCTAATTAATCTCCCTGTACATCTGCCACTATTCTTTCATTTTTACCTCAGAATAATATATTACTGAAAAGTGAGGGAAATGGATTCAATGATTTGTTATTCTTTTAATAGATATTCTGGGCTGTACGTCCTATGTGCAAAATTGTAGCCTGTGTGTTCTGGATGATATAAGGCTCATATTAAAGGACGCTGCCATTAACTCCTTGAATGTTAGAGGTACAACTAAGTGGTTAAATATAGCTTTGTGCCTTTAAATTCTTTCATTGTTTCTTTATATCTTCCCTTTTAACTTGCTTGAGGATCAGAGGTGTTAACAGCACATTGCAAAGCACTAAGATTAAGATCTGGTAGGTTCTACCACATTTTCCATACTCCCCTTAGTAACTATAAACCCTGGGTTGGACCTTGAGACACAGGGTTTTACATAGTAACATAATTGATGAAGACTGAAAAGACATGCTTATTTCAAGTTCAGCCTTTGCCATATCACCCTTGGTGATCTAGAGGAAGGCAAAAAAAAACCCCAAACAAGACACAAAATAAAAACATATTGAAGCAATTTCTATTTAAAGGGGATGTGTCACCTATATATCAGTTAGCCTAACTTATATATCAAATATGAGTAAAAGTGTCTTAATTTTTTTTTAAGCATTATTTGATCGAAATTCCAGTAATAAACTCTGCCCTGCACCTACTTCTGCATAGACTGCGGTTACCTGTTCTGTAACCATAGTCTGTCACTATGCCTCCTCTCCCCTCCCTCTATCCAGCCTTGGCTTTCTGTCTGTAAACTGGAGCAGTCTTATTGGCTAGATATCAATCTCTGCCAATGAGACCGCTCTAGCTTACAGACCGAAAGTCTCCGTCATCGGAGGAGGTTGGATAGAGGATGGGGTGCAGAGACATACTGACGGACTGTGGTTACAGAGCAGGTAACCGCAGTCTATGTGGAAGTAGGTGCAGGGCAGAGTTTATAACTGGAATTTTTGACCAAATAACTTGTATGTGCTCTTGTTTTTAGTTCTTTGCATTGAACAAATAGTTCCCCAGATAATTCTTTGTATTGGGCTTGAATTTATTTGTAATAGTAATCATATCTCCCTTTAGACTTCTCTAATGTAACAATCAAATTTTGGCTAATATCTAAAATCTTAAATTCATTTGTCAGTTTTGTCACCTGTCTTTGTACTTTTTCCAGTTCAATAATGTCTTTTTTAAGAACTGGTGCCCAAAACTGTACTCCATATTCTATATGAGGCCTTACCAAGGATTTATAAAGATCTAGAATAATATTCTAATTCCTTACATCCATACCCTATTGTCTCTTGCAGCATCTAATTGACACTTCATACTGTTTTGACTTCTTTTGTGTATCAGTACCCTTAAATCTTTCTGTAATAAAGATTCCCCAAGTAGTTTCCATTTAGTGTATACTAGAAAAAGCAGCACAGTGTTGCCTGTGAGAGAAAGGGCAGGGAGAAGGAAGACCTGTTACATGCTGGTAGTTAAAGACCCACACATACATTTTCTGATACCCAGCCTTGTTCCACTGGTAGTCACAAATCTACACATTCACTGTCTGATGCCAAAGACTTGTTCAGCTATCCACTGGTAGTCGCAATGCCAAACATTCTGCAAACCTACTAGTAGCCAGTGGTTAAAGTAAAAGTAATGTCGAAAAATGTGTTTATATAAATAAATAAGATTTGTAGAGGCTAAAAAAGGATTATCATTGCCACAAACCCTATCTCTCAAACCGCTATGGTTTGATAGATATTGGCAATGAAATGTTCCCCTTCCCTCCCCTCCTCTTGATGTCAGCTGTAAAGCTGACAGAAGGAGATCTAAGGCTCTTCAGCAGAGCCAAAATACCATTATTAGAAAAGAATTTCTTCATGGGAATGGTCTACAAAGTGTGCTTGCAAACCAGGCACACTTTTTAGACCTTTCCAATTAAGTAATTATTTTCTGATAACAGGATTTCAGCTCTGCTGCAGAGCCACAGGCTGATCCCTGTACTGTGATCTCCTGCTGTCAACTAGACGCTGATGTCAGAAGGGTGTAACGGTTTTTAGGACACTCAGACCAGTTGGTAAAATAAAACACAATTTTATTTAAATAGCAAATAATGCAAACGATCGCCGTCTGAAGGCAGCAAGAATTAACACACGGTGATGACTGATATAACACAGAGAATCAATACACAGGATAATTGACATACAATATCTCAGCACAGATAATGGTGTTCAGTACCCAAATGGTTAAGTGCATAAATCAGTCAGTCTCAGATGTGGTGGTTTGGCACGCCCAAGGTGTTAATGGGAGGTGCTGAGTAGAAGCAGTCCACAGTGTTCTGGAAATGTAAATGCCTTAGCCGAAGTGACCAACTTAGATTAAGCAGAACAGAAATCCAAATAGCCCCCGCGGGCGTACCTAACAGAAAGACTGATTCTGCGAGTGCGAGTGTGGATAGCCCCCACGGGCATAACGGAAACCGACCTGCAATGCAAGAGTACCCCCCTCTCAAAGACCCCCTCTCCCTGCCGGAGGTCTGGGTTTCTGAGGATATTTAAAGTGGAAGTTGCACACAAGTCTAGGCGCATGGAGGTACTTTTGATTAACCCAAGAACGTTCCTCAGGGCCATAGCCCTTCCAGTGGACCAAATATTGCAACTTTCCTCTAAATCTCCTAGAGTCAATAATACTCTGGACCTCATACTCATCTTGGCCCTGAACGTTCACCGGCCCGGGAATCACTGGCGTTGTAGTATAACGATTGCACACCAAAGGTTTCAAAAGAGACACATGGAACACATTATGAATATGCATAGAGGGTGGAAGTTCCAGTGCATAAGAAACCAGATTAACCTTGCGGATGATCTTAAAGGGCCCAATGAACCGGGGAGCCAGCTTATTGGAGGGTACCTGCAAATTGAGGTTTCTGGAGGAGAGCCATACCCTGTCACCTACCTGAAATGAGACCACTGGGAGCCGTCTGCGATTAGCGTGCCGCTGATGACGCCGAAATGACTGACTGAGGGACCTCTAAACCTGTGCCCAAGTAGAACGAAGTTGCGCCATATGCTCATCCAGGGCAGGAATCTGTTGTCCCTGAAATTAGTCCGGGAGCAGACAAGGCTGGAACCCATAATTAATGAGAAATGGGGAGCTCCCGGACGATGAATTAACCGCACAATTCCTGGCAAACTCTGCCCATGGCAACAGGTCAGCCCAATTATCATGATCGGTAACAAAGCAACGCAGGAACTGCTCCAGTCCCTGATTGGCACGCTCAGCGGCCCCATTGGTCTGGGGATGGTAGGCGGAGGAGAAGGACAATTGGATGCCCATCTGGCCACAAAATGCCCTCCAAAACCTGGACACGAACTGACTCCCACGGTCGGAGACAATCACTCTGGGTACCCCGTGTAGGCGGAACACCTCCCTGGCAAAGACTACAGCCAATTCCTGAGCCGATGGAAGACCATTAAGAGGCACGAAATTAGCCATTTTAGAGAACCTATCAACCACCATAAACGTATACCCCCTAGAGACAGGTAATTCTCCCAAGAAGTCAATAGATATGTGAGACCAAGGACGTTCGCCATTAGGCACTGGTTAAAGTAAGCCCACAGGGAGATGTCTGGGGGTCTTGGCACGAGCACAGGTGGTACAGGCGGCAGTAAAAGTGGAACAATCGGCTCTGAGTGTGGGCCAACACCAGCATATCTGTGCAGTGCTTTATGGGGTAGCTGAAGAGTTGTTTTACTTGCTCGTATTGCCCCACCTCAGCCAGCCGAAGCAGAGACTCAATAAGATCCAAGCTTTTCCATGTAGCAATTTCCCGATTGTCATCTTCTGGTGGTGCCTTCAAAATGTCAGTGGCTACAGCATGACAGGGGTAGTCAGCAAAGCAGAATACCTCAGGATTCATTAGCGAATGCTGAATAAAGGAGAGCTGGCCCTCAGCATGTTTCCAAGGTCTGTAGATAAGATCAACAGGAAAAACCTCCATTCCAAGTCCCCTCTGGATGCCATATACCACTGTTTGAAGACCTTTGCTGTCTCGAATTTGAAACCCTGGGTTATCAAGCTCATATGTTACCTCTTTGAAGTTTAGACTGGGATTCAGCTCTTTGATTACATCTATAAGGACTTCCACATTCCAGGTGTGAGCCTGTACTCCATCGTTTTTATCTTTCCCATCACTCCAGATTCCACTGCCAGATGGTGAGATAGTCTGTAAATGAATACCATCAGTCAAGCCACAGTGTGTCCGGGCCATCATGCCAAGTACTCTGGCAACTTGCACAGCTGTGACTTCTCGAACTCCAAACTGAACAATGATATTGAGGCATTCTTCCACACTGGCACAGAAGCTGTAGCCCACTTCCTGCATAAAGTCTGCCAGAGAGCTGTCCATCATGGTTTTGGTGATGCCTCCAGAATCAGACAAGATTCGGTCCATTAGGATGTCCCGTTTTTCAGGGTAGAGCAGTGGTGCAAGCACCACCGGGCAGCGTTCCTGTGGGAAATCTCTGCGTAGGGTCCTAAGAAATGCAACAATTTGCTCCTGTCCGACACCGAAGGCTCCCTTCTGGCCAAAAAGGAGGTTGGAGAGGAGGAGGTGCAAGACCTCTATGGCAATATCCTGAAATCCACCTTCTTGGCTGCCACCAACGTCCCTTCGTGCTACGACCCGGCCCGGCTGACTGCCTGCTCCGAGATCGACTTCCAGCCTGTTCCTGTGACCTGTCTGTTCCCGTTGTTGCCGCCGCGACATTTTTCCCCTGCTGTTGCCAGCTGCCATGTGATCACTCTAGCCTTGTGTTGCCTCCGATCAGTGCAGTGTCCCATACTGTCTTGCAAGAGCTGGCAATAGCCTCCACAGGCGTTAACTGGAGACCAGCAATAGCGAAATAGAGCCAATAGCCCCCACGGGCGTATACAACGAGAACCTGCCAGAGCTTGAGCCTACCCTTTGCTGCCACACGAGCCCAGAAGCCACAGAAGAATATCGCCCAGTAACATAATGTAAAAGCGAGAGCCAATAGCGCCCTACCGGACCAACTTAACGTAACTACTCTGCAGTAGGATAGATTGAGTCGCCGTCGAAAAGCGGCCGACTCAGCAGACGTAGCACGGCGAGTGAGGCTCTATACTGGGGATCAAGGTAGCGAGAGTTAAGCAGCACTGCAAGGGTTAATATGCACGTTTAAACACAAGGCTCAGTAAGGTATTGAAGCTCTTGAAGTGTACTGAGGCTCACGGAGGAACGCACAGCTCTGCAAGACAGTACGGGACACTGCACTGATCGGAGGCAACACAAGGCTAGAGTGATCACACGGCAGCTGGCAACAGCAGGGGAAAAATATAGCGGCGGCGACAACGGGAACAGACAGGTCACAGGAACAGGCTGGAAGTCGATCTCGGAGCAGGCAGTCAACCGGTCCAGATCGTAGCACGAAGGAGGTAGTCATACAAGCCGGGTCATACACGAGCAGGAACGTCAGTCAAGCCGGGTCAGGAAACGGAGGTGGTTCTCAGACAAGCCGGGTCAAACACGATCAGGAACACTGGAGCGTAGACAGGACAAGCCAAGTCGGTACACGAGAATCCGGAACACAGCAACAGCAATACTGGCTCAGAAACACCACGAAAGGGCCTCTGACAGATGTCTGGGCCAGGCATAAAAAGGTCACCAGGGGCGGGCCAAACTGGCTCAGCAAATCAAAGCGAACCACAAGCGAGAGTGACAAGAGAATCACAGGCACTGTGATAAAGGGGAGGGAAGGGGGAACTTTCATTGCCAATGAGGCTTTGATGGCTTGGAAATTGAATCCTCAATATTGAAGAAGAAAGGTTTTTCTTCCAGTGTGGTGGCTACCATGCTTAGTGCTCGCAAGCCAGTTTCCTCAAAGGCCTACCATCGTGTCTGGTCGACCTTCCTATCTTGGTGTGCCAATAGTGACTTGTCTCAGGATTTTGATCTGCCCACAGTCTTGGCCTTCTTGCAGGAGAGTGTGGATAAGGGCCCCAGTTTGGGTTCCCTTGAGGTTCAGAGTTCTGCTCTCTGTTTTCTTTCAGAGGCGCATTGCTATCCTTCCTGATGTCAAGGTGTTTTGCCAGGGTGTTGCTCATACTCACCCTGTCTTTAAGGCTCCTGCTCCTCAGTGGGATCTTAATCTTGTTCTGGGTGTTCTTCAGTGCCCTCCCTTTGAGTCCTTTTGGTGTTAGAAACTCACTTCCCTATGCTATTTTCTTCCCTCTTGCCTCAGTGCTCAGTGACATATAACGGACTATAAATTGGATGCATCTGATGGAGATGCAGCCTGGAATGAGAAGCACTGCAGCAACACATGCGTTACATCAAAACAGGGTTGAGTCTATTATTCCTCTACGCCTTCGTAAGTGGAAAATGGCCTTTCTCCTGGCGATCGTTTCTGTTCGCAGTGTCGCGGAGTTGTATGCTCTGTCCTGTAGACCACCAATTTTGGTGTTTCACAAGGACAAGGCGGTGCTCCGCACCTCTCGAGTTCCTTCCCAAGGTGGTTTTGGAGTTCCACATCAAACAGGAGATTGTGGTGCCCTCTTTCTGCCCTGACTCCACCTCTGACAAGGAGAGGGATTCTCCACTTGTCAGACGTGGTGCGTTGTCTCAGGTTTTATGTACATCGCGCTGAGTCTATCAGGCAATCAGACGAGGTGTTCGTCATTCCTGAGGTCCCAGGGCAGGAAGACCTGCATCCAGAGTGACTGTTACTTCTTGGATCAAGTCCACTATTCGCAAGCTCTGACAGAGTCCTGTAGTGTTTCTATCTTTTCCCCACTGGCCTCTTCAGTTCAAATCATTGCCTTCAGTCATCTCTTTACTGAGATTCGATTGGAGATGGGGAAGGTGCCACTAGGTGGTAGTAAGAAGGAATAACTCAGAATGTCTTTTTCCACCTTCTGCAAGAACTGAAAGTGCCAGTGCCAGAATGATTTCTCTTGTTGGTCCAGGTGCATTATAGCAGTGAACATGAATCACCAGATGCCTCTATGGAGCTCACAGCACCAGGGAGGGGAATCCTAATGGGACATGTATACTGAGAGCTTTAAGTTTATCATGATGATACAATTAACTAGTAAAAGACTGAATTTAAAAAAGTTAATATGTTTTATATATAATAGTATGTGTAGGTTTCATTTCTTCACACTGTGTCTTTTAATTGGAGAGTATCACCTTAAAACAAGTGATTTCTAAAATCACTTGTTAGATTCCAGTATACCCTGAAACACTATTACAGCATTCTCCATTAGTGCCTTATGCACAAACAAAACCCTTTGAGTGTCACAGGGGTATGCAACTCATTGCAAAGGAATGCATTGCGTACCCATCTGGCACTCAAAGGGTTAAGGAGAAACCCTGGATCAAACCAGCTGCCCATGGGGTCAAATCATAATTACCCAAATTCCCATGAATTAAAAAAAATACTAATATAAATATAGGTGTTTTTGAAATATCTTTCAGAATCACGTGTTTGTTACAGTGTGACAGACCTACTTTAAAGGGATACTAATATTTCACAAAAAAAAGCAGCTCTGACTAATCTTCATAGTATTTGGGCCATGGAAAGTGTTATTTTAATACTGTCAGAGTTGTAGTTCAAGAGTATTTGAATGATAAAGTATCTCCCTCCCGCCCCTTTTACTGATGTGACACTGCTCACCTCAGAACAGCAAGACTGTCCAGATGGATTGCAGAGAGGGACAATCTTCAGTGAGCATAAGGAAAAACCTGTTAAACTGGGGCAGGGTTTTCCTTATGTTCACAGTAAGAAGATTGTCCCTTGCTGTGCGCTGTCTGCTCCCAGGACCAGATTCCATTTCTGCGGGGAGGTGGTTTACACTAGGTAAAAGGGGTAGGAGGGAGATAGTTTATCATTCAATTACTCTTGAACTACAACTCTGACAGTATTGAAATAACACTGTCCATGGCCCAAATACTATGAAGATTAATCGGAGCTGCTGATTTTGTGAAGTATTACTATCCCTTTAAGGATTGTTTTACCACAGAAGGTGTTACAGAGCTCTGAAACATGTGGTCTGTAGCAGAATAGATTAAATTTACAGTGGAAAGAAAAGCATCAAACCCTGTTTTGATGTAACACATGTGTGGCTGCAGTGCTTCTCATTCCAGGCTGCATCTCCATCAGATGCATCCAATTTACAGTCCGTTATAGGTCACTGAGCGCTGAGGCAAGAGGGAAGAAAAGAGCATAGGGAAGTGAGTTTCTAACACCAGCTGAGCCCTGTGCTATTGTGAAGTCTGTCCCTGCCATTGGGAATGAGAGTACGATCAATGCTCTGAGCCAGTGTTCCTGCAGGAAAATACATATGTAGCTATATCTGTGCTGGGGGAATTTTATTTTTATTTTGAATCTGTTTCAACCTTTTGAGTGCCAAAGAGATGTGCAGTACATTGTGGAGCAATGTGTTGCACAACCCTCTGGTTCTTAAAAACAGTTACATTTTTCTTTGGATTTTTTTTATTTTTTTTATTTCTTAAGTCTTTTGTGACAATGTCAGTCCATGTAAGTACCTTGGTGCAGTGTGACTAGCTATACAGAGGTTGTCACTGAAGCCATCTAGATGTTGTTAGACTACCTTTCCCTTCCTCCTCAGCCAGCCAACAGGAGTGGTACTCCAACAGCTAACGGGATAGTCCAACAGTGGCTAAAGGGTCTCAAGATGATTACCCCTTACCTTTACACAACCTCTTAAAGGGGCAGTGCCTCCTAATTAGGGAATACTTTTTTTTTTTTAAATACAGCATTGGGAAGCTTATCTCATGCACTCTCTTTATAAGTCTTAATAGTACATGCTTTTTTTATATTTTTTTTTTCAGTCTTTATTGAATTTCTCCTGGTCCATACATTCCAGCTGTTCTCCTCCTCCTCATGCTATTTCTGACCTCTAAACCACCCACTGATGATCAAAGTAAAGCTTAGTGAAGGACATTTGAAGGAACAGCATGAACAGAAGTGGGTGGGATTTCAGCAGGGGACTTCATCAGAGCATGACAGACTGAAAGCACAGACTCTCCCATTTGCCATAGCAACACAAAAAGCTTGGTTAACTTTTGTGTTTTTTTTATTTATATATATATATATATATATATATATATATATATATATATATATATATATATTACTAGTTTTGAAGGCCCATGTGCACAGACAAAAGTTCCACCCAGCGGCCTCGGCTGCTGCCCCGGAACCGGGAGTGGAGATGGGCGCTGAGTCGTTCGGAACGCCCCGCTCTGGATCAGCCGTGTCGCCACTCTGAATGGAGGCTTGCGCATTCAGCCAGTCTCTACTGTGCGTGATTGCATCATGTCTCTACTGTGCATGTGCGTGTTACAGACTGAGGGAACAACGCATTCTAACAAATTATATATGTTGATATGAATGAGAGAAGTGAGGTTAAATATACAGATTTTATTTATTTTCATTAATGTTAATGGGTTTTGTCCTTGAAGCACTGCACCTTAAATGTAATTCTGTGGGAATCCCATTACATAAAACAAATAACAGGGCAGTCACAATATTCTCTGTGGACATTTACTGTAGTACTGCACATTTCTTAACCCCTTAAGGACCGGCCGCGCACGTACTTTGTGGTCCCTTAAGGACCACGGAGCTTTTTTTTTTTTTTTCTTTTTCTTTTTATGCGATCCCTGGTGTTGTACGTATCCTACTGATGTGTTATTACAAATAAAGTTCAGAAATAGAGCACTTGTACCTTTTTTTGCACCAAAAAATCCTATCATGGCATGTTGTATTTAGCCATCCATACGCCTCCATTAATCTTAACCCTCGGAGTGCCAGAGAAGTATCCAACACATTGCAAAGCTTTGGATACCTCTATGGCACTCAAAGGGTTAATGGTCTCCAGAAACATGTGGCTTCAAATGCCTTGTATTTTACACATGGTAAAGGCTACACCAGTAATATGCAAAGGTCAATAGGACAATAATGTGAATCCCATTCGTTTGATATCTTATTCTACCCTTGGATGCTAGAGACTGCTCTGATACATTGCTTTCTGACACAGTAAGGTGGACATTCCAAAAGCATCTAAGGGTTTAATTTTTTTAATTTTATCTATTTATCAGTTAAAAAGTCAAGATAAGTGTGTGTGGTTTTAGACTTTATACTACATGCTATCTGAAGACTGATACAATTGGTATTCTACAGAATTACAATCTTCTTCTAATGGAGGAAATACAAGTTCCCAACTCAATGCAGTGATGTTCTCTCTGGCATTCAAAGGGTTATAGATTCCCCATTTAAATCAATGCAAATGATTATTTCTGCCTATTGTGTAGTTTGTTTGTTCCAAAATGTATCATAATTTTCTTTGTGCATAAGCTCACAGCATGGCAAGATAAATCACAAGGCTTTTACTGTAATAACTTTTGAAAGAAGCACCTTCCAGCAAAGGTTTGTTTTACTCAGCTGTAAAAGTCTAAAAATGCATACTACTACTAATGCTTACTACCCCCGATTTAACCCTTTGGGTATCAGTGGTGTGTATAGTACTGCAAAGCAATACATTGCTCTCCCCTCTATCACGCAAAGAGCCTGATGTACTAAGAAAAATTGAGTAATTCTGGGGCACACCAACTGCATCATAGGGAACAAATAAAAATGTTCATCACTTTATTCCTTTAAGGACCAATGACGTGCAAGGACCATCACTGGTGAACTTGCCATGAGGACCCCTGACGGTCCCAGTACATCATGGATTTCAGGGCTCCCTGCATTTGGGGAGCCCTGAATATGATCTAGAAAAAAGTGTCCTTAAGTGGCGACCACATGTGTTGATCCTCAAGGAGTTAAATGGTGATTTAACACCTTGAATGCTAGTGAGGTCTCAGACGTACAATGTAGACTTCTCTAAAATTTGAGGGAGTTGAAAGCCATATTTAACATTATAAAGCCCATAGGGGTATGTAGCACATTGTTTCACCACTTAAATCCTTAAGGACCAGCATGTGTTCAGTGTATTGCAAAACAATACAGTGTTGCATAGTGCTCTGGTCCTTAATGGGTTAAAGGTCATTAATCAATGGGAGTTTTGTAAATGCGTATTTCTCTCCCACAGTCCAGTCAGTTTTCCTCAGATAAGTGATTCAGTCACATTAACCCACTGAATTTCAAATAGGTGTCCAAAACATTATTTTGCAATGTGTTGGACACTTCTCTAGCACTTAGAGGGTTAATTGATCCACCTACAGTGAATATAAAAAGTCTACACACCCCTGTTAAAATGCCAGGTTCTTGTGATGTTAAAGAATGAGACAACGATAATTCATGTCAGAACTTTTTCCACCTTTAATGTGACCTATAACGTGAACAATTCAATTGCAAAACAAACTGAAATCGTTGAGGGGGAAAAATAAAAAACTCACAATAACCTGGTTGCATAGGTGTGCACACCCTCTTATAACTGGGGATGTGGCTGTGTTCAGAATTAACCAATCACATTCAATCTCATGTTAAATAGAAATCATTACACACCTGCCTTCATTTAAAGTGACTCCGATTAATCACAAATAAAGTTCAGCCGTTCTAGTAGGATTTTCCTGACATTTGCTTAGTTGCATCTCAGAGCAAAAGCCATGGTCCACAGAGATCTTCCAAAGCATCAGAGGGATCTCAGTGTTGAAAGATATCAGTCAGGAGAAGGGTACAAAAGAATTTCCAAAGCATTAGATATACCATGGAACACAGTGAAGACAGTCATCATCAAGTGGAGAAAATATGGCACAACAGAGACATTACCAAGAACTGGATGTCCCTCCAAAATTGATGAAAAGACAAGAAGAAAACTGGTCAGGGAGGCTTCCAAGAGGCCTACTGCAACATTAAAGGAACTGCAGAAATTTCTGGCAAGTACTGGCTGTGTACTACATGTGACAACACTCAGATGTAAACAAATCATATTGTGTAAAAGGGACAGAATACAGCAAAAGAGTATTTTTTCTTGTGGTCTGTAATACCGTAGGTTCAATACAGTACTATAAAAAAGGACTTTTAAGGCTTATTCTTACATTATGCTTGGGTGTTTCCAGTTTACACTACTAGGGGGCACTGTGTGACAAAGAAAGCAAAGCACTCTTATATTGTGTGTTTTTTTCCTAAGGAAAAAAGTGAAATGCTTTTATAGTGTACCAAGGCTCTATAAAATTTCTAATCGGTTTCTTGTCACTTGGAAGGAAACTTAGGCTGACATTTATCAAAATGAGAATGGCAGACATGCAGGAAAATACTCTTGTACTTCCCAGTGGTTTTCCGTTTGCACATTTATCAAAGGGCTTGTACTCAGTCATTTATTAGCAACTGCTCTGGGGTCCAGGAAACTGATCCCGGTGGCCGTCCTCTCGATCTTGCCGTGGTCTCCTGTGCTGATGCTTCTCTCTAGACCTATGGATGGGTGTCCATTTCCTTGCACTGAAGTCTAAGTGGGGCAGGAGGTGGTATGTCCTGCCACAGGGGAAGCTAAAATACAGACCATATTAAGGCAGCTAGGGAGGTGGAAACCAACTCTGTATTACAGGGGACAAATAAAAATACCTGTTGGTTTAAATGGAACTCTTAGCCACTAAAATTATACAGAGGACTCTAATACAGTGCTTTGCAATGAGTTGGAGACCTTTCTAGAGTTGTAGGGGTTATAAGCCCCATTTTAATCAATAAGAATTTTAATTATGGTTCAATTGGGTTGCTCCAGAATTATTCCACTTTAAAGTGAGCCTGTCACCTTGATTCAGGTTTGCACATTTGAAAACCACATTAAAAACGGTCTATGTATCATGTTGTCCATAACAACAGCAAGTGTGCAATTAAGGAGATATTCATACTTGGCACCTTATGCTACTGTATGGTAATTGTGGCACCGTGTAGTACAAGTAATGTTTTATATGCTAATTATTCTTTCCAGCGACTACCCATTCAATGACGTTACATATGCTAATTAATGTTTTCAGTGACATTTCATATGCTATTGAAGCACTGTGCTGCATCAGGAGACTTTCACTTTTTCCATAAATAGAAGTGTGACTATGTCTGCTTCACTTTTACTTAACATGACACACAGTTTTTGGTGAAGTTTTTAAATATGTAAAAGAAATCAAGGTGATAGGCCCAATTTAACTTTCTAAATAAGGCCCTCAAGTCTCTCACAAATTATTAATGCTTAGGACCAGTGGGGTGTGCAATGCGTTGCATATTGTTATGGTCCTTAAAGGGTTAATGAACAGAAGAAACAGCTATGGGGAGCAGCTTTCTTGCACTCAAAGTGATTAGCAAGGGGCCTCTTTGTTGAGCCCTCAGCAGTTTTTGAGTCTCAATGTCTCTTGATTTCACTGACAGAGGATGCCCACTCAACCTTCTACTGAATAATAAACACAGTCCCAGTTTATACATTAAAACTACTAAAGGCAGTAGCCACAAGGGAAGCCTCAGCTGATTTTCAAGGGAACTTGCTTTAGTTTAGTCTACTAGATCGATGGTTTTCAACACTCTCTTCAGTAGCAGACCATGTAGTTAGGATTTCTCTGCTTGGTCATTGTGAGTTAATTAAATGATGAACCTCCGATTAACTCACTTGTGGTTGAGCAAGAAAATATTAAAGACATAGGGCTGGATTCAAATGCTGTTGCTAATTTTATCTCTGCTTTTATTGCCAGGTATCCCCATAGACTTCAATAGGAACTTTTTTTTATAAAATGGGAGGTACCATTTATCTCCTACATTTGAATCCAGCCCATGGACTGTTAAAGGTGCCCATACACAAGGATATTTTGCTTGGAGCCAGCCAGAGATCTGGGGCTAGATTCAAATGCAGGAGATAAATGTCACCTCCCTTTTTATCAAAAATGTTCCTATTGAAGTCTATGGGGATACCTGGAGATAAAAGCAGAGATAAAATTAGCACCTGCATTTGAATCCAGCCCCTGATCACTTAGAGATTCAATTTCTCTTTGTTCCTGCCCCCACACATACAGAACACATCTGGCAATCTGAAATTGGAATGCCTGTTTTTCTATGTCTCTGTGGGGCTGTGACAGCTGGACAGAATGACTTGATATCACAACTCTGTACAAGATCGCCGTGGCTTGGTCTGTTGAGGCCACATACATGCAGCAATCTGATTACCAGGCAATTGAAATTTTGTAGAAAAAGGAAGAAATAGTGCACTGGAAAATCCTCTAAGTGTAGTATTTCTTTTGTCAATTGTAAGATATCCCTTCACCATTTAAGTGATCTACTCACATGTGTTAGAGGCTTTTCCTGCCTCTCGCTGTGACTCGCCTGCACTGGAATTGCGAACGTCACTCCAGGCTTGTGACTTACTCATTGGCTCTAATAGTTAATATTTATTGTTGTTCCAGAAGTAGAGATGAAAAGCCACATATATATGATGGTAAAATATGTGAACTCTTCCTCTGTGCGCCAAAAGGGTGAAGGGATATCTTACAAATGACAACTGAAATACTACGCTTAGAGGATTTTCCTGTTCGCTGTTTTCTTCTTTTTTCTATTTTACTATATACATAGTGACGGGGATAGTGATTGGTGATACCCATTTCGAAACCACAGCAAAGAACATCCAGGTGAGTGTCCAACTTGATCTGAGCGCATAACTATTCTACTATTTCTAATCAAAATTTTTAGGCCAGTCTGACAGATCAAGATCATCAATTTGTTCAGTTCAACTTTATTTATGTTATCCATACACAGTGCAATACCTTACAAATCTTCTCAGTGTTGACCAGATTGGATGGAATCAGCCATTGTAATGTCATTGTGTATGGGGACCTTCAGTGGTCTATGAGGACAGGTTTTGTTTAAGAATCACTGCATAAGATGGCAAAGAAGGCAGTTTGTTGACTTACAAAACAGTTATTACAAGTCATAGGTGGGAAACCCAATGCAGCCGCTGGCTGATTGCTAGGTCTGCTTACTTAACAGCATACTTAGGAACATACACACAAAGTAAAAGGAGAATTTCAGGGACAATCCAACTGCATCATACGGAACATAAACCATTTCCCAAAAGTTTGTTGATATAAATTGGACTTTTATCCCTTGCTTGCTAGAGAGGTCTCTAGTGCCTCACTACATAGGGCATTGGAGCCCTCTCTATCATCAACATCATCATCATGAAGGGGTTAAAAGACTCCTTTAAACCAGTGGGGATTGTTATTTTGTTGTTTGTGGGTCAGATGGTTTGCCATAGAATATTTTTTTTGTTTTATGCCTGTTGTTTAAAGTAAAACTAAAACTTAAAATGACCAGTGATTTTGAAAGAAATCATTAATTATTTAAAACTATAGTTTAAGAGCTATTTAGCTGTATTAATGTGTCATTTTATGCAAAGTAGTAAGTACTGGCTGTCACAGACTCGTGTGTCAGATACTAGCATTCCACTCTCTCTCCCAGCCGCCAGTTCCTACCAGGAAGTACTGGCTAACATGCATAAATTCGACAAATAAATATAGATAAATGTTATCAACTATAGTTTATAAGAATCAATGCCCTGCATATGTGTAGATGTTTTTGATGTTTAAAACACCCAAGTCATTATAAAGTTAATTCTACTTTAATACAATAATTTCCCTTTAAATTGAACGTCAACTAAAAAATTTATATACAGTCTTAATAATCTGTGTTGTTGTTGTTGTTGTTGTTAAGGCCTGCAAATGTAGCCCAATGGATAACCTTGATGAATTGTGAGCATTGTCCTTGATAGGCCTACTGTTTATGGTGCAAAGAGTTTTAACCCCCTAGGACGCTAGATAACTCTCTGTACCCATCTAACATCCACAGGGATAAACATGTCCTCAATACAGCTGTTATCCTTTGAGTCTGTGATCATTCAATAAATAACGTTCTCTCTTGAACAGTCCAGAAAAGTGCAATTTCTAAATTATTTGCTTAACAGGTCCATTGACACATTATAAATGATTTAGACACTCTTTGGCGCCGAAGGATTCAGAAAGGAGCAATGTCAATATTTATTTAGACAGTGTAAGTTATAAGTTTGTGGCACGTTTCCCAAATTTTATTTACTTTACTACAATATTGCAAAGTACTAGAGAAGCTTAGGAATACGGCTGTCTGGCTTTTGGGTGTAAGGTCACTGGCAGCACATTCATTGAGCTGTGTGAGGATGAGATATATTAAGCCTAATGCGTGCACACAAACATCCAAGTTTGTTTAACCCTTTATATGGATAGTAATTTTTCGCAATAAAAGCAGCTCCAATTAATCTTCATAGTATTTGGGCAGTTCAGAGTTCCATAGTACTTGACTTGTCAATTGCCATAGACTGTGGTGGACAGACTTGAAAACCTGACACAAGCAGTTACTGCTGGTGACATTTGTGTCTGTTAGCCCAATAGTTATAGTTGTGTCCAGCCTCTCTGACCCCTCAAAATGGCTGGAAGGAGCTGTTTTCGTTGCTTTACATCTCCCAAGTTTTTACGAAACCTGCTCCCCCAGACATAGAAAAAGATGATAACTGTCCTGTATATCAGTGGGAATTTGTATTTCTTCCCTATTCTCCTCATCATCAGTGGCTGGACTATATCTGGATCTCGCTCATCCATCAATGAGCATGTTCCAAATAGATCTGCTGTTTCAAACTGGTAAGTTGCATAGAAATCTAAGGGGTGATTACACACAGACTATGTATACATATGTGTGTGTATGTATTGCCATAATGGCAAGTCTTCCTTAAGCCTTTGAGTGTCAGTGAGGTACTGCAATGGGTTGCGTACCCCTCTGGCACTCAAAGGGTTAATTTTTTATTGTGGCTCCTTGCTATGCATCACTGATAAATTCTCAAGGTATCTGTCAATGATCATAGGAAACATCTGCATATCTGACCTGCTTCTCTTATTTCTGCTGGTTGAATACCAACCTAGGTTGTGTTTGAAGAAGTAATAGCATCTGTAGGACACAGTCATATCACTTCATATGTAACTCTTTAGACTTCACCTTAAGTACTCTATATGGTTAGCAGACCATATCATCAGTACATTACAGGCTATTCAAAGAATGGATGCTAAACTGTTGCATGTTACATCATCAAACCAGGAATAAAAAAAAGAAAAAAAGTAATGTGTTCATTGATTATATCCACTTGTTTTTAATCCTCCTCAATTTTTTTTGTCAAGCTGTATGTGAACACTATACATGTATAAAACTAATCTGCACATAGATCATAGAATAATTACCCCTTGATGAACAGAGGGATATGTAGTACATTGCTTCCCTATGCATTGTGCACCCATTGGATCCTCAAGGGGTTAACAGTTTTCTATTTGCAGACTTATTGCATCTGTTGATGGAACGGTGCCTTCCTTTAGATTGTATAACAAAGTAAACATTGATGTGGTACTAAGACCTGATTTGTGTGTTTTTTCCTCTCTTCCAGCTGTATGCTATTCCTTGGTTTCTTACAATGTTTACCCGTAAGTAGAGGCCATTTTCTTATTTTTAAATGGAAGCAATTATCTTGTATATTAGGAGCAGTAAACAAACCATTTGAGTAAAACAAGTGTGCCCTGCTGCTGGGAGCTGGCGCTAGGCAATCAGTAATAGCAAATGCAGGGAGCCAGAGGAATACCCTGTCTCTCGATACAACCCAAACATCTGGGTTGTGTGAGATGCTTAGGGTAGCTGACTGTGGCATTGATGGCACACGTGATGATGTGACTAAGCATCAACTGCCTGCTGTCATAGCTACTGATCACCTATTACTAGCACTAACTCTACCCTCCCCAGTCATAGTAGGTCTGATTAATGGGGAAGCCATAATCGTGGTCTGTGAGACCCTGATCTTGGTTCACTGATGTGATGCTGCATTTCTGAGCGCTAATCACAGTCATAACTGTGATCCACTATCAATGATCTGATCATCTGAATACATGGGGAGCAATGATCAGGATCTCAGTAGACCCAGCACAGCTACTCATGAATAGAAGAGTCCCCAGCAACCCACTGGGAATTCTACAGTAATTGTATCTTTGACACAGCAGTGCAGGACTTCCCAGTCCTATAATTCTTCTCCCACCTCCGTCCCAGTTGTCCCAGGGAGCCCATTCACACTTTACTTCGTAGTGGTGTGCATATTGTCTGTCATTACAGCAAGCTCCATTTATCATTATACTGAGCTTGCAAGTCCTGCGTCTCTGTGCCGAAGATACAGTGTGCCGCAGAATGCAGCATGAAGTGTGCATATCTTAGAAAGTATGTAAGTAACAGAAAAACAAAACACGAATCCTAATACAATGTTAATAGCTTAAGCACCTAGCAAAAAGTGTTTTAGAGGTGAAAGTTCCCCTTTAATGATAAGTAATAATAGTAAATGCCTTGGTGATACATAAGAAAATTGATAGCGACAGAAGGTTGTGTTTCAAACAACTTTAAAAATGAGCACTCAAAAGGACTTGCTAAATGGGTGAAAAAATAAATATTTATTGTCGCTGTTTCAGCCCCCTTTATGGGCCTTCCTCAAGACTACACACGGATTTTAAAACAAAAATTCATCTTTACCCCACACAAGCAGCAAAACGCATACGATTGATTTGGGTACATTTCCTCCAAGAGGTTAATGAATTATTCATTGCAGTGATTTTGAGATAGTAAGTAGCAGTTAGAAACGATTTCTATACCCATACTCAAAGGGTGTCCTATCTCTTTAACTTTCTTCTTTGAGACATAGGGACGGTGAAGTTATAAACGGACCCAGGAGGTAACATTAGTGCCGGTATTCTTCTGATACAGGCTCCAGGGACTCTCTCTTTACTACTACATTTTCTACCTGTTCTATCTAGGGACAGTTGGTTACACTGCATTGAATATTATAAGACTAATTTTAACCTTGTCGGGGAAATACCCAATTTACTAGGATTAACACAGCCTAAATAGAGGTTGGCTGATGTAATTTTAAACATCAAATATTAGGTTTATTTGAATGATGAGAGATTAAAAGTTAAGTTTTAACCTACTTAAATATTATTACTCCCCCCAGGCACCGAATGGGTTAATTTGCTAGCGGTGACACAGATGATACAGTATTCGTCGATGTGTAACCTATAGCATATTTCTTTGTTTGTATCTATATATTTTTTAACCTGCGGTGCTCACACATATATTGAATAGATACCAGATTTTTTCCTTTTGTAATTAAAAATTCAAACCATCTACAAATGTATAATTGTTTGATAGTATATGATTATTGTAAAATATGCATTTGTTTACATATGTATTGCATCACACCTTTTCAAAAAGTTAAAAGCTGAACTTGTCATTAAACAAATCAGTATAGTTTTCTATATACAACTAAAAATTACCCATAGAATCAAATGTAATCAGACGGACGACAAAAGGTTAAAAACATGTCTTGCCCCATAGGTAGTAAAAATTACCACAGCGTTTGTCACTGAGCATTGTATATACTTTTTAGTGGCATGTGCGGATCAAACAACAAAAATCAGCTGATTTTCCATTACTGAAAATAGTGTACTCTGCATGGACAGGAAAAGGTTAAAGGCTAGCAGCAGATGGATGTAGGCATGTAATTGGAACACAGAGGTAGATTGCAGCAGAATAGGAATAAGCCAGATCTCTGTAAAGCGAGGACTTTGGTGTAATAGGAGTTCAATCAAGGTGGAAGATTAAAGCCCTACAGGGCCATTTCCGTGCCTGCTGATGTAGCCTTTTCTTAGCAGGCCTCTTGTCTTATAAGTCTGCTACTTTCTCATACCGTGATCAGGTCGAGTGAAGCACTCTTGTCAGCTTTGATTAAACAATTAATGTCTTGACGCGAGAACTGCTGCATCATCCAGACAGAGAGCAGAGAGGCGAATTTGCAAGCAAATCACGCTGTTCTTGACAGTACCAGAGCAGGAAGAGGAACTTGTCTGCATTTTAGTTAACGTTAGCCAAAAATTCACTTTAGAAAGCAATTTGTGCCTCTGAAACACACTTTGAATTAATCCTCTGCATGAGAAGCTTTAAAGTGGGTGTAACATTGTATAAAAAAGATGTGGTTTGGAAAGAGCTTTCAGAATCGCTTATATGTTTTAGTCCTTTATTTAATCCGTTAAGGACCAGAGGGCTGTGCAGAAACACACTGGGAACGAATGCATTGTGAACCCCTCTGCTCCTCAAGGGGTTAAAATAATGATGAGATTTTTATTTTCTTGTCCTTTTGCGCATGTTAACTAGGCCTGGCGAGCACACCTGGGTGCTAGATAGAAAAATTCCCCACAACCCTTCCCACCCTCTTTATGCAGCCTTTTGGAGCTCAGAAATCTAAAAAATACATAAAAAAAAATAAAGAAAAAACTTGATTGTTGTTTTTTGGACTGGCAAGAGTGGTTTTGTTAACCCCCTTCTTCCTCTTTCTCCAATGATTACAGTTACTAGATTAAATATAAAAAAGGGAGAAAGCGGCAGTTGGGAGGGAGAACAGTGAGTGATGTTTGTATCGGACTGACAGCACTGTCTAAATTTCATAAACGGACAGGTATAAAGCTAAATGGCCCATAAACTGTTTTAAATAAAAATGTCTAACATCATATATGTTATTTACTAAGATATTTTAAAATAATATAAGTAGTTGTATTCTGTTCCACTTGAAACCTTTGGGTGTTAGCATGCCCAATGTATTGTGTTGTTTTTAGGTGATAGGGTGCTGACACTCGAAGGGTTAAAGGGGCTATCATGTTTTTCTAAATCTTCTCCTATGAGAGCAGACTTGGTAAAATGCTTGTTGTGCTTTACATCTTGTTAGTCATTTGGAGGGTCAGGAAACAGACCTCCTCAACTGGCATGGGCTGAATGCAACCCAGACGTTTGTGGCTCACAGCCACAAACTCCGTGGAGAGTCATGTGCAGCCCCATAGAATACTACAGGCAGATTAAAATCCTCATCCATAATAGTCTGTGGGGACTGCCAAACTGGGTACCATTTGACTCTGAAGTAATAGAATTCAAATCTCAAAATTCACTGTACATCCATTCTGCTTTTCTGCAGATCTATCAGGGTTCTCCATACAGCCCTTGATTATGTGACAGGTCTACTCCTAGGGCAGCAGATGTTCTGTTGAGGCAAATATCACGTGATAGCTGACTTTTAACCATTCTGCTGCTAAGGCATTTCACCCCATTGTACTAAGCATATTTTAGCACTTTTGCTCTGTAAACACCTGCTGACTGTTGTTTTACTGAAAAGTTATAATAGAACAAAAATGTTATACTTTTTGAAAACAGAGATCTAGGGAGAATACTTCCAGGAAGTTCTCCTCCCAGAGAATTCCTCAGAATATCTAAAAACTGGTCACTAGAGGGCAATGTTAATGTTTAAAAAAAAAAAAAAAAAAAAAAAAACACCAGCTGAAGCTGAAATAACTCTTGAAAGACACATCTCCCAACAGTGGCAATACCCTTGTAGAGTCCATTCTATATGATTAAGAAAAACAGTTTACTGCTCCTTTAAGTTTAATTAGTTTTAGTTTTAGAATTTACTGTCCTGTTATTTGCAAATATAAAATGGCTTCCATGTAATTTACATTGCTGTTATTTGAGCTGGTAGAATATAGACCAGAAGTGGTCAACTTGAGGGGGATTATGGAAATTGTATTCCTTAACAGCTAGAGGGCAGCAGTTTGTTTACAGCTGATATAGACCAACATTGCAGATCAATACTTCTATAGTTGGGTAAGGCCATATATTTGAAGTTTATGAAACCTTTTAGTGGGTAACTTTAATAACAGTTATTCAGAAAGTTTAGAGTTATATTCCTCTCCCTACAGCCTTCTTTCTCTCCCTCTGATCTTTACCAGCTCTGTGTTTTGGCTTTTGTTACAAATAGTTATCAGAGCTTGCATTTTTGGCTTTGTGGAAAGACTAACATTTGAACAAGCTTTTCACATTCTCTGTGTTAACATTTTTGAATGCAACCCAAACCAAACTGGGACAACATAAACTAATATAAAAGCAGGATCTATGTTAGAGAGTTTATTTTTATTGAGAACCTTTTTAGGCTTTTCTCTTTTTTTGTTGTGTTCATTTACATTGAATTTAATATTATTTATTCAGGTATGAAAGTAAACACAAATGTCAGTGTTAAAGTAATACCTTTTTTTTACCTGATACATTTTCAGCTTGAGGAGCAGTTCTGGGGAATACCATCTAGTGTAACCAGATTGCCCTGGGACCGTAACATATTTTATATGTTTGTTCCACATACTAGGAAGCCCCATTCTGGTACAACACTTAGCCCTCTTGTGAAGCCTTTGGAGCACAGAGCTGTAAACATTTGAGAAATAACTGCCCACTGTCAGTTGTGACAAAGTAATACCTGTGCTACAAGAAAATGGTTTTCAAGTCTGAACAAAATGGTGCTGCAGATCTTGTTTGGCATCGCTAAGTATGGCTTCCTCAAATGCTTAAAACTGTGCAGAGGCCATTTTCTTGTAGTCCAAAACAGGTGTCACTTTCTGTCATAGCAGTCAGTGAGCAGTTCTCCATTTAGTGTTTAAAGCTTTGTGGCACTCCAGAGAGTGTTCAAGTTCTACAATGATGTTGCATGATAACATGGAAGGTGTTGAAGCCACCTTTTGTCACAGTAGTCAATGGGTAGTTCTTCTAGCTTTTCGAACATTGTAATGCTCAGGGACATGCACATGCTCCACAGCATGGAGGCAAAGGGTAAGGTAATGTTTCTTAACCATGCATGTTCAGTCATACTAGAGCCAAAGAGAAATACTCTACCACACTTTGCAGTGTCCTTGAATGGGAAAATGAAATATGGTCCCCTAATACCAAGTGTACCTTAGGAGAGAAATGAAAAGTACTCAAATTCTCATTGATTTAAAGGGACTTTAACCTCATTTATGTCAAATATGCTGAGTGCACTACTTCACAGTCTGTTGCATTGCTTTGCTTCACAATCCTTTTGTATGTATCATGCTAGGAGTTAAAAGCCCTATTCAGATCAGCTGGAATTGTTATTTGTTCATATATGGTGCTGTTCATTCAGTCCAGAATTGCTCCTCTCTCTTCTTTTGTGCAAAAGCCCTTTAGTTTTCAAAGGCTAAATTGTGCCTTTCTCCCAAGTGCTCAGAATTTTGTGTGTTGTGAATCTGCCCATATTAATGGCACTGGAGACAATTGCTGAAATTGTAGTGAAATCTTGACTTCAGGAGCAATATGTACAAAATAAAAGTGGGAAAAGTCTGGGGCAAACCATCTGCACCTGAGGAAACAAATAAAAAGTCTGTGTTAAAATATGCTAGTAAGGTCACCAACACTGTTGATTTATTTTACAAAAAAAAACATAATTTACTGTTGTAGAATATTGTAAACAATTTGAAAGCAAACATAAGTAAAGGACGGAGAACTGTATCCTGAGTGCTAATCTCAGAGGCATTGCATTTAGGCCTCTACTGCATTGAATGATTTGGAAGATGTACTAAATCATTAAATTATTAAAGGGATATATTGCTTTTATTTAATAAATATTAATCCTTTGAGTGCCAGAGGGATACTGAACACATTGCTTTGCAGTGTGTTCTGTGCCCCTCTGGTAATCAAAGGTTTAATACTGTAGACATTAAAAACAGAAGTACAATGAGCTGTGTCCCATCTCTCAACATGTTTAAGAGATCGAAGCATGTAAAGTTCCCCCCTCCCGGCCATTTTTAAAGAACTCTGCCCTCTAGCTGAGAGAAGCAGATTCTGGTCCCGGGACCATCCTGCGGCTCTTCAGCAGAGCCGAAATAGAGCAATATGTACATAAATACTTAATTGGAATGGTCTACAAAGTGTGCTTGTAGACCATTCCAGTGAAGTATTTATTTCTATATCTCGCTATTTCGGCTCTGCTGAAGAGCTGCAGTATGCTCCCAGGATCACAATCTGCTTCTCTCAGCTACAGCACTGAAGTCTATGAAAGGGGCTGGAGGGGGGAACTTTACGTGCTTCGATCTCTCAAACTATAAATGTTTGAAAGATGGGACATAGCTTATTGTACTAACATTTTTTAATGTCTACAATATTAATATTTGTTAAATAAAGTTAATATTATCCCTTTAAAGCCCTGGGACCACATGATAAACGTAGTATAGAGACAGAAGGGTTTATATGTGGTGGACCATGTCCATTAGTATTTAATTGCAAACGTATTCTGACACGCTTTTTCTTTCTCAGTTAGACCAGTAGTTAGGGAAAATAGATTTCTTGAGCTCTTGCAATGAACAATGACTTCCGTCCACAATATTTAAGGACGGGTGTGTACAATGAGCCTGGTTAAAGTGAAGAAAACTGGGAATAATACGGAGGGGCATTTATAGTGCAAGAGTGTAGGATTATCCTGTTGGTTGAAGCCAGGGAAATACGTGATTCAAAAGTTATTTAACCTGAAACTTTCCAAAATACTTGTATTTTTCTCTATCATCCAGAATGACATACAAGTACCATGGGGTAGGAGACATCTTTCCTAGTAGGATGGAATATTTCAAAGACAATATCTTGGAGGTGAAGCCTTCCATTCTACTTATCAGGCTACCATAGCCCCCCACATCCAGATTGACGTGTTCCGGACCAAAGTGAACACGCTAGGAACATTTCTGCTTAGTTTTTAGTTTACTTTTTTCTTTCATTCTTAGACATGGGGTGTCACAATTCCCTCATTAGGTGGGTTACCATTCCTGGCTTTCCCTGGAGGATTGTCCAGCATGCAGGACCTGTTGTGGACGTTTGCAACCCTGTGGATAGAATCTTGCAACCCAAGTTTATTTCTTTTAACTGGGTCTCTCCAAGGCTCTGGTTCTTTAATGGTAACCGGAAGACAGAAAACGAAGATTGGTGAGTAACCCTTTCAGTACCATGGTCCACTTGTTCCATTTGCTCCCATCCATACAGGGAGTCCAGAACTTCGGGCAATTTGCCTGCCTCTAAGGCATTGGTCTCAGTTCCTTCAGGGATCCCCTATGTGGATCCATTCCAATAGTGATACATTGGTGGCCTCAAAAGAGGGACCAGAAGGCCATCCAGATTGTCCGAAGCTTGGCTGATTCTCATGTGGGCAGAAGTGTGCCAGCTCTCTTCACTGTTAATATCCCAGAGGTGGACCATGTTGTGGCAAACTTTATCAATCGCCAACTCCTGGATTCCAGAAATTAGGAACTCATCCAGGGGGTATTCGACTTTATAGTTTGTCTGTAGGGCCTCTGACAGTGGACTTAATGGACTCTCGGCTGAACCACAAGGTCCCTCAGTTCTGCATCAGATCTTTGGACCCTCTAGCTTTCAAGGTGAATACTATTGTCATACCATGGCATTTTCCCCTGGTATACATGTTTCCTTAGTTTCTCCTGATTCTCAGAGTTTTGAGGAAAATCAGGATGGAGCAGGCTCATGTCATTTTGATTGCCCCATTCTGGCCCTATCGGGTCTGGTTTTCAGATCTTCTCCATCTATCCATGTCTGCACTGTTTTAGCTTCCTCTACATCCAGATCTCTTGACTCTGTGTCATCCAGAGTTTGAGAAGCTGGCTTTGACTGCTTGGCTCTTGAAGTCAGTATCCTGAGAAGTAAGTGTTTTTGTGATTCTGTCATTGCCCTTATGTTGCAGTCTTGCAAGCTGGTTTCTACCAAAGCATACCACAGATTATGATCCTTGTTCTGTACGTGGTGTGATGACCTGGGGTCACAGCCAGGGCCTTTTCACCTTAGTAATTGTAGCTTTTCTCCAGAATGGTCTTCAAAAAGGGCTTGGTCTAAATGTCTAAATTTCATCTCTTTCTGTACTTTTTCAGATGCATCTCACCTTATTGCCAGATGTGCTGACTATCATGCAAGGGGTGGCTCATGCCTGCACAGCCTTTCTGGGTCTCACTACACCATGGGACTTGAACCTGGTTCTCTGGGAGTCCTTCAGAAGTCTCCTTTAGAGCCCTATCTTCAGTTTCCCTGCATTTCTTGACTCTGTTGTGTCTGTTCAGCGGGTGGCCGAACCTCAGGATTTAACTTGTTGGTCTTCCTTTATGGTTTCCATTCTGATAAGGTGGTTAAGGTTGCCTCTGAGTTTCACATTAGCCAGAAAATCTCTCTATCTATCTCCATCTAATAGACAGGATCTTCATCTTTTGGATGTGGTTAGGTACTAGAAGTGCTATGTTCATTGCTTGCAGCCTTTTCAGAAACCTGATTCATTTTTTGTCAATATGCACACTGCGACTAAGATAACAGTGGCTTCTTGGACCAAGGTGACCATTCATCAAGCATATGCTCTCAGGAAGAAACCTGTGCTTTTCAGATCATAGCTCATTCTACCAGGTTGGTGAGTGTCTCTTGAGCCTACAAAAATCAGAACAGTTGTGTAAGGAGGCAACATGGTCGTTCCTTGACATTTCTGTCAAACACTACCATGTCGGTATTTACTTCAGCAAAAGCCAGTTTTAACTGAAGATTCTACAGGCCATTGTGCCTATGTAGGTGCCTCTCGGCTCTATTTTGGCCAGTAACCTGTTACTTACTGTTCTTTGGTTTGCAGTGTTGGTGTCTGTTGGCACTTGAGGATTTGGTGTGTACCAGTTCGGTTGGAACTGGTCTTTTTTCTGAGGGCTTTTCCTATTTACCTTCCTGGATTCTTGGTGGATGCTTTGGTATATCCCCATGGTTCCTATGTTCCACATAGAACATAAGAGAAAAGAAGATTTTTGTGTACTTACCAATAAGTCCTTTTCTCTTAGTGCATGTGCAACACAGGACTTCTGTCCTGGAGAAAAACCAAACTGTTTGAGTCCCATGCAGGGGGGTTCTCTTGGGTTCTCTAGTTCAGGAGATTACCTATCTTGCTTTGCTTCTGTTTCTTTTCTTAACTATTTGTCATATGGTACATTAAAACTTAGCATGCTTGAAAGGGAGGGAGTCTCTACCACTGAGAGACTTTTAAGGTAAGTGCCCTGCCCTCTTAGTCAGAAGATACTAGACCAAGGGGGATCAGTAGATGTAGCTTATCTAGATTTCAGTAAAGCAATTGACACTATCCCTCATAGAAGACTCATTAATAAATTGCAATGTTTGGGTCTGGATGTAAAAATAGTTAAATGGATAAGGCAATGGCTGAGTGACAGGAGACAGAGGGCAGTAGTCAATGGAGAATATTTGGACAACGGGAGTATTACTTGTGGGGTACCTCAGGGATCTGTACTGGGGCCCATTCATTTTATTATTTGTATTAGTTATATTGCAAAAGGTCTTCAAGGTAAGGTATGCCTTTTTTTACAGATGATGCAAAGATCTGCAACAGGGTAGACATTCCAGGGGGAATAAGCCAAATGAAAAAACGATTTAGGTAAATTAGAAGAATGGACAAGAGTGTGGTAGCTGCAATTTAATTTTGATAAATGTGAAATAATGCACTTGGGACGTAAAAATTTTATTTAGGGTAATGTGCTCTCAGAGACAACTGAGGAAAGGGATTTGGGAGTAATTATTTCTAATGACTTAAAGGGATAGTAATACATCCTTTTAACTTTATTTTATTTTTGTAGGCATTAAAAAAACATGAAGAAGGATATAGGTCTTATCTCTCCAACCTTTATGGTTGGAGAGATATTCACAAGCAAAGTTTCCCCTCCTGCCCCTTTTACCTAGTGTAAGCCATCTCTTCTCAGATGTGGAATGCAGTCCATAGACCAGACAGATAACAGAAGGGGACAATCTTCTTCCTATGAGAACAATGAAAACCCTGCCCCCCTTGACAAGTTTTTCAGGTTTTTCCCTTATCTTAATTGAAGATTGTCCCTCTCTGCAATCTACCTGGGCACCTTCCTTTTGCTCTGGCTGAGCAGTGTTACATCAGTAAAAGGGGCAGGAGGGGGATACTTTGTCATTGAATTACTCTTGAACTACAACTCTGACAGAATTGAAATAGCACTCCCCAAAGTCCAAATACTATGATGATTAATTGGAGCTGCTTTTATTATGAAACATTACTATCCCTTTAAAGGTAGTCAGGCAATGTAATAAAGCAGCAGGGAATGCACTCAGGGTGCTGGGTTGTATAACTAGGGGCATTAGTAGCAGAAAAAGGAAAGTGGTCATGCCACTCTACAGGGCCTCGATTCTATTACCACTGCTAAAACCAGCATTACAAGAAAAACATGCAACGTGAATTTTGCAAACATGTATTACGCTGGTATTCTATTGCAGAACCACAGTAAAACAAAACTGGCATAGACAGCAAATTTCAGAGTACTAACAAAATTGGCAATGTCTGTTTTTATTCAACTACTGCCTAAAAAAAGGTCAAAATGTCAAAGTACAAGGAAATAGGCGTACGTTTCACGACAGAAAGTTCAAGTTTAGTGTTAGATGTGTTCCCCACATTATCAAAATCCGACATAGAGTGCCCCCCTTCGACATATTACCCCCCCTTTTAAAATTTGACTTACAGTGCTTTCTTTTACCACTTTAATTTGACGAATATTGTTCACATTTGACATTTTAACCCCCCCATCCTATTCTATTGAAATATCGCCCTCTATTGGGCGACCATAAAAATAGAATGTTCAAAATGTCCCAAGAATCTTAATGTTCAATTCATTATGTCTGACATTTCTAGTGAGTGGAAAACTAAGAGTTATTTTGGAAATACATGAATATAGTTACATCTAAGAACACAATGAGGAAAAAGCACTCTATAACACTATATAAAAAATATAAATTTATTATATGAGACAGATGCAGTGGAAAATACAGGAAATAATATAGAACTCCTATCCAAATATATGTCAAAGCACTGACAGCGTCTGTGCTTCAGACACACACTGGAAACAGCATATATTTCAAAGATACAATGAAACAATATAAGTACCTAAAAAGTGCATGGGTAACACAGTGCGGATACATAAAATATTATATTGTGATGAATATATAAATATGCTGCGATATGCTAAGCTTCTAAAAAGTCACTTTATAGGTAAGATGGTGAACACTTAGACACAATTGGCGAGAGGCTAATAGAAAACAATAACAGAACGTAGGAGGTAAAGTCTCTTCGTTGACTACTGATTGCAGATATAATGTATCACCTGTAAAGATGAAACGAAGTCCAGAGCTGGGCACTAACAGCAGAGTGTAGATTTTGCGCTCTCTCTCTCTCTCTCTCTCTCTCTCTCTCTCTCTCTCTCTCTCTCTCTATATATATATATATATATATATATATATATATATATATATATATATATATATATACTGGTATGTCGATGTGAGCCTTTAAATCGTGATTATGTTGGGCCTTCCTCCGCTCTAGCTAGCGGGTGATGTAGACCAGTGCGTGATGTACGTTTCAGTGTAATCTGACCTGGCACTGTTCCTCAGGATAAGGTCTCAAACTCCGATCCAGTGTCCGTTGGTATATGGCACTGGAGCTCACCAGTTATAGTATCTGATCAATGGACAGAGACTCAACTTGCATAAGGCTGTCGGCAAACAAAGTGGTATGCTCCATTCTGGAGTGCCTCACAGCCAGGATAATACAATATTGGTATACTTTGTGACTTTATTAAAGTAGTTTTTGGTAATTCCTTTTATTCAGAGCAACTGAGAATATGGGAGAGATTCTTTCTGGATACAGGGTGTTAACTATTGCTGTTAAGAAAGATATTCCCATCCTTGTTCTTGTTATAGATGCATGTTGTAATAATACCCCCTTGTTTTGTGTATATGAACATCCGAGAAGTTCATGTCTATTCAGCTGTTGACACATGAAAATGTCACTGTTAAAAACATTTGCAAAGTCTATAATACTCTTCTCCTCCCCCTATCACAGGAGGAACATATTATAGATGTACCAACCATAATATAATATGTTCACCAGTTTAATTGGTGGTGTTACTGATCTATTTGGTTTCAAAATACCACATAAATGTATTTGCATATGAGTGGTCTATGGATAACATCGTAGCCATCCCTCTTTTCTGTAGGTAAAATGTACTTCAAATTGAAAATAATTCTTGTACAATACAAAATCAGGCATCAAATGTTGCTGACCTGTAAGTGAGAGAGGAAATGTGATGGATCTTTGAGGTATGTTAGAATAGTTAATACCAATGGTTGAAGAATGGAATCTATATATATAGACAAAGGTTGTCTTAAACAGTCCTTCACTGATATTATAGGATGTCCAGGTGTCCTAGTGAGTGATCTATGTATTGTTGGTAATGCATATAGAGCTGGTACCATTGGATGCTCCTGTATTAGGAATTGTTTGATTTCTTCAGTGATGTATCTGCTTCAGAGCCCCAGCTGGTGTCTTATCATACATTTGCATATATATTTTTTTTAATAACTCTACACAACATTAAGTTGTTCCTTACAGTTCCTAAAGTTGTTGTAGGGTTCGTTATTTAACTGTGGAAAGATTATATCTGACAAAGAAGGAATCCAGCTCATTATTGAGTTTCAATTTGATATGAAATTTGAAAGAGAAACATTATTGCTTGGTGGTTTTATATAATCTTAAGCATAAAGGGATTTCAAATATATTGCCCTGTTTGAGTAGTATTTTTAAGATATCCAAAATCATGGAAAAAGATACTGTATCAGACTGCAACTGAATTGTAAGTTGGACTTAGTGGTTTATGTGGTCCAATTTCCCTGTCAGAAATCTGTATTGGAAAAACCGATGGTAGCTTTCATCTCAGAATGAATGTTCCATTGTAGAGTCCTTACTACATGATTTACGTAAAAAAAAACAACTGTTAATCTCTCCGGTCACTAGACATTTCTCCGAGACAGTAAATTGTCAGAAATGAAAAACTTTTTGATTCAACAAGTGACAAAAAAAAACACTAAACGTAGAGACAGGAAGAACACATACAGTGTGAATCATGGTGGATTTGCACTTTAAATTGTGTGAAACTGTGGGCTTAAACCATCAACTTTACACTAGCTGCTATTTATAATTATTGTTCAGCATGCATACCTCTTTTCCTAGTTATCTCCATTTCTTTTAATATTTTCTGTCTTTCTTGCTTCTTTTCTAATCTCACTTTTATTTTTACTTCTCATACTGATGATGACGCTATTTTGGATTCCACTGTGATGGTAGTCCACTGCTCTTGGCTGGATGTCTGCATCATGCAAGTGATGTTTTAAATGATTGTGTTTGAACAGAGTTTCGTCCCTGATAAATGTTGTTGAAAGACAAGTGAAACATTAGATATTTATATTGTGTTATTATGTGAAGAAAACTGATGAAGTAAATGTTGAGGTGTGTGCCTTACTCAGTCCAGTAGAGCTAGCCAGCTAATGTGATTATTTCCTAACAGGTGTTTTATATTACAAATATTGTTGTAACTGTATGAAGTTATGGTGTGCTGTACTTATGTTTAATTTACAGTACAGCAGCACATGACCTGCAAATTTAGGGTGACATTGATGCTAAAACTTTGAAGGATTGTTATCATTACAAAAGTAACCCATTGAGAGCAGCAGCGATAGTGCCACCTTATAATGGCAGGCCATGGCAGCACTGCATCTGAAAAAAAATACAAGTTTGTGCTGTAATAATTTTGGTATTAAGCTCCTTCCAATGTTGCCGTATCCTTGTTTTACTACCATGAAAAACTCTAAATCAAAATAATAAAATGTATGTGATTGTCAGACTTTTTACTTTTTGGGGTATTTTTGCTGCATTAGAATACGCAGGAGTCTGTGGATTAACTATTGAGTTTGCTGGATCAACAAGAGAGGAATTCATACAAAAATAAAGTTCACGTTTGGCTCACCTTAGAGTGGAATTTGCAAGTACATGTTTTCTTTAGAAGATATGACTAGAGCAATACTTCTGACTTGTTTAAATTGAATCTTGGCCTGGAAAATGATTAGATTCCACTGCCCTTTCGTTTTTTTTTTTTTGTTTTGTTTTTTTTTTGTTTTTTGTTTTTTTTTTACTTAAAGGGCATCTATCACCCCTATACAAGTGAGTCTGAATAGGTAGGTTATATAGCGAATATATGTAATATTGTATCAGTTTATATTTTTAAAGCTCTGTTTGGCCTAAATCTAAAGAATAAGCACTGCCCTGCACCCTACTTCCAGACAGACTGTGATTACCTGCTCTGTACTGCAGTCTGTCACGCTTACTCTGCTCCCCTCCCTCTATCCAGCCTCCTCCAATGACAGAGGCTTTCTGTCTGTAAGCTGGAGTGGTCTCATTGGCTAGATATCGATCTCTGCCAATGAGACAGCTCCATTTTACAGACAGAAAGCCTCCATCATCGGAGGAGGGAGGAGAGCAGAGGCAGAGTGACAGATTGCAGTACACAGCAAGTAACCTCAGTCTGTCCGGATATAGGGTGCAAGGCAGAGTTTATTCTTTAGATTTCGGCCAAATAGCACTTTAAAAATATAAACTGATACAATATTACATATATTCGCTATATAACCTACCTGTTAAGACTAACTTATATAGGGGTGATAGATCCCCTTTAATGATATAATCCTTTATAGCCTGTGTTCACTTTTTACTTTGTTTTTCTTTCTCTGTTGTCCAATATAGGTTTCTGGTAACTTTGGAAGGCGACAGCCCCTTTAATAGGCAGGAACAATTATTGAAAAGAAGTGCAGGGTGAAGCCTTCCTCCTCTCCTAGCTGGTCCCCAGGCAATCCCCTCCAGTAAGATTTCTTCATTGATGAAGCAAGGCATGAGAACGGTTCTGCTGTAGTTTTAGCTTATTTATTACTAGCAATTTATGACGGCGTTGTCCATCATGTAGTGGGCCCTGACATTAACCCTTTGTGTGCAGAGGGTTACACAACGCATTAGGTACCCCTCTGGCAGTGAAAGCGTTAAGCATTGTTATTAAAAAAAAAAAAAAGTCAATGGCCTTGTGTATGTTGGGGTGCTGATGGTTCTGATGGGGTGCAGGGTTTGAAGGCTCCAATGGGTCAAGGTGGTGCTGAAGGATGTGTTGAAGTATACTTATAGAGAGAGGAGGCTGAGGGTTTTGGTTGTGAGTATTCTGATGGGATATGTGATGAAGGTGGAGGTAGGGAGGCGTAATGGTTGGTAGGTGGTAGTAGAATGAGGGCTGCAATGGTTGGAGAGGCTGAGAGCTGTAATAGGCAAGGGTGTTGTGGTACTGTGTGCTGTGTTTTGTGGTGGGTGGCTGTGAGGTTTTATGGGGGTGGGGCTGTTACAGTGGTAGTTTTGTGATGTGTAATGTCGCCTATTTCATGGCGCCTACTTACATAGACAGAATGACAAGTATTCTCTGCAGCACATGAAGGCAGTCCAGCTGCAGCACAGGGAGGCAGTCCAGCTGCAGCACAGGGAGGCATCAGTGAATGTTTTAATATATTCCATGTGTTTAATTTATCCTGATACATCTAAGGAAATGTCAAAGGGGATTTATCAGTATAAATTAAACACATGGACTATATTAAAACCGTAACTGATGCCTCACTGTGCTGTAGCTGGAGTGCCTCCTTGTGCTGCAGAGAATACTTGTCCTTCCAGAGAATAGCTGTCACTGTCATTCGCGCTGTTTAAAGAAAATGCGCTGTTTCAAAACAATGCTGTGAAAAGAAACTGCGCTGTTTCAAAACAATGCTGTGAAAAGAAAATGCGCTGTTTTAAAACAATGCTGTGAAAGCATACAGGTTTTAAAGATAGAAATAAAGTGCTCACAAAGAGTGTTTCACCTCCCACTGCTCTTTGTAACTGTAGGACTCCACCACAAACAGTGTTTCAGTACAAGGGCTCGGCTGAAGGGCCCCTTCCCCAGTCCCGGTGAGAGGGAGCATTGGGCCCCGGTGCAGCAGTGTGTAGGTTAGGCAAAGGTGCCCGGTTGTCCAGAGGATGCCATGAGGGGAGGAGAGGACATCAATCCTGTTTAGTTGTTTTTGTGATGAGATGCTTCCGGTTGTGTGCGCTGTTGCCTTCACCCCACGTGCGTCGCCAATCACACTGCATGCAAACAGACACAGACAAATCAGAGTGTGTGTGAGGCTTTGAGCAGTGACTCGTGGGGTAAAGGCAACAGCACAGAGAACCGGTGGCATCTGATGAGACTAAAAACAAAACAAGATGATGAGGTGAGCCGTGGGTGAGAGGAGAAGCAGTTGCACACCTGTAGCAGCCTGAGAGGACCCGAGGGGAGGTCTGAGATAACAGCAATGCACTGAGAAACTATAACTGAACTACAGCTCCCACAATCCTTACACATCTTCAGTGGGCGAGATGAAAACGGCGATTTTGGCGGTTTTCATGGCACCCACTGTCGACATGTAAAGGTTGTGGGAGCTGTAGTTCAATGAAGCCATCACGTTTTACCATATTTTAAAGGTGAAATTTTGAAATGTGAAGTGTCCACAAAGGAAAGGGGGAGAAGAGAGGTGCTTAAGAAGTGTGTTGTCAGATTATGTTCGGCACTGATGAAATTTGGCCACCGGCGCTGGAAGCAGAGGGATCAGCTGGGAGAGGGAGCACAATTGTGTTGTGATATGTGGGCGGCTAGTGCCCTTCTGGCCACAGCATATTGGAGTTGTGGGGGCTGTGAATGGGGTCTGAAATAAAACCCTTCCTCCAGCCGCATAAGTGGTAAGAGCGGTAGTTGTAATGATATAGTTGTGTGTGGAGGCAGGTTCCCCATTGGGAACGTGTGTCTGTGGCAGGCATTTTTTTTTTCTGTGTGTGTGCTTCGTGCTTTTTCTTTCCTGAGTTGGATTGTGTGTGTGTGTGTGTGTGTGTGTGTGTGTGTGTGTGTGTGTGTGTGTGTGTCTGTGGTGTTGCAGCAAGTGGCAGCCATTTTGTTTTTTTGGTAAGTTGTATAGTTGTGGGCGGGCTAGATAGTGGGGGTGGGCCAACTCCCTGCATGATAAGTCACCCAATGGGAGCAGTAACTCCTTACTGCTGCCCCTGGGTGTATGTGTCTCCTAAGGAGGCATAAATTATGTAATGAGCCATTCTGTTCTATGTGTGTGTGTCTTCTGAGGAGACATAAATTATGTTCTCTTTGTATGTCTACTGAGGAAACATAATTATGCAATGAGGCTTTCTCTAATATATATAGATTTTTCTGTTAGATATGGAATACCAACCATTAGGCGGATTACCATTACTGACATTCCCAGGTTGGATAGCTCAGTTTCCAAGTGCTGTTGTGGACCTGTCAGCCCTGAGAGGGAAAAGCTTGTGTAGCATGTTTTTTCCCTGGAAGTTGCCCACTGAGGCTTCTTTAGAAATTGGTAATCTGAAGACAGAAGACCTGCAAAAAAGGTGAGCAACCCTTTGAGTGCTGAGGTCCACATGTCCCATGCTT
This sequence comes from Rhinophrynus dorsalis, assembly GCA_037306005.1. NCBI lineage: Eukaryota > Metazoa > Chordata > Amphibia > Anura > Rhinophrynidae > Rhinophrynus > Rhinophrynus dorsalis. The sequence goes on from CM074718.1 coordinate 206,816,358, forward strand.
TCCCTCCGCACAGGTATCTCCTTTTTAGTTCCTACAGCATACTCCTGCACTCATTGAGTTTATCTGTATGTCTGTGGGGTTTTGAGCAATTGGGTTTCTGTGGTAAATTTACCCTTTAACTGCTGGTTTAGGCACTTATGAGGGGTTTATTGCACTTTCCCTACTGGGTCCAGTGTTTTTTCCCATCTTTTTAGTGTTTGCTGATGCCTTTTGCACTGTTCACACACTTTTTGAAATTTTTAGTTTATTTTAATTGCTTTACCGCATAGACTCCATGCTCCATTCACTTCTATGGGACTTTACAGTTTGGGACATATCTCTGCAACCACTCAATGTAGCTTTGGAGATGGCTCATTTTGTTTGTCTGCCCTTGTTCTATCATCCGGTTAATGTTCTGAGTGTTTTGGGGGGCTCAGGGGGCTTCGGGCACTGTTTGGGGTACTTTTAAAAGGAAAACTACATTTCCCATGAGCGCTTGCTTCGCGCACTCCTTTTTGATTGGCTCCCGTTGCGGATGCCATTTTCTGCCTTCCCTTCATGAAATAACAACACTGACAAGTACAGATGAACTTAAAATAAAACTTTATTTTAAATACAATAGTGACAGCAATGAGTAACACACTTTCACAAGACCAGGGAGGAACAGTGAACTCGCTTTCCTCACCCTTCACTAGGCTAATGTGCTAGGCCCACCTCTCTACCAAGATGATAGAGTAACTCAGGCAACAGGAGCGAGTAGCTCCAGACACTGGAGCACACAGTAGCGACTCTAACACTACCACCTCCACGAGACTAGGTGAGGACAGTGCAAGACACTTCCTCAACCATTCACAAGGCAGGTGTAGCTAGAATCCGAATGGCCCTAGGAACCCTCACAAACTAGATGGTAGGACGGTGCATGGCACTTCCACAATCTCAGTCGGCAGGAGAATGAAGCACAACTATACCCTACCGCTAGGATATACCAAAGGCAAGGTAAACGGCACTTGAGGGCTAGGTGACACAACACTCAAACCGGAACTACCACGGGAGGTCAGTAACACAGACTGACTGACTGACAAGGCAACACAAACCAGAACAACCACTGGATGTCAGTGCACGGACTGACCGACAAGCGCCGCTAGTGGTAGCCAGCACTGTAATAGGTAGGCACAGGTAGCAAGGATCCCAATAGCCGCGGCTGGGTAGCCGTGGCTGGTAATCACAATTGGAACGCAACAGAAGGAGAGTAACTAGAGGCAGCCAGGGGTCAGAGCCGGATCGGGTAGTCAGACAAAGCCAATGGTCAGAGCCGGATCGGGTAGTCAGACAAAGCCAGTGGTCAGAGCCGGATTGGGTAGTCGGGGGCGTAGAAAGGAGTCAAAGCCGGAACGGGTAGTCAGTCTAGCCAGGAGTCAGAGCCGGAACGGGTAGTCAGACGTAGCCAGGAGTCAGAGCCAGAACGAGTAGTCAGACGGAGCAGGAGTAATACACAGGAACAGAACTGGACCAACACAGCACTAGGCTCAGGTACACCATGAAAGGGCAAAGGTAATAGGATATGCTGAGGTTTAAAAGGCCTGGCAGGTGGGAGGAGAGATGACATCACAAGCACAGTGACCTATAAGAACAGCAACTTGCATAGAGCGACAGCCAGGAAGTAACAATGTCGCTGTTACAGCAATTACCCACTGGAGGCAATCATGGGCACCATGATAATGAGTATCCTACACAGGGCTTGGACTCTATTTCTCTCCTCAGCAGATTAACCCTTAGTCTTCCATATAAGTGCATTTTAGCTATTTCTGGGGTGAAATACTTAATCTTAGACACTGTATTTGGGTATACCTTATACTTTCAGACGTTCTGACCCTGTGAGGATGACAACTCTGTTGGAACTTGGGGCTAGGCCTAAGAATAAGAATACTGGGGTTTCTGTGACCCCCATTGCGCATTGCTCCTCATGTCAGTCAGGGCTGCCTAGAGAATACTCAGGTCATTTATGCCCCTTGCGCACTGCTGCCCCTGCGTCTCCCCCAGGGACCTCCAGCCATGCACTAGAGCCACTGTGGATGCAAAAGTTTAAGGCCACTACTAGAGACCTAAGCTCTGTCCATCCCCTTTAAAGGGGGTCTTCCATGCCTGGCAGCCCCCTACTTCTATCAGGTCTTCCGTATCTAAGCCACAGGTGTACCTGATGTATTATACTCCTCTGAGGAGGAACTTTTGGTGGACTCGGATGAGGGTGAATGTTCAGCGGTGGTATCCTCCCAATCTTTTGGGGACCCCTTTGAGGCTGACCCTGATCCCTCAGCTGAAGGCCTGATCAGGGCAGTACTTGCTACGCTGAACATTTCCCTGGTCTCTGAGACTCCCAAAGACCCTTCTGATGTTTTTCATGACCCTAAGAAGCAGTGTACCTTCTTTCCATCTAATCCCACTCTTGACCAACTTAGATGAGTGGAAGTCCCCTGATAAGAAATCTATGTCTAGAAAGTTTGCTAAGCTGTATTCCTTCTCTGAAGCAGCCCTTGTGCAGTGGGCTCATCCTCCTAAGGTGGATTTCCCAGTTTCTACACTTTCAAAGTCCACTACTCTGCCTGTTGCAGACGCTTCTGTCCTTAAGGATTGGACTGACAGGAAGCTTGAGGCCTTTCTGAAGGCCATCTTTGCTACTGCAGACACTTCATTGTGTCCCTCATTTGCCTCTGCTTGGTTGAAGAGGCCATTGCTGTCTGGACTGAACAGCTCACTGTGGCTGTCCATCAGGGTGATCCCACTGCTGACCTGCTGCAGCTTCTGGCCAACATCTTTGAAGCTCAGCATTATTTTTCCGCAGCTATCTTTGATGTCATCTGGTTGGTGGCTAGGGTTTCTACCATGTCTGTCGTAGCCAGATGGGCTCTTTGGCTCAAGATCTGGTCCGCAGACACTGCCTTACTTTTGTTACCCTTTCAGGGAACGTCTTTGTTTGGGCCGGAGCTTAAGGACCTCATCAGTGAGGCCTCAGGGGTAAGAGTACACTGTTACCCTTAGTCCCCAAGAAGAAGCCTCTAGTTAAAAGGAATCTGCTTCTTCGTCCCTTTCAGACTGAAGCTCATCCCATGAACCAAGCAGTTCTCCAGGCTCTCTCCTCCTCCAAGCCCAAGCAAGAATGGAGGTCCAAGCAGTCGTCCTCCACCAAGCCCAAGACCTCCAAACCTTCTTCAGCATGACTTGCTGAACCCCGGTCCCCACGCACCAGTGAATGGCCATTTGCACCACTTCCTCAGTGTCTGGACAGACACCGTGGTGGATCCGTGGGTTTTGCAGGTAGTATTGGAGGGGTACCGGATCCCTTTCACTTCTCTTCCATTCAGGTTCTTTCCTTCTCACGCTCCTTAGGGAGCGGAGAAGAGGCGTTTCTTCAACTGTACTATCCAGACCCTTTAAGACAAAGAGGTTCTGGAACCGGTTCCCGAGCTGGAACAGGGTTTAGGTTTATGTTCCAACCTGTTCTTGGTTTCCAAGAAGGACGGCAGCTTTCGTCCAGTTTTGGACCTCAACAATCTCAATTCCTTCGTGGTCAAGACTCATTATCACCAGGAGTCCCTGAGGACGTGATCGTGGCCATGTCTTCTGGGGAATTTCTTGACTTTCTGGACCTTCAGAATGCATACCTGCATATAGCCATACATCCAGAGAGCTGGCAGTACCTCAGGTTTGCTTGCAATCAAGGGCATTTTCATTTTTTCGCCCTTCCCTTTGGTCTGACTACAGCCCCCCAGGTCTTCAATCGTGTTCTGGGTGCGTTAGTGTCCGTCCGACACAGGGACGGCATTAGAGTCACTCCATACATGGACTACTTGCTCCTGAAGGCCCCCATTCTGGAACTCCTTCACCAGCAGGTCGAGGACTGCATTCATGTTTTCACCCATCATGGATGGATCCTCAACATGGACAAGTTGGATTTGACACCATCACAGAGACTGGTGTTTCTGGGTCTTCTTTTCAACACCAGGCAAGGCATTGTGTTTCTCACGGATGAGGTGGCTCACCAAATCACCAACAAGGTGTTCGCACTCCTGGCGTCCGATCCAGTTCCTGCCAAGAAGTTGACCTCTCCAGTGGGGAAGTTCATCTCCACCATAGAAGCGGTTCCATTTGCCATGGCTCACATGAGGGAACTTCAGTGGTTTGTGATGCAGGTTTGCAAAGGCAAGACGGATCTCCTGCGGATGTCAGTCTCTCTAGCTTTATATGTGGAGCTGAGTCTGTCATGGTGGCTCAACCTGTCCAATCTCCTGAAGGGCAGACCCTTCCTGATATCCTTCTGGACAACTTTGATGATGGATGGCAGCCTCTCCGGCTGGGTGCAGTCCTGGGTCACATGAACACCTAGGGTCAGTGGTTTCCGGAGGAGTCTCTTCTTCCCATCAACGTCCTGGAATTTCAAGCAATATTTCATGCCCTCCGGGACTGGACTTTCAGGCTGGAGGAATGCCCAGTTCGAGTCAAACTAACTTGATCACATTTTATGAAAAAGTGAGTAATAATATAGATGTGGGAGCGGCGGTTGATGTGATCTATTTAGACTTTGCCAAGGCATTTGATACGGTTCCACACAAGAGGTTACTGTACAAATTGAATGAAATAGGCCTAGGGGAAAATGTTTGTGTGTGGATTGGAAATTGGCTGAAAGATAGAATGCAAAGAGTGGTAGTAAATGGCAAGTTCTCCAGTTGGATTCTCCAGTTGGATAAACATAAGTGGAGTACCTCAAGGATCTGTCCTGGGTCCTCTTCTTTTTAATTTGTTTATTAATTACCTCCTAGAGGGCATAGGGAGCCATGTATCAGTGTTTGCTGATGACACAAAATTAAGTAAGGTAATAAAGTCTGAACTGGATGAGTCTTCATTACAAGAGGATTTGGACAAATTGAGTAACTGGGCAGGCAAATGAGATTCAATATAGACAAGTGTAACGTTATGCATTTTGGATATAATAATAAAAATGCAACATATAGTTTAAATGGTGTTTCTGTGGGGAAATCTACAAATGAAAAGGATTTGGGAGTAATGGTATACAATAGACTTAGCAGTAGCATGCAGTGCCAGCTGGCAGCTGTAAAGGCCAATAAGATATTGGCATGTATTAAAAGGGGTATTGACTCAAGGGAGGAAGATATTATTATGCCTCTTTACAGGTCCATGGTAAGACCCCACCTAGAATATGCTGTTCAATTCTGGGCGCCCTTTCTGAAAAAGGACATTATGGAACTAGAGAAAGTGCAGAGGAGGGCTACAAAACTAGTAAGGGGAATGGAAAGTTTTAGTTTTGAAGAAAGGCTACAAAAGTTAAACTTGTATACACTAGAGAAACGGCGTCTTAGAGGGGATATGATAACACTATATAAATATGTTCAGGACCCATACAAAGGGCTCTCCAAAGACCTGTTCATTAACAGAACAGTACATAGGACAAGGGGCCACCTGCTTAGACTTGAGGAAAGGAGATTTAATCTACAACGGCGGAAGGGTTTCTTTACTGTAAGGACAATAAAGGTATGGAATTCACTGCCTGAGGAGGTGGTGCTATCGAATACATTAGATGCCTTTAAAAAGGGCCTGGATACTTATTTAAAAGAGCATAACATAGAGGGCTATGTACGTTAGTATTGGGATTAATATTTACTTAGGACTTGTTGATCCAAGGAGAAATCTGATTGCCATTTAGAATCAAGAGGGAATTCCCCCCCCCCATTCAAGGCAGAATTTGAAATTGCTATATTGACAGTGTTTTTTTTTTTTGCCTTCTTTTGGATCAACAATGGTAAACAGGAATAGGAAAAGGGTTGAACTAGATGGACGCAAGTCTTTTTTTCAACCTAAATTACTATGTTACTATGAGTCCAGTCCGACAATGCCACAGCTGTGGCTTACATCAACAAGCAAGGTGGAACAAGAAGTCTCACAGCTTGGCTGGAAGTCAAAGCTATATTGTCTTGGGCAGAAGAACATGTTCCTACCATATCTGCAGTTCATATTCCCCGCGTAGACAACGTTCTGGCAGACTTCCTAAGTCAACACACAGTGGACATAGAAGAGTGGGAACTGCATCAAGAAGTGTTCAGCCTCATTGTTCAGAAGTGGGGACTTTCTTACATCGGTCTGATGGCGACAAGGCACAGTCGGAAGGTTCCGTTGTTGTGCTCCCACTGGAGGGACCATCTAGTTCTGGCAGTGGATGCCATGTTGAGCCCATGGTGCTTCCCTCTGACGTACATCTTTGCTCCCATTCGCATGCAAACAGGGTGTTGCGGAAACTGCGTCTGGAAGATTCTTCAGTCATTCTGATTGCTCCATACTGGCCTCATCAGGCTTGGTTTCGAGAGCTTCCCCGCCATCCGTATCTTCTTCTGCAGGGGTACCTGTGGAAGGAGGATGTAGACCGTATGGGTCTGACCGCATGGAAATTGAATCCTCAGTATTGAAGAAGAAGGGTTTCTCTTCGGGTGTGGTGGCCATGATGCTTAGTGCCCTCAAACCTGTTTCCTTTAAAGCATACCATAGAGTCTGATCCACCTATCTCTCTCTTGTTTTGCTGATCGTGATCTTTCCCACTATTTGGACCTTCCCACGGTCCTGTCTTTTTGAAGGATGGGGTAGACAAGGGGTTCAGCTTGAGTTCCTTAAAGGTTCAGACTTCCGCACTCTCAGTTTACTTTCAGAGATGCATTGCCATCCTTCCTGATGTCAAGGTTTTCTTTCAGGGCCTTGCCCATGTTCATCCTTTCTTTAAGAACCCTGCTCCTCAGTGGGATCTTAACTTGGTTTTGGGCGTCCTTCAGTGTCCCCCATTTGAGTCCTTGGCTACTATTCCTCTACGTCTACTGACTTGGAAGATGGCTTTTCTCCTGGCAATAGTGTCTGTTCGCCGAGTCACTGAGTTGCACACCTTGTCTTGAAACTACCCTTTTTGGTGTTTCACAAGGACAAGGAGGTTCTTCGCACTTGAGTTCCTCCTGAAGGTGATCTCTGATTGCCACATTAATCAGGAAATCGTGATGCCCTCTTTCTGTCCTGACCATACATCTGACAAAGGAAAGGGATCTTCACTTGTTGGATGTGGTGCACTGCCTTAACTTCTGTGTGCATCGCACTTAGTCTGTTTGTCAGTCTGATGCACTTTTCGTCATTCCTGAGGGTCCCTGAGCAGGTAGATCTGCATCCAAGGTTACTATAGCTTCCTGGATTAAGTCTACTATTTATAGGGCTTACAAATTGCGGAAGAAGCCTGTTCCATTTTGTGTCACAGCTCATTCCATCAGGTCTATTGGGGCCTCCTGGGCCTATAAAACTCAGGCATCAGCTAAGCAAGGCGGCCAGTTGGTCATCTGTGCACACCTTCTCTAAACACTGCCATGTTGATGTCCTGTCATCGGTCGATGCCAGCTTTGGTAGTAAGATCCTGAAGGCAGTCTTGCCTGTCTAGGGTCTTCCTTGTCTCTTCAGTACTCCTTAACTGTTTAGTCCGGTTGGCTGTAGTTCTGTGTGCTGTGTTACAGTTCCTGGTGTGTTATACCCCAGTTTTGTGTCCATGGACACTTTATTGCTATTTGTAGGTCTACTTTATGATCTATTGGTTCATATATGTTCTGGTGATTTTGGGGACCTGTGCCTGGTCCTTGCCTTACTTCCCACCACTGGGAAACTCAATGTTTGGACATCACAAAGTTACCAGTAACCTATATTGGACGACAGAGAAAAGAGGATTTTAGTCTTACCTGTTAAATCCTTTTCTCTTAGTCCATATAGGTTACTGGTCCCCCACCCTGTCAAGAGACCATGCTTGGTTCTCCTGTGACCGAACATGGGAGTCCTTTCGGGTTCATGCTCACAGGAGTCTTCTTTTCCCTTCTTGCTGCCTAGTCAATAGTTAGCTTTTAAAATCTTACTGGAAGGGATTGGCTGGGGGCCAGCTAGGGGAGGAGGAAGGCTCCACCCTGCACTGCTTTTCAAGAATTGTTCCTGCCTATTAAAGGGGCAGTCACCTTCCAAAGCTAACAGTAACCTATATGGACTAAGAGAAAAGGATTTAACAGGTAAGACTAAAATCCTCTTTTTGTAACATTTAACCATTTCTAGAAAACAAATTAAATGTTTTGGATCTTTAAAAAGTTTATATTTTATCTTTTGGCAAACACTAAACTCATTTGGATTTTATTTACACATACACACAGTGGCCATTTTATTAGGTACACCATCTAGTACCGGGTAGGACCTCCTTTTGCCTCCAGAACATCCCAAACTCTTCACATCATGGATTCATCAAGGTTCTGGAAACATTCCTGTCCACTTGAAGGAGTCTAGCCATTCTCGTTTGACATCTTTCATTAACAAGGTACTTTCACAAACAGAACTGCTCAGTGGCTGTTTTTTGTTTATCCTACCATTATCTGTAAATTCTAGAGACTGTAGTGAGTGGAAATCCCAGGATGTGCTGGAACCACCACATCTGTCACTAATAATCATACCATGGTCAAAGTTACCTAGGCCATGTGTCTTCCCCATTCTGTTTGGTCATGCAACAACTAAACATCTTGATAATTTCTGCATCCTTTATATACTGAGCTGCAGCAACATGATTCTCTGTTTGGCTATTTGTGCTGACAATCAGGTGTACCTAACAAAGGTGCCACTGAGTGTATATGTTAACACCCATTTCTGTTTCATTTCTCCCACTAATTCTAACAGATACTGCTGTATTTCAGTGCTATTTTAAAGGGAAAATATCACCTGGAGAGAAGTTTTTAAAACAGCAGTGCATTCTAATTCAGCATTTCAGTTAGTGCAATAGTATGTTAAGCTGAGAAAATAAATCAGATTTTAATTTTATGCCTGGCATCTCTTATTCACATATAATATTAATTAAAAAAAGTTTTCCAAGTGTATTGTTTTGACAATGGGGAATCTCATTTCTCTCAATTTCTCAGTCTAGTTTTGTCAGCTGCTCAAATCCCACCCAGCGCTGTCAGTTCATGTTGCTCTTTTAAATGTTATTCAGTGGAATTGCCTTTGATGACCAAGGAGAAGTTTAAAGGAAAAAGGAGCAGGATGAAAAAAGGACTTGGGAAGAGATGCACTAAGGTTCATTGTAATGGTGATGTGTGTCTGGCAATGTGTGGAGATCACTTTGCAGTGGAGAATAAGACACACTTCACTGTATGCAGTAAGATTAAAGAGAGGGAGTGCAAGGAGAGAGGGAGCAATGTTGTTCAGTAGCATATGATATTTGCTTAAAGATGCAGATGTGTTGGGGATGCCAAGGGGAAAGCAGAGAATGCATATGGCATTGAAAATTCACCACCAAGAACAGCAGCAGCCCTACCTTAACCCTTTATGTGCAGGAGAGGTGTCCAGTGCATTGCAAAGCACTCAAGGGGTTGAGGGAAGACTAGATGGCTACTGGTCCCTTTCTCCTGGATTGTTCCCAGGGTTATGAAATACAAAACTGGGAAATGAAAAAACACTAGATGATGATAATGTAAAGTGATTAAGTGTCACTCCAAGTCACATTAAACCTAATGTCAGTGGACATCTGTCACTTATCGAACTTTAGTGCACTTCCCTCCCAGATGGATTTTCCTAATCTGGAAATATTTAGTGAATGGCGAACAAATAAGAAATTAACTGCATTTATACAATTTGTGGTGCCACTTGAGAGTGTCAGCTTTTCAGTACTATATTGTGTATTTAGACATTTTAATAGTTTTTATCAATTAACAAAATGCATAATGAGTGATGAAGGCAAAGGGTGGTCACACCAAATATTGATTTGATTTAGATGGTTCTTCTGTTCACTCACTATGCATTTTGTTAACTGATAAAAATAAACTATAAACATGTCTACTTTTGTAAGCATTCTTACTTTACAGCATTTTTCACACCTGTCTAAACCTTTTGCACAGTACAGTGAGGGAAAAAAAATATTTTATCCCCTGCTGATTTTGTACATTTGCCCACTGACAAAGAAATGACCAGTCTATAATTTTAATGGTAGGTTTATTTGAACAGTAAGAGATAAAATAACAACAAAAAATCCAGAAAAACACATTTCAAAAAAGTTATAAATTGATTTGCATTTTACTGAGTGAATAAGTATTTGACCCCCTATCAATCAGCAAGATTTCTGGCTCCCAGGTGTCTTTTATAGATGTAACAAGCTGAGATTAGGAGCACTCCCTTAAAGGAAGAAACAAAAAATAACTCTCAGTCTCCCTCGGTCTGGGGCTTCGTGCAAGATCTCACCTCGTGGAGTTTCAATGATCATGAGAATGGTGAGGAATCAGCCCAGAATTACACGGGAGGGTCTTGTCAGTTATCTCAAGGCAGCTGAGACCATAGTCACCAAGAAAACAATTGGTAACACACTACATCGTGAAGGACTGAAATCCTGCAGCGCCCGCAAGGTCCCCCTGCTCAAGAAAGCACATGTACAGGTCCGTCTGAAGTTTGGCAGTGAACATCTGAATGATTCAGAGGAGACCTTGGTGAAAGTGTTGTGGTCAGATGAGACCAAAATCAAGGTCTTTGGCATCAACTCAACTCGCCGTGTTTGGAGGAGGAGGAATGCTGCCTGTGACCCCAAGAACAGCATCCCCACTGTCAAACATGGCTGTGGAAACATTATGCTTTGGGGGGGGGTTCTTCTAAGCGGGCAGGACAACTTCACCGCATCAAAGGGATGATGGATGGGGTCATGTACCATCAAATCTTGGGTGAGAACCTCCTTTCTTCTGCCAGGGCATAGAAAATGGGTCGGTGATGGGTATTCCAGCATGACAATGACCAAAAACACACGGCCAAGGCAACAAAGGAGTGGCTCAAGAAGAATCCCATTAAGGTCCTGGAGTGGCCTAGCCAGTCTCCAGACCTTAATCCCATAGAAAATCTGTGGAGAGAGCTGAAGGTTCGAATTGTCAAAAGTCAGCCTCGAAACCTTAATGACTTGGAGAAGATCTGCAAAGAGGAGTGGGGGCAAAATGCCTCCTGAGATGTGTGCATACCTGGTATCCAACTACAAGAAACATCTGACCTCTGTGATTGCCAGCAAGAGTTTTGCCACCAAGTACTAAATCATGTTTTGTAAAGGGGTCAAATACTTATTTCACTCAGTAAAATGCATATCAATTTATAACTTTTTTGAAATGTGTTTTTCTGGGTATTTGTGTTGTTATTCTGTCTCTCACTGTTCAAATAAACCTACCATTAAAATTATAGACTGATCATTTCTTTGTCAGTGGGCAAACGTACAAAATCAGCAGGGGATCAAATAATTTTTCCCCTAACTGTGTGTGTGGAGATATATATAGCTGACATTCACACAAAATAGGAAAGAAGGCAGCACACTTGGTTAATAAGCATTTAATAAGGCAAAATGACAAGGATACGGTCAACGTTTCGGTCCTGTATGAGGACCTTTCTCAAGACAACACATACAAGATGGAGGGGGGTTTAAATAGACCAAGCGGCTAACCCGCGTGTCCCATGGGTAAGTGGTGACGTCACTCACAAGCGGACTTCAGAAGTGTCCCCTTAGAGCAACGTCATCACCCGACCGTGTTAAACATAATACATTAGACGTAAAAACAGTGTGATACAAAGTAACTCAAATACATAAAGTTACCTGTCTTGACAAAATGCTGGGCAATGTTCAAATTATACAATGTTACACATAAACCCTGAACTCCTGTGCATTGCACAGGAGGCTAGTTTGGGATCGTTAGATATATGCAAGAATCCTGCGGGTTAAACTAATCATTAAATCCAACAATCAATGGAGCTCAAACAAAAGGATGCACTGGTAATTAGTGAAAAACAATCTGCATAATGTTATATACTAAATACCTGCGCTGATCCACTAACACCAAGACCCGAATATAACTGTGATACAAAAACAAACTCTTATCCCCAACGTTACCGATTGAGGGTAGCTTAATAGCAGTGCTAGAGTGAGAGAAAGCGCTCATTGGCGGACATCACACTGTACTGGAATAATAGAACTTAAACGGGTTACTACTAAAGTGTAGTGGCCAGCGCAGAGTACTACCATATAATAAAATAGTCTTAAATAAAATTAAATCAAGGCTATGTATGATGAACACAACGTAATTGTATAGACATCCTCCCTTCAAAAATAGGACAACGATCTTAAACGGGGTGCTGCTATACTAAGTAATGTATTTAAGGACGTTTCTGAAATAGTGATGAAACGAAAGAGTCATAGTCATTGAGTATTGTCCTTGTCGTGGGACAGCCATCACACAGGCCAAGGACACATACCAACGCTTCTTAGAGAGGGGATATTCCTCAGATGTGTTACAGACTGCCTATGATAAGGCATTTGCCTTCACACAAGCAGACCTACTTTTACCTAAAAAGTCCAAACCTACAATGGATAGACTGGTCTTCTCTTCCAAATACACACATCTCTGACCTCTCAGTGGGTGTACCCCAGGGATCAGTCCTGGGACAACTTTTCTTTTCTCTCTATACCATCTCTCTTGGTGACCATATTTAATCTTTTGGCTTTAATTGTAATCTCTGCGAGGAATACTCAGAAGCTTACCACTCTTCCTCACTCTTGCTTAACAGTCTCAAGTCATTCCGAATACCATTATATAAATAAAGATACATACATACTATATCGTGGGGGAGGTAGAAGCTTTTTAAAAGCTTCTGTATAGTCAGTCCACCTTCAGCTTACACATTTTGGTAGAGGTAGTCTTTAAATGCCCAAGGGGAGGTGGGTGTTCACAAACCTTCCCCTGGGAAGTACATACATTGATTTTTATATAGTTGTGATGGGGGTGACTCTGAAAGAGCTCAACAAAAAGGTGCACTTGAATGAAAGAGAGAGAGAAGCCAGAAAGTGAGCAAAGTGTTGCTTCCCAATGTCTTGTTTTCCACACAGGCACTCAAATGGTTATCCCCAAACGCTCTATAAGTTGTATGCGGGGGGGGGGGTGCGGTTCTCACCGAGACACGTGCACATACCTGTGTACGCACACACACGGACACATAAACACATACACATAAACACATACACTTATGCATGCACATTTTACACAATCACATGCACACCTCATTTCATGCGTCTATCTACTTTCCAAAACAGTGTGCCTTGTCTACCTTTTCCTCATGTAGGTAATTGTTATTTTTGTGCTGAACGGAAGTAATAAAAAATAAAAATGGTAGGTATAGTTTAGTGCTTCTGGCACACCCAACCCAGTTGTAACTACTTAACCCCTTAAGGACCGGCCGCGAGCACACGTGCCGGCACTTAAGGACCACGCCTCTTTTTTTTTTTTTTTTTCCTTTTCTTTCCGGTTCCGAACTCCCCGAATGACGTGCAACCGCCGGGGGAGCCTGAAATTCCATGACGGTCATAGTACATCATGGGTCGTTAAGTCAGATCTACCCATGACGTACTATGACCGTCAAGGTTCGTTAAGGGGTTAAAAACTTATTTGGTTGAGATTTTGTTTATAATATTATGAAAGTGTGCTGTTTTGGACATTTAGGATGTAACTTGTTATTCAATGCAGATTTATTTCACTTGTGGTGTCGATAAAAAGGAGAACAATACATTATTTTTTATATATGACTATAAAACTACCCACACCAATTACTCTTAAGCTAATGAATAACAAAATGTTGAAAAAACTCAGCCTCCTTGTAGGAAAACCTGCTCCAAACCCATGGCACTCAAAATGTATCTCGTTTCATAGAGTTTCTATTGCTTTTAACAGAATGATTTATATACAGCTGTTACAACTTTTCTATGCTAATTTTCACCACAACCCATCCTTTGTCTTGCAGATGTTTTTCCGTTACACAAGATATTCCACCTATGGGACACTTTGCTACTGGGAAATGCTTCCTTCCCATTCTGCATCGGAGTGGCTATTTTGCAACAACTAAGAGTTAGACTTCTTGCAAATGGTTTTAACGAATGCATCCTTCTGTTTTCTGATTTGCCTGGTAAGTCAATCTTTTTATTGAGAGGACAGTAATAAAGCATTACATATTCAATGATAATGCATATAGTGATCAAATAAAAGAAACAATGCATACAGTCAAGTAAATATCATAACAGGGAGGTACAGCTGCCCCATTTCGATTTTTAAGTTAAAGAAACTAAGCTAAACTAAAACTGAAACTACCCTCCCCTATCTCCCACCCTAACTGAGACCCTAAAAGGACTCATCTCACCCACCCACCCTCCCTCCCTCCCCGGGAGACGAGCACAACACCTCCTCCATTAAGTATTTATAAACGTAGCAGATTTCTGCTTAGATGTCAAAGTGTAAATAAGCATATAGATAAATTAATAAGTAGCCATGGTCACCTGGAACAGCACAAACGGAGTTTAAAGTAATATGTAATATTTAATAATTATGTATCAAGTAGCCCTCGTTGTTATAGAATTCTAGAGTTACAATAAGAGATCCATAGACCCCATATTTGGTTGAATTTATTTGGGGTGCCCATATGTAAGTAAAGTCCCTTATAATGAGGAATATTATGGGTTACTAAGGATATCTATTGGTCATGCCTGGGGGCTGTTCTGACATCCATGATTGTGCCACCACCTTTCGTGCCATAATCAACAGTTCTCTAATTAGTACAGTATGAAAGTTTGAATGAAGCTGATCAGGGAGAATAGAAAATATACACAGCTTCGGGGAAAGCGACACATCCCACTGCACTACAGCTGACATAGTACGGAGCACAGCTACCCAAAACCCACGGACCAGAGGACACTCCCACAGAAGGTGTGAGAAAGCGGCGCCTGCCCCACCACCACCACCACCACACCTCCTGCAACGATCACTATCCATCCTGCCCATCTTAAAAAGACGCACAGGAGTGTAATAGGATCTGTATAAGATCTTCAGTTGGATTAATTGATGCCTGGCCGTAGCAGCTACCAATTCAGGGCTCCTCAAAGCTGTTTCCCATTCATGGTCCTCAAAGGAACCCACATCAGCCTCCCATTTAAGTCTTAGTCCGTCCTCCGCCACCATAGAAGCCCTATCTAACCATGTATAAATTAACGAAACAGGTCTAAGGGACTGTCTCTTCTTAGCCAATGTAACCAGTGGAAATTCCTATGTTAGGAGTATTAGTACCCCACAAGGCATTCAAAGTGTGTCTCAGCTGTAGATACGAATAAAAAAAGGTAGTGGGAACGCTGAACTCCTCATGCAACTGATTAAAAGTTTTCAAGACATTGCCCTGGTACACATGACCAAGTGTAGAAATACCATATACCGGTATCAACCCCACCGACCTCCAGAGAGGAACACCATGGTCCAGTGCCTCAAAGTTTGAAGTAGATTGGATACTTGACCATACACTACAGGCCGTCAGAGAGGTAACAGGGGGATCCCTAAGCACACCTGGACCCAGCAAAGGAATATGTGTCAGAGAATAACCTGGTTTGAGCAGAGATTCATCTATTTTATGAACGGTGTGCAAGGTATCAGGTAGAATATATGCTAGTACGAATTGTCCCTGTGAAGCCAGGTAATAGTTATAGAAATCAGGTTATTCCGCCCTCACGTGCTGGATGCTTCAGAGTGGACAGTTTAATCCTAGATGGGCCACCTGACCAAAGAAAATTCCTAATTATCTTGTCAATTACTGCAAAGTATCATTTAGGGACAGGCACGGGAGAGCCCTGAAAAACATACAAAACACGTGGTAGAAACACCATTTTGATCAGGTTAGAGCATCCAATAACATTCAGTGGCAATGAAAGCCAAGATGTAGTTTTACATCGAAATTGATTAATTAGTGGTTCCAAATTGTCTTTCACATAGCTGTCCGCGGATGCTGTCACCAGAAGCCCCAGGTACTTTACCGAATGTTCATATTGTAGAGGAGCAGACAATACAGGACCCCGGTTGAGGATCGGATCTATAGGGAGGATGGATGATTTAGCCCAGTTTATTCGCAATCCCAAAAAATTGCCATAGGTGTTTACCAGCTCCAGAACACGTGGAATGGATCTAGAAGACGCTCACAAAAACAATAATAAATCATCCGCATATAGTGCCAATTTCTCCTCTCTACTGCCCAACACAAACCCCTCCACCATCTGGTCATTTTGGATCAAGCTTGCTAGTGGTTCAATGGCCAGTGCAAACGGCCCCGTTGACGAGGGACATCCCTGCCACATACCCTTTTCAAGTGCAAATGACCCCGGTCAAGACCTTAGCAGTTGAGTTCGCATAGAGAAGTTGTACCCATTTCAGGAATGGCGGTCCAAATCCAAACCCCCGTAATGTACACCAAAGATAACCCCACTCCACTGAGTCAAATGCCTTGGATGCATCCAGTGATACCACCACTCTATGGCCAGCGTTATCGTGTTTTGTATGTAAATGAGAAAATAGTCTCTTCAAATTGTGAAACGTTGATTTCCCGGGGATAAATCCAGCCTGATCCGGATGAATAAGATCTGAGATCACCAGGTTTAATCTAGTTGCCAACACCTTGGCCAAAATTTTGGCGTCCGATGTAAGCAATGCGATGGGTCGATACGAGTCACACTTAGTTAGGTCCTTGCCTGGCTTAGGGAGCACCACTATTGTAGCCTCAGTAAGAGACAATGGAAGCCTACCCACCTCCAAAGCTTCGTACAAAGTGTTGAGCAACTGTGGAGCCAATGTGTCGACATACCTCTTGTACCATTCAGCCGGTAGTCTATCTCCCCCAGGTGACTTACCCGTGGGAAGAGAGTCGATGGCCTCCATAATCTCACCCATTAGAATGGGAGAATCAAGCATCTGGCGCTGGTCAACAGATAAGGTCGGGAGAGAGAGTCCTGTCAGATATTCCTCCACCTGTCGAGAGGTAGAGTTTGCTTGCATCTTATATAGAGTAGAAAAAACTCTGCAAACACATCATTAACACCCATTTCATCATGTATAAGATACCCAGCTTTGTCATATATAGTCGGTATACTGCGTCTGCCCTCCCTGGCTCCCATCAAGTGGGACATAAGTTTTCCTGCTCTATCCCCATTTTCAAATAATTTCTGCTTCTGGTATATCATGAAATTTACAATTTCAATTCTATATAGCAATATATGAGTGGCAGAATGACATGAATATTCCCTAACGTTAGGATGAAGAGTTCTCCATGTGTCAGTGAGATTCATATCCTCAAGAAAACTTAAAAACTTAAGCCTAGGTGCTAAAGAGTCACCAGATCTGGCACCCATCCTATCTAAAGCAATGTCAGTGTACATGTTGAAGTTCCCCATAACAACGAGACAACGACCAGGCTTTGCAGATATATATATAGAAGAGCCTCCTGTAAAATCTCAGGCACAAAAGGTGGAGGGATGTAAATATTCATCAAAATGACCGGGATGCCAGAAATCAAGCAGTCCAAAAAGATGTACCTACCTAATGGGTCAGTCTTCAAATCAACCAACTCATATTGTAAGGACTTACCAACCAAAATAGAGTCCCAAGCCGTACCCGGGACGCACCTCTCATAGTGAGTCATAAAACGTAAACAATTTGAATATTGATAAAGGTATAACAATTACCAAACGTTGAACCAGTCCCATGGTTGTCTATGGCAACTCACACCAACCACACTGCCACATCACCCGGCACCATCAGGCACCACTAGGCGATCCAACAGCGCAGCCGGTACAAGCACCCACAGCACTTATATGTCAACAGCTAGAGCTGCAATGAGAAAGGGGGAAAAAAAAGGGGGGGAAGGGGTAAAGGAACCAATGTCCAGCCCAATCAAATAAGACAGATTACTGGAGGAGATAATAGAACACGCGAACCCACTACTGTTACCGACCATAGAGTAGACAATCTCCCAATCATGCAATATAGTATATTTTAAAGTAGAAGTATCACGGATGACAACGGAACCTGTGGTCCCATTAAGATGCCTCAGGAGCAATTGGAGCATCCAACCCCCCCCCCCCCGAGGAAGTCCCCCTATTGTAGAGCTTAGGAGGATCTGCCCAAAGTCTCCCATAGACCTCTCCCCAACCACACCACTTGCCCCAAGACTTACACAATTAAAGGTCGCATCCGTGCATCTATAATCAGAAATTTTCCTCCCCCATATATTAACAGGTACAATATCGACTGGGTTCACATGCTACATCCTCACACCAATCATCACAAACCCCCAAATTGGGATAACTAAAACTTATATAAAGACATATAAAACTCCATGAGTCATAACTCCATCTCTATGGGGCACATATCACAGAGCATATTCATACATATATCAGTTTCCATGTATTGAAATTACACACACAGTGTCCCAATATAATGACCCTCATTCCACCCACCCCTTAGCAGCTTGTTCATTAGCAACCATAGGGCATAATTCTTGAAAGTCCATGGAGCAACAGCAAATATATAGCAGTGCTGCGAATAGTGAGCTGCCAATCACATATATTACCCCCATCTACAAGGCCTCGATCCAGCTTATAGCCTCACATGTGAAGAAGGATGTAGTTCCATTGTGAGTTACACAAAGTTTAGCAGGGTATAACATGGCATATGAGATTTCTCTCTCACGCAGCTTAAGTTTCACCTCCTGAAACTTCATTCTCTGGCGCTGAACTTCCATTGAGAATTCAGGATACATGGAAATACAGGCCTTACCATGCATAATAGGACCATTTAGACGAGCCATTCTTAATATTGCATCTCTGTCCCTGTAATTGAGGAGCTTGACAATCAGGGGTCTTGGAGCCGCCCCTGGGGGCGGTCGCATCGAGGGAATTCTATGCGCCCAAAGTCTCTCTCACCCAGCCCTCCAGGAATTGTTCAGGATTACAATCTTCACTGTTTTCCGGTAATCCAATAATACGGATATTGCAGCGTCGTGATCTATTTTCAAGATCATCAGCTTTTTTCTGTAGCATCTTAACCTGTTGTTTCAGTGCTTCAAGCGATTCACTAATAGGGGGCAAAGAGTCCTCCATTGTAGAGACCCTTCTCTGGGTATCCAGCACCTTTTCTCTCATGTTTTGTTGGTCAGCTCGTAACAAGTTCAATTCCATCTGTACAGAATCAATTTTAGTGGTTAGGACATTCTGACAATTAGAAATGGCCGCCATTAGTTCTGCAAAATGAGAATCAGAGGTCTCCCCAGCATCAGATGAGTGAGCAGGTGAAGACTGGGCCGAAGATTGTTCCATGATGGCCTGAACCTCATCCTCCTCCATCTGTCTCCTGGCAAATTGACTAAGCCTATTCTTCATGTACCCTGATTTAGACTTTTTTCCCATCATAGCAAATAACAGGAACACAGCGGCACTGAGGTAAGTATTATAGTAGATTGAGGCCGTGCAGTGGGAAATTAGACACCCCTGGACATCTGTAGAGTATTACTGCCTAAGCATCAGAATGTCCAGGGTCAAGGTACAAAGATAAGATCAAGTAATGGTAATACCAGGGCGGTAATTAATTTTGGTTATACATGGGGTAGAAGGGGTCACAAAAATAGGGTAGAAGAACAGACAGGGGTTAGAGCATATAACAATAGCCCTTGTGTTACAGGCTTGTAGGCTAGGAATCTTGTCACTGAGCTCTGCAGTGAACAAAAGATCCACTCCTCACTCACTAATGAGGCAGTAAGCAAGTGACAGATAACTTAAATCTTACATGGGATAGGTAGGGCCACATATAAAAGGAAAGAGGACGAACAGGGTCTCCAATGGGCACCAAACAGTATATTATAATGTCCACTTCAGTATCTGTACTTCCAGAGTTGTCAGAGAGAGAGGAGCAGTACCAGGGCATTGAGTGACTGTATTTTTACACGGGGTAGAGGGGGGGGACAGAAACAGGGTAGGAAAGCAACAGGGAGTCAGGAGGACGTTGGTCAGAATAATTTTCACAGCAACTCCCACTTCCAGGCCATAAGCACTGGGCCAGGATAAAGGGAAAGATAAACTGCTTCCCTGCCACTCAGGTTGATCTCCTCACGGCATTAGTAGACAGTAAGCCTATGGGGAGGGAGGGGAGACTGGGTAAAAAAAAGGAAAAAAAAAGATGGTGCTCTAAGGGTAATGGGCAATGGCCAGGAACTTATTACTGTGTATGCAGCACAAACATTGCCAGGGTCAGTAGGATCACCCACCGTCTATCCTGGAAAGCCAACAGCGTGAGAAAGGAACTCCCATCAACTGAACACGTACCAGTTACTCCCCTGAGGCCTTTCTCTCTCCGCCTCCAAGATGTCAGGTCCTCCGTGCCACAGTGCCCACCAATTCACAACAGGTGGATCGGTCGATTGAGTCAATAGCATCTCCCGCCGGGGGGTCAAGGTATGTTATGCACTCATAGACACTGATTCCCCAGGAGCAGTTAAGCGAGGACGCTCAAGCCGCAGGATGCAATGCGGTGCGAGCTTCACCTCGCCCGTAGTAGTGGCACCAGATTCCAATGCAGATATCTAGACATCTCCGTATAGCTCTAAGTTCGGGGCATCAGGACATACCCCGAATCAACGCCATATCTGACTTTAAAAGATTAGATGTAGTTAGATGCAAATCCGAGGTATGGAGCTCAGGCAGGTTGCGTCCACTTGGTCCGGCTTCCGGCCACGCCCCCGGTAAGTCAGTCTTTTACACTGCAGTCATTTCGAGACTAATAAGACTACATTTATTAGTCATTCTTTCACAAAGCTAAATAGGGGCACTTCTTGAATAATGTATCCAAACTTATGTTGCCCAAATATGAAAAGTGGGAGCACACCTTAATCCAGCAGCCAGAAAACCAGAATCGCTACTTCTCGAGACCAATAAAAAATCCAAAACATTCGGAGCTTCAGGATAACGGTTGAGAACAATCCAGAAAGTCTTACAGTTGACAGATGCTATATATATAAGACAAATGTCAATCAAATAAGAGTAATATCAAAATGTTTAATATTTTTTTTATCCAACATTGCCTGTCATGCTTCCATGCACGCAATATTCACTTGGGAAAAAAAATTTATGAATAATCAGAATATAAGCAAAAATTAAAATGTGAAGATAAATAATGCAAATAAAAAAATAATAAAAAAATAAAACCAAATCAAAAATGGATGGGTAAGAAAACCAGTGGTACCTAATGCATTGTAAGGAGAAGGTGCTAAACCTTAATCCCAAATAATGCTTTCATAAATAACACCATACATACACACCAGATATGATGTTAACCCCTTAAGGACCCTTGACGTACCAGGACCGTCACGGTCCTTGAACTACTCAAGGACCGATGACGGTCATGGTACGTCACGTACTTTTTACTTACAGCACTCTACCGGGAGCGCTGTAAGTAAAAATTGGGCCTGAAATAGACCGCTCCAAGATCGGAGCGATCTCTTTCAAGCCCCATAATGACGCGCCGATACACGTGACAGGTCACGTGTACCGGCGCGTCCAAGTGCACCTATGCGGTCATTATGGGACGGAAATGTCCCATGACCGCCGGTCCTTAAGGGGTTAAACAAAGATGTGTTCCTGTGCACTGCTTTATATTGCATTTACCATGAGTACACGGTAAGGGCAAAGAAGCCCTTCTATCCTACGTACAACTTATGTACCCTAGAAAAAACACGTAAGTGGTGCCAGGAAAACAGAAAATAAGGATATGAATAACACTCCTATAATCCCTAACTAGCCTCAACCTATACTATATACCGGTATATGTAATATATGTAAAAAATATCATAAAAATAGGTACAAGTGACCTTAGTAAAAATGCAGGCAAATAAGACATTGATCGCATAAAAATGTACAATATGCAATAAGTGAGCGTTGCTACAGTGTCTATTCAACGGCTTCTTTGGATGGTAACAGTCATAACTTGAATTACTTTCACAGAAGTATGTTACATATACAGACGTTCATGGCCTATATTCATATAGAGCATGAGATAATGGATACACGGAGGGGACTATATAGTAAGTATATGTTTGTCTTCACTGGCAAGTGTGAAAAAAATACAACGCATCAAATCAAACAATATATTGACTGTAATACCCAATTCACTATATACAGTATTATGTGTAAGTGTAATAAAACATACATTGGGTGAACAAAAAGAAAGTTAAAAGATAGATTTGTTGAGCATAGAAGAGCAATATTAGGATGGGATGTAAAATACCCATTAGCCAGACATTACCTAGAGAAGCATAATAAAAACACGGATAGCACAATTTTGACACATTTAGAAACTGTTTCTAGTTCATTACCTGCAGTGAAAGATTCGACAGATTGTGTCAGAGAGAATCATATTGGATTTATATTTGCAGTACCTTATATCCCTTTGGACACAATGAAAGACTAGATGTCTACACTTAAAGGACTCCACACACACTAACTCACTATTTTTTATTTGCTCCATCAATGTATTTTAGATTTATTTCTTTTCTCTTTTTTTTGTGATGTAAGGATTTCTGACTGTATTTTACATTCAGTTAAAAATTTTAGTTTTTCAAATTCCATAGACATAGGTTGACAGATTCAGGTTGTAATTAACCCTATAGTTGCCATTGTCATGTATAAATAGACATGCTAGTAATTGCTTATATAGATTATAAATTTTGTTAGAGAGAACACTTTGTGTATTCCGATTATATATGTATTCTAGGATTATATACCTTGTAGAGCGATAACCATAGTGAAATTATTAGAGGCACTTGGGGGTTAATATAAGCTATTACTCTATTGGAGGGTTGGAAAGGCACCCTTATTCAAAAGAACGCCAAAACATTTAGTAGCCATCCATGATTAAGTATTTTAAGAGTATGAAACAAGTAGGAGGCTAGTGTTTTATTTTATTTGGAGAATTTAGTTTTATTCTATAGACGGGAGGTTACATTATCTTTTAAGACAAGATTCTTGTTATACTGGCTTCAAGAACTTTATTCTCTGCCCACAATACATGTTAAGGGACGGGAGAGTCCAGAAGCTTTGTTGAGAATCAGTCCAAGTTACCTGGCTTGGAGCTGAAAGCACAGATGAAGACAGAGGCTTATACAATCATGGCCTAAAGTTTTGAGAATGACACAAGTATTGGTCTTCACAAAGTTTGCTGCTTCATTGTTCTTAGATATTATTGTCAGATGTTACTATGGTATACTAAAGTATAATTGCAAGCATTTCATAAGTGTCAAAGGCTTTTATTGACAATTATATTAAGTTTATGCAAAGAGTCAATATTTGCAGTGTTGACCCTTCTTTTTCAAGACCTCTGCAATCCGTCCCTGGCATGCTGTCAATTAACTTCTGGGCCACATCCTGACTGATGGCAGCCCATTCTTGTATAATCAATGCTTTGAATTTGTCAGAATTTGTGGGTTTTTGTTTGTCCACCCTCCTCTTGAGGATTGACCACAAGTTCGCAATGGGATTAAGGTCTGAGGAGTTTCCTGGCCATGGACCTAAAATTTTGATGTTTTGTTCCCTGAGCCACTTAGTTTTCACTTTTGCCTTATGGCAAGGTGCTCCATCATGCTGCAAAAGGCATTGTTCATCACCAAACTGTTCTTGGATAGTTGGGAGAAGTTGCTCTTGAAGGATGTTTTGGTACCATTCTTTATTCATAGCTGTGTTCTTAAGCAAAATTGTGAGTTAGCCCACTCTTGACTGAGAAGCAACCCCACACATGAATGGTATCAGGATGCTTTACTGTTGGCATGACACAGGACTGATGGTAGCACTTACCTTGTCTTCTCCGGATAATCCTTTTTCCGGGTGCCCCAAACAATCGGAAAGAGGATTCATCAGAGAAAATGACTTTACCCCAGTCCTCAGCAGTCCAATCCCTGTACCTTTTGCAGAATATCAGTCTGTCCCTGATGTTTTTCCTGGAGAGAAGTGGCTTGTTTGCTGCCGTTCTTGACACCAGGCCATCCTCCAAAAAGTCCTTGCCTCACTATGCGTACAAATGAACTCATACCTGCCTGCTGCCATTCCTGAGCAAGTTCTGCACTGGTGGCGCCTGATCCGGCAGCAGAATCAACTTTAGGAGATGATCCTGGTGCTTGCTGGTCTTTCTTCTGCACCATGATGCATTCTTCACAACAGTTGAACCTCTCTCCTTGAAGTTCGTGATGATTCGATAAATGGTTGATTTCAGTGCAATCTTACTAGCGGCAATATCCTTGCCTGTGAAGCCCTTTTTGTGCAAAGCAATGATGATAGCATGTATTTTCCTGCAGGTAACCATAGTTAACAGAGGAAGAACAATGTTTTCAATCACCACCCTCCTTTTAAAGCTTGCAGTCTGTTATTCTAACTCAGTCAGCATAACAGAGTGATCTCCAGCCTTGTCCACGTCAACACTCTCACCTGTGTTAAAGAGAGAATCACTTACACGATGTCAACTGGTCCTTTTGGGGCAGGGCTGAAATGCAGTAGAAATGTGTTTTTGGGATTAAGTTCATTTTCACGGCAAAGAGGGACAATTGATTGCAATTCATCTGATCACTCGTCATAACATTCTGGAGTATATGCAAATTGCCATCATCCAAACTGAGGCAGCAGACTGTGAAAATTAATACTTATGTAATTTTCAAAACTTTTGGCGATGACTGTACACTCTGAACTCTGCCCGTGATACAGATCAGAGATGGGAGAGCGAGTTGTACAATACAAGCCAAAGACACGATCCGCAGTCAAACTTTGTGCCCGCTGGTGTCCATTGTCATGTGAACTATCCAGTTTTTTATTTTTATGATCCCTATATTTTTTATTTTAATGTGATCACATCTATTTTTTTTATTAGGGTACCATAATTGATATGCGAGATAATTGTAGGATTAATTGTGTATATGATATAATGCAATATTTTGTTTGTCAGTAACAGAATTTATATTAAATCTATATATTTTTTAGATATTCAGGCACTCTCCCTCATTTATATTGGGTTTTAAATTTTCTAAGTCCTTTTTCACTATAGGACTGAGTGGATAGTAGCGGTCTTTGTAGTCTCTTTATTGTTATCTTTATAGTGTTTACTTACTAAATATCATTAGCACCACACTATCTCTCACATATTTTCCATGTTTTCCATATTTTCTCTCACATATTTCTATGTATAAAATAAATAGAAATGGTATAGAAACCATGCAGAAATTAGCACTTTTAGGTCTTTATGCTTCAGTGTAGTGTTTATTGTCAACATATTGGAAGGCTTTTATCAATATAATCGATTTGCCTTGGTTTCCTGACATGAGTGAAGTGCCAAATCCCACAGACAAAGCCATGCCATGCAAAGTTCATTCCCTGTGTTCCATCTCACTTCTTTTGCCTCTCTGATGACACATCACATGTCCCGTACCATCTTCACATTTTTTTGGAAAATTCACTTATTCAAACTGTCTTTCTCATCCATTGACATACATGGGGACTGCTTATTAACCCTGTCAGTTTCAAAAGGGTGTGCAATCACTGTACAGAGGAACAAGGCTGGGGTGTCAGACAGTATATGTGTGGGTTTGTGGCTACCATTGCACAATGGAACAAGCCCCTTGCCTCTGCAACACTGTGCTTCTTCTGATAGTATGGATATGAAAAATATTTGAATCCTCATATGTAAACAGTAGGTTGAAGCTGCTCCCAAAACCACTGATGTTATTCCCTTAGTAATATAAAACTGCAAAGTAAAAACAAGAGTGCACCACAATGTACAAAATAATTTTAATAAATGCATAATACCTCAGACATGCCAAGTATCTGCTCACACAAATTGGAACATGGAGGCGCCCTCTGTGTCTCTATCATGTGCCATTGTATTTTTCTTTTGGCCCTTCATCAAGTAGAGTGGAACATGGGTGGAACTAATGACCGGCTTTGTATAAATCCACCAGTCTGCATGTTTCACTGGCTGAGCGGCCAACTTCCTCAGGCACTGTGTACTCTGGATAGATTGGATCTTATATATAGAACCAATTGTACAACAAACCAGCTGCAACTTAGGGGAGAATCTATGATGCCATTAGTTTGCCCCATAATATGTGGACATTGTCTTTAAATATAAAGCAGATTAATTTAAATTATACAGAAGCTTCTGAAGCCCCATAGGACTGAATACATAATCCATGAACTATTAGAATTAATTTACTCATATTTATTTTTTTTAACAGTAGATTAATATATTGTCATAGAATTAGCAACTATTAGCAGTTTTTCATGAAATGAAGAAATACCATCAAGCTATCTTAAAGAGGAACTATTACCCCCTATTCAAGTTTAGCGTAAAAGTAATTTTATAGAGTGACTAGCTGGAATATTGTTGTGTTTTTTTTATTTGCCTGGCCGAAATGAAACATTTATGGATGATCCTGTGCCTTCCTTCCGGACAGACTGCTGGTAGAGCTCTGCACCACAGTCTGTCACTCTTCCTCTTCTCCCCTCCCTCGATCCAGCCTCCTCCCATGAAGGATGATTTCTGCATGGAGGCTGGTGGTCTCTCATTGGCCAGAGAGTGCTCTAGCTTACATACATAAATCCGCCATCATCGGAAGAAGCTGGATCGAGGGAGGGGAACAGAGGAAGAGTGACAGACTGAGGCACAGAGCTGTACCCGCAGTCTGTCCGGATGGAAGGCACAGGATCATTGTTAATTTAATTTCAGCCAAACAAGAATTAAAAAAAAAAAAAAAAAACACAATAGTTTACCAGCTAGTCACTCAATAAGCTTACTTTTAAGCTAAAGTTGTATAGGGGTGATAGTTCCCCTTTAATACATGTTTTCCCCCCCTCAAAATGCATTTTAGGAAAGAAAACCTACTTGAAACCAAAAAAACTGAATTTAAGAACCACTTAAAAAAAATCGCCCCCCCCAAAAAAAAAAAAAAAAAAAAAAAATCTTGATTCTTATCCACCCTGGAGGTCACTTTCCTAAGCCCCAATCAGTTCTCCAGCTGATGTGCCATAGCTTGCAATGCATCCCTAGCACACCGGCGGAGAGAGCATTACCTACTTCAGTGGTGTGCAATGTGAGGCCCCCCATCTCCTCAGGACTACAGTTCCCATTGGCTGGCTGGGGATGATGGGAAATGTATTCCTGAAGAGCTGGCTGGCTTTACTTTGCCCACCCCATCTACATGATATATTTTGTAGATAAATGATAAATCTATATGTGAATTAAAGATGACTGAGAGATTCAGAGCAATGCCTGTAGTGTAGAAATAGCAAACATGTATTAACCCTTTGAGTGCCAGAGGGGTAAACAATGCATTGCCAAACCCCTCTGGCACTCAAAGGGTTAAAACTGAAACTTTTACATACTTTGATACCTGGTCATGAAGCTGTGATCTACAGTGAGAGATACAGAAGGAAGTGAGGAGTGCAAGGAAAACTGCTTCCCCCAGAATGCAGAAAAAACAGCAAATGCAATTTAGATTAAATTTTTTTAAGCTATAGAAACATTTAACCCCTTAAGGACCCTTGACGTACCAGAACCGTCACGGTCCTTGAAATACTCAAGGACCAATGACGGTCATAGTACATCACGTACTTTTTACTTACAGCGCTCTACCGGGAGCGCTGTAAGTAAAAATAGGGCCTGAAATTGGCCGCTCCAAGATCGGAGCGATCTCTATCAGGCCCCATAATGATGCGCCGATACACGCGACAGGTCACGTGTACCGGCACGTCCAAGTGCGCCTATGCGGTCATTATGGGACGGAAATGTCCCATGACCGCCGGTCCTTAAGGGGTTAAGAAGCAGTAATCTTTCATTATGAAGCTGAAAAAAAAAACACAAAGATTTTTAGTGTTGAGTAAAACAAGGGTATTCCTGCTGACAAGAGATGCTTTGAGATAGGACTGATGCTATCATTTTCTATAGGTAACAAAAATAAGATGGTGGAGAGCACTCACTCCTATGAATGTATATTGCCCAGGTTACACAATCCCCATAAATAATGTAGAGTGAATAAATATGTGGGCAGCACCCGTGGGACTTCTAGATAATATTTTAATATCTGTCAATAAAGCAACAAATCAGGTCAACGTTTCAGTCAATTCAGTCTGAATTGACCAAAACGTTGACCTGATTTGTTGCTTTATTGACCGAAATTAAAATATTATCTAGAAGTCCCACAGGTGCTGCCCACTACTTTATTTTCTATAGGTAGATATAGCCTAAAGCCGAATTCTCCCACTGACATCAATAAGCAAAAAAAATGCTGTTTAGACACTAGGGGCTAGATTCTATTGCTAATTTTATCTCTGCTTTTATCTCCAGTTTTCCCCATAGACTTCAACAGGAAAATGTTTGATAAAATGGGTGTTAACATTTAGCACCTGTAATAGAATCTAGCTATAGATCTTGCTGTTTCTAACAGTTAAGATAAAATGAAACAGTTTGAGTAGTAATAACTTTTTTTGAACAGATTATTTCCCTGCAGAGTTGTTATACTCTGCATATACTCTTTTAACCAGTTGCTTTGCAATACGTTAGATACCTCTGTGGCACTCAAATGGTTAAGCCACTTTTTAATTTCTCCCAGTCCAGTTGTTTTAACCCCTTGGATGCTAGGAACATCTCCAGTCCATCAATGCCTCACAGTGATGTCTCTAGTGGCCAAGGGGTTAAATTAATCTTGTGTTCTTATTTTGTACTATGTGCTAGAGGAGTCTTGCAGATTTCAATAACTTAAGGTTAATAGTGTAAGCCTCGGCTTGATTTATACATTGTATTTACATGCAGACATCTGTTTTGCAATGTTCTTTGAGTTATTTTCTGAAAGGTGCATTGCCTGCAGGGATTAAGGGAAGAGCTCAGCACTCAGCTGTGGACCAGTGAAGTTATTTTACCTCAGGATACATTGTTATAACTCTGTGGAATTAGAATGCCCAAGCTTGATTTCTTTGTCTGTTTCATAGAGGAAATTAGAACACATCAGTCAGTCTTAACTGGTATCTTGTATTTTTATTTGGTGTTCAAAATGTACAATTCAAAAAGCTGAATAGGTGCAATTCTGGCGCAAGCCAAGTGCACCATAGGGAGCAAATACAGAATTCCTTGGACCCGTCACATTGATATAAGTTTGCATATTTGAAAACTTTATTAAAATCTACCTATGTCAGGTTAGCCAAAAGATGAGAAAATGTACACTTAAGGAGATATTCATACTTGGTACTTTATGCTAACGTATGCTAATTGCAGTATTCATGTAGTACAGTGACATTTCATATGCTAATGAAGCATTTCAGTGATGTTTCCTATGCTAATGAAATTATCAGCGATGTCTCAGTATGCTAATGAAATTATCAGTGGCCTGTCATATGCTCATGAAGCCTTTTCAGTGACTTGCCATATGCTAATGAAGAGCTGTGCCGCACCACAAGACTTCTGCATCAGCTGGACTTTTGGTTAACATGACACATAGGCAGTTTTGAATGATGTATTCAAATCTGTAAAAAAAAATAAAAAAAAAATTGCAAAGTAATAGGTCCACTTTAAATGGGTCTTTTAACACCTTGAATGCTAGCGAGGTCTTCAGCATATTGCTTAGCAACTCACTGGAGAACTCTCTAGCATTCAGTGGATTAAAATCCCCTTTTAAATCAGTGGAAATTCTCATTTGTCCCTTATGGGGCAAATATTTACCTCTTTATCTTCTTGAATTGTACTTAAAGGGCCATATTCAGTAAGTTAAAGAACTGTAAATCTAGAGTAAACCAACTGCACTATAGTGGAGAAAACAAAATGCCTAATTATTTTAGTGCGGTTTTAACCCCATTAATGTGTTGAAGAAACCCCTTTAAATCAGTGGTATTATAGGGAATGTTCATGAGTGCCTTGTAGCGCAGTTGGTCAGAACTTCTCCTGTTTAGCATATTGAATATCAATGAACGGTGGCATCTGACAAACCATAATGCAACGCTACCCCATTCCCATATGTAAATGCTAAGTATTGCTAAAACAGAAGCAGTTATCAGATATGATTAAAGTAGAGCACCAGTGGCTTAACGCTAACAGTCACCATGGGAGAAGTGGTTAGGAAGTAACAGATGAGATATGAGGGAAAATGGAATTGTGTGGGATGTCCAAACTAGAAGTGAAATAGGGAAATCTTTGAGGGAGGGAATGGAATATGGTGAATGGAGATAGGTATGCAAAAAAGATTCAGATGAGAAAAAGAGGGTCTGCGATGGAAATGATTAGGCAGTAACGTTTAATTATGAAAAAAGTATGTGGATGATTAGATGACCTTGTTTATCAAGACAGAGATACAGCCATAACAGGAAATAACAATTCTGCAGATTCTGCTCTAGCATTGAATGGATTCAAATCCCAATTTCAGTTAGTGGATATTTTCATTTTTCCCCTATGTGCCATTGATTTAGCTTGATGAATAAGGCCCATAATATATTGCATTTCTTTTCTTGCTTTTTAATTAAGCTTCTCCCAGTACTGTTTTACATAGTAAGGAAGGCATTACCATATTGTTTTTCATAATGAAGCATTACTGTTCATAGCAAGGCAATTCATTGTGTATCTCCCAGGCACTCAAATGGTTAAAGGGTGTGTAAAGGGAAGGCCAGGTAATATCTTACTGGCCAATGGGAGCACAGAAACCAAGTGTAGCCAGTGCAGCTCTGTTGATGCAGATAACTTTCATCCCTTGTACACCTCCCTGGCACTCGAATTGTTAAAGATTGTGTAAAGGGAAAGTCAGGTAATATGCAACTGGCCAATGGGAGCAAAGAAACAAAGCATAGCCATGCTGGTTGGTTGAGGCAGATAACTTTCATCCTTACAACTGTTCTTAGACTACAGTTTCTGCCTTTATACTGCAGTTTTTGTCTTTTATTCATGATAAAATATTGCTAATATGAAGATGATACATGTAGAAATATGTAAGCATAAGGAAATATCATTTTAGCACCCTCCAAGAGAACAGTGCTGATACTGGCATCTGTGTTAGGATCCATTACCGTCTACCTAGTACATAGATTCTTTATGACAGGTGTCTGGCTGTAATTCTCACCTCTCTGCTGCTTGGCAAATTGGAGAGTGAAGCTAAACGGCAGGACTAAGATTGAAAACCCATTAGTTCAGGTTTTGGGCATTACAACAACTGAATAATCAATGATACAAAATAATGTTGATAAGTAAGTGCATCGTAATGCAAGGGCATACCCAGCATTCACTGGGACCTCCTGTTTCAGAGATCTCACCTTGGGTTGCCAACAGTCCCTGATTGACAGGACCCATCTGCTTAGTGAGAAGTGAGGCTGTACTGGGTTGCCAACATGTAAATATGGCTATGTTTCCCAATAATAGGAAAAAATAAAAAGCAGAAGTTTACAACGAATATTAACCCTTTGAGTGCCAGAGGGGTACGCAGTGTGTTGCTTTGCAATGCATTGCGTACCCTTCTGGAATTCAAAGGGTTAAAGTGGAACTTTCACACTTAATAGACTGTATCTTATATGATCTAAAATGGTAAGTAGACTGACTTTTTTTTTAGTACATACTTTATTAGATATTCACTCTAAAATTTAGACGTGATGTAGGCACTAATGCATTCTGCAGCACAGGGTAATGTTGCCACAGCTATCTGCTCCCACTTCCCTCCCTCTCTCTGGGAGCTTATTCACGCTTCCCTTCGTAGTGATGTGCAGCAAGTATATTGTAACAGCAAGCGTACTGAGCTCCCTCAGCCTGGTTTCACTGCCCACGGTTAGTCACAGACCCCTACATACACACTTTGCCCCCCCCCCCCCAAGCCTTCTTCAACTGGTAATCACTGATTCGCACAAAACTGCCTGCATTCTATTAACCATGCTCATGGCACCCACTACAATATGTCATCTCATACCAATGAGTTACCATTTTTCTCGGGCTGGCCCTAGGTACTGGATAGACTAGGAAATCCCAGTGTGTTGAAAAATTGTAGTATCTTTGAAGTGACATTCACAATTACTTATGCAGTCTAGCCTAGATGTAAAAAGGCAGGTGTACCCTCATTTGATGCAGGGGAATGTGTACTTTGTTAAATTGAATTCCTTACTGACCTTTTCTTAACAGATGTAATTGTTATGACCATTTTAGTGCAGGCAGGCCATTTCATAAAAGAAAAGTGGCAGGTGTAGGTTAGCTTTCCTGACACCCCCTACAGTCAACCCATACAATTTGGGTACCATTTTTCTTAGGCAGGTAGAAAGTACTGAATACAGTAGGAAATTGTATAGTTTTTCAAAGATTTTAGTATCTATGAAGAGGTGGAAAAGTTAAAAAAAATAAATAAATAAATGTCCCCTATAGTGGCATCTTATTGCCACTATATGAATAGGGGTAGAAAGGCAAACAAACCCTTATTTCATGCAGGCGAATGTCTACTTTCCAAAAGTGTATGACTTCAATACGTTTCCTTCATATCTCTAATATTTAGGACCATTTGATGCAGGAAGCCTATTTAAAAAGAAAACTGGTAGGTGTAATTAATTGTGTGCTTCTGTATGTCAAGCCATACTAATGGGGTACCATTTTTCTTAGGAGTAATAGCTAATGAATACAGCAAGAATTTACATAGTTTTCAAAGATTTCAGTACATTTGAAGGGATGAAATTTAAAAAATGCCTATTTTTTCCTGTAGCGTCACATTGTAGAAACATTTGTGCACACCAGGTTATGGGTAGAAAGGCAATTAATCCTTCATTTCATGCAGTGGGATGTCTTCTTTCCAAAACTGTGTGCTTGTCTACCTTTTGGGAAAACCATTTTAGTATGTTTAAAAAAAATATGAGAAAATGAAAGCTTGTAGCTGGTGTAGTTTTTTACTTCTGGTACCCCCTACAGTAAGCCAACTTGTATCATTGGAGTGACATTTTTCTCATTAGAGCAGTAGCTAATTATTACATTAGGAAATCGCATAGTTTAAAAAACATTTCATTTCATTTTCAGACGAAAATGGGGAAAAAAAATCTATTTTTTCCTACAGCACCACCATTTTTGCTGCAGGCACGGGGTAGAAAGGCAAGCGGGATATCTACTTTCAGGAAAAATATATTTTTGTATAGTTATTCAGCTGATTTAGGGCAGTTTTACCATGTAACCACTAGAATGTTTTCACATTTTCTTGTATTTATGACATCATAGCTTGTCACACAATGCAACATTTAGTTCTTGTGAGGTGTCATGAAAAAGCTGAATCTGTTCTGAAAAAAACTATATATAGTTTTTCATCTATAACTAGAAATTTACCAGAAAAATCATGCCTAAACAGATGAATAGGAAAAAATGCTGACAATGTGTCTGGCCTGCAGGGTATAGAAAATTCTCTAAGCCTCCGGCACTGTAGGGGTTACATAGGAATATTTATTTGTTCCTTATGGTGTAGATGTCTTTCTCCACTGTCTTAATTCACATGCCCCTCAATGCCATACTGTAGCTAATCTGAGCACAGGTACCATATGTGTTTTATGAAAAGAGTTTATTTTCTCTATACATCATAATCAGACATGCTCATTCAGTTTGACTGTATCCACAAAATATTATTGCATGTGCTGACTTGGCTAATGTAAATGGATATTGGTATAAATAATATACACTGCCTGTCTCTCTGCACCTAAGCATGATTGATCACCATTCACCTGATTGGCAACCTGCTCACCTATAAACATAATTCACTTTAGGGGTGGGGGTTTCTTCTTGAAGTATTTGTAAAAATATTCATTCACAAGATGTGTTGGGAAGTTCAAATGACTACACAGTGAAATCCAACTCCTGCAGTCCAATTCATTTTCATGAGCATAATAATGCAGGGAAAAGGTAACGTGGGAAGTGTTTTAGACAAAGCACTATCATTAGAAAACCATAGAGAATACCCTTATTCCTTGTGCTGTGGTTTACAACCCATATTTTAAACACATTCTCCTTCTACTTCCCAAGTTAAGTATGCTATTTTCAAACTGCACGGCATCAAGGCTACATGCAAATTAGATTCTGAAGTACTGAAAGCAATGTTTCCTACAGCTACGAATTTCTTTGACATTAGCAGCTCCCGTTTATCCCTTTCAGTGCCAGAGGTGCAATGCATTGGATACATTTCTGGAACTGAAAGGGTTCAATTAAATAATAAACGTAATTCAACATCATTGTGTAGGGAACCAAGAGCTTCCTGTATTTGATTGATTGGACCTCGATGTACAATTTCTGAAGAAATTAATCTGTCACAGTGCATGACTCATCGAACACACAAGGTTTTCAGGGGAGTAGTGGAGGCCCCCACAGACCCAAAAGGAAAAAAAAATCTCATGTACCTCAATAGGAACTGTGGACTTTATTTGTTTTCCAAGGTGCAGCTGGGTTGTGATAGAATGCTTCCAGTTTTCTTTGAACGTAAGGGTCCTTGAGTCTACTATAATACGCTAATACACTGCATATGATCTATAACACTTTAGTCAATCTCTGTATTAAACCTTTGAGCGTGAGAGATCTCTCCAGTACATCTATAGCACTATCCCACTGCTAGGGTTAATTTAATTAACCTAAAATATAAAGTACTTTTTATTTCACTGATAAAACATAGAAAACAAAAGAAAAGAAGAGGGGCACCAATATGCCTTATCACATCAAGAAAGTGTAACCATAAATAATATATAATATTCACATGTTATATTGGCTGTCTACATGCATATATACAGCAATACAAGTTTGCAGATAATTTTCTACCTTCTCTGCGTGGTGATTACGGCCAGTTGCTCTTATCACCACCACAGGAAAAAATGGGATCTGCTCAAGATACAGTATCCAGTCTTCTTTAAAAATATGTATTCAAGAAACTCGGTATCAATTGATATATATTAAAGGAATATAAACATTACTAAACCCACAATATCAACGTGTTTCTCCTAAGCTGGCTGAATTGAAATATGTTGCCTATATCTGTTACTTGTATTTTGTTTTAATTTATTTTAATTGATTATATATATATTTGTTATGGAAAAAAATTAAATTTTTTGTGTTTTTCTGCCAATAAGTGCTGGGAGATTATTCCTTCAAATGTTGTTACAATCCAGTAAGATTTATTTACTTATTTTATCACAGTTCATTTTATGGAAAGGCAATACTAGCTTACTGTGGTGCTATTTTTTTCTGAGGAGACCTATAGTTGCACACAGAAAAGTATATTCATAATATATTTCCTGCTAAAATGGACCTGTCTCCCTAAGACAAAGTTGGTTCATTTTTACCCTTTAACCCTTTGAGCACCAAAAGGATGTGCATCGCATTTCAAATCAATGTGTTGTGCACTGCTCTGTTCCTTAAAGAGATAGTAATGTTTCATAATAAATGCAGCTCCAATTAATCTTCATAGTATTTGGCCATGGAGAGTGTTATTTCAGTACTGTCAGAGTTGTAGTTCAAGAGTAATTGAATGATAAAGTATCCCTCTCCCACCCCTTTTACTGATGTAACACTGTTCATCTAAGAGCAGCAGGGTGGTGTTCAAGTGGATTGCAGAGAGGGACAATCTTCAATTAACATGAGGGTAAAACCTGTCAAGGGGGGCAGAGCTTTCATTGTTCTCACAATGAGAAGATTGTCCCTTGCTGTGAGTTTTCTGGTCTGTGGACCAGATTCTACCTCTGAGGGGAGGTGGCTTACACTAGGTAATAGGGGTGGGAGGGCAATACTTTTTCATTCAATTACTCTTGTACTACAGCTCTGACAGTACTGAAACACTCGGTATGACTCAAATACCATGAAGATTAATTGGAGCTGCTGTTTTTGTGAAACATTACTATCCCTTTAACCCCTTAAGGACCAGCCGCACACGCACGTGGCAGTCACTTAAGGACCAGGGACCTTTTATTTTTCTTTCTTTAATCCGATTCCGAACTCCCCGAATGGCTTGCAGCATATATAATATTTTAGTCTTCCTTGTGGTGCAGTTGGCTTTCTCCACAAGTGCCTCACTTTTCTTTTGTGCTTAACGCTTTGCATACCAGAGACATCCATTGCATTGCAATGTGTAGGATACCTCTTTGACACTCTAAGGGCTAAGGCCCAAGATATATAATGCCCTATTATACTAATAGTGAACAATCCTGTGTGCCCCTGTGGCACATTTTTGAAGCTTATCTCCCAATTTCCGGACTAGACTTCTTTGTTAGTACAATACTTATTGTTGATGTGGTGAATAACAATAGTAATGCAGTCTTAGAGGATGATGCAGTAAAAAGAACTAGATCCGTTCTATAGCAATCCAACTTCAGTGCAGTGGACAAGTAAAACTTACCTTTCATTTAAACTTGGACTTTTAACTCCTTAAATGATAAAATATTGCAGGGGATTATATTTATATTGGTTTGCTCCAGTACCCATAATTAAAAGCCTCAGCATTTGTTGAATGCCTATTCTGTTTCTTTTTTCCTCTTATGCAAATATTGAATCATTTGAGTGCT
Organism: Rhinophrynus dorsalis; assembly: GCA_037306005.1. Lineage (NCBI taxonomy): Eukaryota > Metazoa > Chordata > Amphibia > Anura > Rhinophrynidae > Rhinophrynus > Rhinophrynus dorsalis. The sequence continues at coordinate 206,852,806 of CM074718.1, forward strand.
ACCTAACATGATAGTTTTTACAAAAACCGCAATGAAGATTTAATAGTATAAATATATACAGCAAAAGAAGCATGATAAGAAAGTTTTCCAAGGACAATACTACCTAAAAATTAAATGCGGTTATATATCGGCACATTTAAGCAGGCAGTATAGGGCCCATGCAAGACCTATTTCAGTGCTAGACCATGCCCCAAGAAATATGGGACTGGAGTTTCCATGGCTGTAAAGTACTCCATTGCCCTCCAATAAGCCTTGAATATCACTGTTATCTGCAGTGTTGGGTGAAGTCAGCTCCAAGTGAGGAGCTCATGGAGATTGCTCTCCTCTGTATAGAAGGCTTTTGGTTGTGGATTTGCTGACACGGGGCTTCTAATGAGGTGAATACAAAAGAGACCAATCTCCAATTAGGACTGAATGGTATGCTGACGTCATACAGCCTTGCAACTCATTGTGATAGGAAAACTTTGCCTGAGAGCAATGGAGGAGTTTGAAACAGTGAGAACTCCGTTCCCATAAATCCTTGGGAACAGTCTAGCAAATGAATGGGTCATATATTTTAAATAACCTGTACACCATGTTTGAATTTCTACAAATTCTTGGTTAATCGATACCAACAATCGAGTCTTAAATATGCTCTGTGGAGGCATCCAATCCTGTATCTTGTGGGGCCCCATAACTCTAATTTGCATAAGGAAACAAGATAGGTGTCTCTGAAGTGATAGCGCAGTAGAAGAGAAAAGCCTTTCTGAATAGAAAAGAGAACGTTATTAATCTCAATAAATGAACTGCCTTTGATCTTATTATTACTCATTAGAAGAAATAAAAATTAAGTTAGCGGTCTACATACGTATGTAAAAGTAGTGTCACAAAATATATTGCTGTCAATACAACTGACTATGCCCAGTTCATAAGTCCTACTTCATACATGATAAAACTATAAAGAAGAGTCAAACACCAATGAAAAAAGGCAACTTCTATTCAGAGTATATATCCTTGCCAAGTAACTAATCCTTCCATTATTTGAGGGCAAATATATATTTGAGTGGAAATCAGTATACTAATATTGTGTAAATGATAACCTGTGATAAAGTGACTGCAATATATGTCACCCAGTTCGAATGCTGGCATGACATGGGACATTTTTTAGATGCTTGATGCTTGAGAGATGCAGTTGACAGACGTCAAGTGGTTTGGAGATACAAATGTAAGGTGTATGGAAGAAAGGTTTTAAACGTGATAGAACTGCACTGACCGGGAGTGAAGAGTAGATAGGTTTGATCAAAACATAGGGAGCCAATACTGATGAATTTTAAATAAGGGAGATAAGAAGGGCAAGGACATGAAAAGAAGAGAAGTACATTGAAATATACTGATATTTTTAAATTGTACAATATTTAACCCTTTAAGAACCAGAGGGTGGTGCAACAAGAGGGTTAGAGTATGCGTTTCAAACAATGTGGCCCCCTAAATAATAAACTGAGGCTTCCAGCAGGATTTCTCATTTCCAACACAGTGCGGCCCTACTGATCCAAATTCCATTTTAGATCAGCTCGTCTTGCTGTCGTCTTGTAGAGCAGGTGTAGGCAACCTTTTGCTCTCCAACTATATTGGCTGGTGGGGGGTGATGGGAGTTATGGTCTCTAACAGCTTGAGAGACAAAGGTTAACTAGCACGGTTCTAGAGGTAAAAAAGAAACTGGGCTCATTATAAGAAAAACCACAGCAGAGCAGCAAAATGATTTAGATTTCATTCATTGGATGTCTAGCCTTTCCAATCGGCAAACATTTTTGCAGCTCTCCTTAGAGGGATTTGTTGAAAATGCAGCCATCAACTATATTTGTGTTTGACATTGCTGGATTAGAGATAGTAATGGTTTATTCAAAGTTTATTTTCTGTATTGTCCAGTGTGGACACAGGAACCAGGGAGTACAGTATCCTTCTCCAGAAGGACAGGGCACTTCTAAAAAAGGTTTTCCCTCCCCCTTCCACTTCGATACCTCCCGCTAGTATCCAGTTTTAGGTGACCTCATCAAATAAAGGGTGTATAGGCACTGCTCTCTTAGTCTTTTTTTTTTGTTAGTATATGGAGCTGTATAATCCCCCATTAGGTAGGCTCCTATTACTGGTTTCTTAATTAACTTTCTACCTCAAGTTACTCCTAAGCATGACTTTTTTCCTAAGTAGACACTTGGCTTTCATTTCATCTGGTACGCATCTAAGGCACCAGGTCCTCAGGTCCCACAGGCATGTCGTAACCCCAAAACCCAAACAGGACTGGGCAGGCAAGAAGTCTGCCCAGAAGCCTAAGGCTGACAAGTCCACCTCCGCATGACTACCAGGGTTCTGATCCACTCTGCCTGTAGGTGATTGCCTCTATTTTTTTCCGAATCTTGTGGGTGATTTCTGCGACAGGTCGGTGAGTTTTGAGGGTGATTTCAGAAGGGTACTGCATAGATTTCAAAACCCTTCCGCTTACCTGTTTTCCTGTCCAGTGTTCCTCAGGATCCAGATCGGGGCTGTCTGTTTCTAGGTGTAGTTTCCTTCTTAGTCCCAGTTCCTCCAAAGCAACGCTTCACTGGTTTCTACTCTAATTTCATTCCCCAAAAAATATTGTGGATGTAGTCCTATTCTGGGCTTAGTGTCTCAACCAATTTGTTCTGATTACACTGTTCAAAATGGAGTCCTTGCGTTCTGTCATCACAGCTATATGTCCAGGGGTGTTCTTTCCTCTCTGGATTTACAGAACACTTTCCTGTACACCTTGTTCCATCCAGATCATCATCACTTCTTGTGTTTTACATTTTATGGCAGTCACTTTCAGTTCACTGCCCTTCTCTTTGGTCTAGCGTCTGCAATGAGGGTCTTTACAAACGTCCACCTTATTGTGGCTCACATTCTTGTGCAGGGGATCTTGTTGACTCCCTACCTAGACAAACTTTTACTCAAGCCTCCTTCAGAGGTAACCTTGCTTAGTCAGGAGTGCGTTTCCTTTCTGGAGCAGCATGGTTGGGTACTAAATTTAAAAAAAATCTCTGGTTCCTTCCCAGATCCTTCATTTTCTAGGCATACAATTTGATATCCTTCAAGGGAGGGTGTTTCCCCCAGATAACAAGATTCAAACATTTTTGCTCCAGGTGTCTCAGGCAATATCCTGGCAGCTGGAGATGATGAGGTAGTACATGAAGTTGCTGGGTTACCAGGTTTCTGTTCTGGAGGCAGTTCCCTTTGCACAACTCAATGCATGAGAATTGCATCTAGATATTCTCTGGAATGAGTACAGACATCAGTCTTATCTGTCTCATGTCATGTCTCCATCCCTCCGGTGAGTTCAGTGATCCCATCTGACACTGGGTCGCCTGTTTGTTATTCCAGATTGGATTGTGGTCACCACCAATGAGAGCCTGCTGGTCCTGGGTGTTATCCAGAGCCCTCTCACAGCCCAGGGCCTCTGGACCAGAGAAGTGAGTCTTCTGGACATCCATGTTTTGGAATTGCAAGCAGTTCATCTCACAATACACCACTGGTCTCATCCCCTTCTTGAGTCCCCAGTACAGCTTCAGTTCGACAACATTATGGTGCTCACTTAAATCAATAACCAAGGAAGAGCCAGAAGTGAACCAGCTTGGTCTGAGGTCTTGAAGATCCTCCTGTGGGCCAAGGTCCATTTGCTGGCCCTCTCTGTGATTCACATTTCAGGTGTAGAAGAAGTAATGGCAAACTTTCTCAGTCATCAATACCTGGATCCTGGAAATTGGGAGCTCAATAAGAATGCTGTTCAACTCGATCGTCCACCTTTGGTGGCTACCAGCGGTGGATCTCCTGGCATCTCAACTGAACCACAAAGTTCCTCAGTTCTGTTCCAGGTCTTGGGATCCTCTGGCTCTCGTGGTGGATGTGATGACCATCCTGAGGGATTTTCCTCTGGTGTATGTGTTTCTTCCAAATCTCCTGATTCCCAGGTTGCTAAGGAAAATCAGGATAGAGCGGATTGGTTTTTGGATCTACTCATTGTCTCCATGGGGGAACTCTTTTGCCTTGTCTTGCCTCTGGACCTTCTGACTCGGGGCCTGTTATGCGACCCTCAGGTGGAGCAGTTAGCTTTTATGCATTTGCCCTTGAAGCCAGCATCCTGAAGAAAGTTGTTTTTCCCGCTCCATTATTGCTACTTTGCTTCAGGCAAGAAATCCAGTTTCTTCCAAGACCTATCATAGAGTTCGGTCCCTCTTGGACAAATAGTGTGCCGACCGAGGCTCACGCCAGTGGCATTTTCAGCTTCCGTTTGTCCTAGCTTTTCTCCATGATAGTGTACAGAAAGGGCTTAGCCTTCTTTCCATCAAGGTTCAGATTTATGTTATTTTCCATGCTTCCTGAGTGCAAACTTTTGTCTAAGGCACAGCTCATGCCTACCGTGTCTTTCAGGTTCCCACTCCTTTGCAGGATTTGAATCTGGTTTTGGGAGTGCTCCAGAAACCTCCTTTTGCACCTTTATGTTCAGTTTCTTTTCATCTGCTGATGCTCAAGATGGTATTTCTTCTGGCTATTGTGCCTGTTCTGAGGGCAGCTAAACTTCAGGCCTTTCCTGTAAGAAGGATTTGCCTTATTTACACACTCTTTCTATTTTTTTTACAAAGACCAGATGGTTTTGCTAACTCCTATGGGTTTTGGTTTTTTTTGCCTAAAATGTTTTAACATTTTCACATCATCATTGTTATCCTTATTCTTTTTGTCCAGATCCATCTAATAGACAGGAGTAGGAGCTTCATCTGTTGGATGTGGTGATATGCTTCAAGTTCTATGTTCATTGCACGCAGTCTTTTCAGAGATTTGATTTGCTTTCTGTCATTCTGGAGGACTTGTGTGCGGGCCACACTGTATCTAAGGGTACTGCAGGTACATGGATTAAGGTGATCATTCGCCAGGGTTATGTTGCCAGGAAGAAACTTGTACCCTTTTGGGTCACCGCGTTTCATCAGGTCGGTTGTTGTTTCTTGGGCCTACAAAAATCAGGCCACTTCTGAGCAGTTTTGTAAGGGGGTGACTTGGTCTTCTCTGCACATCTTTACCAAGCAGTACCCTGTGAATGTACGGACTTCGGCTGGAAGGTCCTTCAGGCCAGGCCCTGACTGAGACAAAAAATAGGCCCGGGCATTTAAAGGGATAGTAATGTTTCATAATAAAAGCAGCTCTAATTAATAATCATAGTATTTGGACTTTGGAGAGTGTTATTTCAGTTCTGTCAGAGTTGTAGTTCAGGAGTAATTCAATGACAAAGTGTCCCCCTCCCGCCCCTTTTACTGATTTAACACTGTTCAGCCAGAGCAGAAGGGAGGTGCCCAGGTAGATTGCACAGAGGGACAATCTTCAATTAAGATAAGGAAAAAACCTGAAAAGCTTGTCAAGGGGGTCAGGGCTTTCATTGTTTTCATATAAAGAAGATTGTCCCCTGCTGTTATCTGTCCAGTCTATGGACTGCATTACGCATCTAAGAAGAGATGGCTTACACTAGGCAAAAGGGGCGGGGAGGGGAAACTTTGCTTGTGAATATCTCTTAAACCATAAAGGTTTGAGAGATAAGACTTATATCATTCTTCATGATTTTTTTAATGCCTACAAAATAAAATAAAGTTAAAACGAAGGATTACTATCCCTTTAAGGCTGAGCAGCCCATTTTCCAGTAAACTTGTAACGAGGTGGCCATCTTTCAGAAAGTGAAAGACGGCCCAAACTCGTTTAATGGTTAACTTTTTTTTTTTTTAAACACCCGGACCGGCCCACCGGGCAAATGCCCGGTATGCCCGATGACCAGTCCAGGCTAGCTTCAGGATGTGGTGCCTGTATTAGTGTTGGAAGAAAGAAAGATTCCTTTTTGCTTTTATTGTTGTGCAAGTTCTGTGTCTGTTGACACTTGCGATTCATGTTGTACCAGTTTGGTCCTGTGGATTACTAGTATGTGGTAGAGGGTTTTTTTTTTTACTTTTTTTTTTTTTTTTTTTTTTTTTTTTTTTTTTCCCCTCCCTGGAATCTTGATGGATAGATTTGGTATATCCCGATGGTTACTGTGTTCCATATTGGCTGAAAGAAAAAAGAGGATTTTAATGAATATACCGTTAAATCCTTTTTTTTCCTTGGTCCATGTTGAACACAACACTCTCTCCCAGAGAAAAAACCTTTGGGTTGAAGGCAGAGTTTTCCTCTTGGGTTCTCTGTTCTGGGGACTTCCTTCTCTTCTTTCACTTCTGTCTTGCTTTATTGTGGCTTCATTATACAGTAAAACAATATACTAGCAGGCATGGGTGAAAAAGAAGTGACCTGCCCTCCTGGAGGAGACTTTACCCCATGGTTCCTGGGTTCCACATGGACTAAGACAAAAGAACTTCGCTCTAAGTTTACTAAAACCCTGTTTATATCACCACAGGTTTTAGAGAGTAACTGACGTAAGTCGTTTTTTATTTATTATACTTTCAGCCCCCCCGCCTTATCATATACTTTATCTCCTTCTTCTGAGAATGGGCTGATAAGCTTAGAAGGTGGATGTTATTTCCCTCTATCACAACCATTTTTCTTCATTCTAGAAAGGACATGTGTTTTTATAGAAACTGTCACATCACCATTTATATCTAACTTGAGAAGCAGCAAATAATCATTTCCACCTCCATGGACATATTATCCAGTACCAATTAAAAATGAATTTGTAAACAAGTTCACACAGATTAGATTTACAGTGACCATTACAAGTTTCTGCCCACGTTAAGGTAAGGGGGCTGTTATTATTAAGATGTGGTAATGTGCCTTTTAAAATGTGCCTCATCTGGTTCAGGATATGTCAGGGAGTAAATGACAGGAAGTTACTTATTCTCTTGTTTACATCTGGCAGATGGCCTACTTCATTTTTCCTCCATGTTGCTGCTCCCTGGTCCCAGCACTGCATTATACTACATTTCTGTGCCTCATACATGTTTTGTTTTTGTTTTGGCAGCAGACCCAGATCTTATTTGCCATCACATTCTCAGTGGATCTTATTTACTACGTGACATTCATTTTAATTAGGTAGTTATTTTTCAGAATTCTATATTTTAACTTTTTGTATTTGTGCAGGCTTAGGGTTTCTCTTTGAGTTTGACAGGCCTTGAGGCACTGACCTGGTGGAATAACAAATTAGCATCATTATTTTATTTTCAAAAGAACAGATAATGTTCACTCTGTGCAGAGCTCCTCTACTCCCCCAGAGACCTGTGCAAGGCACTGTTCTATTAACTCATTCACAGGGTGAGCGGAAATAACAGCCAGTCCACTGAGTTTGATGCTGAGGCGTGACACTTAGTAATAATGATTCTCCAATTATCTTGCTGTGGTCAGAAAAAACGTATGTTTCATTAGAATTTTGCCGTTGTGCCTTTGTTGAAGGGTTAAAATCTTCATCAGTCCTGGATGTCCTATTCATGGAAGTGGGCATGACAGTTGCTAGCAGGACCCAAGGGACTCAAATGCTGCTTTCACTGCACATGGTAATTTTAACCCTTCAAAAACCAACTGATGTACACTGGTGTACATTGCTTAACAATTCATTACAAAGAGAAACCCATCTGATCTTTAAAGGATTAGGGAGACACTGCCGGCTTCAGTTTAGAAAAACTGCCAGCAGTTTCATGTCTGCCTTCATGAGCATAAAGCAGGCATGTCAAATTCAAATACAGTCGAGGAACACAACATTTCCCTACAAGGATGGCCCCCAACATTGACTGCCATGGGCAGCTATACACGTACATATATACACAGACACAAACACACAAATGTGGACCCTTGCAGCCAAGGCTGTGGCCTTTCAGTGTGTGTGTGTGTATGCAACAACCTCCCAGCAGTTGCAATTGATGCTAACATTTATTTAACAACTGCTTGAATAAAATATGGAGGAGATGGGCAGACTAGATGGGCTAAAAATTCTGTTTATAATTTGCCACAGAGAAAAGAGTACATTTTCACAAAAATAAGTCACTTTTTATCAAAGCAAATTGAAAAAAAAATGTTTCTGCATCTTAACTCTCATCTTAACACTTAAGAAGCATTGCTTCAAAATGTGTTGGAAACCCCTCTGTCACTCAGATGATTAAGAGGCCTTCTAAAATATTCTGGTCAATAGTAATCCTTGCTTTAAGATCTATAAAATGTTAGTTCATTTAAGTTATTGGGATATATGTTAAAAGACAAAGTGGCACCATTCTGGTGCAAACCAACTACACTTTAGGTGTAAACAGAAAATTCCCACTGATTTAAATAGGACTTATAACCGCTTGAATACTAGAGGTCTCCAGTGCATTTCAAAGCCCCAGAATTCAGTTTGTTTATTAATAATCTAGCTGTAGGTATAGAAAGTAATGCGTCAGTATTTGCCAATGACACTGTGCTGTGTGAGGAAATACATACAGATCAGGATGTTTTTTTTTGCTCTGCAGAAACATGTGGATAAACTGGATGAATGGGTAGAAAAGTGGCAGATGATATTAAAAGTGGGACTGTCACCTTGATTCAAGTTTGCATATTTGAAAACTTCATTAAAAACTGCCTATAAGCCATGTTAGCCAAAACACCACCAAATGTACAGTTAAGGAGATATTCATTCTTGTATCTGTATGCTAATTGTGATACATATGCTAATGAAGCATTTCTGTAACATTTAATGTGCTAATTAAGTGATGTGCTGTACCAAGAGGCGTTTACTTTCTCTTTTCCCAGAAATAAGTGTGAACTATACATCTACTGGACTTTTGGTTAACAATACACATAGGTATTTTTATTCATTTTTCAAATATGTATAAGAATTCAAGGTGACAGGTCCACTTTAAAGGTAATGTATTTGGGCTACAGAAGCAAACATGCTACATAAACACTAAATGGGAAACTACTTGGGATTCCATGTTAGAGAAAGATTTAGGAGTAGACAATCTACTTTGCAACAATGTGCAGTGACACTCAGCTGCTTCAAGGCCCAGTATGGTACTAGCATTTACAAAAGTTCTCAATGCTCAAGACAGGAATATCGTTTTACCTTTTTATAAATCCTTGATACAATCTGGGGCTGGATTCAAATGCAGGTGCTAATTTTATCTCTGCATTTATCTCCAGGTTTCTGCATAGACTTCAATAGGATAATTTTTGAAAAAAATGGAGGTAACATGTATCTCCTGCATTTTTAATCAAACCCCTTATCTAGAAGATGGAGTACAGCTTGGGGCACCACAACTTAAAAATATGTTATTGAACTGGAAAAAGTACAGAGATGTACAACACAACTTATAAAGGGATTAGAAGATTTCAGTCCTGAAGAGAGACTAGTCAACCTGGGTTAACTTACATTAGAGATGAGACTTTTAAACGTGATATGATTACTATTTGCAAATATATTCAAGGCCAATAAAACTCCCCAGGAAACTATTTAGTTAAAGAGCTGAGCAAAAAACAAGGGTCAATCTAATAAGACTTAGGGAAGGGTGCATTTAAAGGAGCAGTAAACTTTTTTTATGAAAAAAATATATTCTAGGGATTTTCATATTGAGTAAAATAAGGGTACTCCCACTGCCGAGAGATTTATATTTCCAGAGCCATTACAGTTTAAACCCATGTTTTTTTACATTAGCAGTGCCCTGTAGTGGTCAAATTCTAATTAGATTTCCTGTTAGATTCTAATGGAGAGGAAAGTCAGAAAAGTCAGAGACATACAGTTCTCCATAGAATGTAATAAAAACTGCCTGTCAGTTAGAACTATCAGGAAGTAAACACAGTAAATTCACTTCCTGGTTATTTGAACTGCTATAAATTTTGAATAAAACATCTGACAGTGATGGGAGTGACCTTTTATTCAGCAGGAAAAGCTTGGTAAAATATCTGTTTTCATAAAAAAAAAGTTTACTGCTCCTTTAAGGGCAGTGAGGTTGTTGAATTATTTTATTCTGGTGTCTGTCTGCAGATACTGTAGCTGATTTCTAAAAAGTAATGATACATTTCTAGCTCAGAACAATACTGAGATTTATGACAGTTTCAGTGCAGATAGCATCTTGATCCAGGGAGGTGGCCAACTGCCTTTTTATTTTTTGTTTTTTTTTACCCACATGGTGAAAAATTGGTTATGGTTTCAATAGGGCTCAACAAGCTTGATATGAGAGGGGCTGCATTTGAGCCTCATTAGCTATGTTACTATGTAAATCAATGGAAATTTTTATTGGTCCCCTGTGGTACTTTTGGTTTGCCCCAGAATGCTTCCACTTTGCCTTTATACATAAGGCCAATTAACCCTTTGAGTGCCAGAGGGGTACGCAACGCATTGCAAAGGGTTAACTTAAATAATGGTTATCCCTACCGCCATCTGAGAATGTCATCATTGACCAGGACTCTGTATAGCTAGTATATGCAAGAGGGTAAGTAGCTCTGCATATTAAAGATAAACATATCATTTTGAGAGTTTATGTACGCAACTTGATACATTTAGGCTATATGTGTGCAATTTAAAAATAGTAGAGCAATACTCTGAATAGTATCTGATCATCACAGTTCAAATATGAACATCAAAGTGTATCTTAAAAAGAAAACTGGCGTACTATGTCCTGGTGACATAGGACTGTATTCAGGAAGAGATTAGTACTTCTGAGGCGCCCTAAGTGACAAATGAATCAAATGGGACTTTTAACCCATGGAATGCTAACGGGGTTGGCAATATATTGCTCCTCTGCTGTTCAAGAGTTTAAAAATCTCAAGCCTTTTAATGCCAGTGGGGTGCACAATGCATTTCAAAGCAATGCGTTGTGTACCCCTCTGGCACTTAAAGGGTTAAATTGTGAAATTTTATCTTCTATGATGCAAATGGCTTGCTCCAGAATTGCTAATTTTTAGCTTACTGAATAGGGCCCATAGTGACTGTTATGAAACAGAATGTACTAAGTTTGTCTAAAATTCAGTGTAATCATGGAAAATGATAGACAGTCCTCTCTGATAAGGCCCACTTTTCCCCATTTACAAATTCAAATAAAGCTACTACATAAAGGTAGATAAGTTGATAAAAGAGTCTCTCAGGTTCAACTTTTTTTTTCATATTGCCATTGTTTAGCCAGAGAGAGGCAACCAAATACTTCACTGATGTAATATCCAATTATGCTCAAAATGACTATAACAATTTTTTCCGCACATCAAACACCAATCAGATTATTCCCTGCATCAACATTCTATTTGTGAATATTAGACTCATCATGATGGCTGGAAAATTCCACTAGTCTGTGACTATTCTAAAAACAATTCAGTAGACATGTAAGAGATTATAACATTGGGTGGACTAATAACTTTTCACGTCTTACTAGTAATTTTTTTTCCTCTGCCTGTTGTACTTCACTGATATTTTCCAGTCCTGGGCATAATTCTATGTTTTGCTTTTAGCTAAAAAGGTTTTTAATACTTCTATAACTGATACTTAAGTTATAATTTAAATATCAAGGTAACTATTTTAAAATAAAAGAAACAATATGCCCAAGTACCTCTTCCAATAAAATATTGTAGCCGGGGGGTTACATGGACCACATGTTAAAACTGCTTTTGTGAAGCAATACATTGGAAACCTATGTAGCACTCAATGGGTTAAAATTCCGTTTTAAAGGGATAGTAATACTTCGTTTTAACTTTATTTTATTTTGTAGGCATTAAAAAACATGAAGAATGATATAAGTATTTTCTCTCAAACCTTTATGGTTTATGAGATATTCACAAGCAAAGTTCCCCTCCCCGCCCCTTTTACCTAGTGTAAGCCATCTCTTCTCAGATGTGAATCTGGTTGTATGACCAGACAGATAACAGAAGGGGACAATTTTCTTTGTATGAAAACAATGAAAGCCCTTCCCCCCTTGACAAGTTTTTCAGCTTTTTCCCTTATCTTAATTGAAGATTGTCCCTCTCTGCAGTCTACCTGGGCACCTCCCTTCTGATCTGGTTGAACGGGGGGGGGGGGGATACTTTGTTTGTGAATATCTCTTAAACCATAAAGGTTTGAGAGATGAGACTTATATCGTTCTTCATGTTTTTTTAATGCCTACAAAATAAAATAAAGTTAAAATGAAGTATTTCTATCCCTTTAAGTAAATGGGAGTGTGGAATTCTCATTTCAAATATGTGGTGCCGTCGGTTTGCTCCAGAATTTCATCTCTTTAGTTTGACAAATAAGGCCCAATACACCACATTTAATCCTTTTATTGCAATAAAGAGAAACATAGGATGTGACTTATGGAATTAAAATGGTCAAAACAAGCTCTTGCACTGGGAAGGAAACAGATAATGAATCCAGCCTTTTCTTTATGTGAGAGGTCCAACTGGTTACCACGGTGATCTTTGTCATTAAGTCTGTGATCAAATGACGCAAATCACAAAATGATTATTGTGAGTATGGCCTGGGAAATGCAGCGAGACAGGTCATTTATTCATGCTGTCAGCCCTTTACTAGTCTGACCAGGGACAATAAGTGATTTATTAATGGCAAAAGGTGAATCGGGGATAGACTTCAGCTGAAAAAATAAATGGAGCTTGGGTGTGTGCATGCACAATGTTATCCCAGCTAACAATGAGATAAATTCCATCTCCTTTCTATTGAGGAAGTCCTGAATGGTGAAATTGCGAAATTAAAGGAGAACTAACACCTCCTAATAACCCACACACACACTTCCTTACTATGGCCAAAAATCCCTAACGGCCTTAATGAATATTGTACTTGCTTCTTGGTTCAAGAGATAATGACCTCTTCACTCAGTCCTGGGTGTCCTGTCCATGGAGGCAGACATGACAGTTGCTTGCAGGACTGCAGCATTTTAGACACATGTTAAGGACCAGAGGAGTGCACAATGTACGGTAAAGAGTCAAGTAGACTAACACAAGGCAATAACTGTCATGTCTGTCTTCTTGGAACTGACATCCAGGACTGATTGTAGATGTTAAATATACAATGAAGGAGGAAGAGCAATATTTGTAGGCACAGTTAGGATTTTCTTGCCATTGTAAGTGAGAGGTTATCATTTTGAGGTGTTTTTTCTCTTTAGTCCACTGTGGAACACAGGAACCATAGGATTAGTTTCTCCTCCCACAGTAGAGCAGGGCACTTACAGAAAACATTCTCTCTGGAGGTGGATACTCCCTCTCTACTCCACTTTACTCCCACCAGGTGTGTTCAGTTTTAAAAGTGACCTCAGAGAGATGGCCAGGGAAAAAATTCTATTAGTTTGCTTCATGTTCTTCCTCCTCAGATAGGAGGAACAGGAGGTACGCTATGCTTTTCCCTCTGCATCATTCCCTGGACCAGGTGATTCTTGAGGAATGGAAGACAGCTGAAAGAAACTATCAGGGCAGTTTTCTGTTAGATTCTTTATATCCTGCTGCGCTACAGCAATAGGTTACCTCCCCCAGCAGTTGACTTTCTGATTTCTCATCTTTCTAAGCTTACCGCATTACCACTTGCAGATGCAGCCACACTTAAGGGCCAGGCAGATAAGCAACTAGATTCCCTTCATAAGGTGAATTTCGTGGCTAATGGTGCCATTTTGCTCCCAACATATCTACTGCATGGGTTACTAAGGCCATTGTAATTTGGGAGGATCAACTCTTAGAAGAAGTCCATGCAGACGTGCCAAAAGAGGAGATTGTTTTTTTTCATTCCTAAAATCTTAGAGGTAATGCATATCTTAATGAAGCTGCGTATGATTCGGCCAGGCTCACAGGAAAGACCTTAGCACTCTCTGTTGCAATGTATTACAACCATTTGGCTAAAATGTTGTTGTCAGACCAGTCCTCCAAGATGTCTTTAGTTTGTCAACCAATTGTGGGCAAGCCATTCTACTGGGGACAAGAGTGCTCTGCTGTCTCAGGCTGCCCCCAAGCGTTCCTCATTCCTGCTGAAGACATGTGGCTTTTTTTTTTTATCCTACCCAGAATGTGTTTGCACACAGGCTGTCCACTCCTTCAGTGACCTATGTGCACCCTTCCTTGAGACCCAAGCAGAAATGGGTAAGCCAGAAACCTACTCAAAAGTCCTCAGCTGACAAGTCTACCTCTGTATGACTCACAGGGGTCCAGTCTGCCCCAAGCAATTGGTGGTCATCTATGTCTCTCTTACAATATGTAGACTTCTCAGTGGCGAACCAGTGGGTGTTAGATGTGATCTCAGAAGGTTATCACATAGCTTCAAATCCCTTCCTCTTCATCTCTTGTTTATGTCCAGAGTTTGTTGCAATCCAGTACGTTAGTAGCTGTTTCTTACGTGGTGGACATGCAGGTTCTGGTGCCTGTTTATGAGATTCTATTTCAACCTCATCATGGTGCCTCCAAAGGATTGCAGCTGCCTTCCTCTCCTGGATTTAATGCATTTTAATATCTTTGTTCATATAACCTGGTTAAAGATGGAGTCTTTGCACTCCATCATAGCTGCTATGTGCCCAGAGGAGTTTGAAGCTTGCCTAGACATTAAAGACACTTTTTCATGTTCCAATCCATGCAGATCATCAATACTTCCTTTGCTTCCCCTTCCAAGACTGGCTTTTTCAGTTCAATGCCCTCCCCACCCCTTTTGGGCTGGCATCCATTCTTTGGGTTTTTGCAAAGCTCAAGGCATCATTGGCTGGCCCACATTCTTTCTTTGGGGATTTTTCTTACTCCCTATCTTGGCAGCCTTTTACTTAAAGTTTCCTCAGGTGTATTCGACTTCAGACTTGTTTATCCATACCGGAGCAGCACAATTGGGTGATTCATTTTAAGAATTCCTTTCTAACCCTGTCCCAGGTTCTAGTCTTTCTTGGCATAATATTCATCAATCCTCATGGAATGATCTTTCTGCTGGAGATGTCACATGCCTTACTTCTCCCATCAGTGACGGTACAGGAGTACATGAATGTGTTAGGGTATCTGTTCTATTTCCCTCTGACTCCCAGAGTGCTGACGAAAATCCATAATTCTGGCTTTGCCGGACCTGGTTTTCAGATCTTCTCAGTCTATCACTTTCTACTCCATCTGTAGCCAAACATCTTGATTCAGGGTCCTTTGTCTCAGTCCCTTAATTTTCCGCCTCAGACACAGTGTCCTTTGAAGCAAATTAATGGACTGAAACAGTTAATGAAGGTGCTTCAACTTTGAATGCACGCTAGCAAAGGAGCTCCATGCCATTTTGACACTAGGCACAGGTCTCCCAGTGGTCTCATATATATTGATACAATATAAGTTAAGGTGTTTACACCCAATAACAATCTATTAAAACCGTTTTTTATATACATTGCAACAGTGAGTAGCACTCTCACTTTCCACCTTCGGAACATTTCATTGGAATCTCTATATTTTATTTACTTTGTTTTTTTATTAAATATTTTGATGTAACTATTAAATGTTAGCATTTAATAATGCTTTCAATGATCAAGATTACTCTACTTTAGTTTTGAGATTTATCGCTTTGTGCCCTAAGAAGTATCTGTTTTATTTATAGCAATTTTTTGTTTGCTTTTGTTCTCACATTATCTATGATTAATAGAGACAGGTGCATGGTAACTCTGGGGATTTTTCCAGTAACAGGTTACCTTAGTGACTTAACTAGATCATTCCACCAGGTACTTTTTCTGCTTTTTACTTTTTTTCTGCTTAGTGATATGGCTATATAGCTTTATAGCCATGGTATAAGCAAAATTTGCCTCATTTGCAATTTGTTCTTCTATATATGAGAGTCACATAAATTCATGTAGAATTGTGTTTTTGTTGGCAAGTGTTTCCATAACGCAGAGCAGCTTATTTGGGATGTTCGGTCTTCAGTGTCACTGATGCTGATGTACTGGTGCAGTTTTGGGGCAACCCAACTTTTTCACAGGGACAAATCAAATTCCTTTTGATTTCAGTGGGGGCTTTTAACACCTTTGAATGCTAGCATTGTCTCCACTGCATTGCTTCACACCAGTTCTTGTACATCCGCCTCAGAGACACTAAAGATTGAACCTCTCAAATCTGTTGATATTGTGTCCTGTGGAGACACAGACAGGAAGGGACATTGAAATTTTTGACGGAGGCCAATTAAAAATAGAAATGTACATAATGCAGAATTTTGAGAAGGACAAGACATCACTCCACATACAAACAGTTCTGTTATATACGTTACTGTATAAATCAACACCACTTTGAATATGTTCAGCAAACATACTAGATGCAGGAGTAAGGTAAAAGGAGTAGAGAGGGTGCATGGACATGTTATTATTATTATTATTATTATTATTACAATTTATTTATATAGCTCCAACTTATGAAGTAAAGTGCTAGTTGAAAAACCTGACCGAGGCCACGGTTGCTGCAGCATTTGTAAAAGTGACATGAAAATTTCCACCACCAGCTGTAGTAGTATGTTGGGTTTTTTTTTGTTTTGTTTTTTTTAAGAACACGTAAGACAACAGAGAGTTGCATTTTATTGTTGATGACACGGCTTAGGAGGATGTAGTTGTTTCAACCTACTGTGAGAGTAGAAACATCAGTCCTCAAAAGTATTGGCAAATGTTATGAAAAAGAAATTGTTTAAAACTTTCAAAGCCTAGAGGAATCTAAAAGTAGTGGAGAGAAAGTAAAGGATGATGCTGATGATGACCTAATTATTGGTGATGATGTTGATCTATAATCTGTCTCTCCAGTGTCCACTCTTCCTCCTGCTATAGATGAAGTTGATAGTGAAACCAATATGACATGGCCAGAAAATTAGCTGGAGCCATAGAAATCCTATGTGAAAAATGGCAAAGTACCCTCGGGAAATTTATTAGCAGTGGTGAATAGGTGGAAAATGTGTGTATTTTCTATGGTGTGACTTTTCACAGGAGTAGTAGGAAATTGACATGTATCCACTAAAATTCCCATAGTAACTTTTTTTTTTTTTTACTTTTCACCCATCCCTTTCTAGGAATACTAGATAAAACTCATTGTTCAACTCCCCAGTTAAGTTATCACTCAAATCCTCAAAGCCAGGAAATACAGGTTACATTCTTCCAACTTAACTCCACTCCTACATGTACTTTGTTGAAGACAGCAGGCAAGACATCACAAATTACCTCATCAGTGTCATCATCGGTGACATAACAAATAGCAGTAACTTCATAAATTATTTTATCAGTGATACCATTTGTGATGTTATGTCCGCTAATCTGACCTGGAATGCAAAATTTCAGCCAGTTCCGCTCCTGGAATCAAAGGATATGCAAAATAAATTTCAGACAACACAGAACCTGTGTTCAAATTTAACTATACAAGCTGTATCTAGCTAAGCTTATTCAATTTTAAACTCTTTGTTATTATTATTAAAAAAGCAACAATTTTTGAAAAAGGTCAAGCCCACTGCCAAGGAAAATATCAATTCCAAAATTATTTCAGTTCAAACTCTTTTTATTTTTGTATTATCCTATATAATAAATCGCTAGGATGTTTGTCAGAAGCCGTCATGCGCAGTAGAGACTGCGTGCATTCGGGCAATCCATACTGCACATGATTGCATCGCGTGAGCAAGGGGATGCAAGACTGCATTGCATGGAGCAGTGAGGTAGCGGCTGCTTAACCCTCTGAGTGCCCAACTCAATGCGTTGGTTACCTCTCTGGCACTCAGAGTTAAAGGGATAGTAATGTTAGGAAAAAAGTATTAGCAATATGGTAGATACAAATATAAGAGTGCTTGCACTTATTCCTACTATAAAGGATTGAGAGATATAGGAAAATAAAGTTCTCCGCTCCCTCCCCTTTCTGCTTGATGAGCTGTAAAGCTGTCAGAAGCAGATTCTGGTCACATGACCAGACGTGGCTCTTCAGCAGCGCTGATATAACAATATGTAAAAATAAATACTTCATCGGAATGGTCTACAACGTGTGATTGCAAACCAGGCACATGTTGTAGACCGTTAAGATGAATGATTTATTTTTAGGTATTACTATGTCTGCGCTGCTGAAGAGCCTCCGTCTGGTCCTGGGACCAGGATCTCATGCCATCAGCTATACAGCTGACGTATGAGAAAGGGGAGGGAACGGAGAACTTTGTTTTCGTATATCTCTCAAACCATAATAGCAGTTCTATCCCTTTAATCTAGTAATATACACACATACACCACTACAGTGATGTACATGTACATACATGTTGTTACTGCCAAGACTTAAAAAAAAATTGGCTTGAGATTGAAAGGGGAAATGAGTTGTAACCATGTCTTGAAAAATAATCAGAAATCTAATTAAACTGTCACTTTAACCTCATTATTTAATTTGGTTAGGAGCCACAAAGTATTAGGATCATGTAAGGTCTGAGCAGAAATCCAAACAGTTTATTAGGATAAATCTTTTCAGGCATAAAGAGGTGCATCCACTCTCTTGATTTTTACAAAAAAAATACAAATCACTCCCCCCCCTGAAATGATTACCTCCTGGTTCATATTATGTATAGCACATTTGCCTGTTCCATGCCATGAAACTTTCTGTACAAGTGAGGACTAAATACACAAAGCAAGACTGGGGCAATTTTGGGGAAAACTAGCTACACTCCAGAGAACACTTATCATTTTTCTTTGATTTAAATGGGAGAGCTTTCTAGCGTTCAGGATGTAAAAAAGCCACCTTTACATCAATAGGAATTTTGGGAATACTTATGTTGCAATAGTTTTTCCCCATAATTGTTCCACTTGGCCAAATAATGTTGATCAATCCGTGGCTATGTGCAGAAGGCCTTCCGTTTCTTCTTACTTGCCATTTCTTCAGGCTTATTCCTCTTGAGTAGCAATGGCTGACTTGGGGAGTATTTTCTTAGTCTTCTTTCACTGGGAAACATTCACATACAGAAACATTTTACAGCAAATTCAACTCAAACATGCTGTTTAGTGCCGAAAACCCTCTTGCAATACACCATTGTGTAAATATAAGCTGTCATGGCATGATTCACAGTAAAATAGACCTTTCACAAGTGTCAGGTGACTATCAGATCTAATTTGTTATTTAAAGAAAAATAAAACAATTATAAAGTAATTATTCTCATATAACATTTTACCTCTTTGATGCTAAAGACCTATCCAATACATTGTTCAATGCACTGGAGATGCTGGTAGCATCCAAAGAGTTGCCTAAAGAAACATCCATGTGTCAAGTAACTTTTTTGTTGGTCTTCGTTGCAGAAATTGATATTGAACGTTGTGTCCGTGAGTCAATCAACCTTTTTTGCTGGACGCCAAAGAGTGCAACATATAGGCAGCATGCACAGACTCCAAAGCCAAACAGTGAGAGTAATGGTATGAGCAGGCCGCCAACCAGCTTCTCTGCTGACTATCCAGAATCTTCCAAGACTGAGCTGGTATGTGCATGAGTTTGGTTAACTACTTCATATGTTTGTATATTTCCCTAGCATCCTAATAGTTAAAGAAATGATGGCAGACATACATGTTTGAATTGGTAATACCAAGCATAATGTATGTAATTTCCTCTCTTATTTAAGATGCAGAGAGGTATCTGAAAGAGCTTTGCAGACCGTCACTTTAAAGAAATATTTACATTGTCAGATTTATTACTTTTTATTGCCTGTCTAGAATTCCAAAGGTAAAATGCTCCCCACCTGAGGCCTAAAATGTGTTTCATATTAAGATGCATAATTTAATCTTTATTATACTAACATGTGGGGCACGGTTTTGCGATTGCAGTGAACCAGTTTATGATTTTTTTTTTTTTTGTTGTTTTTGCTTTTTTTTTTTTTTTAATTATTATTGTATTTTTTTAAATCAGACCTCATTGTATGGTATCAAGAACCCTCCGGATGCCCCCCAGCTACGTATTTTCCAGCCAATTTGGCTGGAAGATCAATAGAGGCAATTCAGGGAAACAAGAGAGCTCCCCTGCTTTCATTCTACCCAAAGCAGTATTCGCAAACCCTCTCATGTCAACTACGGAGGCTTTCCCTCATTTAAGTGAGAGGATTTCCTGTTCACGAGTGCTCTGGGTAGAATGGAAGCAGGGGAGCGGGATCCCTTGCATCACCTCTACTGATCTCCCAGCCAAATCGTCTAGGAGAACAGTAGCTGGTGTACAACAAAAGGGATCCTGATGCCCCACCACGAGGTGTGATTTTTTTTTTTGGTTTATCCCCCTTCCTCTTCCTCAACCAATTAGTGTTTTTCAGCCAGGCCTCATGCCAGTGAAACAGATTCACTTAGATTTTTTTTATACATATAGATTAGCTTTTATTTAAAAAGTGCCACAAAAGGGGGATTTATACAAGGAAACAATGTGACATATATGCACTGAATGAATCAAGACAAGAGAGGCCCATGCTAGAGAGCTTACAATGAAAAATTAGTAGGGAGCAAGTAAAATGAGGTTATGTGGTAGTGTTATACCATAACATATACCACAGTGTTAGGGGTGGGTTTCTAAAAATAGTTGAACCAGAAGTCATGAGGTACATATGTTTGAAAAATGACAAAAAATTGTTGGGGAAAAGTTGAAAGATCATTAGGCAGAGTGAGGAACATGTCCACATGATGTAGAGCTTGGCAGCGTGACGCAGTAGAAGCAGAGCGGTTAATGAAATGAATGAGCCTGGCAGCAGCATTTAGGTAGACTGGAATGGTTGCCAGTTTCTGGAATGGAAGATCAATTAGTTTGAGAGTTACAGTAGTCAAGGTGTGATATGATGAGGGGTTGAATTAGTGCCTCATAGCATCTTTTTTTGGTGAGGCAAGCTCATATTTTGAGATGTTCTATAGATGAAAGTGACATGATTTTGTGAGTGAATGAATGTGGAGAATGAACACGAGGGTGGAGTAAAAGATGACACCCAGGAAGCACAGGTGTTTCTTGAGGTGAAAACATGATGAGTATGATATGGGAGTCGCACAGTACCAGTGAACTGACAGAGCCACGAGATAAGCATCTGAAGGTCCTCTGTTGCCCATCCCTGGGTTAAATAGAGCTGTGTGTGCCTTGTGCTTTTAATTATCCATTACTGAAGATATGCCTATAATCCACAGGCCTGGGCAGCAGTGCTGTGTAGGAATGAGTGCAGGGGCATAGCTCTGAGTGACCCAGGATGAAAAGTTGCATGTATGTGTTGCCATTCTGGCTGCAGATGAAACAACTTTCACCAAAATAATGACTCTGCATGGATTCAGAACACTGCACATGGAAATCTTTTATGCAGACATTAAATATTAATTTGGAAATGCTTCTAAGTCTGGAAGAGGGCAAGGGCACCTGTGGAATGTTAGACTTTCCACTTGTACAGATAAGTTAAAGAATGTAGTGTATTTATCACACTGCTTATTAGTGTTTAGTTCAGACTGCTGTGGGGCTGTTCACTAGAAATGTTTGTTTGATAGAAAACTCAGCTATTTGCTTTTAAATAGAAGATATAACACAAAATCAGAGGTGTAGAAAGAATTACCCAGCCAGCTCTTCCAGCAGTTAGCATCGAACCAAGCAAATACAACAGTGCTGGAGGTCCATGACACCCATGGGGCCATGTGCTCATAAACAAAATGAAAATGTGACCCACATGGGTATCAAGAAGCTCAATGATACACATGGGGATAAAAGCACATAAGGGCTTCAAAGCCCCATTTAAGGGGAGCTGTTATTTATATATATATATATATATATATATATATATATATATATATATATATATATATAAAATAATTCCAGTCCAGGTCTTGGTAAGCACACCCAAAGAAAAAATCACATTTAAAATTGCTGGAGTGCAACCAATTATGACCAAAATAGCTAAAAGCAAATACACAAAATAATAATGCACATCCAAATTTTCATCACCATTAACCCTTTACTCTGCGGCATTATGCCTGCATATCACTATTATATTACAGATGAGGATTTAGTCACATCATATGGCCATAGAATGCTTAGCTTGCCACCAACACCAAGGTGCCTCATTTTGGCAAGTACCTAACCTTAATATGATTTGTCTTATGAGCTGAATCTCTCCTACATTTACTAACCTTAATTTACTTTATCCTGAGAGCTGAATCTTGGTCAGCTTTACTCATTAATAGAGAGAGACTCTCTGACAGGCATTCTATAGTGTCCTAGAGACAATGAGCATTGCACCTGGGGGTGGGAGGGGTGCTTAAACCAATAGAAGCTTGTCAAAACCTCCAAAAATACAATTCCAGTCCAGTGTATACATTTATGTCATCTTGTCATCCAGTATGGAACACAGGTACCATGGGGGGTTGAGCTTCTCCAATTGGAGGCAGACCACATCCAGAAATTGCAGCCCTATGGAGATAATTTGTAGCCTGAGTTTTCACTCCCAACATTAGCTCCCTGACACTCTGCTTTCTTCTCCATGGTAACCTGGAGACAGTAGATGAAGACTGGCGAGTAACCCTTTGAGTGCCTTGGTCCACTTTGTCCCTATTTGTACCTCTACTACAGGGTTTTTTTCTGAGCTCTTGCACTCATGTTGGGTATTGTATTACTGTTTTACTGTTCTCCCCTGAGTTACGGAGCATGGATGGCTGCATTGGGGATAGTTGACCCCTTCCCTGCTGATTTCTCCAGGTTGGGGGCTTTTCCCTTTAGAGGCCTGTCTCTTTAATACCCCCTCATGTTCCCTGGGGTCATTGGGTGTTTTGGGGTACCTTTGATTTTGTCCATTTTTAGGTGCGCAGCTCCCGCACTACCTTCATCTTTGCTGCATTGACTTCTATGGGAGTACTTCTCTGGGACACAACTATTTGTCATACAGGGGTCAGAGTAGGCTCTTTCTTTTTATCTTCCCATGCACTTTCATCATGTCCATGTCCTGAGTGTCTTGGGCGTCCATGGTGGTCCACGGACAGAGTTGTAGGCATTGTTAGGCAATGGCAACAGAGAAGACTACATTACCCAGAATGCCCATTTTGCAAGCTCTCTTACGATTGGCTGCTTGTTTAGCAATTGCCATTTAGTTCTGTCTTGCTCATCCTATGCAGAGGCAGACTCTGCTTGTTCTCCTTCTCCAGATTAACCTTCGACTGCCAGATAAGTACTTTCTTGGCTTTTCTTGGTTGAATTATTAGTCTGGGGAACGGTTATTAGTGATTTATACTAGCTATAAACACTACTGTCAGGATGTCAGATTCAAAGGGACATGGGGCTAGACCCAAGTCTAAGGACTCAGGGGCGTCACTGACCCCCTTTGCTTGCTGTTCTTCAGGTTAAAGGCGGCTCCCTATAGAGTATTCTGGATCTCTGTGCCTTTCCTGTGCTATGGCTCCTACTACTCCAATGGGCCCCTCCAGCACTGACCAAGAGTCAGTCTGGGTTAAAACATTGTTGTCCATTATGGCCCAATTTCCTCTCTCCATCCAACAAGTTCTTCAGTCTTGGAAGCCCCTACCACTATTAGGTATGTGGCCCCTAGGGCTCAGTGTATGCCTGTGCTCATATGAAGGGGCCTACTGTTCTGAGGATGAACTTGAGGAAGAGGAATATAAAGATATGGATTCTTCCTACTCCTATGGAGACTCTTACGAGGCTGACACTCTCCCCTCTGCTGACACCCCTGATGAGTATCCATTCTCTGCAGATGTTTTGCAGAGGCGTAGGAAATCTTCTAGTGTATTTCACCCTAATGCCACTATTGATCAGATACTTCTAGATGACTGGAGGAAACCAGAGAAGAGGTTGTCTATCGCTAAGAGATTTTCTAAGCTGTACCCCTTTCTCTGAAGCAGCTTTGGTGTAGTGGGCTTCTTCCACTTCTGTGGATACCCCAATTTCCAGGCTAGCCAAGTCCACTCCTCTACCATTGGTGGATACAGCAGGAATCAAGGACATGGCGGATAAGAAGCTTGATTCTATCCTCCGGTCTAATTTTGCAGCAGTGGGGCTGCATTGAGGCCTATATTTGTTCTCTGTCTGGGTCAACAGAGCTGTTGTTGTTTGGGGTGAACAGATGATGGAAGCTGTCCATACGGAGGACTTGTTGGTTTTTCTGGCCAACATGGCAGAGGCTAACACGGATATGTTGAAAGCCCCTGTTTGAGGCGGTCAGACTATCTGTTAAAGCCTCTGCTTTCTCTGTTACTGCTCAACGCACTTTGTGGCTTAAGATTTGGTCTGCATACCAATCTTCCAAGAAGTAACTGGATTAACTTTTCAGGGCAAGTCATTGTTGTGGCCTGAGCTAAAACAGATATCAGTGATGCTACTGGGGTCAAGAGCACTATGTTTCTTCAGACGTCCTCCAAGTGCCCTACTATGACAAGGAAACTGCTTCTTTTTTGTCCTTGCCAAACAGAGGCGCAAAGGCTGGAAGTTTTGCAGGCCTCCAACCAGACCAGTGGGTTTTGCGGGTAATCTCAGATGGGTACTGCATAGATTTAGAATCCCTTCCACTGTATTGTTTTTTTTGTCAAGGGTGCCAAAAGAGCTGGACAAGGCATGGCTGTTTCAGGAGGCAGTGGATTCACTGCTGGCAAAGAAGGTTCTGATCCAATACCTCCCCCAGTGTTTGGTTCAGGTTTTTAATCCAACCTGTTTGTGGTTCTGAAAAAGGGTAGTGGCTGTCTTCATATTTTGGAACTCTGTGTCTGAACAAATATGTAGTGGCTACGCACTTCAAGATGGAATGTTTGCATTCTGTCATAACAACAATGTGCTATGGGGAGTATCTGGCATCTCTAGACCTTCAGGATGCACACCTGCACATCTCTATCCACCCAGACAGCCAACGATATCTGTGATTTGTCTTCGGCTCAGATCATTACCAGTTCACAACTCCATTTGACCTGGCTTCTGCTCCTCAAGTGTTCACCAGTCATGGGGCTCTTAGCAGCCTTTATTCACATCTGGGGCATTTCCATGGCAATCCTATCTGGGTGATCTTTTACTGAAGGCTCCCTCAGAGAAGCTCTTGGCCCAGCACGTCCAAGACTGTGTCTGATTGCCGGTCCAGCAATTGTGGATTCTGAACATGCTGAATTCCTCTCTTGTACCTTCCCATGTGTTCCTGGGAATGAGGTTAGACACCTGCCAGGGGGAAATTTTCCTGCCAGAGGAGAATATGCTTCTACTATTGCAGGAGGTGTCTCAGGTCCTGGAGTGGCCCTTGGTCACAATTAGAGAGTTTATGAGGGTGTTGGACAGACTAGTGTCAACACTAGAGACTGTGCCATACTCTTAGGTGCACACGAGGGAACTTCAAAAACATGTCCTTCAGAGTTGATCAGGGTATCCGGCGCACTTGGATTACCAGTGAGGGTCTAGTTGGTCAATGCCACGGCCATGGCTTACATCGACCAACAAGGGAGCACTCACAGTGCTGCTACCTGGTTCAAAGTGAGGTACATTCTAGGTTGGGCAAAAAAAACCCATTCTGGCCATCTCCGCCGTTCGCATTCCAGGGGTAGAACACATTCTAGTGGACTTCCTAAGTAGCCAAGATGTGGATACAGGAGAAAGGGAATTCAATCTGGAGGTTTTCTACCTGATTGTGCAACAGTGGGGTGTGCCACAACCTTCTGCTGTCATAGGGGAGCCTTTGCCACAGATGCAATGTCCATTCTGTGGAACTTCCACCTTGCTTATGTCTTTCCTTCAACTCCTCTCATCCCCAGGGTACTCAAAAAGATTAGGATGGATGATGTGGCCATCATTCTTGACGCTCGTTATTGGACCAGGAAGGCGTAGTTTGCGGACCTGGTCAGTGTTTCCATTCAGGACGGGCTCCACTTTCCAACCAGACCTCCTCCTTCAGGGTTACCTATGACATGAGGATGTGGAAAAGTTGGCTTTGAAGTCATGGCTGTTGAAGCCCACATCATTTGGAGAAAAGGGTTTTCCACTGAGGTCATTTCTACTATGATTCAGGCCTGTAGGCCTGTCTCTTCTAAGGCCTACCATAGGGTGTGGTCTATTTTTCACAAGTGGTGCACGCACAAGTCTGTGTCCTCGCAGGAGTTTGACCTTCCTTTGGTATTATCCTTTCTTCAGTATGGTGTGAACAAAGGACTCAGCTTGAGCTCCTTAAAGGTTCAAATTTCCGTACTTTCTGTGTTTCTTCAGAGAGTTATTGCCACCATACCTTATATCAAGGTGTTCCTTCAGGGGGTGGCTAATACATTCCCTGCCGTTAAGGCTCCCCCCCATGGGACATTCATTTGGTTTTGGGAGTTTTCAGCCCCTTGCTTCTATCCCTCTGCATCAGTTGACACTCAAGATGGCTTTTCTTGTGGTGTGGTCTCGGTCTGCAGAGTTGTTGAGTTGCAGACTTTGTCTTGCAAGCCACTTTTCCTGGTCTTTCATAAGGACAAGGAGGTGCTTCGAACCTCTCATGAGTTTCTTCCTAAGGTGGTTTCTGAGTTTCACATCAATCAAGAGATTGTAGTGCCTTCCTTTTATCGTGATTCTAAGTCTGACAAGGAGAAGGATCTCCATTTGTTTTATGTTGCCTGAAATTTTCTGTGCACCATACTGAGCCTTTTCGCACTTTTGCCATTCCTGTGGGTCCTAGGGCTGGTCAGGTGTCTTCCAGTGTCACTGTTTCATCTTGGATTGAGGCTACTCTACGCCAGGAGTATGAACTCAGGAAGAAACTTGTTCCCTTCAAGGTCACAGCACATTCCACCTGGTCTCTGGGGGCCTCTTGGGCCTACAAGAATCAGGCTTTGGCTGAGCAGTTGTGCAAGGCAGCAACTTGGTCCTCTTTGCACACCTTTGCTAAACACTACCGTATCAGTGTTCTGGCTTTAACTGATGCCAGCTTTGGTCAGAAGGTCCTGCAGGTAGCTCTACCTGTCTAGGGACCTGCACATTTGCTTGCCTTACTGTTGATCAGACGTTTGAGCTCAGCTGGCTCTTGTGTGCAGTGTAAGTTAAATGTCTGTTGACAATTTTTGGTTTTGGCTATTCCAATTCTGGATAGTCCTGGGGAACTCCAGTATCATATGGACAGGTGTGAGGTCCTTTCTCCTTTTTTCCCACCTCTGGAAGCTTAGTGATGATATATCCCCATGGTACCTGATTTCCATATAGGAATAAAATAGGATTTTAGTGTTCTTACTGGTTAAATCCTTTTCTCTTTAGTCCAAATGCAAAACAAATCTCCCACCCAGAGAAAGGGACCTCTGTTTGGTCTTTGGGATGCAGAGTCATTTTAGAGTCTTTATTCTCCTAGGAACTTTCCTTTTTCTTCCCTGCTTGCCTTTTTGGTGTTGCTTCAGTCACATTTATACTGGTGATTATAGGGTGGGGATGGTTGGGCTGGAGGAGGAGCAGGCAGCCTCCACCCACAAGACTGTCTTTTAGATGTGTCCTGCACCGGAAGCCATGCAGCACCGCGGACATCTTGAATGCGCGCCTGCGCTGTCAGTCTTATTCACCCTTCACCGGCATTGCACTGGACCGGACGGCTCCGGAAGAGACTGACGATGCAGGCACACAGGCTGCAGTAACCTGGCCGTCAGTCTCCGAAACTTAAGGATAACTTTATTTGTGGGCACTTTTTAGATGTAAAATGATGATTACAAAGCTAGTCGCTATCTGCATAAGTACTGCAGGGCAACTTTAGTGGAGTTGGTAGCTTTGCTTTAACAGTAAGAACACTAAAATGGTATTATTTCCTCTCCCGTCTATTTATTATGCTCTGTTTGCTCTTTTGTGCACATTCATAGTGCCAGTTTCCTGTTGGAGCTCCTGACTTGATACTGAAGTTTTCTCGTGTTTTGACCCAGTCCTTTCTGGCTGCTCTTCTCAGCTACCTGACTACTTGCCTGCCCACTGTTTTGCAGTTTGCCACCCACCTCGATATTTGGCCTGTTTACTCACATCACTTCTTTATTGCCTATCTGTACCCCATCTCTGCTGCTCTCCAGAGCTCTCTGTGCATGCAGTTCAACCTGTGTTTTGCTGCAGCCCCACTGTCCCTCTCCAGTAGTAGCTACAGTTCCTTCTCCGCTTCCTGGTTCTTTGCTCACTGTGAGATATTCTTCCTCTTGTGGCTTACCAGCATACAGCATCCTGAGTTTTTCTTTTCTTGTACTTGCTTCATTGTGTGGTTGAACTTATTATTGCAGCTAGACATCTGGATATACTTTTTTCCCTTTGACTAAATACCTATCTTGTCCAGTAGTTCCATACTGCAGTTTGGATACTTGCTTTTCTCAGCTTTTTTCCAGTCCTGGTTACCTTTCTCCAGTCTACCATTACTGCTTAGTAAGTATGGTCATTCATTTCAGGTCTCCAGCACAACTGGTGTCTGGTGACTGACCTTGCACTTGCAATCAACAGCTTTAACCCCATCTAGTAGCCACAGTAAGGCCTTCCGCAAAACGATCTTGTTCTCAAGCTTTGCTCTCTGTCCTAGCTTCAAGGTAGTTCAGATTGGGACCCAGGCTTGTCTGTTGTAATACTTATGCAGCAGCTATTTTGTGGTGGGTGTTTCCTGAAAGATCATGTGAAGCACATGTTGCATGGCAGCTCCAGTTAAGTTGTTTTGGTTATTATTTGTATCCTCTATATATTTAGCATCAACATACTGCACATTGCTGTACAAAAAAGGTGAGAGAACAACATACAGTTACAGACCAAAAGAAGGGCTAGTAAGAGCCTTGTCCTGTTTTCTTTTAACCTTTTGCACTGAAAGTGTTAAATATACTACCAAGGTTAAACTGAAGATATTATATTGTATTATTGGCTGTGGCCAGTGAAATTAGCTGACAAGGCATTACCAAGTAAAGGTTGTGTTTCCAGAAAACATAAAGCTGTATGCAGGAAGCTAAAGCTTAGAAATTCTGTTACAAACCAGTTGCAGCATAGTAGACAAATACAATCCCCCAAAGTCTCACTGAATTAAATGCGTTATTTAATCCTTTGAATGCTGAAGACTTCTCCAAAGCAGTGAAAAGCAATGCTTTGGAGACCTCCATGACATTCAGATTTTAAAATCCCATTTAAGTCAATGAGCATATTAAATTGTCCCCAATGTATAGCTGACAGTCTGGAATTGTTCCCCTCTGTATTTCTGAATACAGTCTATAATACACACACACCATTTATACATTATCCCCATGTTAGCATCATGAAAGAGAATTGCTTTATATTTGCATTATTTATATATATATACACACACACACACACACACAGATATATTTATTTTTCAAACGAAAATAGATCATCTTGTATTAACCCTTTGAGTGCCAGTAGATGCATTGTGTACCCCTCTAGCACTCAGGGTGTTAAGGATCATTGTATCATCAGGTGTGGTGTGTGGTGTGAATTATGTGCCCAACATACATGGAGAGAGAGGAGAATATGAATTACTTTGCTGTTAAACGGTTGTTAATACTCCAGTGGATGGAAAGCTATGATGTGCCCTTATACGGAATACTGTTGCTTCCTGTCAGCGGTAATGCTGAAATCACTATATATTCTGTGAAACAGAATATATTAAATTGTCCCCTTACCGCCCCTTTTCAGCTCGTTAAGCCACCTCCCCTCAGACTTGGAAGCTGTCGCTTGACTGGATAGATCAGGAGGGATAATGGGGCATATTTGTTCGTTTTTGTGAAAGAATCCTTAAAATGTCCTTATTATGAGTGTTGGTATTTATAAAGTATTCTAGTTACATTTATAAATGGGGTGACCGTAAGGAATAAGATCAGGTCAGACGTGGCCTTAAATATTTGGCTAAAATTCTGTCGCTATAGTGTCACAAATAGTGACATTTCTTAAATTTGCTGCACTACTTGTTACAAACTTCCTTATACCATTTTTTAAAAAAAGAATACTGCATGGCATTATGTCCTCCTAAACTGTCCCTAATACTATAATAACTACAGGGACAATCTTACAGCTATTTTCACACTTTTTTTAATTTACTCTGCTTTTATAAATCTCTGAAGGAAGACTGTCCCTCGTCGCGATCTGCTTTCAGTTTTGAGGGTAGGTAGCTTACTGGGCTGAAAAGTGGTGGGATGGTGACAATTTCTTATATGATTTCACAGACTATATAGCGATTTTAACATTACCACTGATATCGAGCAATAATATTCGGTATAAGGGCACATCGTAGTTTTCCACTTACTGAAGTAATACTAACCCTTTAATACAAATTTTTCTTTGATAAACCTGGTGCAGGTATTTAGCATTACATGTGCCTCAGAATGTATCTCTAAAACCTAGACAAATATATCCAATTTATCTATGATTTCATATTTTATGTCCCATTTTAGTCAGTAGAATGTTTGTAGTAAAGAATGTCAGTGACTTGTTTGATATAAAGCTGCATAACATTATGGAGGTTTAATACCATTTTTGTTTCTAGTATTATTGTCTATACTATAAAAGAAGTGGTCATGTGAGAATGCACACACCCCGGGGCAGCAGCTACCAGGAGATATGCAGATCTCCTCCACACTGCCTGAGCCCAACATACACACCCCGGGGTGCAGCTAGGAGGAGATCTGCATGTCACCTCCACAATGCCTGAGGCCAACATGCGCCAATACTCCGCACCTCCTCACACCTCCTCACTATTCCAACACATGGCTCCTGCACTGACCGACAACAGCAGCAGCTGCTCCTCTTCTCACTCACTGCTGGAGCCTCCTCTTGCCTTAGTGTGCTGTGCCCCTGCATGCAGTTACAGGTCCAACTGTCAAACCACACAAAGAAATGGAGATCTACATTTTCTTTGGTACTGTTAACCCTTTGTGTCCCCCTCTGGCACTCAGATGATTCCAAATAAAAAAGCACTGCCACAAGAAGGTCTGGACACTTCTCTACAGCACATCTTGGTCACCCATTTCCCCTTCTGTCCTTTGTTGCTTGTGCTTCTTCACCACTGCCTTAAACTCTACATGTAGTTCAAATCTAATTCTTTGATTGCCAGAGGTATACACGATGCTTTGCACCACATTGCGAACAACTTTGTCACTCAAGAAAACAAACATGCCCAACTGATGCCGCTCCACCTCCCCACACACACAAACACACACCACTTTTTCTTTAAATAATGGTTCCATGCTTACTGAAGGGTGCCGCTGGAAATGTGTTTTGTGCCACTCTGGGGACACTCGGTTCCATTGCATGCCACTTCCTTTTGCACTGCATGGGTCTGTCAGGAGTGTACATGCGGGCACGCTGCCACTATTCCACCACATCGCACATCACTTCCATACACACTACTGTGGGTCTTCTACATTCAAGATTATATTTGCTTCTACTTGTTTCTTCTTAACCCCTTAACGACCGGCCGCGCAGGCGAGTTACGGTCACTAAAGGACCGCAGAGCATTTTTTTATTCTGATCCCGGACTCCCCGAACGGCGTGCAGCCGCAGGGGGAGCCTGGAATTCCATGATGGTCATAGTACGTCATGGGTCGTTCAGGGTATAACAACCCATGACGTGCTATGACCGTCAAGGGTCGTTAAGGGGTTAAGAATGTGCTGTGCAGTGGAAACAGCTCCGCACCATCAGGGAAAGCATCATCCGTACGCTGTGAGCATACACTTCAGTATCCTGCTCACATACCACAGACCAGCACCGGGGGGACTGTTGGTGTGAATGCTGCTATAACTGTCCACCCGGCTCTGGCCTGTGGTATGTGGCCAGGATGACTCTTCCCCCGATGGTGCTTCTATGCCCTGCAGTGCTGTACACCTACAACCCCTTCTAACATGGAGGATAAAATATGAGTCTATTAAGACTTAAGTATAACTTTTTTCTGGGTCTCCATCACATTGCGGAGCATCCCAACACGTTGTAACATAGTAAAATAATAAATTAGGTTTGCCTTATAACCCAGTTATCAGACCTTCCTGATTTGCCTACTAATATACAGTATAACCCTGTATGGAGGATAAAGTATCAGTGTATTAACACACATTTGCATCGTCTAAGCACAACTCATTACAACAGTTTAGTACCGTCCTCTGCGTCTACCCTATAAGTATAGTATTCACTGCCGTCCTGCATGCCACCAAACCATCTATTCATCCTCACATCACAATTCACAGCCGTACTCACCGCCTATCCACAAATTCCCATCAATAAAAGACAACACGATTTGACTGCTGTCCTCAGGGCATACCTCAGAACTATAGTATTCACCACCATCGTGATGGCACTTAATCTTTTCAGTCTCACGTAGGTGTCCAACAGAAATGTCGCACTGGACACTTATATGGAACTCAAATGGTTAAGCTCATCTTCTCACTCACTGCTGGACACTTATGTGGAACTCAAATGGTTAAGTGTCAATGTACAATGAATGCTGTAGCTTACTTTCACATTTACTCCCTATCGTCAGCAGTGTTACTGAAGGAAAAAAACATTTGTGCACATGGCTACCAGCTCTCAAACTCTATGAAAGTTGTAAGATTATCATTTAACCCTTTGAGTGCCAGACAGGTATCCAACTGGATACCTCTCTGCCACACAAACGGCAGCGTGGAACACAACAATTTCTAGACTCGTATTACTCCACACCAGTACAGCCTCCCTTCTCCAGCCTTTCTCTGCAAATAATATATGCACCGTTGCTTCTACGGGAGGAGGAGTTGGGGGGCAGTAAATTTTGCCATTCAACACTGTCTTTTTCAGCTACTTAACCCCTTCAGGAGCCCAACAATCCTTGGTCATGTGAGTGACTTCTGTTTCATAGTATACACTAAGCACAATCACTATTCCTCCTGCCATCCCTCACACTGTCTGTTGTTTCTGCTTCCTTCCCTGCTTTGCACGCCACACAAAGTGTTAAAGTAAGTGTGTGTGTAAACTGTGTATGCACATTTAACCCTTTCAGTGCCAGACACTACACAACACATTTTTTTCTGAACCCACTACATACCCCTCTGCCACTCAAAAGGTAAAGACTTTCAGTGACAGAGGGCAATGCAACATATTCACAAATAATGCGTTCTGCACTGACATTTTAACCATTTTAGTGCCAGCCACAATACAACATATTGTTTTTAAATGCACTGCATACCTATCTAGCATTCAAAATGTTAACCTTTTCAGTGACAGGACAATGGTACACATTCAGAAACAATGCAATGTTCACTGCCTGCCACTCAAAAGGTTACATTACATCACACCATATATCTGTTAACCATTACAGCTTTACATCAAGGCAACAGTAGCAATCACAATAACAGAAGGAAAACAAACAGGACAAAATAACCCTCTTACAACAAAAATACTGAATTCTAACATTTATACATTCATATAGCCCTCCCTCTCTCCCACTCCTTCATCCCTCACACATTCACCATTCACCAGCCATAGGCTGTAAAAAAATAAATAAATAAATAATCCCTTAATAATGGAAAATAAGGACCACAGACCTTTTTTTCCCTAAATTGATTCAGGGGTCCCAGAGCAGTGTGCAGACGCACGGGGACTCCTAAATTCCATGACGTGACAGGACTGTCATGGGTCCTTAACCCCTTAGTGACCGGCCACTACACACGCGGCTGTCACTTAACCCTTTGAGTGCCAGAGAGGTACAGAACACATTGCTTTACCCCTCTGGCACTCAAAGGGTTAACTTCCAGGGAACTTTTTTACTAATCCATTCCAGAGTCCCCGAATGGCGTGCAGCCACGCAGGGACCCAGATTTCCAGGACGTACATGTACGTCCTTTGTCCTTTAGGGACATCCACCGTGGACATACATGTGCGTCCATTGTCATTAACGGGTTAACACCACTTTACCCATGGCATCCTGGCACATCATGGGTCCTTAAGGAGTTAAAACAAAACAAAAAAAAACATGCTAAACCTCTTCAGCAGTGCACGGCTGTACAACACATTCATGCTTTACCCCTTAAGGACACATGACATTCCAGGACCCTGATGGGTAAACTTGTGTTAAGGACCAATGACGGTCCTTAAACGTCATGGAATTCAGGGGTACCTGCACGCCAGTCAGGGAACCCTGCATCCATTGAGCAAATACATTTTTTTTTAAAATGACCTGTGGACCTCAACTGCCACCCACACGCCCGGTTGTTAAGGGGTTAAGAAGTATTCATACTTTCACAGTCATATAAATAATATCTTTTGTACAATCACACACCCCCACCCAAAGACATACACACACACACACCTCCATAAACATCCATACAGACCCATTCATACAGGTATACTGCCAACCCAGATCATGTATCTGCTACATACAATTCTACTTTACATTACTAAATGCAAGGAGAAAATACTGGCAATGTCATCCCACACTGCTAGTTGTCTTATAAATGTTCACAGGATTATATAAAACTAGAGCAATAATTATAGCACAAACTGACTTCCCTAACATTTAAGGGGTTAAAAGCCTAATTTTAACCAATGGGAACTGTTTTTTCTACCATCTCCCCTCCAGGTCACATGGTGTTCATCAGAATGACTCCAGTATTCTTCTGAACACAAAGACCCATATTTACAAAACTAGAGTTATTCTGGAGCAAACCAGCTGCACTGCAGGTGACAAAAATTAATGTTAAATTAAATTGAGTTTTTAACCCATTAAATGTTAAGCAATGCATTGGAGACCTTTCTAGCAATCAGGGTGTTACAAAAGCTCTATTCAAGTGTATGGAAATACAGGACTTTTTCCACTGTGGTGCAGTTGGTTTACTCCAGAATAACTCCAGTTTTCTTTTATAGATATAGGCCAAGTCCCCTTAGTCATGTGCTCCAATTATTTCTCTTTTAAATGGCTCTAGTTTTATATAATCCTGTAAACATTTATAAGAAAACAATAATACCAGAAACAAAAAATTGTATTGAACCGCCATAATGTTATTCAGCTTTATTCAAAAACGTCACTAGGAGTGTAGGATATTTATTTGCTCCATAATTACGGCCTTGAGAATGGAAAGTATACATCTTGAGGAAGGGCACGTGTGTTAATGAAACCCAGCAGAAAGTGTGTGTAAATTAATAAATACCAGGCTGATCGAACAGCGTAAAAATATTTCATTGCAAATGCCTTACTCTGACACTTTTCTTTATAGCTATTTATATATAGGATTTAGGAAGGAATTAAACTTGTGTGGGTGGTTTATTTGCCTTGCTTTTGTTCAGGAAGAAATGAAAGCATTCCTTACAAGACCGCAGGTTTGAAGCATTTTCATTTCACTTGGCAACATCTGAGATATTTTAAAAGTTTTTTTTTCCCTTGGTTTGCTATGAAAGTGTCATGGGTGTGTGTGGGGGGATATAGAGCGTAAAAGGGCAACAAGAAAATGTCGCCCATGTCAAAACGGCAACACCAATATGTCGCAGGTTCAGATTGTGACTCAAACTCTCAAATACCCTCTTCCTTCTTAACCCAAAGCACAGTGACTTCCCTACACTGCTCCAGACACCTTGAGCACAGTGACTCTCTACACAGATACTTTCTTAGAGAGTCACTGTATTGGAACAAAACATATTTACCCATCGCAAGGAATGAATGTCCAACTTTGGGACATTATAACTTAAACCATTGAACCTTCAACTATCCCCAGAAGTACTCAACTAACAGCCCACAGAAGCAGGCCATAACCACAGCCTCCAGCAAGATGCCAACCCATATTTGCACTATTTCTTTATACCCAAGGTTAACTTCCATACATCCCTAGTTCCACTCCTAATGAAGCAGATAGCTATCTAACACACCAAAACAAGCCCCAATGGAAGAAACATTTCACACTTGACACTTCAATTCAAGGACATGACCAAACTTGCCCTTGGTATCCTACTGGAATGGCGTTGCCAAGGTACCACCTCTGTTGCCTGTGCTCAACACATTAGTAGCATGTTTGCACCTCACATCGACAGCAGGATCAATTAAAGGCAGCACCGCCAGCCACATTCACATTACAATGTCCTCTTTCTCAGCTCCTGTCAGTTACAGACAAGCAGGAGAGCCGTGGAGAGACGCAGAGAATTTTTAATGGGGAGGGTCCAGAAAGCATAATCTGCATGTGTGTTTTAACCCTTTAAAACCCAGAGGGGTAGACAGTGCGTTGCTTTGTGTTGCACACCCTGCTTAAAAGTCACCTGAATAAGACAGAGTTCAAATAATAGCCGACAACTCCACTACCCATTATTTTGTTTTCTCTTCACCCCTAGGATGCTTTGGATAGTACTCTCTAGGGGTTAAAGAGAAACTAACAAAAACGTTTATTTTTTGTTACCCGTGAATGGGGAGGAGGGAAACCTGTGACTTTTCAGCTATTATACTTCAACTCCCATCATCCATAGCCTACTGAAGATGAGGGGATGTGTAGTTCAACAAGGAGGGGCCACAAGCTGATTCTCTCTATTTGAATATAATTTATTGTGTACAGTACTGGAGACCCCATCTCCAGAAGGATATTGATACTCTAGAGAAAATTCAAAGAAGGGCTACTAAAATGGTGACTGGTCTACAGGAAAAGAAATATCAGGATAGACTAAAGGATCTGAATATGTATAGCTTAGAGGAGAGAAGAGAGAGAGGGGATATGATAGAAACATTCAAATACATGAAGGGATTCAACAAAGTACAGGATGGAAGTATATTTCAAAAGAGTAAAAACGTTAGGACAAGAGGCCATAGTCTAAAACTAGAGGGACACAGGTTTAGATGTAATGTAAGAAAGTTTTACTTCACTGAGAGGGTAGTAGACAAGTGGAATAGCCTACCAGCAGAAGTGGTAGATGTCAATACAGTGACAGAATTTAAGCATGCATGGGATAGGCATAAGGCGGTCCTTAACATAAGAAAAGACCAAGGACCAAAAAAGGTTTGAGGTTTTTTTGTTTTTGTTTTTTTTGTTTTTTTTTACACAGTAGGAAATTGGGCAGACTAGATGGGCCGAATGGTTCTTATCTGCCGTCAAATTCTATGTTTCTATGAGTAGGGCTGTATAAAGGTTTTGTTTGTTTTTTTTTGTGTATAACTTTCTTGAAGACGAGAGGGGAAAGCTATGCATTGTGAAGCAATAGTCTGCATATCCCTCTGGTCTTCAAGTGGTCGCATAATACCTTCTGCTTGCTTATTCCAGTAAATGGTCTTTTTACGTCACCCTTTTGACTGTCACCATTATGAGACGCCATTCCAGTATGGTTTAGGCAGTCCTCCACTTGCATGTACGGGCTGGCATCTTGATGGAGGCTTCAGTTTAGGCCAGCATCTGTGGGCCATTAGTTAAGTACTTCTGGGCCTGCCTGTGGATTCAAAGGTTTGAGTTATAATGTGCAGAAGTTGGTGATCCTTTCCTTTTGATGGAAAAACACATCTTGCTCTGGCACAGTGACTCTCTAGGGGCATCTGTGTAGAGTCACTGTGCTGCAGGTGTCAGGAGCAGCAGAGGGAAGTCACTGCCTTTGGTGATAGGAGGTAGAGGGTATCTAAGCAAGTGAGTCACAATTTGAATAGACGACATGTTGATATCAACATTTTGATGGCAGCAACATTTTGAAGTCGCCCTTTTAACGAGTGCAAACCTTTGGTGACACCATTCTAGTAGGATACTGTTTCCCTTAACCCTTTGAGTTCCAGATGGGTATGCCAAGCATTGCAAACCTATGCATCACACACCCCTCTGGTACGTAAAGGGTTAACCATTTAAGGACCAAAGGGATATGCAGTGTATTTCTTTGCTAACAATTGCACACTCCTTTTGTCCTTAAAGCAAAGATAAATGTAGTGTTTCAATTCATTGAATACTTGAGAGGTCACAATGCATGCTGGAGGTTGAAATAACACTAACTGTAAAATGCAGTTTTCAGATAGTAAATAACAGTGGGCATTCACCATAAAAATTGGATATTTATTGACTCGGTCCTCTGACTGCTGGCATGTGTACATTGGGACAGTGAGGTGGTTCAGCTACATTTCTGCTTCCCACAGTATCTTTGAGTTAAAGTGGATCAATCACCTCAATTCAAGTTAGCATATTGAAAACTACATTAAAAACCGTCTATATGTCATGTTAACCAAAAGACCAGCAAACCTACAGTTCAGAAGATATTCACGCTTCTTTCATATGCTAATGTATGCTATTTATGACACTGTGTGGCGAGTGATGTTTTCATATGCTAATTAAGCACTTATGTTGCATATGCTAATGAAGCCTGTTCAGTGATGTGTCATAAGCTAATAACGGTTTCAATGAGGTTTCATATGCTAATGCAGCTTTATGCAGTACCAGGAACTGTTTAGTTTCACTTTGTCTAAAAAATACAAGTGTGAATATCTCTCAAACTATACATCTGCTAGACTTTTGGTTAACAGGAAACATAGACAGTTTTTAATGCAGTTTTCAAATATACATGTAAAATTGGAGCTCTAGTGAGAATAGGCAAGCCTTTCTAATGACATTTACCTTAGGATAATACTCAGTGGAAAAAACAACATACCGTTTGACTGTGATCGATCTTTCTTTTTAGCAGTACGGACCTCTCTAAAGCTCTAGCCTTGCAAAGAGCCTCGTTCAATAACTTGCACTCATAGCCCCTCCGCAATAACCTCAAATACTACCCCTGAGCTTGACTTTCAAAATCTTCAATGCATTTATTATTATGGAGAAGGTGGACAAACAGGCTGTATGGAGTAGATGTAACTGTATGATATGGATGGTTAGTGGACGCATGCAGTACAGAATGTTTTGCACTTTGTTTACAGTATCCCATGGGTAACATTTCCTCATCAGCAATCAAATCAACTGTATGCCCTCCAAAATTACATGTATAACTCCTGTCATTAACATTAAAATATTCCATGAGAGAGGGGACTCTCACTGAACCCTAAGAGACCTAATTTATGGGGAATATGTTCTTTAAGTCTTGAGATACTCTAAAAAAAAAATAAAATGCAAGAGCGCTTTATCCTAAATCCTAAAAACTGTGCAAATAACATGTCTGCTCCAAGTAAATATTGTAAATATATACAAGTGCCTACATGAAGTGGAACACTGAATAACAAGTGTCCCACTCAGTACCCGTGATTAGTAGTATAAACTCTAATTATAAAAATGTATGTGTATTCAATTTGTCATTGTGCCCTCCTGGTTTGAGTGTATCACATATATATATATATATATATATATATATATATATATATATATATATATATATATATATATACAGTTTGTCTCCAATTTACACAATAATCTAAGCCTATCACTCACCATATTAGTGTGAGGTATGTGTTCTAATGGAAAATGTAAACGATTGTATTGTGTGTTTTATTGTATTAAATTTTATATATTTATATCTGTCTCATGTTAGAGTGAGAATCAGTACCTCATTGCCTTTAAGATTCTAGATGTACTAGTGTGCTCATGTGATGTAGTTCGTAATATTTATTTGGAGCAAATGCTTTATTTGCACGGTTTTTAAGATTTTGTTTCCCTATATAGCGCTCTTCCATTTTTTTCTTTCTTTTTTAATTAATTACGTAGATGTATACCCCACAAATATAGGAATAGCAGTAGCTTATTATTAGTGATTACCCACTTTTTAGGAGTTTGAGCACTATTATTTCACTCTGTGTGTGTATTTGTCTTGAGATTCCCTGATCACCAATTATATCATACTGGCAATGTGGGACGGCGTTGCCTGTCATGCTATGACCGTTGGGCGTACATGTCTGAAATGTAGACACACTGATAAACACAGACATATGCAACCCACAGGCAGACACGTACACACAGTGCAGAAACAGAAAGGGAAGAGCACAAGGGAGCACCCTAGTGCAGTCAAAACTATGAGGCATGTTTCTACCACCAGAATCACCCCACACATAGGTACACACAAAGGTAATGGCTGTTAAATCATATACATGAAAAACAGCTAATGCACTTGCTGAGTAAATCTCCTGACTCAGCTCAGGCCGTGACTCGGCTCCAAGCCGTAATTGATTACATTTGGCAGCTTTACACATACCCTCTCTTCCAGTGGTAATGATTCTCCATAGAAACAAATGAAAAGCGCTCAATAGTGTAAAACGTTTAACAAATATCTCTCAAATATAAATAATCAAGGAGTCTACTCACATTTATATGTGGTCAACAATGGGGATAACCAAGGTTGACAACCAAGCAGATGGAGATCTTACACCGTCTCCATTTGGTGATCCCAATAGCTTCTCCTTCCACACACACAAAAAAATGTGTCTTCTTGTTGTAAATTTAATATAAAGCTCAAAAAGTAGCTCTCAGTATTATACAAAATATGAAAACAATAAAAAATACAAATACTTGATGGCTATGCATTTCACAGTTGAAACATTTTGTCAAGCCAAAAAATAAAGATTTAATTTATTTTTTTGCTGGACAAAGCGGTGTTTCAACTGCGAAATGCGTAGCCATCAAGTATTTATACTTTTTATTGTTTTTATATTTAGTATAATACTGAGAGCTACTTTTTGAGCTTTATATTAAATCTACAACAAGAAGGCGTTTTTTTGTGTGCGTTTGGAAGAAGCAGCTATTGGGATCACCGAGTGGAGACGATGTAAGATATCCATCTGCTTGGTTGTCAACCTTGGTTATCCCCATTGTTGACCACATATAAATGTGAGTAGACTCACTGATTATTTATATTTGAGAGATATCTGTTAAACTTTTTACTCTACTGTGCGCTTTTTGTTTGTTTCTTTGTAGACATACACACAGTGAGCGGCAGAAACATGCAAAAGACATGCACACACACTCACATATTCACCAGAGATGCACACATGGACACACACACATGTAACAGATGTACACACACATACGCAACAGATATGTGCACATGCGCACAGCAGACATGTGCACACCTGCGCGCACACACGAGCGCAACACACTTGCACTCACACATGCACACAACACACCAGCACACACAAACATGTTCAACAGACATACACACAAAGGGGACACTGATGTCCCCCTTGTATCTCCAGAACTGGCAGTGTAGCGGAGATATGAATGTCTCCTCCTTTTTGCTGTCACTGTGTGTGTGTGTGTGTCTCCTGTGGAAACAAGTTATGTAATGAGGCTTTCTCTTTTACATTATATAAATATATATATATCTATATATGCAAAAAGACAAAACAAGGAAAAGCGCTCTGAATCGCTATAAATTTATTATAAACAGAAAATATAGTAAAATGTATCAAACAATAAAAATATTCCCTTCTTTCTCTAATCCAGAAAGAAAGAAATAGAAATACAATAATGCCAATGAACAATACTTATGACACCAGATAATCTACCTGGACACCACAGTACCAAAAACCATGTATCCAGTAGATACAACGTAATGTTGATATAACGTTGTCAATATGCTGCTATACTATCTAAAATAATGCTGGCCAGCACTACAAAATTATATGGATAAAATAAAATATACGTCCTCTGTAGTATGAAAAAACAAACAAGAAAAATAATCCATATAAAAATTCACTGCCGTATATGCTCTAAAGAAACCAGCATAATGGGGATCTCCGCTCTATCTAGCGGATCCAATGCCAATTGTAATCAGAGAGTGATCCAGTATACTCCGCTCTAACTAGCGGTAACCACAGGCAGTACGCTCCGTGAATATCAAGCCTTTTAACGACCTTACTTGGAATACTTCAAATATCTTTGCGGTACCCTTGTTGGACTCGTCCGTTCATGTTCAGCATCCACTGCCACGATCACAAACGCCTCCGTTCTAATAGAATCCAGATGTCTCCAAGGACAGTGTCAGGTAAACCATCACAGGAAGTAGGTCAGGCTTGACTGAAATCC
The DNA here is from genome assembly GCA_037306005.1 of Rhinophrynus dorsalis. NCBI lineage: Eukaryota > Metazoa > Chordata > Amphibia > Anura > Rhinophrynidae > Rhinophrynus > Rhinophrynus dorsalis. The sequence continues at coordinate 206,894,542 of CM074718.1, forward strand.
AATACTCACGATCCTCTCTGAATCACTTCACATGTGTTGTGCCTAGGTATACGATCCCCGCTGTTAATGGTTACTCTAAGTATAAGCCTACGCGTTTCGTATCACAGATACTTCATCAGGGCTGATGAAGTATCTGTGATAAGAAACGCGTAGGCTTATACTTAGAGTTGGCACCATTATTTGTCTATTGCTGTATATTATATTGTTCCTCTGGTTTGAAAATCCAAGACCAGCGCTGTTATTTCTTTGAAGTAACCATTAACAGCGGGGATCGTATACCTAGGCACAACACATGTGAAGTGATTCAGAGAGGATCGTGAGTATTGGATTTCAGTCAAGTCTGACCTACTTCCTGTGACGGTTTACCTGACACTGTCCTTGGAGACATCTGGATTCTATTAGAACGGAGGCGTTTGTGATCGTGGCAGTGGATGCTGAACATGAACGGACGAGTCCAACAAGGGTACCGCAAAGATATTTGAAGTATTCCAAGTAAGGTCGTTAAAAGGCTTGATATTCACGGAGCGTACTCCCTGTGGTTACCGCTAGTTAGAGCGGAGTATACTGGATCACTCTCTGATTACAATTGGCATTGGATCCGCTAGATAGAGCGGAGATCCCCATTATGCTGGTTTCTTTAGAGCATATACGGCAGTGAATTTTTATATAAATTATTTTTCTTGTTTGTTTTTTTCATACTACAGAGGACGTATATTTTATTTTATTCATATAATTTTGTAGTGCTGGCCAGCATTATTTTAGATAGTATAGCAGCATATTGACAACGTTATATCAACATTACGTTGTATCTACTGGATACATGGTTTTTGGTACTGTGGTGTCCAGGTAGATTATCTGGTGTCATAAGTATTGTTCATTGGCTTTATTGTATTTCTATTTTTTTCTTTCTGGAGTAGAGAAAGAAGGGAATATTTTTATTGTTTGATACATTTTACTATATTTTCTGTTTATAATAAATTTATAGCGATTCAGAGCGCTTTTCCTTGTTTTGTCTTTTTGCTTGTATTTTTGAGGTCTGTCCACTTCCAGACCATAGGAAATATAGCGTTCTGATTTCTATATTTGGTTGGCTGTTTAGCCATAGGTGTGTACCCGATTGTCTATCCCATTTTAGCGCTATCTGCATTTTTTGTCTTTTTATATATATATATATATATATATATATAATGTTCTTTTTTGATTAACACATTTTTTAGGTTCAATTTCCTTGCACATCTGCAAAAGATCAATTTAAAACTACACAGGACTGTATTTATTTATTGGGCAAAAAACAAGTTGCTCTGTTCTGTGGATGTTTTAATTTCTATGGTATCTAAAATTTCATATAAGTTTATAGAATTTATTGATATTTAGTGTGCTGTTTTTCAGCAGGTTGGTGAAGATGTCTTTCTTTTCACTTTTTTATAGTCAGTCGGCTGTCAACAAGAAACTATGAATATTATCTCTGTAGCACTGAAAATGTGAAATCATGCCTATTCCATTACGTCAAGGTTTGGCAATTTTATATGTAGATTTAGGAGTATTTCTCTGTCATCCAATACAGGTCACTGGTAACTTTGGGTAGGCGATCCGCCTCTTTAATTGTAGGCAGGAACAATTCTAAAATTGTATGCAGGGGGTGGAGCCCACCTTCCCTCCTTGGCTGCAGCTAGCCAACCAGCTCCAGAAAGATTTGTTTCTTGGTGAAGACGCAGGCAAGAGAACAGTTCTGCTATAGTTTTAGAATTTTTTTATTTTTCTGTTAGAAGTGGAATACCACCATTAGGCAGATTACCATAACTGACAATGCCCTTACATGTGGCTAGCTCAGTTACCAGGTGCTTTTTGTGGACCTTAGGCCCTAGGGGGAAAAATCTTGGCTACAAGTTCTTTCCTCAGGAGTTGCCCACCGAGGCTTCTTCTTAATACATGGTAGTCTGAAGACAGAAGATCTGCAGGAAAGGTGAGCAACCCTTTGAGTGCTGCAGGTCCACATGTCCCACAGTGCCCCTCCGCACAGGGTTTTACCTTTGGAGTTCCAATTGCACACTCCTGCACTCATTGGGTCTATCTGTATGTCTGTTGGGTGTTTTGGAGTAGGTTTATGTGGTACTTTAACCCTTTAGCTGCTGGTTTTGCTTCTTTGGGGGGGGGGGTTCTGACACTTTTCCTACTGGTTCAGTGTTTTTTGGGTATTCTAACACATTCTAGTGATGTTTCATGCATTTTTATTTTACTGTTTCAATTTTGTAAAATTTGAGTCACCGCATAGCCGCCATTGCTCCATTCACTTCTATGGGACTGTACTGTTTGGGACATATCTCTGCAACCGCGTAACCTAGCGACTTCAGAGATGGCTCATTTTTCTTGTCTGCTTTGCCCTATCATCCGGTTCACGTTTCTAGTGTGTTGGGAGGCTCAGGGGGCTTTGGGCATTTGCTTTGCGCCCTCATTCCAGACTGTCTAAGTCTACTGCCTTGCCAGTTTTTGATGCATCCTCTCTGAAAGACTGGACTGACAAGAAACTTGAGGTCTCCCTCAAGTCCATTTTTGCCACTGCTGGCACTGCCATGCATTCAGCATTCACTGCAGCATGGGTGAACTGGGCCATTGCGCTCTGGACTGAACAGCTCACCCTGGCTGTCCATCAGGGTGCTCCTACTTCGGATATGTTGCACCTTCTTGCCAACATTTCTGAGGCACTATGTTTCTGCTGCCTTATTTGATGCCATTCATTTGGTGGCCAGGGTTTCCACCATGTCTGTGGTTGCCAGACCGGCTCTTTGGCTCAAGATCAGGTCTGCTGACACTGCTTCCAAGAAAGCATTGCTCTCCTTACCTTTTCAAGGCACTTCTTTGTTTGGGCCAGATCTTAAGGATCTGATCAGTGAGGCCACTGGGGGTAAGAGTACCCTTCTACTTTTGGTCTCCAGGAAGAAAACGCAGCTTAATCGTAATCAGTATTTTCATTCCTTTCAGAATTAAACATGTCAGGTGAACCAGACGGTTCATTCAGCACCGCATACCTCCTCCAAACCCAAACAGCAATGGAAGCCCAAGGTCTCCTCTAAATCCAAGGCATGACTCACCGAGCACGGGTCTGCACTCTGCTGTGGGTGTTCATCTGCATTACTATCACAGCATTTGGGAGGATTCAGTGGTGGACCCATGGGTTTTACAGGTGGTGAAGGAAGGGTACAGGATCCCTTTTGTCTCTCTTCCTCCCTTTCACTTCTTTCCCTCTCATACGCCTCAAGGCGCAGAGGAACGCAGTCTGTTCAATGGCACTATTCAGGCCCTTCTGGACAAGGATGTTCTGGAGCCTGTTCCAGTTCAGGACAGAGGTATGGGTTTTTACTGAAACCTCTTTGTGGTCTCCAAGAAGGACGGCGGTTGTCGTCCCATTTTGGACTTGAAGGATCTCAATTCCTTTGTGATCCAGACTCATTATCACCAGGAGTCTCTACGTATGGTGGTTGCTGCCATGTCCCCAGGGGAATTCCTTGCTTCCCTGGATCTTCAGGATTTACACATCTCCATTCATCCAGAGAGCTCTCAGTATCTCCGATTTGCCTGAGACCGGGGACATTTTTCAGTTTTCATCTCTTCACTTTGGTCTGACTACAGCTCCTCAAGTCTTCAACCATGCCCTGGGAGCCTTAGTGTCCATCCTCCACCGGTTCAGCATCAGAGTTACTCCATATGTGGACGACCTGCTTCTGAAGCCCCCCTCTGCGGAACTTCTTCATCAGCAGGTTCAGCAATGCATTCATGCTCTCACCCATCACGGGTGGATCATCAGCTTGGACAAATCAGATCTTGTTCCATCTCAGCATCTGGTCTTCCTGGGCCTCCTCTTTGACACCCAGAAGAGCATGGTGTTTCGCATGGATGAGGTAGCTCACCAGATCACCCACAGGGTTTCTGTGGTCCTGGCTCAGGATCCATTTCCAGCCAAGAAGCTGTCCTCTCTAGTGGGGAAATTCATTTCCACCATAGAAACGGTACCGTTTGCCATAGAGCACACCAGGGAACTCCAGCGGTTTGTGATCCAGATGTGCAGGGGTCAGCCGGACCTTCTGAAGATGTCTGTGTCCCTCCCTCTTCATGTGGAAGTGAGTTTGTTGTGGTGGCTAGTCTTCTCCAATCTGCTGAAGGGCAAGTCCTTCCTGGTATCCTTCTGGACCACGATGATGATGGATGCCAGCCTCTCCGGCTGGGGAGCGGTCCTGGGTCACCTGAGCGCTCAGGGTTGATGGTCTCTGGAGGAATCTCTCCTTCCCATCAACATATTGGAGCTTCGGGCGAAATTCCATGCCCTTCATTATTGGACATCTCATCTGGAAGACTGTCCAGTCCGGATACAGTCCGACAATGCCACGGCCGTGGCTAAAATTAAGAAGCAGGGAGGAACAAGAAGTCTCGCAGCATGTCCGCAGTGCACATTCCCAGCATAGACAACATCATGGCAGACTTCCTCAGTCAGCACACAGTGGACAGCGGAGAGTGGGAACTGCACCCAGACGTGTTCACCCTCATTGTGATGGTGACAAGACACAACCAGAAGGTTCCGAGGTTCTGCTCTCGATGGAGGGACCCTCCAGCTCTGACGGTGGATGCCATGTCCATTCCTTGGTTGGCCTACATCTTTCCTCCCCTCCCAATGTTGCACAGGGTGTTACGGAAATTACGACTGGAGCACTGTCTAGTCATTCTGATTGCTCCGTACTGGCCTCGCCAAGCTTGGTTTCCGGAGCTTTTGGATCTGTCAGTGGCGGAGCCATTCCGGCTCCCTTGCCATCCGAATCTAGAATGTACAAGACTACAGGTTTACCTTGGAAATTGAATCCTTAATATTGACAAAGAAAGGGTTTTCTTCTGGTGTGGTGGCTACTAGGCTCAGTGCCCGCAAGCCTGTTTCTTCCAAGATCTACCATTGTGTCTGGTCAACCTTCCTATCTTGGTGTGCTGAAAAGGACCTGTCTCAGGAATTTGATCTGCCTACGGTCCTGGCCTTTTTTCAGGATGGTGTGGATACGGACCTAAGTTTGAGTTCCCTTAAGATTCAGATGTCTGCTCTCTCTGTTTTCTTTCAGAGGCGCATTGCCATACTTCCTGATGTCAAGGTCTTCTTCCAGGGTGTTGGTCATTCTCGTCCTGCCTTCAAGAATCCTGCTCCTCCGTTGGATCTTAATTTGGTTTTGGGCTTTCGTCAGCGCCCTCCATTTGAGTCTTTGGCTACTATTCGTCTACGCCTGTTGTCATGAAAAATGGCCTTTCTCCTGGCGATTTTGTCTGTCCGCTGTGTCGCAAAGTTACATGCTCTGTCCTGTAAACCACCCTATTTGGTCTTTCACAAGGACAAGGAGGTGCTTCGCACCTCTCAGGAGTTCCTTCCCAAGGTGGTTTCGGAGTTCCACATCAATTAGGAGATTGTGGTGCCCTCTTTCTGCCCCGACCCCACCTCTGACAAGGAGAGGGATCTCCACTTGTTAGATGTGGTGCGTTGTCTCAAGTTTTATGTACATTGCACTGGGTCTATCAGGCATTCTGGCGCTATTTTCGTCATTCCTGAGGGCCCTAGGGCAGGAAGACCTGCATCCAAAGTGACTATTGCTTCTTGGGTCAAGTCCATTATTCGTAAGGCTTATGAGCTGAGGAAGAAGCCTGTCCCTTTCAGGGTCACTGCTCATTCTACACGATCTATTGGGGCCTCTTGGGTTACCAGTTTCAGGCCTCTGTTGATCAGTTGTGCAAGGCTGCCACGTGGTCGTCTGTGCACACCTTTTTGAAGCACTGCAGTGTTGATGTGTTGGCATCAGCTGATGCCAGCTTTGGGAGGAAAATCCTGGAGGCAGTTTTGCCTGTCTAGGAGTCTCTTTGGTTCTTGGTGCTTCCTTCACTTTTGAGCCCCATTGACTCTAGTTCAGTGTGCTGTGTAACAGTTCAAGTGTTGTTACCCCTGTTCAGTGTCTGCTGACACATCTTTGTTTGTTGGGCTATCTCTGATCTGATGGTTCATATCTGCTCTGGTGGCCTTGCGCCTGGTCCTTGCCTTACTTCCCGCTTCTGGAAAACTCAATTTCTGGACATCCCAGAGTTACCAGTAACCTGTATTGGACAACAGAGAAAAGAGGATTTTAGTCTTACCTGTTAAATCCTTTTCTCTTAGTACATACATGTTACTGGTCTCCCACCCTGTCAAGGGACCATTCTTGGCTCTCCTGTGGCAGACCATGGGGGTCCTTCAGGGTCATGCTCACAGGAGTCTTCTTTCCCTTCCACTATCTAGTCAATAGTTAGTGTCTCTAATCTTTCTGGAGCTGGTTGGCTAGCTGCTGCCAAGGAGGGAAGGTAGGCTCCACCCCCTGCATACAATTATAGAATTTTTCCTTCCTACTTAAAGGGACGGATCGCCTACCAAGAGTTACCAGTAACCTGTATGAACTATGAGAAAAGGATTTAACATGTAAGACTAAAATCCTCTTTTTTTGAACCCCAATTTAGAATTTTTAGCCATAATGTGTGGCCTTTTGGTGGACTGAAGGTATATCTGTTTGCCTGTCATTGGCCTAGTTGTTAAGCAAATATTTGTCTTTTCTGACTGTACTTTCCCATGCTTTGTGACAGATTTTTCTCTGGCTGGAGTTTGTATGCTTAGTATCCTATTCCTTCCCTGGGAATGCAATGACACAGTTCACTGTCATGAATTAAACTGTGATGCTCTAGTCCCATAGAGGATCATAGCTCCATTACTTCTATTATCTCTGCAACCTCATTTCAATAAATCTTCTCAAGTACTGTAACGCTGCTGGAAAGGAAACGGAGCTGCAACAGGGCCAATGAATAACCAAACTGTGGAAAATGAAATGCACTGTACTAGCTGGGTTATTACGCTTCATACCAAGGACTAATGCAGAGGGGGATAACATGGCTCTCCAGCAGTTGCTGGACTACTTCCCTTATGACTTTTAGTGTTCTGGAAATCAACATTTTTTGCTTCCTAAGGACAAGAGCTGTCTTTTTTGCACTCCAAATGTTAAGGGGTGTATGTGCAAAAGAGGGGAGCATCTCTGTGGCAAGCCAGCTGTACTATAAGGGACAAATATACATTTCCATTGATTTCAATATGGAAATATATTTTCCGTAATTTTCAAGGGAAGCATAAAACTTGACTGAGAAGACACCATCCCCAAAAATAAGCAAAATGGTATTCATTCTCAGTGTGAACTTGTCACACCTCTCTTGTTTTTAAGTCTCCCTAAGTGGAAGGCTTCCCAGGCATATGGGTCCTTGCATTCTGTGTTCCTAGAGGGAATCGGCTGCTCCACACTGAGTAACCCACTAAAGGCTGAAACGTACATCTCTGGTTTTGATGTTTGGTGCAGAGATTTGCCTGACATTTTGGTGTTGGATTGTCTGTGGGCAGGACAAATCTGAAATACATGGTAAAGCAGCACCTGATGGGGCACATTCCCAAGAATAAATGTCTGTAGTATCCAGGGGGTTAAGTAAGGAGGGGAAAAAAAGCACACTAAAACTGCAAACCAGTGTAATCTGACACCCCTCATCAATGACGTAAAGAGGAGGGGGACTCCTGTCTAATAATAGTGTGCCCAAGTCCACATCCCCTTCAGCATTGGGGATATGTGTATATGTGTATCGGAGGGGTGAGTTTAAAAAAAAAAAAACGATTGCTGTCATGAGGGACCTACACTGCCCCAGATACCAATAAAAGTATTCCAACACATCCCTCCCACTCACCATGCCTTTAATTACATTTATTTTTCTCTAGTGTAGGTTTTGGGCTCCAGTGATATGTGGTGAAGAACTGGTTCCCTGGCTCCACACACCCTCTTCTCAAAGTTTTGGCCACTGTACAACCTTGAACCATCAGTAGAGGGAGCATAGAGCCAAGGGATTGGCTGCATTCAAGACCCCACTGGGTTCAGAGAATCCTTAACCCTACACTAGTAAAAAATAATAAAGAAACTTTTGGGGAGTGAGAGTATAAAAGGGTTAGGGGTACACCTGTGCATTTTAGGTTTCCTAGTGACTAATGCTGCTCTGAAGGTCTGCATTTCACTGAGACTATCTGATTGTTAAGGGAGAACTGACACCTCTTACAAATCACACATATGCCGTGACCAAAAAATACTAATGTCCCCTTTGACTTCTACACCTGTGCCTTTGTTCGAGAAATAATATCTTTAATTTGTCCTAGATATCATGTTGATGGAGTCAGACATGACAGGGGCTAGTAGGGACCACAAGACCTCAAACTCTGCACACTGCATATGGTAATCTTTATCCTTTAATCACCAGAGAGGTGTTCAGCGCATTGATTCACATTATGTTGCACACACTTCTGATTGATAAATAGTTAACTAGGCTCATTCACTCTTCCTGCTTGAGTTTCAAAAACTGCCAGCAACTGTCATAGATTTTCCTCTGGAAAATCCCACTTAAGACGTGAGCATACTATATAGGGAGACATAGCATATGCTAACCAGGTTCTAACATACCAAAATTCAAGGTTGGTTTGACAAAAAATGTATGTAGAATTATTGGCATTGACTTTTTGGCAGGATGATTAATTCCTCGTTTCACATAGTTCTCAAATCTATGGATTGTGTAAATATTGTATTTATTGTGTCTTAAAAACACCATCCCACACTGGCTCCAAAGATCCCCAAGTTGCATATACAGTCATACATTTTACTTCCGGTTTTAAGGATGACTTACAAAAATCAAAATGGATGCTCATTTCTTAGTCCCGTGAAACAGTACCATATAAAGATACATCATTATTCTGATTTTTTTACTGGATGATGTTTAGCTGTCCATGAGGGAATATATTGTGCAAAACAAAGGAAATGTCCTGGAAAGGTTGGAGTCCTAAAAATTAAATATTACAATTTATGAGATCCAGAGATTCCATATACTAGGAGTAAAAATAATGTGCAAGTGTAGGAGAGATTTCTGCTTTTGTGATGACAGAGCCTACCTTACAGGTATGAAAAGAACACAAACAGAGGGCTCCCAATAGTGCCTATTATCCATATGAGTATATGTAACGAATGTATTTAATTATAGTCACAAATAAGGTGGCTTATACCAGCTGCTAACAGTATCAGCTTACAGAGAAAATTACCCTGTCTCTGCTCAGGCCTCCCATTCAGGTTTGAGAAATGAACAGGTGCTGGTCCAAATCTTCCAATAAAAATGATTTATTTTCCAATATCACAAGATTATGCAAAATATATAAAAAAAATATATGTATAAAAAGCCAATCAAAAGATAGCATTTTCGCAGTCTTAGAACTGCTTTTTCAAATCTGATGGCTAAACAAATAAAATACAAAGACCAACTATAAATTCATTGATCAAATAATTGTCCAAATATAGGTCACTGTATAGCAGAATGGGCTTTTGCAGGCCAGCCAGACCCTTTGAGAAATCCTTAAGACTGATATACTTAGAAGAAATGGATCAATTCTGGGGCAAGACAACTGAACCACTGAAAACAAATCCTTTTCGAAGCAATGCATTGGAGACCTCTGTAGCATTCATGGGGTTAAAAGTCCACTGAGTACAAAGTTTGTTTTTCCCCAGATTCCCTTTTAGTGTATAAGACTCTAAAGGGATAGTATTACTTAATATGTAAAAAAAATATATATATTGTAGTGTTTATCCCTCTGAGTAAAACAAAGGTACTCACTCTGCTGAAAGTTGTTTTATTCAACAGTTATTGCAGTTCAAACATGACATTTTAGGTGCAGTATCACAGTCGTCTGAAATTACCGCTGATATACTGCTTTCAGCTCGGTATGAGCATACTACATACAGAATGACATTCACACACAATACATAGCTGTAGTGCACGGCCCTGATAGAAGAAAGACTGGGGGTGGGCTTAGGGTGGAGGGAGAATGCTACCAATCATTGTAAACGTCATCAAGATGGCAGCGCTCTCCCTCTTGCTACGGAAGAAGGATGTTAGCTTTTTCATCCAAGTGGGAACAGTGATTTAGCTTTCATGGGGGATTTTAACCCCTTAAGGAAAGGCTGATCATGGACCCTGCCGGCACTTAAGGACCACGGACCACTTTTATTCTTGTTTAGAATCCGATTCAGGGCTCTCTGAATGTCGTGCAGCTGCACAGGCAACCCTGAATTCCATGACGGGCCTGGAACGTCATGGGTCCTTATGGCTCTCCAATACCTGACATGCCAGGACCGTCAATGGTCCTGCAATGAGTTGCGTACCCCTCTGGCACTCAAAGAGTTAAGGTAGTTGCGGGGGGGAAGACAAATGGGGGGCTTGGAACATGACAGTTCCAGTTTAAAGCGGAACTTTCACTACAATAACATAGTGTCTGCACTGTCAGTCCCTTCAAGTGCCTTAAGGCACAGTGGCATTCATCTAACCAATAGTGGAGTTGAAGGGGACGGACAGCGCAGGCGCAGAGATGCCGTCTCTGCAAGATGTCTGCGCTGTTCCCTGGTGCCTGCCTGCATAAAAGTTATATTTTTCGTTTAAAGCAGCAATTATACTTGAAAATAAATATAAGTGTGTGCATATCGCACTATGTTATTGTAGTGAAAGTTCCACTTTAATTTTCATTACAATACACTGTTTTACAAAACAGCTCCAGCTTTCCAACTTGTATCTTTTGATAGGCAGGATGCAGCCTGCTATTGTATTATGTATCTTTATTTATATATATATAAATAAATATGTGCACAAGGAGAATACTGTTACTGAGATGCCTCATCTGTGGTATACACAGCTAATATTGGAAGTAGTTTTTAGAATTGTAATATTTTTATTATACTTGAATCAACAAGGCAAATATAGACTTTGTAACAGCCACAACAAATATACGTGGAAAAGGTCATGATATAATGTTGCTAATATTAGTTATTCCAGTTGGTATTTCCATATGTCTCAGCACTAGAATATGCCTGATATGTGTTCCACTAACATCAGAACTTTTACTTACATCATTTACCAGCTGCTCTACAGAAAAACAAATAAACTTAACAAATACGTTACTGAATGCATGTCTAAATGTCAGTATATCCCATCTCTATGCATTATTTCCGTTACAGAAACAGTGAGTTTGATGTTTTGACCCTTTGAGTGCCAAAGTGGTATGTAACTCAATTGGTTGTGTACAACTCTGGCGCGCTTTTTAGCCCTTATAGTGCATTGGGTTTGGCCCAGACTTACTCCGGGTTGGAGATGCACGATGGGCCTGTAAGAGGCCAGGTTGGTGATATGATAGCTTATATGCTTTGCTTACATCTCTCTCTCTCTCTCTCTCTCTGTATATATATATATATATATATATATATATATATATATATATATACTTGTGGGAGATAATGTTGATAACAAAAATTTAGTCAACATTCGCACAGCTTGTTTAAAGTGAAATTTACTCGGTGTCAGTGTTTCAATGAGCAAACCACATTTTCCTCAGGATTCCCAGATGCCCATCTTTAACCCTTTCAGTGCCATAGGGATGAGCATTACACACCTCTGTGACAGTGAAAAGGTTAGAACCTTTCCATCCATTGCCAACATTGATTCATAAAGTGAGAGAATTGCAGAGAAACTGTTATGTATAATTCATCCTCTGACGTCAATGCATGTTAATGTTCTAACTCTTTCAGTGCCACAGGGGTGTGCTATGTTCATTCCTATAGCACTGAAAAAGTTAAGACAGCTATGGTGGCATTTCTGGTGCTGCAGTCTGAGCGCATCCTCTCCGCTCCTCCACTTACCCTCTTTAATACATCACCCACATTACGTCAGTTCTTCAGACTAATAATTAAATTCTCTCCCCTTCCACTTTCATAGCTACAGTACAGTCCATAAACATTTGGCCGGTGACTCAAGTTGTGTTGTTTTGGCTCAGGAGCTCAGCACATTGTATTTGAAATTAAACATTGACTTAGAGGATAAAGTACAGATTGTATTATATTAAGGTTTTAGTAATTTGTAGTAATAGGCTGGGGAAGAAGGCAAAGAGGGTGGAGAGTGGGAGGAACACACCAGAAATGCACAGATTTCACCACATCCGCAGAATCAGCCTCTGCCCCAGAGACCCGGTATATATCTGCAAAAACCAGAGTCTCCAGGTAAATCCAGAGAGTCCCCAGCTATGGGTATTTACATCCATAAACCAAATCTGTAGTAATTACATCCCTTTTTATACATGGTACTTCCATTTTAGGGGACCAAACGTAATTAGACAAATAACAGTCTTAAACAGTCTTCTTTGTTGCAAATCTTTTGCATCTGATGACTGTCAGATGTCTTTGACCCCAGACTTTGGATAACTTTCTTGGTGATTCTATGACAGGCTTGAATGTCTTCATTTCTTGTTTGTTTTGGGGGTATTTTTTCTAGGGGTGCACCGAAATGAAAATTTTGTACCGAAACCGAAATGTCAGGATGCACTTGGCCGAAAACCGAAACCGAAAAGGACTTTTTTTAGTTTATTGGGCTAACAAAAGAAACAAAAAATATAGTAGAGCAAGTACAATGGCACAGTCAAAGTGAAAGTCCCATGAGCTGAAGGTTGCCAATACTGCTTACTAAACAGGTCTACAAGTCCCAGGGTGCATTGCTTTAATATAATTTTACTCTAAAATTTACAATATAGCATAACACTGTATGGATTAAAATATCAAACTAAATATGCAGTGTTCTGCAAAATAAATGGCCTGCAGTCTTTGTATAGTTCTCTGGACAAAGTTTTGTCAGAGCCTCGTTATGTTAAGTCAGTGTCCTCACTTCTGTGCTATGCTCCCAGAACATGTTAGTTACATAGAGATGGTTTTGCTCGTTTTGTTCAGTCAGTGCCCTCACTTCTGCCGCATGCTCTCAGAACGTGTTAGTTCTCCACTTTATAAGCCGCTATCTTCACTATACTACAAGTCCCATCATCCTTACCTTGCCTGGTGCCGAACATAGCTTTGTTTAAGTGCTAAAGAGAGTTGTGAATGAGCGCTGCCCCGCTTCCTACCCTGCTTTGCAAGCAGAATACAGGGCGGGGAGAGAGAGTGAGGCAGCGCTCATTCACAACTCTCTTTGGCACTCAAACAAAGCTATGTTCGGCACCAGGCAAGGTAAGGATGATGGGACTTGTAGTATAGTGAAGATAGCAACTTTAAAAGTGGAGAACTAACACGTTCTGAGAGCATGCTGCAGAAGTGAGGGCACTGACTAAACAAAACGAGCAAAACCATTGCTATGTAACTATAACATTTTGGGAGCATATCGCAGAATTGTGGACACTGACAACATAATGAGCAAAACCATCTCTATGTAACTAACACGTTCTGGGAGCATAGCGCAGAAGTGAGGACACGGACTTAACATAACAAGGCTCTGACAGTTCAGGGAGCAATGAGAGAGCTTCCCCTGTTTCGGCTCCCCGTTTCGGCCTTTTTTTTTATTTCTGCTTTTTGCCGAAAATGCCATTTTCGGCCGAAACGTTTCGGCTACCGAAATTTCGATGCACCCCTAATTTTTTCCCTTCAGTCAAAAAGTTAAACGCATTCTCAGTTGTATTCAGGTCGGGGACTGGGTTGGCCAGTCACGAACATTCCACTTTTTGGCCCTGAAAATACTCCTTGGTTGCTTTACCAGTATGTTTGGGGTCATTGTCCTGATTCAAGGTGAAGTGCCTTCCAATCACTTTAGAGGCAGATAATGTTTCTATACACGTAAGAATTCATCCTGCTGCTGCCGTCAGCAGTCAAATCATCAATAAAGACAAGTGAGGTGCTTTGCTTTGGATCATATGCATTTCCATTTTTTTTCTTCTACACTTTTCACTTCCCATAACTCTGGTACAGGTCCTCTGTCCATAAGACTTTGTACCAGAACATGATAGTTTTTTTTTGTGTAGTTTTTAGCAAACTGTAACCTGGAATTTCTGTTATTGATGCTTACCCCAATGAATTGCATCTTGTGGTAAACCCTTTGGACATGCTGGTGTAGTATTCACTTTATGGTACTCTTTGACACTTGTATGCTTTCATCCTGGAGAGTGTTATTGATCTGTTTGACAGATAAAAAGGGATTTTTCTTCACAATTTCAAGCATTCTTTGGTCATCCACTACAGTGGAATCCCATGGTCTACCAGATCTTTTACTATTGCTGGGTTCTCCTGAGCATTCTTCCTTCTTAATAATGTAATACACAGTTGATTTTCACACATCTAATGTTTTGGCTATGTGTCTCTGATCCCTTTGTTCTGTTTTCAGCCTCACGATGGCCTGCTTTACTGGCATTGACACTTTCCTCCTCATGTTGACAGACAACTGCAACAGCCTCCAAATCCAAATGCCACACCAACAATTGAGTAGCCAATTGTTCAATTACTATGGTTCCCTAAAATAGAGGGACTAAATATAAAAAGGGCTGTAATTCCTACACAGTTCAGTGTATGAATGTAAATATCCACAAATTAAATCTGATAGTATGCACTTTATCATCTTAGCCATTGTTTCATTTCAAATCAAATGTACGGGAGCATAGAGCCAAAACAACACAATCTGTCACTATACAGATACTTACAGACTGCATTGTAATTTGTAGTGCATAGTGCAAAGTGTGTCTTATTCTTAGTCGTGAAGTGATCACCAAACAAGACACACTTTGCAATAGCTTTGCCCCTTAGTGCATCTCCCCCCATGTTCGTGTTAGTCTCAGCCCTAATAACTGTAGACCTAGGATCAAAGCCATTTACAGGTGGCTCCACTGTGGTTGTGTCTCTTTGTATAATATCAACAAAGTATCAAGCCCATTAGAGTTTTAAAGGGTCTAAGGTGTGATAAAGAGGTTATAAACCAGAGATAACTTCTCTGGTGAAATCAGTTCTCCAGTTCTTATTTGATTCAGTGGAGCCTATTTACTAAGCTCTTAGTGCATAGGCTGCATAGAATGACATTGGAACTTGAGAGATGTTGTCATAGGAGAAGTTGTCACCTCTTTATCACACCTTAGTGCATAACCTCCATTATTTTCCAGAGTGGAAAAAAATCTCTTGTGAATCCTTTAAGGACCATGGGTCTGTGCATTGCATTGCAAAGCAACTTGTTGAAACCGCTAGTCCTTAAAGGGTTAATAAATAATTCAAATTCCTCTACTTTTTATTATTAGAATTGTTTTCCTATTAATATTCTTTGTTTAAATTAAGCTACATTATACTTCAGAGCTATCACATTGTGGAATAATGATTGTAAATTCTAATTCTTTAGTATGAGACAGTGGGCAAAGGTAAAAATGGAGGAATCCCTTGGACTAAAACGAGATATTTAATTCCGAGGATGTTAGAGATCTCCAACACATTGAGAAGCAAAGCATAAGGAGATCACTATGATCATATAAGTTAATTTTATTAATATTATGTTGCAGTTTTGCCTTACAATTGATTTACTTTTTCTTTCTACAAATATAAGGAAGTAATCTTTAAGAAAAATCTTGTAATCGTTTATGGATTAGGTATACCTACTCTTATGGGGATCCATAAGGCCAGTACTGAGGATTTCTCTGCTTGAGAACAGGGGAATTCATAGAAGCTCAGTCATGTTCACATTTAGGGTCTTATTCATCAAGCTAAAGAAATTCCACTGTGGTGCAAACCAAATGCATCGTAAGGGGGAAAATGCACATTCCACAGTTCCCAGTGATTTTAATGGGGCTTTTAGCCTGTTGAATACTAGAGAGGACTCAGGCGCATTGCTCTGCAGTGTGTTGGATACCTCTCTGGCATTCAAGGGTTTAAAAGCCCCATTTAAATCAATAGGCATGTTCATTTTCAATGTGATCCAGTTGGTTTACTCACATCAGTTTAGTAGGGCCCTTTTTCTGGTGTGGCAAGCTATGCATGCCAGACGGATGTGCAACACGTATGGCTATGCAATTTGCTGCAGACCTGACTTCTGTGGTTGGCTCACGTATGTGATCAGCAGTTGCGGTACACAAGCTCATTTAAGTACATATGTAAGTGTGACACCAGTATTTGCTATAAATGATTTATTCTTGTAGAGGTGAACAGAGGTGTGATGCTTAAAGGGATAGTAATACTTCATTTTAACTTTATTTTATTTTGTAGGCATTAAAAAAACATGAAGAATGATATAAGTCTTATCTCTGAAACCTTTATGGTTTAAGAGATATTCACAAACAAAGTATCCCCCCCCTGTTCAACCAAATCAGAAGGGAGATGCCCAGGTAGATTGCAGAGAGGGACAATCTTCAATTAAGATAATGGAAAAAGCTGAAAAACTTATCAAGGGGGGAAGGGCTTTCATTGTTTTCATACAAAGAAAATTGTCCCCTTCTGTTATCTGTACTGTCATACAACCTGATCCACATCTGAGAAGAGATGGCTTACACTAGGAAAAAGGGGCGGGGAGGGGAACTTTGCTTGTGAATATCTCATAAACCATAAAGGTTTGAGCGATAAGACTTACATCATTCTTCATGTTTTTTTAATGCCTACAAAATAAAATAAAGTTAAAACGAAGTGTTACTATCCCTTTAAGATTACCTCACCATGTCTTGTCTTGCCTTTAACTTGTCCATGAAGGAGTCATTAAGAACAATGTAGCTGCAGGGCAAATAACGAGAAGAGTCTAACCACTGCTTATCTTTACTGAAATTTGATTGCTAAGTGCTGGCACATTTACATATAACCCTTTCAATTGCAGAGGGGTTTCTTTAGGCATCCCTCTGGCTCTCAGAGGATTAAAGCTCACTAATGAACAACTGTTGGAACCTCTGTACCCCCTTCCTATTTATAAAATGTTGACCTGCTTCTACTGGACAAGTAAAATACTCCTTACCTTTTAAAAGTGGTCCAAGTTGACTGACCACTTGGAGAAGACCTTGTGCATAGTCCTCTTCTCCTCACATGGTTT
Source organism: Rhinophrynus dorsalis (assembly GCA_037306005.1). Lineage (NCBI taxonomy): Eukaryota > Metazoa > Chordata > Amphibia > Anura > Rhinophrynidae > Rhinophrynus > Rhinophrynus dorsalis. The sequence goes on from CM074718.1 coordinate 206,911,489, forward strand.
CTGTGATCTGCAGCACAGTCTGGTGACCTGTCAAGTGAGGCTTCCTGTTCCAGATCATTAGACTTCACCTCACAGTATAGAAATCATGTGGGGAGTGGGCAGATTTGGATAAATACATCCAGTGGTCTGTTGGCTCAAAATGTTTCCCGCAAAGTGCTTGCCTGTCCCCAAATATCTTGCTTCCCATTGCCCCCTCTCTCCTGCTGCCACACTGACTGTTTCTCTACCAATGCCCCTTCTCTCTCTCAGCCTTTCTCAGTTTCATACTATCTCCCCTCCATTATTCCTCTCCCTTTCTTCCATGTGCCCTTCTATTTTGTTAATGCCCCCATGCTTTCATCCCATGTCTCGCTGTCGTTTGCCATTGTCCCTAAAAAGCTTTATGAAGGTCCCTTTTAGAGGACCAAATCGTTGCTGCTATGCTGCTGTTTTTTGACAATGGTGTGATTTTATAATATATTGCTTTTGACACAAGAAAATCTGTGAGTGTGTTTTTTATTACTTTATGTATGTATGTATGTATGTGTATATATAAATAGGTAGATAGATATACATTCACACACACTTTTACGTCCCTGATGGAGAGCACTATGAATTTAAGTTCCCATAGAACTTTCGGACTGTAAAAGCAAGCATAGTGATACAATGTTGCACTGTAGCACTGAAGCCTGTCTCCGTTACAGGATGCTATGCATGTTTTCCCAGTCCTTGACAAAAAGCTCTCTGGAAACAGATATTCAGTGAGCTCCCTATCAGGGGCATAATTGTGTTTAAAAGTATAGACAATTTACCTTTATGCACTTACAGAATATGTGAAGTTAAAAAGGAGGCTGATCATCACTGTAACTTGATACTAAATGATTTATCTTCAGTGACCCTTCTTTTGTGTTGTAAGGAATTTCCTAGAGTCATTTAAAGGGAAATTATTCCTGTAGGAATAAGTGACGGAAGGGTATATGTGGGCTGGTGTTCATACAATACAGAATCAAAGATGGGGATTTCCTCTGAGGTTTATATTTCAGACTTTATCTACAAATTGCCTGTTATGTGAAAGTTTGAAGTAAACTTGATGTAAAATGGAGCTCAGTAAACAGAGCCAACTGCAGAGGAAAATAAATAAAAACTCTGCAGGACACCTATCCAGTTAAGTCCAACTATTAAACAAATTAAAGTCATATGTTCCTATAAGTATACTTTCCCTTTAACAATATTTGTGCCCACTTGATAGACATGTGGGGAAAATAATTGTGATGAAACTGTTAGTGACAGAGCCATCTAGCAGCCAGACAGTTATTCTATTCCATTGTATGGGAGGGGTAAGCCTCAGGCTACTGTTGTTTATAGAAAGTGATAGTAACCTCTTTGTGAGTTTGAACTGTTATAGCTTTTGAATGAATCATCTACAAACTGTGGGGGCATCCTTGTTGTATTTTTTTTCACTATTAAATGTCAGTAATGCTTTTAGACACAAGGTTATGTCAAAGCCTCAATGACACAGCAGTGTGAAGTGCCAATGCCCTTAAGAAGGCATGCACTGTTTAATCTGCATAAGATGAATCTGTTTAATACGGCTGGTCCATTTGTTATGCCTGTGCTTATATTAGGCTTTATGTAAGATCTTAGGCTGCACAAATGGAGATCATTTCGCTTCTTCTTTCCGCTATTGCCTTGTAGATGAGTGTTTATGGAAGATGAAACAGGAGAACTGTCAGTTCCTAATATGGAAGACATGTAACGCAATGTTAAATAAACAGCATTATGCTGTAGTTTTACACTATGTCATCATTGCAATTGTTCAATAATTAGGCCTTGCACAAAATAATTACACACCCTTCATCTCCACATAATTGAATAATGAAAGTTTTAATTTGCTGTCCCCTATTGAACCTCTTTCCATATAGATTTCCCAGGTTAATTATTCCACTGACTCAGTCAGGTCTCCACGGCCTCGTCTGTCTTATGTTGCTGTAGATCATTAGGAAAATATACGGTTTGTTCAGACTCTTCTCTACACAAAAGTACTTAGTCCCCTGCTCCCAGTGTGCTCTGTGAGCTAATTGCCAGGTCTGAACAAATTAATTGAAAGTGGAGAGCTTGCCTCAAGGGGAGAAAAGCTCTTAAGCCTGCAAGGAATTTGCTTTTTTATTTTTGTAATAATACCTGCAGCTCTGCTAAATGTCTACACCTACAAATTCATGTATGCATTATAGGCTATAATACATAATAATAATAAAAATGTAAGCTGTGGGGTATCTTACATTCATTCATTATATATTTCTAGGTTACGTTTTACTACCTGCAAACAAGTTATCACTGGATTTTAGTTTAAAAAAAAAACAAAAAAAAAAAAAACCTAGTCTAGTCTAAAATGTGGAGATAAATTTGTCACCAGGTATCATTTGTTCCTAAGCATTTCAGGTGTTGACATCAGAATAATAACGCCTTCTTTATTATGATGCCATTACTGATTTATAAATCAGACCTTACATTCTCGCCAGTTGTCATGACTTAAGGACAAATAACAACACCAGGAATTCGTTTTGAAAATGGTTCCTGATAACAGGAAAGTACCAATGTTTTTTTTAACCCCTTAAGGACCATTGACATGCCAGGACTGTCACTGTGGTCCGGCACTTAAGGACCAGTGGTGGTCCTGGCACGTCAAAGAGTTCAGGGCTCCCGGCGCGGCTGCACGCTGCACCGGAAATCCTGAACCGGAAGTTTAAAAAAAAAAAAAAAAAAAAAGTGGTCCTCAAGTGCCGGCCGCGCGTGCGTGCGCTGGTCCTTAAGGGGTTAAGGACTGGGAAAATCTGTGGTAGATTTCACTTAAGGACCAGAGTAATTCTGGCCTTTTTGACTATATCTTTGTTCAACAGTGTTTTCCCTCTAAGTACTTTTATATAACCCATGAAAATTATATACCGTTTTTTTAAGCAACAAATTGGGCTTTCTTTTGATACCTCACTTATACAGATAGCCCACCATTTATTTTAGTAAAATTAAAGAAAACACCATTTTTTTTTCTCTTGGGATCATTTGGACGCAATGGGTTACATTTTTATGGAGACTGCATGAAAGATATGACCGGTCAGTCATACCTACAAAATGGACAGTTTTAAGTGGGCACTGTCCCCCTCAGTGAAATCCCCAAGTCCCTTTTTCCCACCTATTTTCCCACTTTAATTATTGATTAAATTTGGCTGTGTATATAAATGTATTGCATGGCTCCACAACAATCACACTTCCACTTCTGGTAATTGACATATTGTTTTTTTTTTTTTTTTTTTTAAATATTTTTTTTTTTTTTGCAAAAAAAATTGTGTTGTGTCTTTTAAAAAAATAAAATAAAAGTTGATTTTAGCAGGTCAAAAATTGACCTGCTAACAGCCAGCTTCCAGAGCTGCTAATTTTTTTACACCAGTAGGTGTCTCCTCTGCTTCTCTGTCCCTTACTTTGCTTGTAAGGGACAGATGGGTTGAGGAGAGACTCTGAGACAGTGTGTAAATCTCACTGTCTCATTCATTGTGAATGCCGGTACATGTGATCGCTGCTTCAGCGATCACATAACCCGGCACACCTGAGAAGGGCTGAGACTGAACGCTCCGGTACCAGAGCTTCAGTCTTAGCCTGGAATAAATTATAGCAGAGTGCACAGAAGCACACTGCTATTATTTATCCCGTGACGGTCCTGGACCATCATGGGTCCTTAAGTGGGATCTACCCATGACGGTCCTGGACCATCATGGGTCCTTAACGGGTTAATAAATCTCCTCCTATGTCCCACATTTATAAAAAAACAAACTGTAGTTATTCAGGAGTAAACTAACTGCACCATAAGGGACAATTAAAAATTCCCATGCACTTGAAGAGATTTTTTTAACCCCTTGAATGCTAGAGAGGTCTCCAATGCATTTCTTCACAATGCATTGGAGAACTCTCTAGCATTCAAGGAGTTATAAGTTCAATTTAGTTTAACAGGAATTTGTATTTGTCCCCCTGTGGTACAGTTGGTTTACGCCAAAATAACCCCAGTTAGTTTTTTTTATAAAGCTGGGGCTATGGATTTTATTCAGGAAGCTAAAGATCAATGGTTCTGTAACAATCCAGCTGCACCATATGGAACAGATAAATTGTCCCAGACTCCCATTGATTTAAGTGGATAATTTAAGCATGTGAATACTAGGAAGGTCTCTAGCCCATTGTTTTGCAATATGTTGGAGACTACTCCAGCAATCACTGGCTTTGGCTGAATGTTCCATTTAAATTATTGGGAATTTTCATTTTCCTGTAAGTTGCAGTTTCATTTTATCCCAAATTGTTCCTTTTTACCCTCCTGTATACAGTAAAGCCTTAATATACAATTAATGCATCAAAACTGATCACTAAACAGACTATCCATGTCCTGCTAGGCTGTAAGTAACAGGTCTGGGCTACAGTGAAATATAGTTCAGCAACTTGAGGATCCCAGGCCAACTAACCCTTAAAGTGCTTGGGGTGAGGATGGAGTGTCACTATGAGTGGCTCTAGCACTCTTGTGCTTAGCCTTTTTCTGCCTGTCCTCCTGGGGTTGAAATTCTCCCTTTGGTCATCCCTCACCTGCTCTGACCTGGAAGTAGGTCAGGTTAGGTCACAGCTCGTTTTGTTGGAGGCCCAACAAGATCTAGTTACTCCCCAAAGGTGTTTGCCATAACACTCATTTAGTGTCACCCCATTATTGCTTTCACTCTGGTGCTACAATTGATGTGCTTTTTACTAAGTAGTTCACCTACTAAATAGAGTAGATTCCAAGGGATCACTCCAAAAAACAAATTTTCATCATTTTACTCTATATTAATTGTAATTAATGACTTTTTGATGAACTTCATTAGTTAATACAAAACCAAACTAACAGCAAATATGCAGTATTATTGCATAGAGGGGATGGAGCATAGAGGAGAGGGAGGGTACAAGGAGGAGAAATGAGCATGGAGGACACATGAGGGGAACAGAGCCTGGAGAACACTGGAGAGTGGGAGAGGGTACAAGGAAGGGAATGGAGCATACGGGAATCTGGGGGGAAGTGGATGGTGTAAAGAGGGGAACTGTGCATGGAGGGCACTGGCAGAAGTGGATGGTGCTAGGAAAGGAACTGAGCATGGAGGACACTGGTGGAAGTGGATGTTTCTATAAGGGGAATTGAGCATGGAGACCACTGGTATAAGTGGATAGTGCTAGGAGTAGAACAGAGTATGGATGACATGGAAGGGGAGAGCTGAAGGGTGCAAGAAGGGGAACAGACCATGGATGTGACATGGTGCGGTAAGGTAAAGGGTGCATGGAGTGAAAAGGATCATGGAGGGAAATGGGCATTACATGAGGATGGTGGTCTTGCAGTGATTTGGGCAGGGAGGTTTCGCATCCTGGCCAAATTATTGCCACTTGCCAACTCTGTTCAGAGACAGGCTCTGTTAGGAGGCTGAATCCTGCAGATGGCAGTAGGGAGGAGTTTACATAACTCCTTCCTACTGCTGCCAAGAGGTATGTCTGGCAGCGACACAGAATCTGTTATCCTTTATTTTAATATAGCTAAATATATATGCAGTTTGCACAGGAGTGGGTGAGGGTTTGCTGCCCCTGATTCACTGCATTTGGAGGGTCTCTGGCCCCATGCTGCCATTTTATGAGTACCAAATATTGGGTATAGTTCTGTAATATATCAAGTGCACCATAGAGGACAAATAAACATTCCCACTTATTTAAACGGAGATTTAACCCCTTGAATGCTAAATGTTACTGCATTGCAAAGCGGTGCATTGGTGACCACTCTTGTATTCCAAGCTCTACCGACCAATTTAAATCATCAGAAACTTTGGTGGATTTTTATCTCTCTCCTGCGGTGCAGTTGGTTTGCTCCAGAATTGCTTCTTTTTCTCTTGTCCATAATAATGAATGCTTTTTTTTTTAATATATATAAACTGTGTTATGGTTTATTCACAAAGGACAAAACTTCCCAAGCATCTGAAAATATTATTCACCTAGAAAAGGTATTTAAAGTCTTCGCAGCTGTTCATCGACCAGACTTCCACAATACTGGTTTGGGACCTTGTTAAATAAGCCGATAAATGTGTTTTCACACGGTAGTTTTTCTTCTGTGTCTTGGACCACCAACATAATTCCCTCTGAATGGAACATAAGTATTCACTCATTTGTTCATGGTTCAGGTCAGATTTAAATTGACACAGCAGAAATCCCAAGCTAATCCATTTACCAATCCAGTCTGTCTGTCTAACAATTTAAAAAAAAACCTCCATTAATTATTCAGAACAATGCAAATGATCGTTTATATACTCAAGTCTTACCCACGGGTATTTGGAGTGGTAATTCCTCTTAATGATTGTTTTGTGATAATGATCCTGTTTAGGGACGCATAGTCAGATAACTTTCTAGCATCTGGGGGGGTAATAATTTAACTCTTTGGTTTATTTTGAAAAATGGGTTCCACTTCCCTAGATCTGTCTTTATCACCTCCCCCATTGTGCTGCAGGGTTAGGCAGATTATACTCTATATCATATTCAAGAACAGATTAACTTTCTTATCCATGAGTTAAACAGTTAACCTCAGTGCAGCTTGCCAATAGCATGTGCATTTTTTTTTATAAAAACAAACTAATCAAGAAAAATAAGCAGAGTTCTTGTTATTGGACTCTTGGACCAGAAGCCATTTGAACTTTATCCACTCTTCCCTGTGAAGATTTTGTTTTGCATACTTACAAGATGTTAATCCTTGGCATACTATACAGAGACTTTCAGCTTGCCACTTGGATAACAATCAAGTACATTTTTGAGACTGACCTTTTGAGTGTCAGATAAGTGTGCAATGTATTGCAAGGGCATTTTAATGTGTGGGTGTACTGTGCCTTCGCCAGCGGGGGGCATCATGTTTCAGGGAGCCTTACCTTGGATTCCCAATGGTCCAGTTTTACAGGAGCCAATTCGATCCTATGGTTAACTCTTTGAGGGGCAGAGGGGTATGCAACGTATTGCTTTGCAATGCGTTGCATACAACTCTGGCATTCACAGGGTTAAATGGTCAGGAAGGAGTGAGGCTGCTGTGAGTGCAAAACACAAGAATATGGTATTTTTTCCCCCACAAATAAGAATGAGAAAAAAGAAGGAAACAACTAACATTAACCCTTTAAGGGCCAGAGGGTTGTGACAGGTGTTGAAAAGCAATGGCATTCCCCTTTGGTCCTGAAGGTGGTCTTAAATGTAGTTGTATATTTGGGAACCTCTAGTCACAGTTCCTGGAGGGGCCTCATTAGTTCTTAAAAGTATTTTCATGTATGACAAAGCAATATATTGCTCAACTCTGGCACTCAGAGGGTTAAAGATCCTGGAATACTTTGAGTTTAATTAACCTTTTCATGCTGAATGCAACAAGAATAATCCCCCTTCTGGGAAAGATTTTGTGTGGACTTCATAAAACTTCCCTATGTAACAACCCTTCTACATTTTCATTGTTCTCCTACTCACCTTTGCTACCCAAGTGATACAGTCACCAAGGGGGTGGGGATGGCTGGTCCATGTGAGCACTAGTCAAATATTATTGAATAACATCCTTGTGGGTCAGTCATTCATTGGAGTTTCTCACAGCCTTCAGTCTAGCCTGTGAGAAAACTCTTCCAGTGGCCCATAGGCAGCCCTGCGGATTTGCCCTATCTTGTGTTCCTGCATGAGCACAGTAATGTTGATGGTTGCTGGACTTTTGTAAGTTCATGAGGGCGATGTCCAACAATATACTTTTCAGCCCAAGCAGCATAAACAGTGCAACATTTCCCTTTAACCACGAGGGGGGTTGTGGAACACCTTTCTTCATATTGTTTTGATCATCCCTCTTTCTTTCTCAAGTCACAAATTATTTAACTTGATATTGAATGGTGGTCTTATTCACATGGTTAAATGGGTAATATAGGGTCAATAAAAATGAATGTTAAACCTGTGGCAGTGCCATCAGAGCTATGGGAACAGTGTTTTCTTATCTCATTATGTACCTGTTCTGTCCTGATTTGCTGATCAGATCACTGAGGTCTGCACAGCTGGGTGACGTAATAGCCTTACTCAGCACTCATGGAAACATTTCCCATCCTCATACAAGCCCAGTGTCCACCATCAGTGGGCTTTAGTGGAGAGGGGCGAGCTCAGAGGGCACAGCCAGGGGTTTAAAAGGGTATTTTTATTGCTCCTGTACTGTCCCTTTAAAGTCCTTTAATCTCTGATATGTATTAGCTATAGTTTACTATAGTGTTGAAGGGATGTGAAGAGTGTGGACAATTATTCATAGGAGTTCCAAGATTGTGTTATATAAAGCATATTCTCTGGTTAGGTCATAGGTCATTGTGTTTGGATAGAGCTGGTGTTTTGAGATGTAATGCGAGACTATGAGAACCCCCTTCACCACCTACTAGCACACAAAGGAATCCTCATTGTATAGTTACTATGGGCTATTATCTAGAAACAGGTGGCAATAGGACTTTTCTGTTCGGTATTTGTAAATCATAACTCTGTTTGACATGTTTAGCATAGAAATGCCAATGCTGTTTACATTGTAAATGGGAAGGATTGTCTGTTTTGGAATGCTGAATATTGTTAAAATGGAGACAAGATGAGCACAAAAAAGGAAGCAATTCTGTAACAAGCCAACTGCACCATGGGGAGAAATAAAACTTGTCATTGGTTGAAATGAGGCATTTAAATCCCAATTTAAAGGAGCCGTAAACCTCAATGGAAGGGTGCTTCCTATTGCATAAAACAAGGGTGCATGCAATTCTGAGAAATATTTATTTAAAATATGATTACTGTTACCTTGGCATGTTTCAGGTGGCTTAACCCCTTAAGGATCATGGATGTGCCAGGACAGTCCCAACTTTTGGTCCGTTAAGGACTGGTGATGGTCATGGGAGATCATGGGCTTTATGATCAAAGCGTGCCTGAGGGTGTGCAATGATCCTTCTGGGTGTCTAAAACTGACTGCTCCTAGCCTCTCTCTCAAGGAGCCGGTACATATGATTGGCCAGATGTGCCAGCTCTGCAAATAAAATGGTGCTGTCCTCTAGGGTAAAAAAAAACCCTGATTTGCTGGTCCTTAAGGGCCACCTGGACCACCTGGCTGAAAAAAAAAACCAAACTCAAACTAGCAAAAAACGCAAATGCTCTGTAATAACTTTTGACTGAAGCATCTTCCAGCAGCAGACGTACAATTGTTTTAATCAGCAGGAAAATCCCTACAATATAAATATACAGTAAATCAATGAGAGTTGTGATAACTCTTATTTGTTCCCTGAGGTGCAGTTGGATTTGCTGCAGAATTGCTCTTCTTTTCTTTTGCACATTAGGCCCATGGACACTTCTGCATTATATGCTAAAAATGAATGTAAGAATCCGAACCACAATCTGCTTGTCATGCATGTGGTGTTCTTGTCATTAAAGGAACATTAACTTGGAAATTGGATGATATGCCTTTAAATATAATGTGCTTATGGTTAATATCGGTACAGATTAGTTTATTTCTGATCTCTAAAATATAAGTTTAAACATCTTATTTTAACCCTTTGAGTGCCAGAGGGGGTACCCCTCTGGCACTCAAAGGGTTAATGCATGTGAAAACTGTCCTGTTATGATATTACTTGTTTAATCTTATTTGTGCTGTTTGTAATGAGATATAAGAACTAAAACAATTTGTTTATTGAGATTAGTGCCCATTGCTCTTGTATTAAAAAAGGCTGGTACCTTGTCTTAACCCATTTATAGACCATACAACCCTAGTACTTCTGAGATCCATATCAAAATTGGTGTGTTAATGGTAGTCCTGGGATGCTCCCTTAGAACATATGTAAGACTAGATTTTACACCTCATAAACAGATAATTTGTATAAATAAACATGAAGAATACTGTACTTAAGTGTTTATAACTCCAGTTCATTTTATAGATGTTAGTGTTACTTTCACTGAAACATTAGTTGATAGGGAACTATTTCCTCTACCCTGGAAATGGCAAATCTCACATTTTGCAGTTGTTCCTCTTTTTATTTCCCTCCCTGTGTGATGAGATCTAATAACATTTTAAGTGCCAGAGAGAAGAGTCTAACATATTGAAAAGCAGTACGCCGCACGTTTATAATATTGAGGTAAGCCAAGTGCATTATAGGGGACAAACAAAAACACGTGACTTAAATTCAGCTTTTTAACCTGTTCCTTGCTAGAGAATGAGAAGCAGTTCATTAGCCACCTCTTTCGCATTCAAAGGGTAAAAAGCCCCATTTAACCGTGGCAGTGGCAGAGGGGGACTCCTTTGGTGCTGCTGGGGGATATAATTGCCACAAATCACTGCAAAAAGGGGACATGGTTTGCTGTAAATGGGGGCGGGACTTTCTGGTGGCATCACAAAAATGGGAGGACCTGGGTGGGGAAGGAGTAAAAGCAAGAGAACCTGGATGGGAAAGAGCAGAAGTGGGCAGAGTTTAACCCTTTGAGTGCCAGGAGGTACACAACTCATTGCTTTGCAATGCATTGTGCATCCCTCTGGCACTCAAAGGGTTAAAAGCAAATCTTCCCCCATCCCATCCGGAGAATCAGCCACTGCCCCCAGAGACCCAGTAATTCAATCTCAAAACCAGAACCTCCGGGACAAATCCAGATAGTTTGCTGGCACTGAAAGGGTTAAATCAATGGGACTTTTGATATTATTAATTTGTCCCCTATGGAGCAGTTTGCTTGCTGCAGAATAGCTCATCTTTCTTTGTGTTTATGCTTCTTGAACCGTTTGGGGGCCAATGCTTTGGATCCCCACTCTGTGTTAAGTCACCATAATATTTATGGTGTGAGGCTGCTGGTCTAAGAAGCTGGTGTAAATGTAAAGTATACCACCATAGGAGACACGTAACACTTCCTCAAATTATTACTGATTCAAAAGCAAAGCGCTGGAGATCTCCCTGGCATTCCGCTGGATTAAAGCCCCATTTAAACCATTGGGATTTTTTGTTTGTTCTCTGTTGTGTAGTTGGTGTACTATAAATTTGTTCCTGTTCTTCTTAGTACATCATTGGTTATTTACACATTCTGGTGTGGCTAGAATTCCCAAAAGAAGGGAAAGGTCTGAATACTGGCCAAATAGGTCAGTGTTTCGCCGAAGTACAGGGGGTTCCATGAGACAAATGTAAGCAATGGCAGACAGTGTATGTGTGAAATATAGAAACAATGCAGCTGGAGTTTCTGTAAGATTTGTCTTGTAATAAGCACTGCAGCCTATCCCTCCACATTAAAATATATTTTGTTTCAGTAACAATAATAATTACCTATGATCCAGGGTTATAAACACTTAAATACCTTGTACCAGAGCTCAAGTTACCATAGCAATCTTGATGTGTGTCACAGGTATGATTGTGTTGTATTGTCTGTTAATGGGGCTGAGATAGTACATGAGCATTTTTTTAATTGAAGAGCAGTGGGTACTGATCTTAATACAGCATTAGCTCTGCACAAACATTTAACCAAATTGTGTCTATATGCATGCATTAGAATGTTTAGGACTAGGTTGTAGAGGTCTAACATAAAATGATCACACTTTACAGTCCCTATCAGGAAGTACATGATATATAAAATTATATAAACCAATTTCATTTTTGGTGTTAGTGTTTGTAACGGATCCTACCCGTTACTGGGAGCTCTTGTCTGGGCATGGCATTTATTCACCCCTGGGGCCCAAGGATTATGGATATTGGACACTCCTTTGTGCCCTGGCGTACAATCTCTCAAGCCCTTATCCTGGACTAAGAGACTTTGGCTAGCCTTATGTGGATAGGCAGCTGTACCAGAGGCAAGAACAATTCAAGGCTTGGGTGCTGCAAACTCTTCTGACCTGCAAAGGGTTAATCATTTGAGTTTGAGCATGTTTACTTTCAATATGTATTGTAGTCCCCCAAGCCTTTTGCTTAATTACTCAAGTCATTGTATTGAGCACTGTCCTGTGGCCCCCTGCTGTGTGATTAATCCAATCATGTCTGCCCTATTATGTTTCCCTGAATCATTTGTTGTTGGTTCTTGCACCCTTTGTGGTGACTGAATTATCCCTGTGACTACCCCATTGTGTTCTGCCCTACCATTTGCTGTGTCCTATTGATGAACTGTGATTGAATTAAGTCTCCTGTACTGTGCTCCAAGTTAGTGTGGTTTGAAACTGTATAAATATGCTGTGGTTTGTTGTAATAAAATGAGTTCTGTTTTGGAGTGAACAAGGAGTCCTGGAGTCTTGTATTGCTTATGGTCTAAAGTATCCACTCTGATACCCATTTGCGCCAAGTATCCTGAATCGCTGACCGCCTGCTGCCAGTTTCCTGCATCCTAACTTCGTGGACTGTCAGGCGGCGACGTGGACTCTTCCCTGCTTCCCTGCTTCCAGTGATCCTGTGGCTGTTTCCAGTGACCGTCCATACTGCAACTGGTGCATCCGACGGCGCTTATCTGCGTCGAGAAGGAGAGACCCAGGAACGACGGCGGAAGGCGACGCGGTCCCTTCCCAGCTTCCGTTACATTGGTGGCATAGCGGTGGGATTTCTCCTTCATTCATCGGTTGCATCAAGTGAGATATGGAGGATGCTTTTGGGTCATATGAGGATCGCTTTGAATTAATCCGGTCTCAGTGGAGTTTCTGGCTGGGCGATATTGTAAATGACTTTATTCCAGAACTGGGTGGTTGCATCACAGAGGAGCTACGGATGCAAGATGCCTACTGGATGCTGGTAAATCACATTGAACAAGAGTATGGCCCCGTGCTCCCAGTAACCTTCTCCCCGGCCCGCTTGCGATGTAAGATCCAAGGGCTGGTATGGGATGCTTATCTGTGGGATTCGAACTTTGGCAGTCCAGAAAACGACCGTTTCTTGGAGCTTTTGGCCAAACGAGAAGATATGCTAGGGGGGTACGTCCCCATGAGCTTGCAAGAGGACTTGAGCGACACAGTCAGTTGGGAGTGTGAGGTGGAATACATGTATGCCAAATTAGTGCAAGAAATTCGGGAGGCCCTAGAGGAAGAAGAAAACTGGGGGGGTCACTCATCTGAGGAGGGCCTCAGTGAAGCTGAGGACCTGGATGGAGCTGCCCCTGTTCACTCCACACTGGTGAGTGGGAATGCGTTCCTCACCAGTGCCCCTGTTGCCCTGCCTGATACCCCTTTGCCCCTGGTCTGTTTGTTGCCTGAGCTGAGGGGTGGGAATTCGTTCCCCCTCAGTGAAGAGAATGCCTCTGCATCAGGGGATGGGACGGACGTCTCCCCTGATAGGCATATTGCCCCTTCCCCTGTTTTCCCAGCTGCGGTGGACGAGACGCAGGTCCCCACCAGCAGCAATTGTATGCCCCAACTGATGGGTGGGAGAGAGCCCATCAGTCCCTGTGAACCCCCTGCTGTGGTGAGGGGAGAAGAGCTCACCAGAAGCCCCAGAAAGATTCCCCCTGTTCTATTGGAGAATGCCCTGGGAGAGGAGCAGTGTGTGCACCCCAGGGCCATGGATGATGCCGCCTTGAGGGATGGGACTGCGGTCTCCCTCAAGGCAGAAGAAAGGCCTATGTGTAATGGCTTACAGGAGGAGGACCCCAGTGGGATGGGAGAAAATAGTGCCGCTGGCCCTCCTACAAATATGGACTGTGAACTGATGGGTGGGAGTGCGGTCCACATTAACCCTTGTGAATCCCCTGCTGTGGTGTGCAGGAGTGAGCACACCACCCCTTGTTGTGCCCTGATGCTGGTGAGTGGGAGCAAGCACACCAACAGCCCTAAAAAGATGGTCCCTGGTTTGCTGGAGAATGCCTTGGGAGCAGAGCCGTGTGTGCTCCCCAGGGTCATGGATGCTGCAGCCTTGAGGGATGGGACTGCGGTCTCCCTCAAGGCAGGAAAAGGGACTGTTAAGGATGGCCTACCAGAGGAGGACCCCAGCAGGCTGGGAGAAAGCAGTACTACTGGCCCGCCAGAGGAAATGTTGTATGAACTGATGGGTGGGAATGCGGTCCCCATCAACCCTTGTGAATTCCCTGCTGTGGTGTGCAGGTGTGAGCACACTACCCCTTGTTTTGACCTGACGCTGGTGAATGGGAGCAAGTGCACCAGCAGCCCCAAGAAGGCGCCCCCCACCAGTCCCCCTTTGGCCCCTGACTTGGTGAGAGGGACCACAGTCCTCAACAGGGATGTTACTGGGGCCCCTGAATTCCCTGAGTTCTGCATGGGGGGTGGGAATGTGCCCCAGAACGTTGCCCCAGCACAGGGGAGTGGGACAAACATCCTCTCCTGTTCCTCTGGGGCGATGGCCCAACTAAAAGGGGGAGATATGCCCCTCTCCCCACATTCTGATGCACAGGATCCAGAGACCCAGTTGCCCCAGGGAGATTCCCCGTATAGATTGGCTCTGGACCCTGAGCCACTGGCCCCAGACCCAGGAACATTGGACTCCAGCTCTGAGTGGAGCATAGCCCAGGAGAGGCCGCCCAATTTGTTGATTGCCAGGGCCAACAGGCACCAATATCCCTGGCCCAGGATTAAGAACCAAGACTGTACCCCTGGTTCAGGACAAGGGACTTGTTTCTATTACCAGGCCCGGACAAGGGGCTCATGTTTTCTACAGGCCCAGGACAAAAGGACTGCTCATTGTTTCCCTGGCCCAGGACAAGGGGCTTCCCATTTGAGACTGGCCTAGGACCAAGGCCTCCAGACTAATGAACTGTCCAGACAAGGAGCTCACAGCAGCAATGCTCTCTTACAACTCCAAGCCAGCATTTACTATTGCAACCGCTGGCTTGGTACAAAAAAGGGTGAGAAATGTAACGGATCCTACCCGTTACTGGGAGCTCTTGTCTGGGCATGGCATTTATTCACCCCTGGGGCCCAAGGATTATGGATATTGGACACTCCTTTGTGCCCTGGCATACGATCTCTCAGGCCCTTATCCTGGACTAAGAGACTTTGGCTAGCCTTATGTGGATAGGCAGCTGTACCAGAGGCAAGAACAATTCAAGGCTTGGGTGCTGCAAACTCTTCTGACCTGCAAAGGGTTAATCATTTGAGTTTGAGCATGTTTACTTTCAATATGTATTGTAGTCCCCCAAGCCTTTTGCTTAATTACTCAAGTCATTGTATTGAGCACTGTCCTGTGGCCCCCTGCTGTGTGATTAATCCAATCATGTCTGCCCTATTATGTTTCCCTGAATCATTTGTTGTTGGTTCTTGCACCCTTTGTGGTGACTGAATTATCCCTGTGACTACCCCATTGTGTTCTGCCCTACCATTTGCTGTGTCCTATTGATGAACTGTGATTGAATTAAGTCTCCTGTACTGTGCTCCAAGTTAGTGTGGTTTGAAACTGTATAAATATGCTGTGGTTTGTTGTAATAAAATGAGTTCTGTTTTGGAGTGAACAAGGAGTCCTGGAGTCTTGTATTGCTTATGGTCTAAAGTATCCACTCTGATACCCATTTGCGCCAAGTATCCTGAATCGCTGACCGCCTGCTGCCAGTTTCCTGCATCCTAACTTCGTGGACTGTCAGGCGGCGACGTGGACTCTTCCCTGCTTCCCTGCTTCCAGTGATCCTGTGGCTGTTTCCAGTGACCGTCCATACTGCAACTGGTGCATCCGACGGCGCTTATCTGCGTCGAGAAGGAGAGACCCAGGAACGACGGCGGAAGGCGACGCGGTCCCTTCCCAGCTTCCGTTACAGTGTTCCTTTAAGTTTCTGTAACGGAAGCTGGAAGGACACCAGGTCGTCCTCAGCCGTCGTTCCAGGTCTCTCCCTCTCGACGCCGGATAGACGCCATCAAATGCACCAGTCGCAGGATGTATATAATCTAACCATTAAGGCTAACTTGTATAGGGGTGATAGATCCCCCTTAACTTTGCACAGGGACATTTAGTTTGATTTGCTGTGTTTAAAAAGTGCCCTTTCCTTAGATATTTTGTTTTAAAATGAAACCTTTGCTCATGTACAGTTTGTTTTTGCACACATTGGTTATAATTCATGACCATGTGCAGATCCTACTTTGATTGAGTAAAACAAAAATTTGGTCAAAAGATGTAATCAAGCATGTAAAGTGTGTCTGATTAAACCAAACACTTGAGATCACTGGTTTTCCACTTCCACCTGTCTGCAGGTCTGACCATGTGGTAAGCACCTGGCATCCTTAGTGGTGTATTCCTAAAGCAAATGTGGCTTGCCTGACTCCAGGGTGTGGCCCACCAGAGATTAAAATAAATATATTCTTATATCTAATTAGCTTGCATACAATAAATAGTAGGCCAGTAAGAAACCTATTACCAAAAATCTATTGGTGAGGAATGGCAGGTTTATCAGTGGAAAATATCAAGCTTTGTAGGATATCAGTGTTATTCTACTCTGCACGTGAATTCCTTTTCATCTTTATCCATGCTTATAACTTCTCTTTCCTTGCGCGTTTGCCTTTTTCCACTGCCTTGTTATGCAGGTAAAACATAAATCCTGCATAGCTTCACTGCTAATTTCACTATAAATATAAATCACAATATTCGCTGCATCAATTTTGATCTCTACAAGAAATATTTTTTTATTTATTGAAAAAAAATTTAAAAAGCCGGCTGTGTTTGCAACACAAAGTCCTGCTCCAGGGCAAAACAAGAGGGGCTTTACAGTTTTCCAGAATTTTCCCTGTTGTTCTTTTGCCTTTATCATATCAGATACACTAGATGTTGGCATTCAAATAATGAAAATAGAAACATAGAATTTGACGGCAGATAAGAACCATTTCGGCCCATCTAGTCTGCCCATTTTCCTACAGTAAAAACCTCAAACCTTTGTAGGTCCTTGGTCTTTTCTTAAGTTAAGCAGCTCTAATTAATCATCATAGTATTTGGACTTTGAAGAGTGTTATTTCAATTCTGTCAGAGTTGTAGTTCAATGACAAAGTATCCCCCTCGCACCCCTTTTACTGATGTAACACTGCTCAGCCAGAGCAGAAGGGAGGTGCCCAGGTAGACTGCAGAGAGGGACAATCTTCAATTAAGATAAAGGAAAAACCTGAAAAACTTGTCAAGGGGGGCAGGGCTTTCATTGTTTTCATAGAAAGAAGATTGTCCCCTTCTGTTATCTGTCTGGTCTTACAACTATATTCCGCATCTGAGAAGAGATGGCTTACACTAGGTAAAAGGGGCGGGAATGGAAACTTTGCTTGTGAATATCTCTCAAACCATAAAGATGAGAGATAAAACATATCATTCTTCATGTTTTTTTAATGCCTACAAAATAAAATAAAGATAAAACGAAGTATTACTATCACTTTAAGGACAGCCTTATGCCTATCCCATTCATGCTTAAATTCTGTCACTGTATTAACTTCAACCACTTCTGCTGGTAGGCTATTTGACTTATCTACTACCCTCACAGTGAAGTAAAACTTTCTTACATTACATCTAAACCTGTGCCCCTCTAGTTTTAGACTATGGCCTCTTGTCCTAACATTTTTACTCCTTTGAAATATACTTCCATCCTGCACTTTGAAACATTCAAATACATGAAGGGATTCAACAATCATATCCCCACTTTCTCTTCTCTCCTCCAAGCTATACATGTTCAGATCCTTTAGTCTATCCTGATATTTCTTTTCCTGTAAACCAGTCACCATTTTAGTAGAATTTTGGGCATGGCTATACCAGAAGGGCAACCAGTTTCCCTACAGCTGTTGTTTGACTACAATTGCCATCATTCTCAGCCAGCTGTTGGAGGGAATGCAAGTTGCTCACTCCTGGCCTATGCAAACATACCTCCCAAGCATCCCTCTTTAGGAGGGACAGTCCCTCTTTTAGACCCAAATCCCTCTGTCCCTCTTTTAGACCCAAATCCCTCTGTCCCTCTTTTTAGGAGATCGGATTGTGTGGTGTGTATATAAGTGTATCATATTGCTCTACAGCAATAAAACTTACATTATTGTTTGTTTAAACATCAGTATATGTGTTTATAAATTAGTGTGTGTAAATAAAATACTTTGGTCTTCTTATAAGTCATTTACTAGGTTACACAAGGAGGTGCCAATAGGTCATGAAATAGCCTAAAAGTTCTTGGTAATGCCCCGCCTACCAGCCACGCCCCCAGCAACACCCCCTAAAACACAAGTGTCCCTCTCTGGCAATTTGAAATGTTGGGAGGTATGTGCAAAGGTGATTGCAATGGTTTCTGGGTAGAAAAAAAAATCTAAGTATCTTCATTACACACACATTATTTACACCTTTTTATTTTATTTATTCATTTCGGAAACCCACTTCTGAAAATCCCCTGCAGCTGCCGTGTATTGGAGTTCCACCCAGTGATATTGTGATAGCAACATTCAACCACAGAAATGAGTGGAATGATGATGATGATATCTCAGGCGTTAAAGTGAACCCTTGAAGCCTCATTTGGTTTTTGAGATTCCATTAGTTGACAAGGACTATGAAAATGGAAATATTGACTCTCTCTTTTCCCCTTCTATTCATAGTTAAACAATGAAAATGTTTTCAGCTTTTGTTGTTGGTGCCTACGTGATATTGCGTGTTTTAATATCTTGCTAGTCTATTTTAAAATGTAATATAAGTTGCAGTATACAGACTATGATTTGATGCACAATATGCTTTAACCCTTTGAGTGTCAGAGGTGTATGAAATGCATGCACTCAAAGGGTTATGTGACTATATTATTCAACAACTAGATGTCTAACTCTTATAGTTTGTACATTTTGGAGTCGTGGCAGCAGATTCAGTATCAAAATGCGACAAAGAAAATGACGCATTAAAATAGATACTGTAGCAGCATGGTCACACTGCCAGTGTTGTACTTCAAAAGTCAATTGTATGTTACATATCAGTTTACACATTCTTTTGAACAGAATTATCAATCTACCTGTAATCTGGCAGTCTATGAGTCAGTGAGAGTCTCCACAAACCCTGCAAATTTCACCCAGAAAGATCTAGAAAACAGTAGTACTTCCTCATTAAAACATTTCATGCCATCACCATAACTTTGTCATGATTACAGACAACTATACTTCATGGATACCCACTTAAAGGGGATCTATCACCCATATACTCTACAAGTTAGCTTTAATAGTTAGATTATATAACAAATATGTGTAAAACTGTATTAATTTTGTTTTTTAAATCTCTATTTGGCAGAAATTGAAGGAATAAACACTGCCCTTTACCAACTTCTGGACAGACTGTGGTTACCTGCTCTGTACCGCAGTCTGTCACTCTGCCTCTGCTCCCCTCCCTCTATCCAGCCTCCGCCAATGATGGAGGCTTTCTGCCTGCAAGCTGGAGCACTCTCATTGGCTAGGGACCTCTGAATCAATTTCTCCTTAACTGCCAGACGCGTGGCCAGTTGTTAAGGGGTTAATATTAAACCATTCAGTTATGTTTTTACAAATGTTAGAAGTAACCATGAATCCCAAAAAACGATGAAGGTATAAAAACACAACCAGTCCGTTAAATGTATTATGCTTCAAACTTCACACACAAACATAGTAACATATTTCTTGGCTATGCTAAATTTCTTTCCTTCCCCATTTGTAATATTAAACTACCAAATATGAGCATGACTTATACAACAAGTTTTCACTTTTTTCAAATCCCAGCAGTTGATTAATCACGCTAGTCCTGAACTATTTCCATGGTTGCACTGTTGTGCTTGGGCTCTATATGCAGGATAGACTAAGATCAAACCCTTCAGTGTAAATGTGCACAGAACAAAAGACTTGTGCAATTCTAGGAAAACCAACTAGACCATAGAGAACAAAAATAGATCCTCACTGATTTAAGTGGGACAGTTAACCCTTTGAGTACTTTTCAATGCTTCTCAGTGCATTGGAGACCTTTCTAGAAAGGGCTAGAAGCCCCATTTAACCCTTTGAGGGCCAGTGTGTTATCCAACAATCAAAGGGAATTTGTAGTTCCGTTCGTAATGATTTGAAGACTTCTGTAGTAATACGTCTGTAGTAATTACATGGTTAACCCTTTGAGTGCCAAAGGCATGCACAACCCATTGCTTTTCAATGCGTTGCATACTCCTCTGGCACTCAAAGGATTAAAGGCCCCATTTAAATCAATGAGAATTTGGGGATTTATTTGTTCCCTATGGTACACAGGGTTTGCCCAATAATTGCTCCTTTTGGAAAGCAAAATAGTAGCAATTCTAGAGATCACCAACTGCTCCATAGGGGAATAATGAACATTCACCAAATTCACATTACATTAAAGGGATAGTAATGTCTTATACTACACATAGCTCAGAACGTTGAGCATATGTAATAGTACTGCTCTGTGATGTTAATAGGCTGCAAATTGTGCTAGTTACAATGAAATAATATGTTGAAGATGATCCCTCCT
The DNA here is from genome assembly GCA_037306005.1 of Rhinophrynus dorsalis. Classification (NCBI taxonomy): domain Eukaryota; kingdom Metazoa; phylum Chordata; class Amphibia; order Anura; family Rhinophrynidae; genus Rhinophrynus; species Rhinophrynus dorsalis. The sequence goes on from CM074718.1 coordinate 206,931,891, forward strand.
GTCCCTTTCCCCATTCAGAAGCCGCCTCCCCTCAGATCTGAAGTCCATAGGGTTGCCACCTTTTCTTCAATCAAATACCGGCCATGGAATTCCTTCCATAGACTTAACATTGACAGAAGCCAGTTTTTACCGGCCTGCCGGTAAAATACCATCTGGTTGGCAACCCTAGAAGTCCAGTTGTTTGACTGAACAGATCACAAATCAGTACGTCTGGAAAAGAGACGGGGAGGGATCATCTTTAACATATTATTACACTGTAACTGGCATGTTTTGTAGTATATGAACATCTCGTAGCAGTACTATTATACATGCTCAAAGTTCTGAGCTGTGTGTAATATGAAACATTACTATCCCTTTAAATGGATCTTTTGATGCAATGCATTTGAGTCATGTCTAGCATTCAAGGTATGAGAAGCCACATTTAAAGCAGAACTTTCAGCGTATGTAAAGTCACCCGGCAATAATTAGGCAGGTGGTGAATAGCTTAATGATAGGTATCTTACCTCCTAGAATTACTCCTTTCTAAAGAAATCCTTACTGTTCCAAGGATGGAAGCCAGGCATCAGCGCACACATCTTGTCTGTGCACCTGCACTGTCAGTCCCGGTCTCCATTGAGAAGCACTGCAGTGTGCCATATGGTAACCGGAAGGGTCTGATGGCGCAGGAGCGCTGCCTGCACTAACCTGACCGTCAGTCTCGGAAGATTAAAGATTTCTTTAGAAAGGAGTAATTCTAAATGGTAATATAACTATTATTAAGCTAGTCGCCACCTGCCTAATTATTGCAGGGCGACTTTAGCTATGCTGAAAGTTCCGATTTAAATCAATGGAAATGTTTAAGCACCCAACCATAGTGCCATTAATGTGCTCCATCCGTTATCTTCATGAGTCCCATATAATAATGTAAAGAATATATAAGGTTACTAGCCCTTCACTCTTTACTTTGACCAGAGAAAAGGTCTGAAGTTAATTATTTTCTCCCGAAGCACCAAATTATTCAACCTTATATCTTGTAATGACTTTATGTTACATGATGTAACAAATAGAACCGGCTTAGCATTATGTTTCCAAACGACATGACATCAGATTCTTGCAGTACATAAATAAGCTGTTCTTTAACCCTTTGATTAACAGAACGGCATCCAACACATTGCTTTGCAATGCATTGTATACCCCTAAGGCACTAAATGGGTTAAATAGAAGGAAGTGGCTGATCGACATAACAGCATACATCAAAAATCCTCTGTTTTGTATAAGATAAGCTTTCCCAAATGCTGAATGTGTTCAAGGGATTTTATATTATACTAGTTGAAGAGCCCGTGTAAACGGCCACAGTGCCACCCAGCAACTTGGGCGGTGCAGTCATGCACAGTAGAGATTGCCTGCACCACGGCTGATATGGATATGGACTAAGGTCTGAATTCGGAGCCCCACTCCGTTATGAGCCACGGCGTGTGCAGTCTGTAGTGCACATGACTGCAGCGTGCACAGCCGTCTCTACTGTGCATGATGGCTTCTAACAAACACACATTTAGCAAATTATTATATAGGGTTTATAGCAGTTCAAATAATCAGGAAGTGAGTTTACTGTGTTTATTTCCTGACTAGTTAAAAAGCCTGTGTACACGGGCCACAGTGCCACCCAGCAACCTCGGCTGGTGCCCGGATCCCCTCTTCTCAGTGGCCGCTCTGTAGTCATGTGCAGTACTGACTGGCCAGATGCGCTGCAGCTGATACGGAGCGGGGCGCTCTGAATTAAGACAGTAGTCCTCTCTGTGCAGAGAATACTCTGGTCTGAATTCGGAGCACCCCGCTACGGATCAGCCACGGTGCTTTCGTGCAGTCAAGACTGCGCATGACTACAGAGCGCGTCTCTACTGCACATGACTGCAGCTTGCGCAGCAGTCTCTACTGTGCATGACTGCATCATGACACATTTTAGCTAATTATTATATGGGATATTAGAGATATCTGTGTTCTTTATTGCATACTCTATTCATACTGCTCTGACGATCTATCACATTTCCACTGCACAGTGTTTATATAACAGTTTGGGCTGTTATAACTATGCAACAAAACATCTCCCAGCTGTGGGATAACCATTGTTTCGCTCAGCAACCCAATTCCTGCAGTGTATGGCTTGTAATGATAAAAGTTTTCTGCTCCTGTAAATAAACCAATTGGAAGGTGAAGGTGACCCAGACCATTGCTTCACAATGTGCTGGAGATGTCACTGACATTGTTCAATTGTTCAATTTCACGATCACAAGTCATATTGCTGGAAAGTTTGACAGTGTCCATGCCACATTGAGGACCTTTATTCAAAAAAGAATGAAGGATTTATGGAGCAAACCAGTTGCACTATAGGGGAGAACTAAATATTCCCATTTATTTACATTTGAATTTTATATCTTGCATGGTATAGAGGTCTCCAATGCATTGCTTTAGAGATCTCTAGCATTCATAGGGTTAAAGCCCCATTTAAATCAATGGGATTCTTTTTTCTTTCATTTTTATTTTTGTTGTACAGTGTGACTGGCCCAGAACTATTCTGCTTTGTTTTTCAACCTAAAGACCCGATGGGACGTATATTCCAAAGAAAACTGAAGTATTTCTGGGGCAAACCCACTAGGCCATAGATGTCAAAAATTACCAAGTCCCCCATTGATTTACATCAAGCTTTTAACCTCTTGATTGCTAGAAAGGTCTAATCGCATTTCTTAGCAATGCGTAGGAGACCTTTCTGGTTTTCAGGGGTTAAATATCCCCTTTAATTCAATGGGGATTTGGGAATGTTTTTGTGTTTCTTCACTTAATAGTGTAGTTGGTTTGCTCCAGAATTGCACTAGTGTAGTACATCAGACTCACTGTGTTAATAGGATATGATCAGGTTTTATGAAAGTACATGAATAAACCCCAGGGTACCTGTGGGAGTGTTTAGAATCTGAAAATCAAATTAGTTATCCATTTGCAGCACGTTAAGTTATGTTATTGTATTTTAAGTTAATATAATTTTTTTTCTTTGGGTACATAATATTTATTAAAGGGTCAGTAATTTTTTACTATGAATACGTAATGTAAAGTTTCTCATGCTGAGTAAAATAAGATTAACGTTCACTGATTGGAGATGATTAATTCAAAGGTTATTACAATTAAAACCGCAACAAGCTGGTATAGCTGTTACTATCACATACTGTATGTAGTCTGAGGCTAAATGGACTGGATGTCAAGTGGCACTGCAAGCAGTTTAATATGGGGGGCAGCAGTTTGAGATGTATTAACTTTTAAGCAACACCTCTCCCATAGATGGAGATATTCATGTTTTACTCAACAGGAAATGCCCTATAAATAGTTTTATTAAGTTTACTGCTCTTTAATAAACACAAATCTAATAACCCCCTACTCTTGGAGACTTTTTCTTTTCGCGTTGTTCTTTGTGTACCTTGTATTGGACACTTCTAGTCAAAGGCCAAGAGCTAGATGAGAAACTTTCAGAAGTATTTGACTTTATACTAAATTCAGCTGAAATGCCAAGAAGAGATTATAGACTGATGGAAAATGAAATGGCCAGCTCTAATTGTGTGTTCCCGCTGCCTGATGATGCTGAAACTCTTTAATCTTCTGGAAGCTTAGCTTTTAATTTAGGGATGCTTAGGTAGCTTTGATTACTAATATTAAAATAAGAGGCTTATTTGCCTTTGAGTTTTACTTTGGTAGAGTAGGGGAGTTAAACACGTTATATTTGTCATGGTTCCCTTCTGGCCTTGTTTATAGAGAGGGAATGTAAAATGACTGGAACAAATAAAGTCCTGGAGAGGGGAGCATTCTTATTAAAGGAACATGAACACCTTCTAATATCAAACCTCTACTTACCTATGTCCACAAAATCCTAATGGCACGATGAATATTTGTAGAGTACTGATATCCATATTGTTACATACCTCTCTATTTTGTACTATGTACCCTTGTTTTTAATTGTACTATGTCGATATGTTTATATATCTATATATGTAGAGATATATTTGTTTAACCCTTTGAGTGCCAGAAAGTTGCCCAATGCATTGCAAAACACCCCTCTGTAACTCAAAGGGTTACAGTGAAACTTTCATCTTAATTCAAGATTGCATGTTTGAAAACTGCATTAAAAACTATCTATGTGTCCTGTTAGCCAAAAAAACAGCAAATGTGCAGTTAAGGAGATATTCATGCTTGTTACCATATGCTAATGTATGCTAATTGCAGTACCTGTGTGGAACCAGTGACGTGTCACATGCTAATGAAACCTTTTCAATGATGTTTCATATGCTAATGAAGCTTTGTGCAGTACCAGGAAAAATGTTCAGTTTCCTTTGCCCATAAATAAATGTATGAATATCTCCTAAACTATACAACTACTGGACTTTTAGTTAACCTGACATATAGGCAGATTTAATGCATTTTTCAAATATACAAACTTGAATGAAGGTGAAAGTTCACTTTAATAAATACCATTTTTCAGAGAATACTGAAATGTGCCCCTGTAGGGGAATCTTACCCTTCCATTTCATCTCATATGGAGTAGGTTCATTTTTTATCATATTTGAGTGTTATTTGCCCTGAGAGCACCTCCTTTCATTTTTAATTATAGGGAATTATCTTTGGCATTTTAGGGAATAGCAAGCCATAGTCTGATGTGTTTTTTTTTTAACTATGATGAAGCTATTTCCATTTCATTGTATGGAGAGCTGCAGCAAGTGGTTCACCTCTCTCATTGTATGTATGTAAGCTCTGCAGGGCAGGGACCTCCTCTCCTAACTTATGCACTTTTAGTTTTCTCCTTATGGTTATCGTCTGTATAACCACTTAAAAGTTGCACTTATTGTATCCCCTCTATACTAAATGTAAACTATAAAGTGCTAAATATACCTGTTGGTACTATATAAATAAAAATATACATACATATAAGGTGTAAACTATAAAGTGCTAAATATACCTGTTGGTACTATATATAAATAAAAATATACATACATATAAGGTATAAACTATAAAGTGCTAAATATACCTGTTGGTACTATATAAATAAAAATATACATACATATAATGTGTGCTGAAGAGGACATAACTCCTACAGTGATATCACTTCTCCAGTTCCTATGTTATCTTATACAGCCTATACATTAATATCTCTCCCATCTGAGAAGTTTAGCGGACAGACTCGATAGAATAACATAGGAACTGGACACGTTATCCCCTCTGTATCACACCTAGGTCTAAACTTCCCAATAGTTTTTTCCAGCAGGTTATGCAATAAGGTGTGATAAAGAGGTGGTAAAGTGGAGAGTACTTCTCCAGTGATGTCACTTCTCCAGTTCTTATGTTATTCTATAGAGCCAAGTGCACTAAGATTTCTACAACTTTGGAGATCTTAGTGCATAAGCTCTATAAAATAACACAGGAACTGGAGAAGTGATATCACTGGAGAAGTCCTCTCTTCTTTATCACGCCTTAGTGCATAACCCCCAAGGTGTTTTTGTTTTCCATAATAAAGATTTGCTACTCCTTTAAAGTAGGTTTTCCTACACATCACATGGTCTGTTTTTTGTACTGGACAATTTGAATATTTGATATCAATTAAGGTTAAAAATATATAAAATGGCGGTAAAAGTTTAACGTGTAAGAAAAAGACTAGAAAATCTATGGCAAACTATATGCTCCATAGGGTAAAAAAATCCCCATGGATTTAAATGAGCTTTTAACCCTTTGAAAGCTTTGCTTCGCAAGGAGTTGGAGACCTCTCAACATTGAAGTGTTTAAAAGCCCCATTTAAATCCATGGCAATTTTTGTTTGTCCCCTATGGTGCAATTGGTTTGCTCATCTTTACTTTGCACATATATCCAAATATATCCTTTCTCAGACTTTGAGTATAATGCCTTAGCAGCCTGAAATATAGTATAGCTGTGTTGAGCAAGGGTTAGGTGAGCCATAAACCCGGACTTGGGTGCTGTGCTTTTCTGTGGATACTCAGACAACCACTTTGTTACCGTTATGTTCAGATAAGCATCATTATACTTTTAGTACTGGGTGGCTCATCTGAAAAATACACAGTATTCTTGGTGAGTCTGTCAGCTGATCACAAAGTTCTAAACACTAAAAAGAAAGTGTCCATTGACTGCTGTGACAGGAAGGGATGCCATTGCTGGACTGCAAGAAAATGGTAGATTAGCTCCAGCACTTAATGGGAATCTTACTTCTCTATCGTCCAATACAGGTTACTTTGGACAGGCGATCCACCCCTTTAATTGTAGGCAGGAACAATTCTAGAATTGAATGCAGGGGGTGGAGCCTACCTTCCCTGCTTGGCTGCAGCTAGCCAACCAGCTCCAGAAAGATTTATTCCTTGGTGAAGACACAGGGAAGAGAACAGTTCTGCTATAGTTTTAGAAACTTTTTTATTTTTCTGTTAGAAATGGAATACCACTATTAGGCGGATTACCATAACTGACAATGCCCTTAGATGTGGCTAGCTCAGTAACCAGGTGCTTTTTGTGGACCTTAAGCCCTGAGGGGGAAAATCTTGGGTTCAAGTTCTTTCCTCAGGAGTTGCCCACCGAGGCTTCTTCTTAATACATGGTAGTCTTAAAGGGATAGTAATGTTTCATAATAAAAGCAGCTCTTATTAATCATCATAGTATTTGGACTTTGGAGAGTGTTATTTCAATTCTGTCAGAGTTGTAGTTCCAGAGTAATTCAATGACAAAGTGTCCCCCTCCCGCCCCGTTTACTGATGTCACACTGTTCAGCCAGAGCAGAAGGGAGGTGCCCAGGTAGACTGCAGAGAGGGACAATCTTCAGTTAAGATAAGGGAAAAACCTGAAAAGCTTGTCAAGGGGGGCAGGGATTTCATTGTTTTCATAGGAATAAGAGTGTCCCCTTCTGTTATCTGTCTGGTCTATAGACTGCATTTCACATCTGAGAAGAGATTGCTTACACTAGGTAAAAGGGGCGGGAGGGGGAAACTTTGCTTGTGAATATCTCATAAACCATAAAGGTTTGAGAGATAAGACCTATATCATTCTTCGTGTTTTTTAATGCTTAGAAAATAAAGTTAAAATGTATTACTATCCCTTTAAGACAGAATATCTGCAGGAATGGTGAGCAATCCTTTGAGTGCTGCAGGTCCACAGTGCCCCTCCGCACAGGGGATTTCCTTTGGAGTTCTTATTGCACACTCCTTCACTCATTGGGTCTATCTGTATGTCTGTTGGGTGTTTTGGAGCAGTTTTATGTGGTACTTTAACCCTTTAGCTGCTGGTTTTGCATCTTTTGGGGGGTTTTCTGACACTTTTGCTACTGGTTCAGTGTTTTTTGGGTATCCTAACATGTTCTAGTGATGTTTCACGCATTTTTATTTTCCTATGTCAATGTTGTAAAATTTGTTTTACCACATAGGCGCCATTGCTCCATTCACTCCTATGGGACTGTACAGTTTGAGACATATCTCTGCAACCCAGCGACTTCAGAGATGGTTCATTTTTCTTGTCTGCCCTTGCTCTATCCTCTGGTGCATGTTTCTATTGTGTTGGGGGGCTCAGGGGGCTTCGGGCACTGTTGGGGTACTTTTTCTGGGAAAACTACATTTCCCATGAGCACTTGCAGCCATTTTGTGCTATTTCCAGAATGAGTATCCTACGCAGGGCTTGGACTCTCCTTCTCTCCCCTGCTGATTAACACTTCGCCTGCCAGATAAGTCTAGTTTAGTGATTTCTGGGGTGAATCTTTAATCCTACACACTATACTTGGGTGATTTCTTATACTGTAAGGTTATTTGACACTGTGAGAATGTCTATACCTTTGGAGCTTGGGGCCAGACCTAAGACTAAGGATGCTGGGGTCTCTGTATCCCCCATTGCGCATTGCTATTCCTGTCGTTCAGGGTTACCTAGAAAATTCTCAGGTCATTTATGCCCAGCAGGTTCTGACGTCCCTGAGAGTCTCCCAGGGATCTGAAGCCATGCATTAGGGCCAGTTTGGGTGCAAGAGTTCAAGGCTGCGACCAGGGACCTTAAGTCTACATTGCAACTCTTCCCATCCTAGTTACAGGGGGTCTTCCAATCTTGGCAGACCCCCTCCTCCATCAAGTCTTCCCTGCCCAAACCTCAGGGAGTACCTGATGGGTCAGATTCCTCTGAGGAGGAACTGCTGGTGGATTTAGATGTTGAGGAATGTTCTGCTCTGGGCTCCTCTCAGTTTTTTGGGGATCCTTTTGAGGCTGATCCTGATCCCACCGCTGAGGGCCTGATCAGGGCTGTCTTGAATACTCTTAACATTCCCAGACTGTTCCCTCAGCTCCGCGTACCTCCTCCAAGCCCAAACAGCAATGGAAGCCCAAGGTCTCCTCCAAGCCCAAAGCTTCCAAGCCTTCTTTGGCATGACTCACCGAACCCGGGTCCCCACTCTGCTGTGGGTGGTCGTCTGCTTCACTACTACAGCATTTGAGAGGATTCAGTGGTGGACCCATGGGTTTTACAGGTCGCGACGGAAGTGTACAGGACCCCTTTTATCTCTCTTCCTCCCTTTCGATTCTTTCCTTCTCATACGCCTCAGGGTGCAGAGAAACACCATCTGTTCGATGGCGCTATTCAGGCTCTTCTGGACATGGATGTTCTAGAGCCGGTTCCAGTTCAGGACATAGGTATGGGTTTTTACTCCAACCTCTTTGTGGTCTCCAAGAAGGACAGTGATTGTCAGACCATTTTGGACTAGAAGGATCTCAATTCCTTTGTGATCCGGACTCCTTATCACCAGGAGTCTCTACGGACGGTGATTGCTGCTATGTCCCTGGGGGAATTCCTTGCATCTCTGGATCTTCAGGACGTGTACACATCTCCATTCATCCAGAGAGCCAGCAGTATCTCTGATTTGCTTGTGACTGGGTGCATTTTCAGTTTTCAGCTCTTCCCTTTGTTCTGACTACTGCTCCTCAAGTTTTACAACCGTGTCCTGGGAGCCTTAGTGTCCGTCCTCAATCGGGACGGCATCAGAGTTACTCCATACATGGATGACTTGCTTCTGAAAGCCCCCTCTTCTGAACTTTTTCATCAGCAGGTTCAGAAATGCATTCACGTTCTCACCCATCATGGGTGGATCATCAACATGGACAAGTCAGACCTTGTCCCATCCCAACGTCTAGTCTTCCTGGGCCTTCTCTATGACACTGAGAAGAGCATGGTGTTTCTCACGGATGAGGTAGATCACCAGATTGTCCAAAGGGTTTCTGCGGTTCTGGCTCAAGATCCAGTTGCAGCCAAGAAGCTGTCCTCTCTAGTGGGAAAATTCATCTCCACCATAGAAGCGGTCCCGTTTACCATGGCACACACCAGGGAACTCCAGAGGTTTGTGATCCAGGTGTGCAAGGGTCATTCGGACCTTCTGAAGATGACAGTGTCCCTCCCTCTTCATGTGCAACTGAGTTTGTCCTGGTAGCTCCACCTCTCCAATCTGCTAAAAGGCAAGTCCTTCCTGGTATGCTTCTGGACCACGGTGACGACGGTTGCCAGCGGTCCTGGGTCACCTGAGTGCTCAGTGTCAGTGGTCTCCAGAGGAATCCCTCCTTCCCATCATCGTGTTGGAGCTTCGGACGATATTTCATGTCCTTCGTCATTGAACGTCTCAGCTGAAGGACTGCCCAGTCCAGGTACAGTCCGACAATGCCACGGCCGTGGCTTACATCATCAAGCCAACAAGCAGGACGGAACAAGAAGTCTCGCCGCTTGGTTAGAGGTCAAGGCTATTTTGTCCTGGGCAGAAGAACACATTCCTGCCATATCAGCAGTGCACATACCTGGTGTAGACAACGTCATGGTCGACTTCCTCAGTTGCCACACAGTGGACAACGGAGTGTGGGAACTGCACCCAGAGGTGTTCACCCTCATTGTTCTGAAGTGGGGTCTTCCTTACATCGACCTGATGGTGACAAGACACAACAGGAACGTTCCGAGGTTCTGCTCTTGGTGGAGAGGCCCTCTAGCTCTGGCGGTGGATGCAGTGTCCATTCCTTGTTTATTTCCTCTGGTCTACATCCTTCCTCCCCTCCCAGTGTTGCACAGGGTGTTAGGGAAATTGCGACTGGAATGCTGTCCAGTCATTCTGATTGCTCCGTACTGGCCTAGCCAAGCTTGGTTTCTGGAGCTCTTTGTGTCAGTGGCGGAGCCATTACAGCTCCCTTATCATCTGGATCTTCTTCTACGGAGTTACCTGTTGAAGGAGGATGTTCATCGGCTAACTTTGACGGCTTGGAAATTGAATCCTCAATATTGAAGAAGAGAGGTTTTTCTTCTGGTATGGTGGCTAATATGCTCAGTGTCCGCAAACCTGTTTCTTCCAAGATCTACCATCATGTCTGGTAGACTTTTCTGTCTTGGTGTGCTGATAAGGACCTGTGTCAGGAATTTGATCTGCCTACAGTCCTGGTCTTCTTGCAGAATGGTGTGGATAAGGGCCTCAGTTTGAGTTCCCTTAAGGTTCAGACGTCTGCCCTCTCTGTTTTCTTTCAGAGGCGCATTGCCATCCTTCCTGGTGTCAAGGTTTTCTTCCAGGGCATTTCTCATGCTCGTCCTGCCTTCAAGAATCCCGCTTCTCCGTGGGATCTTAACTTGGTTTTGGGCGTTCATCAGCGCTTTCTGTTTGAATCCTTGGCTACTATTCCTCTACGCCTGCTGACGTGGAAAATGGCTTTTCTCCTGGCAATCGTGTCTGTTCGCCATGTCGCAAAATTACATGTTCTGTCCTGCAAACCACCCTATTTGGTGTTTCATAAGGACAAAGTGGTGCTTCGCACTTCTCAGGAGTTTCTCCCAAAGGTGGTTTCAAGTTCCACATCAATCAGGAGATTGTGGTGCCTTCTTTCTGCCCTGAGCCCACCTCTGACAAGAAGAGGGATCTCCACTTGTTAGACATGATGCATTGCCTCAACTTTTATGTGCATCGCACTGAGTCTGTCAGGCAATCTTACGCACTGTTCGTCATTCCTGAGGGTCCAAGGGCAGGAAGACCTGCATCCAAAGTGACTATTGCTTCTTGGATCAAGTCCACTATTTGTAAGGGGCTTACGAGCTGAGGAAGAAGTCTGTCCCCTTTCAGGTCACGGCTCATTCTACAAGATCTATTGGGGCTTCTTGGGCTTACAAGAATCAGGCCTCCACTGATCAGTTGTGCAAGGCTGCCATTTGGTCATCTTTGCACACCTTTTCGAAGCACTACCGTGTTGATGTGCTGGCATCGGCTGACGCCAGCTTTGGGAGGAAAATCCTGGAGTCAGTCTTGCCTGTCTAGGATTTTCTTTGGTTCTTGGTGCTTCCTTCACTTTGAGCCCCGTTGGCTCTAGTTCAGTGTGCTGTGTAACAGTTGGGGTGTTGTTACCCCTGTTCAGTTTCCGATGACACTTCAGTGTTGTTGGGCTATCTCTGATCTGATGGTTCATATCTGCTCTGGTGACTTTGCGGGCCTTGCGCCTGGTCCTTGCCTTACTTCCCGCCTCTGGGAAACTCAGTGTTTGGACATTCCAAAGTTACCAGTAACCTGTAGTGGACGACAGAGAAAAGAAGATTTTAGTGTTACCTGTTAAATCCTTTTCTCTTAGTCCATACAGGTTATTAGTCTCCCACCCTGTCAAGGGACCATGCTTGGCTCTCCTGTGGCAGACCGTGGGGGTCCTTCGTGGTCATGCTCACAGGAGTCTTCTTTCCCTTCCACTATCTAGTCATAGTTAGTGTCTCAAATCTTTCTGGAGCTGATTGGCTAGCTGCAGACAAGGAGGGAAGGTAGTCTGAACCCCCTGCATACAATTATAGAATTTTTCCTGCCAACTATTAAAGGGGCAGATTGCCTACTCAAAATTACCAGTAGCCTGTATGGACTAAGAGAAAGGGATTTAATAGGTAAGGCTAAAATCCTCTTTTTCCCCATAGTGCCATTGATTTTATGCTAGTCTCTTGCTTTCTGTATAAGACCCTTCTTGTGAACCCCTACTAGTTTGTGGAATTCTCTGAATGTTCATGGCTCATTGTAGGTGAAGTGGATTTGGAAATGTAGCAGATTTCACCAAAGCAGCTGTGCACTGACACAGTCTTACCAGAGAGATGTTTGTTGCTCAGGCTTACTCTATATCTGTATGTTTCATCATAACTGAAGAAAAGTACTATTTTAGAAAAGTCTGATTTTTTTTTTTTTTTTTTACTTTGCAGTTTCTGTCAGTCCATATCAAGTGAAAATCAGATTTTTAGCAGGACTCTTTAAAATACTTGAGAATTTTCAAAATGTTCCCATCCCAAATAGAGTCTATGTGATATATACCTGCTTACTCTAACCTAGAGGTGCCTCAATCAGTCCACAAGAATTATTTAGTGCGGAACTATCACCGTCATAATATTGCCCCATAATCTATTTCTAATGTAACGATAAGCAAATGCATACTTTTATTTATGCTGAACAAGACCACGTTATTGAAGAAAATCAACTTCTTCCCCAGGCAACCAGGGCACAGAGCTTACAAGAGAAGCTCTGTGTGTCTGCGCCTTCAGCAACTTCCGTTACCTTAGGGTAACCAACGAACGTCGCCATCAATCCTGGCAGTGTACGGGACAGACAGTGTAGACTCAGAGGTAACTTTCCTCTAAAATGTCTGCACTGTTGTCTGCCGGTGGCTGCAGAAGAAGCTGGTTTAATTCCATAATATGGTCTTATTCAGCATAAACAGAAGTATAGCGATATGCCTGTCGTTATATTAGTAATGGATTGTGGGCCAGTATTTGATGGTGATGGTGATGGCTCCACTTTAAGATGCTACAGTTTAAAAATCTCACTGCTTCAACACACAAGAAAGCAGGACTTCTTCCTCTGCTTTTCTGTTAGAAATGTCCCCAATTTGAGACAAAATAATCATGTTATTGGTGCAGATTATGTAGTAAAAAAAGCTGACCTCTTTTTCTGAGAATTTGATCCCTTCACCCTGAGAACTGGGTCAAACCTTGAGTCTCGGAGTCATACCAATAGAGAATGGATGGTCTTCAGTGAGTTGATTGTTATATAGAGTATGTGCTGAGAAATTGTAATATGTGGGACTGTATTCGTTCTGGAGCAAAGTGTACAGTTAGGAAAAAATTAACCCTTTGAGTGCCAGAGGGGTACGCAACACATTGCTTTGCAATGTGTTGCGTACCCCTCTGGCACTCAGAGGGTTAACCTTTCCCAAATTTAACTTGATTTAATTTTTTTTTTTTTATCCCTTGACTGGGTTAAACATCCCATAAGTCAGTGGGAGTTTGCATTTCTCCCCTATGATGCGGTTGGTTTGCTCCAAAACTGCAGCATTATTGTTTCAAATTCTGATTTTATGAATTAGATTCAGTTACAGTGAAATTAGAAGGGGTTATAACCGGCATTCGTGGGGTAGGTATACATTTAAGGCCCACATAGACGTCTTTCATAGAGCTGGCACGCATGAGCAATCGCATGTACCGGCTCGCCAGTCTTGGAACAGTTTCAGCCTCCCCATAGTGATCACAGCGCTCTTGCAGGAGAACTGTGATCATAAAAATCATGATGTGCCAGGACCTTCAACGGTTCTTAAAGCACAGACACTGGTGACAGTCCTGGAACATCACCGGTTTTTAAGGGGTTAAAAGAGTATACAGTCTAAAAGTGGGTAATATGCACCCATAAAGAGAGACTGCAACAGAGCCTGTTATGAAGTGTACCAGTAATGGATGTGCCCATGAGAAAGAAAGCAGAAGTCCCACCCACCCGGAAGCACGTACAACTAAGAGTGCCTAGTAAGGTCTCTGCCCACTTTATTCTTATGCTCCAATTGACCTACAGCTGTCAGTTTTGAACGCAAAACACTCTGGGTCCCAAGAACCAAGGGGTTAAGTTATACTGTTGTCCTCTTGATCTGAAAGAAAGAGAAGTTAAAAATAACCTTCATCTGGGTACTGCGGACAGAGAAAATTCCCCCTCACCGTAGTGTCTTGAGACCCAGTAGTCTCACTCAGTCTGCCTCCGTGAGGATGAGATCAAGTAGTCAGTTATATTGTTAAGAGGACTAGGGGAAGAGTGTGCAGTAAGCCCCAGCAGACATCCCCCATTCAAGAAGGGTTTTTGTAGAGGAGACAGAGACTCAGTCTTCTCTCTGATCTGGTCTTGCTCTGAGAGGTGACCAGCTGTTGAAGGTCTGAGCTGTGAGAGGTGACCCCAATGAGTGGTTCATTGCTAAACTGGTAGCTATTTTAATGGAGAAACAGGTGTTTCTAAACATACAGATAGTGAAGTGAAGATAGATGTATGGTTGTTAACACTTTGAGTGTCAACAGGGTACACCTCTGACACTCAAAGGGTTAAGGGCATATTTAATACCTTGGATGCTCTTCAATAAATAGGAGCCACCTCCATTACTGAAGGGGTTAATAATATTGTGTATCAAAATCAGAGATCCGATAGGTACATTTTTCTCACTGTCTAGCTTATACTATATTGAGGTGGGGATGGAGTTCAGATCTAACAAGAACAGTTGTACTTCTCGTATGTTTATTGTTGTACCTATTTTTATTGTTCTTGAGATGTATATGTTTCATGCTTCTAATCACACATACAGTTATAAAATATAGTATGTACTAGTGTAGTTAGTTTCGATGCTGCAGGTTCATGTGTGTTTCTGTGACATTTTTAATAGGCTATTGTTATGGTCGCCCAATAGAGAAGGCTCTCTGTTGAAATGTCCGACATGTTGAATTCGGCCTTAAGATTCTTGCAACATTTTTACCACTCTGTTTTTATGGCCGCCCAATAGAGGGCGACATTTCAGTAGTGAACCTTGTACACCAGCAGTTTTCGAGTTCAACAACAGGTTGTCTGGCTGCTGTACTATTCAGTGGCACTCAAATGGTTCAGTTGATGAAATACCAAAAATCCAAGTAAACATTAATTCTGCAGGGTTGTATTGGCGCAATAGAAAACAAAAGTAGACAGGAAAAGGAAAAGAAAGAAAAACCTCCCCTGCCTACCTAAAGCAAAGCCCTATAAATTGAGGCACACAAACCCAGAGATAATAAAATACCAAAATATATTTATTGAGGCAATATATGTCAAATACAAACAGACTCATAAAAACATATAAAACAAATAAGATAGGGGAAACCTCCATATGTACAGGCTAAAAAAGTAATAACTAATACATTAGTCATTTAGTCAATACATCACTTAAAGCCTAGTACAAAAATAACAAAATCTCATATAGTAATTATCCACAGTAGCAATTGTATGACAATGTGAAATCACATACACAATATTAAAGTGACAAAAAGATATATATAAAGACTATGATATAAACACAAGTGCAACCAATACATCAAGGACAATCTATAATGTGAAAAACACTAATCACCAGTGCTAAGACCATAACTAACTTATCACTGCAGGAAAAGAGATAAGGTGAGGAGGAAACCCCTATCATACTCCACACTCGCCCAACACGTTTCGCCTCAACGGCTTCGTCAGGGGATAAACATCCAGTGGGTAGAGAACAGTTCAAATAGGGGAAGGCGTCCAATGAAAAGATTGATACAAAATCACGTGGAATATAACAGGAAGATCGGAGGACGCGAGTCACTGGAATGTAGAATGTATTGGCACAATAGACAGATAACCAATACAGGTCCGCTGAGCGAATTACTTCTATTATTATTATTCAGTTTAAGAGTGGAACACAAGTAGCCAGTCTTTGGATCAGCAGTTGTTTTTCAGCTACAGTTATAGGGCTCTATACCTATAATTGTAATCCAAAAGTGGGTGATGAATGACAGGTTTACTTGCTTAGGGACATTTTCTCGCTTGAAAAATTAATAGCTCCCTTCCCTCAGAATATTTGGGACTCCTGTTGCCATAAACAGCTTAAAAGGACGTTTTCCAATGCTTGGCATCCCTGAGCTGTAGAACCTGGGAAGGCCTGTCCTGTCTCAAAAGGGAGGGTTGCAAAGACCTACTATTACTATGTAATAGCACAATACAGTTGTATGAAAAACTTTGGGGTACCTCTGGCCAAATTACATGTTTTGTTGAATTTCTAAGTGTAAATAAATTAAGACAACCTCTACAGCGAGCAAACCTAAACTTGGCTTATTTCTGCAAATTGTCATGGCCAGTTACTATTTATCAGCTGTTCACAAATAAAGCAGAAAATGTGCAAAAGTTTGGACACCATATCAGTTAGTAGGTAGGACCAACTCCTGTGGCAGAAATCTCAGCTTCCAAAGTACCTTGTAGCCAGCTGTCTTTGTGTTCTTGCTTTAGACATTTTTTCCCACTTTTCCTTGCAGAATTCTTCTAGTTCGTAAATATTCTTAGGCTGTCTTGCATGCACTGCATGTTTCAGATCTACTCACAGATTTTCAATAATATTAAAGTCTGGGGACTGTGAAGACCATTCCAAAACCTTAAGCTTTCGTTTCTTGAGGTAGTTCACAGTTGATTTTGAGATGTTTTGAATCATTGTCTTGTTAATGTCAACCTCTTTTCAGTTGCAGTTGCTTCACTGATTTGATAATCCATTCTTCCCTGTACCCGCACAATATCCCCTGTACCACTGACTGCCACATAATCCCAGAGTCTGCAAGGTGTTCTTTTCTGCAAATTATTTATTTTTTTCTCCAAACTTACCTTTGGTGGTTGTAGCCAAAGAGGTCAATTTTGACTTCATCAGACCACAACACGTGGTTCCAAAGAGCCTCTGGATTATCTAAGTGTTGCGTTGCATACATCAGATGTCAACTTTGGCCATAAGACTGGGGGTAAGGTTTTCTACTGATGCAAATCATGTTTCTGCAATCAGCTCTTCAGCAGTTCCCCTTAAAGGAATAGTAATACTTAAAATGTAAAAAAAAAAAAAAAAAAATATGTTGTAGGGTTTGTACAGTGGTGCTGTTGCTACACGATCCTATAGACAGCTCTGGTCCCAGGACCATAAATCTCCATAGGATCGTGTAGCAACAGCGCCACTGTACAATTTCAGGTCACTGTGATATTGCACCTAAAAAATTCAACTTTGAAAATTAATAACTTTTGAATGAAACACCTTTCAGCAGTGGGAGTACTCTTGTTTTACTCAGGGGGATAAACCCTACAACATATATATTTTTTTTACATTTTAAGTATTACTATCCCTTTAACTGCCATTTCTTATTGACATTTTGGTCAGTGGAATTTGATAACTGGAAGCATTTAGATACCATGCCTGCATTGTAAAAGTCCGTTATCTTAAAGGGATAGTAATACTTCGTTTTAACTTTATTTTATTTTGTAGGCATTAAAAACACATGAAGAACGATCTCTCAAATCTTTATGGTTTGAAAGATATTCACAAGCAAACTTTCCCCTCACTGACCAAAACGGTCAAATCTGCCATCTAGCTGTCAGATGTGGAATCCGGTCTGCAGATCAACATGTGGCTCTTCAACAGAGCAGAAATCGCATGATATAAAAATAACTATTTCATTGGAAGGGTCTAAAAAGTGTGCTTGCAAACCAGGCACACTTTGTAGACTAACACTAAATGTTACCCTGTATGTGGTGTTCTCCATTTACACTTCTGCTAGGGGGCCTTGTGGGTCCCTAACACTACCCTTCTTCTGTCCCCATTTAACCCTTTGAATGCATGAGGGGTAGGCAATGCATTGCTTTGCAATGCGTTGCGTGCCTCTCTGGCACTCAAAGAGTTAAGTACTACTAAATAAACTGGTACAATTCTAATGGATATTAATAATCATTTTTCCATACACAATGTTCGGTAAGGTTTCGTTTGTGCATTTACCTTATAATAATCACTATATTTCACTTTATCCTCTGCCTAACAGAGTACATTATGCTGTTTCTTCTAATCCTTTGATTTAAAGTAATAAATCAGTCAACATGTATAGAGATGAAACTAGATAAATATGTGTTTATTTAGTTCTGTTAAGTAGACAGGTATGCTACATTTCACATGCATATCTTACAGGCATGGAATGAAGTCATTTTGTTTTACAACAGATTAAAATTACTTCTAGTCTAATGAGAGGGATTGACTGCACTCAGGAAGCTAAAGGGGAACAGTAGAGCAACCCAACTACCCCGAGGGGCTAAATGTCAATTCCCATTGAATTAAATTGGGATGTTTACCCCTTAATTGCTAGAAAAGTCTCCTGTGCACTGGAGAGTTCTGTAGATTTCAATGAAATAAAAGCTACATTTAAATCAGTGGCAATTTGATTTTTTGTCCCCTATGGTGCAGCTGAATTGATCCAGAATTCCACTACAATAGTTTCCCTGAATACAGTCTTAAAGAGATAGGTTAGACCTTTTTTTCTTCTTCTTCATCCCCCTTTCCACCAGTGCTAACTTGGTCCTCTCCCTGTAGCTCCAGTCCTCGGGACACACCAGCAGGTCAGGTTTATGGCTGTGCCTAATTAAACACAGGTAGTGCAATCAAAATGACTGAGCCACTGACCATCCACCTGTGAACAAGCAGGGATGTATTGAAAGCATGACCTGTTCATGTCTCCTGAGGACAGATGTTGTGAATCTCTGCCCTAGAGGGAGAAACTGGTCACTGACCAGTAAAATCTGGACGTGTTCTTCAGAGAACACATTCAGATTGATAGAGGCACACATAACATAGATTGGTAAGTCTGCACGTAACTAACCACATCTGTACTAGTGTAACAATGGGGTCAGCATAGACCCCATTTGTATTCAGAAGAAGCAGGGGAGTTCTCCAGACATCAGGCATGATATTTATTGACCCCCACTATGAGCATATTAACAGTATTCAGTGAGCTGGGTACTCTCTGTGCTGTAAGGGGTGACCGGAGAAAGAACTTAATACGTACACTTTGCACCACGATCCCTACTTTCCAGTCAGGGACCACGTTCTCCTTCTAGAGGAAAATACTTGATACTGTAGATAGTATAGTTAGAAAATTGGGGAGAAAAGGATTAAATGTTAAAAAAAAAAAAAAAAAAAAAAAAGTTTAGGCAATTTGATTTTAAAATAAAAGGCTTCCATCGCTTCAGTTTTTTACCGAAATACTTAAATTATATTCACAAAAATTACTTTTTGTGTCTGTCTTTGATGCAGTGGAATTACATGAAATAAAAGAGATGCATTTTTCGAGTTTTTGCTTATGATAGTGTTGGTAGGTTTTATTTATCTCCAAGCATCCCTTTCTCTCAATATTAACAGTAGCAACAAATATCCTCCCTGTTTATACAAATTGTGTTGGAGGACACTAGCCTTATGCTGCTTTAGCTTGTGACATGAGCTGCACTAGTCTCATGTGTGAGCTTCATACAACACAATGGGGCAATTCTGTGGTAAACTAACTGCACCATGGGGAGGAATGAGAGCTGAATAACACACACATTCACTAAAACAGATCGTACAGCAGATAATCATCACAGTGGGAAATACAAGTTCTTAGTTACTTTGTATTCCATTGAAGGTGACAATCTACCAATATACCCAAAATAAATCTTCCTGCAAAAGAAATGTAAATGCTGGGCACACAAATGTATGACCGATAAGGTGCCCATACCATATTCCCACCAAAACTACATCGTCAATGGCAAATTCTGCAGATCTAATATTGTCTACATCATTAGTGTGTGGAATGTCTCAACACAAGATTACATGTAGGTGATACAGGTCAAACTAAGAAAATCAATACATTTGCAAAGGTTCAATGTTAATAAGAAGATAAAACATACACGTATGGGGAACATTTTTTCAAAAAGGGACAATGAACTTAGGGTCGTTGTTCTGTTGGGAAACTTGAGATGCAGACAGGCAGAAAGATCTGGGGGTACAAGATGATGGGCAAGTTTACCAAACTGGACTGTGATAATGAATCTGCCAAGTTATTCCAAACAATAAACATTTTAGCCATAAATTCAATATACTTCGACATTTTTGCTTGCAATTTCTCCAAAACACACGATGAATACTGAAGTAATTAACACTATAAGAGGGAGACTATTATTATAAGTTGGCCATATTTCATACTAGGAGGTGTTGCAGACTCTAAAAGGTGTCCATACTGAAGTCTAAAGAGTAATTTAGAGAGAGACAGATTGGTGGTAAGTTTGTCACCTTCAAAGAAATCCAAAATAATCAAGAACTTTCCTATTGTCATGAATGTTGATGATTTTCTGCTGTACCATATATGTAAACTTGCACTCTAAAGTTAAACAGTTAACCAATAAAGATATCATTGTACTCTACTAGTCTCCATCCCATTGAATGCCAGAGATGTCTCTCCATGCATGGGAGATCTCGCTATCATTCGAGGGGTTAAAAGAGAAAATAAATAAATACTTGTACTACCATTCAAAACTTTGGGGTCACTTAAAAATGTCCTTGTTTTCCATCAAATGAGTTGCAAAATAAATAGGACGTACAGTCAAGACAGTGACAAGGTTAGAAATAATGATTTTTAATGTAAATAATAATCGTGTCCATCAAACTTTGCTTTCATCGAAGAATCTTCCATTTGCAGCAATTACAGCCTCGCAGACCTTTGGCATTCTAGTTGTCAGTTTGTTGAGGTAATGTGAAGAGATTTCACCCCATGCTTCCTGAAGCACCTCCCACAATTTGGTTTGGCTTAATGGGCACTTCTTACATACAATATGGTCAAGCTGCTCCAATAACAGAAACAAGGACATTTATAAGTGATCCCAATCTTTTGAATGGTAGTGTATTTGGGAAGTTTAATTTGTCTCATATGATAGTTTATTTACTCCCTAAATAAGTCCCTATGGTTTGAAACATATTTTGCTGGGCTTTTCTTATAAAATAAAGATCTTATTTTAAAGGTTATTACAACACAATGGGAGTTATACACTAAGGCATGATGAAGAGGTGATAACTCGGAGATAACTTCCCCAATTTTGTCATTTCTCCAATTCCAATGTAATTCTATATAGCCTATGCACCAAGGTGTCCAAAGTTGGAGAAATCTTAGTGCATAGACTCTATAGAATAACATAGGAACTGGATAAGTGTTATCACTCTAGTTATCTCCTCATTATCACATCTTTATCACACTTTAGTGCATCTACCCCAAGGTGTTTTTTTTGTTTATTTGTAACAATAAAATATAAAATGTTCAAAATGTTGTGGAGAGAATCCTCTTGGATGCTAGAGATGTTGCCAGCTCATTGCCTTGCAATGCTTTGGAGATGTCTCTAGCACTAACAACAGCTTCTGATTTTTAAAAGGCTGCCAATGGCCCGCAGTGTTGTCTGCCAGGAGCAAGTGGGATAGATTCAGTTTCTCCCTCTAAAGTGCTCATAATGGTTCTTATGCACAAAGGAAAATAGGTTACAATTCTGGGGTAAACCAACTGAACTATAGTGAAGAAATTAAAAAATAAAATAGGAATTTTAGTAATTTTTAAGGAGCCTTTTAACCCCTTGAATGCTAGAGAGCACAGCTTGCCCGGTCATTTACACAATCTTCTAAGACACTGAGGTGTAGGGGGCGCTGCTCTGCTGAGAACAGCATTGCCTAACTTACTTCAAAAGAGCCCTCCAGTCCTGGAAAATATGATAATTATGATTTCCAGTACACAGGGGATTGGGGAACCAGTTCCACCAGAACTGATTCATAGTGCCCATTAGGATTTTTTTTCTCCTATTAAGGTAAATGGGAGTTTATTATTAGGAATTGTTAGAGTTCATCTAAATCACCAATGCTCAAGCAGAGAAATCCTCAAGTCCTTGGCCTCTTAGAAACCCTTTGTTTTTCTTTTAGGGTAGAGAACCAATCAAGTTATATGAGCTCAAGGCAGAGGTTTCCCCTCGAATATCCGCAGAGGATCTCATTGACTTGTGTGAGTTGACTGTCTCCAGCCATCCCAAGACATCTTCCAAAAAGAGCAAATCCAGCAAGCCCAAGCTTCTTGTGGTGGATGTTCGGGCCAGTGAAGAGTATCCTTTTATGTGTATCACATATGCACAGGGCTGGAAATTTCCACTAGTCTGTGACTAGATACAAATAGGTAGCAGGTGAGTTAAAAATATATGTTGTTCACTAATACTGAGTGCACTAGTAACACTTCACCTCCTGACTGGTATCTTTTTTTCTATGCCTAGTGAATCTCAATTACATTTTTCCTGCCCTGGAAACACAGATATAGAAGACCATATGGACAAAAAAGTGGATATATTCTGGGACAAACCAAGTACATCATACGTAACAAATAAACATTCTCATTGATCTAAATGGGCTTGAAACACAATGAATGCTAGAGAGGTCTCCAACGCATTTTGAATCTGTCTTGTGGTCAGGGGTTAAAAATCTCTTGTAAATGAACAACAATGTTTATTTGTTCCCTATGGTGCAGTTGGTTTGCCTCAGAATTTCTCAACTTTTGTTTTCTAAATATGTCCCATTGTGTATTTGTGTAAATATGTACACATGTTTGCATGCATTTACGTAGTATCCTGATAACTGATCATTAGTGTGGGCCTTGTTATTACAGAGGTATGTGCCATACCTTTCTGTGAGGCATGCTTCCAATGGCTGCCATGTTTTTTCAGCGCTGCTGCAGGGCAAGGTCACTTGATGATAATCTCAGGATGTTATGGATATAGGTACCCTGCAGCCATAACATTTTACTAACTCCAAACACATCAACAATTAAAGGTCAGAGGTACGACATGAGTGCTCTAGGAGACTAACCGGTTATTGGTATTCTCTTAGGGCCTTGTTCAGTAAGCTAGAGAGGAGCATTTGTGAATTCGCCAACTGCACCATTGGTGACAAATGAGAATTCCAGCTGATTTAAATGGGGCTTTAAACCTTGGACTGCTTTGGAGACCTCTCTAGCCTTAAAGGATTTAAAAGCCCCATTTAAATTAATCCATGAGAGAAATGGGAGTGTAAAATATTACAATACACTGAATTGTAATCTTAAAAATGTACATGTATCATGGGCTGGTAAGTTCTACATTACAAACCGGCTGTAGGCAACTGGGGATATATATCCTGCCCCTTTATGGACAATTCCACTATTTAAGGTGTAGAGAATGGCCAAAATCAAAATAATGTTCTTGTAAAATAATAAAAACCTATAAAACCAGTGTAAAGGTCAGCCAATGCATTACTAGGCCCCCAAAACCTTTTCTTTTGGGCTTCTGATGCAAAGGTCCATAGAGGAAAAACACCAGTGTTCTGTGCTCCTTTTAAACCCTTTAGCTGACTGCAGGGAAGAGAGTCGTACGACTTTCAGGCGGCTCTCCAGCACAGCCTGATCGCGTTAACTATAAAAAAACTTTAATGAAATGGTCTTCTACGTGTGCTTGGCTTGCAAGCACACGTAGAAGACCGTTTTAGTGAAACTTTTTTTTTTTAATTAACGAGATCGTGGCTCTTCTGCAGAGCCGCCTGATGATCTCTGACCGGATTTCCCTGAGTCAGCTAAAATGCTGACTACGGGGAAGGAGGAGGGAGAGGGCAACTTTAGAAGCGTTCATCTCTCAAATCATAAAGGTTTGAGAGATGACACTGGGGGCAATATGTTACTTTTTACAAGGGCTTTAATATAGGGATTTGTAATACTGAAGTATTACTATCACTTTAAACCTATCTCCTCCTCTTCTTCCTTCAGTCAGGTTACTGCTATTCTGATTAACCAATCCAAACTTTGATTGGAGGAAAGGGGTGGGGAAGGGGCTATATACTAAAGGCACCTCCCATCTAGGCCAAATTAAACTGGCTAAAGGCACTGGAGTTCTCCCTCTAAACTACATATCAAAACAATGATATTAACCCCTTAAGAACCAGATGATGTGCTATGACTGTCATGGTCCTTATACCCTTAAGGACCAGTGACGGTCATAGCACAACATGTACTTTTTACTTAGAGCGCTCTACCGGGAGCACTCTAAGTAAAAATGGGACCTAAAATTGACCGCTCCAAGATTGGCGTGATCTCTCTTAGGCCCCAAAGTGGCGCGCAGGTACGTGTAACAGGTCACATGTACCGGCGCATCGGCAAGGATCAAAGCGGTCCTTGAGGAAAGAGAACTTCCCTGGACTGCTGGTACTTAAGGGGGTGTTAACATGGACATATCAATCCCCATAACATGTTTATAAACATATATAAAACTGATCAGTCAGACAAACTCTCATAACCCCGATCTTCCTCCCATGGGTCTGTTGAACCATACAAATGCTGCAGTCTGAGCCTGCCACTTAGAATTTAAAATGCTACTGCTCTCAGACGTCAGCCTAACATTGATTAAGCCTTTGAGTGTCAGTGGGGTACTGCATTGCATACCCCTCTGGCACTCAAAGAGTTAATTAGTAAAATACTGAGTGAACTTTAACCCTTTGAGTGCAAGAGGGGTATCCAACATTGAGAACCAGAAGGGAGTGCAATGAGAAGAAATGTTTCACGCCCCTCTGGGGTTTATAATTTTTGCATTTATTTTTTAAGATTTCATGTTAGTTGCTCTTTAAGCACATAAGGGCTCAGTAGCCCTGAAAAATGTGTGTTTGCATATGTCATATGTAACAGATGAATGGTTTTGGAGATGAGCATACTTACATTTCTGGAAAAAGTGAAAGTCTACCAGTGCAACGCAGAGCTTTATTAGCATATGCTTCCAAACACATTGTAACATCTCAGCTGTCGGACTCCTAAAATCTTCAAATAATGCATTGTGAATCACTTGAGGATAATTAAAAAGTATACATATTATAGACCGACACGGCAGATAAAATTAAGAGCAACAGGACTTGCATACAATCACTGTGCCAGTCCAGTCCTTATGCATTCCAGAGATGAACCAGCCTCCTTCATCACAGGAAGCATAGGAAATGTCACTGAAAAGCTTAATTAGGATACAATGCCTTAGTAACACTCATCATTAGCATATGAAACAGCACTGGTACCGTCATTAGCATACGTACCAAGTATGAATATCTCCTGATGTATACATTTGCTTTTGTCTTTGGTTAGCATGACACACTTTTGACAAACTTTTCAAATACGCAAACATGAATCAAGGTGGCAGGTCCACTTTAAGACTGGGTTTTAAACTCCTCATTTGCTGCATTTCAATGTGTGATTTAAATCTGTATGGCCCCATTTGCTTTTTAAGTTTTAGTGTTTCTTTAAAACTGGAACCGGTTCTAAATGAAATCTGTTATGGTATTTTAATGTCACCATTGGTCAGATAAGGGAGGATGATGAGTTGTAATCCTATATAGGAGATAGACACCCTTACAGTAGAAAACATCATACACTACATTCAATAATGTCTTGTATATAGAGCAGATATTGATTCATCACTTTCACTTAAATAGCTGAATACCATGATTTTTCATCCTATTTTGGAAGAGGAGAATATATAAAATTCTTTCCTCAAAAAGATAAGATATATCTTCCATTTTGATTGCAGGAGAATTCTTAATGAAGAAAAAAAATAAGACTTATAGACTCTTTTTCAGAGTATTCTGGAGCAAACCAGTTGTGCTGTCGGTGACAAATGAAGGTTGATTTAAAGGGATAGTAATGTTTCACAATAAAAGCAGCTCCAATTGATCTTCATAGTATTTGGATCATGGAGAGTGTTATTTCAATACTGTCAGAGTTGTAGTTCAAGAGTAATTGAATGATAAAGTATCCTTCTCCCGCCCCTTTTACCTAGTGTAACACTGCTCACCTCAGATGTGACCAGACAGGTTGAGGCAAGAGACAATCTTCTTACTGTGATCATAAAGAAAACCCTGCTCCCCTTGACAGCTTGTTCAGGTTTTTTGTAATGCTCACTGAAGAGTGTCCCTCTCTGCGATCCATCCAGACAGTCTTGCTGCTCTGAGGTAGCAGTGTTACATCAGTAAAAGGGGTGGGAGGGGGATACTTTATTGTTCAATTACTCTTGAACTATAACTCTGACAGTACTGAAATAACACTCTCCATGGTCCAAATACTATGAAGATCAATTGGAGCTGCTTTTATTGTGAAACATTACTATCCATTTAAATGCTGGTTTTAACCTCTTGAATGCTACAGTGGTCTCCAACACATTGCTTTGAAATGCATCTGATAGCTTTCGAGCATTTCCAGGGTTAAAAGACCTATTTAAATCAATAACGGTTTTGAGAATATTTATTTGTCCTCTACGATGCAGTTGCTATGTTTCAGAATTGAGCCCCTCTGGCTTCCAGAATAAGGCCCTATGGCCCATATTTGTAAAAGTAGGCTGGAGTTGTTCTAGAGTAAACTAGACCATAGGGGACAAGTAAGAATTCCTAAAGTCCCATCTATATGAACAGAGCTTTTTCATCCTTTGAATGCTAGATAGCTTCGTAATGCATTGGAGACCTCTCAAGCATTCAAGGGGTTAAAAGCCATTTTTAATTTAACAGCAATTTTTTTGCCTCTGTGGTGCAGTTGGTTTACTCCAGAATAAATACAGTTTGTTTTTATAAATATCCTCTGTCATCAAAAATGTAAGTCGTATCACTCATGATGATTGCAACAGAGTTCCAAAGAGCTAATCAGAGCATTATTTAATATGAGTGCAACCCGAATCATTGTTGGAATACATAAGAAATAATCAAGTAATCAAAGGAAGCCTTTGTTTAAATTACGCACAGGACTTGGCTTAGTCGCTTGCAGTTAGAAAGAGAGGAAAAAAAAAACAGTCCATTCATTGTATTGCCTAGGGAAACTTAGTCATATGAAATCCAAAGGACAATCAGAGCAAAAGATGAGCTATTCTGGAGCAATCCAACTACATTATCCATAGGTGGAAAGATACATTCCCATTAACTTAAATGGGGCTTTTAAAGGGTTAATAATGTCTTGTATTAATAAACAGTAATATTGTACATATTCCAAAAATAAATCCATTGATGCCAGTCTGATCTCTCAGACCTTTGTAATTTGAGAGATATACTGTGATAAAGTCCCCCCCCCCCCGCCTTCCCCTTTCACTGACGTCATCCTCTAGCTGACAGAAGAAGATCCTGGTCCTCAGACCAGCAGGAGGCTCTTCAGCAGAGCCGAAAGACCGCAATCTAAAAATAAATACTTATTTGGGACGGTCTAAAAAAGTGTGCTTGTAAACCAAGGACACTTTATAGACCGTTCCAATGCAGTATTTCTTTTTTTAGATTGCAGTATTTCGGCTCTGCTGAAGAGCTGCCTGCTGGTCTGAGGACCAGGATCATCTTCTGTGAGCTAGAGGATGACGTCAGTGAAAGGGGAAGGGGGGGGGGGGACTTTATCACAGTATATCTCTCAAATTACTAAGGTCTGAGAGATCAGACTGGCATCAATGGATTTATTTTTGGAATATGTACAATATTACTGTTTATTAAGACAAGAAATTACTATCCCTTTCAAGGTGAATAAAAGCCTTATTTAAATTAGCTGCAATTTATATTTGTACCATATTGCTGCAGTTGGTATACCCCAGAATAGATCAGCTTTACTGCATAAAGCCCTTCATCACAAATGGTGCCAAGCATATACTTTATGTCCCTCTTTAAACAGATGCTCACTTCCAAGATGTTAAAATGGATTGAAAGAAATATGAAATGTTAGCCAATATTTCTCAAAATCGCACATCATCAAGAAAGAAAGAAAATTTCTGTACCTTCTATTGCGAGTGTTGTTTCATTACAGACAAGCAGGCATCCTGCTGATGCCAATGTGTTAGAACGGTCCTAGCACTAATAATTCTACAATCCATCCTTCTTCAGTTGAATCTGTACCAGTCCCAGGGGAGTTGCAAGTTTCCCAAAACCTGGGGCATGGGTCACCCTAATGCATTATCAGTGCACTGTGCAGCCCAGTAGCACCATTACTAACACAGATCTTTGCAATGCATTAAGATGCCTCTCTGGTGCTCCAAGGGTTAGTGAAGAAAAGGGAAGGGGCCCACCAGCTTTTTATCTACTTACTATCTGAAAGCCACCATATGTGATGATGATGTCTGTGGTCACCAGTCAAGATCAGAAACTGATGTGACTGTAAGGGGTCCCAGGATATTTCCACTTTTGATGCTGTTCCCTGTCACAGCTGTACCCCCTATAGTTACGCCCTTGACACCATAACATGGCCCAATCTGGTAATAAAATTCATTGCTTAAAGCCCCTGTACCTAGCAACACCCTTGGCCAACCTCTCTTCTGCTTCCTCCATAGAAAACATAATTTTATGTTTATTGGCTCTCTGAGTTTCTGAGGGGCATGAGAAAAAAGTTTACTCTGTTAGCAGAAAATCTATTTTTTGTAGCATTACAAGGAGGCTGAAACCTTCAGATGTGTCTCCAAACACAGAAGACACTGTTGATAAGTAATTTTAGTTTTGCTATATTATGAGCATATCTGTAATAGTGGGACTGAGATTTTGAAGGTAGCAGATCAACCAGTCTATAAATAAGGGTGAAAATGAAGAACTCTCGGATTTGTGTTTTATGACGGCTGAGCGTAATAAGCAAAGTACAGTGAGATGTACAGCAACAAAATTGCTAGATTTATTGGCACCTTAACTGGATATACAGGTCCCATCTTGCAAGCTGCATTAGAAATGAGCTGGCGAAGTTTTATAGGATAGCAATGTCATTTTGTTTAAAATTGAAGCAACACGCTCTCTGTGCATCTTGCAAATTGCTGCGGCTAGCCTTGACTTGTAAAAGCAGAACGCATATACTGGTTTCCCAAGGAGACTATAAAACAAAACCATCTCTGTAATCTAGCCCTAGGGTTGCAAATGTGTAAGACACAATCTGTGTTTAGAGCTGCAGGTAAACAGAATGGCTGGCAGGACTTTAAACAGGATGTTAAACAGAAGACCAGCAGGCTTCTAGACACTGCTCACAGATTAATTGTGCACGGCTCCATACATATCTCAACATTCATTGCTAATTACAGGTTACAGATGAGTCAACCTTTGACACTTGCAAATCAGAATCACACAAGTTGATGAATTATGGCTTTTGTTATTAAAAATGTTTTATTAATAAACCAAGTTCGTTGAAAACCTCTCTAGAATTTAATGGGTTAAAAGCTCCATTTAAGCTGGACCTGTCACACTAAGGCAAGTTTTATAGAGAATAAAAATATGCCTATATCATGGGCATCCAACAAGCTTCCCATGGACCAAATGTAACCTTTCTGAGCCCAAGATGTGGCCCTCCCGAGATTAACAAAACAACATTTTTATCTTATAGCTAGCACAGCTGAAACAATGTACTTGTAAGACCTTACCTCCTGCACATCACTTCTGTTGTGTAACCGACACCCTATAGTTCTCAAGAATACTTTAGTCTATTAAAGATCAGTTAACAGTTTGTTGGGAAATACGTACAGAAAGGTGAGAGGACAAACATAAAGCACAATGGCTTGTTCTACTGCTAGTCATTGCTCAGCAGCAGCACGTTTTAGCTTTCTAGTGCCATTACAGAGGAGAAATGTCCATGTACATATTAGACTTATTCTGACCAAAAGGGCGGTCCAGTTCCAAAATCACAGGCATGTCCCCTCTGCACGGGAACCCCAGCTAACCCCAGACATACATTTCAACCTTGTTGGGCATAGTCAGTGAGATGCAGCTGGATTCCCTAGGCACTAAGAGCTAGGGGTCCACGTCTGGATTACCATTCACTCTTAGGGAGACCCCCTAAGAGTATTCAAATTACATACAAAAAGGTGAGAAGCTCTGAGGAGGCACATAAAGCACAATGGCTTGTTCTATGGCTAGTCACTACTCAGCACAATCACGTTTTAGCTCTCTGGTGCAATTACATAGGAGAAATTTCAACATACTTGGTAGACTAATCCCACCCAAAAGGACGGTCCAGTTCCAGAATGACGGGCACTGTCAGCCATTGTGTTTTATGTTCATCCTCAGAGCGTCTCACCTTTTTGTATGTATTTTCAATACTCTTAGGGGGTTACCCTAACAGTGAAGGGTAATCCAGATGCAAACCCCTTGCTCTCAGTACCTAGGAAATCCAGCTGCACCTCACTAACGAGGCCCAGCGAGGCCGAAACATACATCTTGGGTTACCTGGAGTTCCCGTGCAGAGAGGACTTGCCCGTCGTTTTGCAGAAACACAAAAGAAAAGAAGGCACTTCTTGTGCAATATCCTCTGATACACAGAATCACCCCACTCATTAGTGGTGCGTGCTAGAGTTGTACATGTGCACACAATAGCTAGTCAAACAGCTGCTCCCCTAAACTGCATCTGTGTGATGCCACTCAAAATCTTCTAGCCGCTCTCCCCATAAACCCCACTCACAGGGTCCAATGCCTAAAACAAGAAAACAAAACAAAGTGGGGGCACCAATAGTGCCTTATTGCTGAAGGACTTAAATAGCAAAGTATATAAATAAATATCACTCACATTTGGTAGTTGCTATGTAGTAAACATATGTATGCACATAGCGCAGTAGGCATGCAGAGAATGTCTTACCGTCTGTGCTCGGTATATTTCAAGTGGATAGAGTCTCACTTCTTTGATCCGTTGGTAACTAGTCTCTGGAAGATGGATCTCCAAACTGTATAAGTCTCCAACGGATAGGAATCTCCACACAACACTGGGATGTGTCCAAGCAAATCTCTCTCAAGTAAAAAACTCTCTTGAATAAAAAATGGCAAGTCATGAACAAATATTTATTAAAACAACTAGTATACCACTTTGTGTATGCAACACATTTTTGCAATGAGTTTATGAATTTAAAGTTTGTCGTTTTTATTCACTTGTCATTTTTATTTGAGAGAGTTTTTATGTGAGAGATTTTCTTGGAGACATCCCAGCATTACATGGAGATTCCTGTCCGTTGGTGACTTAAACAGTTTGGAGATCCATCTTCCAGAGACTAGGTACCAAGGGATCAAAGAAGTGAGACTCTATCCACTCGAAGTATGCTGAGTAGAGATGGTAAGAAATTCTCTGCATGCCTACTGCCCTACGTGTATATGTATGTTTACTACATAGCAACTATGAATTGAGAGGTGATATTTATTTATATACTTTGCTATTTAAGTCCTTGAGTGATTAGGCACTATTGGCACCCCCACTTTGATTTGTTTTCTTGTTTTATTGCCCATCATTTTGGAACTGGACCACCCTGTAGGGCAGGATTGGTCTAATATGTATGTGAAAATGTATCCTATGTATTTGCACCAGAGATCTAAAATGCGATGCTGCTGGGTGATGACTATCCGTAGAACAGCCAATGTGCTTTATGTTCTACCTCAGAGCCTCTCACCTTTGTCTGTGTATCTTGAATACTCTTAGGGGGTCTCCCTAAGAGTCAAGTGTAATCCAAATGTGGACCCCTTGCTCTCAGTGCCTAGGGAATCCAGCTGCACCTCATTGATAAGGCCCAGTAAGGCCGAAATGTACATCTCTTGCATTCAAGTAGTGTATAGTTCTGTTATGATACAGTTAGTTTGCTGCAGAATTGCTCCACTTTGCCTTTATACCTAAGGTCCATAGTTACAACATGTACAGCTGAATATTCCTGCAGAGAGCTCTGTCTGCTTCCTGGTGTCTCTTCCACCTCTCTCACCCAATGAAACAAAGTTGTCGGTCAGTAATCCAGAGCTTCAGTATGGCACATAACATCATCCATCTGGAGGCCCTCCTCAACGCATTTCATCAATACACTGATTTCATCAAGAGAAAATGTGTAATCTGTAACAGTATAAGCTTGTATAGTATATGAATGTTTTCTGAAGCATACATGTCCTATAATTGGTGCTACCTTATCTTCTGGGTCTGCTAGTAGACCATGTATTTGGGATTTTCCTGCCTGTGCATAGGTGAGACTCAGTCATTTTAAATAACTTATCTGTGCTCGAACAGGAAATCCTCAATGCACTTGGCCTTATTTATCAAGCTAAGGAGGTGTACTTCTACACCATAGGGCTGAAATAATTTTTAAAATGTCCCATTGAATTAAATGGGACCTTTAATCCAGTCAATGTTGAGAGGTCTACAATACATTTAATTCAATGCATGGAGACCTCTGTAGTATTCAAGATTTGAAAGCACCATTTAATTCAGTGGGAGTATTCATTTCCCCCATACGATGCAGTTGGTTTGCTCCACAATTGCACCTTTTTAACCCCGAGTAATAAGACCCATTGTCCTTCCGGGGTCCTTGAGGAGATGGTTGGGGACCATTGTTCTTCTGGGCCTTGTGTTCAAAAGCAAAGTGAAGAATTCAGGGACAAACCAACTGCACTATAGGGGAAAACTAAAAATTCCCATTGATTTAAATGGGGATTTTAGCCTTTGAATGATAGTGAAGCATGGTGTTGGAGACTTCTCTTGTATTCAAGGGGGTAAAATCGGAATTTAAATGAATGGGAATTTTTGGGATGTTTATTTTTCTACTGTGGTGCAGATGGTTCCCCCAGAATTCTTCTACTTTCTTTTGGATACATGGTCTATAAAGCTACCTTATTGATTTACATGTATTCTTCAGAAAATATTTGTTGTATTTAAAGGCTTATATAGTATATTTACGCATTTGCCTGAAACAACCTCTGTAAAACTCCTGCTTTGTGGGGAAAGTTATATTCAAAGCTGTTAGATAATGACAACTTTCATCATGCATATGAGGTAATTTGTGTCTGTTAACACTTGTTAATTACAGAGAGATCATATCAACATTAACATCTGCGGTTTCATAACGTTCCTTATAGATAAATTTACAGGGATCGTTTATTGGGATATAAACCCTTCATCAAAATCCATCCTGTTAGTACTCATTTAGGCCTAAGTTATGAGGTAAAAAGACAACACATCAGGGCATATGTATGAAAACAAAAAAAAAACATGGAGCAAATATGAGGAAAACTAGGCACCCCATAGGAAACAAGTAAACCTTCCCATTCATCTAAGTGGGGTTTTAATTCCTTTAATGCTGGGGAGGTATCCAATGCATTGCTTCCCAATGTGTAAAAGACCTCTCTCGCATTCACATGGTTAAATCTCCAGTTAAAGGGATAGTAATACTTAAAAATTACTAATCCTTATATTGCAGTCACGTATAAAAAAAATGAATTGCCCCCAGTGTCATATTTCAAACCTTTATGGTTTGAGAGATAATTGCTCCTAAAGTTCCCCCCTCCCTCCCCCTTCCCCGAAGTCAGCGTTCTAGCTGACTGAAGGGAAATCCGATCTTACTATCATCAGGCGGCTCTGCTGCAGAGCCGAGATCGCGTTAACTAAAAAAAAAAACTTTCATTAAAATGGTCTTCTACGTGTGCTTGCAAACCAAACTAGAACGCTGACTTCGGGGAAAGGGGAGGGAGGGGAGAACTTTAGGCGTGATTATCTCTCAATCCATAAAGGTTTGAGAGATGACACTGGGGGCAATTCATTTCTTATTAACATGACTGCAATATAGGGATTAGTAATTTTTAAGTATTACTATCCCTTTAAATCAATGGAAATGTTTATTTCTCTGTCATCCAATACAGGTTACTAGTAACTCTTGGTAGGTGATCCTCCCCTTTAATTATAGGCAGGAACAATTCTAAAATTGTATGCAGGGGGTGGAGCCTAACTTCCCTCCTTGGCTGCAGCTAGCCAACCAGCTCCAGAAACATTTGTTCTTTGGTGAAGATAACACAGGCAAGATAACTGTTCTGCTATAGCTTTAGAAGGTTTTTATTTTTCTGTTAGAAATCTTTGTCACTGCTGGTTCTGCATGTGTCCTGAATTCACAGCAGCATGGGTGAACCGGGCCATTGCGGTCTGGACTGAACAGCTCACTCTTGCTGTCCATCAGGGTGCTCCTACTTAGGATATGTTGCCTCTCCTTGCCATCATTTCTGAGGCACAGCACTATGTTTCTGCTGCCTTATCTGATGCCATCCGTTTGGTGGCTAGGGTTTCCACCATGTCTGTGGTTGCCAGACAGGCTCTTTGGCTCAAGATCTGGTCTGCTGATACTGCTTCTAAGAAAGCATTGCTCTCCTTGCCTTTTCAAGGCACTTCTTTGTTTGGGCCAGATCTTAAGGATCTGATCAATGAGGCCACAGGGGATAAGAGTACACTTCTACCCTTGGTTCCTAGGAAGAAAACACTGCTTAAGCGTAACCGGTATTTTCGTTCCTTTCAGAATGAGACATGTCCGGCGAACCAGATGGTTCCCTCAGCTCCGCTTACCTCCTCCTAGCCCAAACAGCAATGGAAGCCCAAGGTCTCCTCCAAGCCCAAGGCTTCCAAGCCTTCTTTGGCATGACTCACCGTACCCGGGTCCACACTCTGCTGTGGGTGGTTGTCTGTGATACTATCACAGCATTTGGGAGGATTCAGTGACAGACCCATGGGTTTTACAGGTGGTGACAGAAGGGTACAGGATCCCTTTCATCTCTCTTCCTTCTCTTACACCTCAGGGCACAAAGAAACGCATCTGTTCAACGTCGCTGTTCAGGCTCTTCTGGACAAGGACGTTCTAGAGCCGGTTCCAGTTCAGGACGGATGTATGGGTTTTTACTCAAACCTTTTTGTGTGGGTCGGTGGTCTCCAGAGGAATCTCTCCTTCCCATCAACATATTGGAGCTTCAGGCGATATTTCATGCCCTTCTTCATTGGACATCTCAGCTGGAAGACTGTCCAGTCCGGGTGGAGTCCGACAACGCCACGGCTGTGTCTTACATCAACACGCAGGGTGGAACAAGAAGTCTCACTGCTTGGTTAGAGGTCAAGGCTATTTTGTCTTGGACAGAAGGACACGTTCCTGGCGTAGACAACGTCATGGCGGACTTCCTTAGTCAACACACAGTGGACAGCGGAGAGTGGGATCTGCACCCAGAGGTGTTCACCCTCATTGTTCAGAAATTGAGTCTTCCTTACATCAACCTGATGGCGAGAAGACACAACAGGAAGGTTCCGAGGTTCTGCTCTCGATGGAGGGACCCTCTAGCTCTGGTGGTGGATGCAATGTCCATTCCTTGGTTATTCCCTCTGGCCTACATCTTTCCTCCCCTCCCAATGTTGCACAGGGTGTTATGGAAAGAATGACTGGAGCGTTGTCCAGCCATTCTGATTGCTCCATACTGGCCTCGACAGGCTTTGTTTCCAGAGCTTCTGGATCTGTCATTGGCGGAGCCATTCCGGCTCCCTTGCCATCCGCATCTTTTTCTACAGGGCTACCTTTGGAAGGAAGACGTTCAATGTCTAGCCTTGACGGCTTGGAAATTGAATCCTCAATATTGAAGAAGAAAGGGTTTTCTTCTGGTGTGGTGGCTACTATGCTCAGTGCCCGCAAACCTGTTTCTTCCAAGATCTACCATCGTGTCTGATGAACCTTCCTATCTTGGTGTGCCAATAAGGACCTGTCTCAGGAATTTGATCTGCCTACGGTCCTGGCCTTATTGCAGGACGGTGTGAATAAGGGCCTCAGTTTGATTTCACTTAAGGTTCAGATGCCTACTCTATCTGTTTTTTTTTTTCAGAGGTGCATTGCCATCCTTCCTGATATCAAGGTTATCTTCCAGGGCATTGCTCATACTCATCCTGCCTTCAATATTCCTGCTCCTCCGTGGGATCTTAACTTGGTTTTGGGCATTCTTCAGCGCCCTCCATTTGAGTCCTTGGCTACTATTCCTCTATGCCTGTTGACGTGGAAAATGGCTTTCTTCTGGCGACTGTGTCTTTATGCCGAGACCACCCTATTTAGTGTAACAATTTGGGTGTTGTTACCCCTGTTCAGTGTCTGTTGACACTTCATTGTTTTGTTGGGCTATCTCTGATCTGATGGTTCATATCTGCTCTAGTGACTTTGGGGGCCTTGCGCCTGGTCCTTGCCTTACTTCCCGCCTCTGGGAAACTCAATGGTTGGACATCCCAGAGTTACCAGTAACCTGTATTGGACAACAGAGAAAAGAGGATTTTAGTGTTACCTGTTAAATCCTTTTCTCTTAGTCCGTACAGGTTACTGGTCTCCCACCCTGTCAAGGGACCATGCTTGGCTCTCCTGTGGCAGACAGTGGGGGTCCTTCGGGGTCATGCTCACAGGAGTCTTCTTTCCCTTCCACTATCTAGTCATAGTGTCTCAAATCTTTCTGGAGCTGGTTGGCTAGCTGCAACCAAGGATGGAAGGTAGGCTCCACCCCCTGCATACAATTCTAGAATTGTTCCTACCTACAATTAAAGGGGCAAATTGCCTACCCATAATTACCAGTAACCTGTATGGACTAAGGGAAAAGGATTTAACAGGTAAGCTAAAATCCTCTTGTTTCCCATGATGCACTTGGCTTACACTAGAATTGTTTCTGTAGTAGAACCTCAGCTGTTGCTACAAAGGCAGTGGTTTTCTGTTCCAGCCCTAATTGTTTCTTTTTAGTTCCCCCATGAGCCATATTTGCAAAAGTTAAAGCAGTGCAGTTCTGGGCCAAGTCAGTTATACCCTGTAGGACAACTAAAAATTCCTTTAATTGACATTTATTTCAATTTGGCTTTTAATCACTTGACACACATTAATGTGATAGAGACTTCTCTCGTATTCAAGGGATTAAACGTGCACTCTAATGTTGATTTGTTACATATGGCGCACATGGTTTGTTTCAAAATTGCTCCTCATCATTATATAGTTAATTTTCTCCTTTCCATCTTCTCTTTCCTCCATACTTTTTTTTTTCATGGGGGTACCAAGACAAGGGAAGGCTAGTGGATCTAACTTTGCTCTGGAGCTCCAAAATTTAAAACTCTATAATCCAGTGATAGGCAATAGGAGACTTTTCATCCGCTGCATAACTACAACTTTCATTGTGCCAGAGGATGATGGGAGCTGTAGTTCTACAACAACTGGAGGACCTCACATTGCCCAGCTCTGCTTCAATCCCTCGGATCAGGGAAGGAATTACATAACAATCACCCCTAGTCCAAACCATGGACACTCCTCCCTCGACTCCAGCCCATTTCATTTGGGAGGGTGTATAAAAGCGGCAGTAGGACAAACATTAGATCATAAAATGGTCAAAATGCAAGCTATGCAACATATAACCTCATTTGCAACAAACTTTTGAAAAAGATGAAATTTGAAGGAGAAACAAGCGATATATATATATATATATATATATATATATATATATATATATACTAGTATCAAAGCTGTTCCCCCAAAGCAGAGACAGGCGGTGAGCCATCGCTGATCCTTATCGGGGAGCTTCAGGCGGCTCACAGCGAAACTCCCTGTGTGTGAAACCACACATGCACAGTAGAGACTGCTGGAAGAGCAGTCTCTACTGCACATGTGCGGTTACACTCACAGGGAGCGACACATTCTATCACTTTATGTTATGGGATATATATATGTATGTGTGTGTGTGTGCGCAAATTTCTCTATACATTTTAGTAAATTGGGCCCACATTACCCTGTGACATGGTCTGAAGTTTGGAGCAATACACCTAATCTATAAAAAAATAATTCAGCCAGCTTTATACACTAACACTGTTGTACTCATTACCTAGGCATATTAATTTTGACCTCCCCCCTTCATTTACATACTTATCCCAGGGGTAGGCAACCTTTGGCTTTCCAGCTGTTGAAGGCTACAACTTCCATCTTCAGAGAGATGATTGTGAAGACATTTCAGTGCATACTGTCGATATGCCATTGACACAAATTTGGCACCATATTGCCAAGCTGGCCTCTTATAGCCCTTTAGTGCATCTCCTTTCATGTGCTATAGGTTAACGTTCTGTCCACTAGAGTAAAAACCATAACAGTTTAAACAGTAATAACACTGGAAAAGAGCATCACCCAGCAGTGCAAGTGCACTTGATTCACTCATCAGGAAAAACCCTAAAATGCATGAGTTCTTATAAAAAGAAAGAATTTACTACACCTTTAGAGTCTTATCAATGATGAAATGTGTGTGTATGCTGGTATGTACTAAAGCACTCAGAAACTCTAGTACATAACCCGAAGTACAGCCTCTGACATCAGAGGCCAACCCCAACAGAGTTACATCCGTAGATTCATATATGTCCCCTAGGACTCTACTCTTAACACAGCAATCTTGATAGGAGCCTCAAAGGTGATAGTGCAGTATTGTCTGTAAACTGTCAGAGATAAGATACCAGCTTTCCTGAAAAGAGGAGTAGTGTGTATTAATCTCAATACATAATAACTTCCTTAACTCTTGTCACTCAATACAAGTTACATAAACAAAATTAACCAAATAGGTTAACCCTTTGAGTGCCAGAGGGTTATGCAATTCATGGGTATGCAATGCATTGTGTACCCTCTGGCTCTCAAAGGGTTAAGACATTTTCAGCTTGCGACCATGTTAAGGATCAAGATTTGAATTGCGGAGCACATAGTATCTACTGTAAGTGTATATATGAGCTTTTGTTCCTTTAAAAAGGCATGTAAGTCTGTATTACAGAGTTCTGTGTTACAGAGTTTTAACCCTTTGAGTGACAGAGGAGTACACAACGTATTACAAAGCAATGTGTTGCATACCCCTCTGGCACTCAAAGGGTTAAAACACTAACACCCCACACACGTGCGCGCACACACCCTCTCTCTGAAAGTAATCACAATGTTTACATTGGCAAGAATATTGAAATGCATCCATCTATGACAGGTGCCATTAGTGTGAGACTGTATTAAAACACAGGAAAGAGCACTTCTGGGCTTTCACTTCTGTAATCTGTAATAAAATGATAGTCAAGGAGACTACATGTAATCAGACTGTTTCTTCTAAGAACTAGGATTGTTTGGCTTCTCTAGATAAGGAACCTCATTCAAAAGAAAGGATAAAAGCTGATAGTGAGATAAAGCTTGTCCTTTCAAGGAAATAGCAGATCAATTGACTTCCTCTCAGCTGCCCTCTGTCTAGCCCAGTCCATACCTTCTGTCATCTCAATAATGTCACAGAAAAAGGGATAGGAACACTGGGCTTTATGCACAAAAGGAAACTGCAGTCATTCTGGGGCAGCTGCAACCTTGGCATACTTGGTCAACATTAAAAAATAAATCCAGGGGACAAAGTAACATGACAAAGTGTCACTGTTGGTACATAGGACATTGTAGCCTAACGGCAGCAGAAAACCTTGTACAACATATTTAACCCATTGGGTGCCATAGGGGTGTGCAGAGAATTGCAAACCCCACTGGCACTCAAAGGGTTAAAACTGCACTTGTACAGAAGAATATACATTACCCACATCTAAATACTACAGGTAATCACATAAATAAGCAATATTAACATGTGGATGGACCCAGAAACTATTGAATGTGTAGTGACAAGCACACAGAATTTGTGACTGAGATTCAATTTTAAGACCGTGACAAATCTAGGAACAGCAGAATACAGGGAGCCAAAACCAGGGCCTGGTCCCAGAAATCCAGGACATTTGGCTGGTATGCATAGGGGAGAAATATAACCATCCACAACTCCCCATAATTTATTTAGGTCATTTAACCCTTTGTGTGCCAGGGGGTAACTACCCCTTTGGCACACAAAGGGTTAATGTCTTGAATGCGTGAGAGGCCTCTATCACATTGTGAAACAATATGTTGAAGACCTCTATCATTCAAGACGCTAAAAGCCCAACTTAAGTCAACTGTACTTTTTATCATCCCCTGTAATGCAGTTGGGTTTCTCCAGAATTATTCCAGTTTTCTTTTATACAGATACCCCAATGTGTGATTTTCATGCCCCCTTAATATATTTGATGTCACTTTGCAATGTACTGCACACTCCAATGGGTTTTTATGTGTTAAATTGATTGTCTTAAACCATAGTTTAATTATTATGGTTCTCTTATCTCCTAATGGCATCAGCAGGGAGGTAGATTTTGTGGCTCCACTCAAATGGCAGAGTAGGATTTTCCTATTCACAAATATAACTAGGAGAATTTGAACTGTTGGTGTTTTGGAAAATCAAAGGGAGACCCATACAAATACATGTGAAAAGTATTTATTCACTCTGAACTGGCTGTCAGACTTTCCCAGACATTACAGTGGGTTTCTGAGCTTGGAATCTCTTTGATAAAAAGCAGAATTGTAACTGATAATTAAAAAATGAAAGGCTTATTAATCTTTCATAAAGGTTAATTTACTCCTAAGCAAGTTCCAGGCAAAGTACAGTGGCTAGTCAATTATTAGACTTCCAGCAGCTGGAGACTGTAGGCAGACTTTTCTACATTGTGTCACTATCTTAAACATTTATCATTTCTCCTGCTTTCACTATCCCTGAGAGAAAACTCTATAAAGAGATCCAGGAAAGCTCCCTGTCAGGGACATAAAAGTGTGAAATAAGATGGAGAAAAATATAGCCAATTTTACTTTACATATGAAGCAGTTGCAGAATATATAAAATCATAATAAAAGGTTAGTATCTCTTTTTACTTTTTTAAAACATAATGAGGTAAATTAAACTTCATTAAGAAGCACACACAGTGAATCACATGCATAAATATAAACCATATCTATTAAAGGCACAGAGCTCTTGGGAAAAAATAATTAAAAAAAAAAAAATATATATATACAGTTCAAGCAGGAAGATCGCACTCACAGGACTTCAATTCCAAATGAAATGTTGTTACATGTTTATTGAGATCGACGTTTCGGCTAACAGTGTAGCCTTTATCAAGATGCAATAGTGTAACAAACAATAGTGTATGTTTTTAACTGCTGTTCTTACTTTCATTGTGTACTTGCCCATTTCACTAATTGTTTTATTGGTGACACACAAGATTTTGTTAATTGCGCTGGAAATTTGGCGCATTTTTCACGCTAAGAGGTGGAGGAAGGTATTTAAGGGGTTGGTTTGTTACACTATTGCATCTTGATAAAGGCTACACTGTTAGCCGAAACGTCGATCTCAATAAACATGTAACAACATTTCATTTGGAATTGAAGTCCTGTGAGTGCGATCTTCCTGCTTGAACTGTATGTATCATCTCCATTATTTGATATGCACCCAGGCGATTGTTTTTGAACTACAGAGCGTGCGGTCCATCCCCTAACTACTATTATATATATATATATATATATATATATATATATATATGTGTGTGTGTTTTTCTTCAGGAATATTTATAATAGCAACTTGATAAATATTGTATTAATTTTGTTCCAAGGAGGATGATGGACCCCTCAGAGCACTGACTCTAAACATAGACCTCAGGATACATCAACAGGTCAGGTTTTCATCATAACCCTGTTTGTTCACAGCTGTGTAGTCAGTGGGTCAGTCATTGTGATATAACTACCTGTGTTTAAAGGGACAGTAATACTTCATTTAATCTTTATTTTATTTTGTAGGCATTAAAAAAACACGAAGAATGATATAAGTCTTATCTCTCAAACCTTTATGGTTCGAGAGATATTCATAAGCAAAGTTTCCCCTCCCACCCCTTTTACCTAGTGTAAGCTATCTCTTCTCAGATGTGGAATCCAGTCCATAGACCAGACACATAACAGAAGGGGACAATCTTCTTCCTATGAGAACAATGAAAACCCTGCCCCCCTTGGCAAGTTTTTCAGGTTTTTCCCTTATCTTAATGAAGATTGTCCTTCTCTGCGGTCTACCTAGGCACCTCCTTTCTGCTCTGGCTGAGCAGTGTTACATCAGTAAAATGAGCGGGAGCGTGATACTTTGTCATTGAATTACTCTTAAATTACAACTCTGACAGAATTGAAATAACACTCTCCAAAGTCCAAATACTATGATGATTAATTAGAGCTGCTTTTATTATGAAACATTACTACCCCTTTAAGTAAAGATATCCTTTAAATCTGTGTCTAGAGGACTAGAAATGATAATCACTGCCTTAGAGGTATTTGATAATTTACCCTGCCAATCACTGAAGTTTAGTTCTCAACTCAGTGATGGATCTCTCTGTGGACAAATTTATGGTTGCAAACTGATCGGTTAATGAAGCAGAACTACAAGTCCCACTCTCTCACTAAGAAGGCAGAGAACTCTCATAAAAGAGAACAAACACCTCCTTGTAATTACCTTCCAACCCACCTAATTTTCTATGGCCATAAAAGTGAAATATAATTTTTGGAGGAGTTAGCTCTACTTTAATTTCTAAAAAGAGATGGAATATTTTCACACTGGAGAAATAATGAGGCCTCCTTTCTCCAAGGAGGTTTATGTGCAGACGGGCACACTCCACGTAGCACACTAAAAACACCTTTCTAACGTTCAGAAGGCTAAAAGCAATATGGTGCCATTGTTTTGTCCAGAATTGGTCCACTTTTGCTTTTATACGTATGCTCCCATAGTTATGGACTAGTGTTCTTCAGTGTGCTGAATCTTATTGGTTTTATGCCATGGATTGAGTAAATCAATACACTTACAAGCCTCAACTTTTGGGCAGCAATAACAGCAGGACTGTGAACTTTGGATTACTTAAGCCCTACATGGGTCAACCTTTCAGTTGCATTGTTCCAATGATTAAAAGAGAATGTACATTGAATTTGGAGTGAGCAGAAGTCACTGATGATTCACTTTCCTGCTGTACCATTTTCATCCAGAAATGTGACAATAGCTTCAGATGCTGAAGAGGGGGCTGGCGGCTTCAATGTGAGATGGACTGTGGGACATTTTCTCATACATTCTGTTAGCAGAGGTCAACACTAACAAGATGTAAATATTTTTGTAGTTAAAACTGTCCTCTAAAAACCCATAATTCATTTGTAGGTTTTAAATAAACTGTTATAGAATAGTTTTGAGTTCTGGGCCAAAAACAACTAGGTTTAATCTTATAACAATTACTGATGAGTAGTAATTAAGTAATGTTGATTGAAACATTAATGCTTTTATTCACCCTCTTTACCACTGCCTCATCTAATGTGTTTTTGTCTGTGTATCAGTGCATAGCCATATAGTATACATTATTTGGTGCCCTATTACCTCATGCTGCTATATTAGAAGGATGATCGGGCATTCTTAACCCTTTAAGAATTACAGAAGTGTAGTGCATTTCAGTGTTCTTAAAGTGCTTACTTCAAGTGGAAGTTGTTAGCAGCATTGCCCATAGGTTTGTATTTTAATACATTTTTATAATTAAAAAGGACCCTTAACCGCTTACCCCTGTTAACAGAAACATCTGTTACTGATGTGTGAATAGAACACATTTGTGAAGCATTACTGTCATCAGATATGTGGGGATGTCTCCCAGTTTGAGCACTGCATTGTTCGGTGTAGTGATGACTGCATGTGCCATAGACATCCAGTCGCAGACATGACACCCTGTTTGTGGGTACATATGACATATATTAACTCTGAAACTCAACAGAATTCCATAAGCCATCTACTTTGCACTGCAAGGTGAACCTAATGGTGACAATGGCCACTTTGTAAATCACCTGAAAGTGACAATATAGACTGCTGCACATGCACCCCTTGAACCTGTTAGTAGCGGAATAGACATACACAGACACCAGTGAGTTACAAAAAACAATGACCTCCAAAGCTAATCCTATACTCAAACACATGGAAAATGATCCTTGCTGGATATATATAAACCCAATGATTCCCTCAAACCTGTGTAGTTAGATCTGTATGTGAACAAACTGATGGAATATGGACAATCAGATGTGCAGGCAATTATTTGGAAGATCTGATAATTGTCTCAAGCCACAAGATTGCATGAGAGGGTAGACAACCAGTAGGGTTGGGAGTGGGAAGAAATGTAATTAGCCTGAAAGCATTGGAGAGCAGGCTCATGGCTTCCAGGGTGGTGATATGGCGGGGTTATGGTAATAACATGTTAACAAACAGGACACAAAATAAGGATATACAAATACTAACTTAACCCGCACTTCACTGCAAATGGGTAATTTTAAATGCTCAGCCCCTTTTCTAGTGTATGTTATCATTACCGCTTATCTGTGCTAGAGGGATATTGCCATTTAGTGTCTAAAGAGGCTCAGTTCCAGAGTATGATTAACCCTTTGAGTGCCCCAGAGGTTTGGCAGACGTCCCTCTGGCACTTAGAGGGTTAAAGCTCTGAGTCTTGTTGACAGAATGGGACCTAATTATGTAATATCTGTTGCTATCCATAATGGTGCAGTTTGGCTGCTTGGCTCACTAATAATGTACTTTATGTGGGCCCAAGTCCAATGCCTGTACCTATAATTTTT
This sequence comes from Rhinophrynus dorsalis, assembly GCA_037306005.1. Taxonomy (NCBI): domain Eukaryota; kingdom Metazoa; phylum Chordata; class Amphibia; order Anura; family Rhinophrynidae; genus Rhinophrynus; species Rhinophrynus dorsalis. The sequence goes on from CM074718.1 coordinate 206,976,055, forward strand.
ATAGATTTTTTTTTTCTTATGTCTGATTGCTGGTGTTTTTCTCTTTCATCTGCATTTTATTTTCCTATTTTTCTTGTGTTCCTCCCTCCTACTCTTTCAGATGGGCTGCAATTATCTGCAAATGACAGTATATAACAAAGATCTATCACTTTATCTCCCACTGGCTGTGTACACACCTATGTGTTTACCAGTTACTGGAATAATAGTGTGGCAAACATTTTAATTAATAATTGATGTCAGTTAGGCATACTGGGCCCCGATTTGTAATAATGGCCATATACACTATGTGTGTGTCGGAGACCTCGGCTTTCAAGTGGTTAAAATCATCATTTCTCCAGAATTGGTCCACACTTATTTGTTGTATATGGCCCTTAATATCCCATAAAAGAATTAGCTAGGATGTTTGCCAGAAGCCATCATGCTCAGTAGAGACTGCCCGCTCTTCAGTCATGCTCAGTACTCTCTGCCCAAAAGCGCCACTGCTGATACGGAGCGGGGCACGCCAAATTCAGACCGGAGTCCTCTCTGTGCACCTTCCTGGGAGAGGACTGCCCCACTCAGTATCAGCCGCGGTGCGTTCAGGTAGTCAGTACTGCGCATGACTGCAGTGCGGCCAGTGAGAAGAGAGGATCCGGCCACCAGCTAAGGTTACTGGGTGGCACTGTGGCCCATGTACACGGGCTTTTCAACTAGTATTAAGATATTTAGTTGCATTTCAGTGTTGCATTCTCTTTTTTTGTAGAGAGTACATATTTCTTATTAATATGTCTTGACATGTTCCTTGACTGCATTATCTCAGCTTTAACCGTGGGCATATACCTGGAAGCATTAACATGCCATTTGGCTCTGCATTTACAACAGAGGGCGAACTAGTCCCATGCCCTGCCAGTGCCACACTCCAGAGCTTCAAAGGCAAAGTCATCGTATCAGTGGGGAATGTTGCACAGAATGCAGCCGAGGTAAGACTCAACGTGCACAGCTTGCCCAGAATAGTTCACTTCTGTTTGTTTTCATGTGGTGTGGGCCAAGGTGCCATTTTGCTAGGTGTATCTTTGTCTTATCAAAACAAATTAGTACTATGTATGTAATTCCAGGGGTCCGCACTCTACCACCAAACACCAAGACAGACTGGTGTGCAACCAAAATAACCGGCACCCAGAAAGACAAACACAATACTGGATTGGCACTTATGCCTCTCCCAAAAAGGCAAGCCTCTAAATACATCAAAGGGTCTGAATTTAATCTATTATCTTAAAATGTCAATGAGAAAACACAAACAAAATACAGAATAGATACAGAAGGATGACAATCAAAGAAATACAATCCAATATTATTATTATAATCAATACAACAGTCCTTATAACATTTCCCACATGTATCTCTACTCCTTGAACTAAGTAGGCTTGGACGCCGTATGAATCACCATCTGTAGCAAAAAAAAAACAAAAAGAAAAGCCTGTGCAGAAGATTCCTCTGAGGTTAGTATTTAAATAACTTTGTCTGGGCCTCCACCTTCACCACAGTGCTGTCATAAGAAATGGTACTCACATATTAATGAGGCTTTTACTCTGCCTCTAAGATGTATTCACTTTCCCAGTATATACACCAGGGAAGGTATTGTTTGTTTTTCTCCATCAGTCTGTATCCACTGCTCACATCGATCCAGGCCATTATGGGGCTTTATTAGGGAACCACTCCGTAGGGACTACCACCCCACTACGTAAGTTACCTTAAGCCCTTAACCTTATAATCTTGTTCCTGGGTTGTTAACACAGAGACAATTTACAAAGGCCCCCAAAATATACCATATGCATACAGTTCTGGTCAACATTATTGACACCCTTGAATATTTTGTATATCATGCACAATATCTCATGAAAAGAAGTGTGTAGTGAAACAGCTTTGGTTTATATCAAATCATAAATTTGAAACAGAACAGCACAGGATGAAACAATAACAATTAAAAAAAGAATGGTGCAAAAAGTATAAAAATGGAAACATTGCCATGGCATGATTATTGGTACCCTCTTGAACAATTCAAATAAGGTTGAAAAGAAAAACAAGAATGTCATCGCTGTGAAATTAGACTCACTTGATAAATTGTCAGTGCTCTTTAATGCTTAAAAAGGCCACTTTTATTCTGTTACTTTTTCACAAAGGTGAAAACAAGAGAGCTGTCTGAGAGCATCAGAAACGCTACTATGACCATACAAGACCATCTCCAAAGAACTTAGCATCCATGTTTCAACAGTTATAAAGGGAAGTGTAGGACCAACACAGTTTGTTGAATGGGAGCTTACAAAAGGTGGCTGTTAATATTCTGGAGCGGGGGCACTCTGTGTCGGATTTCTATGTGGGGAACAACACCTTTGTTTGTTAGCCCCATATACATTGCCTGACAACCCCAGCCTTCTTCCCCTGCCCAGGCAGTGATCATGGGGATTTGTGGCTAGCAGTGGTCAAGGGGAAAAGGCTGGCGAGTGTCTGACATTGTACGTGGGGATCTATGGTTACCAGTGGTCAAGGGAACAAGTGTTGGGTCCAAGCAGTGTATATGGGGTTCTATGGTGGGGGCAAGTGGTAGCCACAAATCCCCATAGATGCTGCATGAGCCTCCAGTCTTGTTCCCCGTGAGTGCACAACATGTATAATATATGATTCATAGGTTAGGGGATAATTGTGTAGTGCTTGGTGTGCTTTTTTTTTTAACCCATTGCGTGCTACAGGGGTGAGCAATGCACATCCCTATGGCACTCAATGCTGCCCATGGTGCTGAAAGCCTTTTCTTTATTCCCCTACTGGCCAAGTAGAGAAGCAGAGAGAGACTGTTATTCAACTTCAGAATTGTTGTAGTGTTGGTGATGTGTGAAGAGAAGACATCCCTTCCACATCGACAGCATTTCCTGTATGCTAATAGGGACCTTCTCTGCCCCTGCCCTTGCATTTGATAATTTTAGTGAATATGTCGCTGTGTGTGTAGATCGAAATGTCAAAGTGTTTCAAACACATCAACAAGATCATATCACCACAGCATCGACCTAGGCCTTCAGCTTTTGAGATATTAGTGAATGGGCTCTATAGAATAACATCGTAAGTAGAGACGTGATATCACTGGTGACGTTATCTCCACTTTATCACCTCTTTATCATCACTTAGTGAATCTCCCTCATGTCTTTTGTCATTCCAGATTAATTTAACAATGGAAGTTTTATTCCAATTTATATGATACTGTGATCTCTGGTGTATACAAACCATTATAGGAATAAAACGTTGTTGCTGTATATCGTGGGCTTCTTGCTTATCTGTGTATTTAAGATTGTGTCATTAAATTCTGACTTTCTAGTATCTTGTACATCTAAAACAATGTCTAGATTGACTATAAAGAAAATCTAGTTTTGCATATCAAAGTAAATGGTTTCTCTTTTCAAAAGTATCCTTAGGCTGTGCTTAACCCCTTAAAGGGATAGTATTACTTCAAAATTACTATCCCTCATATTGTAGCCCTTAATAAACTGAGTTAAATGACACCAGCGGCATCTCTCAAACCTTTATGGTTTAAGAGATAGCCGCTTTCAAAGTTTCCTCTCCCCTGCTGTCAGCGTTCTGCTGCCAGCAGGGGAATCCGGTCCCGGGACAGGCAGAGGCTCTTAAACAGAGCCGATATCTCGTTATGAAAGGAAAAAGGATTCATTGAAACAGTCTTCTACGTGTGCTTGGTAACCAAACACACGTAGAAGACTGTTTTGATCAATCATTTTTCCTTCCATAACGAGATACCGGCTCTGCTGAAGAGCTTCCACTTGATTCAGAGACCGGATTCTCCTGCTGGCAGCAGAACACTGACAGCAGGGGAGAGGAAACTTTGAAAGCGGCTATCTCTTAAACCATAAAGGTTTGAGAGATGCCGCTGGTGTCATTTAACTCTGTTTATTAAGGACTATAATATGAGGGATAGTAATTTTGAAGTAATACTATCCCTTTAAGGACTTCATGACGTACTATGACTGTCATGGTCCTTAAATACTTAAGGACTGATGACGGTCATAGTACATCGTACTTTTTACATACATCACTCCACAGGGAGCACTGTAAGTAAAAATGAGGCCTAAAATTGACCATTCCAAGACTGGAGCGATCTCTTTCAGGCCCCAAAAGCAGCGCACCGATACAAGCGACAGGTCATGTGTACTGGCGCATCGGCAAGGATCAAAGTGGTCCTTATGGGAGGGAAACGTCCCAGGACCGCTGTTTCTTAAGGGATTAATGGAAATACTTATTAACAAATGAACAGCTTAATTTGCCTTCTTCCCTAAGGAGAGAGAAATCCAGTCCTGGGTAGTTTGTCTGTCAGAGCAATAAGCAATTGAAATGAAAATTTAAAGTTGTGGAGTTGGATATCGGACAATCTTTCTTATAGTTACTAGTTTAATGGACGTATGCTCAAAGAGATAAGATCACCTTTTATACTAGTTAAGACCATAAATGACAATTTTAAAGAAACTGATGTAAAAGTGGGCATGGTTGATTACAATCTCAGAACAATTCATATTGTGTGTTCAAAAATTATATTACTAACTCCAGTTTTAACTTCAAAAATTGCCAAAAAATATTTTGGTTTTTAGACGTCTGTATAAATACCACAGTTACATGTATATGTCCTCCATGTTTTCAAATAATGTTTCTTTCTATCACTGTCATATTTTCAAATGTGATTTTATTCATTTGAAAGTAAGTTACTGTAAAAATAAGTTTCTTTAACGTCCAAAATGGAACACAGGAACCATGGGGTTGAGCTCTCTCCTCCAAGAGGACAGGGCATTTAAAAAAGACAGGGTCTTTTGGCTGGAGACTCCCACCTCCTCCTCCAGCTCAGACCCTGCCTTATCCCAGAATCATGTGCTCTGTAAAGTAGAAAGGAGAACAGCAGATACTTAGTTTTTAGGTTTATTTTTTTTCCCTTCCATATGGGGCTGTATAATCCCCCATTAGGAAGGATCCCATCACTGGCTTCCCTGGGGTTGGACTGCACACTTCACAGGAATTTGTATGGATTATTTTACAGTAGAGTTTGACTTTATGATAAGTCTGCTCCTCGTTGCTGAACCTCTCTGAGGTTCTGCTCTGTATAGATAGGAGTCAGAAGACAGGTGAGTAACCCTTTAAAGGGATAGTAATAGTTTGTTTATCCTTATTTTATTTTGTAGGTATTTAAAAAACATGAAGAACGATATAATTCTTATTGAGAGAGATTCACAAGCAAAGTTTCCCCTCCCGCCCCTTTTACCTAGTGTAAGCCATCTCTTCTCAGATGTGGAATCCAGTCAGACAGATAACAGCAGGGGACAATATTCTTCCTATAAGAACAATGAAAGCCCTGCCCCCCTTGACAAGTTTTTCAGGTTTTTCCCTTATCTTAATTGAAGATTGTCCCTCTCTGCAGTCTACCTGGGCACCTCCCTTCTGCTCTGACTGAGCAGTGTTACATCAGTAAAAGGGGCAGGAGGGGGATACTTCGTCATTGAATTACTCTTGAACTACAACTCTGACAGAATTGAAATAACACTCTCCAAAGTCCAAATACTACGATTATTAATTAGAGCTGCGTTTATTATGAAACATTACTATCTCTTTAAGTGCCATGGTCATATTTTATGTCCCTCTATGTTCTCTTATCTACTTATTGTGGTGAATGTGCATTCATCCTTCCTTATCCTAACTCTGCATTTTAAGTCTGAATAGCAAAGATTGCTACCCTAATTTTTCTTTCCAAATGTATCCCTTTCAGTTCCAGTTAGTACATTGATAGCTTTTATACTTATAATTTCTGTTGCTGTAGTCATCAGAGTAGCTGTAATCTTTATTATGTAATCTTTATTAATTCCCTCTCTGGTGTACTAAGGTATTTTTGGAACGTTGTAGTTTATTTTTCAGTTTCAATTTTTGGTGCATGACCCCTTTAATAAGGGAACCTGCATCGCAGATATCTTTGCTGCATAGACTTCTATAGGAAAACTTATGTGGGACATTTCTCTGCACCCATTTATACTACATGGGTCAGAGTTGGCTCTTTCTTTTAACCTAATCATGCTCCATCTCATGATCAGGGTCCTGACTGTCTAGTAGTGTATAATTCGCCTCGCTCCATGGCTGCCATCTTTCTCCTCCATTGTTTATACTATGCAGAGGCTGACTCTCCTGCCCTCTATCCCCAGGTTAACCTTTTGCATGTCAGATTACTACCTTCTGGGTCTTTCTGGGGGCTTTGTATTAGACTGGTGTTACTTTTAACTAGTCTCTGTCTAGTTTTAATTACTTTCTGTGATCATGGCTGACACCAAGGGGCATATGGTTAAAACCAAATCCAAGGATCTTCCAAAGGAATATTCTGATCCCTATGTTCCTCCTGTACTGTGGACCCTACTACACCCATGGGGCCATCCAGCACTGATCAAGTGCCAGCTTGAGTTAAAACTTTAATGTCCTCAGTGATATTCAATCCCTTATCTATTCAAGGGGTCCTCCATTCCTGGTGACCCATGCATCCCATCAAGCAGGTTGATCCTATTTTTAGGGGACATTGCCAAATAATTGGGGAGACATCTGATGAAGAGATTGATTCAGAGGAAGAAGACATGACATCTCCCTTGTCCTTTGGTGATTCCTATGAGGCTGAAGCTGTCCCCTCTGTGGAGGAGCTTATTATACCATTGCAGAAGACCCTTCAGGTCTGATGGGGGCCTGCTCTCTGGAAATTTTCCAGAGATGAGGGAAAGACTCTCCAGTCTTCCCTCTTAACAGCACCCTAGACCATGTCCTCTTAGAACAATGGAAGACCCCAGAGAAATTGCTTTTTCTTAATAAGCATATCACTAGCCTTTTACAGCTGAGGCTTAGCGCAGTGGGTTTCTTCCACAGCTGTTGACCCCCTATATCATGATTAGCCAAAAACACAGCCCTTCTGTTGGCAGTTGATGTAAAGTTGATGTAAACCTGCAGCAAGCTGTGTAGGCCAGAGAAATACTCAGTAATATGATAATAAACCTGTACATTTTAGTGTACTTGCATACTCACTCTTTATTCATACATTTTCCGGTTGGTCTTGGGAATTGCATGTTAACATGCAGCTTTCATTATTATATTAAATGATGAAGAATAGTTTGACTATTTGGCATTGTGGATCACATCTGTTCAAGTGTTGTGAGGTTCACCAAGGAATCCATAGTATAAGGTACAGTGGTACAGGTGAAATTATCCGATGTCCCTGTATTGCTCTCTGGTGGCCGATATAACATAAATTCTCACATAAACGTGGGCATAATTTTTCCTTTGTCAGAAAGAAAAGAATAGCATTCATGTAATGACTCACAGGAAAATGAATGGAAGCCTGTGGCTCCCTGAAGTTAACAGAGACATAATGGGCTTTGTGCACAAAAGTGTACTACATTGGAGCACACCAACTGCAAAACTGGGGACAAATAAAATTTCCCATTGATTTAAATAAGGTTTTGTTTTAAACCCTGGAATGATAGGTCTCCAGTGCATTTCTTCTGATTAATGGTGTTAAAGGCCCCATTTAAACCAGGCTGAGAGCATGAAAAAGTATATTTTGAGTGTGTTTGTATTAATGTAAACTGAGGTATGTCATAAAAAGCTTGCAAAAATCTCTTAATACATTTGAGTTGCTTAAACAAAAGGCATGCATATAAACAGGAAGTTTAGTACGTGTCTGCTTCCCTCATTAGCACACATCTTGTATCTCTATACTTCTATTGTGACCTTGTGTCTCTCTCTTGTTCATCTCTACCCCCTTGTTACTATGTGTTTCTATCTTGCTTTTCAGTTCCTCTTTTGCTGTCCTGTGCCACTGTCTTGTTTCCATGTGCCCTTCTCGCTTTCCTGTGACTGTTGTTTCCACCCATTCCATTGTATTTCTTCTCTGCGTCACTTTTCCTTCCCCTTACCACTCACTCCTTTGTGCCCATCTTCTGCTTCCCTACCTTGCTTCCCTCTGTCTCTTTCTTACCTCCCAACAACCCTCTCTTGCTACTGTACCACCTCTTGCTTTCCTGTGCCCCTCTTACTCTCCTCTATAACCCTCATGCTTCCACTTCCATGTGTCACTGTTTTTTCCCCTATGCCCAGCTATTGCCTGTTCCATCTTTTGGTCCCAGTTGCCTACATTAACCACTCTGGTAATCCTTGTGCCCCACTGTTGCTCCTCATTTGCCTTCTATGCCATTCTATTAACTAGTTTTTGCCCTCTCATGCACCCCCTCGTACCTGTGTTATGGCGCGTTGCCCTATCATTTAATGCTCCCGATTGGTCTCTAGTAATTATATATTGTTTTGCTGGGCTCACTTAAAACTCTGCTGGCCTCATGTTTTGGTAAATTGTCCAGCCTGTTTCTTGTGCAGCCCACACACGTATGGATTTCTGACCAGTTGGCCCACTACTGAAAAAACTTGGATGCCCTGAATATAGCTTGTGATTTCTTTTCAAAAAGACACTGCCATTAGCGGACATCTGCCTATTATAACTTTGCTTATCCGTGTAAACAAGATGAGGGAGAGGGGGTAATGCACATCTCTATTTTTATCCATCCTACTAAACTAATGAATTTATTTATTTTATGTTACCCATAAATGACATGAAAGCCATGTGTGGGAACAGAGTGTTTTTTTGTTTTAGAAGAAAAATGCTGGGAACATGCCTGGTATTCTGTGTCTGAAAACTTGGCCAAGAGAAATCATAACTGCTCTGTTTGTAGGCCAATGGTTCCTGGGTCAGTGGCCTTGGATAATTCCGGTTTCTTTAATGGAAACTTCCAATCACATGCCATAATAATAGTGTTACTGTTGTAGATTATATTTCACGTTGCTATTACCTTTTGCACAAATTATATAGCAGTTGTTTGTCTTTGTAGAGAAAACAAAAATGCATTTATTGGGAAATCTAATTACAATCTGATTACCTTTAGGCATGCATCTGAAAAGATAACCGTTGTTCTCAGTGTAACTAACTTTGCCTGCTCCATGCCTCCTTGGTCAGCTTTATTGCTCAAATAATTCATGACTGTAATCTGCAAGTTAATGTACCATTATAATTGCATGTGAACCTGAGACACAAACTCTAGTGGATAGGAAGTTTCACTCATTATATATAAAGGTGAGGGAGTAATATAAATGTTCACAGGTTTAAATGACTTGGCATTATTTACTGTTTAAAAGGGAGCATTTCTAAATGCGGTTATGTCCCAAGGTACCCTGAAACAATAGTACAGCATGCAATATAAATACAGTGAGGTAACAAGTGATGCAATTCTAGGACAAACCAGTTGCTTCATAGGGAACAGATACACATTTACATGGAATGTGCTGGAGGCCTCTCTAGCAGTCAATCCCTTGTAAATCAGTGGTAATTTTATATTTTTTTCCTCTATGGTGCAGTTGCTTTGTGCCAGAATTGCTCCATTTATATTTATACGTACAAGTTCAAACCTACAAAACTTAGTTTAAAACAGTAGGAAATTGCTGTTGATATAGTATACTTCGATTTTGTGAAAGCCTTTGATACAGTACCTCACAACAGGTTACTGCATAAATTAAAAGCCTTCGCTTTGGCAGGTGTTATCTGTGTATGAATAAAGAGCTGGTTAAAGGATAGATGGCAGAGAGTATGGAACCTTTTCAGGTTGGTGTAAAGTTTTAAAGTGATAGTAATGTTTCACAAAAACAGCAGCTCCAATTAATCTTCATAGTATTTGATCCATAGAGAGTGTTATTTCATTACTGTGAGCATTGTAGTTCAAGAGTAATTGAATGATAAAATTTCCCCCTCCTGCCCCTTTTACCTAGTGTAAGCCCCCACTCCTCAGATGTGGAAACCAGTCCATAGACCAGAGAGCATACATCAAGGGTCAATATTCTAGTGTGAGAACAATGAAAACCCTGCCCTCCTTGACAGGTTTTTCAGCCTTTTGCCTTATCTTAATTGAAGATTGTCCCTCTCTGCAATCTATCTGGACACTCCCAGCTGCTCTAAGCTGAGCAGTGTTACATCAGTAGAAGGGGCGGGAGGGGGACACTTTATCATTCAATTACACTTGAACTACAACTCTGACAGAACTAAAATAACACTCTCCAAGGCCCAAATACTATGATGATTAATTAGAGCTGCTTTTATTATGAAACATTACTATCTCTTTAAGTAGGGTGCCACAGGGTTCAGTCCTGGGCCCGATGCTTTTTAATTTGCTTATTAATGATCCAGAAGTGGGAATTGAAAATAATGTCTCATTCACTGTGTAAGGAGATGCATACAGAGCTGGATGTTTTTTCTCTGCAGAAAGATTTGGATAAACTAAGTTAATTGGCGGAAAAGTAGCAGATAAGGTTTAATGTAAATAAATGTAAGGTTATGCATTTGGGCTATAGAAACAAACAGGCCACATGTCCAATAAATGGGACTACTTGTGGAATTCCAGTGATAGTAATGATATACATTAGACTTCACAGCAGTGTGCAGTGTCATTCAGATGCTGAAAGAGCCAATAGGATACTATAATTTGCGAAAAAGTATATGGATGCATGGGATGCGAATTGTACCTCAATATAAATCCTTGATAAGGCCTCATCTGGAAAATGGAGTACAGTATGGGGCACCAGTTCTAATGTAGAGATGTGCAAAAAAATGATAAAGGGATTGGATCTAAGTTAAAAAGTTATAGAGAGAGTCTAGTCAAACTATGTTTATTTACAATAGATACAAGATGTCTAAGAGGTGATATTACCATTTTACAAATATATTCATGCTCAGTACAAAGAACTCTGAGAACTATTTACTTAAAGAACTGAGCAAAAAACATAAGGTCATCTAATAAGACTACAGAAATGGAGTTTTTGACTAAAACAAAGTGGTTTTGAATGAAAAAAAAGCCAAATACCTCAAAGGATTGGGGGGGACTAAAAAGAACAAGAACAAAGAAGTCATGCTTTGAAGCTATGGCAAAAAATCGGTAGAATAAAGGGGAAACTATGAGTCAAGCTGTTCTTTCCTTGAATAACGGATCCAGTGTTGATTATGAGCATAGCTGGGAACTCCTGTGGTGCTGCTGGGGGATATAAATGACCCGATTTGTGTCAAAAAAGGGGGAGCGGGACATACCAGATATGTCAGAAAAGTGGGCTGGAAGTGGGAGGAACTGGGTGGGGAAGGAGGAGAACAGGGCAGGAAATGGGAAGAACAGGGTGGGAAGAAGGAGAAGTGGGCAGGAAATGGGAGGAACAGGGTGGGAAGGAGAAGAAGAGGGCAGGAAATGGGAGGAACAGGCAGAGAAGAAGCAGAAATGGGCAGAGATTTTTATGAAATTCCCCACCTTCAGAGAATCAGTAATCAGCTGCAGATCCGGAGAGTTCCAAGGTATGGTTAGGGGGAATTATTTATCATGGTGAACTACACAGGATTCCAAGCCTAGTTTTTTCACTTAACAGAACGGATGCCTTTTAAGAATTCTTAGGTCTGTATCCTGTTGGCTAAAGTGGCGTGATTCTGAAGCAAACCATCTGCACCATGGGGCGAAGTGAAAATTCCCCAGTTATATAAATGGGAATTTTAGCCCTCTGAATGGTTTGCAGTGCTTTAGAGGGTTAAAAAATGCCTCATTTTGGTGAATTTTTATTTGTTCCTTATTGGGGCAGTTGGTTTGCTCCATAATTGCTCCTCTTTATCTTATTGGATATTGGTCTATCTGTTCTTTATCACATATGATGTGTCAGTGAGCCCGAAGTAACAAGAGTAAAAGGATCCGTTGTGGAGAAGAACAACTGCAGTAGAGGGGGAAAGATGGAAGCCTGGGCAAATAGATTACAGTATAGCAAATGTTAGTAACGCTTTTGGGATTGGATTAGACCATGTTTTAGGACAGGGCAGCTTAAACCTGTCCTGAACCCCCCCCCCCCATCACCACCAGTACATGTATTTTTCTTTGCAATGAGTTGCGTACCCCCTTGGCAGGCAAAGGGAAAAGCTTTGTTGACAGATAAACAATTTACTCCAAGAGTCTGTTTACTGCAGTCTATCAGTATAGCATTTTAAAGCCTCTTTGCCTAGTCTACTGGTAAATGCTAATGTGTGATGATACCTCTACATAGCATTTAACTATGTTCAATACATAGTACAAGGGTAGGACATATACAGTGATATCCCAGAATCCCTCAGTTTATGGAACTAGGGCACATATTTATGAAAGCAAATTGGAGTTACTCTGGAGTAAACCAACTGCACATAGGGGACAAATACATTTTCATGTTAAAATGGGCTGCCATATTGTCGTCTTACATCTGAATCTTGACATGGTGCTTTCTTGATGAGTGAAGGACAAATGAGTTTACTAAAGTGGATTATTCAAAGCTAACATAAGAATTAAAGGGGTAGTAATACTTAAAATGTAACAAAATATATGTTGTAAGGTTTATCCCCATGAGTAAATCAAGGATACTCCCACTGCTGAGAGATATTTTATTAAAAAATTTTAACAGGTCAAACTTTAATTTTTTAGCAGCAATATCATATATGTTGTAAGGCTTATCCCCATGAGTAAAACAAGGCTACTCCCACTGCTGAGAGATATTTTATTTAAAAAATTATAACAGGTCAAACTTGAATTTTTTAGGTGCAATATCACAGTGACCTGAAAATTTACAGTGGCGCTGTTGCTATACCATCCTATGGACTGCTCTGGTCTGTAGACCATAAATCTCCATAGGATGGTGTAGCAGCAGCGCCACTGTGATATTGCACTTAAAAAATTCAAGTTTGAGCTCTTATAATTTTTTAATAAAATATCTCTCAGCAGTGGGAGTACCCCTGTTTTATTCGGGGGCATAAACCCTACAACATAAATTTTTTTACATCTTAAGTATTACTATCCTTTTAATAAGTTACATTTGCTTTTGTGTAAGCTGGGGAAGATAACTTACTTGTGATTCAGTTTAGCTGGCTGTTATCCAGTGTATTGAGATATGTGGGTTGATAAAAATCCAGCATTGGCTGGTGCAGCTTCCCATTGCCTCTACTTGCTTGCTTCACTGCATGTGAACTGTGACAGACCCTGAACACATAGCGTAGATACAATCACCCAATGCTTTCCACTCACTGCGTACATTTCAGAACTCATATGGGATGATCGTTGGTATATTCTTAACCCTTTGAGTACCAGAGGGTGGCAATGCATTGCATACTCCTCTGGCACTCAAAGGGTTAAGGCAGAACTATCTCTCATATTAAAGTGCCCCCCCCCATTATTCACATAGTGATATGCGTAGCAATAAAAAGTATTATGAATAAATCCAACGTCATTGAGAAATCCACTTTGTTTTGAGACGCTTGCTGTAGCACCATCTGTTCGCCTGCACTGTCAGTCTGTTTCTGTACTTTAAAGTACAATACAACTCCCCCTCAACAATCTTGGAGGAAAAGGGGACGGACAGCGCAGGCACACGGATGTCACATAGGCAAGATGTCTATGCTGATGCCTGCCTGTGCGTCTCGGATCAAATTGATTTTCTCTGTAATGCTGGACTGATTCAGGATAGTACTAGTATTGCTATGCATATCGCTATGTGCATAATGATATGAGGGGACTTTCATTTGAGTGATAGTCCCGCTTTAAGAGAATAAAACCAAGGGTTTTATATGTACAGAACCTACATATGCAACGTATGGTGTGTTAAAGGGATAGTAATATTTAAAATGTAAAAATATGTATTGTAGGGTTTATCTCCCTGAGTAAAATAAGGGAACTTCCACTGCTAAAAGGTGTTTTATTCAAAAGTTATTACAGCTGAAGTTTACGTTTTTTTAGCTGCAGTATCACAGTGGCCTGAAATTGTACAGTGGCGCTGTTGCTACACCATCTTCTGGAGATTTATGGTTAACTGACCAGAGCTGTCCATGGAATGGAGTAGCAACAGCGCCACTGTACAATTTCAGTCCACTGTGATACTGAACCTAACAAAAAATTAAGTTTGAGCTGTAATAAATTTTGAATAAAACACCTTTCAGCAGTGAATGTACCCTTGTTTTATTCAGGGGGATAAACCCTACAATATTTATATGTTTTTATATTTTAACTATTACTATCCCTTTAAGATCAAAAATCTATGCTTACTGCTAATATTTGATTAAAATATACTTTTTACGTTGTTATGAGCTGTGTGTAACAGTAATTCTCAGCTCTAGCTATCAGGGCACACCAGCAGTTGAGGTTTTATGGATAATCCTCATTAAGTTCAATAACTGAGCCACTGATTATTCACTTGATAACAAGCAAGGATGTGTGGAAAACAGCTGCACTGTTGGTGTGTCAAAGGACCAATGTTGAGAATCGCTGGTCTAGAATTCCCTCATACTGCAACACTTATGATAAAATGAAAGATAAAAAAAGCTCAGCCTAATATCAAAAACATGGTATAAGGCTTCAAAGGTGAGAAATTATGTGAGCTATCAAATTATATTCTGTGTTCTTATGGATACAGTTTTGGGCCTTATGCAGAAAGAAAAAGAGGAGCAATTTTGGAACATACTAACTGCATCATAGTGGGAAATAAAAATTCCCAACTGCTATTGATTCAAATTGGGTTTATAACCCCTTGTATTCAAGATACATCTCCAATGCATTGCTTTGTGTGGTGCACTTTTCAATGTTTTAGAAAATTCTTTAGGATTAAAAAGCCCAATTAATGGGACTTTTTATTCCTCCCACTCTACCCGTGGTACATTTGGTATGCCTCAGAATTGTTCATATTTTTCTTTCTGCATAAGGCCCTTTGGATCATATTTAATTAGCTAATGAAGTGACATTCTGGAGCAACCAAGCTGTACCATAGGGGAGAAATAGGGCTTTTAAGCATTTTAATAATAGAGGGAGCTCTAGTGCATTGCTTTTCAACACATTGAAGACCTTTGTATCATTTAAGGGATTAATACCCCCCACCCCCCAATTTTTATCAGTGGGAATTTGTGTTGATCTCCCGTGGTGCTGCTTGTTTGATTTAGGATTGCACCTCTTTACCTTATTGAATGATTCTGTATTTGTTCTGACTGCAAGACCATACAGGAATCAAAGAACACTGTGCAGCACATTAAAAAGATAAGTTTATTTCACACACCTAATATAAGCCCAAGTGTACTGCACATTTATAAAGAGAGAGGTCAGATGTCCTTTGCATATAAACTGATCAGCATGGATGTCCTCAATGGCATCCATAGTTTCATGCTTGTAGATTGATAGCCTACTTTGAAACCTCTGAAGGTGACCTCTAAAGTTGCACAGTTACGCCAACTTTATTATTGGGAATAATAAAAAAATTTATGCTGATTGAAATGGGGCTTTTATTAAAATGTTTTATATATTAATGTGATCAATGAAGTGTCACTCACTGAAATTAGTACTTACCACTATGATGTGTGCACAAAGGCACCTGTCTGAAATTCTACCTGTTGTGAGTGTCTTAGATGTTTCACGCAACTTTGTACTAGTTTCCTCTCACCTACAGATTCTATGTGAGTAGTATCTCTATTATTGTCCTACTAGTTGAACAGCCCGTTACACGGGCCACAGTGCCTCTGGCAGCCAGTCGCGGTGCAGTCACGCGCAGTAGAAACTGCCAGCGACACTGCTGATACAGAGCTGGACGCTCCTTCTGAGCGCCCAGCTCTGTATCAGCCGCGGCGCGGGCAGTCTGTAGCGCATGACTGCCGCACGCGCAGCGGTGTCTACTGCGCATGTCGGGCGTTACACACAACTTAGCAAATTATTATATAGGATGTGGTATTGCCCTGCTTAATGCGTATACTCCAGTGGGTGCTCCCCTTCCACCTAGAGCAGTGTATTTCAGAAAGACATGTACTCCCTTCTCCATTGGCTCAGAGCTTACTTGCAGTGCATCAGTGATCAAGGGTAGGAGAAACATGGACCCTTCTTCCTAATCCTCTAGTACTGTGATGCCAAGTCTTTCTATCTAAGAAAAGGAGCATGACTCATGGTCATATTTTTTCTGTAAAGCAGACACAGTATTTGGGATGTTGCTACTTCATGGTGTGTTACTCATTTTGCATTTAATGAATTATCTTATTAAACCAACAGTGTGTTACATTTATTGCTGTTC
The DNA here is from genome assembly GCA_037306005.1 of Rhinophrynus dorsalis. Lineage (NCBI taxonomy): Eukaryota > Metazoa > Chordata > Amphibia > Anura > Rhinophrynidae > Rhinophrynus > Rhinophrynus dorsalis. Next base: position 206,992,222 of record CM074718.1, read on the forward strand.
CTTTAACTTACACACCTTCGGTTATGAATATACAGGAGCAAAATATGGTATGAGAGCTAGAGCCAACGTTTCTACATATTTTTTATTGGCTCACAAGTCTTCAACGAATATGTAGTCAGCACTGCCCTTTTTCCACAATTCTGTCTGGCTGCCATAGCTTGTTTGCCTGTGCTGCTGCACATAGAACAAAAAAACAACAGTAATGTTTGGCTGTTTCTGCACAGAAACGAATGATTAATTTGATCAAAATTATGCACAAATAAATAAAATAAATTCCTCTTCTTGTTCCATAAGCCAGACCTGATTGGGTTCTTTCTCTGTTCAGAAGCACAGCAGTAAATGTGGTATGTGCGCACAGAAGCACAAGGAACATGCAGCCATAACACACATTCTCACACATACACACACACACACATCTAACAAAAAGCCTTTATACTGTTTGAAGTGTTTAAAGCCTATACACAAGCACACACTGCCTGCCAACCCAGCCTGAATCCATGATTTGCTATTATTTACATAATTTGTCATCTGAAACCCTCAAGGACCCCTGGAGTTGCATTTGAGAACCGATGTATTCCTTGGCTTTACTGGGATTGTCTTATCTGCCCAGTACACTTGAAGGAGTTGCAGGGAAATCTCATGACCCACAAGTCTAGTTGACATTCTGGAACTTAAAGTGATAGTCATGTTTCACAAAAACAGCAGCTCCAATTAATCTTCATAGCAATGGAGCCATAGAGAGTGTTATATCAATACGTCAGAGTTGTAGTTCAAGAGTAATTGAACAATAACGTTTCCCTCTCCCGCCCCTTTTACCTAGTGTAAGCCCCAACTCCCCAGATGTGGAATCCAGTCCATAGACCAGGCCCTGCCCCCCTTGACAGTTTTTTCAGCTTTTTCCCTTATCTTAATTGAAGATTGTCCCTCTCTGCAATCTACCTGTACACTCTCTGTTGCTCTGAGCTGAGCAGTGTTACATCAGTAAAAGGGGCGGGATGGAGATACTTTATCATTCAGTTACTTTTGAACTACAACTCTGACAGACTTGAAATAACACTCTCCAAGACCCAAATACTATGATGATTAATTAGAGCTGCTTTTTTTATGAAATATTACTATCTGTTTAATGCTTTTAATGTTCTTTTAAAGTAACACTAACACCTCCTAGCAATAACTCCCACTGGCCATTATGCATTTCTGGAAAAATACAAATATGTCTAATATGAGTACCAGTAAAATACACTACGATTTTCCCCAAATGAATATAAAAATTATATGTAAAATGGAAATCCAAATATATTTAATACCAGTGCAAGATATATAGTACAATATCTGCCAAAGGAGTATTAATAAAATGTTTTATAAGACTAGATAAGCAAAATAGATGTACATATTAATGGCTCGTCTGATCTCATATGTCAAAATATGTATACATCATAAAATGGAAATGTTAAAGACCAAAAGTATTCGCACACTCCGCCCTTGTAGGCACTGTCACCCCACCAGTATAAAAGGCACTGTAATTGGAAGGGTGCTCCCCCCCAACTCATGCAGACAATGCAAATAAGAAGGTGGCTCAGCTTGGAATAAAATACAAAGTCTATCTACATGCAAACATAAACAATATATACTAGGGAGTTTGATGCAGGTGGACCCTGTGGGTGAAACCTGGCGACCAGCAGAACCAACCAGCCAGTATAAAGACAAAACGGATTAATATAACGTGTTAATCATGCAGTCTCACTCCCTCCCTCACCAACTGGGCAACCAGGTTGAACTAATACAGATAAAATAATACAAAAGAATAAAAAGGTGTGTAAACAAACGGGCTCGTCACCCGACAATAAACCCAGAGATGACCCACTCAAAGGGTTAACACTCGGGTACCGCAAACGTGCCAACCACACACAAATGGGAAATACAATTAGGTGTGACTAATTCAGCAGAATGTCAGCAAATTGGAGACCTTGTTTGACAGCACACCAAGAGGTAAGTGACCGGCAGCCCATGGGTTAACCCTTTGAGTGCCAGAATGCATACCTCTCTGGCACTCAAAGGGTTAACAACCAAGCAATGTCACCACGTCTGCCATACAGCTGAAGAGGGAAATAAAATTCTAAATACATAATATAGTGAATAGTTCTACATAAATTGTTACTGTTATTCTCTGGTTCAGGAGATAACATCTTCAATCCATCTACCTGTTAGGACTGCTGGACCTCAAACACTTCTATCTCTGTCATCAAATATAACTCACAGGTACCATGGGGAGGTGATAGCTCCTCCCAGTGGGCTGGAACAATTCTAGAAGAAGTGCAGAGTGGAGCCTCCCTTCCTCCATATCAGGCTATCCCACTAGCCCTGCCCCAGATAGACTTGTTCCAAGATCCTGGATAGTGGCTGAGAACAGTTCTGCTTAGTTTTTAGTTCTTATTATTTTATTATTAAACTAGTTGAACAGCCCGTTACACGGGCCACAGTGCCTTCGGAGCTCCCAGCTCTGTATCAGCCGCGGCGCGGACAGTCTGTACTGCGCATGACTGCCACACGAGCAGGAGTGTCTACTGCGCATGTCGGGCGTTACACACAACTTAGCGAATTATTATATAGGATACTAGTTGAAGAGCCCGTGTACACGGGCCACAGTGCCAGCCGGTCGCGGGGCAGTCATGCACAGTAGAGACTACCTGTGCCACGGCTGATACAGTGCCAGCCGGTCACGGGGCAGTCATGCACAGTAGAGACTACCTGCACCACGGTTGATACTTCGGAGCTCCCCGCTCCATATCAGCCGTGTCACGGGCAGTCTCTACTGCACATGACTGCAACGTTACAAACTTTTTAGCTAATTATTATATAGGATGGGGTGTCAAAATTCCCCCATTAGGCATATTACCATTACTGGAGGATTGCCCAGTTATCAGGTGCTGTTGTGGACCCTTTGCAGCCCTGTGGAGAGAATCGTGTAACCCATGTCTCTCTCCCCTAAAGGGGTCTCTCTGAGGCTTCTTTCTTCTCAGTGGTAATCTGAAGAAAGAAGTCCTACAAAAAAGTGAGCCACCCTCTGAGTGCCATGGTCCACGTGTCCCACTCGCACAGGGCCCTTCGCACAGGGCTCTTATAGGAGTTCCTTATAACTTCTGCACTCATGTTGGGTATTGCATTGTTTGATCCTAGGGTAATTGGAGCTTGATTGGCTGTTTTTTTGTAATTAACCCCTTCCCTGCTGGTTTCACTGGGTTTTAGGGCTTATTTTCACTTATCCCTTGAAGATTATAAGTTTTTATTTGACCCTACATGTTCTATTTGTATTTGGGTGCTTTGGTTCTCTTTTGTAAAAATTAAAAAAATTTTTTTGAGTTCCACACCTTTAAGAGTGCACTTTGCAGAGCGGTCACATTAGCTCCATTGACTTCTATGTGACAGATTGCTCTGGGACATATCTCTGCAGCCGTTTCACTTAGGGTTGAGAGAGGGCTCATTCTTCTTGTCTCTCCTTGCCCTACATTCCAGTTCACATCCCCAGTGTCTTGGGGACCCCTTGGCCCCTGCGAGTTCGGGTTCTGGCATTGCTAGGTAACAATAAAGAGAGAAACTACGATTCCCAGAATGCCCGTTTCATTGGCTTTTCTCTGATTTGCTGTGAGTTCGGACCCCAGTTTCTATCACTCTTTATTGAGTATCTGAATATGGAGAAAACTGCTCCAGTTCCCTCTCAGGTCCTGGTCTTCCTTGGTCTCAAGTTCGCCACCTGCCAAGGGATGGTTTTCTTGACTGAGGATTCTATTCAACAGATCATGCATCGGGTGTCCCGGGCCCTGGAGTGGACCTCTGCTCCAGTACGAAACTTCTCTTCTCTTACAGGCCACATGGTATCCACCAATGAGGTGGCCCCATACTCCATGGCTCACACCAGCGAGCTCCAGAGTTTTACCTTCCAAGCTTGGCTCAGTAATCCAGATCTCTTGGACCAGCTTGTCTCTCTTCCTCAGGAAGTTAGACAAGACCTGATTTGGTGGTTGGACAGGTATAACATGGAGAAGAGGAAATCCTTTGTCATGCACAACTGGACCCTGGTGACAACGGATGCCTGCCTCAGTGGCTGGGGAGCTGTCCTGGGTCACCTGGGGGTTCAGGGCAGATGGACTGCGGGGGGGACCCTCCAGCCCATTAATTTCCTGGAGCTCAGGGTGATTCATCACGCTCTGGTGTACTGTCCTTTTCACTGATGGGTTGTGCAGTCCGCGTCCAGTCAGACAATGCCACGACCGTGGCATACATCAACAAGGAGACACAAGAAGCACTTCTTCTTGGTCCGAGGTCAAGGCTATTTTAGCCTGGGCGGAAGAACACTTCCCGGCCATCTCCTCCGTGCACATCCCAGGGGTAGAAAACCCGCTGGCAGACTATCTCTGTCGACAGACGGTGGATCCAGGAGAGTGGGAACCCCACCCAGTCTTTCCGTAAGACTGATGCCTTATTTGTCATCCCTGACCGTCCTAGGGCTGGTATGGCATTCAAGTTACTATCGCATCTTGGATAAAGTCTACCATTCACAAGGCTTATGACCTCAGAAAGAAACCTGTTTCCTTCAGCATTACAGCACTCTCCACCAGGTCTGTTGGGGCCTCCTGGGCCTACAAGAAGCAGGCCTGCTGAACACCTGTGCAAGGCAGCCACTTGGTCTTCTGTGCACATCTTTGCCAAGCACTACTGTGTTGATGTTCTGGCTTCGGCTGAAGCCAGCTTTGGCAGGAAAGTCCTGGAGGCAGTTTTGCCTGTCTAGGACTTTTTTTCCCGTGCCGTATTGCTCTTTAACTATTTGAGCCCTGTTGTTGTTCTTGTGTGCTGTTATTTGTTAATTCAGTGTCTGCTGACTGTTAGTTTGGGCTGTTCCGTGTCCTGGATAGTCCATGGGAACTCTAGTATCATGTGGACCGGCACTTGGTCCTTTCCTTTTTCTTCCCACCCTGGGAGCTCAATGTTGATATATTCCCATGGTATCTGTGAGTTATATTCGATTGAGAAAAGAGGACTTTAGTCTTACCTGTTAAATCCTTTTCTTTTAGTCAATATAACTCACAGGTCTCCCACCAGGTGAAAGGGACCATGCTGGGCCTCCGTTAACTGGACATGAGGGTCCTCTTGGGTTTCGTTGCTCACAGGAGTATTGCTTTCTTCCTTCTTGCTGTCCTAATTAGTAGGCTTTTCACAGGTCTATCTGGGGTGGGGCTAGTGTTGTAGCCTGATATGGAGGAGGGGGAGGCTCCATCTTGCATCTATCTAGAATTGTTCCAGCCCACTGGAAAATGATTTAACAGGTAAGACTAAAATCCTCTTTTCTGCACATGGTAACCACATGTGGTTCATACACTCTGCCACTTGCAGTTAAAAGAAAAATGGAGTTCCATTGAGTGGAGTTTAGGGTCCAGTAGTCCTGCTAGAAACCATTTTGTACACCTCCAAGAACATAATATCCAAGGCTGATTGAACCGTTATCTTTTGAACAAGGGTACAAAAATTCTTAGGGGCCATTTGGATTATTAGGAAGTATTATTGTTTCTTTAATCCCTTCAGATCCAGGTCTGTATATTGCCAAGACCTCTCTAGCTTACTGACCTGGTAATTCCTTCCCTCTCTTAACCTTAAAAAGAATAAGACCTCATTGGGGGACATCAAGATCCTCCTGATGCCCCCAGTATTGATTGCCTATCTGATCGAGACAGGTGATCAAAGTAGAAAGGTAGCAACAGACTTCCTTTCTTCCTTCCTCGACCCAGAGTTCCACAAACTTACTGGATGAGTGGGAGAAGTAGGAATGCACACTCACTGCTGGTTGTAGCGATAATGCCAGGATTCCCCGTTCCTCTCTCTCGCTCCAGGACTTCAGGGGAATACTGACTTGAATGAGAGAGAAGGAAGGCAGTGGTGGTGCCTTCTGGTCACGACTATAGAACGTTTACACGGTTTTATAAGCAAACTGTACCGGGGGGAGGGGGTCATAGCAAGAAATTCTGATGCTCTCCTCATAAAGGTCTGAAAAAAAAATTATATATATAATGTATAATGTATTTACCCTGTGTGTTTTTGCCACAATGATGTACAATGATGCCCACTCTGGCATGCATATAGACACAGTCTGTTCCCCAACCTTGTTCCACTGCCACTGGTTATCATAGATCCCTACGTACACTGTCTGACCCCCAACCTGGTTTCACTGCCCACTGGTAGTCACAGATCCCTACATACACTGACTGACGCCCTCCCCCAGCCTTGCTGCATTGGTAATCATAGAATCATACACACATACACTATCTGCTGCCCCAGTCTATGCCACTGGTACCCACTGCAATATGTCAGCCCATACTAATGGGGCATCATTTTTCTCAGCCTAGTATTAAGGCACATATGAACTAGAAAATACCATATAAAATACCATACACTAGGGTTTTTTTTTTTTTTTTGTTTGGGCTGGTAGCAAGTGCGGATTACATTAAAAAATTCCATGGATTTCAAATATTTTCGTATCTTAGAAGTGGTGGAAGCATCTCTGCTTTGCACGTTTCGAACAGAAAGAGATGCTGATGAAAAGAAGTAGGGAAGGAAATCTCCCCTTATGCACTGGAGCGCGTATACAGCTATTCAATGACCTCTCCCCCTACACCTTGACCCAGAGACGGTCGGTCCATGACTTGACTGAACACCTACGCTCCCTACAGATAAAATACCGGTGGGGTTTTCCCTTCTCCTTAACAACCACGCATAATGGCACTGTTGCTTCACTTCGGTCAGTGGACGAGATCCCAACCTTTTGCAACTTAATTGGCATTGCCCTTCCGAGAGCACCATAAACTCCTTCCGGCAATAACCAGTTGAAATCTCAGAGATGCCTGGATTGGTCCCCTGGAGCCCAGCAGACTAATGAAAAACAACGTTGTCTGGCAGACCAAGATACTGCTTCCTCTTCCTCATCCGCAGCTTGGACATGAATTACTACCTATGACGATTTGCTCTAGTTGTTGATTCCTGATGCTGACATCTCCTGGTTGGAACTTTCTCTGCAAGAACTTCATCCAGCTAAAACTCTGTTGCCCCGATAGTCCTTGAGTTGGAGCCTTCTAACTAACGCTTTCCAGGCCTGTATCTGCTTGCCTGGGTGGGGTGTTTGCTCGATTCCAGTCTGAGGCTCTTGGCTGGGTTGAGGAAATACTTCCCTAGGCCCTTATTTAGCAAGAGTTCTGATATGGAGCGTTGAGGTATATAATTTACGATAGTGTGTTACTGGGGCTCAATTCTACAGTTCTACCACATGGTCCCCATTTTTGGGCCTCATTAATGGTGTTTACTAGACCTGCTCCTGTTTCGCTTGATTCAGGTTTTCTCGAATCCGGTCAGGGGCTCCGGACTGGGCCGATAAAACTTGGTTTCTGGATCAATTACGATTCGGTTAGATGGGGGGTTGGGTATGTAAATTCTTTGTTTAGTGTTTACCCCTTCATATACATCTCCTGCTCCCCACATATCTCCTGCGATCGGCTAATATTCAGAGCGTACCCAGGAGGACCGGTTCTATGTATGCTCGGTGTTGCTTCCATCCCGGAAATGGATTATACTGATCTGTCACAATCGTGTACTTGCTACTGGGACTCCACGTTTACCTGCACTATAGGTCTCCTTGGTCGGTTTCCCTCTCACGGTTCCCAGTTGGCGACTACAGGATCGTGACACTCTGATTTGGGACGACTTGAACCCCGGGATACTGTTAATTGTTATTGGTTATACATTTGATATGGCGTGTTTTGAATATTGGTCATGTATTCAACATGTACGGCAGCTTTCCATATAGCTTTGATCCCACAGCGAGTGGCTGCTATAGATCACTATTGCAGGCGTGTTTACCTTGAATTATGAGCCTTAGGTTAACGGGATTAGTTACTTGTATCACATTTCACAATATATCTGATCCTTTTCATGCCGCTCTCTTGGGGTTGCTGATTATCTTTTCATAGTAGAGCTAAGAGTCAATTAGTTTGGGATGAAGCCAGAGGGGTGGGAGGGAGATTGAAGTACAGAGAAGGGAGATGAATAATGGTGGCGGGAGAGGAACGAGGGGAAAGGGGAAAATAAGATAAAGAAAATAAATAGAATAATATACATTTAAAAAAAAAAACAACAACAACGAACAAGGAGAATTTTCGATTAGATAGACTAAATAGGATATTGGTAAGGAGAAATGTAAGAGTAGAGGTATTGAAAGCTGCCAACAGAGAAAAGGCATAATAGAAATAGGACATGGTATGAGGCTGGGAGACAATTTTGTAAACATTCAGTTCTCCTAGTAATCCGACCTGACTGCTACCAAGTTAACACTCTTCTTTAGATTCTCTCACAATAATGTATATTTAGGAGTCCCATAATTGATCCCCCTTGCAAATATGATGTGGATATTCTCATTTGCTACCCTACAGCTGCCTTCTCCTGTGGTTTACATGACTCTTCCACGTCTATTTATTTGTATTGAATAAATAATCTTCGTTCATTTGTCTCTCCTCCCATAAATTGCACTTTACATCTCCCAACAACACTCTCTCACCTACTCTCCTATCCTGTTGCTCATGTTCATACATACCCCTACTATATCCTCTCCCACCGGCCCTTCCCTTTCGAAGATATAATATCCCTTTTCACAACAGCTCCTTCTTGGCCACCCATCTACATACCACTTAGGTGGTCCCCAGCCACTCATCTCCTTCTCATGTCAGATTCCCACTACACACACAATAAGTTCCTAATATCAGGGTTAGATTTAGATTGTTCATACCCTGATTCCACTCAACTTACCCAAGAGTTACTCATCCTCTACCCCTTTTGACTTCACCTTACTTACACCCCCACACACCTTAGGGCAACCTTCACCTGGTGCTGACTTCTAAAATGAGCAGAGACCTGAGTATCTTCTATGCTTATGGCTCCACTTAAACTAATTAAACTCAAAGTGAAGGGCCTAAATTCTCCAGAAAAATGTTCCATAGCCTTACGTGAATTCCAACGCCTTAAATCTGACATTGTCATGGTTCAAGAAACGCATTTCTTAGTATCTGACACCCCTAAATTTTCTAACCATACATTCCGGACCGCCTACTTCTTTTCTGCTCAGGAAAAGAAAAGGGGAGTAGGTATCTTATTCCGCACTAATATTCCGTGACAACTTCTAGACAAAATTTCTCACCCTGATGGTAGGTTCTTACTCCTCAAAGGACTTCTGTTCAACAAGCCTGTTACTATACGTAATGTTTACGTGCCTAATAAGAACCAAATATCGTTCTTATTAAATACTCTGAACAAATTAGAGCACTGCACAGACGGTAGACTGATTGTTGGAGGGGATTTCAACTTAGCTCTTGACCCTAATCTAGACTCGTCCTCTGGGAAATCCCTTTTTAAAACCGTTCACATCAAGAAAGTTAGGTCTAAACTAGCCAGTCTTTTTCTCCTAGATGCATGGAGATCACTACACCCCATGGATAAATATTTCACATTCTACTCATCTCCTCATAATACTTACAGCAGGATTGACTATCTCATTTTATCTCAGTTTCTCCTTCACTCCCTTTGCACTTCCAATATAGATACGATCTCTTGGTCTGATCATGCAGCGGTCTCACTTACCCTTAAGCATTTTGGTCCTCCTGACTCCCCTACTCTGTGGCGTTTGAATGAAACTCTCCTTACTGATACTACACTGACCCGTACTATCCAAGATAATTTGCAGATTACTTTCGACGTAATGGCACGCCTGACGTCTCTCATCCCATCTTATGGGAGGTGCACAAGAGTATTCTCAGAGGTTATTACATTAGGCACCCTCAGCGCTCCACTAACTTCAACTTTACAGGACAGTATAATACATAAAACTGATCCTATCTTATATGGAGAAAATAGTATACTTATATAATGCTGTCCTCAGTGTCAATGACAGTTCATTCCTTCTCCAAAACGTTCCTCCGCAATCCTCCGTAATCCTCCAAAATATATATAGGGAGATGGCAGAAAAGAACATCTCAGGCAACTTTAAACTATCCCAACACTGGAGATATAGTAGTGTTATAAATCTCACTACCTCACTTTAAACGTAAATAAAATATTCACAATTCAATATCGTGTACCTTATGAGATTTTTAGATTTCAGCATTGGAAATTATATCCATGCATATACCATCCATATATCTTATAAGATTTTCAGATTTCAGCGTTTAAAATTATATCCATGCAAACATCCGTTAATGATGTGGATTCAATGCAGACATGAAAAGAAAAAATATAACATAACGTAATCTGAATACCATGTAATGTATTAATATATACACAATATAGTCCAAAAGTATCAGTTCTTCCACTCTGTAAAGTAAGCTCTAGCGTGATTACTCACTTAGCCGTGTTATTGCCTGAATGACATAAAGTCATGCAAGCTATTGAATGTGTGCGGGATATTATATTGGTTGCCCGCACTCAGCCTCCGTGGGTCTCTCGTCCCAAAGCCTTTCAATATATGAATAAAGATGTACTTACTCTTGCGATCCTGCCTGGGAAAACGGAATAGTTTTCCCAGGACTTAATGAGTATATGAGGGATTCGTTCAGACCGCCCTCACTCGGTCCCCTCTCGGTCTTGATGTGGGTAATCCTCGTGGAGCCCGAAGGCTGTATGCTCCGTCTAAATGTTAGTTTTACTTTTCCACGCTATTACTGCGTATAGGGACCAATAATATAGATGGCAAATGTCGGATAATATTAAAGTGAAGTTGCTTTATTTAAATAAAATGTAATACAAAACTCTTGTATGTGCTAGATTTTGGGCACATTGTAACCACATACAAGAGTTTTGTATTACATTTTATTTAAATAAAGCAACTTCACTTTAATATTATCCGACATTTGCAATCTATATTATTGGTCCCTATACGCAGTAATAGCGTGGAAAAGTAAAACAAACATTTAGACGGAGCATACAGCCTTTCGGGCTCCACGAGGATTACCCACATCAAGACCGAGAGGGGACCGAGTGAGGGCGGTCTGAACGAATCCCTCATATACTCATTAAGTCCTGGGAAAACTATTCTGATTTCCCAGGCAGGATCGCAAGAGTAAGTACATCTTTATTCATATATTGAAAGGCTTTGGGACGAGAGACCCACGGAGGCTGAGTGCGGGCAACCAATATAATATCCCGCACACATTCAATAGCTTGCATGACTTTATGTCATTCAGGCGATAACACGGCTAAGTGAGTAATCACGCTAGTGCTTACTTTACAGAGTGGAAGAACTGATACTTTTGGACTATATTGTGTATATATTAATACATTACATAGTATTCAGATTACGTTATGTTATATTTTTTCTTTTCATGTCTGCATTGAATCCACATCATTAATGGATGTTTGCATGGATATAATTTTAAACGCTGAAATCTGAAAATCTTATAAGATATATGGATGGTATATGCATGGATATAATTTCCAAAGCTGAAATCTAAAAATCTCATAAGGTACACGATATTGAATTGTGAATATTTTATTTACGTTTAAAGTGAGGTAGTGATTTATAACACTACTATATCTCCAGTGTTGGGATAGTTTAAAGTTGCCTGAGACGTTCTTTTCTGCCATCTCCCTATATATATATTTTGGAGGGTTGCGGAGGAACGTTTTGGAGAAGGAATGAACTGTCATTGACACTGAGGACAGCATTATATAAGTATACTGACTATTTTCTCCATATGAGATAGGATCAATTTTATGTATTATACTGTCCTGTAAAGTTGAAGTTAGTGGAGCGCTGAGGTTGAATAGGTTTTATTTACTTTGCATCTGTGATAGAGGATAGTGCCCCGGCTGCACCACTAATTTGTTTTGCATATACTGTGTTAGATTTGTGTGCTGAGATATTCCTTTACCCACAAGAAATGGGAGAAAACTAAATGCATTAATGCCCCAGTATTAGAGACAAAGAATTTATACACAAACGTTCCCTTTTACCTGCTGACCTATTGGTTATTAAATCTCTTAAATCTGAACTTAATGCTCTACTGAAAGAAAACGTTGCTAAATCTTATATGTGGCATAAATACCAGAAGTACTTGTCCTTTGATAAATGTGGTAAATCATTATTGCGCCTGATTAAGCAGAAATGTCGAGCTACTCACTTCCCGCTCACTCGCTTACCGAATGGAATGTTATATGAGTCATACCCTGATAGTGCTAGGTTGTTCAACACCTTTTACTCATCTTTATAAAATCTCTCAACTACCTTGCCTGCGGACCCTGTAGACTGGAAGAACAAATTCGCGTATTTTGCTAAAATGCCTTCTCTTTCTCCTGAAGACTCCTTCATGTTGGATTCCCAGATCTCCGAATCTGAAATTATCAAGACCATTGCTTCTTTGCCACAAGGGAAGAGCCCTGGACCTGGTGGCTTCTCTACATTATACTTAAAAAATTATCTTCTGTCCTGACTCCTTTATTATGTCGCTCGTTTAACGAGGTTATGCTCGGTACTCGATTCCCCCCACCAAGCCCTGAAAGCACATATAGTTGTGATTCCTAAGCCTGACAAGGACCACTCCATGACCCTAATCCTCCCCTCTCTCCTCTTAGTCCCGATTGACACTTCCCTTTTTTGATACTTGATCATATCTCGTTCCAGGCCCTTCCAGAGCATACCTTCTATACTTATAGCTGATCCCCTGATTTCAGTTCTTTTTCTTAGAAGAACTGAAATCAGTTCTTTTTTTCTCTCTCCCTGCCTTATTCTGGTCTCACTCCTGCTGCAGTCTACCTCATGATTTCTTGTTTAGCAAACGATTTTCTTGACTGTTACTTGCCACTGGTACTACATCATCATCTGATGTTGCCTCTGTCAGTACTGATGAAATAGAATTACTCTCTACCTTATATGTCACTGCTGCCTTTCTATTGATGTATATTCATACATGTTCCTTTATAATGTTTCATTGGACTTCCCAGTCCTCTTGTCTATGTGTTTTGTTTTATTGTAATCTTATGTATTTCTCAATAAAGCTTTAAAAAAAATGGTGGTGGTAGAAACACAAAAAAAAATCCTATAGAGCCACCCTAAGGAAAAGCAAACAACCCCTCTTTTGTTGCAGGCAATTGTCTTCTTTCCAAAGCGGTATGCCTATCATTTATTTCCTTCATACCTGTATTAGTTATGACCATTTAAGTGCAAGTAGCCAATTTAAAAAAAAAACAAAGAAAACAGGCAGGTGCAATGTTCCAGCCGAGAATTAATAAGCGAAAAAACTGGATTATTTTGTCATTTTTTCCACAGCTGCAGGGAGTCCTTGTGGCATTAATACTGTTGAACTGTTTGTGTTTCAAAAGCTGTTGTGTATATCTGAAATAACTAGAGACATTTTTTAATGTGGATGGAATACCCCTTTAAGGTACAATGCCACAGTGACTTTCAAAGGTTTTTGCTCAGCCTACAGTCACTTCACATAATATTAACTAAGCCCCAGGGATCATTTGAAGTCAGACCATAAGGGAATTTACAATTGCTACAAAATGTTCAAACAAAGCTGCCCATCTCCAGTGCTATTTTTATGTTGGCATGGATGAGAGCTTTTGTTGTAGCTTTGCCACCCTGGTGCCAAACATGCATTGACAAACTCGGTATAAAAATTAAGATCTGCAAAGGGAATGTAAACAATGCAAGATGAAAGCTGTAGGCACATTTCATGCTGGCTTGACTCTTTAATTGCTAAAGCTTTGCATAAGCCTCGCTGCTTATAGTACCACTTGCTACTATTCTGTATATACCAAAACTGGCAGTGTTTCCATCTCTAGCAAACTTTCATGTAAGTATTTCGGTGCTTTTACCTTTTCACTGACTGATTGTGAGTAATATATTACTCCTCACTCAAAGGGTTAAATAGAAATTATCATGTTTTACTAAGTGTGCTTCTGTGGGTGCAAACTCCATAAAAAGCCTGGGGCTTCGCTGTGCAGTCCCAAAATGCCTCATGTCAGCTGCCAGCTCAACTGGAACAAAATCAGGAAGTTTATGGCTCTTAGCCACATGCAGAACCCCAATAGACCCTCTATGTGGGGCTTACAAACCAGATGGTATCTATAGGGACAGTATCTCACAGAAGACTGAATTACAAAACTTCAATCTTGCAGTTCACTTTCCTCTCACACAACCAAAGACGGAGGCCCAAGCATTTCTCTACGGATCCCCATTTGCATCCCCATTGGTCCACAGGGCTCACAATGCAGCCCTGGCTTCGACAAGTCTGCTGATAAGGAACTATCCAAGCGATACTTGCCCTTTAACTATAGCCACTATACCGCAATAAAACATGCTTGGATAACTTGTAATTAACTCTAAAGACATGAGCCAATGGTTTTAGGACAGGAACAAATTGGGAAATATTTTCATTTTCCCCAAAAGACAAATAAAACCCAAACAATATGCTTTCATTAAGTGAAATTTCCACTTAGCTTGTGAAAACTGATAAATCAAGTTTACTTCACTTACTTAAACACTCTCCACTGTATTGCTCCCTTGGTGTCAACTGTTTTTATTTTCTGTAATGCCTATTACAAATGAAACCTCTTAAGATGTTCAAATGAAGAATAGTTTTGAACAAGGTTCCTTGACAGTACAATTTTATGCTGTGCCAATAATGTAGATATGAGCAACATAGGCACCAGCCCGAAGGGTTATTTCATCTTGTGCTCAGGTCTAGCTGGATGTACGCATACAGTAATGCTGCTGCAAAGAACTAGATTATGTTTGCAGTGCAGAGGAAGATTGATACATTAGCTGCTGTGTGATAAAATGTATAATTCTTCCCACTCATCGAGGGCACATAGAAGACTGTGTTCAGTGTGTGCTCTGAAACACAAGTCTAGTAAGATGTAATCTTCTGTGATTCTGCCCCTCAACTTATCCCTCTCACACTACCTATTACTAGTTGGTACTGGGTATTACTATTGCAGCAGGGTTATTAATGGGGGTTTGAAAGCAAATGCACTAGAACATATATTTGGAGAACAAAGTATATTGTTTAGAAATGCCATGCCACTATGACCCTCAAAATACTTTATTGTTGTTATTGCTGGGAATGGTGGGGAGGAGGGGATGGTGGAAAAAGAATGTGGGCACTGGTATCTTAATGACACCCTAGTGCAAGTTTTGTTGACAATCATTTGTTCAAGTGTAGGTTTCATAGCCGTATTTGCTCTCAATAATTCCATCCTAGATGGATTAAGTTGATAAATTCGAGAACTGTCTTGCCTTGTGGTGAATATGGCAAGGAGCCTACTGAATTTATGTACCAGAGTGCACACTGCAACTCGAGTGACCATGCTTGCACAAAGCAGCTTCAATATAATTGTTAGCATGGGCCAATATTTCACAAACACATCAATACCCCTTTAGCCATAGAATAAGAAATGGTTGAATATGATTGCTAAAACAGATAGGCAGCCAATATTCTCAAAATACCAATAGTTCATTTGTTTCAGGATATCTCTGCTTAAGTCTAGGTGAATAGGTTAGTGGCTCAGTTATTTTTATTGATGCAACTGTGCTGCAACATCTGATATCATATATTATTAACTGATCTTGAGCACCAGAGTTGGCTGCCTCTCTGTTAAAATATCACATAAGGTCACATAGAAATGCTTATTTACATTTTAGAAAAGTATTAATTTAGTACATATGTCTGAACAAGTATCCACACAGTTAATTTTATAGCTTAATAGATACAGCCCATTGCAACTAGACCCATGTTCCATTCTTCAATTTTCTTTATTTTTCTCAATAACCAAACTTTTTTCTCAATTAATTACCAAATGTTTTGGATGCTTGATGTATTTCATCTTCTGGTATAAATCTATACATATAATGTTTCTTAGGAGCTGGGGGCTGTCTTTTAGACCCCTATCTCAGTATACTCCTCTTTCCTACAAGGGTAGGCAAGAAGGTGAGCATATTATCACATAGAAGAAACATATCCCATACCTCCCAAGTGTCTCTCTTTAGGAGGGACAGTCCCTCTTTGATACCCAAATCCCTCTGTCCGTCTTTAACACCCTGTTGTCTTTCTTTTAGTAGATCAGACTATGTGGTGTGTATTTAAGATTATCACATTGCTCCACAGTAATAAAACTCATATTAATGTGTGTTTATACTTCAGTATATCTGTTTATAAATTAGTCTGTGAAAATAAAATAATTTAGTATTATTCTAAATAATTTATTCAGTTAAACAGATAGGTGTCAGTAGGTCATAAAACAGAATAATAATTCTCCATAATGCCCTGCCCTCTAGCCACATCCCCCAGCAATAATACATAAAACACAAGCATCCCTCTTTGGCCATCTGGAATTTTGGGCGGTGTGGTATTCATATGTATTTAATACATTTTGGTAGTTGGGGGGGGGGGGTACAGCCCATCTCTCAACCTCCATCTTCTAACCACATCAACATACCCTCGTTGGACAGGGCAAAGTCTTTCCTTTCCAACAAGATCTGGTGTTCATGACAGGTGATCACTTCCCTTTTCTCTCCTACTCATTTCTTTGGCTACCAAAGTACTTTATTTTAAAGATGCTCCTCTTTTCAAATAAGGGTATTATTTATGATTATATTTTCTTATCAGGACTGCTGGGTAATTTGGGAAATCAATAGGGTTTAAAATAGAAAATGAAAAAGAAATGTTGCCCAAATCTTTATGCACTATTTAGTTTTGCGATCCTGGCATCTCCTACCGTATGTAAACCTATTACAGTCGTATGTAGTAATGAAAATGAAAAAAAAATCCCATGCCACCACTTTGTGGAAACATTTGTGTACACTAGCACGCACTTATGTGTACTTTTTTCTTCCTGAAATGTAGAATGGTACAATAATAAAAATGAAAAAAACACAGGATTTTTGCTAGCCCCCCCCCCCCCCGCACACACACACCCCATTGTCACGATTCAAAAATGTCCTGGATTTTCATATTGTAACAAAAAAAAAAGAAAATTGACAATATCCATATGGTTGTGATAAGCCTTTTTATGGACCTAGTTTTGGGTCATGCAATGAATAATTGTAAGGGCAGTGAGATGGGTCAAGCACTCCTATAGTTAACAGAAACATTTTGCAAAAACTATTGTTTTTCTGATTTGCAGCAATTAAAAGCTTTTTGTACCAAGCAGCATGTCTTCACTTTAGTCTGTTTATACTTCACATAATCCAGTGTAATGTACGGTTACCTGAGAGCAACCAATATCCTCATAGATGATATTGCTGTTACATCACCTTTTAACACTCTACTGGATCTCAGCATTGGTAATATAACATAGAGCCAAGTGTATGTCCATTTAAACCACTGACCTTCTTCTGATGGGTGCAGACTCTGACAATGTTGAGATTCCAAGACTGTGACACATGTAGATAGTGAGCTTAACTTGATTCTTTACAAAGAGCAGCACTTGAAGAGCAAAACAGCTGCCTAAGCCACCCTGATAATCCACATGTTGAGGTCAGATCTTATGTCAGGCTTAACTGGGGGAAATATGCACATTATTTTTGCTCTTCTTTGCTCTTATTGTATTTAGTACCAACATGGCAACCAGCATATATTTCATCACATCAACACTTAGGATGCTATAGTTGTATAACAATCTTCTTTAAAAAAAAAAAAAAAAAAAAAAAAGTATTTTAGTGCTCAGGCAATTACATTTTAATCCATTTTAGTTCACAACATTTCAGAAAAAGACATCTTTTAAATGGAAAAAAATATATGCTAAGTATGGTAGATATGATTTGTATTACTTGTGATGATAATTTGAGAGGCTATTCCTCTCCTCTCTCTCTGATGCATTGTTATAGTTCCATATAACATACTAGCAAATGAAGCACTGAATTGCCCGTGCAAAAAAAGGCAGGTCAGTAAAGAAGGGATATGTCTGTCAGCCTGCAGAGTGCATTTGAGGGCTGCACCTGTACCTGAAATGAGTGATGGGTGTAATATGTCGATAGGTAGAGCACTGCATCAGCTTGCAATGCATATGGGTAGGAAAAGTTGACATGTGACCGCATGAAGCTAAGAGAAAAGGGTAGCGCATTAAAAAAGTTCAGGTGATGACAAGACAGATGCGCATGTCTTAACATTGGCAGTATTGCTGTATCTCCTCCCTCTAGACACTCCCTATGGTCCCACAACCATATTTCTTTTCTTAGAGCTTGAGAGGTGACATGGTAAAAAGGGGAGGGAGGGGGGAAATATAAATGGCAATTGCTAAAGAACTATAAAAGTTTGGGCAGTGAGACATGGATGGTATTATTTGTTTTTTTTTTTTTTAAGCCTAACAATATTAAGTAAAGTGAAAATTAAGTATTACTATTCCTTTAAGCTCTGTACTTAGAGCGATAGGTCTAACTCTGTGCCTGTGTTACAGTGTACCTCAGACGTGCTGACAGGCCACTGATAGATTAGATTGTAAGCTCCATGGGGCAGGATCCCTTTCCCAATCTATGATTCCCTTTACTGCACTTTTGCCCTCCAAATAATGCAATGATTGCACTTTAGTCTGACGCTTTTTGCCACAGTTCTGTATTTTTTTTTATCATACTGTTACATCTTCTGTAAAGTACCGTGTACATGTATGTTGCTGTATAAATAAACATACATACATACATTCATAAATGCATACATATGTCTCACACACATTTTTTCACCTGTCTGCCATCTTACTACTCACAGCAGACAGTAGCAGAAGGATGCATGTTCTCTAAGCATGCAAAGGGTTTTAAGCCCATTCGTAGTGCATGTTATGGCTCTGCTGTTATGCGGCAGTGAAAGCGTTACAGTGGGGTCCATAACATTATGTACTAACTCTTTCTCTGAAATCGCTTTAAAGTGCTAAAAACAGACTAAAAAAGGTGTATTACATTGAGCAGGTGGTGAGCCAAAATAGACAGGACAGGATCCCCAGTAGTGGAGATGGTGAAAAAGGGTAAATGTGTGAGAAGTAAAATTCTTTGCAGTTATGTTGGCTGGAGTGGCCGCTTCTACCAAAATCACACCCTGTGTATGTGCTGTGCAAGCACATTAGAATATCTCTTTGCGCACCGTGGTGTGGCTGACACAGAGAGGGAATTTTGGTCACATGCCTACTGCTTTATTTTATTAATATAGATCTGTAGTGTCATGAAAGCTGGCATGCCAGAAATCCCATGGACTGTCATAGGCAAAAAGCTTGTTTTTTTGGGTCCAAGTCAGGATTCTTCAGTCATTTAGATCCAAGATGAAATTACGCTTCTTTTAATGTGTGTTTAATGTCTGATGGAACTTGTTATATATGCCTTCTATTCAATAAAACTTTATCAGTTCATTTTGACATCTTGGTCCAAATCAAATATGTATTTTCAGTTTAATATTGATATTAATAGAATGTCTATCATAAAATAGTTCCTGCTGTTAACCAATTATTTGTTTTTCAGTTTGCAGCTCACCTGGTGAAGCTGGGATATCCAAGAGTATGTATACTGGATGGTGGCATTAACAAGATGAAGCTGACTGGCCTGCTGACAGTCCCTTCACCTCAGATATAAGCAATGGACACCTTGCCATCTCATTTTATTGTGATGTAGCAGTTTGTTTGTGAGGTAAAGACATTCAGTGAAATAACTGCCTTGGAGTCCTCAGCAAACAAAGGCCATCACATTTCCTCAATGGTCCACCATTCTAAAATCTAGCATACAGGTTTGTTATAAACTGGAAGTTAACAACATTTTATTCTGTACCACCAAATGACGGATGATTACTTACTTTAACCCCCTTCTACTGTGTATACAGTCCCTCATACAGGCGCTGAAACATCATACACACAGGTTTCAAGCCCACTGTAAGGTTAAAGTAATAGGTCAGCTCTGAATTCTAACTCTCCATCTCTATTGAAATTGTGGAATAATTCAAGAAAAAAACATTATGAAAACTATTTTAGTGGTGTTTTGCAAGCAAACTATTTACTTAACCATTCCTTAAAAATAATGTATAAACTGAATGGGGGATTTGGAAATTCAAATTGGCATGGAAGTTTGGAATCGTGGTCACAATTATACATGCAAGCCAAATGATTAACCTGTTAGCACCACCGTGCTACGCAAATGGTTACATTTATTATGTTTTCAAATATATACAGTGCCACACATTGTATGGATCATGCTACAGTAATGTAAATACAAAGGGTTTTTCTCTGTTCGATACATCATAAAATAGTACAGGTCTTATGGCAGAAGCTTAAGACAAGCTAATCTTGGAAAAAATAACTGCAGCGTAGTGGATGAAAAGAATTCCCACTGATTTAAAAGGATAGTAATACTTAGCTTGTAAAAAAATAAATGTTGTAGGGTTTATCCACCTGAGTAAAAGAAGGGTACCCCCACTGCTGTGTGGTGTTTAATTCAAAAGTTACTTCAGCTCAAACCTGATTTTTTTAGGTGCAGTATGACAGTGGCCTGAAATTGTACGTGGCGCTGTTGCTACACCACCCTATGGACAGCTCTGGTCATTTGACCATAAATCTCCATAGGATTGTGTAGCAACAGCACCACTGTCATACTGCACCTAAAAAAATCAGGCTTGAGCTGAAGTAACTTTTGAATTAAACACCTTACAACAGTGAGAGTATCCTTCTTTTACTCAGGTGGATAAACCCTACAACATATGTTTTTTTTTACAAGTTAAATATTATTATCCCTTTAAATGGGGCTTTTAATCACTTGAATGCTAGAGAATGCTCAAACACATTGTGAATCAATTCACTGGATTGCTGCCCAGAGAGATGACAGTCTGCATAGTTAGATAACACAGGTAGCATTATATAACATGTTCTCGTTCTAATACAGAGAACGTCTTTGTATGCAGTCTTCATGCCAGTTGTCATTTATGTACTGTAACAGGAAAAAATGGATTATGTTTTACAGTGGTGTTATATGTATATTTCATAACCTAGGATATAAGGTAGACTGTAGGTTCCTGTTTGCCTCTGTGCTGTACTGTTCACACTGCATCTGTCTTATGAAGGCAGCCTATTGATTTACATTGCAGCTGTTCAATAGGTAGATGGGAACATTGATTTACATTGTCTGGCGTGTCTCCTCCACAAATCAAGGAATTTAGTTCCGATGTATTTTTTTCCCCATTTAAGTTCCTGCATTGATATGATCAAACCCTTCCCTGAAGACTTGCCAGTATTTATGTTTAACCCCTTGAATAGTAGATAGTTCTTCAACAAACTGAGACGGAAGTATTAAGAACTTGAGAAATTATTGACCGAGCTAGCTACACTATATGGGACAAAAGCAATTTTGAACTGCATTAGAGACCTCTCGTTCATTCATTGAGTTAAAAGCCCCATTTAAATCAATAGAAATGTTTGTATTTCCCCTGTGGTGCAGTTGGTTTTTAACAGAAGTTATAATGATTAAAACAAGAGTCTCACTACTGGGAGATAATACATTAAAAATCTCAAAAGTGTTTGGTTTCTTGTATTTATCTTATCTAGTGTGACCACTAGGTGGTGCTGCTTTGTTAGTCTAGTCCCTATGGAGAAGTTCTGTCGTCGACTGTAAAGCTTTCCAAACACCGTAGTGAGGCATTATCTTGATCTGTAATAAATTAAAAAATCTCTCAGTGGAGATAGTACTCTTGTTTTATTGTTTCTTCAATAGCTTTTCAAGCCTTTTTTAAATGCGAGAATCAAGTTGTTCTGTATTAAAGTGGAACCTTCGCTCAAAGTCCCGCCCAAATCATTATGCACATAGCAATATGCTTCTCAATCCTAGTATTATCCTGGAAAAGTCTGGCGTTATTGAGAAATCCAGTCTGATCCAAGATGTACATGCATGTAGCTTGCTATAGAGGCATCTGCACACCTGCGCAGTCAGTCCCTTCCTGTACTTTAAGTTATAATGTTACCCCCCCTCGCCAATCCTAGAGGAGACCGGGATGGACAGCGCTGGCACACATATGTCTCTTCAGCAAGATGTCTGAATCTCTGCGTCTCGGATCAAGTTGGATTTTATATATATATATATATATATATATATATATATCGTTATGTGCATAATGATTTAGGGGGACACTATAATTTGAGTGATAGTTTGAAGTTGCTGTGATGAATTCTGATAAAACCAGATATTATCCAAGGGTGCAATTCTGGAGCAAATCAAATACACTGTAGGGGACAAATAATTATTCCTAAAATCACCATTAATTTAAATGTGACTCTAATTCCTTCAGTGCTAGAGAGGTCTTCAAGACATTGTTTCACAATGCATTGAGACCTCTTTAGAATTCAGTGGGTTAAAAGGCCCATTTAAATCAATTGCAATTTTTATTTGCCCTCCCTGGTGCATTTGGTTTGTCTCAGAATCACCCCTCCTTATCTTACAGAATTGCACCTTAAGATGATTGAATGTCTCGCATGATGGCATTAAGAAATCAGTAACAAATGAAATGCACTTAAGGCCATTACAAGAATTGCAGGGAGAGAGCGTATGAACACACAGAGTATGGGAAATGGCATTACAGATACCTCTGAACCCCATAATACTCTTTTACCAAATATATAATTAAAATGTTTGCCTAAAAAACATAGTCTTATATTTGTATCATGTTTCCAGGGAAATAATATTGTTCCGTACCGTTCAAAGGTTTGGGGTCACTTGGAAATTCCCTTTGTTTCTGTGGGATCAGGTTGACCGTATGGTACGCAAACCAATACAAATTGTGGGAGGTGCTTCAGGAAGCATGGGGTGAAATCTCTTCACTTTACCTCAGCAATTTGACAACTAGAATGCCAAAGGTCTGCGAGGCTGTAATTGCTGGAAATGGAGGATTCTTCGACTAAAGCAAAGTTTGAAGATCACAATTATTATTTCAATTAAAAATCATTATTTCTAACCTTGTCAACATCTTGACTGTATTTCCTATTCATTTTGCAACTCATTTCATGGAAAACTAGGACATATCTAAGTGACTCCAAATTTTTGAACATTAGTGTGTGTGTGCATATGTGTGTCTATCTATGTATATCTGTGTGTGTATATATATATATATATATATATATATATATATATTAGGGTTGCACCGATACCGATACTGGTATCGGTATCGGTGCCGATACCAGCATTTGCGCGAGTACTTGTACTCGCGCAAATGCGGCCGATGCCAGCACCGATACCCTGTGTCAGGGTCGGTGCTGCAGTGAGGGAACCGGGGAGCTGCTCACAATGCTCCCCGGTTGCCTCTCTCCCTCAAGTAGCGTATGAGCGTTGCCGCGGGTTACCATGGCAACGCTCTGACGCTGACTTCTGCCGGGGCTCGCTAGAGAACAGCGAGCACCCGGCAGAGGAGAGTATGGGAGGCTAGATGGGAGCGGGTGGTGAGAGGCAAAGAGGGGTGCCAAGAGGGAGAAAAAGGGACTAAGAAAAAGGGGAAAAAAAAAAGGCAAAAGGAGTAAAGATCAGGAGACAAAAGGAGGGGAACTAAGAAAAGGCAAAAAAGAGGGGGAATCAGGAGAGAGCAAGACAGGCAAAAGAGTGGGATCAAGAGTCAAGGAGGGGGACAAAGGGGGATCAAAAGGAAGAGAAAAAGCCAAGGCAAAAGCTGAAGAGGGGGAGAATGAAGTAAAAGGTAGGAATCAAGAGGGGGAGAAAGAGGCAAAAGGGGACAGTCAAGAGGTGGTGTGTGTGTGTGTATATTATATATATATATATATATATATATATATATATATATATATATAATATTATATTTCAAGTACTCACCAATACTTTTTTGAGGTCATTTGCCAGTTTTCCAAGTACCTAAAGCATATATATTATATATATAATATATGCGCTTTAAGTACCTGGAAAACTGGCAAATGACCCCAAAAAAAGTATCGGTAATTGGTATCGGCGAGTACTTGAAAAAAGTATCGGTACTTGTACTCGGTCTTAAAAAAGTGGTATCGGTGCATCTCTAATATATATATATATACACACATATATATATAATGTGTGTGCAATATTTGTAGTGGAGGTCAGAAGACATGGGTGGTCAATCTTTGGAACACCTCCTGTTGGGAGGACCAGCCAGTGGCAAGTTAGGGATGATGGGATTTTTAGGCCTCAACAGCTGGAGGTCCAACAATTGATTCTTCCTGTTTTATGATTTCCAAGCAGTACATGTTAGTAATTCTCATCCTGTGGGAGATTGGTATCACACACACATTGCTCTCCAACAATGAACCTACATTCTGTATGCTAAGCTCTGTGTATATGGATCTGATCTATCCACACACCCATCCTTCCTTCCTTGACACATATAATGTGTGGTTTACAGGTTTTAACATTGATTGTTGTCAAACTTCAACTGTGAATCTTCATTGAAAAATTATGTGATAGCAATTGTCAGCATTTACATTTAATAAACATAAAATTTTCAGTAAACAGACTTTTGAGTTTCTAAAATGTGTTTTAAAGAAATTGTTGAGAGGTAGATTATGCTCTAAGGCATGATAAAGAGATGATAAAGTGGAGATGACTTCTCCAGTGATATCACTTCTCCAGTTCCTATTTTATTCTATGGAGCCTATGCGCTAAGATCTCCAAAGCTGGAGGCACCATAGTACATTGGCATCATAGAATAACAGGAAATGGAGAAGCGATATCACTGGAGCAGTAATTTCCACTTTATCATTTATCACACCTTAATGCGTCTCCCCCAAGAGGTTGATGAATCCGTCTAACCACCCAATAATATTTCTTTCATGCCCGTACATCTGGGGTTTATCATGATATAGCGCATCTCTATGCCTGATTCTTGCAGAAAACTATGAAATCTTCCTTAAGTAGACTTTCCACATGATGTACTCAGATTTACAGACTTGAGGCGATATGTTAAAAGTGGACTAATTCTTTGGCAAACCAACTGCACAGTGTATGTGAGGGGGGCTACCATACAATTTAAAAGGATTTTAATTCCTTGAATACTAGAGAGATCCCCAAAGCATTTGAAAGACCTCTCTAGCATTCAAAAAGGTTAAAGGTGTAATGCAGCCTTAAATTTTACAGTTATGCTATTGCTACAGCAGAGTATGGAGGGTTATTGTCACTGACAATTGCTGTCCACAGACTACTGTAGCAATAGCTCCACCATATAACTTCATGCCATGGAAGTACTGCACCCAAGAATTGAAAGTTTGGGCTTCAATAACTTTTGACATAAACATCTTTCAGCAGCCTGAATTACTTTGTTTTACATAGCAGGATCTGTCCTGCAAGGTATACTATCCCTTTAAGTGCCCTATTACATCAACAGTAATTTGGATTTGCCCCCTGTGGTACAGTTGGTTTGCTCCAGAATTGCTGCCCTTTGCATAAGGCCAATCACTGTCAGACTTCAACTATAAAAATGTATTGAAGAATTATTTGGGGTCGAAATTGTGATCATTGTTTTCTTTAAAAATTATCATTTTCGCTGAACAGACGTTTGTCGTAATGAACTTTAAAGTGAACCTCTCACCTTACAAACTTCAGTAAAAACATCCTATGGGTTATGTTATCCAAAAGACCAGCAGTAGCATAATGTAGGAAAGTGTAAGTCTTTCTCAGTGTGGTTTAATATTCTTAGTTATTTTCTGCACTGATACATTTATTAGCATACATTAGGTCATCAGACAGCTCAGCATAGGAAATAAAGGAATGAATATCAATATTTGTAATGTAAATTGTACATTAGAAAAAAATAACAACTGGACTTTGGAGATGGATATTATGACATAACAATTGACTAAAACTTTATAATGGGAAGGTGAAGGTTTTTTGTTGTATAGTTCCACTTTTTTTTTATTATGATCATTTTTTTGTAAGTATTTGTAAAAAGTTTTGCTGCATGCTTTTTCACGTAAGGTGTTTATTATTGTTGTATTATTTACAGTCTGTTTTTATTGATCGAACATGCTATGTGTTGAAAGCCTGTTATTTTATAGAAGGTACTGTGGGTACCAAATATTACAAAATAGAGTATGTTTATAAATGGACGTATCAACTCCAGCAGAAGAAGAAAACCGTTTTTACATTGACTGAAATAGCTGAACAGAGGAGGAGTTCTAAACCATGTCCTTACGAACCGCTAATAAGCCAGGACTTAAGAATTGCTCTGCTTGTGAATGGGTGAGAAATCCTTATATCTTAGCCTGTTAGTGGTATATGAGTGCAGTTTTGTCGACCAGAAGCGTAGCTCATAATCTACCATAGAATCCAGCACAGAATATTTAGTAAGATTGATGTACAAAGAAGAACTGGAGTAATTCTACAACAAATCAACTGCAACATAGTAGAGAAATAAAAATCCTCCACATTCTCATTGATTTAAGTGGGTTGCCGTTTCTCAAATTTTCAAATGCGTGTTCGCAAAATCACATGTATTGACACAACTGGTACATAAAATTGGTTCCTCCCAGTCCCTATATAAAGATAGGCCCTGTCATGAAGGAAAGAAAGGAAGCAAAAAATAAAAAGAAATATGTAGAGAAAAAGATAGAAAAGGAAAGGAAGAATTGACTACACAAAAACCATGTGTGACGGCACCAGGATTTACAGGACCCTTTTGGGGTCGTCGGTTCCTGAACCGCCGCTGCTGCTGCCCCTCTTCCATGGCCGGCTGGAGCCCTTCTGCTTCCTGGTGGTCTGGAGGTCCTGGATACTCAGGCAGGAACAACTGGATGCTGCCCCCTGGCAGACTGGCAAAGCTAGTGAATTTAGCTGCAGAATCCTAGGTGGGGTTTCCAGAGGCCCTACGCCAGTAGACCGGCGAGGTAAGTGAATTCGCTCCTGCAGTGGCTAAGATGAGAATCCCCAGCCCAAGTCCCCTCCAGAAATACAGCCGAGACTTGTATTAAGGAGGGTAGAACAAAACATCTTTATTGATGAAACACACTGGTTATATACACTTCCAGACACTCTTATCAAGATTAGAATGTAAATTAGTGCTTGGGACAGTGTTGCTATTCTTGACCAGTCAGATAATGGTCTACATTTCCAGTCACTCTTATCAAGATAAGAATACAAAGTAGGGTTTGAAAAATGGGCATTTTGACTGGACCATAATTACTTCCCCTGATTGGTCAAGGAAGCACAGCAGGAGTCAATCAACATTCCAGTCATTCTCTAGCCAAGTTATACAGATCTGAAGTATATTGTAAGCAAGCCAGAGTGCTGGGCATAGCCTTTATTTTCTCTGCACTCTGGCTCCCAACTATCAAATCCCTTTACAGAACTTAGTATTACACTACACACACTATTACATTATGTCACACAATGTACAACATAGTGATCAATATTTCAAGTGGTATAGTCCTAAATCACTCCATCTGGTGACACTTCTCCCCCCTCCAAGACATGGACAGACCTGGTGTGATCCCGACGGATCCACCTTGGCACTGTCCACAAAGTCTTTCAGGCATCTTCTTGTCGAGATAGTCCATCTGCATTTTTGTTGTCCCTGCCAGGTCTGTATTGAATGGTAAAGTTGTAGGGTTGCAAGGAGAGGCTCCAGCGCAACAACCGTCCATTGTCTCCTACAACCTGGTTCAGCCATACTAGAGGGTTGTGTTCTTTTATTATAGTAAATTCTCATCCGTAAAGATATGGCTGTAGTTTCTTTAGAGCCCATACCAGTGCTAGGCATTCCTTTTCAATGGCTGCATAACCCACCTCCCAATCTTGCAGTTTATGGCTGAGGTAGGAAATGGGATGTTCCTCTCCACTTTCATTAACTTGACTCAGGACTGCTCCCAGGCCAAACATGGAGGCATCTGTATGGACCATGGACCAGTATGGATGCTTTTCCTAAAACTTCCTTTAGGTTGTGGAAAGACTTGTCACACTCTGGGGACCACAGGACCTGTCTGGGGAGCGACTTCTTAGTTAAGTCAGTCAGGGGTTTTGCTATGTCACTGTAGCAGGGCACAAATTACGGTAGTACCCTGCTGTACCTAGGAAGGCCAACGCTTGCTTTTTTCATGTAATTAATAGGCCAGTTGAGCATAGCTTCTATTTTAGCTGGCTCAGGCTGCTACATTCCACACCCCACCCGGTGTCCCAAGTACTGAACCTCTGCCATGCTGACCTGACACTTGTCAGGCCGGATGGTCATACCTGCTGCTTGAATCCGATCCAGTACCTTCCCTAAGTGTCAGAGATGGTCATCCCAAGTGTGACTGAACATAGCTATATCATCCAGATAGGCACAGGCAAAATCCTGTAACCCATCTAGAAGCTGGTCGACCAGTCCCTGGAATGTGACAGGGGCATTCTTCATCCGAAATGGCATAATCTTAAAGTGGTATAAACCGAATGGGGTGATTAAGGCAGACTTGGGAACAGTCTCCGGCGTAAGGGGAATCTGCCAGTATCCTCTACTCAGATCTAATGTGGTCAAGTAGGTGCCGCCTGACAGTCGGTCTAGCAGTTCATCTACTCTGGGCATGGGGTAAGCGTCTGTCACTGTTTTGTCATTTAGCCATTGAAAGTCCACACAAAACCTGGTGGTCCCATCCTTTTTGGGAACTAGAACCACAGGAGAAGCCCATGGACTCTCTGATGGTTCAATGACCCCTAGAGCCAACATCTCCTCTATCTCCTCCTTCCTTCCATCTTGGAATGCCTCCGGTACCCTATAGTCTGGCTGCCGAAAGGGTTGATGGCCCAAGGTTTCCACCCAGTGCTGAGCCAATGGGGTGAAACCTGGAATGGTTGAGAATATGTCAACCCGCTCTCTCAGCAGCTGCTGAACCTGTTCTCGCTTCCGAACAGGGCCCCTGCCTGCACCTGATCTTGGGAGCTGTTCCCCCGGATCACCTGAAGAAGATCAGGTAGCACACAGCCCTCTGATTCTCCAGCACAAATCACTGTCACTGCCTCTTCCCTTCAAAGTACTCCTTCATCATGTTCACATGGTAAGTGTGCCACACCCTTCGGGGCATTGAGCAACAATGTAGTTGGTGTCACTGAGACATTCAACTACCCGATGGGGCCCATTCCAGGCTGCCTGTAACTTGTTCTGCCTGGTTGGTTGCAGAACAAGCACCTTCTGTCCAACCTGGAATTCATGATTCCGGGCTCCTCGATTGTACCACAGTTTCTGTTTGGTCTGAGGTGATCGAAGATTTTCACGGACTAGCCCCATCAGGCTTTCCAGCCTTTCCCTAAGCTCAAGTACATATGGGGGTTTCCTCTTCTACACTCTTCCCATCCCAATATTCCCTTAACAGATCTAGGGGTCCTTGCACTTTCCAACCATATAGTAACTCAGAGGGCGAGAACCCAGTCGATTCCTGCTGCACCTCCCGATATGCAAACGGGAGGTGTGGTAGGAAGTGCTCCCAATCATTATGGGTGGTCACAAAGGTTCAGAGCATCTGTTTCATTAGTCTGGGGGTGGCATGGGGAACTCCTGATTGGTCTGACTCCGCAAGTCTTCCAGATCTGCTGAATCAGATCAGAGGTGAATTGGGTACCCTGGTCTGTTACTATCTCACTGGGGAACCCAACCCTGGTGAAAATTTTAACTAGGGCATCAGCAACCACTTGCGCGGATATAGAGGAGAGGGCTACAGCTTCTGGGGACCGGGTGGCATAATCCACCATAGTGAGGATGTACCTCTTCCCCATATGGCTGGCTTTGGCTAGGGGGCCAACAATCTCCACTGCTATCCGGCGGTAGGGCTCACCAAGATAAGAATACAAAGTAGGGTTTGAAAAAAGGGCATTTTGACTGGACCATAATAACTTCCCCTGATTGATCAAGGAACCACAGCAGGAGTCAATCAACATTCCAATCATTCTCTAGCCAAGTTGCACAGATCTGGAGTATATTGTAAGCAAGCCAGAGTGCTGGGCATAACCTTTATTTTCTCTGCACTCTGGCTCCCAACTATCAAATCCCTTTACATGACTTACAGCATTACACCACACAAACTATTACATTATGTCACATAATGTACAACATAGTGATCAATATTTCAAGTGGTATAGTCCTAAATCACTCCATCTAGTGACACTATGCAACATATGGAGAGAGATAAACATACAGAACATTGCAACCAAGTAACACGGAGTGTGCCACAAGGCAAGGGGAGACCATAGGGGACACTCCAAGGGAGAGTAAAAATGGCAGGACAGCCAGAGTCCACTATGGGAGGGGCAAAGAAACAAAGTAAATGAAAACCTCTAGAGTGATAATAATTAAGAGGAAAGTACATATATTATAAATAGTTTAGAAAGGGCCAAGTACTAGATCATTTAATTGAGGGGGAGGGTAGAATGGTATACAAACCAAATGAAATGTCACATATTGACTTTCCCACTCCTGAAATGTAACCAGAGATCACCTTGATATAGTGATCACATGTCAGAATCTTGAGGACTAAGATCTTGTGATGAGAAGGAAAGAAAGAAAGAGAAAAAAGGGGGCGGAAAAAGAGGCAGTGGGTGAGAAAACAAAAGGGATTTAAAAAAACTGTTCCGACAATCCTTTCAGATATGTGAGCATATGATCTAAACTTGCTAATGCGATTTAAAGAACCAGGTAACAATATGTGTCTGGACTACAGCTCATGAGAACATCATATCTCAGGTTTCCAAGTGTGAACCAACAGGGTTTGACTGAAGGCTTGTGAAGTCTTTTAGCTTTAGTGTCCAGCACCATAATCCAGTCCTCTCTCCTCACCTACCTCGGATTCACTGGAAGTGCAGGCGTATAATGAATAGCAGATGAAGAAGGTACATAGATTCCCAAAGATTTGCAAAAACAGTCAATATCCATAAGATTAGTAAGATCAACTGTGTTTCTGTTATGCATGGCAGAAAGGCTAAATGGAAAACCCCATCTGTACCTTATTTGTAGATTTCTGAGCTGATCAGTGAGCAGTTTCACCTCTCTGCAAAGCTGAAGAGTATGTGGAGCTAGATCACTGAAAAACTGGAGAGCCATACCTGAATTGATTTCAAATCCCTTCTTTTTAGCACAGTAAAGGGCTCGATTCTATTACCAGCGCTAAAACCAGCGTAACAAGAAAAACAAGCAGCGTGAATTTTGCAAACGTGTTACGTCGGTATTCTATTGCAGAACCACAGTAAAACAAAACTGGAGTAGACAACACATTTCAAAGTACTAACAAAATTGTCGATGTCTGCTTTTATTGGACTACCGCCTAAAAAAAAAGCACAAAATGTCAAAGTCCAAGGAAACAGGCGTGCATTTCACGACAGAAAGATCAAGTTCAGAGTTAGATGTGTTCCTCACATTATCAAAATCCGACATAAAGTGCCCCACTTCGACATTTAACTCCCCCTTTGAAAATTCAACTTACAGTGCTTTCTTTCACCACTTTAATTCGACAAATATTATTCACATTCCACATTTTAACCCTTCCCCATCAAAATTCGACTTACAGTGCTTTTCTTCACCATTTTAATTCAACAAATCATGTCCACATTCAAATGTTAACCCTTCCCCTTTAAAATTCGACTTGCAGCGCTTTTCCTCACCATTTTAATTCGACAAATAGAGTTCACATTCAAATTTTAACCCTTCCCCTTTAAAATTCGACTTAGAGTGCTCCCATGACCTTCTTTCTCCATTTTAATTTGAATAATATTGCTCCCATTCAACATTGTTTGTTCTCCAATTTTACTGCAAAATACAAACTCTTTATGCGTCACAGTGATCCCTGTGCAACAATGTATAACTTGCTGTGCTAAGTGTGAAAAAGGAGTCTCCTTTTTATAATAGTTTCACTTATTGTTATGTAAATTTGGTCACACTTATTCAGTAACCTTCCTCACAACAGTAAAGGTGGGGTTAGTATCACTTCTTACTGTAGCATTAACACATCTGTCACAGGAACCACCGGGCCCCTGGCTCCTGGAGGGCCCTGAGGGCCAGCCTCCTGCCCACAGACTATGGACCTAGTCCTGGAACAGGGTATGGCCTCCCCATCAGACTAATCTCTGCCCTGATTGCCCCTTGCCATGGAGGATCCTTTAGCAGCCCCCCAGTCCCCTCTTGGGGGTACAGGGTGACCAAGAAACCCAGTGAACATTCTGCCCAGCCTGGTCAAAGGATATCAGACTTCCCAAAAGAATAATATGTTAATGATGTTTCAGAACCTCATCCTGTTTTGTGTATTCTGGTCCCTCTGTTACACTTGTACCCAGCCCTATTCCTTTGTCCCATTGTATAGTGAACTCACTCAGGTCTGGCCTATTGTATCTTGTTGTCACCTACCCATTGTCTCATCACACCGTGTGTTGACACTTCCCTTGTGTTCAGTGTACTGCATGTTTATACTGAAACCACCCTCCACCCATTGACCCTTTTGTAAAGATGCATATTACCACTTCACCATTGTGCCTCTTTGTATAATGTGCCCCTCCACCAACAGCCCCATTGTGTCCTACTGGGTGGATAACTTGCTGTGTATGTATTTAAACCCTGTATGTTTCACAATAAAGAGAGTTCTTGTCTTAACCTACACTGGTGTTGTCTGGTGAGGTTAAGCTTGCTGTATCCAGAGTGTGGTTCTGGTTACTCTGACACTGGTTCTGCCTGGTGATTCAGAGTACATTGCAGTATGCTGCGGGAGCCTTTGCTGGTGGATTCTGGGAAGAAGTGATCCTTGACGGTGACACCAAAACTGGGTGTCTGCTGGTACCGTCACAACATCAAATGGGTTTAGCCAACTGTGACACATAAAGAGTCTGTGAAGAGAGTAAGTAGAGATGCCAGAAGGTACTTCAGGGGGACTGACTCAGGAAAATTCTTATATTACAGCATTTTCCTCTGTTGTCTAGACTAAACAACCATCAGTTTTTCAATGTGGTGCAGGTGCTCTACCATCACATTCTTTTCTTCTAAATAGACTACATGTTATCCAATCTGTGAGCTATCTTTTCTAATGTCAGATTTTATTTTTCGTTATTTGTTTTCAGTATCTTCATTAGTGACCAAGGTGGTGATTAGGTCAGTCATGTCTGCATTTGAAAGGAAGGCCTGGGATGGTATCCTCTCAGGCCAAAGCTTAAGTCAATAAGCAATAGATGTGTCAGGAGCAGGTACAGTGACAGAATTGTCTGAGAGTAGCTGTTGTTCAGAGGAAATAGTGGTGCAGTTTAACCCCTTAAGGACTGGCCGCGTATGCATGCGGCAGTCACTTAAGGACCATGGAGCATTTTTTTTTTCCCCACAATCCAGTTCCAGGCTCCCGAAACAGCGTGCAGCCACGCGGGGAGCCCGAATTTCCATGACAGTCCAGGACCGTCATAGGTCCTTAAGGGTATAACAACCCATGACGGTCCAGGACCATCATGGGTCCTGAAGGGGTTAATCTCTGTCTCATGGCCGCACACAGAGTAGGCCGGGGGGGGGCTAATATGTGGTCTTTGTCTCTGGATTCCTCACTCCTCAGTTACCTGTTTGTTATAAAGCATAAATAGCATGTCCCTGGGAAACCAAGAGCCTCTTTTACAGTATAAAATCTGTTTTAGCCATTGATTGATATGAGGTTCCCCACTGAGCAGCTTTCTTGGGAACCGGCCATGCTCCACCCTGTTAATATATTATTTTAGCTGTGAATGATAGCAAGGTCATAAGTAATTTAGTAAAACATTTTAATATGCACCTTATTTG
This sequence comes from Rhinophrynus dorsalis, assembly GCA_037306005.1. Taxonomy (NCBI): domain Eukaryota; kingdom Metazoa; phylum Chordata; class Amphibia; order Anura; family Rhinophrynidae; genus Rhinophrynus; species Rhinophrynus dorsalis. Next base: position 207,025,989 of record CM074718.1, read on the forward strand.
CTTTCATTTTCAGATTCAGATAAATCCAATCTCGTGGAGCTGAATAAAAATGTACTTTGTAGACTCTTGAGTAAATATAGCTGAAGATTTGACCGGGAAAAACAAGAGCTATAGTCTTTCATATTTTCTACATGGTAAATAAAGAAATGAAGTATTCTTGTATGTATTTGTTATCAAAGAGACCTTCTGAGGCTATAGGAGTAAAACATGTCTCTGAGTATTTTATCTCACCTTTGAATATTGGGCAGAATTGTGGAGCCATCGAACAAAGCAAGCATTATTCTTTAAATCTTCCTTTGATTGTTAATATTTAACTTAAAACTGTCTGGTACAATTATAGCAAAGTAAGATTTGTGACCATGTGTCCAAAACCTGACAGTTATATTGTCACTCTGATGTTTACATTTTTAACCCTTTTAGTGCCAGAGGGGGGTACACAGTGCGTTGCTCTGCAATGCGTTGCGTACCTTTCTGGTACCCAAAGGGTTAAGGACCGAAGTGGTATGCAACACAATGCAAAGCAATGCTTTCTACACCCTTCTAGTCCTTGGTGATAACACTGCTTTACAGCAGGAAAAGTGCTTAATATTAATGAAAAATTACAAGAAGACTTAATAAAAATGAAACTAGTTATAAGTTTAACTATCACGTTCTTAAAAATAGCATCTGTAAAAAGTATTTACTTTATGTTAGATACCTAAAATATAATTCTAACCATATGTACACTGTCTTATTCAGAGAGCATTTGGTTAATTTTGTTTGTGTTGTTGAGAGACAAGCTAAGGTATTCTCCGGCACTCAAAGGGTTAAAGATAGGTGGCATTTCTGTTGCTGTTAAATAAAATGTTTTTTTTAGTAGTTTCATCTTAAAGTAAATGTCTCCATACAGGCTTCCAATATATCCCCCTTTGCTTCCATCGCCAATGTCTTGGCTGGCAGTGGCAGGCATTTGCAGTGACGTAGATCCCCTCTGCCCTACCTCTCAGACTGTTGCCCAAGTTAAACTGCCGGGATTTGAGCACAGTCTGGCTTTTTATATGCCAGGCTCAGTTCAAAATAAATTGGCAGTCTCCAGTTGGCTAGGATGTGCTTACGTACCTCCCAGCCAATCAGCTTCTAGCGGGCCGAATGACAAACCCAGCTAGAAGCTACAACAGGAAAGCAAAAAGTTTGGTCTAAAGATGAGTATCAACCAAACACATCTTGTTTAACAAATTTATTATACCAAGGAAAATCACAGTAGATGGACAAGAACTTGGAGAAGTGGACAAGTATGTTTACCTAGGACAGGAAATGTCAACAGATGGAAATACCATTATGGTGTTTGGGATGGCAAGTATTCAGAAAACTGTCATTAAAACAAATTTGCCACTCTGCCTCAATGAAAGGTATGACTGTGAAACGTGGACACTAAATGCCAAAGCCACACAAAAGCTTAAGGTTAAACAAAGAAGTATGGAATGTCAAATCTTGAACAGAACAAAAAGAGACCAAAAAACGTATGCATGGATTCAACAGCAAACAAAGATTTATGACATAATTGAGTAATGTGCCTAAAATGGAAATGGGCAGGTTACATAGTAAGAAGACCTGATGGTAGATGGATCAAACAAATTTGGACTGGATTCCACTTGATACTAAACACCCAAGAAGAAGGCCAAAGACAAGATGGGTTGATGAAATTCCCAAGTTTGTTTGTGCACACTGGCAGCAGAAAGCAGAGAACTGAAGTTGTTGGAGGCTTGCTGAGGAGGCCTTCATCCTGCAGTCGTTCCACAGTGACTGAAGATGATGATGATATGTACTCTCTATACAGTGTGTGTTTGTGTGATATATATATATATATATATATATATATATATATATATATATATATATATATATAATATGCTCAGCCTGGGGCAACCTGGGTTGTGAATGGAGACCACACTCATGCAGATGTTCAAATAAAGAGAGAAAGGTATTCAGTCATCATGTAATCAGACAGAGCCACATATTTTCGGTCATTCAAAGGACCTTCATCAGGGCAAATGCCCTAGATTTAATAGCAAGAGAGGTGTTCAATATTTTGTTAATTTTTGTGCAAAAAAAAAAAAACCCTCAAGTTATTTCACTCCTGGCCCCATAAACTTTAGACTGGCCCTGTGTCCATACTGTTTGTGTATATAGTGAGCTTTCTTGCTGTATGTTGTTTCCATCCCTTTGCACATGACACTAATAGCAGCATGACTAGTGGTGGAGGTGGTGACTGGCTGTGTCATACTTGTGGGGACTCCGTCATCCTTCTCCATGTTTTAAATTTGCACGACAGGAGTAAGATGGGTTTTATTACTGAGAAGAATGTTGTCCTGCTACCTGAGACATCTACAACACCACAACTATGTTCCCCTCTGTCTTGTGCACTTTTTGGAGTGCTGCTAGTTGTCGTACCTCTGACTTGCTGCAGGTGTGTCTCCCAATCAGACCTGTGGAATCTTAATGCATATGTGCCTAAGTGTGATCTTACTTTCCTCCTGCTTACATATTCTATCACATACAACAGATACCAACATGTTTAGCTTTTGGATTGTGGGTGAAGTATCTTCATACTGTAGATTTCGTAGACTGAGTGGTTCCTGGATGACTAATATTTATTATATAATCATTACTACAGGTGCTAGATATTGCAATAGTACTAGTGGTAGAAGGAGGGGCAGTGACACTTCTCCTCGAACAGCATCATAAGCTGTCTGGGATAAGGATGTTGATGCTCGCCTGTGTTACTGCATGGTCAATACCATGAAGTGTTACTGGGTGGGGACTGGACTTAGGATTGGTGATGATGAAGACTAAGGTGATTGTGTATTTTTTTATGCATGTTTACAAACCTTCCATTTAATCTCTGAAAAGAGTTTTTAAACAAGAATATTGCTCCTTTTCAGAGGTGGGACACTGAGACTTTTCCTTCCAGATACAGCAAGTTTTCTTGGCAATATCATCGCTCTCTACTTGATCTTGGAGGAACATTCTGAATTAATATGATCAACGATTATTAGCGCAGCAGCATCCAACAGTACCAAATTACAATTATCTTCCTCCCCATGTTCTTGTAGTTTTTTAAAGTGTGGTAAGATAACACAGCGTGAATACATGGGAAAACTCTTCACATTGAGGGAAATTATTATTATTACTGACTTCAATGCAATGAAAAAAACAGAAAGTTTGAATTTTTCTTGGGAATTCACACAGAACATGGGAAGTGCCATTATACTCATATTTGCTTTTTTGGCACAAGCTTTTTCCCAAACCAAGCTGTCAGTGCACAATACTAAGAATTAGCCTGCTTGAGTGTTACATTCATGTGAGAAATTTAAGAGGCATGTCCTGGTATTCTTCTACCCAGATTCCTCTTAAACTTTAACTTGCCCCTGATCTGCAGCCTGCTTTTCAGAGCTGTAAAATTTAAATTGCTCTTAACTCTCTTGCTTTTAAAAAATAAAATAAACAAAACACAAAACAATGGGGGTGATTCACTAAGTGGTGATAAAGTGTAGATGACTTCTCCTGTTTATCACTTCTCCAAAGCGGTGAAGATGACTTCTTCAGATTTCTGTGTTATTCTATGGAGCCTATACACTAAGATTTCTTCAGCTTCAGAGACCTTAGTGCATAGACTCTATAGAATAACATAGAAATCTGACGAAGTCATCTTCACCGCTTAGTGAATCGCCCCCAATGACTTTTATAGATATGATAGGACTTGCAAAAATCATTAAATGTTTGTTATGTTTCATTTATTTTTCTCTCTAGTGGATTATCTTCTACATGTTATTAACAAGTGTTTAAACTCAAGGGGACAGAGTTCTGTCAGCAGTTAAGTATTAGTTCTGTAAAATCTTGCTTTCAGGGCACATCACTAAACATTAATAATTAAGAATACAATACAAGCATATTAATAGGCTATTGTCTATGCATTCTGAATTCAGGCGATAGACCTGCTTAAAGGAAAGCTATACATTTACAAGTAAATAGTTCTTATATTATTGCACAAAATCATTTACTTAGGAAGGTGTCCTCCATACAGCAGCAAAGTATATCTGTTATATATCTTTGTCCATATTGTCATATTATCTGCATTTGCTGAATATAATGATCTCTGTAAAATAGAGACATTCTAGAACAATCTAACTGTACAATGAGGGGACAAATGAAGAAAAAAATCCCCAAAATTCATATTAATTTAATTTGGTGATTTTAATCCTCTTTTAACACCCTCTATGGGTTAGGCATGCGCATACACATAGGGCCATATGTTCAAAAGAAATGTGCAGGAGTTCTGGGGCAAACCATTTGCACAATAGAGGAGAGCTAAAAATTCCAAAAATGCCCACTGATTCAACAGAGCCGAGGGGGGAACTTTAGCAGAGCAGAGTATATTTCTCAAACTATAAAGGTTTGAGAGATGGGACTTGGATCAGTTAGTTTATTTTCGTAATATCTACAATATTATATTTTATTAAAAAAGACATTACTAACCCTTTAATAACATATGGCCCATAGTTTCAAAGAGGTGAATTTCAATGGCCAATGCATTTTTTCCCACACTTTGACCTTTAGTTTGATAAAAATCAGGTCTTTGCAGCTATCCAGGGCCCACTGGGGCCACCTATTTCTTTTAGTTTAGTATATTTATTTAATGAATGTGCACATTGTCATTTTACCATACAGTACCCCTGAATATAAGTCCTTATGATAACCCTCTGAGTGCCAGATGGGTATGGAACGCATTGCGTTCCATACCCCTCTGGCACTCAAAGGGTTAAACAAATTCAAATGGCTTACACAAAGAATTATGTGTGAAATCATGGATGCCATTCTCTCATTCATAAATGCTTCCCTTGTAGTTCCACGGGTGTGATTCCTCACTGTGTTATCTGTTGTGGTACACAGAAATGTAAAAAAATTAGGTGGTGCTCGTATGGGGATGAAAAGATATACATGTCAACTACACTGCATGGAAAAAAGAAACTCAGCTTACAGTCCAACATTATAAAATACAACTGAAAGAAAATCCTGTTGCTTAACCAGATAAATGGATATATACAAATATATACCAAACAGTTCAGAGCTAAAAGAACAACTAATTATTGAACCTGTGACAATCAACATAGTAAAAATCCATCTTGAATGACAAATAACATATCAATATAGTTTAATTATAAATATTATATAACATCACATATAATATCAAACATCAAATATATGATATAAAACAAATGAGCTAATTACTAATTTAATTTAAGGAGTGGAATCCAAAAGAAAATGGTTGCTTCAATGTACCCACATTACAATGTTGCCAAATGTAAAGTGTTAAATGGCGTGTTACCAATTCTCTAAATTATTCTCATATAATTTATATAAAATGGATAAATTATACCTGATTATTACACACACACAATAAATACACCATAAAATATGATAATGGACAGCCTATAGCTCTATGTTTCTCCTACACAAAGTGAATTGTGATAGAGAATCCATAGTACACACAGTATCCATAGAAGGTGGCTGCCTATACTACCTGTACAACCCCTTCTCTATAAATATGGGAGTGCCTAGGTATACAAAGACGTCAGCCGGAACCGGGGCTTGTGTTAGAAAGGTAGTTTGATAATTTCAGAGTACCGGTAATTATGTTCAAAATATTGAAATGCAGTATACCCTCTTTAAATTCTATGGTTTTACATATCAGGACATAATAACAATCATATGTTCCTTAGCATGTCTAAATATTATGTAAATGCAACCTCAGATGAACAACAACACATGACATATTACACTGTCATGATTTATTTAACAAAATTAAAGCCAAAATGGAGAAGCCATGTGTGAAAAACTAAGTACACCCTTACTGCTTCCATAGGAACTAAGATGCTAAGTAGCAGACAGATATTGCTAATCTAATGCCCTTGATTAACTGATCGTCAGCAAGTGTGACCACCTCTATAAAAGCTGAAGTTTTAGCAATTTGCTGGCCTGGAGCATTCAGATGTGTTAACACAATGTCAAGGAGGAAAGACATCAGCAATGATCTTAGAGAAGCAATTGTTGCTGCCCATCATTTTGGAAAGGGTTATAAGGCCATTTCCAAACAATTTAAAGTCCATCATTCCACAGTGAGAAAGATTATTCAAACCTGTAAAACATTCAACACAGTTGCCAGTCTTCCCAGGAGTGGACATCCCAGCAAATTCACCCCAATGCTCAGAGAAATTGCAAAAAAAACCAAGAGTTACATCTCAGACTCTACAGGCCTCAGTTAGCATGTTAAATGTTAAAGTTCATAACAGTTCAATTAGAAAAAGATTGAACAAGTATGGTTTGTTTGGAAGGGTTGCCAAAAGAAAGCCTCTTGTCTCTAAAAAGAACATGGCAGCATGGCTTAAATTTGCAAAGTTGCATTTGAACAAACCACAAGACTTCTGGAACAATGTCCTTTGGACAGACGAGACCAAAGTGGAGATGTTTGGCCATAATGCACAGCACCACGTTTGGCGAAAACCAAACACAGCATATCAGACCAAACACCTCATACCAACTGTCAAGCACGGTGGTGGAGGGGTATTTATTTTGGCTTGTTTTGCAGCCACGTGACCTGGGAACCTTGCAGTCATTGGGCCATATGTTCAAAGAAGTAGTGAAATAGCTTTTGTCGTTTGTAAGACTTTTCAAAGTACAGTGTTGTTGGGATCATTAATATTTTCAGAGAGTGTCGATTGTGACTGGAAATATGTCATTTTTCCTGACTGAAACTGTCATATGTAATGACAAAAAAAAGTCTTAACTAACGACAGAAATGTCTTAAGTAAAGACAAAAATTCTCACATTCAGAACACATTCCCTCCACTTTTTTCTTAACGTACAAATTTTGTCTTTTGAAAGATATTTTTTGTTGTTAGTTACGACAAATTTTCTTTTCCTCTATACGACAGTGGAGAATAGTTTAGCCACGCCCTTGCCCCACCCCTTTGCCCATCAATTACGGAGTTGTGTCGTACACCAAGGACATTACTAGTTTTTCGTCATATACTCTATAGAAAATATGTCGTTCATGCAACAATTTTTTGTTGCTATCCCTTTGAACATACAGCCCTTTAAGTCAACCATGAACTCCTCTGTATACCAAAGTATTCTAGAGTCAAATGTGAAGCCATCTCTCCAACAGCTAAGGCTTGGCAACAATCATCCCAATCATCCCAAGCACACCAGCAAATCTACAACAGAATAGCTGAAAAAGAAAAGAATCAAGGTGTTGCAATGGCCCAGTGAAAGTCCAGACCTCAAACCCATTGAAATGCTATGGCAGGACTTACCTTACTAAGGCCCGAAAATCCTAATGGTTCTAATGAATCTTGCCCTTTTGCCTTTGTTCAAAGACAACATCTTCTATCAGTCCTGGAAGCAATTTCTATGGAGGCTGACATGACTCTTGCTAGCTGGACCGCAGGACATGAACTCCCTCCACTGCTCCTGCTTCAGTATGAAAAACTGCCAGCAGCGGTCATGTCTGCCTCCATGGCCACAACATCCAAGACTGACTGAAGATGTCATATCTTGAACAAAGGCACTAGAGCAAAATTCATATGGGTCATTAAGACTTTCTGGCCATAGTAAGGTAAGTGAAAGGTAGAAATTAGGAGGATAATTCTCCTTTAAGTTGAAGTGTTTCAACGACGATAAGAGAAAAAGAAGCTCTAACTAGGCCGATGTAAATCTTGCCTTATTCTGGAGTAAACTAACAACAACACACAAACTCCCACATTTCCATTCAGTTAAATGGGCTTATAGTATTTTGAATGCTAGCAAGGTCTTCAATGCATTGACAGAGTTAAAAGGTAAAAGCCCTAGATCACTGAGAATGTTTATTTGTCCCTTGCAGTGCAGTTGGTTTACTCCAGAATTGCTCCAGTGCATCATACATCAGCCTCATTGATAAAAATGAGCAAAATATGATTTCAGTCAACTTACTATTAAATATCTTTCAGTTAGTCCAACACAGGGAACATGGGGTAAAGTTTCCTTTCCCTGGAAGGCAAGGCACATCAAAAAAGGCAGGGCCTCTGAGGCGGAGACTTCCCTCTTCTCTTCAGCTTTACCACTGCATCTTCAGTTTTAAAGTATAACAAAGTAGAAAAAAATAAAAAGTGAGAGGAAGAAAGGAAATCCCCAGAACAGAGACCCCAAGAGGACTTAAACCATATGTTTTCTCTTATGCACAATGTGGAACACAAACTATGGGAACATATCATCCACCAAGATTCCTGGGAGGGGAAGAAGAGGGGGAAAAATCCTCCACTGTAGACCATTATTTCACAAGACTAACTGGTACGCAATAAACCTCATGTGTCAAGGGACACTGGCTTTGCACACTTTACAATTGAACAAAAAACAAGAACCAACAGGGTTCAGAAAAAATGAGTAAAAGGATCCTTAAACAGGCACCATTGCCTGAAGGACCTTCCATCCAAAGCTAGCCTCTGTCAATTCACACGGGAACATTTTGAGAAGCTGTGCAGGGATGACCATGTTGCTGCCTTACACAGCTGTTAAGAGGTGGCCTAATTCTTGTAGGTCCAAGAGGCGTCCACTGATCTGGTGCAGTAAGCCATGATTTGAAAAGGTTTCTTTCTAAGAACATGCACCATTCAGATGATCATCTTGATCCAGGAATGGTAATCTTGGACACAGCCTGGCCCACATGGTTGTTCTCAGGGATGATGAAAAGTGAGTCAGATTTTTAAAAAAGCTGCTTATAATGAATGTAGTACTTCAGACATCACACCATATCCAATAGCTTTGCTAGAAGGATATGGAGAGAAAGAAGGAGGAACAATTTCCTGGTTTTTATGAAAACCCAAGAGAAGGTCAAAAACGCCTGGCAGTACCTAAAATCACTATGTCCTGGTGAAAAACCAAGGGGATTTAGAAGAAAAAGCCTGTAGTTCAGCAAGTCTTCTAACAGATACGATGGCCAGAAGAAACACCATCTTAAGCTTTGTGAGAGAGACAGAAGTCCAGCTTCAAAAGATTCAGAAGGAAGCTTCTGAAGAACTCCTAACACCAAATACAAATCCGACTGACATGGGATCCTTGAATGCAGGGTAGGCATAGACCACCCCCTTAATCAAGGTCTTGATGTCAGAGAGAAAGGTAATATGCTTCTGAAAAATAATGGAGAGAGTTGAAGTCTGAACTTTAATAAAACTCAGACTGAGACCCTTGTTGACACAGTCTTGAAAAAAGGCCAGAATCAAAGGAAGACTGGAGAAGCATCACATTCAGAGCACCATTGGTAGTATAGGGATCAAATCCTATGATAGGGCTTGGACAAAACCAGCTTCCTAGCTTGGAGAAGTTGATTTCAGGAGCCATGCCATAAAATTCAACCTCTCCACCAAAGGATGACAAACCAGGCCTTGGGTCAGGACTGATATCTGGTCTCAAGGGAAGGCTAAAGCTAGGACAGATTGAGAAGGTCCAGGAACCAAGCCTGATGGCTCCAGAAGGGGGCATCAGGATGGCTTGAGCTCTCTCCCTTCTCATCTTTCTCAGCACCCTGGGAATCAGGGGGATTGGAGGAACACATATGCCAGATGAAAATTACATGGTATTGACATTGCATCCATTATACAAGCTAGAGGAACCTTTAGCCTGGTACAGAACAGTAAATTTGTGGTTCTTGTACAAAGACCTAGGAGCCTCGATACTATTACCAACGCTAAAAAAAAACAGCCATTGTGTTTTTTCAAGTCAGGTTTTAGTATCCTATTACCCAAGTTGTGAAAACAAAATCAGCGGTGATTATATGCACTGCCAGTTAAAAAAAAGCCCATAGGAAGCAACTAAAGACAACGTACAAGTAACATTCTATTACCTACGCTCAGTATTACTGCATATTTTGTGGTTACATTTTCTGTCGGTAATCCTGCATCTCAGAGTTGAGGCGTAGAAGCCACAATGACAGTTTCAAAACCATCGTTGTTCAAAGAAAAGCAGTGCAGAATACAGTATACATTGTACAAATCCGACATAGGGCTAGATTTAAAGGCAGCCGTTAGCAAAAAAAATCACTAACGGGTGCGTTAAGTGACATGTTGCAATTCAAAGATCCGTCTAAAGACCAGCTAACGGCAGTTGTAGAATCCTTACGGCCGATACACTTACGTGCATTCAGACGCATGGTAAAACATACCCCAGAGCTATTCAAAGGCTTGCGGTACTGATAACGGCTGAAAAAAGACACACCTAACGGCTAAAAGTTAAGACCCACTTTTTTTAGCCGTTAGACACTTAACGGCCAAAACAAAACACCCGTTACATAGGAAAAGACACAAAAGGCTTACCGCACAACCATGTAAATGGGAAAATTAACCCGTGCAATGCCAAAACAACACAAAAACATGCACACACAACACAAATCACTACACACACAACAACAACCAACACCACAGGGACAACGACACACAAAAAAACAACAACACAACATGGCACGGAACAATGGGGGTCATCACACAAAGCGGACACCTGCAAATACAAGCTCACCTGGGCAACATCAACACGCCACCTGCACCCCACAACTGCACGTCCGCAAATGGCACACACAGAACAAGCACAACACACCACATCTTATAACACACACACACCTGCAAACACTTACCTGGACAAAAACAACTCACCATTGGTCAGCACTCACCTCATCACCACACCCACACAACGCCCTAGCAAGTACTTAAAGGGACAACTCAACACACTCACTTGTGGCTTGTTTTCCACTCAGGGAGGGAGGGAGAGAGAGAGAGAGAGAGAGATAGATAGATAGATAGATAGATAGAGACAGATAGAGACAGATAGAGAGAGCAAACAGTATGTTGGGTTACATATTGTTGCGAAGGCTGCGGAGAAGGCGTGCAAGGGAGAGAGCTGGGGAACATCAGCAACCTCCAAGCATACCTGATCAACAGCCACCACCTGTTGCAAGTGAGGAGGCTCTGGCTCAGCAGCCACACAGGAGCCCATCCCCACCTGGAGGGCACAGGATGTATAGACGACCACCAAGGCCCAGGGTATACCGCCCAAGGGTCACCCTCTTTGGAATGACCGATGATGAGGTAATTGATCGCTACAGGTTGAGGCCTGACAGCATCATTGGCCTGTATGAGGTCATCAAGGAGCAGGTGGATCCCATCTACATCCACAGCCATGCCCTAACTGGCCTGCAGAAACTACTCTGTGCCATGCACTTCATGGCAAGCGGGGCCTTCCAGTCCACAGAGGGTTACGCATCTGGCATGTCACAGGCCACATTCTCCAGGGTGCTGGCCCAGGTCCTGCCAGCCCTCAAAAGCAAGGCCAGTACCTATATACATTTCCCCACCACCGACATGGACTGGATACAAGTCAAGCAGGCCTTTTACGCCAGGGGAGGCATGCCCAGGGTCATGGGTGCTATAGATTGCACCCATGTCCGAATTAAGGCCCCAGCACGTGACGCACAGATATTCATCAACAGGAAGAACTTTCACTCCATCAACGTGCAGATGGTGTGTGACAGCCATATGAGGATAATGAATGTCTGTGCAAAGTATCCTGGCAGCTCACATGATTCATACATTCTCCAAAACTCCTCAGTCCACAGAGATTTCGAGAATGGAACTTTTACAGGGGGATGGCTTTTGGGTGAGTTCACAATACAAAATCACATCACATACACAGGCGTACACACAACGCTGCTTAGCATGCTCCTGACCCACAGCTACTACGTCTACCACACAAAACATCATTCACACAACATGTGCTCCCTGTCTCACCATGTCACTCACATTACACAGGTGATGCTGGCTATGGATGCAAGTCCTGGCTACTGACCCCACTGGCCAATCCTCGAACACATGCCCAGGAAAGCTACAACCAGGCTCATGGCAGAACGAGGAATGCCATTGAGCGGACCTTTGGCCTCCTCAAGTCAAGATTCCGATGTCTGGACCACTCGGGGGGAGCACTGCAGTATGCACCTGGAAAGGTGTGCGACATCATTGTGGCGTGCGCAATACTGCACAACATCGCAGTGGACACCAGGCTGCTGGAGCACATCCAGGCCCCCCCCATACAGGAAGTGCCCATGGACATCGGACACGTTGAGGAGACCCTGAGAGGGACACAGATCAGAGACAGGCTCATCACGGAACACTTTACATGTGAGTATAACACAGGCATGCAAACAATCCATGCAAGTCCCCCATCAGTCCTGTGACACTAACCACACTGCACATTTTGTTCTGTCTCACCCCACAGGAACAGTGACACAGCACTGCACTGGCAGCGGACATGGCAAATTGTGTGTGTGGACTCAAAAACCATCCTCCATTCCACTCTCCACGTTGACATACAGACCCCAAGGATATCACGCACACCCTCAGGAGAAACAAGGTACAACACATAACCCATGTTCATCGCCTTACAGGGCTTGATTGACAGCAGCTAACTTGATTTGCCATGAGCATAGCCAGAGCAACCATGCTAGCCTTGTAGCGAAAGAGTGTTATCCAGTGCTATGCATTGGATAATACTCCGTCACATCAGGGGTTAAAGGGCCATTGGACTCAAAATGGGACCTGTACTGTGCTACAGCTGAGAAGAGCAGCACAGGGGTGGATGTACAGTGGTATGGGCACACAATGTAGAGGTCATGAGACGTAGATCAGATTACCAGGGACACCATGCTGACCTGTGAGTGTGCAGACATATGTGCCCCCGACATGAATACACACATCAACAAATGTGTCCTAACAGTTCCATGGAACAAATGACATTGGGCTGCCACTGTCACATTAACAGTGGCAGCCCAAATTCATTACTTCCATGGAGCTCTCAGAACACTTGTTGATGTGTGTATCCATGTCAGGGGCACATATCCATAGGGCTGGGGCACATGTCCTTAGTTCTCCACATAATTGGTTACAGATGAGTACACAACACATTGTCAAGCAATGGTTTGTGTACTCACCTGTAACTGTGAAAATTGAGGGGATCAAAAAGACTAAATTGTTGTTGCTTGATGATCAGTTCAGGTCAACTGCTCCAAATCCTGTCCTCTTCTTCCACAGGCATCCGTAACATGATCCATCCTTGAACTGAAGTTCTTCTATGTGACTGGATTGATGTCTTGACATCACCTTCATGGAGATCACCCCTTGCTGTTTATGTTGATGTTGTTGGTGATGCAAAGTTTGACCTGAGGTTCACACAAACCTCTACTGGATCATTTTCATATAGACACAGAAAACACTAATTCCTGAGTTTTATAACCTGTACAGTTAGGATGCTCAGCTACAGAGTTGTCAAACCTTGTGGACAACACATGAGCTGGGCAGCAGTGTTACTAAAGTACTATTTTTTTGTTTCAAAGTACATTTAGTGTTCTCATACAGGTGTTCAATGCATATAGGCAATACACAGAAAACACATGTACATCCTAATGTACTTTGAGACACAATAAAGAAGAACCATCACTAGTTAATCATCAGTGTCTCTATGAGGATATATTGGATTACACATATGTTTGTTAATGCGTAACCACACTCAGGATAGAGTATCCCCCATAAATGGAAAGGCATCACCCATATCACAGGACTCCACCACTTGTTTGCAAGTGAGTGGACTCAGTGATGTATTCACGCTAACAGATGGTGGCAGTGATACACTAATGTGTTGTGGGAGTGATAAAGGGGACATACTTCCACAGTGAATTCCTGTCCACAGTTAATGTGTTGCTCAGTATAATCAATGTTCAGTGATATTGCTCCACTGGGACATATCACAGTACATGACCAAGTGGACAAGTGTTTTCACTGGGGAAGTCTGTTACACCCTTAGAAAAAACAACAAGTCAACTTACTGGAGGCCCCAATGCTCACCCCAGGATATCAATGTGTGTGCTACACATTGAAATCCTAGGTTTAAAACATTGGCTTCCCCAGTCAGTCTGTTGCACAATGAGTGTGTGAATCCAAGACAATATGGATACATGTCCCATTTATCTGTCCTGCTTGTTATCTCACCGCTAAGCCGTTTGTTTGGTTATCCCCTTAACCCTCTGAGTGCCAGAGTGGTACCCAACGCATTTCTTTGCAATGCGTTGCCTACCACTCTGGCTATCAAAGGGTTAAACACAACATATGATGTAGATGAATGTTCAATGTTGTACCAAATGTTGGGCTAAGGGGAATGTTTTGTTATGCAAAATCAACACACAACATTGCCATATAGCACACTTGTGTAATATGGCAACAGGGATGTTTTTACAGTTGATTTTGTACAACGATGTGTGTGTGAACCCATGTTGTAACATCCCACAAACATCTTACCTAGGCAGGAGTTGTATTCACTGAATTGTTTGGCAATGCATTGGAGACAACTCTGCCACCCAAATCTATGACCAAATTCAAAGCAGATCAGACAGGATTCAAAAGCACAATGTTCCTTTATTCAGGGGAAATTTAACATGTTGGGAATTTTATTTTTTTTTCTTGGGGGGGGGCTTAGACTGTGTGGCAGAAGTGGATAACCTGGATGATCTCCTGGTCACCCTTTGCCCCCTAGGTGTGGCTTCGGGGGTCACATTAGAGGGGGTGGTGGGGGCAGTGGATCCCTCTGTGGAGCGCAGGTTTTCCCTCTCCAAACGTAAGTCCTCCCTGCGGTTCAGCTCTCTCAACTCCACCAGTAGCTGTGCAAGCAGGTCCATCACCCCCGTGTGTAGCTGATGGAGTTGAGTGTTGATCCTCATGACCTCCGACTCCAGGGCATGGATCCTTGCCTCTATCCTGTTAGTGTTTATACGGGATTCCCTACGGCTCCTGGTGATGTTGTCATTGGTGCGGAGGCTTGACCTGAGTAGTCTCCTTTGCAGAGCCATACACTCAGCTTCCATCCCCGTGGGCCGTTCACTGCTGGTGATGCTTGTGCCTGGTGAATCAGCTGCTGCTGTGTCCTCCTCTGCTGGTGCTGTATCCTCCTCTGCTGCTGCTGTGTCCTCCTCTGCTGCTGCTGTGTCCTCCTCTGCTGGTGCTGGTTGTGCAGCAGATGGGTATGTGCCCACCACATCAATTGACCCACTGCTGCCCACCGATGTCTGTGCTGGTGGAGGTGGTGGTGTAAACACGTCCCTTCGCATAGGCTGTTGGGGCTCCCCAAGCAGGCCCAGGTGTTGGTAGTCGAGTGGCCAAGGGTCAAACCTTGGCCACTGGTATGTGCTTGGCCCCCACCTAGGATCATACCTGGGGCCATGCTGGGGAGCCATCCAGGAGGGTAGGTCAATCTGTGGGTATGGCCCGTATTGGGTGGTGGCCACATCACTGGGCAGCCATTGCCTCCCTGGTGGTGGTGGTGCTGCTGCTGCTGCTGGGGGATAATAGCTCCTGGAGGTGGTGGGGGGCATCCAGTCACTGTAATAAGTCGGTGCAGGCAGAGTTGGTGCAGGCAGAGTTGGTGCAGGCAGAGTTGATGCAGGCAGAGTCGGTGCAGGCAGGGTTGGTGCATCCAGCTGGCCAAGAGGTGTGGATGTCGTTGGGTACGGTGCCCACTGGCTGGTCCCCTCCTCCAAATACTCCTCACTGGGTGGTGAGGTGGCCTCCTCCATGGGCTCCTGATGTGCTGGAGACACATAACCTGTGTGGAGGATTGAGATTGTGTGATCAGTAAACTTAGCCATGATGGTGTCAAATTGATATTAATACTTGAAATGTGTAAAGGAACATATATGTTGTATGGTGTATCCCCCTGTGTGAAACAACGGTACTCCTACTGGTGATGGGTGTTGTATTCTACATGTATTGCAGCTCAGAGTTGAATTCCTTTGGTGCCACATCCCAGTGGCCTGAAATTGTACATTTGCGCTGTTGCCACATCATCCTTTGTGGATATCTGCTCCCTGGACCAAAGCTAGCCAGAGGATGGTCTGGCAACATTGGCATAGTACATTTTCAGGCCACACTGATATTGTCCATGGAATATTCAACTTTGAGCTGTTATACTCTTGTGATGAAACACCTTTCAGTAGTGGGAATACCCTTGCATTACCCGGTGGATCAATCCTATGACATGTATTTTTCCTTTCACATTTTAGGTATTACTATCTCTTTAACGGGATAGCAATGGTTAATTTCACCTTGATGTAACATTGCAGGCATCATAGAGAGATGTTTAGAAAGATGTTGCTGTATGTGACAGCTGGAGATGTCAGTCATTTGACCACACGGAGGCTCTTCAGCAGACTCCACATTGACCCATTTGGAGATAACTACATCTTTGCCATTGTCTACTAAGTGTTCCTGGTTTGTAAGCACGCTCTGTGGACCATGTCAATGATGGATCCATCTCCAATTGGTTCAATTTTGGGTCTGCTGAAGAGCCTCCATGTGGTCATATGACTGACATCTCCAGCTGTCACATACAGTAACATCTTTCTAAACATCTCTTTATGATGCCTGCAAGGTTACATCAAGTGAAATTAACCATTGCCATGCCAAGGTACACAGTGAGGAATATGGTCTGATATGTGTGTATATGTACCTTTCATACAGGTACAAACATATCCTTGATAGATATGAACCCAGAGATCTGTTCAGAACATGTGATTGTCTAACTGCCTATATATGTACAGCCATCACAAATGAACTTTCATAGATACAAGTGATACCCATCCAAGTAGGTGTAATATACTGGGTATAGGTACTCTGATGATTATATCAATATGAGTTATTTTGTTGAGGGTGCACATATATGGGCAGTTGGACAATCACACGTACTGAACCGAACTCTGGGTTTACATCTTGTTGGGACCTATTTGTACCCATTTGAAAGGGACATATCCACATACAAATCTGGTTGTTTTTCTTTCTGTACATATCTTTTTTGACTAGATCTGCAGTGTGATTCAAGTAGTATTCATCCCTATGTTATCAGTTCATCCCGTACAGTGCTGGATTTTGTCAGATTAGACATGTCCCTCTCTGGTTGTCATGATGGTATCCTATGCATTGCATTGTGATGCATGGGATACCACCGTGGCAATCAGGGATTGATGTACATTACAGGATTCTGTCCATGAGGTCTGTTGAAGTTGAATCCTGAGGGGCAATAATCAAGCCAGTATTGAAGGATATCATTGATTGAGGCCTTTTTTTTCCTGGATCAGCCCATCCATCCTTCTGTGTGAGGCAGCCAGACCCGATCATAGATATCCATAATCCCTGGCCTGTTATTGACCAAACCTCAATGGTTCATATTTGGTTCCCATATGTATCCTGCAAATAGTGTCTGGTGTACCATTCATCCATGGCATCAGCACTCCTGAGGATCTATATGTGAATCAAATGTGAGCTATGTAAATTGAAGTTAGCGTAAATGATTGCATACACAACACCAAGGCCAACTTTTTCACCTTTAGTTATGTGTGATTGTTTTTGGCCTGTGTGTTGCACATACAAGCATTTATTCTCAGTGGCACTGTGATTTGTGACCTAATCCATCCTGTTGGTGATTCAGTAAAGGGTTAAGTGGACCTGATGAACTGATTATGATGCTGACTTCTCCGCTGACCTCATTTCCCCATCTGCAATGTTTTCTATGGAGTCCACACAATGGGGCCTGTGCAGCTTGAATCCTGTTATTGGATGTTCTCCATAGACTAACATTGTAATTGGTAAAGTGAGGGTATGTAAGTGTCAAATTCTCTACATCAGCTCTTTTTCACCGCTTAGTGAATGTCCCCTATGTGTCATGTAATTGTTAACCTATCGACATGTGTTTGTTGTCTGGTTAACTCTTTGAGTACCAGAGGGGTTGCCAAAGCATTGTTGATCGATGCATTGATGATCCCTCTGGCACTCATGGGGTTATGTGCTGGATTCCCTGTGTGAACATGGGTAACACTGTGTGACAACAATTGTGATGTTTGACATACAACACTTTACTGAGCATGGTTTGTGTGTATTGTGTGTGATCAGCACAGCAACATGAGGGTTAACCAGGGAGTTGGACAGGTTTTGGCCTTGTTGAACATTGACATTTGTCCTTGTCTTGCTTCCTGTTTAAACCCTCAGGGTGCTGTGTTGGTGCAATTGTGTGGTTGAATGAAGGGCAGATGTTGGGATGTGAGTGCTTGTTTGTGATGGGTGTGTGGTTTGAGGTGGTGTGTGTGGTTTTGGGGTGATGCACTTACCGGTGGTGTGGAGGCTCCTCTCATCCCCAGTGTCTGATCCTCCAGGGACCCCCTCAATTAGGGTAGACGACAGTGTCTGCCGCAGCCTCTCCTCCCATGCGCAGAAGGTGATGGGGACAGGTGGCCCACCTCCGGTGGCTCGGGCGTGCAGGGCGGCATCCCCCATCTTCCTCTTCACCTGCCTTTTGCAGTCGCCCCATCTCTTCTTGATTGAGTCCACATCCCGTCTGCAGGTGGCCACCGCATTGACTCTGCTGCAGATTTGACTCCAGGCAGCTCTCCTCCTCGCAGACAGGCCAGGGAGTCTGTCCCCCGGGAAGAGGACACTCTCCCTCTCCAGCACAGCCTCCACGAGGGCCGTGTTTTCTTCCTCGGTATATCGGGGATCCCTGACCCTGTCCCCCTCAGCTCCGGCATGCGAGGAGTCAGACCCGGAGTGTCCTGCCTGCTCTGCCCCTGCCTGTGTGTGGTGGTCCCCAGGCACTACCCCTCGTCCCACTGCAGGATCTGTCCCTCTTCTTCTTAGTGTGCCTGTTCTTGTGGGCCTGGTCCCCCTCCGCCCTGCGTATCTCCCTCTCCCACCCCTGCTCTGCTGCGGGATCCCCTCCTGACCTTCCTCCTCCTCCTCCACTAGTCTCCCCATCCCTCTCTCCTGTCCTCCTCTCCTGGCCATCATTCACCCACTCACACCCAGGCACTCTCACACGCCCTCACAGACACACTCGATCCCACTCACTCTCTGTCACACACTTTCACTCACGGATTCACACTGTGAAAATAAAGTTTAAAATGTGTAAGGTGTGATGAAAAAAAAAAAGACTATGTGTATGTATGTGTATGTGTTTGTATGGATGTATGTGCTATGTGCAAAAGTGTGCTATGTGTCTATTTAAATGTAACTCTCTCCTCTCCAAAATCCTTCTACCTTACTCCTCTGTATGCTTCTCTCTCTATCTCTCTCTCTCTCTCTCTAAATGCTATCCTCCACTCCTGGGTCCTGTACTCTAGCTTGATGAAACTCGAAACACAGACAGGGTGTAACCGTTATTTTGAGGTATATATAGGTGTATTTGAACATTTTTGATACTTTGTGGCCTTGGGATTGGCTGTAGGTTTGAATTTTGTTTGTGCATCTATCAGGGTTGCTAGACAACGGCAGCCGTAATGTAACATTTTGAGTTAAGTTGTGTTTTAACGGGTGTTTGGGACGCACGGTGATGCAAAATCAGGTGCGACGCTGGTTTTTGTTTAACGTGTTTTTGTAGTGCCTACGCCCGATAGCTATTCTTGAACGCTTACCTTTGAATCTGCCGTAAACCATGTGTTCTTTGCGGCCGACGTGCCTTTTTTACTTAGCGGATAGTTTAACGGCTGCCTTTAAATCTACCCCATAGAGTGCCCCTCTTTGACATATTAACCCCACCTTTGAAAATCGACATGTAGTGCTCCCATGATCTTCTTTCACCATTTTAATTCGACAAATATTGCCCCCCATCGACACATTAACCCCCCCCTTTGAAATTTGACTGATAATGCTCCCAGGACCTTCTTTCTCTATTTAAATTTGACCAATATTGCTCCCATTCGACATTGTTTCTTCTCCAATTGTATGTGACACGCCCTTGTTGTATATGTGTTGCATTATTAACCTTATGAGTACCAGAGAGGTAGCAATGCATTGCAATGTGTTTGTTCCCCCTCTGGTACTCAAAGGGTTAATAGGTTTATATGTGTAAAACATTTTTTTTTATTGTATTTAAAAAAGAAACCTTCACACCTCAAAACCAGGTGATTGATTCATTGATGACAGTGCAGCATGCACTTCTCATGAATGAACGCAGTGACAGGGTTCACTTCAAGTGCTACTACTGGAGATGGCTTATACAGCCGCACCGGTAGTAAAGAAGGAAGGCAGAAAATGCCTTCCTTGTCGCCCCATGGATCCCCTATCCTTCTGGATAGGGGATCCATGCTAGAGGGGTTATCAGGAGGGGTCCTGATGCCCCCCTTGAGTTCTGAAATCAATGTTTTATAAAAGAAAGCATATATAACCTATGGTACACATAGGTTATAGGTGCTTTATTTAAAATCCCGGCCATTGTCGCCTGTATGGATCACCTACTACTGGATTGGTGATCCATGCTAGGGGAGTGTCAAGAGGGGTCCTGATGCCCCTCCTCGACATCTGAAGTGTTTTTTTTTTTTTTTAAATATAACAAGAATTATAAGACGGGTTGGAATAGCTTAAATGCAAGCAAATAAAATGCAAGTAAATTGAACAGAGTGCAATACAGGCATAGACACCACAGACCACTGGGTGCCAGGGAATAGCAGGGACATAAAAGATAGGACCATAGCACTCAAGTGATTAATAAAAGATAGCACCATAGCATTCAAGTAATTAATAAAAGATAGGACCATAGCACTCAAGTGGTTAACTTGACAGTCTTCACTATTCAGACACATTCAAATTAAAGAACTACAGAGAAGTTCAGTTGTGAGGCATACACTTGTGAAAAAGTCAGCCTCCACAGGGAAAGGTCCAGAGAAACACCTGTGAAATGGTCAATCCAACTCCATGAAAGTCAGAGCCCGTCTAATGGGGGATTATAGAGCCCCATATCCTAAGAATAAAAGCAAAAAAGAAGTCTAACTAAGAGCAGTGCTCAGAGCTCATCCATGAGGCTTGGGCTAGGTCACTTGAAACTGAATAGAATTGGTGTAAAGCTGGAGGGAAGCCTTCTCAGAAGCCTTTCCTTTTTTATGTGCCCTGCCCTCCAGTGGATGGGAACTTTACCCCATGGTTATTGTGTTCCACATTGGACTTAAGAGAAATATGATTCTGTGTTAAACAGGGGCTAAAATCCGATTTATGGTTCTACACCTGCCTTACGCCAATTTGCTAAACTGTGTACACCAAAATGCTCTCCTGGTTAAGGAGCTGGTATTGGGGGACGTTCAAAGGGAGCTTAGGGCATTTTTCTCCTCTGTGCCTTGTTGTATGTGATGTGTTAAGGACAGAAGAGAGTGGTGTGATTTTAACCCATTTCACTGTGCATACTATCGGAGAGGTAAAAAAAAGTCCTTACAGAGGCAGAGTGTCTGCCCTTATGCACTAAATCAATCATATGATCCAACCATTGTGTGGGTACAAATATTGTGCATCAGTAAAACTGCAGTTCTTAGTCTAGTGAAATGCTTTTTTTTTTTTTTTTTTTTTTTTTTTTTTTTAAATATAGTATAATAAAATGCAAGGATTTGACCTTAATTATACCATTTTCTAAATGTCATAACATTTCAATGTTTCTAAATGTTTCATGTGCCAAAGAGAGCACATTTGTTATCAGGATATTAACTGTCATAAGAAACATAATCCTGTTTGATTTCCGGAAATAAGACTTTAGGCAAGGCTGTAAGATCTATAAACTAGATTAATGTACAATGTTCATTTTCCTAGCTTAACACAGAAAACGACCAGTGGGGACTATTTACTTAAGACTGCTGATTGCAAGCTGTTCACACACTGTGCTTATCAGCCACAATGAATTCACCTGAAATAGCTGCATTTTTTTTAACTATCACAAATCATGTTTTACACCCAAGAGGCTTTTGTAAATGAACTTTTTGTGCTGTAAAGATCTGTCTAACCATTCATCTGCAGGCTGAAGGACATTATTTGGTGTTAAATAAATGTCATCTGCAGAAAGGGCCTGATTAAGGTCTCTGGCTTTCGTATGCAATGCACCCTAGGATAATTTAGCTCCACCCACATCTTGCAAGACTCCGCCTTCATCCCTATCCACAGTTCCCTAGCACATGAAACAGCCTTAGAGTATAACATTTGGTTCACAGACTTTTTGGAATGGTGAAACCTTTTGGTTTCACACAAAATCTCTGTGCAGCCCTAACAACAAAACCCGTTAACCATTTGAATGATATGGAAGTTTCCAAGGCATTTCTTTACAGTGCATCAGAGAGATCTCTAGCATTGAATGGGTAGTTTAGTATCATTATCAATGTATCTGAATGATAGTGTGTACTTGTAACTTAAGTCATATTTTAACCCTTTATTTTGACTTTATATTTTCAACAAGTAGATAATTTGCACATTCAAACTGCAAATGGTTTTCATTTTTTTATTTTTCCAAATTCACCTATTTTGTGTAACACTTTTTTCTCCTTGACAAAGAACTTCCTGGATCTGTTTGCAGAGAGCTTTCTGTCAGGGGACATGAAGTCAGGTCTAGTTGTACAATGTAAAAATGAAGCAATGTAAAATAGAAAGCACACAGAACATTTGGTGCTGTAGAGACAATGTAACATTGTATAACATTCTGCTTTGATGGTCTACTGAACAGAAAACTCTCTGGAAACTGAGATCCAGGTAGTTCACTGTCAGGGACAGAAATGTTTAAACAAAATAGGTGAAGAAAAAATTCAATTTGGCTGTACATGTTATGCACTTGCAGAATATGTAAATTCAAAATAAAGGGTAACAATTCCATTAATACTAAATGTTACAGCTTACCTTAGTTTCAGCATCATCTACAGGCGAGATGTTTGCTTCCTGTAGTCTCCTCCTACCTACTTCCTCCCTCTGAGCTGCTCCTCCTACCTACTTCCTGTGGAGGGGTTTAAACGGCAGTCTGAGTCCTGACTCATTTGCCCTTGTGTTGTTGTTCATATCAGTTCTATTACCTTGGGCTCTGTGTATGACCTGGCTAGGCTTCCATCCAACCTGGTGCTGACCTGTGGCTCTGTCTGACTATTCTTTTGCTTATCCCTATAGTGGACACTCAACCTGGTGCAGACCTGTGGCTCTGGATGACTACCTGAACTGTGTATGACCTGGCTTGTCTGACTACCCCCTCTGGTGCAGCCTTGTGGCTCTGTCTGACTACTCTTACGTTTGTTCCTTGTACCTGGCAGACACCCAACCAAGTGCAGACCTGGGACTCTGATACACCAGCTTTCTAATTCCATTCTGACGGTAGGCGTGAGTCAGAGTTCACTCCATTCTGACTGCAGGAGTGAGTCAGAGTTCGCTCTATTCTGACTGCAGGCATGAGTCAGAGTTCACTCCCTACTGACTGCAGGCCTGAGTCGGTACGCCCACTACGTTGGATCAAGATCCTGTGTTCCTGCTCCTGTTCCTGGTTCTTGCTGAGACTACCAGTGGTTAAGGCCTAGTCTCTAGCACTGTGGTTTAGCCTTGCATCCTAGTATTCCTAATAGCAGGGTTGCTGGCATTAACCCTTTGCCTGTCCCTTTGTATGTATATATGTATATTTTATTTGTTCATTTTGTCAATAAAATTGCATTAACTATACAGTATTGACTCCTGAACTTTTCTGGGTATCTGTGACACTAAATTGTTAGGCTACATAAACTGTCTACCACCCCTTCTTTGTTCCCCTGTTCACCATTACAAAACTTTGTCCTATGGATACCCTGGGTTTCCACCAAACACAGCCTGAGAAAAACTGGCCTATAACATACAAACACGAAAAATATATTATCACCTGGATGCTATGAAATCTCCAGTACTTTGCATTGAAATATTCTGGATACCTTACTGGTATTCAAGGGGATTACATAAACTGGCCAGTAAAGTGTTAGGTAAATTGGTAAATAAGCTGGAGAAATTAGTAGACAAACTCATGTTACAACACTCCATGTTGTGAGGTGGGAAAGATCACCAGCCAGGCAGAGAGCAAACTGAACAGTTACTTTATCCTGGATCAGGGATAGCCAGTCATGGTCCTCGAATGCTATCAACAGTGCATGTTTTCAGGATATCTCTGAAAGAGCACATATGTATCAATTAAAGTGACTGACTATAAGTTCACCTGTGAAACAGATATCTCGAAAACATGCTCAAGGTTTGGCTACTCCTGTCTTGGATACTACAATGTCCAGTCAACTGACAGCTACAATGTAGACCATGCCAAGCAAGAAACAGTGTAACCAGTGTAATGCAAGGGCTGAGTAGAAGGTCCCCACCATAAGTCAGTCCATTAGTTGTAGAGGACTTCCAATCAATCCATCACAGCTGTGTTAGAAGACCTCTCCCTTTATAAAAGCTAGCCCAACGACTTGGATGCTGTCCCGTTGTTATACATTGGCCATCAGGTTGGGAAGGGAAAGTGCTTAGTACAATAAACATATGGCCTGTAGAGACAACAAGGATAGAGCTTTAGGGCAAGAGGCCATTTTCACTTGAAAAGAGGGTAGATACTGGCTATTAGAAGGTGGGGAGACCCCGTTGGTGGGATGGAGTAGAGAGGTGATTTGGGGGAAGAGGTGGAGAGATGCACAACCCCACAGCCTAAATGTAAAGAAGACCTGGGGTGGGTGAGACTTCACTAGGTCACCTAAGTCACTAAAGGTGGAGTTTTATGTATCTATAACATAAAAGTATAGCTATAGATAGCCATGAAAGGAAAAGATCTATCCCTAGATAGGTTTAAAGAATGGAGAATCTTTATACAGGTATGCCCCTTCTATCTTGCAGAAATTCCTCTAAGTGTAGTATTATTGTAATCAATAATTGAAGGCACATAAATCAACAGATCATTGTATAAAAAATAATAAAAGAATATGGATCTAAGTATATATAAAAAAGAGAGTACAAGGGGAAAATACAATAATATATAGTATTTATCAGTAAAAATTATTAAAAATAATTTTCCCCTTACTAAGGAGATGATTGGGATAAAACAGGGCTACAGTCCCGAACTGAACCAAGTAGTATATAGGGAGTAATACACTTGTGCATAAATGGAGGAGGTAGTGGACAGGATATATATATATATAGAGAGAGAGAGAGTAATTAGTCCGAGGGGATTCCTTTTATAGCAAGACAACCCGCATATATATGATATAGATGTGCGCTTACTAGCTGAAAGACAATAATGTGCACAATCCGTTATTTGTATGAGTGTCTGCTTACTAGAAATCCAGAATAAACACACTCATCTGGGAAACCAAAAGGGCTCAGTTGGTCCTTACGGGTCCCTGTAGCTTCGTTGATGTCAGCGGCTCTTTTGGACGCTATTGTCAGAGTTCCAGATACCTCCATCGGGTGTACATTTTGCAGTTGGTGTTGGCATTCTGACCTAACGTGGCTCAACGAGTTTCGGCGTACAACTTGTGCCTTCGTCTGGAGCATGGATGGATGGCTGCATAGCTGTCCCTAATTTGTAGATAATTCCACCAATCAGGGATAAGGGGTGGAAGTGTAACAATGGTGTTTGTACTCCATCCCACTATACGGGGTAGACAAGTATACATACATTAAATAGATATATGATACATAGTTGCATGTGTTAGAAAAACATTTCTACTACAAGTGTAAATAAATGAGGATAAATGAAATTAAATGGAATAGAGATGTGATACACATACCTGGGAACTTTCAAAATGAGCTGACCCTGAGATCTTTGAAATATTAACCCTTAATGCTTCCCATAATGTAGATTTTATGCGATATGTGCCTGCTTGCTCTAACACAGAGGTGCTCCGGTCCGTGTGCGAGGGACCTTTAACATGCTACAGTTTGGATAACTCACTGCCTGAACACAAACAAGACAAGCAGGACATCTCCCACTGTCTTTCTGGTACTAATGGCACCAGTTTAGAGGCTAAGGAAACATTTAATTGGAGAAATTCACAGTAGGTGACACAGACCTCTCTCACCCTGAGAATTTGGCCCTTCACCCTGAGACCCTGAGATTTGGGTCAAAACCCTGAGTCTCAGGGTCAAACCATGAGAGTTCCCAGGTATGGTGATACATAGTTGCATACTAGATAACGGAGTCCTTACAGATAACGGATTGTGCACATTATTGTCTTTCATCTAGTAAGCACACATCTATATCATATCTACGTGGGTTGTCTTGCTATAAAAAGTCCACTACTTCCTCCTTTTACACACGAGTGTATTGCTCCCTATAAACTTCTTGGTTCCATTCGGTACTATAGCCCTGTTTCATCCCAGTCATCTACTTAGTAAGGGGATAATTATTTTTATTAATTTTTCCTGATTTATACTATATCTACTATTGTATTTTCCCCTTGTACTGTGTTTTTGATGGAATAAATGTATTTATTTTTTATCTATCATCTTTTATTACTTTCTATACCATGAGCTATTGGTTTATGTGCCTTCAATTATCGATTACAATAATACTACACTTAGAGGAATGTCTTTGCGCTGTCCTCCCCATCCCTCATTTTCACTTGATATCGTGATACAGTAGCACATTTCTATTGCTCGGTGGGCTGTAAATTTCTTCCTGTGGTATTTGTTTGGTGATTGATTCATCTTAAAAGTCTTAATATACAGCAAATTCTAAATTCCTTAGCCCATTTATAGATGGCAAACAAATTTGCTTAATTTAATTTGTGTGTGCCTGTCTGCCTGTGTATCTGTGTGTGTGTGCCTTTCTGTGTGTATAACTGTCTGTGTGTGTATCTGTGTATCTGTCTGCCTGTGTATCTGTGTGTGTGTGCCTGTTTGTGTTTGTGTGCGCCTAATAATAATTAAATTACCTCTCAAAAGTAGGCGATTGTAAAGTAATCCTTAATCTTCCGAGACCGGAAGCCAGGCATCAGCGCAGACATCTTGTCTGTGCGCCTGCACTGTCAGTTCCAGCCTCCATTAAAAAGCATTGCACTGGCCAGAAAGGCACCAGAAAGGACTGACGGCACAGGCGCTCAGACTGCACTAACCAGGCCATTAGTCTTGGAAGATTAAGGACTACTTTACAATCTGCTACTTTTGAGAGGTAATATAACTATTACTAAGCTAGTCGCCACCTGCCTAATTATTGCAGGGTGACTTTACCTATCCCCCTCCCATCCCTTCTACCTAGTATAAGCCACCTCCCCTCAGATGTGGAATCTGGTCCTGGGACCAGGCAGATCACAGCAAGGGACAATCTTCTTACTGTGAGAACAATTAACACCCTGCCACCATTTACAGGTTTTTCAGGTTTTCTTTATGCTCACTGAAGATTGTCCCTCTCTGCGATCTGTCCGGACAGTCTTGCTGCCCTGAGGTGAGCAGTGTTACACTAGGTAAAAGGGACTGGAGGGGGATACTTTATCATTCAATTACTCCTGAACTACAACTCTGACAGAATTGAAATAACACTCTCCAAAGTCCAAATACTATGAAGATTAATTGGAGCTGCTTTTATTGTGAAACATTACTATCCCTTTAACCCTTTGAATGATAGAGAGGTATCCAATGAATTGCAATGCAATTAGTTGGATACCTCTCTGGCACTCAAAGGGTTAAATTCTATAGCGTCCTCTCTACCACTCATGGCGTTAAAAGCCCCATTTAAATCAATTGGATTTGGGGAACTTTTATTTGTCCCCAGTGTTGCATTTGATTTGCCCTAGAATCCCGCCTCTTTATCTTCCTTAACCCTTTGAGTGCCAGAGGGGTATACAACACATTGCGAAGAAATGGATTGCACTCAAAGGGTTA
The DNA here is from genome assembly GCA_037306005.1 of Rhinophrynus dorsalis. Taxonomy (NCBI): domain Eukaryota; kingdom Metazoa; phylum Chordata; class Amphibia; order Anura; family Rhinophrynidae; genus Rhinophrynus; species Rhinophrynus dorsalis. The sequence goes on from CM074718.1 coordinate 207,053,744, forward strand.
ATACAGCCTTAAATGACAGATAATGTCTCTTTTCTCCCAGCAATAAATCTGATTTAAAACTGGCAATAAGTTCACCATATTTATCATGTAAAATCCAATACTTTCAGGAGCACTTTTTCCTTTTGGGACCATTTTAAAGTAAGAAAACGGATTTCTTCTGTAATTGTATTTCTTTAGTTTCATGCTCCGTGTGCTATAATATAGAGCATGTGAATAATAGGGTACATTTAGGGAAGACTAATGGCATGTAATTCATCCAATCAGATTACTAGATTCTCATTACAGCCATACTTAAATCTTTTTAATAATGATTAATCTCTCTGCACTATCCAAGCACTGCAACATTTTTCATGCACCCCATGTGTGATTAGGACATTACATTTTTAATTTTGCAAATGGTCATCTGTTTTGGTACTAAGCCACATCCAATTTCCTATAATTCACCCCTGATGAGTGCGTGTGAATGAATCTCTGGCTGTTTAATGAGGCTTTTAATTAGACCATAACGATGTCTGGGAGTACAGAAATTTGCATTTAAACAAGAGCTGTGGCTTTGCATGTAATTGAGCTATTTATCGGTACTCTTTGCTTGTGTGGAGGAAGCAGCATCACTGCATATGGATTCATCACAATATTCAGGACTCATAGAGAGAGCTGTACAAATGTCAGGTTGATTTTTGTTTAATTACAGTCAGTGGAAAGAACCAGCGCTGGCTTCAAAATCCAGAGCTGAAGATTAATTCTGTATAACTGCCGTGAAGACAATTTCCCCATGTACATGTCAATTGGTTAGACTGTACTTAACGATTCTGCTTTCTGTGAGATTAACTCATTAGGGAGCAGGGGATGTGCAATGGCTACCACAAGGATTTGATTATTAACTCTGTAAGGACCTATGTTCACCACTCTGGCCCTTGAAGGGTTAATAATCAAAACTCTATGGTGATCAGAACCCTGTAATATTCACATATGTATTAATCTTTGGTATTGAAAAAAGAGAGGACCTGTCTGAAGTAACACATCCAGTGTGAGGAGTAAGCCAATCCACACATGCCATTAGGATTTTCTGCCCAGATAAGGAAAATGAGGGTTTATTATTAAGATTTGTTAGTGTACCTTTAAGCATTAAATACTCCACAAGGAACCGATTAGTAGTGAGTGACATTTTTATTTTACTTTATATTCATGAGTTACACATGTTCTGTATACAATCCGGGAGGGTTGGGTGATATGCACTAAGGTGTGGTAAAGGTAAATTATACTCTCGAGTTTCTATGGCTCTGGACAAGTTAACTATAAAACTAGTTCTCCGTTAGAATTCATTACAAATCAAAATTTGCCTTTTGGATGCCCGCTGACAATATTGCTAACAGTAGAAGTTTACTGCTCATTTTAAACCTGCTGTGAGCTGCGGTTACCAAGCAATATCTCTGTCCAGTATGATTTATATGCAGGATTAAATGTCTCCTTGGCTGGATCACTTAAGGTCTGGATGAAGAGACCCTTGACTGGACAGAATGTTTGCAATCCTTCTGGATCTTTGTAACTGTCAACTCTAATTAATAAGCCGACACTATGACAGAATTTCCGTAATTAGGAGTTGATCTGTAGTGAAACAACCCAGTGTTGCACTGAATGAGCAAGGAGAAGATACTGTATTGGAATGTTTGACACTGAAGGTAGAATGATTCCCTGCATCTTTATATTTAAATCTCTGCATAGCGTAAATATAGGGGTTTACAAAACACTAGTGCAAATATTATTAATAAAGTGCAACAGTTAATTTAAGTGGCACTGCCATAGTTCCATATTATTTACTAGGACACCTGTTGGTGGTGCTGGGTTTTGTGGGTGGGAATTGCCAGGTTGTAGCGTACTACAGTAGCTTGTATTAAAGGGATAGTAATACTTCGTTTTAACTTTATTTTATTTTGTAGGCATTAAAAAAACATGAAGAATGATATAAGTCTTATCTCTGAAACCTTTATGGTTTAAGAGATATTCACAAAGTATCCCTTCCCTGTTCAACCAGATCAGAAGGGAGATTCCCAGGTAGCCTGCAGAGAGGGACAATCTTCAATTAAGATAATGGAAAAAGCTGAAAAACTTGTCAAGGGGGGAAGGGCTTTCATTGTTTTCACACAATGAAAATTGTCCCCTTCTGTTATCTGTCCTGTCATACAACCAGACTCACATTTGAGAAGAGATGGCTTACACTAGGAAAAAGGGGCGGGGAGGGGAACTTTGCTTGTGAATATCTCATAAACCATAAAGGTTTGAGAGATAAGACTTATATCATTCTTCATGTTTTTTTAATGCCTACAAAATAAAATAAAGTTAAAACGAAGTATTACTATCCCTTTAAGGTGGACACCAGGAACTTGGATGAACCTCAATCTTTTTGATGGTGAAATTTTGCAATGTAATAATTCTCCATAAAAAATATGTAGCCTTTCTCTTTTCTCTTTCTTTTTCTTGATGTAGGTGTCCATGGGAAGCAGAGAAATAACAAATGGTGATTGTGCAGCCATTTCAGCAATGCACACACCTATTCAGACAGCATGTTCATCCCCAATGATTTCTGTGTAGGTGGCAGATAAAATTGGAGGCTCTGTCTGGCACTTTTGCTAGTTGAATAAGTAATAGCCAGATATGATCTGACCAATGATGATGAATAAGTCAATAGCTAATGTGCTAAAGTAAATCCTGTGATTTCTTTGTGCATCCAGCCATTCTCTACTTGATGAATTCCTCACTAAAAGTAATGATACCAGGAACGACATCATTTCCCTTCAATATGCTAGCAAATACTTAAAAGTAGCAGTGCCTCTAGTCTCAAGTTGAGATAAGTACAGTAACATTTTAAGACAAGAAAATAAATTAGTTATATTTTACTTTCATCTTTGCATACCTTATTCACATAAAATGTAATAAAAATAAAGTCACCAACCCTTTTGTGTTGTTCTGACAATGGGAAAAAAGTAATTTTTCTCATTAGCTCATTTTCTAGTGATGTCACCCACTAAAATCCCATTTAGCCTTGTGAACCTATTCATCCCGCACTATCCACTAATCTATATACACAGAGGTCGCAAACAGAGATTTGAAGAGATCTGGGGCCCATGAAGGCTTTATAAACACCCTTAACAAGATAAATCCTTTTGCGATGTGTGTGTGGAGGTTGGAAATTGGCTCCTGAAGGAGAGGGGGAGGAAGTCCTCTCCCTCTGTTTTTTTCTCTCTTCTTCTTTGGGAAGGGGCTCCTTACTCTAGAAAATTAAAGAAAGACCTGACTGTGCATTTTTATATGAGTCAAAGTTTATCATTCTTACATTCTTCTTGGTAGAACATGTACTCCTTTATGTCACTATTGTACTGGTATATTTACTCTGTATGCAATCTTTGGTCTTCAATAGACACAGATTATAAAAATAAAATAAATAACCGCACAATTTTAAGCAGGTGCTGTCTCTGGAATGTTTCTATAGATAACTGTCCAAAGTCTCACACCAGTGAGGCAGCTGCTAGATATTTTGATCTGGAGTCACAGAAATGTAGAATCCATATTGATTCAATTCCACCCACCACACTAGACTAAACAAAAATAACTGCTTTCCAGAACAATAACCAGGTTATATAGTGATCATCAGTCAGTCTCGTTGCTAGAGAACTGCCATTTTTCTTTATCACTACCCGGGTTATATAGTGATCATCAGTCTCTTTGCAAGAGAACTGCAATTTACACGTTATAGCAGGTAATCTGAGTGTGGTACTAAACACAATGGGATCTTGGCACTAGATCTTTGTGCTAACTCTTAGATAATAGATATATCTTTGAATATGGAGGCCCACAATCAACCTTTCAGCTTAATGACCAGTGGGCCTTATGCAGAAGACAGTTCTGGAGTAAACCAAATGTACCATGGGGCAAATAAAACATCTATAAATTCCCATTATATTAACTGGTGATTCTAACCCATGTAATGCTAGATGATTCTCCAAAGCATTCTGAATTGTGACACTTATTTTGGCTGCACCTTAGGCCTTTTGTATAAAGCAAACGAAAAGTTATTCTGGGGTAAACCAACTGCCCCACAGAAGACAGACACATTTTTTCCATAGATTTAAATTAGACTTTTACCCTCTTGAATGCTTCGCGATGCATTGCAGACCTCTCTTGAATTCAGGTTGTTAAAAGTGCCATTTAAATCTATGTGGATTTTGGGTGTTGTATTGTTATTTCTCTCCTATGGCGTATGTGGTTCGTTCCGGTATTGCTTGCGTGTACACAAGACCCCCTCTGTTAATCTGTGGCATTCTATGTTCTGGTTCACTTCAGAGATCTTAGCTCTCTGAGATTTTGTGGGAATAAGCCGAGACCATAACCTACTAAGTCTAATGACATAGTTATTCCTCCATTCAGCAGAGTTACCTGTAAAGAACTATGGGGGAGATTTATAAAAACCCTCCTTAGTACTTTTAAGGTGTTGTCCTTAAGTCATAGCAACTGGTGATTTATAAATGAGTAAGGGCATTTTTATAACTATGGTGTTATTATTCTCATGTTAACACCTGGAATGTTTAAGAACAGATTATAGCTGTTGTTAAGATTCTGGCAAAAATAATGTTGCTAAATTGTCACAGTAACAACATTGCTTTATACATTTGCAGCAACAGAATTTTTGCCAACTGTACAATCACTTTTCTGAAAACACAACTAAGTGGCTTTAAGGCTTCCAAAACTGACGTAAGCTTTTTTATAAATGCTGAACCTCAGTTTTAGCACATATTACAGCCATTTCTCTCTCTACTCTACTTTGTAAATCTCCCCCTACAAGGCTCCACCAAGACTAATACAGATACATACACAGTTATTAAAGGGATAGTATTGTTTCAAAATAAGGCAGCTCCAATTAATCCTCATAGTATTTGGGCCATGGAGAATGTTATTTCAATACTGTCAGAGTTGATGTTGAAGAGAAATTGAATGATAAAGTATCCCCCTCCCACCCCTTTTACTGATGTAACACTGTTCATCTCAGAACAGAAATGTGCTGTCCAGATTGCTTGCAGAGAGGGACAATCTTCAATTAGTATAAGGGAAAAACCTGTCAAGTGGGGCAGGGTTTTAATTGTTTTCACAGTAAGAAGATCTTACCGTTCTGTGAGCTGTCTGGTCTTAAGATCAGATTCCGCATCTGAGGGGAGGCGGCTTATACTAGGTAAGAGGGGTGGGAGGGGGATATTTTATCATTCAATTACTCTTGAACTACAACTCGGACTGTATTGAAATAACACTATCCATGGCCCAATACTATGAAGATTAAGTGGAGCTGATTTTATTTTGAAACACTTCTATCCTCAGCTGTGTTAAACAGTTTACAACAGTAGCAAACACTTTCAAACAACATCACAATACTTTCGCAACAAGACAATCTGAATATCTGTATCCCGTGAGGCCTGTTGACTCACTTCCTCCACTGGTGAGGACCGAATTCACTTATGAACCTGCTGTGACACAAAAGAAAGAAGAAAAAGGGAACGGAGGGGGATGGACAGATCTAAATTCCCTGCGAAACTGTCATCTGCTAAACTGAAAGAGTGGGCCCACAGCCTCCAAGGAATATTTATAAATATACTATATCCCTCCCCGGGATCCCAGGAGCCAATGTGAAGCCCCAAAACCCCACATTTTATGGGACTCACCATGGTGCTGTGCCTCCAGCAGTCAAGCCCTCCCATCCTGTTAGTCCTGAAAGGTCACCTACTTTTGATAAAATGGCATGTTAGCCACGAAAAACATATAAAGTGGGTAGTTTATTGTTTTAAATGCTTAATTAAATATACAACCTTCTGGATAACAAGACTGTGGGAGAACAGTTTGATTCCTGGAAATCACAGAGAGGGCCTGATTAAATTTGTTATAGGATGTCTAATTTTAAGGCAGTAGTAGTAGTGCCCTTTCCTGTTCTTATGTTTTCTGCATATATTACTGTTTGGAAGAGTGTGATGAGGAGCAGCCAACCAAAGGTGCTGCTACTGGGGCAGTGGATCAAATCCCAGAGGCCTTGTCAGCTGGGCAGTACATATACACCTAGTCCATCAATCTGTTTTGTGAGTATCTGTCCTTGTGCCAGTGATTCAGAATGTGGGTATAAGGGTCCTAAAGTACCCCCCTTTTGTTGCTTTTTCTGTTCACCTGTAAAGGTAGAAAACTACAAAAGCTATAGCTAGAACTTATTTTAAATTGAATACTATTACTATTATATCTATAGAATGCTGTTGGTATGTTGTCAGATACCAGAACTGTACTGCATGAATAGCCTACCAAGGATAGTGCAATAAATAAGGTTTTGTGCAGGCTGTTGAGAGCAGTCTATTTATAATTTACAGAGCTATTTAAACTGTAACATCTGCATATATCAAGAATGTTGTCACACTAGCCTTTGCTGAGGAAAAACCTCACAGAATATTATGGCCTGTTATGCAGCAGGTAACAGAGGACCAATTCATACGGGAAATAAAAATTCCCCAGTTTACATTAGATTAAATGCTAGAGAGGTCTCAAATGCATTGCTTAATAATAAATAGAATAGAGAAGGGGAGTTTGTACATGTACAGCGTGTGTGTGTTGCCCCCAGCCATCTAAGAGCTGAGAGAGATAAACACAGAACAGACTGATCATCCGATTCTTGTAAACACAACACTTAGTCACACTCTGCAAGGCACTCTGTTTCCTGATCTGCAGATTCTGTGTTTACCTCAGTCAGCTGTTAAGCAGCCAGGGCAAGTGACAGTGTATGTTATAACTTTTTGAGTACCACTTGGGTGTGAAAGGCATTGGAGAGCTGATGTTGTCTCTGCTTTCCAGTAGAGACATGGAAAACTGTCCTCCCTGGCTGCCTTGAAAGTAATGGGAAGATCGTAAATTCCAGTCCTGGTTTTTGTAAGCGCAACCGAAGGAAAAAAAAAACACATTTACAATTGCTGGAATGCATCCACTTTTGACCAAAATAGTTAAAAGCAAATACACAAAGTATTGATGCACATCCATATTTTATCATTATTAGACCATCACTCTGGGGCATATTGTCTGCTTGTAACCACTATATTACAGATGAGGTTTTGGTCTCATAATTTGGCCATAGTATGCTAAGCTTGCAACCACGCCAAGGTACCCCATTCTATTCAAGTCCTAAACTGAACATGCTTTGTCCTATGACTTAAATCTCTCTGCTTTACTCATTTACTATTTCTACTTATTTTACTTTTCCTGGGAGCTGAATCTTTGCAGCTTTACTCATTGATGGAGAGAGGGCATAAAAGGAAGGGAGGTTTCCAGAACTAAGCAGAATGCTGAAGGTATCTATTCTAGAGAGAAAGCAAAGGAGACTGTGGACGGTATTAAGCTGGGTGGAAACTCAGGATTGCCATAAGTTAATGGGGAGAGTTGGATGACTAGTATGACAGATGAAGGAGAATCAGGCATGCCATAATCTTAAGAAACATCCTAAAATGAAGTGTTTGAAGCATTTAGGGGACTCAAAGTTAGATCCAGACCACAAGAACTGAGCGAGTTGAACAGAGGGGAAATTCCTGTTTTACCTTGGTCCAGGCCTTTGAGTCTCTATCTAGGGGAAAGGCAAGGAATCTATTTTGTGAGCTGCGTAGTAGTATTTATTGATACCTAGTAGATGAAGGCCACCCATATGTAGAATATTCTAAGCTTAATAAAGCACAGTTAGGCGAGAAATGTTACTGGATATTTCTTGTTCCCAGGTGGGTATGATTCAGGAGCTTACATTTCCCAGCTTTATGTAAGTTGTATTTGTTATACTTGCTATTCACATTTTTATCTTTTTTCATTTTCCAGTGCATGGTTTTGCTTGTCTATAGATTGTATCATTTTTTTTTGTGGGATTCGGTCAGTGTATACATATATATATATATATATATATATATATATATATATATATATATTATTTATTACAGTCTATGGATGTGTGACATTGTTTTTTACTTTTAGTATACTCACCTGAGTTAGGGTGGCCACTTTGTCACAGACCACATTATTATATATTATATTGTATTGTATTTTACATTTAGTATTTTCTGCTTTTTATTTGTCTTCTTAACTTTGGGCTACCCAGCCACCAAACATTAGTAAATACATAATAGTATATTCACTCAGTTGGTATGTGCTAGTGAAATATTTTTATGTTTTTATTTAATTGTATTTGTTATAACATTTAAAGTAATAGTAACCCTTTATTTTGACTTTACATTTTCTGCAAGTACATAATATGTACATTCAAATTATGTATAGATTCATAATTTCTTTTCAAATACACCTATTTTTTTCAACACTTTTATTTCCATGACAATGAACTTCCTGGATCTGTTTTCAGAGAGTTTTCTTTCAGGGAACATGAAAGCAGGTCTTGTGATACAATGCAAAAATGAAACAATGTAAACTAGAAAGCACACAGAGCATTCAGTGCTGCAGAGACACTGTAACATTGTATAACACCCTGCTTTGATGGTCTATTGACCTGAAAACTCACTGGAAACTGAGATCCAGGTAGTTCACTGTCAGGGACATGAGTGTTTATAAAAAGGTGAAAATGAAAATCAATGTTATGCACTTGCAGAATATGCGAAGTCAAAATAAAGATTTACTATTCCTTTAAGGTTGCAATTGTGTGGAGAGTGGCCAGCTCCAAGCTTTCTTTATCCAATCACATCTTCAAGTACCCCTATCAGTTCAGGTTTTTTAGGATTTCTGCCAATGCAAAAGTGTTTACTTTGTGGATCTTTTATTTTGATCTAACCTATATGCTCTTAAATGTACTGCAGTGTAGCTAGGTTGAAGCAGTCCCATGTTTCTTACCCATGTGGAGATCCTGTTGAGATGGGATATGACAGTTGGCAGGCTGATGTAAGTGTCAGTCCTACATCATTTGCTGATGCCACATGGGTCAGTGAGTTATCTTAAGATGTGAGAAGCATAGTACCTTCCAATATTGCTTGTGTGGACACGTGGTTCCTTAACCCTTTGAGTGTCAGAGGGGTACCCAACACATTGCAAAGCAAATACAGGCATTGTGGACACTACTCCAAAAAGATATAAACAGATACACCTGACTGCTGTGTGAAGGGACTCCTATGCAGGTAAGTGCTTCTGTTAAACACACTAAACTAACCTATTCCTACATGTATAGTTCTCCTAACTCACCTAGTCAAGTATCACCATACCTGGTAATCTTTTCTTGTGAACTCCCCGGAGGGGAGTCCTGTGGTGCCGCTGGGGGAGATAATTGAAGTGATTCACATAAAAAAGGGGTGGGGCTTAATCACAAGTGGGGGATGGGGCTTAACAAATGTAAAAAGTAAGAGGAATAGACTGGGAGAAGTTCACTGCACTAACTTTTTAAGGAACGATGACGTGTCAGGACCATCACTGGAGTCCGTGCCATAATGATTGGTGATGTCTCTGGCATGTAATGTCTTTTGTGATCACAGCACTCCTGCAGGAGCGCTGTAATCACTAGGGGAGTCTAAAACTGACTGCTCTAAGATCGAAGCGGTCAATTTCAGCCTCTCTTTCGGAGAGCAGGTACACATGATCGATCACGTGAGAAAGTGGATGCCAGATAACAGGAACATACTCGCAGGACTAAAGCACTCAAGAGCTTAACTTACATGTACTCTTCAGTCTTCAGGTTCCCATTTGAATAAATGAGAACAAGCTTCTGAGAATCTATAGTGAGGTAAAGGTTGATAAAACAAGCCAGCCTCCACAGGTTAGCGTTCCTGGAAGACAGAACCTGTGCACTTAATCTATAAAATAGGAAGCACAGGAATAGGACCCCATATAATAGGGAATTATACAGCACCTTATACGAAGTAATTAAATAAAAAATAAGGCTAGCTAAGTGAGCTGTGCCCATGTTACCTCTTTGATCAAGAGGTCAATTAAAATTAACTCTACAGGCAAGGGTAAAGTGTAAGGGAGGAGGAAGTCACAGCATCAGAGACCTTTTTTTGAGGTTTCCTGCCCTCCTGGAGGAGGTGACATTACCCCACAGTTTTTGAGTGACAGAGGGGTACACAATGCATTGTTTCTTAAGAGCCACTTATTCTTAGGAAATAGTTCCCCTTTAAGTAGTTGGTATAATGTACATGTCATATTGGAACAAAGCTAGGTTAACATTTGTGAATATTGTACACTGCAATATAGATATACTAATTACATAAATAAGAAACCAATCTGAATTTGTGAAACCAAGTAGATTTATTAAATACAAACAGATGTGCTATACAGTTCAAGTAATATGTTTCTCTTTAACAAATAGCATAGGTTTAAAATGGTCATTAGTTTCTAGTAGGGATGCATCAAATCCAAGTTTCTTGAAGAAATGCAAATAGATTTTTTTTAAAGGATTTAACAGAATGTGGATATTAATACTGCATATTTAAAACATGAAATTATAAAACTATTATCACTAATAGTGTTAACCCTTTGAATGTCAGAGGGGTACGCAATGCATTACAAAGCATTGAGCTGCGTACCCCTCTGGCACTCAAAGGGTTAACCATATTGCCATGGGGAGCATGAGGGGTTTTGATCACTGTTATAGGAAAGATTTTAATATACAATCTGAGTCCTACTAATTTGTGATACAGAATATGCTCTAATTATACAATATCTAGATTCAGATGACCTAGAATCTGGAGCTGAAACCAGGATCTGTTGCATCCCTCTCTAAGCATCATGAAGATACATGACCGTATTCTTAATTATATTATCTTAATCCCATGAGTGCCAGAGGGGTGTGCAATGCATTGCTTCACACTGCATTACACACTCCTCTGGCACTCAAAGGGTTCAAATGATGGTGATAAGATATTTAACTAGTTCTTGCACATTTCTAGTTATAAAATATATTATAGAAACATTTGATAAGCACTCTGAGCTTTGTGTGTACAAGATAAAAACTGTATTAACACCTTAATGACCACCTGATCTGGGGGTGGGTGGCCGTAGAGGACCACAGCACTTTCTTTTTGTTCTATGAATTCTGGGATGACAGAGAGACATGCAGCCCTACTGCCATCCCAGAATTCCATACAGTGCCAGAACCATTACCGGTCCTTAACGCATATCCCCCGATGACGGTCTTGGCACATCATCAGTCATTGAGGGACTAAAATTATGTTATTGAAGCAATTATCTTATGGTCAGTTTTCAAAAAGATGACAACATTTTTTAGACTTGTTATTACCATGAAATATATTTTATAGAAATGATCTTAAAAGCATGATATGTCAAAGCTGTCATAACAATAGTATATTAACTGCAGTTTTACCTCAAAAATTACAGTAAAATTATTTTGTTAAAATGTGTGTATAAATACCATATTTACATGTATATATTGTGTATTTTCAAATAATTTTTCTTTTGCGTTAATAATGTCAGTTTATGAAAGTGACATTATACTATAAATAAAAATGGTAGAATTTTGCATTAACTATGCACAAGAGCAATATCCCATAACATGTTTTTATCTAAGCATAAAGTCCACATATTGCTCATTTTGCAAATGAATGGTTACAGTTATGCTGTTCAAATTCCTCTCTTTTCTCCTGAAGTAATGGTTTGCAACTTCTGTAGGAGAGGTTCAAATCCCCATTTAACAGGGCAGTATCATAGGGTGACCAGACTTCTCCTTTAACTGGGGACACATATAAAACGCATACTGCAGGGCTGCTTTGATTTTAGTGCAGTCCTGAAATATACCTGTTTCCTGTGTGTCCCTGGTTAAAGGTGAGGTCTGGTGACCCTACAGTATAGGGTCAATAAAAGACCCATCTAAACCCCTAGATGTGCCCCCAGAGCTATAGGAACATAGTGCAGATCACAGAGATCTGCACAGCTGGGTGACATCAGTGCCTTACTTGGCACTGATGGGACCTTTCTCCTTTCCACACAGAAGTCCAATGACAACAGATTAGCAGCATGGGGCTTTATAGGGCATCTATGGGAATGGGAAAAAGCTCTAGTGAGCACACAGTAAGGCGCTGATGTCATCCAGTTGTGCAGATCTCCAGAATATGCACAGGAAGCAGGAAGGGAACCGCTGAGGTATGAGCTCTGTGGGCAAAGTCAGAGGTTCACATTGATCTTCTATTGACCCTATGCTTCCCCTTTAAATCAATGGTGAAGTTTTACACCCCACAGTTGCTCCATTTTTGTCTTTTGCATATGCCCAATGGTGTGTGAACTAGGTAGAATGTTTAGTATATCTGCTAAATAAGAAGTCTGAAGCTTTATATATGTACCTCTTACAACTGTGTCAAACCCCTATCTTCATAGTATGTCTAATTTCTATTTCTTCGTTTTTAACCATTAATCTTTGTTACCCACCCCCCTTCCTCCTTTTCTTACTATCATATATTATGCTATATTACAACATACCTCAAATCCATCTGTTCATTCATCTGCACACAAACAGATCTGGTTCCCAGGTACTTCTTCAGGGTGATGTTTGAATCACCCCTACTCATCCCACATAATAGGAATGATTGGAAAAGGAAGAACTGTTACTGCCATAAGCATAACCAATGAGTTGGGAATAACAGGAATGACTGAAAAGATCAGAACTGTTAACCAGTGAGTTAGACCCAACCTCTGAACTTCTTAAACATATCTTAAACAAAACCAGAAGGCTAAACAATGTCTGGTTAATGGTTTGGTATGCTCTTTGAGTTAGAAACAATACATCTGGGTAAAGAGATGTGTCTCCATGAAATAAGTGGATTATAATGACATTAAAGCATATTTAAAGTGATAGTAATACTTCATTATTACTATCCCCCATGTTGTAGCCCTTAAAATTCTGAATCCAACAATACCAGTGGCATTTCTCAAACCTTTATGGTTTGAGAGATATCCGCTTTCAAAGTTCCCTCTTTTTGCCTTTCCCCTGACGTCAGCGTTCTAGCTGAGAGCAGGGGAATCCGGTCAGTGAGCAAGTGGCGGCTCTGCAGGAGTCCTGAGATCGCGTTATAGAAACAGAAATCCTTCACTAAAATGGTCTTCTACATGTGCTTGGTTTGCAATCACATGTGGAAGACCATTTTAGTGAAGGATTTCTGTTTCTATAACAAAATCTCAGCACTGCTGCAGAGCCGCCGCCGGCCCCGGGACCGGATTCCCCTTCTCTCAGCTAGAACGCTGATGTCAGGGAAAAGACAAAAAGAGGGAACTTTGAAAGCTGATATCTCTCAAACCATAAAGGTTTGAGAGATGCCGCTGGTATAGTTGAATTCAGAATTTTAAGGGCTACAACATGGGGGATAGTAATAATGAAGTATTACTATCCATTTAAAGACATCTGCAAGACTAGGATACAAATTTGTTGCGGACTGAACATGAAATGAAAAAACATGTATACCCAAATAATAAGTGTCTCTCAATTTAAACAGAAATGTCTCCTTAGGTACACATGCTCATACAAGTCTTGCATAGCCCTCTATATTTTTATGCATTTGATTTCCGTTGTTGTCTTTTGTAACTTACTTTCAGTTTACAATGTGATAGACAATTGACTCTCGACAATCACTGAGACTGTTCATATCTATTGCCTGTTGCAGTGGTTCCCAGCCCATGCCCTCAAGGCCCACTAACATGCCTGGATTGAAAGATTTCCTTGCTAGAACACATGTGAGTTAATTAGAAGCTAAGGGAATTTGATTAGCTTGCATGTGATCTTCAAAAGGAAATCTTTAAAGCGGAACTGCCACCTCCATTAAAGTCACCCTGCAATACTAATATGCAGGTAGTGAATAGCTTACTAATCATTATTTTATTTTTAAAAAGTACCCACGAATAAAGTTATGCTTACGTTTCCGAGACTGACATCCAGGTTACTGCAGCCTGTGCGCTTGTGCCATCAATCTCTTCCAGAGACGTCCGGTCCAGTGCAATGCCTGTGAAGAGGACTGACTGTGCAGGTGCACATTCAAGATGTCCGCGGTGATGCCTGGCTTCCGGTCTCGGAAGCTTAAGCATAACTTTATTCGTGGGCACTTTTTAAAGGTAAAATAATGATTAATAAGCTAGTCGCCACCTGCATAAGTATTGCGGGGCGACTTTAGTGGAGGTGGTAGTTCCGCTTTAAATCCTGGCCTGTTAGTGGGCCCTAAGGGCATGGGTTTGGAACCACTGGCCTATTGTGAAGCAGTGTAAACTATAGCCAAACTAAAATGACCAGAATATACAGACAACTACAGGTACTATGCAAAACTATATAAACAGGTATACTGACCTAGTTAAAGCTTTCTGTTAAAGGAGCAGTAAACATTTTTATGGGAAAAAAATAAATTCACTTCTTGTGTATTTGAACTGTGACAACTTCTGAATAAAACAGCTGATGGCAGTGGTGGTACCCTCGTTTTACTTAAAAGGAAAAGCCCTATAACATATAAGTTTTCATTAAAAAAGTTTACTACTCCTTTAAACAACTTAAGAACCATTCACTCAAAATGTGCAGCTTTGAGCTGCAGTACATTACATTACCAAGTATAATTACTTCTTAAAAAGCACCAATTTTGTATATACATCTGGAGTCTGACCATTTGGATAACTGACCTTTAATGCCAACCAGTACAAAATATTAACCCATTGAGTGCAAAGCAATGCGTCAACTGCCCCACTGGCATTCAAAGGGTTAACATGCTCTCCCATTATCAAACCAGGTTGATTTTTCATTTAGTCCAATTCTATTGGCAACGTATAAATATTTCAATATAAAATAAGCATTTCCATAGCTTCTGATTAACTCTACTACAAATCATGGTGTTTAACATTGTAAGAAGCACTTAACGTTAGTGGTTCTGTAGTCTTTCAAGCACGGGCACAAATACTTTGAGTTAACTTTATTGACTGAAGGAGGATGTGCTTTTCCTGGTTTTCTTCTTATCAGTCCTTTCAGGAAAAATGCTCTTGGTATATACAGTATAAA